>CM059038.1:43356823-44754948 GCA_030279155.1 Forsythia viridissima | reverse complement strand
TTTTGAATTAATATGTATTTAATTGTTTTATGAAGGATTTATTACTTTTTAAAAAGTTATGGAACTTGTTTTGTAATTTTCTCTTAGTTTTATTGTTTTTTTCTTTCTTTTATTTTGTTTATTTAAAGAGGAGTGCAAATCCTACATTATTTGTCAATATGGACATGATTTGCAATTAAGTAAAAGGTTGAGTATGTCCGGTTCTTAAAAAAAGGCTGATGGTAGATTAGTAACAAACTACAAAGATTGAGGACAAAAAGTACAAATTTTCTTATTTCCAACATTTTATTTTTTGATGCCCTTAACTGATAATAATAATTTTTGGAGTGTTAAAAGACGAATTTGCTCTTAAGTTTAAATAAATTAAAAATATATAAATAATTTAAAAATAAAAATTGATTATTCTTCTTTATCCAACTGAACCCCATCCCACTCAAGAATAAATCACCACAACTAGCAACCAACTTCAACCACATGCAACCAGCTACCAACTTCGTGCACCATTACAACTCTCACACACTACAACAAACAATCAGTATAGGGACCACTAGTCTATGTTATCATCAAACTTCAATTAAGAATTAACAGAGAAAAATATTAGGCAAAATAAACATTTGATACAAAACTAGTTTTAAGAAAAAACTATGAATCTGATCAATAAAAGTTAAAATATTATTAAGAACACAATTCTTAGTCTCTACCCCATCAACAAAACTATTTGTTTAAGGTGAATTAATTTTCTCTTCTTTTATTAATATATTTCTTCTTTACATAAATTTAAGGGAAGACTTGTCTTCTAAACACTCACTTTATAGAAATTTTTGACTTAATTGCCTGTAAAAATTGAGGGCACTAACAAATTAAAGATTGGAAGTAAGATTCCAATAAATAAGTGTTTAGGATAATGGTGTAAAAGTGGGTAAAGATTGGAGATGACAACTCAAAATTTTCTTAAATTTAACATATAACTTGAGTGACATTTTTTGAAACCGGATGACCATTTATAAAACTATGAATAACTTCAGTGACTGATAATGTATAGAACTACTTTAATAATCAATTTAAAATTTTCTAGTGACAATTAATGAAATTAACCCTCGACAATAAAGATGTGGACAAATTGCTCTCCTTGTTGATGCTTGAACAGAAATTTTGGGATAGATTTTGGAATTCTCTTAATTAAGTGCAATGCAACGGCGAAGAAGAAGAAACACATAATAAACAATTCATTTTCTTTCATAAATTTCAATGTTGAGATTCCCCATACAATTAAGTACCTTTTCTTATAGAGTAATGCTATTTGCAGTTGCTTACTATCGGTAGTCATCTTACGTATCATTACTCAGTTGGATGAATTATTCATAATTAATGGCTATAAATACATTACTTAGTTAGAGTAAATAATTCATCCAATTGAGTAATGCCAGGTAGGATGACTACCGGTAGTGAGCGACTGCAAATAGCATTATTCTATCTTATATAGAGAAATTCGTAGAGTATCAACTTAATTACAGGAACAAACTCCTACAATGAAGCTACTTAATTATTTAAGAGTATATAGAACGAAATGGACAAATGCCCACATATTTTGACCACTCTCCTTAATATTAATCAAAAATTGAAAACACAACCTTCTACTTCTTAAAATTGGACCTTACTAAGTAATTAATTGGACAAATTCAAGATTGGTCACCATTAATGTGTTTATGAATTCCAAAATTATATGACTCAAACTTGTTTTAATTAAATTAATATATCAATATTAAAAGACGAACATATTCCTACAATTATAAAATTGCTAATTCAAAAAACAAAACGATTCACAAATTCTATTATTTGTTTAAAAACTGCTCCATTGAATTTAGCAATCTTCTTCTTCTTTCTTGCTTTTGATTTTTATTATCAAAACCACAGCCAACATTTCGTAGACTACTACAAATCTCAATGACGAAGGTAATTTGTTTGTTTAAAGTAACTATTTTCGATGAAAATCTCTATGAAAATGTCAAGATACTGATCGAATTGAAATATATTCAATGCTATTAATATTTGGAGTTAGAGATAACTGATTCGACTAGTTTTTATGATGTAGTTGTTGTGAGCTAGAGTTTTCTGTCAAAACATATGATATAGAGTTTTGAAAATGCAAGATACTAGATATTGTGTATTGATGTTTTGTTGGTTTTTCTGTTAGAAAGTGTGATTTACCTATGAAAAATGCTTGATATTGCACACTAATTTTTGTTACATTAGACACATTCAAAATTAAATATTTTATGGTTTAAGTAATGATATTGTTTCACTGCTCGAAATTGTACAAGATCATTAAGTGCTCGATATTGTTTGGATTTAATAAGATACTGTGTGATATTGTTTGTGATCTACCCATGCAAAATACTTGATACTGTTTGAATTTAATTGGATATTGTGTGATTTTGTTTGTGATGTACTCATGCAAAAAAAATTGATACTATTTCAATATGTGATATTGTTCTTCTATTGAGTTGGAGTTTGTGTGTATGATACTGTTTTATTAATATACTGTTATCTATGATACTGTTATTCTATTAAGTTAGATTTTTCTATTTTAAGTGTGTGTGTGTGTGTGTGTGTATAATAATGTTATGGGTAATTAGCACATTTCGTCACAATCCTTTGAGTCTATTGTGCAAATCGTCCATATCGTTTGAATTTTGGCATTTGGGTCCTTAAATCAACAATTTTTTGCGCAAAAGGTCCTTACCGTCTATTTCTATTAACTTTTGGCGTTAAATCATTGTTTCATATGCAATCTTCCATTTTATAAAGGGTATTTTTGTCAAATCTATTTAATTACACCACGTGTCTAGCAAAAATAATTAAAAAATTAAAAACCCCTATCTAAACACACACTCTCTCCCCTTTGATTATCTCTATTCTCCATCACCACTCTCATCCCAGTAATTTTCAGAGCAATCATTGCCGTTTATTTCTTTGACCAAAAAACCATCCATCTCCGAGTCCTTGTCAGCATCGAGACCATTTTCAGCGGCATCTGCAGTCCACCTGCCTTCGCTCTCTTCCTTCAACTCACTCAAAACCACCATCCTGATACCACCCAGGTCAATGCTCGCCATCACCGAGGAGTTCGAGTTCGAGAAGGACGACCTGCAAGTCTCTTCGTTGCCGTTTATAGTAACGTAAGCCTCCGACGACTGGAATATCACCGGCGAAGAGTACGGGTTTTCGATGAACCTCACCTTCACTCCAAGTCCCTATCAGCATCGAGACCATTTTCAGCGGCATCTGTAGTCTACGCACCTCTGCTCTCTTCCTTCACTCACCCAAAACCACCCTTCTGATACCACCCAAGTCAATGTTCGCCATCACCGAGGAGTCCGAGTTCGAGTCCGAGAAGGACGACCTACAAGTCTCCTCATCGCTGTTTATAGTAACGTAGGCCGATGACGACTGGAATATCATCGGCGAAGATTACAGGTTTTCGATGAACCTCACCTTCACCGTAGGCGACGGCGCATCCCATAAGTCCAACAGCTTTGAGAGCTCCATAGTTGAATACTCGTGGAGCATTATCCATGAAGTCATTACGGTGTCATCTTCTTGTGCTCCGTCACTGCCGTTAGTCCTCTCCGTCGTTCTTACTCACTTTCTGGTAAAATCAGGCTCATTTCTCTTGCCATTCTCCATCTCCGTTTTTTGTGCGTCTACGCATGACAGAAATGGAGTAAAATAAAAAATAGTAATGAGAAAGCTGTGTGTCTGGGGTTAGGAGGTGGTGGAGAAGATGGAGAATCAAATGAGATAGAGAGTGTGTTTGGGGAGGGGTTTTAAATTTTTTAATGATTTTTTCCGGACACATGGTGTAATTAAATGGATTTGACAAAAATACCTTTTATAAAATGAGAGATTGCACATGAAACAATGATTTAACGCCAAAAGTTAACAGAAATAGACGGTAAGGACCTTTTGCGCAAAGAATTGTTGATTTAAGGATCCAAATGTCAAAATTCAAACGATAGGAACGAATTACACAATAGACTCAAATGATATGGACGAAATGTGCTAATTACCCTAATGTTATTGTTTCCAAAGATACTGTTATTTATGATATTATTATTAAGATATTGATACAAATGTACTTCTGATACTGTTTTATTAAGATGATTTTATTATGATATTTTTCTTCATGTTGAGTTGGAATAATCTATTTTAAGTGTGTGTAATACTGTCATTATTTCTAAAGATACTAATACTAACGTGCTTGTTATATTAAGATAATAATGTGCTTCTGATATTGAAATATTAAAATACTTTTATACGTGGTAATGTTTTATTAATATACAATTTTATTTAGATATTGTGCTATAGTTTTTTATTAGAACAGTTCTATTAAGATACTGTTTTCTATAATACTGTTTTATTAAGAAACTGACAAAACAAACTTACAACTCAATCTCTAACTTTTTTCGTTTCTCAACACTACATAGCAACTAGAGATGGCAAAGCCAACCCAGATGTCTGATCTCCACACGGACATGTCCTGAACGGGACAGAGAATCCCCGACTATTCGAGAAACCTGAGCAAGGTCAGGGATGGGGCAGGGAACATGGTCCCCGTCCCGCACTCGCTTCGGTTCAAATAATTTTTTAAAATTATTATTATTATAATTATAAAATATAAATATAAAAAATACTAATAGGTTAAATATTGATTAAAAGACCAAAAATCTACTTTATGACCTATCCACACGGAACTGTCTCGAACGAGACAGAGAATTCCCGACTAATCGAGAAACCTGGACAAGGTCGAGGATGGGGGCAGGGAACATGGTCCCCATCCCACACTCACTTCGGTTCAAATAATTTTTTTAAATTATTATTATTATAATTATAAAATAAAAATAAAAAAAATACTAATAGGTTAAATATTGATTAAAAGACAACAAATCTACTTTATGACATATCCAAATGTAAAACTCATTATATATTTAATGATATATTGGTTCACCACTCCCTTTTATAGAATTCTCTTTCAACACACTTATTTAAACAATTCGATGTGGGATTCGTTATATACATTTACTCTTTTAGTGTTGGTACTTTACTAAGATTATTACATTTTGTTCCACATCCAAGTGTTTTTTAATAATTTAATTTAATATTTAACATATATTATTTAAAATTAAAAAAATTAAACGAAAAAATAAACCGAGAAGGAGATTTTTCTAACCTTACCCTATTTTGCCCCGCCCCCGCCCCGCTTTAAGCTGGGATTGGGGCAGGCCCGAGGCGATAAAATCCATGGCAAAGCGAGGACGAGGAGGGCGTCCCGACCCTGTTGCCATCTCTAATGGCAACTATTCTCGTTAACCAGCTTTCATATATAACAAAAATCACTAACTTTTGATACTGTTGCACAAACATATCACTTACAAGCATTGAAATATCTGTTTGAACACTGCGTTTCTACTTTAAGATTGTTTTTTCTCATTTAATCAAACTTAAATCCTCTCTCAATTGAATATTTGCACAAAGCAATTCAGCTACCCCTCCTCGAACCTATGTCCAATATAAGTGATTATACTTGACCAACTAGATGAAATAAGTGCCATACTATTTGTTGAAGAACAGTATTTAGTTATCACATTTTCCTCATCTTTACAAACAATATCACAATTATGTTATATTGTTTTACAATATGAAACACTAATATTAACAAATTTCAAATCAAACGTAAAAATCAATAAGATCATAGTCTTAAATTCTTCTTCATTTCTTAAAAAACACCTATCATGTCCAAGAATAGAATTCCAATTATCACACAATATATGCAAAAACACCATTAAATTCAACACCAGAAGTAACTTTAATGGGCAACGTGTCTGAAATATACTTATAAAGTATATTCATGCCATCTTTCATGATTGAGAAGAAAAATAATAGTGAAAAATCGTGAATCTGCTATTATCACTCACGAAAATGGTGAAAAAAGTTTGGATGACTGACGGCTAGTTGCGAAATGCCGACGATGAAGTGTAAGAGCATGCGGGAAGTGCAAAAAGATAGTGGCGACGTTCGTTGCTATTGAAGTTTTAATCGTCTTTGACTCTAATTAATTTAGAGCGTATGGATAATTATGGATTAAAATATGTATGAAGTAGTATGATTTAATGGCATAATTTGAAAAAAGTCACATATGGGTGACTTAAAGGCAATTTTTCCCAATTAATTAGATAAAGCAATAATTAGTATTTATTTTATGGAATTATTCATTAGGGACAAGTATAGAGATGTTCCATCCCTTTTTAAAAATAATAAAAATTTGTTTATTATAATAGATTTTCTCTTAGGGTAATTATATTCACACTACACTTTTTATTATCTTCATTACGTTTTAATTGCAATAAAAATTTCATAATTTTTGATATTTAGACACTTATGTCTTTAACTTTTTTCATTGTATTTGTATTATTAACTTTTATTTAGTTTTCACATCTTGACTCGTATGAAGATTTTTGTCTAAATATTCTTCTAATGTGCATTGAAATGAGAAAAAAAATATTTTGTCAAACTTTCTTATTTATTATTTATTTTGATTATGTAAAAATATTAGAAGAATTTTTTTTTTTACGTCCTCCTAGTTAATTTTTTGGACAAAAATCATTATCAAATACAAATATAAGGCATGCAAATTAATAGTTTGATAATATAAATTTGCTATAAAAAAGTTAGATATAAATGTAAAAGTGACCAATAGTTAAAAATTTTCATTGCAATTAAAATGTGATATACTTAACAAAGAGGCGAAGTAGTGGTATCTTTCTTTCCATTACGAAAACATAAATTTAGTTTTGGCTGATAAGAGAAAGGGTAATTATATTACCACAATTCTTAAGATTTCTGATATAAATGGTAACCTTGTTTTAAATATTTGTAAATTTGTGTAATAATGTTGAAATAAAATTTCATTTTCTTTAGTTTTTATTGTTTATAGTAGTAACAGTTATACTATTATCATAATAGTATGTTAAGACTATAATACAAAAAAATACAATAAATAATGACATTGAAATAGGATCAGAGTTGCTTCTTTATTTTTCTTTTCTTTTTTCCTGTCAAAATTTTGGACTAATTTTCATTTTCATGTAAAAAAAAAAAAAAAGTACAAAAGTTAATTTTGACAAATATTTTTGGGATGCAATCATTTCTGCAAAAAGAAGAAAAGAAAAATACTTTCTTTAAGCTACAAATAATTTTCTTAATTAAGTTAAAAATATAAAAATCAAAATATAAGAAAACAAGATAAGTTCAAATCTAGCATAAGATAAAATTGTAAAATAGGAAATTAATATTTATGTTTTTTATGATATGGGATATTTCTGTAATTTCTCTCATATAATAAAATAGGCTAACTTTTTAACTATTCATGTTGCCAAGTGTCGGTTTCACATGTGGCTGTTTTTTTTTTTTTCTTTTCTTTTTTTGTTTGGTAATTATATTTAAACCACACCATATTTTATAATTGTAATAAAAGTCCTCAACAATATCTAATTTTCACATTTATATCCCTAACTATTTGTTATCATATATATTTTTTTTTATCATCAACCTATTAATTATTACATTTTATCTCTATCTTTGATGATGATTTCTGTTCAAAAAATTAGGACCCACAATTTAGAACTCATTTTTAACTACACATTCACTCACAACTTATAATATAAGTACTTAAAAAATAAATTCAGCACTACCAAACATATGCTTAGTATTTCTCAACTTCTACTATTTTACTTAGTAAACAATTTGAAAACAGTTATGCAATCAACCACAATTTCTTATAGATTGTAAATTGTAGTTTGTTCAAATAACTGTTTGCTTGTTATATTTATATTTAAGAAGTGATATTTTGATTATCCATCTTATAGTTGTTGAATACTAATTTTCTTAAACCATTTGCTGTAAATTATACTCGAACTATTTTATATCTATATAGATTACAAATTAAAATACAATAACGTAAGTATCCTACGAACCATCTTATGTGCATCGCACGTCCTATAACTAGTATTAAAACGAAGTGAGCATCTTTGTAATAATAATTAATTGGATAATTATATTCTCATTACACTTTTTATTTGATGCAATATATTTTAATTGTACGTAAGATTTTAATATTTGTTTATTGTAGTACCCATGTCATCGACTTTTTTTTTTTTTTTAATCGCATTATTCTCTCAATTTTCTATTAATTAAAATAATTTGTCTCTACTAACAGTTTCAAAGTATGCAAACAGAATATCTTGACAGAAAAACTATCATTAGTGATGATATGTGCTAATTAATGGAAGTTGAAGATAAGAATTCGATTTAAAAAAAATTAAAAATATAAGTATTACAATAAATAAAAATTGATAATCTTAGGTACAATTAAAATATGTAGTGCACTTATAAAAAATTATAGTATCAATATAATCATATTTTATAATAATATTTTTACTTTCAAAATATCATTTTTTTTCTAATAAATATTTTATATATAATACATGAAGGGTGCCGTGTGGTAGATGAGCCTAGTGGTATTACTTTAGTTTTGGTGGGTTTAATATTCTATTAATTTGTGGGAAAAGAAATTGGACCAGTTTGTTGCCGTATAAACCTCGACCGACATAGTTTAATGCCTAACTTTCGTCGTAAATAACGACTTATGAGTTATTATGACTTTTCTCAAGACAAATAATACAACAAATCATGAAAAATACAACCTTTCTGACTAATTGGTTAATAACTAATAATAAACAAAAACTCATCTCAAGTCTCAACCTAGCTTCAATGACTAACAATTAATGGACCCCCTGGAACTATAAATATGTCAATATTTCTTGGCTCCATTCTTTGACCAATCTAATGTCCTTATTTTTGTAATGCAAAATATGAATAATATTTTCTGTTTTGTTCTAAAAATAACAAAATTATATGACATATTCTTTGACACTACAAAACAAAACAAAAATAAATTTGTTCAATCATACGTTAATATTATTTTTAAGGTCTTGTTGGACATACGGTCAATGGTTAAAGATAATTGACAATTGTTTTATTTTGTTTGGACCGAATTGATGTTCGGATACACTTTTATCTGGATAGCAATTTAAGTAAAAAATGAGAATCAGAAAGAGGAGGACAAATTTTTTTATCCGAATCATAATTCACTCAATTTTTTAAAAGACGAACGTATAGAACAAATCTATTTTGAACATTCATACTTTAAGATAATTGTCACCACTCATCCTCCGTCGCTGCCACCCCATATCCGCCTCCGCCACCGTCTGTCGTTGCTTCCCTCTGTCATTCCATCTATTTTTTTCTCTTTTAGTTTTTTTTTTTTGTTTAATTAAGAAAAAGATTAAACTTATCTTCTTTTTTTTAATACGAAAAACTGACTTTTGAAGAGTGATTTTTTTCATTCGTATACCTAGCTGAACCAAACATAATAATAATAAACTTGTTATTTAGATAACTATTATCCAGATAAATAATTTTATTCACAAATCAAACAGACCTTTAGACTAAAATTAATTTGGAGTGATTTGTATCATGTTATTTAGAAGGCCAAATTTGGCCACTCATTGTGAGTTCCACCCTACAGTTGTAGTGCAAACCATTTGTATTTAAAAAACATTTTCCTATATTAGAATGGCAACATAATTCAGAAACCAGTTCACATTTTAGCCCTATTGACTGAGTACAAACACTAAATGTCATAAATATCTCTATCTTTCCAATCTGTACCTAATGCAGTCCTCCAATAAATTGAACAATTTTAAGCTTAGTTGATTGTTTTCCAACTCAACCTTTTTGTTTTACATGTCCACTGATTAATATAGCAACTAATTTTTTCTGACACATCTTCTATTCTACATCTACCCTATATCATTCATGGATTTTAATAAAATCCATCTATTTGTTAATATGTTAGCATGAGTTTCTAAGATTAGAAAGATGCTAAATTCCCATAATTTTAGGACAACTAATTCATTGTTTTTGGTGGACAATTTTCACATTTAAATTTTGTTTCACACAACCATAAGTTTCGATCACGTGAAGCATAAGAGAATCTCCAATGCATTCTATAGATTATTATCAATTTGATGTGCAAGTTAACGTAGTATTGATGTTTAATAAATAGATATTCAAGTTCAAAATTAGTCTCTAATAAATTTTATCTACAAATTCAATAATACTGTCTAAGTATCTTTTATTTTTTTAAAATAAAATTATAATCATATCTAAATTTACATAAAAAAATATAAATTTTACTCAATCAGCAAGTTTAACAAACTTTTGAATCTAGACAAAGATCCAAACAATTTTTCCCCCCCTTTACCATACCAATTTCACACTCTCCGTCAAATTAAACTGAAGAAGAATTTTTTTTTTAAATATTTTATTTAACAATTCACGACAACATTGAAATACCATTTCTTGAATATCTCAATTTTTCTTTTGTATTTTTTTGCGTGCATTTCTACATAAAGCTAATACTTTTGTTGATAGTGAATACTGTTACAGTCATACAATTTCTTTGTCAATGTCGTGTGGTGTGGACTAGTTTCACCCAATAGAATGATAGACAATGGAGGGACAAATGTCCTCAAATCATAAGCTGTCTAATCAATTTTCAAGGGATATATGCATAAAGGAAAATACTACTTGTACACCCAAAACTTACACAATCACTTACACCCTCACATGTGTCAAAAAATGATTGGATCACTTTATTTATTTGACCAAATAATCACCTTCCAACCTCAAAACCAATTAAATTAAGGTTACAAAAACCTGTCCCCAATGTCACGTCTTGCATCCCAGGTAGTTGGTTCCCACTGACCTGACTAGGTGACAGTTAATTTCAATGCATATTTACTAAACATTATTGTATATTATAAATAGTAAATTTTACGAAATATATGAATAAAAGTACACAAAAGTTATAAATTCTACGAAATATATAGATAAAAGTAGTGTTTGATCAACTTATAAATACTTATAAACACTAATGACAAACATACATTTTAGTCTTTAACATTCTGAGTTGACTTCTTACTCTCTCTTTTTGGGTATATTTTCTACTCAATTCATGAATTAGACTCTCGTCAATAACCTTGACAAAATAAATCTTTGATTCTAGATTAACTTTGTATTATGTGGCCTTTATCTAGCCATACTTATATGGTCTCTTTTACTCATTTGTCCACAAACTCACCTTTTTTTTTTTTTTTTTGGAAACATAAAAGTAATAATATTAACTATAATGCAAATTACAAGCGAGATAAAATACAAAATACGATGTACTCAAATTAAGTAGAGTCTCTGTAGCCATAGAAGCAAGTAATTTGGATTGAAATCGAACTTGATAGATGGCAAAGATTTGAATAACTATTCTCTTTTATAATTTTCTATTTGAGCAACATTACTGTTTTTTTATGACATAACATACTAGTCATATATATATATATATATTATAAACTTATTAAATCAATTAAAAATAAAATATCAAAAGTATGAATGAATACAAGGTCGATTTTAATCGCATTCAAAACATGATTATTAAAAGCCAAATCCCATTTCGTGGATGTTGCCTTCGCGGTAGCAGACAAGGAGAGGGACGGATTTTAGACGAAGGATGAATCATAATATGTGAATGGTTGCTCCGCCACATTATTTTAATTTACTAGAAAATTACCTTATTAATAAACAAATACAAATTATTTTAATCATAGAGTGTTAGTTAAAACATTGCCAATCAAAATTTTTAGAATAATATATATATATATATATTTTTATTTTTATTGATATTTCTCTTGTTTCAGCTATACCCACCCCTCTAAAGTCAAACTGATAATCAAACACAGTTTCTTCAAGTTTTTTGATGCCCTTTTGTCGCCTGGCAATTCCACTTCTTCTCCAAACAAATCATGCAAGAAACTTAAAAGCTGATTTTTTTTTCTGAAAATTAAGCTATTTTCTTGATTCCCATAAACCATATAAACAAAAAAAAAAAAAAATCCCGGTTATGATCCAACAACCCCGATGGGGAAGCTTTCCGGCATGTTAAAAGGATGATGGAAGGGTTGGATAATGATGTAATTATAAGACTGGTAACCTGTTGTATGATTTGCCTTTTCCTGTCAATTCAAGCTACCTGTACACAAGAAGGTATGATCTCACTCTATTGGTTTTTGAATTTTTGACCATTGCATGAAATTTACTGCTTTTAAAGGAGAGAGTAATAGAAACTTCAATAAAAGATTATATCATAATAGATACACAATTTTCGTTACCCAAGTTACATGCTTGTGTCCTACTATTATGATGAATAACACAATCCATTATCTTATATTAGTGTGATTGTGCTGGCTAAAAGTACTCATATGTTCTTGTTTTCAAAATGTAATCTGTGTACCAAATCAACAAGGTAGAAACTTGAGGCCAGACAATTGGGTGTTTAAGGGGGTGGGTGAGGGTTGATTTTGTAGTGGATGGAGGAAGCCTTAAACAGTGCAGATCTTTTCTTGAAAACAACAGCATCATACACCATCATCTAGTGGTAAGCTCAAAATTTTGGCCAGTAGTACATCTGAAGTAATTAACAGATTCCAAGAGTAAAATAGCATTCACCTCTTTCTTTTTTTCATTTTTTTTTTTTTTTTGTTGGTGTGATAATATCATTAAATTACGTATCATAAAAGACTGACTATGCAAGAACGTAAATCAGGCAAAAGCAGGCACTTCAAATTCATATATAGTCATTATAAATAACAATAGAAATAAATTCGAAACATGAATAACTTATAAATGACTTATATCTCACCCTTATCTGTTCAGTGGATGTAATTACCAATGTGAAGCATGAGCTACTAGAGCTCAATCAAGATAGTGAAGAGTTGAAAACTTGGTCAGGAGATCCGTGTCTCCCTCTTGAATGGCATGGTTTGTCTTGTGGGACTCTTAACGGTACCTCAGTCATAACTAAACTGTGAGTTGATTTTCTCTCCATCAGAGTCAAACGAATAACTAACTCCATACTCATTTATTATCTTTTCCTCGATTATATATGAAGCACTAGATTTGTTAACACTGGTTCATAACATGATTTGTACATCAACTTTCTGTTCCAGGGATCTATCCTTCAAAAGCCTTAAAGGACCACTCCCTCCCAGTATCACTAAACTGATTCACTTGAAGGAATTGTACGACTAAGTTCTCTTAAAGTGGATTATCGTTTTGTTCAGTGATTGTCTTTGTTTCTCACAGACTGTATGGTCAAATGCAGGAACTTGAGCAATAATAGGTTCACTGGTACCATCCCCGAGTTTCCAACTTCCTCAGTGTTGACATCAGTGTAATGACTCTTACTCTTGATTTTAGCACTATGAATTTAATTCCCTTTCCTAGTGATGGCAATTTCTCTAGAACTTAAGGTTAGAGCACAAAAGATCTTCATTTTTTACCAAGAAACTGGAACCTTTTGTTCTATCACTCAATTTTATTATTCCAAACGAATCAACCTCCATAAATCACAAAAGTATCACTACTAAATACCACAATCACTACAATTTCCATCACAAAATTTAACCTGCTGAGTTACCAAGCAAATCCAGAGACCCTTTCCATATGTAATGACCAATTACTATATTATTTTATCATGGGGAGGGGTGCATACCCAACTGTCTCACTAAATCCTAGAAAATGATATCTTAAAAAGATAATATAGAAGGGTAGTTTATCAAGCTTGCCTTAATAACTCTACAAACTTGCTTCCTACATGATCTTTATCTCTACGCAAGCTCAAACTGTTGAGAGTTTCAAGCACTCTCATTCAACATTTGCTTTATACCAGACATTAAGCAAACACAATCAACCTAAACACGTAACTGTCATAAACCATTAACCATATGGCATAATAGATTGATCAGACAGAACACTCATGTCTTCCAATTCTATACGGCATAAAATAGCTGACATGATAATTATGAGATAGAGGCAATAAAACATAGTCAAAATACAATTGTTTACACGATACTTTAGAATTATGATGCTCACACATTAGAAACCCATGCACATCCAGGAATTCCCAAATTTTTGTCCCCGCTTTGAGTGGCATCACATATCGACCATGATCACATACTAGGGCACATATCGACTTAAAAGCACATGTGATGAGGGAAATAGGAAGCATATGAACCTTTGTGATTTAACTTTGAAGATGGCCATTGCTAGAGCAAGGGGAAAAGGAGGATTCATGCAGCCTACCCCCACATAAGTATGAGATAAGGATTTGTTGAGGTGAATTGAGTTGTATGTTAAGACAAAAGAGCAATAAGCATGGTATCATAAAAAAACACTTTGCAGGAATGAATCTTATGAACCAAAGAAAATATTTTCCATTTGACTATTGTTCACCAGATAACCTTTTGATTTGTTTGCATAAATTTTACAGGGATCTGAGCCACAATGATTTCACTGGAAACATCACAGAACTTCTAACCTCTCTGCCCTTTTTGACAACTTTGTAAGTTTATGAATAAATCCATTTTGATATGTTTAGACGACAATTTCTATGTGAATTGGTTTTTGTTTAGGCTAATTACAATGTGGATGGAGATGTACCTAACTAAGTATATGTTTTCCTCTTCATCCAGATATTTCGGCTGCAATCCTCATTTCAGCCAAAATCTTCCTTACAGCCTAAGCAGATCGAATCTTACTACAGAGTATGAAGTTTATGCTTTAAGAATGCCAGGATAAATTTGTACCCATAGAAACAGTTTCACGTCTCTGTGTGTGTATGAGTGAGAGAGAGAGTCTGACTCCTTTTCCCTTCTACTTTCATATTTAGCAACGGAAAATGCTCTGCTCAAGGATCTTCCCATTCAATTCAAGGAATTTGGATAGGCATAGCTGCAGTTGGATCCCTCTTAGTTATCATAGTATTTGGAATCTCTTTGGCTTGCCTATACAAACACAAAAGGATGGCTCTGCAAAAATTTGATGTAAAAGGACACCCCATGTCAAAGAGTAAGTACATTAAACTCTCTTGGTATGCTTAGAAGAGACCAAGATTGAAAAAGAAGCTACTCAAAGCTAATATTGAACTTTCTTCTGTTAGTTGACGACACTAAAAAGGAAATTATATATCCCAATATATTATGTTTCTAGAGTCACTAGGCTTGCTTATTGTATCCTCAGCTATTTTTTGACAATTAACAGATTGAATGTTATATTGTCATAGATTCATAGTCAAGCCCCCAGTTACTTATTGCTACATCAGTGTTAAAGAAACAGCAATAAGCATAGTATTAACAGGAATAAAATAATAATAAGAATAACTTGCAAAACATGCAAAAACATTGATTTCTGAGCTGCAGTAATGCACACGGGAAAAAAATGGGAGCATTTGACACAATGGCTATTCCACCAAGTTCATTGTTCTTTCCGGTTGACCATTCAATCTAAGTAATAAAATTATTTTGAATCTTCAAATAACAATGCTGCCAGTGACATCAAATTTTCAAATGCAGATGCAGTTTATGCAGTTCCAAGCATGGATAATATTGGAATGAAGTCCATTTCTATCCAGAGTTTCACGTTGGAGTACATAGAAATTGCTACAGAAAAGTACAAGACAATGATAGGTGAAGGTGGATTTGGCTCAGTTTACCGTGGTACTCTACCTGACGGTCAAGAAGTGGCTGTGAAGGTCCGATCAGCAACTTCAACCCAGGGAACTCGGGAATTTGACAATGAGGTAAATCCAGCATAATTTAAACCACTTTCCCTAAAAAGATCATTATTTGCACAACCAACTACAGTGTGCACGCATTTTCTGGATTTGTGTGTACTTTCTCCCAGATGTATGTAAAACAGGGGAATTGATCCTTGGTGCCTGAAAAACCAAAGATTTTAACTTTGTGACTTCTATCATTTTCTTTATCAATCAATATCCAGTGAATTGTCTAAAGTACTTTTATAACATTCTACTACCTCGGAACTTCCACAATGGGATTTTTAATTTTTCTTTTTTCGTATAACTAGCAATAATTAAATCAATTTTTGCATCAGAATCATGGTTCCTTCATAAGAGGCTAACCAAAAATTGTTGTCAATCAATTCTATAGTTGAATTTGCTATCGGCAATTCGGCATGAAAACTTGGTCCCACTTCTTGGCTACTGCTGCGAGAATGACCAACAAATTCTTGTCTATCCTTTTATGTCTAATGGCTCCCTACAAGATCGCCTATACGGTACTTACTTTTTATTTTTGGAACTCTTTCAAACTAGGCCCTGTTAAAAATTAGCATTCATTTCTTGATTCTTCATTAATTTACAGGAGCAGCAGCAAAGCGGAAGATTTTAGATTGGCCAACCAGACTTTCAATAGCTTTAGGTGCTGCACGAGGCAAGTAACAGAGGTTCCATAATTATATATTTTTTTCAATTTAATCTCCCTTCTTGTGAGCATGGAATAATCAAATTTTCGAGCAAATAATTAATATTCTGAGCATTTCAGAGTACCAGCTTGGGGACTTAAAAAGATTTCATACCATGATAAAATGACGGTTACTCTTAAGGATACCTCATGTGACTTCTCCTACAAGAACAAGGTCTACGACTCTAACAAGGAGACCTAAAGATTTAGTATCTTTGAACACCAAATATTATTCTAGGCCAACTATAATTCTTCCAGAGCCGCGAAACATGATTAATATCGAAATAAGATATGACTGTATCCAACATTATTAGAGAAAAAATACCCTTGACTCTTAAACATTAATAGATTAATAAAAAAGATCACTAATATAATAAAATTCAGTCCAAATTTCATGGAATTTCTCCAAATCCTGCCGTATGTTTTTACACACGTTCAGACTTCAGCACCACTTGCATCCTGTGCTAGTATTTTTTTTTACGTTGATAATTTCCAATTGCTCAATTTTCTTTTCCCTCACTCGTTTTTTCTCCTTTCTTCAAATTGAATGTGTACCAAAATATCTGAAGAGTATCATATCATTCAGGTTTGACATATCTTCACACCTTCTCCGAGCGCTGTGTCATACATAGGGATGTGAAATCAAGTAACATACTCTTGGATCATAGCATGTCCGCAAAGGTTGCAGACTTTGGATTTTCTAAATATGCACCTCAAGAAGGGGACAGTGGCACTTCTTTAGAAGTAAGGGGCACTGCTGGATACTTGGATCCAGAGTAAGTATGCGCCTCCTTGCACTAAATCTTGATCCTTCAGCAGAAAAAGATAAGGAAGGCTGGATTTTGATTAGAAATTTATTTAAGTGGAACTGGGTAGACATGGAACTTGCTTTGGAATTGAAATTTGAAATGATACCATTCACATTTGAATTGATGCTTCATGAATTTCAATTCCACACACACAATTATATGTTGCCAAACATAACTTTTTTAGATCTAATTATTCAATGACATGGAACTTGCTATAAACATGTCATTTGGGGTAATACTTATTTATTCTACATATATACCTCAGTAAGAATACCATGTGTGTGCATTCATATTATATTATTATGTGGATATTTGCAGAAGAATCCTATGAGACCATTCATGAACATTTCCTACAGCCCAAAGTGGTTAAGAATTATGCATCCACCACAACCTCTGATCTTCTGAAGTTTGTTTCTTTCAGGTATTACTCAACACAACATCTATCCACAAAAAGTGATGTCTTTAGCTTTGGGGTTGTTTTACTGGAAATCGTAAGTGGTCGAGAGCCTCTCAACATAAACAGACCACGAAATGAGTGGAGCTTAGTCGAATGGGTAAGTACCAATTTTTAAGCATTCTACCCATAAAAATATACTGCATGCGTGCACCTTTTTGCAGTTAACGCTTCTTTAATGAGAGTTCTGATAATTTCAGCAATATGATTTTTGGTCTCTTCATCAAAGACGAATGCATAGATTAGATCAAAATCCCTGGTCCTAGAGACACAAGTTAAATTTTTAAAATCATTGATCACAAATGATTTAAGTCTCTTGAACAAAGAAAGGACAAAGTCAACCAAATGAAAAGGCCAAATGCTCAAAAGATCAGTTTATTTATCAATGTTAATTGTAATGGACTATGCACTATACCTATGATGCAAGGATACTCCAACTAGGGCGGCGACGCGGCCTGTCGGTGTCTGACATCTATCCTTCCATGTTAGACACCGACACTCCTCGGACACTTCATAACATGAATCCGACAGGTCAAATCTATTTTTTTAATTTTTTTAAAATTTTTAATATTCGAGGGATAGTTTAGGGACATTCCTCGGCAAGTTCGACATGGTATGTGCTGTATCCTATATTTAAAAGCATAAAAATAAAGATAAAATATATAAATTTTAAATTTTAAAGAATTTAAATCGACGTGTCTGTGTCCTACTTTTTAGAAAAATCAAGTATCATTGTGTCCGTGTTACGTGTTCATGTCCGTGCAACTTATCATTGCACCCTACACTAAAAAGTCTTAACCTTGTGCACAATGCACCCACACATACCTGCTTTTCTAGCAAAAGAACTTACACCCCAATTTGGAGAGGAAGACAAAATGAAATGCATTTGAATGGGAGCCTTATACAGTGTTCTGATTTGGCAGATCAAACACTTAAAAGAGCAAATATTGTAACAAGTAGATGTGCAAGAAATTTCCAAAAATCTATAGGCTGAAAAGGGTGGTGTATCTTAAGGATTACTTAGTTCAATCGCTAGCTGAAGAAATAAAAAATGATCTTACTCACACTGAAGCAATTTGAACACAAAACATAAATCAGTCCTTAACTAGATCTTTGTTTGGTCAATCATAACCTAGATGAACACTTGCCAGCATTAGGTAAATTTTGGAGCAAAAGCGCGTAATATTGACACTTCTTACTCTCTCTCATTTTATATTTCTTAAACTTATTCATGTCTGACCACATACAAGCAACTTTTCTTCAATATAGGCCAAGCCCCATATAAGGAACTCAAGAATTGAAGAAATTGTGGACCCTAACATAAAGGGAGGATACCATGCTGAAGCAATGTGGAGAGTGGTGGAGGTAGCTCTGGCATGTATTGAGACTTACTCAGCTTATCGCCCATGCATGGCTGACATTGTTCGTGAGCTTGAGGACGCTTTTATCATAGAAAACAATGCATCAGAATACATGAAATCCATAGAGAGTTTTGGAGGATCCCATCGCTACTCTCTAGAGAGGCCCATTGTCATTCCACAAACTCCAATTCCAACAGAACCATCCGCTATTCTTATGCAACCACCTCCTCCTCAACCAAGATAGTCAATTGGGTGGAAAATGTCATAGATTGTGAGAGATAAACAACTTAAGAGATTATGCAACTCAATGCGCCATGAATTTCCGATAGCCAAAATTGATCTAACGCTTGTGATCAGTTCGCTCTTGCACTGTTTTGCTATTACTAGTACCATGTAAAAGACATAGACACGTCGGTTAAAGTCGGTTCAGTTCAGCTGCTATTTTTTGTACTCAACAACTGGTCTTTTGGATCCACAAGCGAACATGTGGGCAGCAGTCTAAACATCCAATCAACCATGAAATTCATTTGAGAGACGCTGGGAATTGGCATTGAATTGGTACCCATTTATGGGCAATCATTCAACTTGATCCCAACTTAATCCTACAGAGAAAATGTAAGATCACCCTCTAATGTAAGAATAAATTCCATAAAATATCTACTTCACTCAAGTTGCTTCCCTATGTAATATTAAAGCAATTGTATGAATGTTTCGCACACACATTAAGTGCTTGTTCGGCTGCCATTTTCTCCAAAAAAAAACCCATTTTTTTGCCTACAATTTTTGACTTTTCAACCCTTTTTACACTACCAAAAAATTTAAAAAGTCAAAAAGTAACCAAAAAAACCCATTTTTCCCAAAAAAAAACTATACCGAACAAGCCCTAAGTTCTTCTATGAAAATCTGATGCTACTGTTACCATTACAAAAATATCATATGAAATGTATACCATGGTTACCATCAACACTAAAACAGATGTCTAGTTGCCATGCTTAATTTCACAACAAACAATACAAACGATGCCACCAAAAACTTCATGCCTTTTCTCCCCCAAAATAGGCAACGATAATGGTGCGCCATCTTGATCTATTTGACATAGTGCATGGTACTCTGTCTCTATAGGTGCTTTACAGTATTGTGTAACCAGGACCGGAGCGAGGACTTGGGTTCAATGGGGGTAGCACTTAATTGAGAATTTTTATCAAACAATAAAACAATATATTAATATTGAAAAATGTTACAATTTTTACAATAAATTTGGAGCTAGCTTAAGTTAAAGGAATTGTTTTATCATGAATTTATGTATTCTAATTCAGGAGGATATATATAATCTTCAAGTCTTCGATATAACTCAATGTAAAAGTCATAAAGTAACAAGAATCCAATTAATAACTAGAACCCTATAATTATCTCGATAAGAAGGTATGTTTATAATCAAACTATATTCGTATAATTCATCCTAAAATATTTAGTTCTTCATTACATTTCATCTTCCACTCATATATTATGTTCTCAATTTGAATCTTTATGGAAAACGGCCGACCACGCTTTATAAATATAGATTTCTCTAAAATATAAAAGTTCTTTGTGTTCAAAGCTATAGGGTAAATAGTCAGACAAAAACATAAATGAAAATTATGAATTATTTTTCTTTCTATTAATTAAAAGATACGTGTCCAAGTCAAGATTTTATTTGGCTGAAAAAAAAAAGTTTTATATGGTTGTAACCCAAAATCACATCTAAAAGGGAAATATAATCTTTCATGTATAGAGTATATATCCATGTGTGTGTGTTTATACACTAATACGTAACTGATTAGTGCAAAAAAGGGAAAAAAGAAAGAAAGAAGGAAACTCTCTCTCTCTCTCTCTCTCTCTCTCTATACATATATAGATATGTGTATTTATTAGATCTATATGTACGTATGTATATATGTATCTATATGTCACCTTCAGGTAACATTCTCAAAATTTGGACAATCAAACTAATTATTTCTTAATGATTACAGCTTTTCCACAATTTTTTTTTTGTTATAAAAAAAGGCCGCGGTATTCCAGTGAGCGCAATTGTCCCCTGCTCCCTCCACCAGTGTGTGTAACAGTACACAGATGATGATAACATTGCAGCTTTAAGGAGTTTAGCTATTCTAAATCTGTTAGAGTCGGAGTAAGTTGAACTAGGAAAATGTTGGGGTAAACAAATAGCTTTAAACAAATGGGCATTGAATTGGACAGAAAACCAAATAAAGAAAGTATAGGTGAGAAGTGCGAAAGTAGAATTGAGAACCCTCTGAAATAGATTTCGTGAACCAGCTATATTTATCTCGGTCATCAAGAATATTATCATAATATCAGCTCACTTCAAACCTATAGATTGCATAGTGCATGTTGCCAAACACACTTCTCCTATCAAAATAGGCAATAGGACATTAGGACTCCATAAGTGAAGCTTAAGAACCCCCAAAAATAAGAATTTAGGCACGATTCAAATTCACTACAAGCATATGATTAAGACGTCTCCTCATCTTACCCCCCAACCAAAAAAAAAATAAAATTAGGCACATTTGATATCCTCTAAAAATGTGAAGATGTCAAAGAATAAGAAGGTAAAAATAAGCTTAACCACTAATGAAATTCTTAAAGTAACAGCAGTCACCAAAAATTTATACTACCCAAATTGAGCACAACAGCAACGAAAACTGATTCGCAGAACCATTTCAAATCAAGTGTATAGCAACCAAAATTTTAGATCTATGAAATGACATTCCAACATCTTATATTTTTATATAAAAATATATTCATAAAGATTCTACACAATAACGACAACAACAAGAAATTGTCCACAGCGAAAATCAAAATACAATCACAAAATCAACCACGCTATATATTTCTTACAAACAGACCTCGATCTGAAAATTCCGATCCAATCAAGTCGTGAACAAAGCAGGATTGGCTGTGGCAGTGCCCACTTGTACTTCCAGCAATTCGAGACGCCGCTCCAATGTATCAAGCTTCTCATTCAACTTAGCCAACTTATTTTTGGTGGTTGCCTCTAAAATTGAAAAAGAACAAAAAATTCATAAAATAATCAAATTAAAAGAGAAAATAAGAGGAAAAAGGGGTGTATAAGAAATCGGTACCAAATTGTACGAGGAAGTCAAAGAGGCGACGGACATTGAGGGAGATGTGGGAAATGAATTCCCGATTTTCCCAATCAGCTTGCACTGCGATTCCCACGTTCACTGCGTTCGTTATCCCACCGGCTCTCGCCATTTTTGATCTCTGGGTAATGCGATTTCTACTGCTGGGACAGTGGGTTGGCCGTTAACAGAAAGTGCTATTTCAACGTTAATTACTGTGGAATTTGGCGCAAATGCTCCCTAACTTTTGTTATTAGGGATAAAATGGTACCTGATGTTTTTTAGCACTAACGTCCCTAACTTACATATTTTAATGCATAATTAGTCTTTATTTGATAAAAAGGACGAATAAACCCTTAATTTTAATTAGACAAAATTGTAATTGAGTTCTTAATATTTGATAAAGATGCAAATGGGTACTGTACTTCTATTTTTTAATAAAAAATTAAAAAAACTAAAGAGTTCATTTTTTCTTGTTATTAAGACTTTATTAATCAAATTAATTATATACATAAATTGATTTTTATATTTCACGAAACTATCATGAAATAACTAAAATTTAAGTTTAAAATTATTAACAAATGTGTTATAAAATTATTTAAGCTTTATTATTAAATAATTGAATTATTTGTTTATTAAATACAAATATTAGAGCTCCAACTGTATTATTCATATTTTAATTTATTGTTTTATTATCATTAGAAAATAAAGAACACATAAATTTGAAAATTAATTTTTATTAGTATTTTTGTGTTAAATAAAATATAATAAGATTGATTCAATGTCATAAAATTATATACGTCATTAATAAGATTGATTCAATGTCATAAAATTATATATGTCATTATGTTATTTCTTTATCTTAAATTTTTATTCAAAATTTTCAAATTATATAGTGCAATTACATATACTTAAATCATAATAATTTAATATTTTTTCTCCTATGAAAAATTTAATTGACACGATTATAATGATATATGTAGTAAGCTAAACTAAATATTATTAAATAAAAGTACATGCCTATGGCCTTGGGCCTCATGGGCTGAGCCGGGTCAACCTATGAACTTAGCTCGTTAATTTTTTTTTTTTTTAGGATTGTAGTATTTGTTTAGGATAGAAGTATTTTATTTTATCGAGACGGTATAAATAGTATATTTTTAAGAAATGCCATATTTTATACGAGCTAACTCGTGGATCGGTCCATGTGCCACCAGCCCGTATTTATCAAGAGCCCTTGTTTTAAAAAGACGGCTCAACCCTAACTCGGGTCAAACTTTATTTGGCCGAGCAGCCACGTACACATGTAGCTCAGCCCAATTGTCATTCCTACACATAAATGAGGGATGTATGTACTAAAAAAATAAACGTTAGATATTATTTTCATGCTAAAAGCAAAGATTAGGTATTATTTGCGCCAAATTTCCTTAATTACTGTTGTTTTCATTGCAATTGTTTGCAGTAGCAAACATTGCTCCCCCTCCCTAGTGCTTACCTACTTCTTCCCTTTCCCCTTCTTGTGATTCGAACCCTCATTTAACCTTAGCACCTTAGCACATGTTTGATAGTGTTAAAATTATTTTTTAAATACCGAAATTATAAATTGTTAGTGAATATGTAGATAAAATTGAATTGTAAGTTGTGAATTCTACAAAATGTGTGGATAAAAAATATGTTTGACCAGTTTAACCAAATTATAATTTAAGCAATTCTAAACATTGATTAGTGCATCCACTCTACTACTATGAGCTCAAAAGACTTCCGATATGTGCTTAGTGCATCCCCTCTACTACTATACGCTCAAAAGACTTCCGAGCACTAGGGGAACACAAGGGAAAGGGAGAGGGAATGTGGTGGAGGAAGGGGCTGCAGGGTTGGGGGAAGGGGATACAAGGGGAGGTAAAGGGAGGACACATACTGTAAATGTCGTGTTACTTGCACATCCTGTCACCTGCAGAACAAACATGGAAACTATGTGGTGTGTCATGTTTGTTCTACAGGGAAATGCAATCACATTATAATATCTGTTTGTTAATGTACATACAAAATGGCGAACACATGAATCAAAATCTGGGTTTTGTGCATAACCACTTGCAAACACATCCTTAATATATGACTTGGTCTTTAGATTTCATCCCCACTCGCCCTCTAGATATTTAGATAAATTTGGTCTGAACTTTATTGCCTGTTTCATGCAGAAGGAAACAAGAATTTCAAAGTTCAGGAATCTATCTTTTAACAAGAATTAACGCTAGTAAATATTGATGAAGTATGTACCTTGCATGTAGAGTGAGTTCCTTAGTTTTTGTACTTCATGGCTTCTTTCTCAAACCCAATTGTTGGAAATTGCTTCGCAAACTCCTCAACATCATGGCGAAGTTTTGCAATTTCAGATTGGAAACCACTGGACTGCAGTGTGGTCAAGAAGTCCTTCAACTTTGTCCCTGGAGCACGAGAGGAGGAGAAGAGGGAAAGGGTAACAAAAACAAGTTCCAGATGTCAAAAAATTTCAGAACTACTTTTCTTTCCATCAATAATGAATATTGAAATCATATTTCCCATGCAAATATAGTGCACAATCTTATAAACAGGGAGTGGAAAAATGCAGGCACTTCTCAACAGACGATATATATTGAAGGTCAATTTTTTATTTATTTTTTGAACGCTGAAGGTCACTTTTGACTTAAATATGGATGTAAGATAAAGGAACCTTTAGTTTCAGCCTTTATTTTCATAGCCAACTTCGCAGCAGCATCAAAGAATTCGGCAACTTTTGCAAAATCCTCTTCAACAAATCCCCTAGAAGTAAGAGCAGGGGTTCCTAAGGAACACAAGTTCATAGAGTGAGTTTGGAAACTAGTTTCATAATTGAAGACCTAAAATCTGATAAGGCTGCTTACCCATCCTGATGCCACCAGGAACCATAGCAGATACATCTCCCGGAACTGTATTCTTATTGGCTGCAATGTGGACAGATTCCAACACCTTCTCTACCCTCGATCCGTCAATACCCTGCAGACAAAATTCCAATAATATTACATTTCTTCTTCACATGTTGCAGAATAGTGGAGACTTTAAGAAAGGCAGAATATTCTATTAATGCAAACAAATTGACAAATGAAAAAAAGGCTGGATATTCGCAAATAAATTTAAATGAAAAACGTCTACCAAATAGTGAAGGATTGATATTATCTCCTTTACCTTGTTTTTCAAATTCACCAAAACTAAATGGTTCTCAGTTCCACCAGAAACAAGTTCATAGCCCTTCTCAACCAAAGTCTGCAAGATTTTAGAGTTTCAGTATCTGATATGAGAAAGCACATTACCCGAGATTTGGATGCAGAATGTAGGTTAGTAAGGTGATATTGACATTGTTAGATCTTGGTTCATTTACAAATTATAGTAGTCAGTGAGTCACACCTGGGCAAACTTTGCACAGTTACTCAGGACTTGCTCTTGGTAGGCTTTGTATTCTGGAGTTGTTGCCTGCATTTGAAAACCAGTGGGTTTGATTAAGTAGGTGAATTTTGTGCTTTTCTGAATCAATTTAAGACAATCAACATGTTATACTGATTATAAGCATCAAATATAGCAATATTCTGAGAAGTGGATCAGATGCTACATCTAATAACTTGCTTAGCACTTCAAGACTATCTGGCAAACCTTGGTAGCTTCTAACTGAAGAAAACCTCAGTGTGACAGATGTGTATATTCATATTCATAATTGTTAAAGATTTGATATAATACAATGATAAGATTAAGAGCATCATACATGTTTCAGTGCAACTGCCAAACCGGCAATAGTGTGATTGTGAGGGCCACCTTGAAGACCAGGAAATACAGCCTGATTGATTTTGTCTTCATAGTTATACAACACCTTCAAGAAATACTCCATGGTATTAAATATTTTTCTCAACGAGACAGAATCCTCGACTTCAGCCAGCAGAAGAGCTGAAAACAATAAAACCTATATGAGGTAATACAAAAAATTCTTTTCAAACAACTAACCTCTTGACCTTGTTTATTGATTTCTTTTACACCCTTCCTGAAGAAAATCATTGCACCGCGAGGCCCTCGAAGTGACTTGTGGGTGGTGGTTGTCACAACATCTGCATATTCAAATGGTGACGGTATGACATCAGCTGCAACTAATCCACTAATGTGTGCCATGTCTGCCAACATAATTGCTTTCTGCTTGTCACAAACCTGTAAAACACACACAATAGTACTAATTTGACGCTTCTAACGCCAGATGAAGTCCCACAAGGCTCCAGACCAAAATAAAAGAGGTTTGTAAATCTGACAGAGTTTACCTTCCGAATACGTGCATAATCGTACAGACGTGAATAAGCACTAGCACCGGCAACTATTAATTTTGGCCGAAAGAGTGTAGCATTCTTCTCCATCTGCATATGCAAATCAAGGGTCACACAAGCTGGAGAAATTAGAGAATAAAACATAAATTTAAAAAACAAAAACAGAAAAAATTAGAAGGCTTCTGCTGTTATAATGCCAATTTTTAGACAAAAAAAACTCCTAAGTGGGATAAGGTCAATATCTGAAAGAGAAATTCTATGGTGCTAAAAGAATGGAAACTGCATCAAAGAAAACCACGGATATCTTCTATGTACGTCACATTTTTAACTTTTCATGGGGGCAGGTATCGAGTTTCAATATGGAAGTTGCAAAGGGAACAACGACATAACAATATATTAAAAAAGAGGAAACACTCAATCAACAGCATCTAGACAAGCCAGAAATCACTCTTAACAATAAATGCAAATTACATAAAGATATAGTGGTTAGGTATTGAAATATCAAGAGATGTAAAATGATACCTGGTCATAGTCAATGTAGCCTGTGCTTTCATTCAGTCTATATGGCATGGTCTCAAAGAATATAGAGACTGCAGATATCTTCTTCGTGTCAGTCTGCATGGGTTGAAAAAACATAAGAATACTGTTTCTATAGATACCTAGTTTCGCTCAAATCAAGTCATGCTTGGCTATACTCTGCTTATAAGTTTTGCAGGATGGCAAGATAACTGAAGTCTCCAAATAAAAGTAAGAAAGATCATTATTTATAAGAAACGGTTAGCGGCCATATGCACCTGATATCCGTGTGAAAGATGCCCACCATGAGGAAGATCAAGTGCCATAATTCTTTCATGTGGCTTCAGTAAAGCAGTGTAAACATGAAAATTTGCTGGAGATCCTGACAAAGGCTGCACGTTCACTGCATTAAAAAAGACAAATTGCTCGATCAGCACCATCAACTATTTGTTTGGGGCGAGGTAGCATAAAATAACTTGTTTGACAAATGTTTTCAACTTCTCATGGTAAATTACATATTCATTGTCTTAGAATGTTCCTTCAAATCTTTTTCTTTTTTGTTTTTATTTTCTTTTCCCGCTAGTTATAACCAGAGTGGATATCACCATTCAGTCTATATCAATTTCTTCCATGTTTGACCGTGATTGAAAGGCAATCATGTGATACTTGTATTCACCAATTTTAATGCTTCTCTTGGAATATCTAATTGATGAAACGCCATTAGCCAATCAAAAGAAAATACCTCCCCATTTTGCTGGATCCAACCGAAATGCTTCTAGAGCACGCTTTTGGCATAAAGATTCTGCCATGTCAATGTACCTGAAAACAGGGTTGTCTTCCTTTTGAATAAAAATATTCCAAGAAGTCCAAAAATGATAACGAAATGGATAATTTAATGGGAAAATATTAATGCCATAAAAAATAGATAGAAAACTTATTATATACTTTAATCTTGCGAAACATTATTAAAAAAAAAAGGAACTAAGTAAAAATTCGAGTTTTGTGCATACTCATTTCCACCATAGTATCTAGCACCAGGGTATCCTTCACTGTATTTGTTAGTCATAACTGAACCAACAGCTTGCATAACAGAGACGGAAGTAAAATTCTCCGAAGGAATGAGTTCAAGTCCCTACATTCAGATGCAATACGAATCCAGTAAGACATTGAAATTCAAATAAACATGTAAATATGTGTCAAGCTCTTGAGAAAGATCTCAAGCATAAATTTTATTATAGCTACATACAAATAATAAAACAAAATATGCTAGGTTATTTCTTATTTTGCACGTGAAAGTGATAAAAAGAACCTCGATTAAACAAAGAGTACCTTCCATTGTCTAGCTTTTTCGAGCTCAATGATGTCTGCAATCTCAGGATCAACTACCTCCAGTGGAGCATTCAGCTGCTTTGGCCACTGCAATTTCACACTTAAAAACATTAAGTTCTGATTGATGACACTGGACTATATAATAAACACGTTTTAACCTATTTTTCTAATCACCGACCGTAGAGAGATTTACTCCACTACAAACACAAAAAAAATTATTTCTTTGTCCGTCACTACGTCTTTATCCTCTCAAACCAAAACTCATATCTCTCTCACAATTCTTCCATTTCTCCATATTCTTCTCCATATTTATCAAAATCAAATTCACCTCAAACAAAACTCTATCTCTCTCTCATTCTTCTCAACTCCACAATCCATTAAAATCCTTTACAGTCGGATTCCACCGCAAACAAAAAGTGGTATACTAGTTTAATATATCCACTTAACATTAGTGGATGTTAGAGTAGTTAGTATTAGACGTGACCGGACTACAAATAATAAAACTTCAGCTCGTTCCAATCCTCCCCAACCGAACTTGTCATAATAATTTACAAGGTGACTAAAATAAAACAAACATCAATCTGCAAACGAGAAACTTAACTGACCCTCAAAACACGAATCAAACGGTTGATAGGCTTACCATGACACCAGTTCTTTTCTTCTCATATACTGCTTCATTAGGCAAAGACGACTGGACAAAAGAAATTGCAAAAAAAATTGAGTCTTTTAACAACGCAGAAACCTAAATTGAAGACGCGCTTGATTTGAAAAACAAAAAACAATAAAAGCAAGAATAAAAAAGGAAAGTTACCATGTAGTAGAGAGAACCACCATTGTAGAGGCGCTTTATGGGTTTGTCGACGGAGGAGGAAAGCCTCCGGATGGCCATTGTCAGCGTCATTTTTCTTCCGTTCCTCCTCGCTCTATAATTTCTCAGTGTCTAGGGGATACGCCACACATTAAACTCGTTTTCTGTCTCTCATTTTGGGAGAGGTAGAGATGGCAAAAATACGTGACCTGTCCGAATCTGGAGTTCAGATCTGCTGCCTCATGGTGTCTCTGTCCCACGAATAGAAATTGTACAACTAATCAAATAAATACAATTATTTAATGTGTTCACACTTACTGTTAAAATTAACTTATATTTATTTGATTACTTGTACAATTTCTATTCGTGGGACAGCAAATGGGACACCAAATGGGGACAACAGATCTGGGCTCCCGAATCTGATGGATATTTGATCCGAATAGAGCGAAAAATATTTGATCTCTGGGTCAGCGGAACGGATCGGAACAGATATCTGTGAACTGCCCGGAACAGATATCTGTGAACTGCCGGGCGGATCAGATCGGGGTTGCCCCGATCCGCCCCGCCCCGTCCCGATTTAAAAAAAAAAATGATTAAAATATTAAATTTATTATATATGATTTGATTATTTATTTTATAGATAATTAAAATATTTTTTGAATAGAAAATTCATCACTTTCGATATATTATGGACTTTGTACAAGGTTTAGTGATGAGGAAATTGAGGAGGATGATGTTGTTAAAACTCTTATAGTATAGTAGTAAAGCTTGTTTCAATATATTTTAAATTTTTTTAATACAAAAAAAAAAAAATATGATTCAGTATACGGATCATGGTTCTGATCCGCCCCGATCCGTTCCGTTGCCATCACTAGGCAGAGGTGTCAGGCCGGGTTGATCGGCCTGCTGATGAAGCCCGGTGACTGCCCGCATTAAAAAAAGCTCGCACCATCGCAGGTTGCGGACCGGGTCAACTCAAACCACAAAAATTGAACACTAATCTGGCCCACCTGTCGGCCCATCCGGGTCTAGCCCATGTGGGCCACAGTTAGACCCGTATGAATAAAAAATTAATTTTTTTTGAAATTACTAAAGAAATTTAGTTATTTATTGTAATTAAAAAATATATATTTATATATATAGAAAAAAAAATGTGTTAAATTACTAAATAACAAAGATAAATTCACATTTGTTGATTTTTTAATTTAATTTTCATTATTTTTATATGTATTTAAAGACTAAAATAGCACGCATCTGTCACATCTTTCACTTTAAACGGCTCTCTGTCATTTGTTTTTTTATTTTTAAATATCATTTCAAATATAAAAGTTCGAATTTTTTGTCTTTTCTTTTTTTAAAAAAAAAAAATCAAAACAGGCCAGCGGTTAAAGGTCGAACCGTCAGACCGTGAACAGTCCACTGGGTTCACTGGCCAGGCCGCGATTCGGCCTCCTTAGCCCGTGAACGGCCCATGATTCAGCCTTCTCGACCCGTGAACGGCCCGCCCGGTTCACGGGCCTGCCCTCAGTTCCAGGTTGAGGCGGGTGGGCCGATGCGGGTTCGACCGGCTCGCCCGTCTTGACACCTCTAATTTTGGGTATGATATTTTTAGTGGTTGGAAAAATTTTAAAATAAAATTCAAAATTTTGGTTTCTTGTCGTGTTATTAAAAGAAATTATTTATGTGGTTTTGGTGACTGTCCCTTTTGGAATTGCACTCACTCACGCATGGCTACTGTCGGATCAAAGAGAGTATTAGCCATTGACATTTCGACTCCAATTGTCCATATTTGCTGCTTCACATTAAGGATTACATGCAGTCTACGTTTGCACCATATCTACATTTGCTGCTTCACAATATGTAACGCAGTCCCCACTTTTTTTTTGGGGGGACAAATTTGTCATTTTAAATCAACCCAACCTCAATTTTGGATGGAACCTGTTACACTCCAAACCCACTTGGGCTCCACGTGTGCGCGGTTAAAGTCAACCGAGGCTATTTGTGCCGAGGTGGTTAGTCAACCGAGGCTATTTATGCCGAGGTGGTTAGTCAACCGAGGCTATTTGTGCCGAGGAGGTTAGTATTTGTGCCGAGGAGGTTAGACAACCGAGGCTATTTATGCCGAGGTGGTTAGACAACCGAGGCTGTCAAAGTCCGACCCTGGTTGCGTGCTAAGAAAGCCTTCCCCACCAAACATGTGATTCAATCTCTGAAAGATTGATGGGATTGCCTGCCAATGCGGTTTGTCACAGTCATAGCCCCTTAGTTTGCGGCTGAAAGTAACTTCCTCATTAATGCTTATGATGTGACACCAAAGATGGGACTCAAGAACCCTTCAGATGGAACCACGTGTCGCACATCAAAGGAGATCATTCTTGTAGAATTTGCCTATAAATACTAAGCTTATTTCCACAAGAGAGGGAGGTTGAAAATATTACTCTCACCACACATATATCAAGTCCTCTATTCTAATTATTCTTCAAGTGTTATAACCACCTGGGAAATCGTTAGTTAGAGGCCCTCAAGCTCTTACCTCTCCCATAATGTGTTTCTCTTTATCCTTGGTTACCTACCCACCCGGGCCTAGACATATCTGCGTGGTTGAATAAACCACGTGGCAGTCCAAGTAAGAGGAGAAATACACGTAGGAAGAGGAGGCGTGGGGTTCCTGTTGGTAGCCATTTTTGGAGGTCAACAGATTGGCGCCGTCTGTGGGAAACGTGACTAAAAGCCTTAGCCTCCTTGGACAAAGGAGCCTTCTTGAAGAAATGACGCTATTCAAGTACTAATTGGGGCTAGCATATGTCATTTGAAAAAGAGGCCTAAACCTCCTTGGACAAAGGAGCTTTCTTGAAGAAATGACGTTATTCAAGTACTAATTGGGGCTAGCATATGTCATTTGAAGAAGAGGCCTAAACCTCCTTGGACAAAGGAGCTTTCTTGAAGAAATGACGTTATTCAAGTACTAATTGGGGCTAGCATAGGTTCTCTGAGAAGAGGCACCGGCATTTGACTAATTATAAATCAAGTTTCGATTGTTTGCTTGTTTGAGGCTCCTAAGAAGAGGCACTCGAAAACTATATATACAAGCTTATTCAACTTGATTAATGGTTTAAATTTCCTAAGGCATTGCTTATAAGTCGTTGGAGCCTATGTGACACCTCTGAGAAGAGGCACCGACATTTGAATATTTATAAATCAAGTTTCGATTGTTTGCATGTTTAGACTTCTAAGAAGAGGCACTGGCCATATAGAAGTGCCACGCCTATCGTTCCGTCATTTGATTTGGAAATGCAGCCCATAAAAAGAGGCACTAGTACTTAATCAAGTTTGGGGTAAAATCTTCTCATATGCCTCCCCAAAGAAGTACTCACGGCTTATTGCAAGGGCCTCTACAAACAAGCTCCCTTATTTGGGACTTAGTTTTTGTAGAAGCGCCATACCCACACAAGGGCCTAGCCTCTTCATTAAGGCATGACACCAGCTGGGAAAAGCCTAATATCGTGCCCATCCGATATTGAAAGGGCCTCTACAAACAAGCTCCCTTATTTGGGACTTAGTTTTTGTAGAAGCGCCATACCCACACAAGAGCCTAGCCTCTTCATTAAGGCATCTTATGCTATCAAGCCTCTCCCACTTGGGACTAGGCTCTTCCGCATCAAGCTTCTCCAACTTTGGAGACTCGCTTATGCAACCTAGCCTCTCCCACTTGGGACTAGGCTCTTCCGCATGAAGCCTCTCCAACATTGGAGACTCACTTCTACTATCAAGCCTCTCCCACTTGGGAATAGGCTCTTCCACATCAAGCTTCTCCAACTTTGGAGACTCGCTTATGCAACCTAGCCTCTTCCACTTGGGACTAGGCTCTTCCGCATGGAGCCTCTCCAACATTGGAGACTCGCTTCTACAATCAAGCCTCTCCCACTTGGGAATAGGCTCTTCCACATCAAGCTTCTCCAACTTTGGAGACTCGCTTATGCAACCTAGCCTCTCCCACTTGGGACTAGGCTCTTCCGCATGGAGCCTCTCCAACATTGGAGACTCGCTTCTACAATCAAGCCTCTCCCACTTGGGAATAGGCTCTTCCGCATCAAGCTTCTCCAACTTTGGAGACTCGCTTATGCAACCTAGCCTCTCCCACTTGGGACTAGGCTCTTCCGCATGAAGCCTCTCCAACATTGGAGACTCGCTTCTACTATCAAGCCTCTTCCACTTGGGACTAGGCTCTTCTGCATGGAGCCTTTCCAACATTGGAGACTCGCTTCTACAATCAAGCCTCTCCCACTTGGGAATAGGCTCTTCCGCATCAAGCTTCTCCACTTTGGAGACTCGCTTATGCAACCTAGCCTCTCCCACTTGGGACTAGGCTCTTCTGCATGGAGCCTCTCCAACATTGGAGACTCGCTTCTACAATCAAGCCTCTCCCACTTGGGAATAGGCTCTTCCGCATCAAGCTTCTCCAACTTTGGAGACTCGCTTATGCAACCTAGCCTCTCCCACTTGGGACTAGGCTCTTTCGCATGAAGCCTCTCCAACATTGGAGACTCGCTTCTACTATCAAGCCTCTCCCACTTGGGAATAGGCTCTTCCGCATCAAGCTTCTCCAACTTTGGAGACTCGCTTATGCAACCTAGCCTCTCCCACTTGGGACTAGGCTCTTCCGCATGAAGCCTCTCCAACATTGGAGACTCGCTTCTACTATCAAGCCTCTTCCACTTGGGACTAGGCTCTTCTGCATGGAGCCTCTCCAACATTGGAGACTCGCTTCTACAATCAAGCCTCTCCCACTTGGGAATAGGCTCTTCCGCATCAAGCTTCTCCAAATTTGGAGACTCGCTTATGCAACCTAGCCTCTCCCACTTGGGACTAGGCTCTTCCGCATGAAGCCTCTCCAACATTGGAGACTCGCTTCTACTATCAAGCATCTCCTACTTGGGACTAGGTTCTTCTGCATGAAGCCTCTCCAATATTGGAGACTCGCTTCTACTATCAAGCCTCTTCCACTTGGGACTAGGCTCTTCTGCATGGAGCCTCTCCAACATTGGAGACTCGCTTCTACAATCAAGCCTCTCCCACTTGGGAATAGGCTCTTCCGCATCAAGCTTCTCCAACTTTGGAGACTCGCTTATGCAACCTAGCCTCTCCCACTTGGGACTAGGCTCTTTCGCATGAAGCCTCTCCAACATTGGAGACTCGCTTCTACTATCAAGCCTCTCCCACTTGGGAATAGGCTCTTCCACATCAAGCTTCTCCAACTTTGGAGACTCGCTTATGCAACCTAGCCTCTCCCACTTGGGACTAGGCTCTTCCGCATGAAGCCTCTCCAACATTGGAGACTCTCTTCTACTATCAAGCCTCTTCCACTTGGGACTAGGCTCTTCTGCATGGAGCCTCTCCAACATTGGAGACTCGCTTCTACAATCAAGCCTCTCCCACTTGGGAATAGGCTCTTCCGCATCAAGCTTCTCCAACTTTGGAGACTCGCTTATGCAACCTAGCCTCTCCCACTTGGGACTAGGCTCTTCCGCATGAAGCCTCTCCAACATTGGAGACTCGCTTCTACTATCAAGCATCTCCCACTTGGGACTAGGTTCTTCTGCATGAAGCCTCTCCAACATTGGAGACTCGCTTCTACTATCAAGCCTCTTCCACTTGGGACTAGGCTCTTCTGCATGAAGCCTCTCCAACATTGGAGACTCGCTTCTACAATCAAGCCTCTCCCATTTGGGAATAGGCTCTTCCGCATCAAGCTTCTCCAACTTTGGAGACTCGCTTATGCAACCTAGCCTTTCCCACTTGGGAATAGGCTCTTCCGCATCAAGCTTCTCCAACTTTGGAGACTCGCTTATGCAACCTAGCCTTTCCCACTTGGGACTAGGCTCTTCTGCATGATGCTTGTCCAACATTGAAGACTCGCTTCTACTATCAAGCCTCTCCCACTTGGGACTAGGCTCTTCTGCATGAAGCCTCTCCAACATTGGAGACTCGCTTCTACTATCAAGCCTCTCCCACTTGGGAATAGGCTCTTCCACATCAAGCTTCTCCAACTTTGGAGACTCGCTTATGCAACCTAGCCTCTCCCACTTGGGAATAGGCTCTTCCGCATCAAGCTTCTCCAACATTGGAGACTCGCTTCTACTATCAAGCCTCTCCCACTTGGGACTAGGCTCTTCTGCATGAAGCCTCTCCAACATTGGAGACTCGCTTCTACTATCAAGCCTCTCCCACTTGAGAATAGGCTCTTCCACATCAAGCTTCTCCAACTTTGGAGACTCGCTTATGCAACCTAGCCTCTCCCACTTGGGAATAGGCTCTTCCGCATCAAGCTTCTCCAACATTGGAGACTCGCTTCTACTATCAAGCCTCTCCCACTTGGGACTAGGCTCTTCCGCATCAAGCTTCTTCAACCTTGGAGACTTGCTTCTGCAACCTAGCCTCTCCAACTTGGAAATAGGCTCTTCCGCTGAAAGCCTCTCCAAAACAACGGAGATCGCTTAGCACAACCTCTACGCTTCGAATTTCTCACCCACTCCAAGCTCCGCACCTCACATAAATGAGAGTTCCTGACCTTGTGGGACTAAATCCCCCAATTACGAATCTGCCACTTTTCGAACGCTACCAAGTCCAGCACCCTTCATAAATGATAGAGGTCCTGAACTTGGGGGACTATTGTTACATTCCAAACCCACTTGGGCTCCACGTGTGCGCGGTCAAAGTCAACCGAGGCTATTTGTGCCGAGGTGGTTAGTCAACCGAGGCTATTTATGTCGAGGTGGTTAGTCAACCGAGGCTATTTGTGCCGAGGAAGTTAGTATTTGTGCCGAGGAGGTTAGACAACCGAGGCTATTTATGCCGAGGTGGTTAGACAACCGAGGCTGTCAAAGTCCGACCCTGGTTGCGTGCTAAGAAAGCCTTCCCCACCAAACATGTGATTCAATCTCTGAAAGATTGATGGGATTGCCTGCCAATGCGGTTTGTCACAGTCATAGCCCCTTAGTTTGCGGCTGAAAGTAACTTCCTCATTAATGCTTATGATGTGACACCAAAGATGGGACTCAAGAACCCTTCAGATGGAACCACGTGTCGCACATCAAAGGAGATCATTCTTGTAGAATTTGCCTATAAATACTAAGCTTATTTCCACAAGAGAGGGAGGTTGAAAATATTACTCTCACCACACATATATCAAGTCCTCTATTCTAATTATTCTTCAAGTGTTATAACCACCTGGGAAATCGTTAGTTAGAGGCCCTCAAGCTCTTACCTCTCCCATAATGTGTTTCTCTTTATCCTTGGTTACCTACCCACCCGGGCCTAGACATATCTGCGTGGTTGAATAAACCACGTGGCAGTCCAAGTAAGAGGAGAAATACACGTAGGAAGAGGAGGCGTGGGGTTCCTGTTGGTAGCCATTTTTGGAGGTCAACAGAACCCAGGATGGACTTTTGGACAGAAATTTTCATTACAGATGGAGCCATCAATTTGTGAGAAGTTGGGATTGAAATATCAAGAATAAAGTTTGAAATAGAAGTTCAAAAGGGATTAAGGTTAAAAATGATGGTTGCAATTTAACCTAATTTATATATACACACAAACATATAGGATATATATTTTTTAATCAAAGAGAGATTACATGTATCACAAAATTGTGGCTATCAATTCTACATCCACTAGTGATCCAGAGTTAGTAAGTGCCTGTTTGATAGAATTTAAAAGTAAATTTTTTGTTGAAAATTTTGATAAAAGTTAATGAAACGTATGGATGAAAAATGATAAAAATTGTAAATTTCATAAAATATATAGTTAAAAATGAGTTTGAAAAAAATATTTTATTTTAAATTCTACCAAACATGTTCTAACTTCAAAGTTTAATTCTGCAAACCAAAACCAACCAATTAAGCCCCATCCGAAGTTCCAAACCTTAACACAACACTGTTAGCCACAAAATGATTCCGTCTCTTTCTCTCACAAATCTCAATATTTTGGTACTGGGCTAAATGTATAATATTAAGTGCAAGGCCCATTCGCTTATACATGGAATTAGAGGTGGTATAACTCGGTCTTTTGGGTTGGATTTGGTTGGCCCCGGCCCAAATAAAACCAGGCCAATATGGTCCTGCCCATCTAGCTCGCGGGCTAGTGGGTCGGTCCAATTTTAAATTTTTTTTTTTTCAATAGTCCCAATACATAATCCAAATAATATCAATCTAAAATGATCTAAGCCTAAGTCACCAATAAACATTAGTTTAAAAATTTGAAGATCCAACATAAAATTATTTAGATTTAATTAAAATTTAGTTTAATTTAAGTTTCAATCCAAAATATATTTGGTGTGACAAGTAAATTATTTATTTTAAATTTATTTATAAGTAAACTTTTTAATTTAAGCCAAACATGCTTATATCTCAAAGCAATAAGACTAGCATACTTTTAATATTTGTATTTTTTTAAATGTCTACAAATAGTTTACAATTAACAAAAAAAATTATTATTTTAAGAGAAAATTGACGTTTATCTATTGACTGATATATGAGAGCCCAAATTTTATAAATTATACTCTTTAAAAATCTCAAAATATATAGTCTAAATATAATTAAGATTGTATTTGATGTAATGTATTAGATTGTATAAAAAATTTATTTAAAAAAAAATTAAGACCAAGTTGGATAATATTTCTATTTTTACAAACTTAACTTTTTTATTTTAAAAATACAAGTTTTATATAATTATATTCACAAATAAAATGATAGTTTAAAATCAAAACAAAATATAATTAATACACAATTTATTTCAATAACCGGAATTTGCGTCCTCAATTTAAGGTAATATCCCCAAGTCGAGCACACCAAATATAAAATGTTATAATTAATACACAATCATTTGTAATAGATTATGTTATAATTTATCGGTAACGAATGTTACATAATAGATTATTATAACGATTGATTATTATGACGATTCTTACATAATATAGATTATTATGACGATTGATTATTACAGAATATAGATTGTTATTATGACGATTGATTATTCCGTAACAAATGTTACACAATAGGTTATTATATAGCACTAAATGATAAAGATGTTAGAATATGATGTTTTGTAATACTGATTTTTATGTGATATTATGTAACAAATGTTACACAATAAGTTATTATGTAACACTGAATAATAAGAGATGTTACAATACACTATTTTGTAGCACAGATTTTTATATGATATTATGTAACACGTGTTACACAATTGGTTATTATATAACAATGAATCATACAGATGATATTACTTGTTATTGGTACATTATTGTTTAATATGATGTTTGTAACATTGATGTTTAATATGATATATATGATACAATTGTGTATATCATGAGTTTTTTGTGTAAAAACTGCTATTATGTTTTACATCTTAATTTGCAACATAGATTGTTACAAAATGTTGAAATTGAAGAGAACGTGAGTTTTGTTTGTGGTTGTTACAGATATTTCTGATACAAATAATATATATTTGACAGATATATATATATATTCCAATCAATTCCGATTTTTAAGGATTCAATTACTATAATTAACAATAAAAGATATGTAATATATAATAGAATAATGATATTTATAGTCGCTCACTATCGATAGTTATCTTACATAGTATTACTCAATTAGATGAATTATTTACTCCAATTAAGTAATTTATTTATAGTCATTAATTATTAATAATTTATCCAATTGAGTAATGACACGTACAATGACTACCATTAGTAAGCGATTATGAATATCATTACTCTATATAATATAATAAATTAAAATAATAATTTTTAAAAAAACAATATTTTTAAAATAAATGTAACAAGAATGGATTTTAAAAATTCTTTTTAAAAAGTAACTTATTTATGAAAAATTCCCCGGTGAAAATGAGTTCTCTTTTCTCTAACTTACATTAGAGAGTGATTTTCCATGCATGAATTTGGACAATAAAGCTCGAGCTATATAAAGATATTCTTGAATTTATCAAATATTGCATTAGAGTCTTAGAGATTAGATAGGATGCCTATAAATAACTATATATTTTTTCATATTAACTCTAATTTCTAAGTGTATTTTTAGATTTTCATTTCAATAGTGCCCAGACACCTATTTAAAAAAGTTCAATTCACGCGTTACAAAATATATCATTTTAACGTGTTAACATTCTTGTTCATCAATTAATCGTTAGATTCTGATTGCGGATCATACACAAAAGTTTTAATATATATTGCTCCCATAAAAAGAATATTGTCAATGTAATTAGGATATGTGAGGTATTTTTACTTTTATTTGTTAAATTTGATCTGACACGAGAAAAGAAAAAGATATAATAAAAAAAAAACTATCAATTGCTTCGATACTCTACCCTACCTATCTCCAAATAAAATCTTTTAAATAATCTTAAGAATAACCTAATTTTCCTTCAGAAATAATAAAAAAAATATATACATATGATCGTTGGTGATAACTACTAGATTTTGTTTGATAGAATTTAAAAATTTATTAAAAAGTTGAAGTCAAATTTAATAAATAATTTTAACCATACAATGCATGAGACCCAAAATTTTTATTAACTTTTCAATCACATATTTTATCAATTTTTTATTTATCAAAAACTATTAGAAAGCTCCATTAAACAAACGCTTAAAATTAATGTCTTAATTATTTTGAAGATAAATTGAATTATTTTGGGTAAATATCACTAGGGGTCCCTAACTTTTGGATCTTGTAACGATGGGGTCCCTGACCTTCTATTTTGAACTCCCGAGTCCTTAACCTATGAAACGTTAGCACCTGAAGTCATTTTTTGACCAAAACTGTTAGTTTGACCGTTAAATGGTCAAAATCTTGTTAAATAGACCAAATTACCCTTAAATTAAATGATAAAAAAAGAATAATAAAATAAAAATTGCAACAAATTAAAATACAAAACAAAAAAAAATAAGAAAATAAAGAAAAAATTGCAATCAAGTCCCTCATCAACTTCTTCTTCCCCAACTCACCATACCAACTCCGGCGTCGGCTCCAATCTTCACCTTCACCAACTCCGGCGCCGGCGAGAAGCACTATTCACCTTCACCAACTCCGGTTCAACCAACTCCGCACAAAACCCACCCCCACCGCAAGAGAAAAAACCAAATAAGTTGTGCAACTTCTCCCATTTTTTCATACAACAAGCCACCGGAAATTTACCATGGCCTTAATCTCCAAAGTCGGATATGTGTCGTCTCCAGCACGGCGCACCTACGGAGCAGATCTCTCTGGCACGGCGCGAAAGTCGAGCAGATCACGACGAGAAAAACGAGCAGATTTGAGATCTACTCGGCTGTGCCACTCGCAGATCTTGGATCTTCGCGCTCGCCGGTAGCACAGATCCAAGATCAGTGCTCATCGGCCACACAAATCGGATCTGCAAGGGCGCACCAGCCACACAGGCGCGCTGGTATGTAATCTCTGGCGACTGTTTTCCAAGTCCAGACTGATTTGACCGATTTTTACACGAAAATTGACAGGTTTTTCCAAGCCCGAATTGATCTGCACAGGCGCGACTACAATTGACAAAAAAATTGACAGGTTTTTACAAAAACAACTGTTTTGGACTGGGTTGATTTAATGGAAGTCGGGTTCAATGGAGTGCTTGGTGTCGGAGTCGGAGCCGGAGCCGGAGCCGGAGGTGGGAAGAGAGAGATGGTGGGTTGTTTGGAGAAGAATAAGAAGTGAGTGAGGGCTTGATTGCAATTTTTTATTTATTTATTTATTTATTTTTTAATTTGAAAAGGGTAAAATTGTCTATTCAACAAGATTTTGACCATTTAACGGTCAAACTAACAGTTTTGGTAAAAAAAGGACTTTAGGTGCTAACGTTTCATAGGTTAAGGACTCGGGAGTTCAAAATAGAAGGTTAGGGACCCCATCGTTACAAGATCCAAAGGTTAGGGACCCCTAGTGATATTTACCCAATTATTTTTTATGACATAATAAAATAGACTAGTTACCAAACACTATTGCAATAGTAAAATATTTAAATTTCCTAACAAATTAACTAATTCATTACATCAATAATATAAACACATCAATGTTGCAATTTTTGTCCTTACTTTTTTTATCCCATAAATAATGACGCTTTAATGCAAAAAAAACACATATCATGACATTTTCTATAGGTAAACGTACCTTGAATTGCAATTTTATTTTACTTTATTAACATATTTTACTTGTAATATATCTTAAAAATTTCTATAATTAATTGAATGTCGTATTTTTATTACATTATATTTTGAGTTAATTACACTAATGGTTCAATTCTTTCAGGTTTATAACGATTTCATCCCCATTCTTTTTTTAGCAGATTCTTCCATTTATTCTTACAAATGGTCTCCAAATCACTATTTTTCACTATTCTGACATTTTTTTGACAATTTTACTTATTAACTTCAATAAATTGAAATGATAAGGAAAAAAAATACAATGAAAGCATTGCAATTAGACCCTTAACCTTTTCAAAATTACAAATAAATCATAAACTATTTTAGTTTATTCAAATAAGTGTTATTTCCCAAATCAAAAGGAATAATCTTTTCCAACATTGAAATCATCCACCACATTTTTCCAACATTGAAATCATCCACCACAAGTTTCCAATTGGTGAATTCATCCATCAACAGAGGATAATAAAGCAAAGGAACACTGCACCATATACTTTCTAGTATAGAATTCCATCTACAATGAGTCAAGAATCCTTCAATGGCAGGATGTGAAATCACAGCTATTTTGACAACACCACGAAACAATCCTCCCCCTTCCTATGACACTTTCTTCAAACCCCAACGGCAAAATATCGCTCTCATCGGAGCTTACTATATCAGGTTGGAGCACCCATATAAAGTTCACCCCACTCAGCACAAGTCCATTATCAATCTTGTCAATTTCATGCTTACTACTATGCGCGTAGCTGCCAAACGATACATACAAAACTAAGCTATGGGGTTTAGTGTCAAGCCACGGTGTGCAATTTGACTTTGCCCCACAGGCTGGTGGATATGTAGCTTTTGGTGAATCCGAGTGGGAAAATTGGCCCGATTGCATAGATGTGTTGCTTTTTTTGTATATATGAGAGTGGTGCAAATGTAATCATTGTTGGAAACTCTCCAACTGTAAGCTGGGTAGAGAGAGTGATGGTATGATAAGGTAAAATGAAACCCCAACTGTGAGAGAGAAAGAAATGTGAAATAGAGATATGGTAGTGTATGTATATGTAGGGTAGGGGTGGGTGGGAAAGATCATTCATTTTGAGTTGGAAAAGAACACTTATTTGAATAAAATAAAATAGTTTAGAATTTATTTGTACTTTTAAAAAGATTAATGACCCAATTGCAAGTTTTCATTGTATTTTTTTTCCTATCATTTTAATTTATTGTACTCAATGGGCAAAATTGTCAAAAAATTATCAGAATAGTGAAAAATAGTGATTTGGGAACCGTTTGTGAGAATAAATAGAAGAATGTGGATGATATATGCTAAAAAAAAAGAATGTGGATGAAATCGTTACAAATCTAAAAGAATTGGACCATTAATGTAATTAACCCTTGTATTTTATACATATACGTAAATCGTGCTTTCCAACGTGGATTCAACACTTAATTAGTAGACTGAAAATGCTTCTAAAATTAACACAAAATAAGTTATATGTGCATCCAAATTGTAGGTCAATAACGAGTTTGACGCACCCACTGTGGATAAAATTTCATAAATTCCATATTATGTTTCAAACATACAATACAATGAATGTTGTAGAATTACTGGAAACACTTTTCAGAAACTGGTTTAAGAATATTTCTTTAAGCCTATTTTCCAACCTTTCCAATCAAGTGGTAATATATTCCATTCTTAATTATTGGTTCAAATGGATTTTCCCCCTTCTTAGTAATGTTCTAAAAAATGTAGAACATAACTAGATATAAAATTAGGCCGAGTTTCATGATTTTTGAGCTCAGACAAAGACGAAACGATGATGAAATGTGAGACGTGACTAGGCGTGGATAACGCACCTCACGACTAAGCGCCGCCTAAACGAGCTTTTTAAAACAGTGCTCCTTATTATATCACGCATTACTTTGTCTAAAAACTTAGGTCGAAAAAATAAGAAAAAATTAATTAATTATTTATATATTTTTTTCACTCATAGCAAGTCATATTTATTTTTTAACTAAAATTTTGATGCGTAACATTGTACATGTGTGACAACAACTTGATTTTAGAGCTTTTATTACCTCTAATACCACATTAAACCAACACATTATAAACTTTTTAATAGGTTAAAATTTTTATTTAGTTATATTTTATCATTCAAAAATGTATATTCATATAAGTTAATATGTGAAATCAAAAAATAGTAGCTTCATAGAAATTGTGGAAAAGTGGAAGGCTAGAAGTGTAAAGTAGGTTAGATTGTTTCATGGTTGGACACGATGCAAACTTTTTAGCCATCTAGGCTGCCTTATGTTCAAAAAGTGTGAGGCCTGAGACGAGTTGCAGGCACAACAAAAAAGTTCTAACAAGTTATAACTATTTAAATTCAACATGATTTGTCTGTAAAATACAGTCGACTCACAATACAGATCACTTGAAATCTTAACTAAACCTTCAATACATTGAATCACTCAAGATTTGAGTGGCCGACCTATATTTACGCTCCAACAAGAGAAATTGGGGAGAATAATTTGTTGAGCATGTGAGTAGGGATCTTGAAGAGGAACACAACTCTCTCATTCCAAAAAAAAATATCTCATTTGCCCCATATTCTATATATATATATCCACTGTTAAAATCAAGAAATTTCGAATGGTGGGATGAGTCGGACAAGTTTTAACATTTTCATAGCTGGAATGATAAAAGTTGTCCAAAACTTGAATCCCAGACTGCCTTTTTTCTTGTTCTTTGAATATCTATAATTTGCTGATGATTGACACCTGTCTAAGCTCATGGAATTCCTATTATCTTATCCAAAAAGCCATTGATTTTGGAGATTTTCTTAATCCGAGGAACCCATTATTATTATTTCAGTAAAAGGATCCTTATTGGTTCACTAAACTGTGTTCACGTGGCCTTGTCCAATAGAAATCTTTCTTTACAGACAATTAGCATAACTTTTTATGATTATCTGGGTGTGCGGATCGAGCTCAACTAACCTCAAATCAATTTTATTCTGCTAAAAAAGTCGAGGGTTTTCATTTCTAAAGTTCAATTAAATTAAATTACACAGTTTTATATTCAATATTAATATACTAATTTGATACATGGACCAGCTTATAAATTTAATTTTCCATCTTACCTTAATGCCTGGTTGGGAGTTTTTTTTTTTTTTTTTTTTTTCGGTTTTGACCAGTTTGGTATCTTTTACGAAAGGTTGTGAAAATCGGTGCTTGTTAGTTTTTTAGAGCACTGGTTTTGGGCAGTTTTTAAACAACCAAAAGCCGGTGTAGTATAATTTGAAGCATATTTTACAACCCCCAAAATTCGTAGTTTTTGGCCGTTCTTTAAAATTTCTTCCAATTTTACCCAATTTCAAACAATTATTTTTAAAACTACCATAAATGTAATATTTATAAAAATAAAAGAACATTCACACAAGAAAAAACACATGCAAAAACATAAATTTAATTTTATATTTTCAATGATTGGTGGATATATAAAATTTTTAAAATTTAATTTAATTTTTTTATTTATATATGGGCTGTGGGAATATATGTAATTTGAATTCTCTTAATTTTTTATTAGAACCGCTAGATAATAAACTCTCAAACATAAGTTAAATTGTTTAAAAAACCTACCAAAAACCGCTCTACTCATAAACACTCAAAATTAGGACTTTAAAAAACCCTCATAATCGATACTCCAAAACTTCCAAGTATGCCCTTAGTACATATCCAACATACTTGTAAACTATTCGACGTCATCTGATTTCTAGAGGTTTAAACGATGTGACCTGATTATAAGGTGACTTACCGACTCATGGCATGGCATGTATTAGCCTGGCCAAGTATGGATTGTGCCTAAGGCATGTGTTGGACGGCCATTTTGATATCTCTATTTGCCATACTTAAAATGTAATTTTATTCAGTGATATAAACTTTCGGTCTATTTCTCTTAATTAAAATTATCTATCCTCGTTAAACAATCAAATTTTATTTTGAAGCCCATATCGGTTTGAACATTGAAAATGAGAAAATATATTATATTATTATGTATGTACCTCGAAATATATAAAAAAAATATATATATAAAGCATCAAGCCACGTTTTTCGCTGGTGAAGGCCATAAATACATGCTCATGATATTTAAGCTGATGGACTCTTTAAAAGTACATTTGATGTGTAATATTCACTACAATTAAAAATTATAATAATTAAAGACATACTAATCCAAGGACACAATTATATGTAATCCCCATATTGAATGAAATTGATTAAAAATAATTTATGTAATCAATTTTAAATTTAATTGAAAATTTAATTTAATTAATTATGTTTATAAATAGGCCCATTTTGGCCAAGTCAAAAAGTCAGATGAGTGCACCCTGGCAGTAGGGATTGTTTGCAATTGGGTGAAGCTCGATAAAAGCGTGCAAATATTTTCTTTTTTCTATTTTGTTACATTAAAAAAGAAAGAAAATAATACTAGTATTAATTTACAACCCTCCACAGATAACTGTAGTTCACTTGGAAATCCCAAAAATTAGGCAAACTTTGTTGTCTGTAGAAAAAAGTTTGATTGTCAGTTTAAGGTTTAAAGTTGTTAAATTTGGAATAACATTTCTCTTTCCTCTTATAGAAATATTAAGGAAAGTGTCAGATTCCCCACGTGTCATTAACTAATACGGTGACGGCGCTATCAATTGTCAGACTTATAATAAATATTAATTTTAAATTACAGATTGGTCCTCGAGTTCTTCCATTTTTCAGAAATGACTTGTATTTTTTCACTTACAAAAAGGGCTTGACTTTGACGTAAAGATTAGCATCCCACTCCCACAAACTCTCTCTCTCACTAATTAATCACTCTGTCGAATTGTTAACTTTATTTCCAGGTCCAAGCTCAAAGAAGTGAGCTTTTTTCTTGAATCAGATTTGACCTAATTGTGATTAAGATCTAATGGTTGGTTAATTTTTCTTTTTGTTTTTTGTTTTTTGACAGAAGAAACCCTAGAAAGTTTGATGGGGAGGGGAAAGATTGTGATCCAACGAATCGATAACTCGACGAGTAGGCAAGTTACTTTTTCAAAGAGGAGAAATGGGTTGCTGAAGAAGGCTAAGGAGCTTTCAATTCTTTGTGATGCAGAAGTTGGATTGATCATCTTCTCCAGCACTGGCAAACTCTATGAATTTTCAAGCACCAGGTTAGATAAAAAAATAAAAAATAAAGAAAAATAAACATATACTTGTTAAATGATTCTTGTTTTTGAAATTCTAATGTTGTTTGCAAGACAAGCATTTCACAACAAGATTGCAGGAAAAAGAAGAAGCTTAAATTAATACAAATTTGCTAACACAAAATCTAAGCTTGTTGTTCCAGAAATCATGAATTTCTTTTGAATTTATATATATTTTTCATTATTAGTTGTTTGGTGAGTTTATGAACACCATATATGAATTCTATCAGTCATAATCAAGTGGGTACCTTAAACAACTGTCATCATGGATTCATGGGACTGTGTATCATACAAGTACCAGGAAAAAAATTTAAAGTAGTTCATATGGTCCATTTATGGTTATAATTTCAAATAGAGCTTGTCTTATATTTTTATGACTTTTATTTGTCTTGGTGCAATGAATCTTTAGACATGGCTATTGATTGAAAGGTAACTTCTTCTTGTTTTTAATTGATCTAAAATCTAAAGGAAAGTAATAATATTCCATGAGCATGTTAAAAGATCTTCTGCTTTTTTAGAAAACATCCCATCTTCTAGCATGCATTCATGCATCATAAATATAGAGGGATAGAACTTACAATATCCTTAATCAAATACTTGTACTTGATAACATGCATGTAGTTTAATTAATTAGTGTTCTCTTGTGTTAATCAAGAACTCTCTCAAAGCATTTATGATATGATTGATATGGAGGATTCAATAATACTGCAGTTAAAGATTGTCCCTGACTACCTGTATGGAGTATTATTTATCGATTTTTTACCGGTCCAAACTGCAGCCGTGAAAAAGAAATTAGGATTGATATTATGCAGCTTCCTAAACCTCTTCTTCCTTTCTCTTCCCCCTCTTGTTCTCTTGATCTATGTTTTCATTATAAAATAAATTCCTTTTTCCACCTCCTCATCCCTCTAATTATGCATCCCAAATATATAAATCCCGGTAAAGCAATGTGAATCATTTATTTTCTCATGAGTACTTCAGCCTTGTTGAGATATTAAACTACGATCTTCAACAGTCATTAGATCCCAATTTCTAAGTCTTGAGCATATTAAAAATGAGGCTTGCTAATTCTTGGTCAAGTGTTTGTGGTCTCCTTCTAAGAAATATATAAAGTAAACTAAAAGGACTCTTTTCAAATTCTTGGTCAAGTGTCTGTGTTATTAGATCCCAATTTCTAAGTCTTGAGTATATTAAAAACGAGGCTTGCTAATTCTTGGTCAAGTGTTTGTGGTCTTCTTCTAAGAAATAAAGTAAACTAAAAGGACTCTTTTCAAATTCTTGGTCAAGTGTTTGTGGTCTTCTTCTAAGATTCATTGCATCCACAAAATATTATGAAGTGAATGTCCATTAGAGATGGCTTTTTGAAGGTAAAAGGACATTAGCAGCAACTTACTTTGACTTCCACAAAAGTTTGTTCCCTGGCCTATCATAAAATAGGAGTTGTGACAGATTTTGATAAATCATTAGCTACAAATATGTTTTTAACATTAGTGAAACAAAAGAAAATGTATCGTATATCTTAGTTCATCCCCTCTTCCACTATAAAACAAACCATCTAAATTAAGTCAGCTTTAGTAATTGGTCCACCTGATTTAATAACCTTATGCGTATATGCATGAATCTAAACTTGATTTGTTTATTAAGATTTATTATGCTTTCATTAATTACACCTCTTTATCTTATATCTCTTCGTATCTTTATCTTTTGTGACTGACAATGTTAATTAACAAACATCGATTCAAGTTTTGACTACGTACGGGTTATTAATTCTTGTAAAGAAAAAATAAATAAATTAAAGTACTAGTTCACCTCCAGCTTGTTCTTTTCAGTTTAATTTGTTAAAATAAGGTCATTTCTCAAAATGCTTCAGACTTCCACATCCAGTTTTCTGAAGGCATTTACTCTTAATATCATTCTCATTCTATATGACATGCTTATTTTTATATTTGTGATAATTTTAATTTGGAGAATTTCATCAAAGAGACTTGGGAAAAATTAAGTAGCATTCGGCTATCTTACAATAGTTAGATTTTTCAAATGTAAATCGAGAATTTTAATCAAGGTTTCATATTATTTTAATTAGTTACAGTTTAATGTTTGTTTCAAACAGCTTATTCTAGGAAATAAATAAGTGTATATTTGTTTGTGCTCATAACCACTTATAAACTGGTCAAACATCATTTTTATATACACATTTTGTTGGACCCACAAATTTTATCTACTTTTTATTCACACATTTCATAGCATCTATATATGGAACTTGCATTTTAATATTAGAATTCTATATACATTATATATCTAGTGTAAGATGCATCTCCATAACAGATTAAGTATAGGTTAATCATACTAATTAATATTCTCTCGAGCTTCAAAATATTAATACTTAAATTTTAGTCCATGAAATTCCAAATTTAGTGCATTAACCCATACTCTATCTAGCAATTCATTTGTTTTTTCTTCTTTAATTATTTCACGAAACTTGAGTATGTGTACCCTTAAATTACACTTTGGAAACTTTCCCATTTTTAGGCCTAAATTATTATTTATTAAGTATAAGAATTATATAGTTAATTTGGAACCTTGCCAAATGCCAATCCTAGCTAGGTTTAAAATCTTTTATAGTATCCGAATACAACATTAAGACTAGATTATAAGCGGATCGGAGTTTTAAGCACTATATAGGAAATGAAGAGGAAATTATAGTACTTTAAAGAAAGACATAAAGTCGTACTTAAATTTTTACATTATCGAGATGCTTTCTCTAGAGAAACATTGTCTAAACATTATATAACTGGACATCGAACTTCTTTCACTTGTAAAAAGAAAAAAAGTAACTTTATACATCCAACTATGCTTGGAAACAAAAATTTATCTAAATATAAGTTTGACTTAGTTTTAAGTTCAGCCAAATATACTCTAAAGATTTTCTTTTTCATCTAATGGATTAGCAATAAGTAGAGTCCATGTCTCTCGATCGAATGAACAAAATTTCAAGGTTTCAAGTCTCACCGCCAGGCATTTTCTTTCCCGTGAAACATTTAAAACTACATGAGATGATGATCTATTTCTTGGAATTCTTAACAGCATGAAATCAGTCATTGAACGATACAGTAAAGCAAAAGAGGAACGCCATCAGCTGCTTAATCCAGCTTCTGAGGTCAAGGTATGAGCAATTAATAAACCATGCCTTTTTCAATAACTTGTTTGATCATCATAACCATATATCCTAATGCATGATTTTCGAATTTTGATTTTAGAAAATTGTAGTTCTATAATGTTTTGATCATATATCAAATTTTCTCTACTTTAAACTAGTAAGCAACTTAATAGGAGCAAAGGAATTGGGCTGAGTGGATTCCCGGGCTTGATTCTGAGTGATATAAGGAAGATTGCATTAGTTGCAATACCCTACATCAAATATGGTATTTATTATCTTACCTCAAAATGCTAATTATAACAAAATATCAAATGAAACTAGAGCAAATTTGGCTTAGCTTAAAGGTAAAAAAATAAGCTTTTTTCGATACTATCAGCTTCTTTGTAGAAGAAGCAAGGTCAAATGCGCTCTTAAAGTAACAACCCCACAACATAAATGCATGAATTGTGTAGCTCAAGTGGTTTGGAGCTCAATCTTGTACCCAGTAGGTCAAGGTTTTCAGTTACAAAACCTCTTCCACATTGTGTTTGTCTAAGGGGAACGAACTATTTTTTAATGGAATTATGTTACGAACAACACAATTGTTCACAGCTCAGTGCCTTCTCCTAATTTCGATTAGAGTTCGATTAGAGTTTCTGCACTTGTTCACATACCAGTTGTAGCAAGAGTGCCTTCTCCTAATTTCTTCAACATTTTTATATATTTTCTATTATTTTAGGCTGATACAATATTCTTAAACATATTAAGTTTTGTAGGCACAACAACTTATAGTAGCATAAACTTTGAAATCCCTATGAGGTTAACTTTCCTTTAATTTCATGAATCATAAATTAAAAGCATGACCAGTGATTGAGAACCAAGAATCTAGCACTCCAGCTACAAACTGATACGTGTCAATGTGCACAGAATCTCGTTGATGGTCTAAACGTATTTAACATAATTCCATTAGAAGATAGTTCGTTTGTCTTTGACAAGCATTATATTTTGTAATACGAAGAACTAAGGGCTTGTTCAGTAGGGTTTTTTTTTTTTTTGAAAATAATGAATTTTTTTGGTTATTTTTTGACTTTTCAAATTTTTTTTAAGTGTAAAAAGGGTTGAAAAGTAAAAAATTATAGGCAAAAAAATGGATTTTTTTAGAAAAAAACTCTACCGAAATGACCTAAATCTATGTAAAAAGGAGGAAAATGATAATTGAAGGGCCTAATGTACAGTTGCTAACACTGACTCCATGGAGGTGTTACCACAGTTTTATATATGATAAAACTGAGGTCATGCACTGTATTAGGCGAGCACAAGAACTTAATAAGAGAATGACAATATTAAATAGGATTTTACGAACTTGTTTTTCTTCTTTAATGTTGTACAATCCATCTTATCAAGTATGCCATTATGTAGTTGCAATATTATGTTTTTTGTCCTTATAATTATGAGAGGAATACTTAAATTTCTACTAGTTTATTACTTGTCTAGTTATTTCTCAATATTTTGGAGGTATTTGCATAAATCTTTATTTTTAACACTTTTTTCACTTTATTCAGTCATATCCTATTGGAAACACTACTCTACACTTTATGGCTTATGCTTAATTTGTGCAATTATACTTGGTAGTTTTGGCAAAGGGAGGCAGCAATTTTAAGGCAGCAATTACACGATTTGCAAGAAAATCATCGGTAAACTCTTACTGCAAATGCTATTTAACTATTCATTCAAGAATAGATTGTTGGTTGGGGGGCAAAATGCAAAAAGAAAAAAGTGAGGCAGTGACTCTGAAAATGGTATGATCGCAATATTCCATGTTTGTGGCAACAGCTTGAAAATATGGCTGGTTAAAAATGAGCTGTTTAGGCACTATTGGACAAGTCCAAACGGTACAATAGACAAAATTTGAACTTATTTTTGTTCTTTCATACTGTTCACTACTTTTCAGTCTATGTTACCAAAAAAATCCATTTATGCAGATATATAATTTGGTATCCGTGATCTTGAATTAACTTTACGAGTAGTGAGGCAGGAAATTGATGGGAGAAGAACTTCATGGCTTGGGCATCGAAGATCTACAAAAACTGGAAAACCAACTGGAGATGAGTTTACGGAGTGTCCGTATGAAAAAGGTATCCCTATTGATTTTCATATTGGATAAAATTGGACAATATAATAAGAAAATATTTTAAGCCATTTAATATTGTCTCGTACCACTAATATCCTTTCCAATGATTCGAAAAATATCTAAAGTTCATTTTCTAATAAACTTTTGCTGAATGAATGGTCTTCTGTCTTCACAGGAACAGATATTAACAGATGAGATTCAAGAACTAAATCGAAAGGTACAACTAAAAAGAACAATATTTCATGATAAATTAAAATGATTGTTAATTATTTGGCAAACTTAATTCTCTCTTACAAATGCTCCATGGATATATTCATAGGGAAGTCTGATCCATCATGAGAATGTTGAACTCTATCAGAAGGTAAAGCTCATTCAACAAGAAAACATGGAATTATATAAAAAGGTATTATATATATGTTATATGGTAAACTTGTTCATCAGCTATCAATTTATGCCATGCATGCCCTTAACTCTGGTGTGACTCAGGCTTATGGCACGAGGGACCCAACTACAACAAATGGAAATGGCTTTGTTCCATATAGTTTCACCCTTACTAGGGACCCCATCCAGCTTCAGCTAAGCCAGCCTACGCCTAATCTTCAAACTGCACCAGCAAGAGAATCAGAAACGAGGTACATTTTCGAGTTGAAATTACAATTAATTTTCAACAATAATCAACTGCGAATTATCCATAGATAATAGTACCCCACTTATTTTAAGGGGAGGATGGTGATGGGTTAACCCTTGTCTCACATCAAAGATGTCCTAAGCCTATTCAACACTTCAATAGTTTAGCTGAAACATTATGGACCGTTGGCCTGATAAAATAATCGATGTCAAATGATTTAATTAACAGGTAACAGTCATGGATGGCAGTCGACGAGAATGCAACTACTGGAAGGTGTGGCAGTACCTGAACAGAAGATAAATAACATATGGTAAAAAAGGGTTTATGTAATGAGCTTGGAGTTGAAATGCATTGGAATAAAATTTTCATAAAAAGAATGTACTATCATATATATGGGAAGCCATTAATCCCACAATTAAGAAAAAATTAGTGCATACATAGTTCGGGTAACTCATTGAGACTGGTGGCTTATGCGGGATACCAGAAAATTTTTGTTTATAGTCAAATACTATAACTCAACTTGAGTTTACAGTCCATTTGACAGAGATTATAAACCATCTTATAAATTAGTATTGGTTTATTTGAGTCGAAATTGTTGATTTTTCATACCACTTTAACGTAAAATGACAAAATTATCTTTTTTATTTTGAAATGACATTTTGTTAATTAAAAGTAATATGCTCATTTCATGTTAAAAATGGTTTGAAAAGTCAAACATTTAGACTAAAATAAACTAATTTTGATTTATAATCTTTGTCAAACGGGAGTAAGTAGGATGGAAAGTACATGATTAGACAATATTAAAAAGAAAAAAGAAAAAAAACCTTAAGGGTGTGTTTGATTTTGATTAAAATTAGATTTTTTTGTAAAAGTTGATAGAATGTGTAGTTGAAAAGTTTTAAAAAGTTGTGGATCCACGAAATGAGTGGTTAAAATTAATTGTTAACTTTGACTTTAGTTTTTTAGCAAAATTTTAAGTAAAAACAAACAAGCTCTAAATCTTGCCTAACCTTCGGAAAAAACTTGTTGATTTGACAGTACTAATTTTCTGTCAAATACGCTTTTGGTAGCGTAGGTAAAATCGTAAAGGCTAAAAAAAGGAATGTATTGAAAATCTAAAAAAGGTGACATTAAAAAAACCTCAAATATATAAAAAATTAAAAAATTAAAAAATTAAAAGTAATTGTTAAGCTTAACCAAACATGAGAACTTTAGGGTGTGTTTGACAAGAATAGAATAAAACCATGCAGGGATATATTAGCAGTCTTTTGTAGCTTTGAAACTGCTTAACATTATTTTCTATCACGTGGAAGGATATATTATAAGTATGTGTTTAATAGTGTTAAAATTATTTTTTAAGTGTTTATAAATTGTGAAATCTATGAAATGTATGAATAATAAGCAAATAATAAGTTATGAGTCATACAAAATGTGAGGATAATGCATGATTTTTGTTATGTTATAATTAACATCCAAATTAATTTAATGGTTGCTTTTTAATGGAAATCTAATTTGATTTATTATTAAAGTTGGTTTTTTAAGGGCATGTCCTATGATTTTTGGAGCTAAGGTGAATTCCATAAATTAAACTCTCAATGCCCCCCAACCCAACCCAACCCAACCCAACCCATAGTATGCAATCAAAACCTATAAATCTTTTACAGAATTAATTATTAACTTAAACCTAAAAAAAAAAACATGGACCAGAGTAATAAAGATGAGCTCCCTTCAATTTTGGGTCATATTTGTAAAAAAAATTTTAAGGAAAATTTTACCATACACTATAAAAAATAAAATAATTTAGAAAATATTGTTTAACTTTTTTATTATAAAAATAATGTTTTTACTTTTTGTAATACTTGTTATGTTGTTACATTTGTTACAAAAACTAGGTGTTACATTTGTTATAAAAAAATGTGTGTTACATTTGTTATACACATTTCGTCACCTATTTCCACTAGGGATGGCAAAATTACCCGCGACCTAGGCCCCGACCCGCGCCGCTCCCCAGTTAAAAATATACCCACCACAAATAATCGGGTATTCGAGGCAGGTACGAGGAGATAAAACCACCTCGGGGCGGGTACGGGACTGGGGTGATCCGCCCTGTTAATTATTATAATTTTTTTAATTTTGAAAATAACAATACAAAAAAAAATAAAAAATAAAAAATAAACGGGGCGGTAAGCCTCCCAGCCCAGCCCAGCCCAGCCCAACCCAATTTAAAGGGGGAACGGGGCGGGTATGAGGGTCAAAATTTCCCGACCCGCCCCGTTGCCATCCCTAATTTTCACCACCACTATTATCGCTATCGTCACTTTTTGTTACATTTGTTATAACGTGTTACATTTGTTACACACATTTCCTCACCTATTTTCACCACCACCACCACCATTATTGTTGCCGTCATCACTTTTTGTTACATTTGTTATAAAAAAAAATGTATATTAAATTTTTTACGCAAATTTCACCGTTGATTTTCACCACCATTGTCGTGGCCACCGCCAAATTTCAAATGTAGTTCAACTAGAGAAAGAATACAAAGAGACAAAACCACCGACAAAATTGTTCTTATGCCAAAAAGCATTTAGCATAAGAACAATTTAAAACCTCATAATTAAATAAAATTAAAGAATACGAACATCTAGTAATTAACTTCTTATTATCTCAAGATCATCAACCCTGTACGACAATAACAAATGTGAAAACATAGCTAGAAAAAAAAAAGGTTACAAGCTCCATTTCTAACTATATTCATGCCGCCATCGTTGGACTAACCACCACCATCGCGACCCATCACCACCAGATTTGCACAGCCGCCAATCTTTCGCTGCCCACCACCACAGATCTAGTAAATGAATATGATGGTTGATCTGGTTTAGAAATTGTGGTGGTGGTTCCTGCAGCGATGGTTGCGATTTTTACTGTCGCCGACGACACCACCAGTGATGGTGGAGGAGACAATGGTGGTGGTGAATTTTAAGGCTAAACATGTTTGGGTTGGGTGAGGCTACGTGGTGTGAGTACGTGGGTGGGGTATTTTAAAGGATTTTGAATTCAATGATCAATTCATAATTTTTTTAATAAAAATTAAAGAATAGTAAAGTTGAGAATAAAATAAAAATTATAGTAAGTGGCAAAACTTTTTTTTTTGGGTCGACTTTAATAATCACAAATATTTTTATTTATAAAAATGGACCTCCTTCGATTTTGGTTCCAAGGCGATTGCCTCACTCGTCTCGATCCAAAACCAACCCTGTTTTTATCCACCGGTGGTTCATACACCTATATGAAAAATCAACTGAAATGGAATCTCTAATTAATTATTAGTCCTTCTATCCAACTTGATTACTTAGAGGTTTCAATCGGAGTGGAGTTAAAAATTCTATATGAAAAATTGAGGCCAGTTAAGCCTGCTCGATTGATGTTGAATTTGTCAAAAGTTTGAAGGAAATCATGTTAATCTCTTTTAGAAAGGTTAATTATATTAGCACTTGTGTTTATTTTCAATCAATGCGTTTTAATTAGTTTTTTGGTAGTTCAGGTTGGTTATACCCTAGGTAAGTCGATGCAATCTCTAAATTAGTTATATAACTATACAATAAATGCAGCCTATTTAATAATCTTCTTATAATTTATAGAATTACTTTGACCATATCCTCTATTAGTGCCAAAGGTTAGATTATAAGACATGTTTCACATAATAAATTAAATATAATTTAGAATAAAAGATATATCACTTGTCATGTCTAGCTTTGTCAAATTATCGACTACAATTAGTTAGATAAAATTAATATGGTCTGATGTGATTGTAAATAATCTGATTGTATACAACAAATTAAAAAAAAAAAGATCTATGTAAATGACAAATATAGTTTAATATATTTGATATTTTATTAAGGTTGTCAATTTGACAAGACAATCAACAAATATTCTCTTTTTCTACCCCAAAAACTTTTTGATTTAGATTTTTAATAAATTTTGATAAAAATAAATAAAAATTTGATGAGATGTATGATTGAAAAGTTAATAAAAGTTGCAGATCCTATAAAATATGTAGTTAAAAGTAATTGTTGAATTTGACCACATCTTTTTAGCAACTTCTTAATTTCGACCAGACAAGCACAAATTGATTTCATGTGAATTTTTTATTGTGCCTTTACGTTCGTTCTAGTCTTTTTTGTGTTTCGGTTTAGTTTTCAAATTTGTAGATTTAACATAAATTAATAATTCATAAATCTAATTTGGCGAAGTGTTCTAAAAATTAGATAAATTCACTTTAACGAAGTCAATTATGTTTGTAGTGTTGATCGGGACACCCAATAAAAGTAAGGCCATTTGAAGAACTTATTATGTTTAACAAATATTATTCACCACTAATCTATTATCTATACATATAGATCTTTAAACATGATCCTCTCCTTTTGCAAAGTTTTATGCTTATTGTTTAACTAAAGCTAAACAAAGAAAGCTGGAAACATTGTTTTTTACGCAATACGAGGACTATTATCCAATAATGTTAAATCTTTGAATATGTTCTGTTTTATCGATGAACATTTTTAGTAACGGACCATATTATTTATTCCCTAGAGCACTTAAGTCGTCATTCTAATTTTATTAGCATTGGTTCCCAAGTTGACTATTGGTTGTAAATTTGTAATTTCTATCATTTTTGTCCTAAGAGAACAGTTGAATCTTCACATGATAGACGTGCAGTGATTTGAAATTGTATTTATGAGTTTCAAACGTATGTAAAATAAATAAATCATACTCATTGGTCCTACCCATGTAAGAATTTCATATCTAGACACAATATAAACGTTTATAGGAACAAATAATTAAAAGTCGTAAATCGGATGCGCTTGTACGTCATATTTCTTGAGATAATTAAATGCACGAAATTTCTCCATTGTAACGTAGACGAAATTGAAAAGTACAATGAATAATACTTAACTTATTTTTATTCTTTAATACCATTTTATGGATGTACAATACACGTTATTAAATAAGAGCACAAGAGAGAAAATAGAATTGAAACGAGCTATTTCAATGGGATGATATTTTGAGACTAAAGGATTTCTGGAGCCACGCAAGCCATCCTCCTCCCTTCTGAGCAATAACCTGCGACCTTGCTTCAGTCATGTGTGGATGCCTCTGAATCTTGCCCAAAACGAAGTTCCTTACTCCGCGCGATCCTATTGACTCTGTTGAATAAAGAGCTGAAACCAAGCCTTTGAAAGATTATAAATTGTTGTGCAAATGCCCCAATATTGGGTTTTAAGTAAAAATATAGAGCGACGAAAAAAGATATATACAAAAGATCTTATGTGCTCAAATCCAACAGCCTCACAAATACGTACTAATAGATAGTAGCAAAAAGATATATGACTAGCTATATCACAAATTGAGGTACTCCAAAGTACAAGCGAGGTCCTACATAATCTATAGAGAAATGTTATTAATTATACCGTCCAATCCAGCATTGACCGGGTAGAGGAAGAAACTGTTGACATCAGAACCAAGAATCGGAAGACGTCCCTCGCGAGCATATAATTTTAAAGCAGTCTCAACTACCCCTGCAGCAGTATCATCTCCATCCACAACAAATCTTATTGGCCCTGCACTCCCAAATACATTTATAGCTATCAAGAATCTATTAGCTTTCTTCTTTTTGGATACAATTTTCTTCATTTTCGCATCCATATTTTGGATTTTATTCTACGCCAGGAATTAAGCTGATGAAAATGATAGATTGTTGTGAATTTTGTTCAAGGATCAAGGCCGATGCAACGATAATACCAGGCTTCTTTGCAAGAACCGAAGGATGAAGCGAGGAAGCACGAAAAGGGAGACGACTGCGCAAAATGATTAGGCGCAGAAGAAGATGAAGCGGGAAGCATGAAAAAACTGATAGTTTCCACCATTCAAGCCGTGGTTTTGAGATGGATTCTGCAAAACCAAGAATTTGTTTCTAGGGTTTGAGTTGAGAAAGAGAGAGAGAGAGAGAGAGAGGGAGAGTTCTTGTACTTTTGTGTTTTAGTATTGTTCATGTGAAGGAGTTGTTAGGACAAGTAATATTTATATGCAAATGGCTACATGCAGGCGTATCCTCTGAGGTAATAGCTGTTAGGTACCAGGTAGTTTCGTAAAAATGGTTGAAAAAGACAACCCGGTCCCAATGAATTCTCTGTATAATAATTTAATATATACATGTATAATTGTGCCTAACAAAAATCAGTTCTATCAAGATTAATTCGATCAAATTCAATATAACAAGATGCGTGAATAGTAAAAACTGTCGTATAAATGTAAATGAATTTTTATTGGGTCGAAGTTGAGTTCCAACAAATTAGTTTTAGTTATTTTTAATAGAAATAGTCGATAAAATGTATTTTAAATAAAATTTCAATAAAAAGCATTAACCGATTTGAAAGTAAATAAATTTTACAAGATCGACCAATAGGTAAATATTGATTGTTAAACAAATAGTTTGATTGACACATGTCAATATATCTCCTACACTACATAATCTAATTATAAATTAGTCAACCATCAAGTTAATTAATATTGCAATTATTAAGGATATAGAAATGCACTTTAACATTAAACAAGTCAATAATGTAAAAGCATCTGCCTAAGACAAAGATGTTAGGCGTAAGGTTTGCCGTACCACTAATTTTTAATTAGTAGCAACAATAATTTGCAAGAAGCTCATCAAATGCTTACATACGCTGAGAATTGAACATAAGGACATTTCTTGATGTCATGAATGAAAATTGAATGAAATGTGGCCATTCAAGTTCTGAAAGTTGACAAGGATAAATGATTTCAAAATAATCGAAATGAGTAAGCATTTATAGACTAGCTCAATGCCATCCCAAAATTTATAACAAAGTACAAGACTCTAGTACAATAATCTTTTTAAGTTTAGTCAAGCTTAAATTAAAATTTAGACTATTTAAACTAGTCAAATATATTTTTTATATATAGATTTTGTAGAATCCACAATTTATTATCTATATATTTTATAGGACCACAACTCATAAGTACTTAAAAAATAATTTTAGCATTATCAAACAAACAGGGCCGACCCTGAGATTTGGAGGGCTTTAGGTGAAAATTTAAATGAGAACTTTAATAAATTGAGATGTTTTAAAATGTAAATTTTTGACAGACAATTAAAATTTCATGCATTTACGAGCATATTTTATAATACTTTGTTTAGATCCAAATTATATTTTCACACAAGTCAAAAGACTAAAAAATTATTATACAATATAGAGGCGTAGAATATAATCAAATCATTTTCACTTAACAAAAAACAAATAAAGTTCTTCGAATTAAAAACAATTGAAAATGTCAAATAAAAGAGAAAATATATAATAATAAAAAGTAAAAACACATACACGCAACATATGTAGGGTGTGTGCGTATACATATAAACATATTTATAAGCTAAAAAAAGGTACATATTTCTTGAAAAAATGGTTGAAATTTGGAAAATCGTTTTGATTCAAGATAAAGATTTCTAAAATGGGGTTTAAAAGAAAAATTGCACGATCTACAATTTAAAGACTAGATTAACCACATATTTTTCATTGCTTAAATTATAATTTCAATTGGTCAAACTGGTCAAATATACTTTTTATCCATATATTTCATAAGACCCATAACTTACAACTCATTTTTTAACCACACATTCACCTACAACTTATAATATAAATAATTAAAAAATAATTTCAGCACTACCAAACATATGATAAGGTAGATAATATAGGTTAATTTTGGATTTGTTTTCTATTTAAGTTCATTTCATATATAAGTAGGCTGAATTAAAAAAAAAAAAAAAAAAAAAAAAATTGAACCAAAAATTTTGGGCCTGGATGGTTGAAGGACCCTAGGCGGTTGCCTATCCGCTTGGGGCTAGCAAACAAACAATTAAGTGTTTATTTGTAGAATAAGGTAAGGCAACCTCAAGGGAAACAAAAACTCAATATTATTCTTCATCTTGTTATTATATTATGTAAATTTTATCTCGATTTTTTTTAGGAGAACCACTTTTCATATATAGTGTAAACTAAGTAGTGTATGGTAAGTCTTGTCGAATCTTATATTAGAATTTAGACTCTATTTGATTGTCAAAAATTTTCTATGGAAAGTCTTTTTTTTCACCTATTTTCCAACTGATATGTTTGGTAGACATTATTTTCCATAGAAAAAATATTTTTTCACCTATTTTCTAACTATACGTTTGATTGCAACATTTTTTTTTTCAGGTAAAACTTTTTCTTATTTTTAAATAAATGGCACATTTTCCTTGTTTTCAAGGAAAATGTTTTCTTTAGGAGGGATGTTTTATTTTTCAGGTAAAATTTATCTTTTAAATTAATCTTTTCTAATTAACAATTTTTTAGCAATTCAAATTTCTAGAATTCATTTTTTTTTCATCCAAATTTTTTTTTTGTAATCAAACACACCCTTAATCAGCAAATGGCAAGATACAAGATTTTTGCGTGTCAAGCTTGGCATGGTATGACGAAGATTTGTCTGTTTAGAACTTGAGTCCACGCAACTCAATAATTTTCTAATAAAATTTGAAAAATTGGCTTCCACAATTAAATCTCTGGTTGTTAGGTTGATTATTCAACTTAACGACAACTCATTAATTTGTTACAAAAGAGTCCACATGTGTCATAAACCAAGATATCTAGCCCAACATAGCCCTGGCTTTTCCTCATGTGTGGGGTTTTGTAAAGAATGTTGATTAGGCCATGTAGAGCCAATCTATATACTAGTCCCTCAAATATACCCCACTCATGTTCATTGTCCGGCCAGTACTGTTACTTGACAATAACGGTAAGCATCAATATTCACATAAACCACGTGGGAAATTATTACGAATACATTTGCTTGTGGAAATCATTCCAGAATGTTTATTTAAAAGAATAGTACAGCAACTAAAATTTAACTACAAATTATTACACTTGATTTCACATGAAGTGACAGCGAAATTGCTAACTTGATATAACATATTTTTCAAAAGTTTATCAACGACCGTTTTTCAATGAAAAGAAATTTAATAAAAAATGCTTAAATTAGTTGCACATCATAAAAAAAGGACATACCTTTTCAATTACCTTATTCCTTTTGAGGCTTGACTTGGCTCGTCTTGTTTAACTGTTGTAGTAGTTGAGAATATTTTTATTATAAATTAAGTCTAGTAGGTGTGGCATGAATTCCGAGCTAGCCTGATCCTTTCTTGATATCATCATCATTTATTTGCCTTAGATGGTTTATTTTTTGCTTGCCTTTATCATCTCGAGGTTCAAGCTCGTCCCGAGTCTTTCTTTTATTAGACTCATGTTCTTTTCGATCTTTCATGCATTTGGTAATGAGATACGCTTTTTCAGCGTCCACATACTTATCCACTTTCCTTAGTAACTCATGCATCAAATCCGGTGGGTTTTTGGAGAGTGACATCTTGAAAATGCGACTTCGAGTTCCACTCATCATGGCAGTGACTACAACAAACATTTGCAAATCTTTGATTCCCACTGTGGCTCTATTGAACCGGGCAATAAAATCTTTTAACATCTCGTCTTTGTCTTGGGTCAATTGCATTAGGCCGATGTAGTTTTCTTAGCACGTTTGCTGCTGGCAAAATATGCAGCAAAGCTCTTGAAAAAATCGTCAAATGTACGTATCGATTTTAGGAGAAAGATGGCTACCTAGTCCCTGGCCTCCCGCCCAAGTGTTGGCGGGAAGCCCTGCACATAATTGCATTAGGGGTAGCTTGCAATCTCATCAGGTCGACAAAAGTCCTAAGGTGATCGACATGATTAGAGGATCCGTTGTATTTCTCCATCTTTGGATATTTGAAGTCTCGTAGCAAGGGAACCTCCATAACTTCTAGAGAAAAATGATATTTTTCCAACACCATAAATTGTTGCCTACTATCTTTCTTAGATATAGCCTTAGCTATTTTGCGACCCATCATGTCTTCTAATCGTTGCTCCATGTTTAACACTGGTGTCTCAACCAACGTAGGCATAGGCACCCATGACAATTTCTCCCAATGTAGATTTAAGTCAGATGTCAATGAATGGAAGTAGAGTGCAGAAGGTAGAGCCAAAGAAATTGGAGCCAACGGTGAAGTTGCTGTTGGCAGTATTTTCATTGTTAAAAAGTTAGAAGCTTGGAGAGGAATCCTTGGTAGTGAGGGCCCTACCGGTGGAGGGCTAGGACCCTGGGGCGACTGAGAAACAGCAGCATTCCAATCTTGGAGTAGAGCTGTTAAGACCGTCACCTGAGCTCGTAATGCTGCAAATTGAGCGGCAAAGGCAAATTCTTGTTGTGGGTGATTAGTGGTGGCGTTAGACTCGGTGTTTACATTTCCAACGGAGGTTGGTGGAGCGGTTACATTTTTAGCTCTTCTAGTTCGAGTCATGACTTTTTGTGCGGAGTTCCCACAGACGGCACCAAATGATGATAAATGTTTTTCTACTCTTCCGAGTACGGCGACGACGGTGGTGGAGACTTACAAAAGGTGGTGAAGCTTTTTTTCTCCGTGTTTACTCTGATGTAATAATAAGTATATAATTAAGACATATGTGCAGAATAGCAATATGGAGTTTATAAGAGTTGTGTGTTCCCTTTATACCTGGGGGTTGGCTTCCATTTATAGGGATGGCCTGTAGTTATTATGATAGGTGTCCCTTCATCTCTCTCATTATTATAAGTTAATGATAGATGTTACATCTTCTCAATTGCTGGTATTTCATCTTTTCAATTGCCGATTGTAACTATCATTTTATGGGTCGTCTGTCTGGCTTGCCTAATGGTAGTTGGGTCATTGTTGTCTATCTATCAGAGACGAGCTTATGATACCAACGAGGTGGAGAGTCAGTAAGGTGGGCGTGCCAATACGTGCCACTATTGGCAAAAAAATATATAACAGCTGTCATGATATCTATCATTAATATTTATGGGGTTTCATCTATTGTGTTAGATGATGTTTATTGTAGTAAGCCAATAATGTGTTGTTGATGTGGTGTGTTGGATTACCTCTTGATTTAGGGTATAAATCTAATATTCATTCGATTGATAGTGAATTTTTGTTGGTTTGCCTCGTCGATTTTTTCTTTATCTTAAATTTAAGACATTAAAGAATAATTTTGGTGTTGTTTAGCTTGATTCATTATTCCGGTATTTATATTGCTTGCATTAAAATATTGGTTGATTTGATAGCTTTCATTTTACTTGCACAGTGGTATTAGAGCCCGGGTTGGGTTGTGTAGATTAAAATGGAGGAACCGGTTAACAGTGCTATGATTAGACTGACTAATTATAATTGAGTAACTTGAAAGCCTAGAATAGAGGATATCATTTATTGTAAAAATTTGCATAAACCTATTGAGAATAATGAGGCTAAACCAGATGACATGGCAGACAAGCAATAGTATATTCAGAATAGAAAAATTATTGGAACTATCAAACAGTGGGTGGATAACAATGTATTTTATCATGTGGCAAAAGAGACTAATGCTCATAAATTGTAGTCAAAGTTAAAGTCTATGTTTGAAAAGAAAACTGCATCTAAGAAGTCATTTTTAATTAAAGACTTGGCCAACATGAAATATAAAGAAAGCATGAGTGTGATAGAGCATTTGAACAATTTTCAGAATATTATAAATCAGTTAGATATTATGGATGTGATTCTTTGAAGATGAATTGCAGGCTTTGTTGATTTTGTGTTCTTTGCCAGGTAGTTGGGAAACATTTGTTGTGACTGTTAGTAACTCTACTTCTGATAGTATTTTGACTATGAACTCTGTAAAAGACAGTATGCAAAATAAAGAAACAAGAAGAAATATGCAGGTGTACACACGGGTTCAGATCATACACAGACCTTTGTTACAGATGATATATGAAGGAATTTGAATAGATAGCAAAGAAGTTACATCAAGTCAAGAGATAGATCAAAATTAAAAGACAAAAAGGTCGTTTGTTACCGTTGTGGCAAAAAGAATCATATTAAAAGAAATTGTTGGGTTTGGTTGAGAGAGCAAAGAAAGGTAGCAATCAGAAAAAAGAAGATGACAAAAACACTACAATTGTTGTATCTGATGGTGATGATATACTCTCTTGTGGAGAGCATTAGTGCCTACACATAGGTGATCCTAGTATTGAATGGATTGTTAATTGCGGTGCTTCTTGCCATATTTCTTCAAACATGAATTTGTTTGCTAATTACACAGTGGGTGATTTTGGTATCATGAAGATGTGAAATATTAGTCAATCTAAGATTGTAGGGATTGGCAACATTCATTTGCAAACAAATGTGGGTTGCACCTTGATGTTGAAAGATGAGAGGCACATTCTTGATATGCGCTTTAATCTAATTTCATTTAATGCTCTTGATCAACAAGGTTATTACAATAGCTTCGATGATTTGAAATGGAAATTGTCAAAAGGCTCTTTGGTTCTTACTAGATGGAAACCTTGTTGCACGCTATACAAGACTTATGGGAAAGCTTGTAAAAATAGGTTGAATTCAGTTGAAGATTCTTCTCTCGAGCTTTGGCACAAGAGGCTCGACCACATGAGTGAAAAGGGGTTGCAGGTTCTGGTTAAGAAGACCGTCATTATCTTAGCCAATGATATGTCTCTAAACCGACGTGATCATTATTTATATAATAAGCATCATAGAGTTTCTTTTAGTGGCTGTTTTAGAATAAAAGAAGATATTTTAGAACTAGTGCATTCTGATGTGTGCTCTGGTGATGTGGCTTCTTTGGGTAGAAACAAATATTTTGTTACCTTTGTTGACGATGTTTCTAGAAAACTATGGGTATATCTTTTGAAATCTAAGGACCAAGTGTTTCAGTGTTTTCAGCAGTTTCATATTATGGTAGAAAGAGAAACAGGGAAGTCTTTGAAAGGTCTCAGAATGGATAATAGTGGTGAATACATTTCACATGAGTTCAGAGAGTATTGCTCGAAATTTGGGATCGACATGAGTTCACAGAATCTAGTACTCCTCAACATAATGGTGTGGCAAAAAGAATTAACCATACCATTCTTGATAGATTCAAATGCAGTTGAAGACAATCAAGCTACCTAAATTTTTTTGGGATTAAGCAGTTTAGACTGTTTGTTACTTGATCAATAAATCTCATTCTCTTCTTTTAGATTTTGATATTCCAGAAAGTATGTGGAGTAGTAAAGATATATCCCACTCTCCACACTCTTTCTAAAAATAAAAGAAATAAGGAAATTATTGTTTGACAAGAAAAATTTTGGGCTTTCATCTCTAACTCTTGTAGTCCACCATTAATTATTTGGTGATGTATTTTTCTCTTTTATTGACTTAATATTTTTGGGGTTCCATCTATTGTGTTAGACAATGTTTATTGTAGTGAGCCAATAATGTATTGTTGATGTGGTGTGTTGGATTACCTCTTCATTTAGGACATAAATATAGAGAAGAAACATTGTAATATTTATTCGGTTGATAGTGGATTTTGTCGATTTGTCCTTTATCTTAAAGGGTTTTACGACGTTAAAGAATAATTTTGGTGTTGTTTAGCTTGATTCGCTATTCCGGTATTTATATTACTTGCATTAAAATATTTGTTGAGTTGATAACTTTTATTTTAATTATACGGTGAAAAGGGGAAAAGTACATTATTGCATTGTACACATAGTTCGTAATTAGTAGGCCCCAAAACTTCACTAGCACCTCATATAATCCTTGGGCAATATTTCATGAGATATAAATAAGCATGGTTTTGAAAGTTCTTAATCCATGTTATTGAAACGCTGGCAGACATACAAGGTGTGAGAAAGAAACTAGCTAATAGCTTGAAGTATCTAAAAGAAGTCTGGGTCTAAATGTGTTCAAGTGCCCAAATTAACAACCGAAAAAATCATCACAAAGACTAAGATGCATGAACTAAAGTACAATTGTTAGAGGCATCAAGATAGTTTCCTCGAAGTTCAATACCAAGAAAAGCTTCACAACTTTGACACAAATAGAGTTGTTGGTAAATGCATACATAACTTGTAGAATGCATGGAGAAACAGTTAACTATCAGTATGATGGCCCTTGTAAGATGTCAACAACCATATAGTGAAGTTGAGAAATAAATTTAGCATCCAATTTCCTAAATGAATGAGAAGAAATACAATAATCTTAAATTTTAAGAGGGTTATTTGAGAAAAATTCTAGAAGAGCCGAGAGTAGTTAGATGTCAGCTATTGAAGCATATCAAAGATATGGAAAACCATCCTCAAACACAAACTATTGAAAATGATATTAACTAAAAAAATTGTTTAAGAAGTGATCACCTTCAAAATCTTCAAGAAATTTCAGTTCCTCAAGGCTGACACAGCACTGTCCACTCAATAACATATGGATAGTGTTCAATGGTGTTGCAGAGATGGTTATCAAATGGCGACAGACTATAACCAAAGATCCAATTTCACACTCAAAAACTGGATCAGGAAAAAACTGCCGGATTTGTATTTAATAGAATGCAAAGGCACGAGAGTTCAGAAGATCTTAAGGACCACATTCAAACAATAAAGTTTCGTGAGAATAAATAATTGTAATATAGGAGTAAGAGTCTGTAATCATTCTTATTTAGCAAAAAAGCATGTCAAAATTGTGACGTGGAGCATCACTAAACATGGAGGTGGGCCATTGCATAAGGGATTGCATGGGAATAGTGTTTGGGCTGGATTCTCACTACTGTTCTTAAGTGATATAGGGTTTGATTTCGCTTCTCTTATGAGCTATAGTTTTTGAAAAAGTGGTTGCATATTTCATCATCACTCAAAATTAGACTCGGTTGTCCAGTGTTTATGTGGAGCATTATTTGATATGGGGGTTGGCCTATTCAGGGCCGGCCCTGAGATTTTGGAGATTTTAGGCGAAAATTTAAATAGAACCCTTAATAAGTAGTTCAAAACATACACACAAACGCGCACACACAAAATGATTATAGATAATGTTTTTCATTTAATAAAAACATTCAAAACTATAATAATAATAGTTTCAAACTTTCAAAATTCATTTTAAATGTATTCTTTTAGCATTTTGTGATAAAAAATCAGCAATTAATCTATTACAATCAATCTGCTCTAACCCACATTTTTCAATAGACACCATCGCCAATCCATTTAGTCTATCTTGCGACATTGTTGATCAAATATAAGATTTTATCAACTTCAACTTTGAGAAGTTTTTCTCTGCAGAGACAACTATAACTGGTATTATCAATAATATCCTGTAACCAATCCACACATTCGGAAAACAATTATCCATTTTCTTTAGATAGTCCAACACCTCGATTCCTTTTGTGGTCTTTATTGGTAAACATCTCACAATTTTGAGCTCTAAAAATAACTCTTGTCCATCAATATCAGAATTCATGTCATGCTTTAAAAATTCTTCAAGATCATCACACGAACGCTTCAAACAATTATCATATGCAGAATGTAATTTTTTTAAATCCAATAAAAATCCAAAAATATCTTCATATTTTTGAAGTTGTTCAAACCTACACTTAAGCGAAGAAAGCGCTTGATCAATTGCATATAAGAAATATTCAACTCTAAAAGATTCTTCAGCTGAATGTGTGACCTCATCGATGACATTTTCATCAAATTGCTTATTTCTACGAATAATACGCTTTTCATGAAATGTAGGTTCAATTTTTATTTGAACAGCTATTTCTTTATCAGTAACTATGCTAGATTCAAATCCAGTTTCTCTATAGGTTTCAAAAAAAGAAATGAGTGCTTTCAAGTGACTAATTGCAACATCAATAATCATATCCTCACTTTGCAACATTTTACTCACTCTATTAATAGCAGACAATATATTATACCAGATAATAATGCTAAACAAAAACTCAAAATCCATGAAGTCATTTGACAAATTTTTAGCATCTCTAAATGTCTTAGGGTCATCACATGTTTCCATCAAGTGAGTTAAAGCAAGTTTTATTTGTGGAACTTGAAATCTTATTGCTTTAATACTTTCAACTCGGCTTTCCCAACGTGTTTGTGATAGTGGTTTAAGTGTCAGGCCTTCCACATTATCTTGCAAAACGTTCTATCACTTTGTAGAAGATGAAAACAACACATACAAGCATTGTACAATTCCAAAAAAAGATCTAGCCTTTATACAAGAATTTGCCATATCTCACAATGCAAGATTAAGACTATGACAACCACATGATGTGTAAAAAGCCCTTGGATTTATTTCTAATACTCTTGATTGCATACCTTTATGTTTTCCTTTCATATTAAAACCATTATCATAACCTTGATATCTTAAATTACTTACATCAAGCTCAAGTGTTTGTAGAACATTTAGTAATTCACCAAACAATCCTTCTCCAGATGTATCATCTACCTTAAGGAATCCTAAAAAGAACTCTTCTACCTTAACTGGACTTGCTGAGACATCTACACACCGTATTATAAGAGACATTTGTTCTTCATGACTCATATCGGGTGTACAATCAAGTATAACAGAAAAGTATTTGGCTTCTCTAATTTTTCTAATGTTTGCACTTTTGATCTCACCAGCCAACATCAGTATGAATTCATTTTGAATTTTATGACTAAGATAATAATAGTGAATTTCTTTTTCTTGAATACGACGGACGTGTTCTTTCATTACTGGATCAAATTCAGCATTCATTTCAATTATTCCTAAAAAATTCCCATTGCCTTTTTCATAAATTTTTTCATTGTTTCCACAAAATGCCAAATTATTTTTACTAAGAAAGCTAACAATAGCAATTATTCTAAAAAAAACTTGCCTCCAGTGTTCCCTATCTTTGTTGATTAGATCTTGTATATCTTTATCAATTGTTAAATTTCTTTGTAACCGCTTTTCCAATTCAATCCACCTTGTCATGTTATTCATGTGCACATTATTCGTTTCATGGGTTTTAAGCTTATAACTAAGATTTTTTCAGTCACTTGTTCCTTCATTCGCTAATTGAATATTGTTTCCTTCATCTTTAAGCTTAAACAACTTGGAACAAAAACAAAATACTTTATCCAATGAAACTGAGTAGACCAACCATTTTCTATCACTTTTTTCACCATTTGATAAATGTCGAGTGTAATGTGTAGAAGAGAAATGCCTTTTTTGCGAATCTTTAGGAAAATTATCCAAAATCTCTCTAGGAGGACCTTTTTTTACTAACATATCTATCAAACTTTGATTAATGTTTTTCCAATTTCCCGAATCAGTAATGTCCAAAGTGGAAGCAACACATTCTGTAACAAATTCTTGTCCTTGTTCATTCTTATCTTCTTCATCTCCTAATTTTTGTTGTCCATGATTCATGTGCTCGTTGCCCCCTAAATTTTCATGCTCTTCATTATTTTGAACATTTTCATTTTTTTGCTCTTTAACTGTAGTAGTGAGAAATTTTTCCATCGCTCCTGCTTGAGATTGAATAAATTCTTCATTTTTTTTTTTTTTTGCTTTTTTTCTTTTTTCATATCTAGACAAATATTTCCTAGAAGACATAATAAGGCAATCCAACTATTAAAAAAAAGATATGATTAAATATAACACTTTTGAGGAACAATAGAACCTGATTAATTTGGAGAGAATTAGATATTTGAAATTTTTACTCTAATCTGCAAAAAATTAACAATAAAAATAGGTTAATTTATTTACTTAAAAATTTTATTTTCAAAGCATAGAAACATTAATTAATGGCTTAATTCAGCATTTAAAAAAAACCCTAATCAAATAAAAAATACATTATAGAATTATTTTTACGCTAAGTCGCTAAATACTTAAATCAGTTAATCAGACAATCAAATGGCAAATTGTAAACAATTGAAATGGGTATTGGATGCGATTTTTCAAATTCCAACTTCCAAGTTGCAGCAGCCACCATGAATGCATTATGTATAATCTTAATCATTTTTTATTGAATTAAATTATTCATATCATCAAATGGATGACCCATCACCCATAAAACTGATAAAAGACGTGATGCATTGATGCTGTGTACTAACTTGAATGATTAAGAAATAACTGAACAAGGAAGTGGTTTTTGATAAGTGCGTTTTATGCACTTAATTTGGCCTTTGAATTATTCATTTATGACTCGTATAAGTGCTTTTTTACTCACTCTAGTTTGTTATCATGATATTTCAGTTTTGGACTTGTTGGTGAGCAATTGGAGAAGTTTGGGCAAAAAGCGCAATGATTTAAAAAGATATCTCATAAGTTCGAGGACTCAATTGCACTCAACCCAAAGTTGAGGGACCAAACTGGAGATATTGCAAAGTTGAGGGACTAAACTGGCGATGATGCAAAGTTGAAGGACCAAAGTTGATGTCATGAAAAGATGGAGGACTAAAATGACCAAGACCCAAAGTTGAAGGACCAAATAGACAGATGTTGAAACAAAAAGGACCAAGCTGCAAACCTTTAAAGGCAACAAGCTGGGCGAACGCCCGACTTAATGCTGGGCGAACGCCCAGAGACTGAACCAACAAGCAGAGAGCAAACTACGTCCCTGGGCGATCGCCCAGGCTTATTTTTTTCTGCGAAATTTTGATTTTATTTTCTTTCTTTTTTGAGTCCCAATTCCACTAGGAAACGTTTTGAACGATTTTTTTAGGTCTTCTTGGGATATTTTGTGGGAGAATAAAGGAGTATAAATATGAGATACATTCTCATAACACGGGTTGGATTTTTGGAGAGCAAATCAAGAGAAGACGGAAGAGATCAAGAGAACAAGACTCCTCGACTATCAAGACCTCTTCAAAGATTTCTTCTCCTTGAATCCATGCCTGGTTTTATCATTTATTGTTTTCTTAGTTTAATCATGTTCTTCTAGTTTTCTTTATCCAAGGTAGACGATGAAACCTTGTTTTAATTAAGTGATTATTCCGTTGTTCGTTTAATTCCTTATTAAGAGCTTTAACGTTCATGGCTTGTTCTTAACTAGATTAATTAAATATGATTTCTTTCATCTTAAATATCATGTATTTTTGATAGTTGGACATTGATTTAATTAATCCATGCTTGGTGAGATAATATGTTCTATTAATTGCTTTTGATTTTTCGTCATCTTCTATTCGAATTGGGATACATAGAATGCTTAGAACTTCTTTGATTCTTTGTTTTCTTTCAATTGAGCTTGATACGAAAAACGCTTAAGTAATTTATGTTTGAAGCATAAGGGGAGCCTATATTAGATCTTCTTCTTCTGGACTTAATTGATAAATCTTTAGGGACGACAAGAGATTGATTTCGGGTTGTCGTATGTGTTTTTCTTGGGAATTAATGAATGATTGGATAATTGCTAAATTAGACAATGGTGGATTCTGAAACCTTGGTATTTCACACAACTTGAATTCTCAATTCATCTCTTTATCTTATTTCTTTAGTCTTTTAGTTAAACTATTTCAGCAACAAAACTCTTCAACTCAACTAGACTAGAATAACAGTTAATTTGGATTAAGTTACACCTTCCTCATAGCAGTCTCTGTGGGATCGACCTCGTTTTTACTTATCTATATTCCAATAGATTCGTACACTTGCGAGTTAATTAAAATTTGACATCAAGTTTTTGGCGCCGTTGCCGGGGACTGCGTCTGAAGGTTAATTTAATTTTAGTTAATTTTATTCTTGACTAGTTATAATTTAGGATTCTATTTGTTTCTTGTTATTTTATTAAAAACAAAAAAAAGGGCGGGGGGGGTTTCATTGTGCATGCTTGGTCGTCGATCTTTGGATATTAAGCTAGAACCTCTAGATAGTGAGATAGAACGAACTTTTCACCAGAGATCTCGACCTACCAACTTAGATAAGATTGGAGGAACCGAAGCAGTAGTAGTTATGGAGGATGAAATTGAGGAGAGACCTTTCAGGGACTATTTTAGTCCATTAGCTAACTTGAGTACCTCATGCATACAATACCCTCAGGTCACAGCTAGGAATTTCGAGCTTAAACCGAGTGTGCTTAACTGTCTTCCATCTTTCTATGGTTTAGATAGTGAAGAACCTTATAATCATTTAACTGATTTTTATGCTGTATGTGAAACATTTAATTATGAGAATGTGTCCCCTGATAATGTTAAACTTCGTCTATTTCCATTCTCTCTGAAAGACAGATCTAGATCATGGTTTAATACACTACCTGCAAATAGTATTACTACTTGGGAACAAATGGTTGCTAAATTTTTGAATAAATACTTTCCTGTTCACAAAACTAATGCTATTCGCAGGGAAATTTCAGAGTTTGTGCAAAGAGATGATGAGCCTTTCTATGAGACTTGGGAGAGATTCAACGGGCTTCTTATGAAATGTCCACATCATGGCTATGAAAAATGGCATTTATGCCAATACTTTTTGGAGGGCTTGCTACCACATATTCAAGAATGGTTGATGGCCACAAGCGGGGGAGAGCTTATGTCTAAGAATGTTACAGAGATCTGGACCTTCTTTCAAAAACAGGCTGACAATTCACAACAGCGGAGCAGATCCTCTAGAACTGAACCAAAGAAAAGGGGTATCTATGAAATTCGCAGCAGTGAACCTAGCTCAGAAATCAAGGAAGTCAAATGCATGATAGAGGACATCTCGCGCAAATTGACCTCATTGACAGCCAATAGTCCTACAGAACCAGAAGCAGGTGCTTAGTAAGCCAATGCCCTCAACATGATGAGGAAGCCTCCTTACAACCCTTACTCCAACACCTATAACCCAGGTTGGAGGGACCACCCCAATTTTTCTTGGTCACAGGGTAGTCAACAGGATAACACAGCAGGTCAAGCCCCTCAGCAGCCTAGACAGTTCAACCAAAACTTCTCACAGCCTAAACCATGGGAAGAGGCAATTCAAAATTTGATAAAAGCTACACAAGCTGCTTTGGAGCATCAGAATCACACCATCACTGAGTTCAAGAAGGAAGTGCGCACTAGCCAGAACTCACAGGCACAATCCATTTCCAATATGGAGAACATGATGGGGCAACTGGCTTCATCAGTACAACAGCTAGCAACAACCATTGAAAAAGGTAAATTCTCTAGTCAGCCATTTCCTAATCCTAAAGGGGTGCACAATATTGGAACAGATTCAAGCAACCAACACGAAGAGGCGAAGGCCATCATGACTTTGAGACGGGGCAAACTAGTTGACAACAAAGTGGATCTTTCAAAGCACAACACACCTCAACTAATTTCTCCAGGTAATACCTCAACTGATGATTCAGTCCAAGAAGCTCACAAAGAAGACAATGAGCCTTCCTACATCCCAAAAGCCCCATTTCCTCAGAGGCTGACAAAGGTAAAGCAAGGTAATTCTATCAATGACATGATGGACATCTTCAAGCAGGTAAGCATAAATATCCCCTTACTTGATGCTATTAAGCAAGTTCCTGCCTATGCTAAATTTTTGAAGGACCTATGTACTAAAAAGAGACAATTACATGTACGTAAAAAGGCATTTTTTACTGAACAGGTTAGCTCAATAATTCAAAGCAATACCCCCCCTAAATTTAAAGATCCAGGTTGTCCTACTATCTCTTGCATCATAGGAAACCATAAAATTGAGAAGGCATTGTTAGATTTAGGAGCTAGTGTCAATCTTCTTTCCTATTCTGTGTACATGCAACTTGGACTAGGCGAGTTAAAACCAACATCTGTTATTTTACAACTTGCTGATAGATCTGTGAAAGTACCTCATGGCATTGTTGAGGATGTTTTGATACAGGTTGATAAATTTTATTTTCCTGTTGATTTTATTGTACTTGATACTCAACCTGTTCGAGACTCCACTAAGCATATTCCTGTGATTTTTGGTCGTCCTTTTCTAGCAACATCTAATGCTGTTATTAATTGCAGGAATGGAGTCATGCAGTTGTCCTTTGGCAACATGACAATTGAATTGAATGTCTTCAATGTCAACAAGCAACCACATGACAACGAGGATGTTGCTGATGTTGATATGATAGAAGCATTGGTTGATGACTCTTGTATTTCAACTAATTTTGATGATGCTTTAATGATGTGTCTAACTCATTTTGGTACAGATTTTGATGTTGATAGTGCTATAGATGAGGTAAATGCGTTGCTTGAGTCAACACCTGTCATGGATACAAGTAAGTGGAGACAGAAAATTGAGCCACTCCCAATAAGTGAGAAGAAGAACATCCCATCAGTTCAACAACCGCCCAAGTTAGAGCTCAAAGCATTGCCTGACACTTTGCAGTATGCCTTCTTAGGAGAGGCAGAAACTTTACCTGTAATTATCTCTTCTGCCTTTGATGATGCACAAAAAGGTAAGTTGTTAGGTGTTTTAACTGAACATAAAGAGGCGTTAGGATGGACCATTACTGACATAATAGGTATTAATCCGGCGGATTGCATGCATTATATTCATCTTGAGGAAAATTCTAGGTCCACTAGAGAGATGCAACGTAGGTTAAATCCTAACATGAAAGATGTTGTGAGAACTGAAGTCCTTAAGTTGTTAGATGCTGGAATTATCTATCCTATTTCTGATAGCAAATGGGTAAGTCCTGTGCATGTTGTCCCAAAAAAATTAGGTATCACTGTAGTTACTAATGCAAACAATGAATTGGTTCCAACTAGAGTAACTACAGGATGGCGTGTATGCATTGACTATAGGAAATTGAACTTAGTCACTAGAAAAGATCACTTCCCTCTTCCATTCATTGATTAAATGCTTGATAGACTAGCTGGGCATGATTATTATTGTTTCTTAGATGGTTATTCGGGTTACAATCAAATTCCCATAGCTCCAGAAGATCAAGAGAAAACTACTTTCACTTGTCCTTTTGGAACCTTTGCATATAGACGAATGCCGTTTGGTTTGTGTAATGCACCTGCTACCTTTCAAAGATGCATGCTTAGTATATTTTCTGACATGGTTGAGAGGTTTCTTGAGGTGTTTATGGACGATTTTTCTGTGTATGGTGACTCGTTTGATGACTGTTTGCGCCATCTAACTTTAGTTTTGCAGAGATGTTAGGAAAAAAATTTAGTACTAAATTGGAAAAAATGTCACTTCATGGTGAAACAAGGTATTGTTCTTGGCCACATTATTTCTAGCAATGGTATTGAGGTTGACAAAGCCAAGGTTGATCTTATCTCCAATCTTCCACCTCCAAAATCTGTGAAAGAAGTAAGATCATTCCTTGGGCATGCTGGTTTTTATAGACGTTTCATTCAAGATTTTAGTAAAATCTCTAGACCCTTATGCAATTTACTTGTTAAGGATGTATCTTTTATCTTTAATGATTCATGCTTAGAGGCTTTTGAACATCTTAAGAAAGTGTTGACCACTGCACCTGTCATTCGACCACCTGATTGGACTTTGCCTTTTGAACTTATGTGTGATGCATCTGACTATGCTATAGGAGCAGTTTTAGGACAGAGATTAGATCGGTTGCCGTCTGTTATTTACTATGCTAGTAGAACTCTTAATGATGCACAATTAAATTATTCTACCACAGAAAAAGAAATGCTAGCAGTTGTATTTGCTTTAAATAAATTTCGATCTTATCTTGTAGGGTGTAAAGTTATTATCTTTTTGACCATGCTGCCCTCAAATATCTTCTCACTAAGAAAGATGCTAAACCTAGATTGATTAGGTGGGTCTTGCTTTTGCAAGAATTTGATATTGAATTTAGGGACAAAAAGGGTTCTGAAAATGTTGTGGCTGACCACTTATCTCGAATTGTGCTTGACTCTGTGCAGGATAAACTACCATTAAATGAGTTGTTTCCAGATGAACAACTCATGAATATTGATGTTGTGCCTTGGTTTGCTGATATTGTTAATTATCTTGTTACAGGAAAAATTCCAGAACATTGGACTAAACAGGATAGAACTAAGTTCCTAGCTGAAGTGAGGAATTTCTTTTGGGACGATCCTTATTTGTTTAAATATTGTACTGATCAAATTATAAGGAAATGTGTCCCAGAAAGTGAATTCAACAGTGTTCTCTCCTTTTGTCATGACCAAGCTTGTGGGGGCCACTTCAGTGCTAAAAAGACTACTGCTAAGATTTTACAATGTGGTTTTTATTGGCCTACTCTCTTTCGTGACATTCATAATTTTTGTTCTTCTTGTGATAGGTGTCAGCGCATGGGAAGCATCTCAAAAAGAAATATGATGCCACTTAATCCTATTCTCGTAGTTGAACTCTTTAACGTCTGGGGGATTGATTTCATGGGGACCTTTTCCTCCGTCTTTTGGGTATCTTTACATATTAGTGGGTGTCGATTATGTCTCCAAGTGGGTTGAGGCAATTCCTTGTAGGACTAATGATCACAAAAGCGTAGTGGCATTTTTGAAAAGCAATATTTTCTTTCGCTTTGGCACTCCACGAGCTATTATCAGTGATGGGGGTTCTCATTTTTGCAATAAACATTTTCAAACCCTTCTAGCAAAATACTCCATCACACATAAGGTTGCCACCTCATATCATCCACAAACTAGTGGTCAGGTTGAGGTCTCAAATCGAGAAATAAAGCATATTTTAGAGAAGACAGTTCGACCTGATAGGAAAGATTGGTCTCTACGACTTACTGATGCATTGTGGGCATATAGGACAGCTTTTAAAACACCCATTGGCATGTCCCCTTATAGATTGGTGTATGGGAAAGCCTGTCACCTTCCGGTTGAGTTAGAGCATCGTGCTTATTGGGCCATTAAGAAATTCAATTTTGATATGCAGGAGGCAGGGTCAACAAGGAAATTGCAGGTAGCTGAACTTGAGGAAATTCGAAACGATGCTTATGAGAATGCTAAGATTTACAAGCACAAAATGAAGGTCTTTCATGACAAGCACATAGTCATAAAATCATTCAGTCCAGGTCAGAAAGTACTTTTATATAATTCTCGCCTGCATTTATTTCCAGGTAAACTACGTTCCAGATGGTCAGGTCATTTTATTGTTCGGATTGTTTATCCCCATGGAGCTGTTGAGGTTGAAAACCCAACAAATGGTGATATTTTTAAAGTTAATGGCCAACGTTTAAAACCATACTTGGAGTTTCACTCTCGCAAGGGGGAGGAGGAAATTGATTTGGGTGATCCTACCCTTCCTCCTTGAAAATCGGGTTTTTGATAAAAAAAAAAAACGTGCAAAAATAAAAAAATAAAAAAAAAAAAACAAAAAATAAAAAATAAAACAAAATTTTTTTGCTTTCATTGTTTTTTGTTTGTTGTTTTCTCTGTTTATTCTATTAGGACTGCTTTTGTGCACCTGATCCTGCGGTGTCCACGGTGTTCCACATCTTTCAACCTGCCAGATGCTTCTTTTCCACATCTGTCCCTGGGGAGTAACTGCTCTTTTCCTTCCTACTCTGTGCTTTATGTTATTCTTACATTTGGGACAATGTAAGGTTTTTGTTTGGAGGTGGGTTAAAAAATATCATGTTACTTAAGAACCTCTGATTTGCTTATCATTCTGGTCTGTGTAACTAAAATGGCTTTGATAAAAAAAATTATTTGTCTGGTTGCTGTGAAGTATCCTACCGCCAATGATGATATCTGTTCAAACTTGAGCACATTTTTAGTCGACTATTAAACAACACTTGAACTTGTTCTTTTATATGAATTCTTATCCATGTTCGACCTGATTATGGAAGCACATAGCCACTTTGAACTATCATTTATTGGAGACATGACTTGAGTATTTGTGTTGATATTATTGACTGAGTATCATGATAAAAATTCCGTTCCTACATTCTTAGAGCTAGTGACTAAACTGTTTTGAGAACAGTTTGGGGGTGTTAAAGTTACTACTTTTGTTCTAAGACTTTTGATGGTTTGGGTTTTCTGGGTCTCATCCTTGGTTGAATGGGTTATAGTCAAGGAATCTAAACTGAGCACTACTCGCAGCTGATAAAAGTAAATGAAAAGATCTGACTCGAGCAATTAAGCCTGTAAGGGTATCTTAAAACCTGGTGCCCTATGGTCATCTGACTTGGGAGTCATCGGCCCAAAGCTCGCTACATGAGTCCTGTTTATAAAACAAGAAAAAGAAGAAAAAAAAAGAGCAATATTTATAAATTTACATCTTCACTTCTCTATTAGCCTGTGGGACTTGGGCAATTAAGTCTGCTAGGGTATTTTCAAACCTGGTGCCCTATGGTCATCTGACTTGGGAGTCATCGACCCAAAGATCGTTACAAGGGTCACACAGAAAGCTAGTGAAAGAGAAGTATTGCACAGGATGTAAGACTGTTAACATGAGTTAAATAAAAAAAAAAGTAGAAGTGCTCAGGAAGGATTGCTAGATTAGAACTTTAGAGACTGAAGATGAGAATTTAGAGATCTCTCACCATCCTAATCCTCAGAATGCAAGTGCTAAGTTTTACCCCTTTTGTTGAAAAGAAAGAGCATTGTGATGATCAATAGAAACCAATTTCGCTAGAACACCTCGGGATTTGAGAGAAGAGCTTTAGAAGTGTGATAACTTACGAGAGGTGTAAGGAATAAATGACTACAAAGGGTTCGGGATTGCTAAAATATCAACAACACAATATTGGTCATGGTCTAATACATGCATAAGTTTAATTTTTGGCTATTCACACACTCACACAAGGTCAAGCATCGGATAAGTGAAAATTTTTGTGTTGTTGTTTGATATCCTTCTAATAGTGCTGCGTTATTTTTGAACCTGAGGCATATGGTAAGGAATTTAACATTGACAAATTTTCGTGGATTCAATTAGCTTAGTTGAAGTATACTTTAGTTTTGTGTTTTTGTTCGAGGACGAACAAAGGGTTAGTTTGGGGGTGTTTGATAAGTGCGTTTTATGCACTTAATTTGGCATTTGAATTATTCATTTATGACTCGTATAAGTGCTTTTCTACTCACTCTAGTTTGTTATCATGATATTTCAGTTTTGGACTTGTTGGTGAACAATTGGAGAAGTTTGGGCAAAAAGCGCAATGATTTAAAAAGATATCTCATAAGTTCGAGGACTCAATTGCACTCAACCCAAATTTGAAGTCTCGGGTAATTTTGAATCTTCGCGAATCCGGTTCCACTTTTCGACCCACTAACTTTTCTTGATTTTTCACACCCCTAGATCAATGTTCTAGGCTCTGATACCATTTGTTGAGATTGAAAAACAATTACAAGTATTACAATCTTGATTTAACATGAAAAAATACAAGAAAAATAAGTCTTTGTTGCTCCTTCGTTCTTGGTTAAACTTGTGGGCTCAGATTCTTGCCACAAGGAACATTGCAATGCAACCAAGGGAACGGCAATCGGATGTTCACCAACTAATCCACCGGAGATGACCAAGAATTTTAAATACTCAGTCCAATCTCACTTTTGAGAACAGAATGAAAAAGACGGCTCCTCACTTTTCTTCTCTCTATGTTCTGACCTAGGTGAAAGACAATGATGGTACTTATATAAAACCCTAAAAAAGATCTCAACCATCCATTACATCTAACGGTCCACTCAAGACACACCATATTGCCTAATAGAATTGGGCCAAGTGGATTTAGTGACCCACATTCTCACACCAATCAAATAAGGAATTGTACCTTAATTCACGTGATTTTCAAGTTTCAACACACTATCAAAAAAGTAGTGGTTAAAACTTTAAAGAGGGGCGATCTAATGCTCATATGGTGGGTGATGCTATACTAGAAATAGACTAGACTCAAATTGTGCCAGACTCAATACGCTCTCTATGTGAGTGGCAGTCAAGTTGACTACCTTGGGTGGCAGGCAGTCAGGCAGTCTACCTTGGGCGGCAGGCAGTCGATCAGTGTTATAACAAATAGCAGTCGACTGATTATGGCATCGAACTAGTGGACCGCCAACCACTGAGAAGGGCAGTCAGTTGACAACATCAATGGACGATTCGCTGATATTAAATAACGGTTATGTGAATGATAAACTAACCGCCCCCACGTCCCGAAGCCAATTAGCGCATTATCGAAACCGCTGCCACGTGATGGTAACCGTTCGAACGTGAACAACAACTGCCGAGCAGTCTGGAGAAAACCGTCTGGCGCGTGGAGGGAAAGCGCCCACCTATAAATACCTCAGAAGGTAAATCAGGTAAAGAAGAACAACAAAAATCACACATTTTGCTATTATCATATTCCACTCTATTCCGTCCATTCTTTTCCCTCAAAATCTAACTTTCACGCCGGAGGATAAACCGGGGGAGAGTTCCCCGCCTCCTTTTCAGGTATCGGAGCGACCAAAGAACGTGACTGTCGAAACACCTCTAACCATCCTCCACCAGGTATTGTTTCATTGGCGCCGTCTGTGGGAAACGATTTGACATAAAAGCTATGACGGGTAGACAAATTAGAAGTGGAACACGAATGACAGCAACCACGGCAGAATCGGAGTCTGTGGCTCGAGATGACCAACTGCCACCGCTCCCGTACGTTACTCAAACGCAGTTCAACTCATTGGAAACAAAGATAGAAACTCTTATGGCCTTTTTGCACAATCAAACTCAAAAGGCCGCCGAGCTGGCTCCCAAATCGTCGGAAAATCACAACGGGCCGCCGCAGTTGGTGGAGCATCAAAATGCACCACCAGGTATTCAACCAACTGGGATGGGCCAAGGATTCTCTCCGCCTGACGCCATACCACAAATGGGGCCAGCAGTTACACCCCCGGTAACGGTTTATGGAGAGGCAGATCCGCATGGGATACGACCAATGGTAAGTTTGGAAAAGAAAATAGAAGAGATGATGGCGCAAAAGATTGACGATGCCTTGTCAAAAAGAAAGGATCGACGTAGGCAGATGGTTTTGGAAGAGGACCCGTTTGCACCAGAAATTATGGCGGTCCCCCTGCCAAAAGGTTTTAAGCAACCGATGATAGAAGCATACGATGGAGTAACAGACCCCTTAGATCACTTGCGGACTTTTGTAGACCTGATGAGGCTGTATGCGGCGCCAGACGCAGTAATGTGCCGGTCTTTTCTGCCAACGTTGAGGAGAGAAGCTAGAGACTGGGTAGCCACTCTCGCTCCGCGGTCTATCAAAACGTTTGATGAACTTTCTCGAAGCTTTGTGGCTTACTTCTTGAGTAGCAAAAGAAAGAGAAAAACCGCCATCGGCCTAATGCAAGTACTCTAAGAGAAGGATGAAACACTGCAGGAATACTTGGCAAGGTTCAGCAGAGCCACTCTCGGCATCAAAGATCTCCAAATGTCTGCTGTTGTCACGGCTATCATGAATGGTACACGAAACAGGGCCTTCAAAATGTCTCTCTCAAAAAATCCTCCAGAGTCAATGCATGATCTGTTGAAAAAAGGAGATAAGTACGTAGACGCAGAAGAGGCAGACGTAGTAACCAAAAGCCTACGGGAAGGAAGGGAGCCAGATACTCACAAGCGGAAATCTCATGATGACCGAAAGATGACTGATAAAGGAAAACAAAGAGTTGTACATACAAGTAAAGACAGCATCCGAGGCCGATCGACTAGACCGAAGTATGAGGATACCAGAATTTATACCCCCCTGAACACTCCACGTACAAAAGTGTTGATGGAAATACGGAATATGAAAGACCTCGAATGGCCTAAACCAATGGCCGCGCCTGCCATGAAAAGAGATAAGAGAAAATATTGTCAATTCCATAAAGATCACGGGCATGACACAGAAGATTGTATGCAACTAAAAGAGGAGATCGAACGGTTGTTAAAAAGAGGATCTTTATCAAAATATGTGAGAAGTGATCGTGGTAAAGAAAAGGTAGAGGAACATCCCCAGCCTCGAGCGGGAGTAATTAATATGATCATCGGCGGAACAGCAGCAGGCGGAGATTCCAACTCTGCCAGAAAAATTTATGCCCGTTCGACTGGAGTCTGCTCGATACAGAGAAAAGAAAGGTTCGATCAAGACATCATTTTTGGCAAGGAGGACCTGGTAGGCGTACAATGCCCCCACGATGATGCTCTTGTGGTGGTAGGCGATATTGCAGATTTCGACGTCAGAAGGGTATTGGTTGACGGCGGTAGTGCAGCAGATGTCCTCAGTTGGGATGCCTTTTTGGGCTTAAAAATCTCCCCAAGTCAACTGAAATCAGTAAATACACCCTTGGTGGGTTTTGGAGGAGCTACTGTAGTCCCAGAAGGAACCGTAGAGTTACCAGTGACATTAGGGACTTATCCGACAAGCGTGGTTATTATGGCAAGCTTCTTGGTAGTCAAAGCATCCATGTCTTACAATGCAATATATGGACGACCTATCTTGAATGCTGCTCGAGCGGTAGCTTCTACTTATCACCAGGTGTTAAAATTTCCTACCAGTAGAGGGATTGGATGTATAAGGGGAGACCAGAACGCCTCCCGAAGGTGCTATGTTGAAAATTTTCAAATCAGAAATACTTCAGCGATTTTGATGTTGGACTTCGAGCAACCAATAGGAAGAATTGAACCACTGGATATGACCGAGAAAATCCAAGCGACGGATGGAAAAGAGTTTAACATTGGGACAGATTTACCACCAGAGCAAAGGGCGGATTTGATAAAGTGTCTGATGGACAACATGGATGTATTCGCCTGGAATCCTAGTGATATTCCTGGGATCAGTTCGTCAGTCGCTCAGCACCGATTGGGTACCCTGCCAGAAGCCAAACCGGTTAAGCAAAAGAAAAGAAACTTCGCTCCAGACAGACAAGCCGCCGCAAAAGAAGAGGTCGAAAAATTGCTAAAGGTAGGCTTCATTCGAGAGGTTCAGTACCCTGAGTGGCTAGCAAATATCGTCTTGGTAAAAAAGTCGAATGGAAAGTGGCGCATGTGTGTGGACTACACTGGGTTGAACAAGGCCTGTCCAAAAGATTCCTATCCACTTCCCCGTATTGATCACCTGGTAGATGCCACATCCGGCCACGAGCGACTCAGCTTTCTTGACGCATTCTCAGGATATCATCAAATCTCCATGGCAGAATCGGATCAGGAAAAAACATCATTCATTACCGATTTCGGCACGTACTGCTACACAGCTATGCCATTCGGGCTGAAAAATGCGGGGGCGACTTACCAGAGGATGGTAAATAAAGTTTTTGGTAATTTGATAGGAAACATAATTGAAGCCTATGTTGATGATATGGTAGTCAAAAGTGCTAAGACAAGCGATCATGTATCTGACTTGCAGCAAGTGTTTGACGTCGCCAGGCAGAACAAGTTAAAATTCAACCCGGAGAAGTGTGTATTTGGAACTGCTGGTGGAAAATTCCTGGGATTCATGATCACGCAGAGAGGAATCGAGGCCAACCCATACAAGATTCGAGCAATCTTAGAGATGAAAAGCCCGACTACGAAAAAGAGGTACAAAGGTTAACTGGACGGGTAGCCGCCCTAAATCGATTTATGAGTAGAGCAGCTGACAAATGCTATCACTTTTTTAAAGCAATTGGGGGTTCAAACAACTTTGAATGGACTAGGGAATGTGAGGAGTCACTCGAACTGTTAAAACAATCGCTACAGGAGCCTCCAATCCTAACTCGACCTCAACCCGGGGATGTGTTATCTTTATACTTGGCAGTATCACCCCGGGCCGTCAGCGCAGTGTTGATAAGGGAATTTACAAAAATTCAGAGACCAGTTTACTATGTAAGTCAGGTGTTAAAAGGAGCAGAGACCCGCTACAGCCTAGCGGAACAATTGGTGTTTGCTCTGATAGTGGCCGTCAGAAAGTTGAGACCATACTTCCAATCTCATACCGTACAAGTCATGACTAATCAACCTATCAAGCAGATCCTCCATCGCCCGGAGACGTCAGGAAGGATGCTCAAATGGGCAATCGAGCTAAGCGAGTTCGATATCGAGTTTAAGCCAAGGACAGCAATAAAGGCGCAGGTATTGGCAGACTTCATTGCAGAGCTTACCATGCCGCCTAGCATACCCGACGACAGGACAGCAGACTGGAAAATTTTTGTGGATGGTTCGTCACATAGTGAAGGATCTGGAGCGGGGATCATCATGATAGGGCCAGAGTCTGAAGAACTAGAATACTCTCTCCGCTTTGAGTTCTCAGCCACAAACAATGACGCTGAGTATGAAGCAGTAATCACAGGATTAAATCTAGCTGTCAGACTGGGGGTGTCATCGGTTGAAATATGTAGTGACTCACAGTTAGTAGTTGGACAAATAACCGGTGATTTCGAAGCAAAAGATAGTAAAATGGCCGCGTATTTAATGAAGGTGAGAGATTTACAGAGAAAGTTCTCCAACTTCAAAATAACCAAAGTCCCAAGAAAAGATAATTCACGAGCAGACGCACTATCAAAGTTAGCATCGGCAAATACGAGAAACCTGCCTAGCACAACAAGCGTACAAACAATGAAGCAGCCGAGCATACTGAATGTGATAGAAATTGCAGACATTGAATTTGAAACTAGTTGGGTTGATCCGATAATGAATTATCTTGTCAAAGACACATTGCCAGAAAACCCGATCGATGCAAAGAGAATTAAGGTTAGAGCAGCCATGTTCACCATAATCGACGGACAGTTGTATAAGCGGGGCTTTACCATGCCTTATTTGAAATGCTTGCGGCCAACCGAAGCCAAGGAAGTATTGTTTGAAATACATGCTGGAATTTGCGGTAATCACCAGGGGGCCGCGACTCTTGCGTTCAAGGCATTGCGGCAAGGATATTATTGGCCTACCATGAAAGAAGATGCTAAAGACTTGGTGAAAAAATGTGATGCTTGTCAACGCTATGGAAACTTAATTCATGTACCCGCCGAGCAGCAGTGTGCCATTTTTGGAGTTTGTCCTTTTTTCCAATGGGGAATGGATATCCTTGGACCTTTTCCAATCGCCAGGGGTCAAAGGAAATTCTTGCTAGTCTCCATTGACTACTTCACCAAATGGGTAGAAGCGGAGCCTTTGGCAACGATAACCACAGCTAAAATCCAAGGTTTTGTATGGAAAAGTATAATTTGCAGATTTGGGATACCGAGGGTGATCGTGACCGACAATGGCAGACAATTTGACAATCATAGTTTCAAAGCTTTTTGCGAAAGTTATAACATCAATCACCGTTTGACTTCGGTGGCGCACCCACAATCAAATGGGCAGGCTGAAGTAATGAATCGGACAATACTTTGGGATCTCAAAACAAGACTAGATAAAGAAAATGGATCATGGGCGGACGAGTTACCCAACGTATTGTGGGCATACCATACAACCCCTAGAGAGCCAACAGGAGAGACACCTTTCAAAATGTCTTTTGGGATGGAAGCAGTGGTACCGGTGGAAATCCTTAACAGGACTGGCAGGCTGAATGTCGAGCAGCTCGACCCAGTAGCGACTTGCTCTGAGCTCGACCTCCTCGAAGGGGTCCGAGAGAGATCAGCAGTCAAAATGGCAGTTTACAAGCGGAAAGCTGCAGAATATTTCAACCGACGAGTAAAATCAAGGACGTTTCAACCTGGCGATTTGGTGCTCAGAAGTGCTGCCGCAGATGGGCGTCCACCATCCAAGCTTGGGCCGAATTGGGAAGGACCATATGAAGTGATCAGAAGCCTGGGAAAGGGAGCCTACAGTCTTAAAGATCTAAAAGGGAAGCCGATGAGTAGACCATGGAACGCCGAGCATCTTAAAAAATACTACCAATAGAAAAGAAAAACGCATGATGAAGTTGGTTAAGACTTTTACTATTTTTCCTTCACTTTGTTATTTTAGAGTTCTTGTTGTTTTTTCCTCAATGTAACGCCGATTGTTAGTCCTCCTAAAGGACATCGGTGCTTTCTATTTTCTAGATTCGTTTATGCTCATTTCCTTTTTGTAATGCTGTTTTCTTGGACACGTTTGTGGTCCTAAGAAATGTTTAATGAAAAGTCTAGACGGCGGCAGATGATGAGGGTGCTAAGGAAGGGCCAGCCTAGCTGGGACGTCCCGGTGCGCCTACTGAGTCCACCAGTCTGGACAATCTTTTGTGTGAACAAATCATCTTGATCTACGAACCGTCGAACAAGCAGCTTGGCGGTGAGCAATAAAACCAAAATTTGGTTAAGTCTCTAAATCGCCTTACAGCTAGACGGTAGACACGAAGTGGTCTATTATACAACAAGCAGCTTGGCGGTGAGCAATAACACCAAAATTTGGTTAAGTCTCTAAATCGCCTTACAGCTAGACGGTAGTCACGAAGTGGTCTACTATACAACAAGTAGCTTGGCGGTGAGCAATAAAACCAAAATTTGGTTAAGTCTCTAAATCGCCTTACAGCTAGACGGTAGTCACGAAGTGGTCTACTATACAACGAGCAGCTTGGCGGTGAGCAATAAAACCAAAATTTGGTTAAGTCTCTAAATCGCCTTACAGCTAGACGGTAGTCACGAAGTGGTCTACTATACAACGAGCAGCTTGGCGGTGAGCAATAAAACCAAAATTTGGTTAAGTCTCTAAATCGCCTTATAGCTAGACAGTGACCACAAGATGGTCTACAAACTACGCCCTAAAGGCTTAGCACTAAGCGATTAAACCAAAATTTGGTTAAATCTTAAAATCGCTTTACATGATTTGGATTGCCCAAAATTATGCGATAAACAGTTCACGATGCTATTTCGCACATTGGTAGTCGATTGTGTCACACGGTCGATCAATTGTAAAGATAAAATGTTGTTAGAGAAAATGTTGATTTAATCGCATTAAACGCAACCATACAAGAACAAAATAAGTCGTTCAAGTGCTAGGGGCTGCTTCGTAAAACAAGTGAAAATCTAAGGAAAATGCCAAAGTCAAGTTATAAAAGATAAGTCTAGCCCACATCTCGGACTAGTGAGACAAAATGCTGATCAAAAAAGTCGAAAGTTTGTCTAGACTAAAAACAAAAATAGCGACTGGCTAAATCAATCCAACTGAGAAGCACCATCTCCATCATGAAGAGGATCGTCTGCCTGATCATCTACCCCATCCTGCTCAGTGGCCTGTCCCTGCTCAGCAGCTTGCTCCAAATCTCGTCGTCGAGCCAAGAAACGGTCAAAGCCCTGAGGGTTAACGCCTGGGTGCTCGGTCGATATCCACTCTTTGGTCAATAAAATGGAAGCGCTCATAGACTCAGCTCCGTATGCGTACAAGTCTTGCTGGTATTCTGAAGAAGCCTTATAACTCTCTACAGCATCATGCTGAGCGCGAGCAAGGGCAGACCGAAGGTTATCAATCTCCTCTTCGCGTTCCTTGACTCGAGCCTCTGAAGCCTCACAAGACTTCCTCAGAGTAGAGTTCTTCTTTTTCAAATGATGAATTTCCTTAGATTTCTCATCATCGACAACTTCCAAGTCAGTGACCATACGCTTACAGGCTTTAACAAGAGAATCCTCGAGGGTCAAAACCTGGCAGGCATAAATCAAAGTATGCATGATTAGCTGAACCGCTAACTAAAAAGAAAAGAAAAGATGGGCGTGTAAGTAACTAACCTTTGTGTTGTAGACGGCCAAAACCTTTTCAATATCCTCAATTTTTCTTCTCGATAAACCCTCAGACATGTGCGATATAACACAGCTTCGCATGACCTCCATATCTCTCCTAGCATGAGCAGGCGGAAAACGCAAGTCGGGGACAGGAGAATTCCCAGCAGAGTGGTCATCGTCACCGTATATCGGGTCAGCACCCGTAGTCAGATCAATGTGGTCATCCTCCACGGCTCCGCCAGCAGACACCAAGGCATTTTTATCGCCTGCCACTCTTTTTGCCTTGGTTGCAGTTTTTCTCCTCTTGGCCTGTCCAGGAGAAGAAGGCCCCTCGTCGTCGGTAGCAAGAGGTACGGATCCAAGCACGCCTGCCAGATTGAACCTCATTCCTGTATGAGAAACAAAACTCATCAGAATCATCATATAAAAAAAAAATAAAATAAAAATATATATATTACTACAAACTCAACAAGGCAGGTTATAAACACAAAACCTACCAGTAGGCTTGAAGAGCCCCACAGATAACATATTATCCTCCGTTAATACATCGCTCAGCCTAGAAGCAGGAGGATCTAGACACTCCAATTTTTTAACTTGGCTTTCCACAAGAGGGGTCACCTCAAAGGGGCTGTTGAACAGGCGAACTTGGGGATGTCTCCATTTGGTACTAAAAGGAAAGCGGCCTTTTGAGGGTCGGACAAAGAAAAATCGAGACTTCCACCCACAATTGGAATTTCTATAGCGAGGTACTTGCATATTGATTTTTGAGGTAAGGTAGACATAAGCGTTACATTGGGGCAGATGATGCAATTCGAAAACACGCCTAAATAAGTCTACGCTAGGCTCAATATGTTTAGACAAACACATGTATAGAAAGTATAAAGCAAGCCTCCAAGCATTTGGGTTCATTTGACTAGGAGTAAAATGAAACTCGTTAAAAATGGAGATAAAGAGTGGGTGAAGTGGAAACTTTAAACCCCCGTCCATACTATCCTTATATATGGCAATCTCACGAAGGTCCGACCCAGGAAGTTGCTCGGTGGGTGAGGGAGCTCTATACACATAATCATCATAAAGAAAAAATTTCCCAAGCATCCTATTCAATTTTTTTTGTGAACTATAAAGACTACATGCTTTGGGAATCTCAAGTGCAACTATGTTACCCGCCGGACTTCTCTCAATTTCAATATTATCACAAGTATGACAGTCGGCCAAAGGGTTACCGTCGACCACTCCAAAAGGAGCAGTCGACCGACTGCTCCCAGGGGGCAGTCGACCGCCTCCAGGTGGGCGGTCGACTGCACCCGAGGGAGCAGTCGACCGACTGCTCCCTTGGGGCAGTCGACCCGAGCGGTCGACTGCTCCCATGGGGTAGTCGACCGCCTCCATAAGGGCGGCCGACCACCCCAAATGGGCGGTCGACACCTTCACTCGATTCAGGCGAAAAATTTGAAGAAGGTGAGGAATTTTCTTGACTAGTAGATGAACTTACAACTCTAGGCATTTTCTAAAAAAGAAAGGTTAGGGAGGATTACCTTTGATTTGCTCAAGGAAATTGAGAGACCTATGACATGGGAAAAGAAGAAAATGAAGTAAATGGTCTCTACACCTCTTTACATAGAGGTGATTTTTGGAGGGATTTTTACCTCCAAAAATTTTGAAATCCAATACGTAAATTCAATTCCAAATGCGATCAAAACTCGTTAAAACAACTGAAAAAAAAAAAAAAAAAAGTGAAATAAAGAAAGAAAGATGAGAGATTAAAAAAAAAAAAAAAAAAAAAACAAAAAATCGAGTATTCAGATTCTTTCGAAGAGTGGAAGAAAATTTCGCTACCTCTTAATGACAAAAATCTTTAAGAGGTAGAGGGGCTAATGATGCTATACTAGAAATAGACTAGACTCAAATTGTGCCAGACTCAATACGCTCTCTATGTGAGTGGCAGTCAAGTTGACTACCTTGGGTGGCAGGCAGTCAGGCAGTCTACCTTGGGCGGCAGGCAGTCGATCAGTGTTATAACAAATAGCAGTCGACTGATTATGGCATCGAACTAGTGGACCGCCAACCACTGAGAAGGGCAGTCAGTTGACAACATCAATGGACGATTCGCTGATATTAAATAACGGTTATGTGAATGATAAACTAACCGCCCCCACGTCCCGAAGCCAATTAGCGCATTATCGGAACCGCTGCCACGTGATGGTAACCGTCCGAACGTGAACAACAACTGCCGAGCAGTCTGGAGAAAACCGTCTGGCGCGTGGAGGGAAAGCGCCCACCTATAAATACCTCAGAAGGTAAATCAGGTAAAGAAGAACAACAAAAATCACACATTTTGCTATTATCATATTCCACTCTATTCCGTCCATTCTTTTCCCTCAAAATCTAACTTTCACGCCGGAGGATAAACCGGGGGAGAGTTCCCTGCCTCCTTTTCAGGTATCGGAGCGACCAAAGAACGTGACTGTCGAAACACCTCTAACCATCCTCTACCAGGTATTGTTTCAGTGGGCATTATAAGTTGTCCACATGCTGTGGACAACTTATAATGCCCACATCATAATTCAAACTTTAAAACACAAAAATAATGTTAGTAAAATTGTCTCTTTCTTAGTAGTGTAGTCCAAAAGCAAGCCATGGAATATCACATCAATATTGTGTGGCTCAAAATTTCTTTATAACTTTTTTCTGCAAGGAACGCACTAAGTCGTGCAACTCATTTATTTTTATTTACTATACCATATTTTAATTATAATAAAAATATTTAATATTTGCTTATTAATCTTAATTTTTTTATTACGTTATTATCATCAACATTTCATTGATTAACATATATTATCGTTGATAATCAGTGTTTTAAAAATCGTAAAACGTTAATTAAACATAGATGTCGAGTTCCAAATTTTTTAAACCTAAACGAGGTCTAGGCGAAGACGATATAAAGATAAGGCGATGATCATGTATGAAGCGTGGCTAAGTGTGGAGATCAGACATCAAATTTAAGCGAAACTTAGGCACCGTCTAAGCGAATTTTTAGAACATTATTAATAACCATTTCAATCCAAAATATCTGTTGGTATGACATAAAAACTATCTAACAAAAACAAAACTATGTGATTACACAATAGATAAAAATAAAATTATGCAATTATACATTAAATAATACTTATTAAAAATTCTTTGTATCTCACGTGACCCGAGAGTTTTCTAGTATTTGATTTGATGAAGTTTGTAGATTATTTATTGAAGAAATTGAATTCAACATCCAATTTTTCATCCCTAGTCAACTCTTACAGTCTAATGTCCGACGCCTTTCTAGAATTGACTCATTCCAAAGGAAAAAGTCCCGCAGATAAAGGAAAATAATATTCCAAATTCAGCTCGTGACTTTTTGCCAAAGCATACACTTAAATATATTAATTCGTCTCTTCCGTTATAAAATCCACCATCAACCTCCAACCCCAAGAATCTCTCTCCAATTTACTGATCCATTTTTCTCAAATTTCCACAAGCATTCGAAACAAAGATTTGGTCCATTGTTTTCTCTGTTTTCATCGCTCAACTGGGCTATCTTTTGACTTAATTTTCCCTAATATGGAAAACTTGTTGGGTTTGCTAAGAATCAACGTCCTCAGAGGCATAAACCTTGCTAAAAGAGATGCCAGAAGCAGCGATCCTTACGTGATTGTTATGATGGGCAATCAGGTAACTTATAGCCCCTATTTTTTCATACTACAGCTTTTTCAGTTCCTTAATTATTAATCAGCTTTAGAAGGGGTTATTTCTAATCTTTTTCAAGAATGCTTTGAGCCAAATATGCTGACTTTATGTATTATTGGAATAGAAATTGAAGACTCGTGTTGTGAAAAAGAATGTCAATCCTGAGTGGAATGATGAACTGACTTTATCTATTGCTGATCCAAATCTTCCAATCAAGCTGGTTAGTTCTTCCATTAAAGACTCGAGAAAAGGATCTATATATGTTGATGCTTGAACCGATTATATATCCTGCAATATTCTGGTGATTCTTATGATAGATGCTTTAATTTTCCAGCAAGTTTATGATAGAGACACATTCACTCCAGACGACAAGATGGGAGATGCAGAATTTGACATCAAACGATTTTTTGAAGTTGTAAGGATGCGTTTGCAGAATATTCCAAGTGGAACCGTAATCACTAAAGTAAAACCAAACTGTGAAAACTGCTTAGCCGAAGAAAGTCCTATTACCTGGGAAAATCACCAAGTAATCCAACAGATGTTCTTGAGACTTAGAAATGTCGAGTGCGGTGAAATTGAACTCCAGTTACAGTGGATTGATATCCCAGGCTCCAGAGGTGTGTAGTGTGATTTGTAGTGTCAAGTTATGTTGCCTCATTTTGTACAGTACGGATTGATTTGTTTCTTATAAGTAGTGACTTCTAAATCGGAATCATTTTTTTTCCAGAATTTGTAGTAGCTTTAGGCCAAGCATCAGCTCCGGTTTAGAATCCATTTCACATTCCTCCTTGAACATTGTTATATATCCAAGGAGAATCTAAAATTGGATACTCCAAGGAATGTATTTAATCTAGACTTGGTTTTACTTTGTTCTTTGCTACTGTTATATGGGTCGTGTGTGGGAATGTAAAATTGCCTTATTGTTGAATATTTTAAGTATTGCAGATTTCAAAATCTTTGAGTGAATGCTATTTCATTCTTCTCTTGTTTCGTATTTTGATCTCCAAGTTTCCTACTTTCTTATATGTTTCCTCATTTGTCCTTCCCTTCCCTGTCCCGAATAATAGTGATTGTAGTTAAATACCTTGGGAGTTCGTATTTCGGATAACCATATCATTATTCAAATTGAGCACACGACTTATTAACTTCTTACTATTATATATCCTCAAATGCTAATTAGTCTTGAGAAGGAAATTTTCCACCAAATTTGACACCTTAATTGTCAAGGCAGCATAGATATCTGGACTCGGGACTGCCTCATGAGCTTTCTCATACTCGATAGACCAGTTGGCAAAGCCATCATTCACAGTAAGTGTGGCCTTGAAACTTTTGTACAGCTGCATAAGATCACCGTCGAAGGCTACAAAAGTTATAGATCTTTTATCATCATCTATTGCTTCAGTCTTCGCCTTTACTGTCATTGGAATCCCCCCTACAATATATTTGAAAATCCAATCAACAATGAAATATATCCTTGGAGTTAATTTGTTGATACAAGAGAACATACGCATGTCCATGCAATTTACATGATCTTCATCCCATTAATTCAGTGTAACCTCGAGTACATACAAAAACAAAGATACAGACGGCCTGCATGCAGCAAGATTGAACTCAAGATTCCAAGACTGTGTTAAACCACCTCATGGTGTTCCGTCACAAATGCAAATATATATGTAGCTTTTTTCTGTAAGTAGACGATATCAAGGGCATATAACCCGAAAAAAGAAGTAAAAAAAACATATTTGGAGAGAAAATCATGCACTAGTATATTCTTACCAATAACATAATTCCAGAGCTTGACACAACCAATAGAGCCTTCCTCTCCTTCAAGTAGTTGAACACTTTTGAAACTTGCAGGAAATACATTAATGAGATCATTCATATTGTTTTTGAAAAAAACATAGAACTTATCAGCTGATGATGCATATTTTAGTTCAGCTGTTGCCTCCAACTTTTGAGACATTGTTGTATGTTCAGCTAAAAATGATATGGTGTGTGCAACAGTGCAAGTGAATTTATGGTGCGGGATTTCGCACAAATTGTTTTCAGAATATATGCAAAGATGGGCTGTAAGATGTGCATATCACTATCTTCACCAAGTAATAAAATAACATATATATCCATTCAGCAAAACTAGACTCTTAGAGTGATCGAGTCGATATAAAGGTGACTCCTTTTGAGTTTTAAATTTACTGTTCTAAGTATAAGTTTCTTTAAATATATCATCAATTAAAATTTTATACACCATCAACTAAATTTAAAAAATTGACTTACTTCTATTTTCACACAAATTAAAAAAATTAATTAATTTAATTATGATTTTCCTAATATATATATTCCTACATTAATGTCTTAATAGTTTATATTTGCTGATAACAAGGGTACAAAACACATTAAATAAGAGTATATTAGGTAATTAAAAAATCAATTATACTCTCATCAAATAAAGAAAACTATATTTTGAGACAGATAAATAAAAAAAATAAGTCTATATTTGTGGGATAGAATGAGTCAGTCCCGTTCTCCAGTCCACCATGGGCAGGAGTTATACTGCCTACAAATGATGTGGCACAGCCATGTCAAAAAAATTTGCCACCTCAGCCGTGCCAATTCAGCAATTAAGGGCATGTTTGGTGTAGTTTTTTTTTATAGAAAAAATGAGTTTTTTTTGGATACTTTATTGACTTTTCAACATTTTTAGACTTTTCAAACTTTTTTGTTAAAAATGTTGAAAAGTAAAAAATTGTAGGAAAAAAAAAGGATTTTTTTGGAAAAAAATGGCTACCGAATATGTCATAAATGTAAATTTTCATCTCCAATTAATCCAAATCCAATTAATCACCCCAATCTGGTTCCAATACTTCCACTGCTATCATCTCTTCGCCGCCCGACTCCACCAATTTTTGACCATCTCTTCACCACCTTCAGACTTGCGCCACCGCCGCAACCACCAACCTCCAACTTCTTAGTCCATGACGACCATAACCACCGCATTTTCTCCGTTGTCAATCGATCGCCGGATCTAGATCTGCTCCAATCTCCAACCACCAAAATTGTCACCACCACCTCCTCCTTGTTCAGAAGTGAAGGACCTCAACATGAGAAACACTTTGAGCCAACCACCAACCACCCAAAAAAAAAAAAAAATAGAAGTGGGCTATGCCTGGTTGCTAATGTTGGCGGCGTTGATGGTCTAAAAATGGTGGAGCCGGCGAAGAGAGGGTGGCAGCAGATTTTTTAGGATTTGGCAACAGGAGAGAGGGGGGGAGGGGGGTTTGATTAATTGGAGATGGAACTTACATTTAATTGCTGACGTGGTAAATTTTTTTGACATAGCTGTGCCACATCATTTGTTGGCAGTATAACTCTTGCACACCATGAACAGGAGAACGGACTCTGGAATGGGTATAATTTAACTAGCACAAAATGCTATAAATGCATGTTTTTGTTCAGTATTAAAAGCGAGCTTTTTAGTAAATTTTGATAATAAGTTGTTAAAATTTGATTGAAAATTAATTAAAATTGTAAATTTTATAAAGTGTACGTGAAGATTTTTAAGCTCTACCAAACAAGCTATTAATAACAAAAATAAAATTATTAAGCCTTTGAGTGCAAATTTTGTTCTAATTTAAATATTTAATCATTAAGTACTAGTTTACGCTCATTTTCAAATAAAATAAATAAAACGAAAGGAGAAAAATATTAAATGACTTTTCCCCGCTACCCATCCATCGTTCCCATTTCCAACCCCAATCAGTCATCCCAGGCGATCGTTGGGGAGTGGGGGTGACTCTGGATGAGGATTACGATGGTTGAATAGGGTGGCAAATAGGGGTGTAAACAGGGGGGGGGGGGGGGGGGGGGGAGGGGTGGTCGTCCCGGGCTTCAGCTAGTGGCCCAAATACCAAAATATAAATTAGTTTCTAAATGTTACATCACCTAATTTTATTCAATATCATGAGTTGTTCACCCAATTTTAAAATATAACTTAATGTTCATCCATCTATCTCAAACCATTTTTTATTCATTCGTCAGACTCACTTTCGTCAATCAATTTTAACAGAAAATTTCATATGGCGGACAAATTTTTGTGCCACGTAGGATTTCGTCCATCACGTGGTATTTTTCGTTAAGATTGATTGACAAAAATGAGTCGAGTGATGGATGAGAAATAGTTTGAGATAAATGGGTAAATAATGAGTTACATTTTAAAGTTGAGTGAGCAAGTAATAATATTGAATAAAGTCGAGTGATTATTTATTAAATTTATTTAAAGGAGGACTGTGGGAGTAATTAGTAATATGCTTTTGAAATTTTATCTCGGGTCAAACTATGAAATTTTTATATTATTGTGGAATTATATATTATATTTAATTTGGATATTCATTAAATTCAGAAGACGCACTCATCTTTCAAGAACCTATGAATTCTTTTGCTTTTTCTTACTCTTTATCTTCAATGAATCTTTCCTTGCGTTCCAGTCATTTCTTCTTTTCAGAAGAGAATATTTTCCCTTTTTGCACTTCACTTTTTGTTACAAATTAAAAGAATTATGAAAGTAGAACAATCTCTGTAGAGATAGCAATGGGTTAAGCCGTTCCAATCATTTTTTCTTTTCACAAGAGAATATTTCCTTTTTTGCACTTCACTTTTTCTTATATCTTCAATGAATTATGAAAGTAGAACAATCTCTATAGAGATGACAATGTGTCGAGTCGGATCGGTTTGGTCGGTGCCTTATAAGGTCCAGTTCAGCCCATGACCCGTCTCAAAAAAGTGAGTTCAGACCAGTTCGTGGTCCACTGGCCACACGGGCTGAGCCACGGGCCCGTCCGTAGACCCACGTGAAATTTAATTTTTTTTTGTAAAGTTAAAAAGAAAATAAGAAATAAGTTAAGATAAAATAAAAAAATCAAACTCTCCTCTTTTTTTCGGGTTTGGGATCGACTACTATTAACGTAGGCGGAGTTAAAATTGTACACGAAACAAATTGTTACGTGTACAATTTTTTGTAAATTTAAATATCAACACTTAAAAGTTAAAATGAATAAAAAAATCAACACTTAAAATTTTAAAAGTTAAAATATCAACACTTAAATTAAAAAAGTTAAAATATAAACACTTTAAATTACAAGTCCACGAGCCGGCCCGTATTTTTTCTTTTGTGATCCGGACCACTCACGAGTCGGGCCAACGGACCCACGGGCGGTCCGGCTTTTTTGCCATATCTAAATCTCAGTCTCTCCACTCCACCTCCCATCTCTCTACAAGATGGAAAATAAATTTTGCCATATCTAAATCTCAGTCTCTCCACTCCACCTCCCATCTCTCTACAAGATGGAAAATAAATGCGGACCATTTTCACGGTATTATAATAAGTAGCGTTGCATCTAAATTTTTTAAAGCTATCCCTATTTTAAAATTTCTCAGCACCGGGCCTGATCTCCTGCCCCTAGTGGGCATGAAATCCTTGCCCACATGCTGACAAGTCAGCATGTGGGCAACAAATTCCTGCCCACTAGGAGCAGGAGATCAATATTCTTCTCCGCACTTTGATAATTTTGTTGTTGAACTTAAAATTTGAACGATCTCGAAGTTTACAGAACCTAGCTACCTATTTGTTCACTTGTATAATTTATGCACACTAGGACAGCATCAGAATGCAAGACCGTTGTTCCGGTGAGAATTGCAAAGATCATATGTACTCGACGATCACGTCAGATGATAGAAATTACGCTTGAAAAAATAAATTGACAGAGTTTTGAATAAGAGTTCTTTTTTTTTTTTTTTTTTTAAATTTCACGTACCTTGGCTTTGTGGATTGTGAAAGTATTTATAGAGTTCAAAGGTGCAATGGATCATTTCTATGTTTAGCTTGGAAAGGCTTTTTCTCGCCCATAGAATGACAGTGGATGAGCGATCGACTCGTCACATCACTTTTCTGAAGTGAGTTATGGTTGGAGGTCATTTCTTTATGTGCCTATTCCCACGAAAACTATCATATTTATATACTAGTTCAATTAATCATAATCCTAATTTATTTAAAATACTTTGAAATAAGTTTATTGGAAGATCCTAATCTTAATATATTTAAAACACTTTGAAATAAGTTTATTGAAAGAATTAATCTATAACTATTAATTCTAGAAAATAGTGTGAACGCAAATATCAAGACTTTATCAAATATAATAATTAAAGTATTTGAATTCACGAATTCACCGTAGTTGTCATCTATAATCTCTTCTCAAAATTTATTCATAATGTTGTATTCGGTTTTTATCAAATATAATAATTAAAGTATTTGGATTCACAAATTCACCGTAGTTGTAATCTATAATCTCTTCTCAAAATTTATTCATAATGTAATATTCGGTTTTTATCAAATATAATAATTAAAGTATTTGGATTCACGAATTCACCGTAGTTGTCATCTATAATCTCTTTTCAAAATTTATTCATAATGTTGTATTCGGTTGAATTCACGAATTTAACCTAATTTACCTCTCTCGAGTTTAAATTAATCTTATCTAATTAAGTCAACTCATTATATTTCTCTGTGAAATTAGAATAATCCTTAACTAAATAAGAATTCAATTTAAGACCGCAATAATAACAAAAGCGTATCTCTACCTTTTATCCAATTGACGAAATTTTACTACATGGTCTAGATTAATAACTTACATTTTAATTTGTTACAATCCACAATTCAATAAAGTAATAGCCAATTATTTCAAGTATTACGAGAAGAAGTAAAATCAACACATAATTAATTTATGATCAAAACTTGAGAGTTGAAATTAAAGAATTTAAACTAAGTTACATCATTCATCCAAACTATAAATTAGCTACTCATCATATGGGTAAAAAAAGATGAAGAGTTTGGAATGTATAACTGGAATTAAAGAAAATACGAGAAAGATTTGAATAACTTACACCAAGAACTCACCGTCTTCACGTCCTAATCTTCTAAGTCTTGGCCGTTCTTCCTCTGCTTTTTAGTTCTATGTTGTTTCTCTACTTTTTTTGCCCTCTAATTTGATCTAGATTAGGTCTTTATATATTGTTTACATCCTTCCAACTTGTTTTAATTAAAAAGGACACAAATACTCCTGAGTTTTAACTTAAAACTTACATGCACCGCCGCCCAAAACGCGGTAAGCAAAACATTTACAGTTTGGTCCCTCAACTTTCAAAATTATACAATTTGGTCCCTACTTTATTTTTTGTGCATATTTGGTCCCTTTTGCTCCAAGTCCTTCAACATTGATCCCAAAATTTTCAAGAGCTTCCATATTGGTCTTCAAATTTCCTTAGTCATCCAAATTTGGTCCTTTTCAAGTGTCAGAAGTGTACAAATTAGTCATCAAACTTTTCGTACGTTAAAATTTACTTTCGAAACTTGTGACGTTCCTCTAATAACTCTTTTAATGGTTCTTATCACTCACATGACATCATGTCAATCTTCAAACACTTCCGATCAACTCCTATGTAGCTCCACATTCTTCATTTTTACTTCATTTACCTCTATTTTTGAGTTTTACCTACAATGAAAATATTTATACTAAATTAAATATCCAATATCAAGTTTATCTGATAAGATAATTGTCTAAAATACACTTATCAGTCTACTACAGACTTTCCTAAAATGGAAATTGTTAGGATGCGATAGCCTACTTCCTCCTGCTTTGTTCGATTTGGTCATTCATCTTTCTTTATTAGGATAATATGATCTATGACACTTCGATCGATGTGTCCTTATTGGTAGAATATCTTTGGCTTACTTTCCAATGTTTATTGTTGTGCGATTTATATCCCGCAAGTGGACGGATCGTTGACAAGTAATATAGTGATAAAATAAAGTGTCGAACCCACGAGGACTAGATATTAATTTAACCAATTAATTTAACAATTTAAACTTTAACAATATAAACAAACACAGATTTGAATTGTGGTTTTATGATTCTAAAACTACTTTAATGAAACCTAAATTATCAAACAATTAACTTTAAAATAGTAAGAACGAATTCAAGATCTACTAATACTAGGATTTGCGAATCCACCAACACTTTCCTTAATCAAATATCCGTTTAACCGTTTTAGCTTATAATTACCATAGATTGAAAATTGGCGTTCCTAAATTAATCAAAAGCCTCTCTCGATGGTCAATCAATTCTATATGTTATGCGAATTTCATTATCTCTAATTAAGCTTCGAACATAAACACATGCATTAAAATCTCAAGAGCACCTAAATGGATTTCATAAAGCATAATAGTAATCTCTATCTATTATTGGACCCTATGTTATTCAATACCACGTGCTTAATCTATATTGAATCTCTCGACTTCAATATAAATCACATTATATTTTAATGGTTTAGGTAGTTGTATTGAATTTGGAGTTGTAGAATTTTAATCCAAACAGGTTTCTGCCCAAAACTGCCCGTTATGCCCTTGCGATCGCATGGTATAACGTATTAACATTCTGCCAAATTTCTTGTGGACTTGCGATCGCAATAATTGTTAACCATGCGATCGCATGGTCAACTTGGTCGCAGATCCGGTTTCCTTTCCTTGATATTTGCTTGCCAAGTCCCTCACGTCTCTTTCTTTGTTCAATTAAGTCTTTTTTTCTTCTGTTTGTCCTCTTTTCATCCGATTGATACTTGACTTTGATTATTTCCTAAATTGATAAGAAAACAACATGCAATTAAACTGAAAACAACTAAACGAACTTATAATCATCCCTATTTGTGAGCCCAGATAAGTACAAAATTGTACTTATCAAATACTCCCAAACTTAAACTTTTATTCGTCCTCGAATAAACTAGCTAAAAACAATCATGCACATACTAATAAAAAGAATCACAATATAAATAGCTTGCCGTTCTTTTGCAACAATTTATAATTCATGACGAGTATCCATGTATTACTATTGCAAACGTGATTCCACTTAAAACGTACTTGAATCGTGTGTGAGGGCAGTTCATCTGATCAGCTTAAATTCTATGGAGGTGATAGTCCAACCACTTGGTCAATTTTTCCTTTCCCTCTCGTAAGATACACTTCCCCCAAGATAATTGTTTTCTCTCACGATTCCGAGATTTCTGGGTCTAAGGTTGTTCACATTCTTTTCTTTCTAGAGGCTGGTTGAGAAAGTTAATGATTGTGACAACCTAGGCTTATGAAGATTCTCCAATTTATGAGCACTCTTGACCAGAAATTTTCTACTAAGTAAGTCAAACCCATTAGTCATCTAATCATCAGGTTACTTTGCAAAGAAATTTTATTTTATTATATATATATATATTTTTTAATCTTATGTGCAGAACTCAGTCCATTAAACTTTCTAAATAACCCATGTAACGAGCTTTAGGCCGATGACTCCCAAGTCTTTTGAACTTTAGGGCATCGAATTTTGAGAAACCCCTACGGGCCTTTTCACTCGAGTCAAATAGGCTACGAAAAGAGTTATAAGATATTTAGTCGTATGCGAAACTCATTCCATTAAGCTTTCTAAATGACCCATGTAACGAGCTTTTGGTCAATGACTTTATCACTCGAGTCAAAAAGGCTACGAAATGAGTTATATAAAAATAAAAGCATTGTTCTTTGCGTGCAATAAGTTCATGCTGAGGGCTTAGATTCCTAACATTCGGTCATTACTTAGTTTCCTCTAACTGGTCTAAAGTGCTCCACACAATTTTTTTCAACACACATGGAATCAATCATAACCTAGATAGCCACTATCACAGCTTAACTACCACACTTACTCACTCTATTGGTTACTTGGTTGAGATACAATGATTCTTATATTCAAAAAGGGGTTTCCTATTGTTTTCAACATAAGTGCACCAACATAGCTAAAAATCATCTTAACTGGCCGACATAACACGATATCAGATATGGTCAAATAGCCTCACATTTAAACAAAAGTAATAATATGTTTACAAGTCATGGATTACAGTAAAATTTTTTAAAAAATTCATTATTAGCCGGCAAGGTTATTAATATCACACAAACATGCAAACAATTAAAAAAATTTTTTTTTTAACTAAACTAATTTAACAATCAATATCAAGTGTTATCATCAGATCAAACATTTTTCCACTACCCCCAAACTTGAAAGATACATTGTCCCCAATGTAAAAATAATTCAAAAGAGTATATAAAGATCAGAGACTACCCAGATGTGGATCGGATGGTGCTGGAATAAGAAGTATGGTATGATCAACTGGTGGAGAAATCTGTACAGATTAGTCATCAAATCTTTGCTTTAATGTCATCGAGCCAGCCTGCAGATTGTAACTCTAAAAAAAAAAAAGAATAAATAAATAAAAATAATAAGATTTTTTTTTTTTTTTTTTAAAAAACGAATTTTTTAAAAAAAAAAATTAAAACAAAAATGACGATGATCAAAGCCTCATTACCTAAGAATTGAAAGCCTACTTTAAAAAATCTTAGAAAAATCCTAAAACGTGCAAATTGTCAATTGAAATCCTATAATTGAAAAAATTACGAAAATTTAAATAAAATGGTAGAAAAATGGGTTGCCTCCCATTGAGCGCTTCTTTAAAGTCATTAGCTTGACTTTGTCGTGGTGATCGCTCAAGACACTTTGAATAAATCTTTGGAGGCCCTGCTCTTCTTGCTTTAATCAACTTCTGTACAATTTTTGTTTACCTTCCAGAGCTTGATTTTTCCTTTATCAGACTGATATGATTTTGTTTTGCCGCCTTGCTCGAACTCAACTAAGAAAATTTCAGCCTCCTCATTAGCTTTGATCACAGAAGACGGATGGAACTCTTCTTTCTGCACATATTCTTCTTCTCTAAGTGGTGCATCCTGATGTTGGGTAATAGCTTTATCATCTATGCTCCCTGCTTTCTGGTCAATGACATCAATGTCGAAACAAGAATCTGAAGAGCTTGGAAATTTAATTGCTTTGAACACATTGAATGTAATATGTTCATCATTCACTTTCAGCATAAGTTCTCCTTTCGGAACGCCAATTACTGCCCGACCAGTAGCCAAGAAAGGTCGACCCAAAATGAGTGGTACATCCCTGTCTTCACACATATCCAGAATAATAAAATCAGCAGGGAATATGAATTTGCCCACTTTCACCAATATGTCTTCAACGATTCCTCTTGGGCGTTTGATTGTTCTATCTGCAAGCTGCAATGTTACTGTTGTTGGCTTTGCTTCTCCTAAACCGAGCTGCTTAAAAATAGAATAAGGCATTAGATTCACACTAGCACCTAAATCACATAAAGCTTTATCAAAATATAAACTACCAATAGTGCAAGGAATATTAAAACTCCCTGGGTCTTTCAATTTTGGTGGTAGCTTGTTTTGCAATATGGCACTGCATTTTTCAGTTAGCGCTACTGTTTCGTGTTCCTCCAACTTTCGCTTATTTGCAAGAATGTCCTTCATGAATTTGGCATAGCTAGGCATTTGAGCTAGGGCATCAGCGAATGGTATGTTGATGTGGAGCTTTTTGAATACATCCAAGAACTTCTTGAATTGCTGATCTAGCTTATGTTTTCGCAACCTTTGAGGAAATGGAATGGGAGGGACATAAGCCGGTGGTGGAATATAAGCTGGTGGAGAGTCCCGTTCTGGTGCAACTTCTGTATTTAATTTGTTTTCTCTCTCTTTGTTGGACACAGTTTCCTTTTCTACACCTGGTCTAGTTACCCGAATCTCTGGTAACTGAACTCCACTCCTCGTGGTAATTGTATTTACTTGCTCTTTTGGATTGACCTCGGTATTGCTTGGCCATGTGCCTGGTTGTCGCTCAGTCAACATTTTAGCCAACTGCCCAATCTGATTTTCCATATTCTTTATAGCGACATCCTGTCTTTTCTGTATCTCCTTCAATTCAGATTCCATACGCATGACAGCTTCTTCCAATCCTCCTTTATTTTCTAGTGGCCTCCCTTGATTTAGCGGATTCTGGATATTCTGGTTGTTGCTATAGGAGAAGTTTGGATGATTTCTCCATCTTGGATTGTAAGTCTGTGAATAAGGATTATTCTGCTGACGCTGAAAATTCTGAGCACATGCAACTTGGTCAGGGGATGGCATATCAACTTTTGTCAATGGACACTCTGAAGACTGATGGTTTGCCCCGCATGTTACACAGATTGGTGGAGGCACCTGAACCATATTAGCTGAATGAGAATATTTCATTGCTTCCATCTGCTTTGCTAATGCATCGATTTTCGCCAATACAAGCGAATTGTTGTCCACCTCATGTAATCCTGCTGCTTTCTTCTGCAATCCTCTTTCTGGCCACATAATAAATTGTTCACTCATAGTTTCGAATAGATCATAAAGGTCACCGGCGGATCTACTTTGAATAGAGCCACCTGCTGCAGAATCTACTGAAGAACGACTGGTTGGATCTATTACAGAGTAGAAATAATGATTCTGAGCTGCTAAAGGAAAACCATGACTTGGACATTTTTGGAGCAGTTGTTTGAATCTTTCCCATGCCTCGTGAAAGTTTTCCAACTCAGATTGTTGGAAATTGAAAATTTCATACTTCAGTCTGTTTACTCTGGCTGGAGGGAAATATTTCAATGTGAATTTTTGGATCAGATCTGTCCAAGTAGTAATGCTTCCAGGTGGTAGAGAATCTAGCCATTCTCTAGCTTTATCCTTCAATATGTGTGGAAAGAACCTCATCTTCAGTGTTTCTTCGTTAACACCGTGGTATTTGAAATTGCCACAGAATTCATTGAAGCGAGAGATATGGTAATGGGGATTTTCATCTGTCATCCCATAAAACGGCAGGTTGTTCGAGAACAAATTCATCACATCTGGCCTCAACTAGAAGTTGTAGTGTCCATAAGGCGGATAGACTATGCTGGACCGATTCTCAACAATCGGTGGCATCATATACTCACCCATAAGAATATCTCGTTCACTAACTTCAACTGGTCGAGCTATTGGTGTTTGATTATTTATCTGATCATGTACTTGATTGTCTGCCATTGTGTCTTGCTGTGTTTTCTTTTCTCATTTTTCACGTTGTCGTCGGTGAAAGCTTCGTTCAATTTCTGGATCTAAATCAAATATATCAAGATCTTTTGTAGGTGGCATGCACACTTAACACTTGAAAAATTAGAAAATATATACAATTCAGCAGTATCACGAAAAACTAAAAATAAAAACTAATATAAAAATAAAAATAAAATTAAAATTAAAAATAAAATAAATAACAATAAAAAATTGTTAAAATTAAACTATCAGTTAATGTAGTAATTAATAAACTAGTCCCCGGCAACGGCGCCAAAAACTTGTTGTGCGATTTATATCCCACAAGTGGACGGATCGTTGACAAGTAATATAGTGATAAAATAAAGTGTCGAACCCACGAGGACTAGATATTAATTTAACCAATTAATTTAACAATTTAAACTTTAACAATATAAACAAACACAGATTTGAATTGTGGTTTTATGATTCTAAAACTACTTTAATGAAACCTAAATTATCAAACAATTAACTTTAAAATAGTAAGAACGAATTTAAGATCTACTAATACTAGGATTTGCGAATCCACCAACACTTTCCTTAATCAAATATCCGTTTAACCGTTTTAGCTTATAATTACCATAGATTGAAAATCGGCGTTCCTAAATTAATCAAAAGCCTCTCTCGATGGTCAATCAATATTATATGTTATGCGAACTTCATTATCTCTAATTAAGCTTTGAACATAAACACATGCATTAAAATCTCAAGAGCACCTAAATGGATTTCATAAAGCATAATAGTAATCTCTATCTATTATTGGACCATATGTTATTCAATACCACGTGCTTAATCTATATTGAATCTCTCGACTTCAATATAAATTACAATATATTTTAATGGTGATCAGGCATTAAAATAATAGAAAAACTGCATAAAGAATAATCAACCCAAGAGCAATTAATTACTAAAACGGAAAAACTTCTAATTAATTAAAAATCATGAGGTTTCATCGTTCATACTAGAAAAAGTAAATTAGCCGGACATGATTTCGTCAATTATGATAATAATTGACTTCATCATGATCCGACGAAAGAAAAAGAAGAAGAAATAAATACAACCTGTGACTCCGACTGAAGAATCCTCAATCCCGAGCCTTGATCTTCGATTCTCCTCTTGTATCTTGTTTCCAAAATTCGTCCTCCCCATTCCCCCTTTGTTATGGCTATCATCTGCCTTTTATAATGCTCTCCAAAGACTCCACGACGTGGTTTAGGTAGTTGTATTGAATCTGGAGTTGTAGAATTTTAATCCAAACAGGTTTTTGCCCAAAACTGCCCGTTATGCCCTTGCGATCGCATGGGCTTATTCCCTGCGATCGCATGGTATAACGTATTAACATTCTGCCAAATTTCTTGTGGACTTGCGATCGCAATAATTGTTAACCATGCGATCGCATGGTTAACTTGGTCGCAGATTTGGTTTCCTTTCCTTGATATTTGCTTGCCAAGTCCCTCACGTCTCTTTCTTTGTTCAATTAAGTCTTCTTTTCTTCTGTTTGTCTTCTTTTCATCCGATTGATACTTGACTTTGATTATTTCCTAAATTGATAAGAAAACAACATGCAATTAAACTGAAAACAACTAAACGAACTCATAATCATCCCTATTTGTGAGCCCAGATAAGTACAAAATTGTACTTATCATTTATCAACTCGCAAATTCCTTTCCAGACATTGTTGAGCATTTCTAAGTGCCTGGAATTTAATCAAAGAAACGATGAAATTGTATTTTATTGGTGACAAATATGGGTCATTTGAGGATCGAAAAGCAATTTGAGACTTAATTTCAATATTTAAATAGTTTATAGACCAAATTGCAATTTAAAAAAAGTTTCATGTTTATGATTTTCAGACTCGAGGCATCATTTTAAGCATGATCATATGTTCATATTTGAGGTTAAGAGGTATAGATGTAATTTTGGTAAGTTTTAAGGTCAATTTGTAATCTTGCAAACTTCATGGACTAAAGTGAAATTTTGATAAAAATATTATGAATTCGCAGTGCTGAAATTATTTTTTAAATACTTATAAGTTGTATATCCTATAGAATTTGTAGATAATAAATGGGCAATAAATAAAGAGAAACAAATAAAATAATATCTAACACAGATGTAAATAAAGCAATTATATATTCTTAGTTCTTACAATGAACTAATTCCAAAGCTTGACAAAATTAATAAGGGTATTTTATACACTTATTTAACTTATTTTGATTTAACCTTTAATTTATATCTTGAATAAAGTGAATCATTTATTGCGCTAATTCTATTGATATTCATATATTTAGGGATAACGCATATCATTGGTGGAAAAGATGTTAAATAAAGCTAAATAACAGATTGTGGTATTGGAAAGACTAATGGAATTCAGTTGAGCACTTGAACAAACTATCAAGAGAGGACTAGAGGCAACCCGAGTCAACCGGAATCAAACGAAGGCAAACGGAGTGGCCGAGATAGAAAAAATCAACTTCTCTTGCCACTCGAACGACCAACCAAGCCGCTCGAACGAGCCAAGGAGAGGAGAATTTTCCCTCTCTGTCAGCTCGAGTAAATTTGCGGGCAGTCATTCCATCTGCTCGTGAGTTATTTTTGGCATATTTTTCTTAGACTCTTGGGCATGTTTTCAACCATAAATGGAGGCATATGAAGTCAGAAATTCTGAGACAAAAGTGGGTAAAAAACTTTAGGATGTATTTGATTGGAGGAAGGTAGAAAAGAAAACAATTTCCATGTAAGTTAGAAAATAAACCCCCCCTAAGAAAATATTTTCCATGGAATTGGCAAAAAAAAGCTTTAAGTGGTTGTACCCTAGAATTTATTTTCCCTTTTAACCTTGTATCAAACAACCAAAGTAGGAAAATTATTTTCCTCGGATGTGACATTTTTCATGGAAAATGGTGCAATCAAACGGACCCTTAGGGTGTGTTTGATTGTAAATAAGAAATTTGGGTGGAAAGAAAATGAATTCCATGGAATTGAATTGCCAAAAAATTATTAATTGAAAATAAGACAAATTTTCTATGGAAAATAAAACCTCCTCCCCCCATAAGAAAATATTTTCTTTGAAAACAATGAAAATTTGGCCAAAACAAGGAAAATGAGAAAATGTTTTACATGGAAAAAAAAAAGTTGCAATCACATACACCCTGAAAAATAATTGGGAAAATATTTTTTCTATGGAAAATCTTGTGCAATCAAACATATCAGTTGGAAAATAGGTGGAGAAAAGGCTTTTCCATGGAAAATTTTGTGCAATCAAATACAGCTTTAGAGAAAGATGAGAATGAAAACACAAGTTTTGGGACAAGATTTCTTCTTCCGGCGAATTGTTAGCAAGAAAGCAAGCAAAGAATCAGTTGGGCTTTGTTGGGCATCTCGTTTGAAGATTTTCAACTGGGTTAAATTCAGATTTTCATTCTTCTTCTTGTAATCCAATAATTCAGGTGATGAATTCTATATTAAATTCTCGTTTTTGTAATCAAATAATGGTAGGCTAATTTCTTTATGCTTTAGATAATGATGTAAACTTTTTAATGTTTTTTAATTTATGAATTCCCTTTCTTGATCCAAATTTATGTTATTTTGATTTATGCCAAGATTTGAAGATCCGTTTGAATGATTGATCATCGTTTGAGCGTGTTTAATGCTTGTTTTTGTTTTCGGGAGGTTCAAAATAGATGAGCTCAATATGGTTTTAAATACTAAGTTTTATACGAATTAGGAATAAATTTCTATGCTTTGTGTAATCAAATTAGATAATCTTGATATTAAATACATTTTTATATATTCGAATTTGAAATAGGAATATTTCGGACCGTATATTAAAATAGGTTTAATTCTACTCGAAAGATATTATTAGATAACTTAGGATTATCGATTGTCAATTTAAGCATAAATTAGATTGGAAAGTGGGGATTCAGATATTAAAATGAATATAAAGGGTAGAGTCTGATTCGTAGCATAATTTGTCTATTTACTTTTTCTTCAAAATTACTACGTACGTACCTTTCATTCATTTGATTAAGTTAGTCTAATCTATACTAATTCTAAAAGTCCCTTGAAGGGAGAAACATTTTTGGACAATTCTACCCTCATATATTACAACTCTAGACTACTTTACCCTCCTACATTAAATTAAAAAATCCAAAACATTTTCATCTCCCGAACTATTTTACCTTCCTATATTAAATTAAAAAATTCAAAACCCTTTCATCTCTCGAACTATTTTACCCTCCTACATTAAGTCAAAAAATCCAAAACCCTTTCATCTTCCAATATTATCGAACTGTGAAAAGTTTTTCAAAAACTTTGCAGCTATATGATGGGAATTCTAAACTTTTCCTTTGCTTATGAAGGTTCCTGATCAGAAATTATGAGTTTTAGGATTCTAATGCATTTTAACTATTCAGAAGCTGACTATAATATTTTTAAAAAAATGTTATGATAACTACTTGAGAGGTCTCATATCATATTTGATCAATTGGTAAATTGAGATTTTTTTGTGATGACCTCAATGTAGTTCTCTGAGAAAATTGGGAGGATAATTAACAGAATTCTGGATGAATTGATATAAGAGATTGTTAAAAATACTTTAGTAAGTGACAGTGCTAAAGAAACAAAGTGTCGAGTCTTTCATCGGTTAAATAATATAGTAATCTCTATGGATCACACTATGTATGATATTTATTGTTGAACTATTTTGCAAGTTGGAATTGAAAAGCAGTGAAGAGCTTCTTGAAAATAAGTCAGGGAAGCGGATGCTGCAGAAAGGATTGCTGCTAGAGTTCAAGAAAGATCCGAAGAGAGTATTGCTGGCAGTTGCACAGAAGCCTGAGGCAAGAAGAATTTGATGGTTTTCGATTAGGTTTTATTAGAAACAACTAATGCGGCATACTGGATAGGTTGTTAGGTGTTGAATTCTTGTCTTTTTCTACACTGCTTAAGCACTTTATGTTTCGGGTCTCTCAAATTGTCCCTCTTGTTCTTACTTATGCAGAACGGTGCCATGACCTCCATTAAGCCACAACAAATAACTTTCATTATCCTAGTGTTGAAAATTTTAACCACACAGAAATATTAAACTTTGTTCAGAGAGCTCAGAGTAATTTGGTGTGTTAATCCTGTCATTTGAAGTAAAAATGCAGTTGTTTTGGATACTATTCTTTGTCTCTACTTTGTAAAACCACTTGCTTTGTTATTTGTTCAGGATCTAACGTTGTTTGAATTTGCCTGGATTGAACTTCTTGAAAAGAACAAATTAGTAAGAGTGAGAGAGCTGACTGAGGTAAACTTTTTATATTACTAAATTTGCATTTTTGTGTTCCTCTAATGACATTTATTCATTCTAACAGATGATATTTGGTAGTGCCGAGCCTCTTGAGAGCTATTGTGCTTATCTTCTGCTTTCGAAGGATGACATATACTTCACTGTTTTGAAGAGTAAATGTTTATTTTCTGTTTATGGGCCTCGACCTACTGTTCAAGTATGTTGCAACTTCTTATAGGGCACATATGTTTGGTCACTAATAATGCAGATTTTTTTTTATTTCACTTGGTTTGTTTGGTATTATATGTTATGCTTATTTCCAGTTGGTGTTCGTGTTAACTTGTGGGCGATTAATTGATTTGTCGTGATGCGTCCCACCATGATACTTATTTGCTTTGTTGGCTTGTCTACTACCTATGATTCAGTAAATATCAATTGCTAGGTTGACGAACTTCTACGGAGGAAGCATGCCAAAGAGACTGCTGAGAAGGAATTTAAAGAGTTTGTGAAGTTACTGTCATCACATTCAAAACCCGCAAAATCTTCATGGAGGACTGAAGAAAAGATTCGGCATAGAATTGAGTCTCTAGAAGCATATGCAATAGACAAACATTATATTTCACCGTATTTTCTAATGTCAGATTTTTGTATTTTAATGCAGTATTAAATTAAGTTATAATTATTTAAATATTTGAATAAACATATATCTCACAACACCAATATTAAATAACGTGCGACGCACGTTTTACATACTAGTTTTATAAAAAAAATCACAACTATACTCAAAATCTATCTATTGTGTTTATTCAACTTAGGTTGAAATTGATTTAATTTAAATTAATAGAAATCGTAGTCATCGTGGAAACAATAACCTTTAACTCATTTTACAATTACTTGTCAACGATCTTATACGCTTGTAGAATTTCACCAAACAAGAACCATCCTTCAAAAGTGTTCTACTACTTGAAGGAGAGAGGAGATCACATTTTCTATTGAACAAACACGTTTAATTGAGTTAAGGCAATTACACATGACATGCAATTCCTTTTACATAAAGCTGTAGGATTTTACCTTTGAGTTTTCCAAATTATCAATATTCATAAGGATTTTATTCAAACACGCTCATAATAAAATATTACAATCTTCTTATTAATTATCAGAATTGAATTAGCTAGCTCAGTTGTTACTAGTGAGAAGGTAAAGGTCCACCACTTTAGACGCCGCAATTGCTAAAGCAGCGTAAGCTTCTGGAATCGGAACTATCTCAAGAGCTTTCTCATACTCGATAAACCATTTGACAGAGCCATCAGTGACAGTAATTGTGGCCTTGAAACTTTTGTAGAGCTGCAGGACATCTCCATCAAGGACTGTGTAAGTTATAGATTTTTCTCCATCATTTATTGCTTCATACTTCACCTTTGCTGTCACTGAAATCCCTACTGTAATCCACCCACGCAACGCAACCAAACACAGAAATCATATTCATGAACTTATAGGATCATAAAAGGGAAATAAAAATTATATATTCTTACCAATAACATAATTCCAAAGCTCGACACAACCAACGGAGCCTTCTTCTCCTTCAAGTATCTGAACACTTTTGAAATTTGCAGGAAATATATTAACAAGATCACTCAAGTTGTTTCTAAAGAAACCATAAAATTTATCAGCTGAAGATTTTATTTCAGTAGTGGCCTCAAGATTTTGAGACATTGTATCAATTATAAGATAAAAACTCTATGATCTGATGCGTGGAGCTGATCCTTGTTAATTTCATTTATAAAGAAAAAAATTCCACATTATTTGAAGAATATAATCAAAATTGGGCGGTAAGATGTAGACACTGTCGGAGGTGGGGTTCTTGTGGGGACCCTAGACCCTCAACTTTCTATGGAAATTTGTTTTTCTTTTAATTTTTTAATTTATTATCATGCAATTTAATAGTATAATTTTGATAACTTTGCCCCAATATCAATTTAATAGAAGGTAATTGGATCTATTGATATAATAATAAAATTAATAATATAAAATAATAAATGATAGGCCAAATCGTTAATTCCAATTCACCCATCTAAAATTTGAATTTGGCATTTCTCTTTCCTATTTTCTACATTGAATAAAGCAGTAGCTAGATTACGACATTCCAATACCTACAAATCTCTCTTAAATCACTCAAAAAATCACCATATATTAAAAGACATACGATTTGCTACAAAGTGGTAAGATGAGTATTCGAGTTGGTTGGAATATACAACAGAAAAAAATGTTGTATTTTGCTTGTATTGCTATCTTTTTAGTTCAAATTTTGATTCTTTTGTTGTCACTAAGTTCTCCAATTGAAAAAAGAAACATATTTTAAAAAAAAAAATGTATGTTAATTTAGGTACTCCAACCTAAATTGGATAGATGTAGACCTTAATATAATTAACTGGATTACATTATGTGTCTCAACTGGCATAAAAATTGTATATCATTAAGCAAAACCAGAGATTGTGCCCTCATCCGCTGTCTAAATTATATTATTTAGCACAAGTGGATAGTACATAATATTATAAAAAAAATAAAATTATTACCTATAATTGTAGGTCAATTTTTTTTTTTTTTTTTTTGGTATTATGCAATGTTTTAAAAAGTGTAAAACGTACGTAAGAGTGGAGGTCGAGTTTCAAGCTTTTCGAGCCTAGGCGAGGCCTAAGTGAGAGCCTCGTAAGGGCAATGTGACGGCGAGGCGTGATGCGTAGCTGAGTGTGGAGGCCGAGCATCAAGTCTAGGCGAAGCTTAAGTGCCGTCTAGGCGAGCTTTTTAGAACAATAGTATTATGTATTAAACATAACTAAAGAGAAACATAAGTTTTTAATTTCATTCTGATAGTTTGGATCGACATTTATCTCCATAGCGGAATGGAAATGGTGCCCAAGATGGTTTTTGAATCCTGTTAATTCTAATATTGGGAAAATTTCTGTGGAGGTCACCAATCTTTGTGTTTTGTGTAAATGCATTCTCAACCCATAGATATTGACATCACTTTCGTGACATAATTAGTCCTATGCTTGTATCCATTGAAAAACCATTAACAGGTCAAGTGCTTTACATGTAATTTATAGATTCTTATTAGAATGCAAAACCAAAACTGAAGAAAAAAAAAAAAAAAATCCCCGACACCAAACTGTCAGCCACGAACTTCGCCGTCTATAGGTCACCTCCTCCACCATGTTTTGACAATCTTTTTATGTTATTTTAATTTTATTAACTCAATATAAAGATATAATGGTCTTTTAAATAAAAATAAGTTGGTATGATCAAATGGAAAGTTTTCATCTAACAAGGCTTTAAGTATTGCGAAATTGAAAGGTTGTTCATCCACTTATTAGTTATTACAAATTGAAAGTAAAAGAAGTTGAGGACTTCGACTGTAAATTTCTCTTAAGGTTACGTTTGATGCACCATATTAGATTCTATAAAGAATTCAGCATAATATTAAAATGGATATTACTAGATACATGATCTTACGGTAGATTAAGGTAGATAATATCATTTGATTTTTAATTTAATAAAATGTCAAACCCACCTCCAACCTTCGTGTCATACGATTGGTTAACAGTGCAAATGATTTTGAATAAAAAATTAAAGAATACTATATATTTACATACTTATCTATCTATTACTATATATTATAATATTATACTAATTTTTGTTTACAATTTAATTAATCCGGTGCATCAAACATGGCCTTAGTATAAAAGAGTTCTTTTTAAAATATTGTTTTATTGAGTATAGGAATTATTAACTTTGACAGTAAACTAATTCAGTTCTTGATGTTTTTACTATGACTAATAATGAGTGATTACTCCATCCATTCCACAAAGATAGACTTGTTTTTCTTATTAATCTATCTCAAATTATAGATTACTTTATAGATGATGTATTAAATTTTTCTTTTTCATAATATACATTGTTATCAATCCAAATAAACTTAACATATTCCAATTATAATGGAAAATTATATAAATTTATTCACACATTTACTCAATAGACATTCAATAAGTTTCACTTTGCCTAGAAAACACTCATCCCCCAATATAAAGTCAACAATTGATTTCATTATTGTTTCAATATAATGCAATTCAATTTGATTTGCATTCCAATTGTAACTTAATGAACATTTAAGTTTATTAGATTCATGAATGACTAATATTAAATGGGGATATAATGAGAAAACTGTATGAAAAAATTATAATTTTAATTACATTAAATAAGATTTCTTAATCTGTGTGAAAAAAGGAACGATATTATCTTTGTGGGACGGAATGAATATTATTTAAGAAATACTAATTTAAGATGACAAAACTCGTGTCCATTAAAATATCCTATTTGGACTTTAGATAATCGATAATCATAATTTGACAATCTTTTATTTATCCTTACATAAACTTTAGTCAACTTTGTTTGGGCAATTATTTTTTAGCTTTGTAGCTTCCATAGACAGTGTTGACATTTCACAGCATTTTTGGAGAGTTGTGGCTGGTGGATGACAAGCTTGTATGAACTATTTAATTAGTAATTTATAACATAAATCTTTTATTTGCTAATTTATTTCCCAGAACAAATGAGACAAGTTGACACATTACAAATTGATCGATACTCATATATATGGAACACGCAAATAATTATTATTTATTATTGTCTTAGTATTAATTATGAGTCGAGTAGTTCGATTGCTAATGAGTGAGAAGGCAAAGATCCACCAATAGATAAGGTAACATAGAAATCTAAAACGGCTACTATATCAAGAACATTCTGATCATACTTGATAGACCATTTGACAGAGTACATAGTGGCAATAAGTGTGGTCTTGTTACTTTTGTAGAGTTGCAGATCTCCTTCCAAAACTGTGAAAGTTATAGATCTTTCTTCATCATATGTGTGTGTATATATATAGCTTTATATGATTGCAAGGAACTATAGGTCACTTTTGAACTTGTGAAATTATAAAGGCAATTGAAAACAAAAATGTGCAATTAACATGATCTATGTATTTTTACCGTTGAAGATAATAGTAAATGATATATATGCAATTCTATCTAACAACTTAAGTTTTTCTATCAAGTGGTTCAACATGGTGTCATAGCAGACATAGGTTATGGATCTAAATCTTACCCTCACCCATTTAAATAAATTGTGCACGTGTTAGGCTTTGATGAAAAAAATAAATAAATCATGCCTACACGTGAGGAACGTTTTAAAACTAATATTTAAATAATATATATGTAGTCCATCTAAGAGCAGTGGTTCAACACTTGCTGAAAAGATAATTCCAAACCCACTGAGGCTTCCTCTCCTTCAATAAGCTGAACACTTTTGAAGGTAGTAGGAAATACATTAACAAGATCACTCATGTGGTTTATGAAGAAGTCATAAAATTTATCAGCTGAAGATTTTATTTCAACAATTACCTCAAATGTTTGAGACATTATTAAGAATGATGTTCTACGTGGAAGTGAAGCCGATCCTTGTGGCATAATTTATGGGGCGCAATTTTCAACATTTTTTGAAGAAAATAATGAGAGATGGGCTGTCACCTTCCAACTTAATTTCTCAACATTTCATAACATGTGTTAGTTAATTTAATTGGTTACACCATTATTTGTCTCAATATATATCATTCAGCAAATCAAGAAAGGCATAAAATATAATTAAATTTGACTATTATATATATTTATCTAAATTACATTTACTATTCTCGATATGTTGTTTTCTAGGTTTTTGAAAGGAAATTGTATCATGATTTTTTGTCTAAATTTAGCTTTTTGTAGATTTTGTGAAATTTTTGATTGAAAAGTTAATAAAAGTTGTATGTTTCATAAAATACGTATTTAAAATTAATTTTTTATTTTAACTTTAATTTTTTAACAGATTTTTAATCTATACTACATCTAAAAGTCCTTAAAAGAGAAATAATTTTGGACCAAAATATCCTAACTCATAATTTAGATTTTCCAATTTACCCTTTATTAATTTAAAAAACTTTTAAAATTGGTTAAATTAAATCTTAGTTTTATCTTAATCTTAATCTATACTATATCTAAAAAGCACTAAAAATGAGAAATATTTTTGAACTATTCTATCCTCACAAATTTTTTAAAATTTCATATTCACTCTTAGTATTCATTAATGTATAATTATTTTTAAATATTTTATTTATTAATTTTTTATTGTTTATCATTATTGTACATTAAATTTTCAACAATGTATTAAATGTACACTTAAGTTTTTTAAACATTTAATCTATTAAATTAATGTATGAAGGTGAAAAGATGATCTTAATTTTATTTTTTATTTTTTTTTGCATTATGTAGATGAAATAAATAAGAAATGGGTTTCAACAACAACAACAAAAAAAATTGAAGGAAAAAGTTGTATATTTGTTTATTACCGCAATAAAATTCAAATCGTGGTTGTCAAAGCTGAAATTAAGATAAAAAGATTATTTTTAATACATTAGATTACAGCGATTATGAGCATGTCTGCTTCAGTTCTTTTTTAGATTCTTTTTCTCTCAAATTTATTTTTAACCACATATTTTATGGGACCTACAATTTTTACTTTTCAACCAAACATTTTACTAATTTTCTTCAAAATATTTAAACCCCACCAAACATATACTATAGTTTAGAATTAACGTGTGAAACTTTTTATATTTTTAATTTAATTTTATTTTATTAATATATATAGAACGTTCTTTTCATCTTACTTCTGTCCTTTAATAATATTCTTACAACATAGGCAATCATTGATACTTCTTTACTTTTTGTTTCTTACTTATATTTATGACATTTTCATTTACGATGTCGAATCAGACACATCTAATAAAAAAAGAACATACACAAAGAATATTATTCACAAGGAACTATTACTCCAACAAATGTACAATATTATATAGTCAATCATTACATTATCTCACAATGAAAATTAGTAATTATTAATTTTATTCTTCGTAAAATACAGTCTAGAGATTATTAATTCCATAAGATTTGATATCAAGGATTCGTCAATCATCAAAGTTTAAATCACCAAAAAGTTTTCATTAGGTTCAAGTTATTGTTGGTGTTATCACCAAATAAAACTCATTTTTTATTGTAATTGTACTTGTATGAATGTAATCGTCTTTTAATATTTATTTATTATTCTGTTATTGTTCAATATTATCGTATATTAAATTTTTAACAATTTATTAAATGTACAATTAAAATTTGTAAACATTTAATATATTAAATTAAATATGAAAGTGAAAAAATGGTCTCAATATATATATATATTTGCATTACGTAGATGAAAGATATGATAAATGGATTTTTTTTTAAAAAAAAAAAATGAATGGAAAATTTGTAATTGTTTTATTATAGCATTAAAATTCAAATTATGGTTGTCAAAATTAAAATGGAGATGAAAAGATTATTTTTAATACATTGGATTGAAGTGATTATAATTTACAACTAACATTTGATTTTTTTTAATTTTTAATTTAATTTAATTTAATTAATAATTATATAGAGAGAGGGACAACGTTGGCACTTCTTTAGTTTTTGTTTCTTAGCACATGTTTACAATCCACTTTTTATTCACACATTCACCCACAAATTTTAATATAAGAAATTAAAAAATAATTTCAACACAACCAAACATACACTTATTTACATTTATATTATTTTCATTTACATCGTCAAATCAGACACGCTTAACAAAAAGAAAACATACACAAAAAATATTGTTTACAATGAGTCACTACTCCAACAGATGTACAATAGTATATAGTCAATTATTACATCCCCTCACAATAAAATTAATAATTATTTTTTTTACGCAAAATACAACTTTGAAGATCCGTACTAATACATCATTAATTTCATACATTTTGATATCAATAGTTCGTCAATCATTAAAACTCAAATCACCAAAAACTCTTCATTATATTCAAGTTACTATTCGTATTATCACTATATAAAATTCATATTTTATTGAAATTGTACTTATATGAATGTAAATAAAATATCAGCATTGAACAATACAACATTGTTATCAAGAACGTATTTTTTATATTTATTACAATTGCTACTTTAACATTTTAATTATTAACAATTAAAAATAATTTTTTTAAAAATATTAAAAATTGACAATATGATTACAAAAGCACGTGTAACGCACGCGTGTCTAACTAGTATATACTATATCTAAAATGCCTTAAAATGGAGAAACATTTTTTGACTATTCTACTCTTACAAATTTTTTAAAATTTCATATTTACCCTTAGTATTTATTAATATTTTATTGTTCATCATTATTGTATATTAAATTTTCAACACTTTATTAAATGTACAATTAAATTTTTAAACATTTAATCTATTAAATTAAATATAAAGATGAAAAGATGATCTCAAATATTATTTTTTTATAAAAGGAATGAGAAATGGGTTTCAACCAAAAAAAAAAAAAAAATGAACGAGAAAAGTTGTAACTTCGTTTATTACCGCATTAAAATTTCAAATCATGGTTGTCAAAACTGAAATGAAGATAAAAAGATTATTTTTAATACATTATATTACAGTTATTATGAACATGTTTGCTTAATTTTTTTTTTTTTAAATTTTTTTTTTCTCAAACTCTTTTTCAACCACATATTTTGTGGGAACTACAACTTTTATCAACTATTCAACCACACATTTTATTAATTTTTTTTCAAAATCTTTAAACCCAACCAAACATTTACTATAGTTTAGAACTAACGTGTGAAATTTTTTTCATTTTTAATTTTATTAATATATATTGAACATTCTTCTCATCTTACTTCTGTACATCAACATTAATATTCTCATAACATAGGCAATCATTGACAATTTTTTAATTTTTGTTTTACTTACATTTATAACGTTTTAATCTATGTTTTCAAATCAAACACGTCTAATAAAAAGAGAACATACACAGAGAATATTGTTTAGAACTACTACTCCAACAAATGTACACTATTATGTAGTCAATCATTACATTCTCTCACAATAAAATTAGTAATTATTAATTTTATTCTTCGTAAATTGTAGCTCTGGATATCATTAATTATATAAGATTTGATATCAAGGGTTCGTCAATCATCAAAGTTTAAATCACCAAAAGGACTTCACTGGATTCAAGTTATTATTGGTATTATTAAAATATAAAACTCATTGTAATTGTATTTTCATAAATGCAATTATCTTTTAATATTTATTTATTATTCCTTTATTGTTCACTATTATCGTTCATTAAAATTTTAACAGTTTATTAAATGTGCAATTAAAATTTGTAAACATTTAATATATTAAATTAAATATGAAGGTGAAAAGATTATCTTTTTTTTTTTTTTTTTTTTTTTTTTGTATTACGTAGATGAAAGAAATGAGAAATGGATTTTTTAAAAATGAATGAGAAAATTGTAAATTTTTTTTTTATTTCATCATTAAAATTCAAATCATGATTGTCAAAACTAAAATGGAGATTAAAAGATTGTTTTTAATACATGAGAGAGAGGGGGAGAGCGAGAGCGCTTTGGCAGTTGTTTAGTTTTTATTTTTTACTTACATTTACGTTGTTTTCATTTAAATCGTCAAATCAAACGTGTTTAATAAAAAGAGAACACACACTAAGAATATTGTTTACAAGGAGTCACTACTCCAATAAATATACAATATATAGTCAATCATTACATTCTCTCACAAAAAAAATTAGTAAGTATTAATTTTTTTTCTGTAAAACACAATCCTGAAGATCCTTATTAATACATCATATTTCCATAAGATTTGATATCAATGGTTCATCAATCATCAAAGCTCAAATTACCAAAAGCTGTTCAATGGTTCAAGTTACTATTCGTATTACCACTATATAAAATTCATATTTGATTGCAATTATACTTCTATAAATATAAATAAAATATCAATATCGAACAATATAATATAACATTTAGCATCTGTAGACATTTGTTTATATACATCAATATGTACAAAATCCAAAATGTCTGCAATTCTGACTCTCTTTTCAGAAAAGGGGTCTAGGTCATTTTTCCCAACGAGCATATCCACACTTATCAAATAATTCATAATCATTTGAATCCAAATATTTATCTTTAAGTAACTTGGGGATGCGTTTTCATCTATATGATCGAGTATGCATTACCAAATATATGAGTTCTTAATTTTATCTCTTTTATGCATTGCAGTTCTTCTTTTAATGCCATTTGTTTCCACATTGAAAAATGGATCATCAGACTTGGATTTATTTTTGTTTACTTTAACTGTTTTTCAGTCTATTTGGCCTTAGATCGTTTTTGAAAGGTCCTTTTAGATTTTCTCTTACTACCTTTAGAAGTGTCAATGGCCAAAATTTACTCCTTCCCTTGGGCTCAACAGTTTTCAGCATATTCAGCAGCTCATGTAGGGTACACTGAATCTTATTCATGTTGAAGTTCATAATGAACTGCGAAAATTTATTAGGTAGGAACTACATAACTAAGTTAATACTCAACTCGTGGTCCAAGGTAATACTCAACTGATTTAATTTTTCAATATAATCAAGTATCTTCAGTACATGAGCACTGATTGAAGATTTTTTTACCATTATACCTCTGATTAACCTTTTGGATGTCTCATACCTTTCAGTCCGTGACTGTACATCATTCAACTCTTTGATATGATATAATTTGGTATAAACGTTCATACCCTCGTGCTGCTTTTCTAACTCAGGTGACATACTGCAAGCATCACATGTCGCAGTGTTACTATTATTACTGTGTTTTTGTAAGCCTACACATTCTCCAGCGTAGCCTCCTCAATAAAAGCTTCCGGCATTGGCTGCTCAATGACATATCCAATTTTTATTTTTATGCTTGAGAACAATTTTCAGATTACGATGCTAGTCCAGAAAATTTAGTTCGGTTTGTTTGTTGACATCCAATATGCATTTCAAACTCATATAGTTACTCATGATTCAACAATTAAATAACAAGATATAACAATTAATTAAACGCAAAAAATTAATTTAACATGGACTTGTATTAAATTAATTACACTCCCATCGTTTAAATTAAATTAATGACCCTCAAACATTAATCAATAGAACCAGTTAGATTTCCCGTGGGCTATGATTCTTTTTGTTTTATTAGAATTTTGAGCGACTCAACAAGCCCTAATAAAACATCCAGATAGATACTCTATCAATCACATTTCTATGTGACTCCTAGATCATCAAGTAAACAATTTATTACTGCATACATTTTATGTGTTTTACTTGATGGTGCCCCTAAAATTTTATTTCCTTAACTGACTTAATAAAAAATAAAATTCTAGTTAAATTCGACACATTGTTCAGAAATATCGAATGTTTCATAGTGATAAACATATATGTGAGTTGCAGCATTGAGCGACTCAACAAACTAACAACGATAATAAACTCTGGTTTTTCACTATAACAATAGAAGACACGTTGTATTAACTATTTAATACGAATATAATATTTTGATAAAGATGAGTTTGGCTCATCATATTTATGTATATTAATTAACATCTAACATGCAATTAATCATATATAATAATAATTGTGGATGATTATGAACTTTATTTATCTAATCTTCCTAAGTTAAAAGGAATATTAGTCGATCAATTCCTAAGGAAGGTTCCATTCGTTCATCGAATGCTAAATATAATATTCTACATCTCATGCTACAATCTGTGTCCTATACTAGTTGCTTCATTGTTTCCCAACTGTAACATGTATCCTATTCTAGTTGGCACGCAAGTCCAAATTGATAGACTCGCAGGCCCATAATAAATAAATAGTTCAAAAACTAAATTAAATAAATAATAAGCTCGCATGCCCATTTAATTAAATAATAGGTTCACAGACCCAACCAACAATCAACACAAATAATTAACCATACAACCAATCACATGGGTCGAGTCCATACTTATACACTAAACATCTATTTTAATATCTAATATTAAAAATATATTAATTTCTAAATTTGCAGCTTTAACAGTACAAGTCTAAATCTTTTAGACATTTCGACACGGACTAGACGGAATTACATAATTACTTAATTAATTTTCAACAATAAAATTAAGTAATTAATCAATTAATTTTATTCATAAGTGAGATTTTTCAAAATTTATTTTAACTACCATTTTAAAGTCATACCCTAAATTGATGATAAAATTTGTATAGGATCAAAATTTAATCCGGTAAAAAAACTCAAAATATAATTTAAAAAAATTTTATTCAATACTGAATATTTGACTGGCATTAAAAATTAAATAATTACAAAATTTTCAAAAAAATCTAAAATTGAGACCATAATTTTCTTTTAAAATAAAATTTGTAGACTTATTGTGCAATTTTTGAAATTGCACAGTCAGTCCTTGACTAAAAATATCAGTGGGCTTTCATCCCTCCCTTTTATTTTAAACAGCGGGTCTTCTAATGCAATTTCAGAAATTGCATGAGAGACCCTTTTTTTTTAAAAAAAAATTGGGGGACCTCTTATTCAATTTATAAAATTGTACAAGAGCCCCCGTCCCCATCTAACAAACTGAAACGCAGAAACCCTTTCAGCCCTCAGCTGGCGCTGCTGGAAAAAGTTTGGGCGATGGTCGCGGGGTGTCAAATACCGGCAGCCACCACCTTTAGCCGGCGAACAGATACTGTTCGCAGTTGTCGTGTGCCGCTGCTACCTCTAGCAGTGGCGCGTGGTGGGTTGGTGCCTTCTCCTCCGGCGGTGGCGACTTCAAAAGCGCCGTCGTCGATCACCAACATATTCCATAACCGTTTCTATCTGATCAAATAGCTCATTTCCAAATAATTCTAAACAATTTTAGATTTCTTTCAAAAAAAAAAAAATCACAATTTCATTTTACTCTCAAAACTCAAATTAAATTAATATATCAATAACAATTATTGTTCAATTCATCAAAGCTGTATAACAAACTCTAACAAGTAACAATGTAAGCTATGATACTATTGTAAGAAATTAACGTATACATACACAGTAGAAATTAAATATGCAATTCCTATAAGCCGGAACAACCTTATACTTAGATATAATTAGTAATAGAACTTTACTTTGATGAACACCGTGAAGTCTGATTATCTAATTAGCTGAAGGTGTGATCTTCAATACTACAGTTGTCTAATTGTCCAGCCTCCAATGATAATCTACACAGCAAAAACATATCTGAATTTCCACGATCAAGAACAGATGAAAGTAGAACTTTTGAGAGTAATTATATTGAGTAGTATTTTGCTTGTGCTAGTAATGAAGACCAACTTCTTAACTCAATCTGTTGTGCCTTTATATTTATGGACGTGGCAAACCATAGCCTTAGTTCTAGTCCAACTAGAAGCCACCAACAAACAGATTCAATTAATTAATCTAATTAATTAATTTGGTCCAATAAATAATTAGGTCCGAACTAACTAATTGGATATTAGACATTAATTCTTACACTAACCATATACTGCAATTTCCATTTAGTATCGTATAATAACAATATTACCAGAATATATAACAGTTGTGGATAATAGCATTTTAAAATTGCAAATTTTTTTCATAGAAAATTAACATAATTCAATGTTTTTATTCGCAAGTACTTTTATCGAATAGTTATTGATGTCAGAAGTGCCAGTTCCATCAGTAATAGCCGAAGGATGGTCGACCGGATGACTCCTCATGGTCGCCCTGATCAAGTTCTGGTCATTGAATGTCCATAGTTGCTAATGAAAATGCAATTCGATCTCTAGACTTATATGATCGTCCTTGTTCAAATTACTCCATTGTATATCCACCTTAGATATTTAAACTGTTACAACCAATACTTCCCGATTTGTTTACATACTATTTTTGTACACCCATGTCTCTTCATTGATGCCTGATTTTTTAAGAAAGGACAAGGACACTTGTGCTTACTCGTCGTATTCTATTTGTTAAAGATATAGAAGATAATTAGGTATGGATGAGTGCAGCCAATTTTCAAAGATTGTGGGCTTAGAAAAAAGATTGAAGGCGAAAGTGCAAATGAAAAAGCTTAGGAACATTTGCCGTAATTTACCTTTTTGTATTTGAACCATTAGTAATTTTCACCTACAAGATGTTCGCTCGTCTTAAAACACTAATTTTAAAATCTGGGTGTCCTTTCGAGTTATAGATGGATCGATTGTTTGTTAGAACTTTTTGAGCCCTCATACTAATATTGAGCCACTTAAAAGGTTAACTTTGTTAAGATGAATAAACTCAAATTCTCATATATTAATTATCTTTTCTCATATTTAAACGATGTGGAATTTTTATCCTTAACATTTAAGAAATTTGTATTTTTATGTCCCAATGTCCTTGAGCTACTCGTTTTGGCGAGAATTCTATTTGTAATAGAGAAAGTCAGCATTCTCGTTGTCGCTCTCACTCTCACAATTATGAATTATGAAAAAAATAATAAGTGTTTTTTTGTAATAAATTTGCACATTTTGATCACCATGTCTTATTTTAAGTAGAAGTTTGCATATTACAATATTTTCGACGTAGCCCTTATTTTGCAAATCTTTATTCATAACAAACACAGATATTAGCAGCTCCATGGATGCTTAATGGGCGAGAAGATGAAGGTCCACCACTTCAGTTATAGCAATTGCGAAGAAACCATAGATTTCTGGAGGAGGGACTAATTCAGCAGCTTTCTCATACACAATAGTCCATTTGGCAACCCCATTACCTGGAGTTATTGTGAATTGAAAAACTTTGTAGAGCTTTATAACATCTCCATCCAATGCTTTGTAAGTTATGCTTCTTTCTGCATCATTTATTGCTTCAGTCCTCAATTTCATCGTCATTGGAATTCCTCCTGCCAAACCACATACATATAATCATATATCATCTTCTGCAAAAAAATACAATAATTGAATAATTGTATTCTTACCAATAACATAATTCCAGAGCTTGACACAACCAACTTTACCATCCTCTCCTTCAAGAATTTGGACACTTTTGAAACTTGCAGGAAATACAGTGATGAGATCACCAGTGTGGTTTTTGAAGAAATCCTAGAACTTATCGGGTGAAGATTTTATTGGAGGGGTTACCTCTAGTACTTTAGACATGGTACCAATATGTATATGTGCTAAAAACTCTAGCAAGTGTAAGCTGTGTGGTAATGAAGCTCATTCTTGTTGGGTATTTATGATGTCAAATTGTCTTCAGATTAATATTTAATTGTGGGTTGTTAAAATTACCTAGATGATCAATTGAATATCTATTATATATATCCATTTCTTATCTTCCCTCTCTCTCTCTCTCTCTCTCTCTCACTTATCAATTGAATAACTATTACACACACACACACACACACACACACAAAGTCCTTCTATCACCATTGTCGTAGCCCCTAAGCTCTATTTTCTACTCCCATTTGTTAATTTTGTGGCTTGATTCTCTCATTTTTATCCCAAATTAAAATACATTGTTAGATCTGTCACTGGTTTTTGAACTATTTGAAGAAGTCGACCAATTTATAAATTCACTATAGATTATATAAAACGTAAATTTGATATATTGTATCTCTATTTTTTTATCAATATATTTTATGTTGGGAAATTTTTTGTCGATTTAGTTTATCTATTAGTGGATTGTATTAGATATTGAATTTAATTTACAAATTTCGACGATCTAATTTGTTGGTATACTTTGTTGTCAATGTACAAAAAATAAAATTGGTTACATTTGGTCCAAAACGAACAAAAAAATGGACACAAAACAGAGGACGTAAAACTTGTCTCTTCATCTATAAAATAGACGACATTTTTATCGATGGACATCGACATAGTAAAAGAATGAGCATTTTTATCTTATGCCATAAAAATGGGCACCAAATTATAGTCGAATGGTGCCCATTTGTCGATAATAACGGCACAAATGTAGATAATAATGGCACTAATTGGTGCCAATTTGTCAATAATTGGTTGTGTTCATTTTCGTTGATATTATCGAATATTGACAAAAAATGAACGTCGATAAAAATGAATATCGACAAAAAAAAAAAAATTATTGACATCGAAATTATTTGGTCGATGTCGACCAAATGTTGTTGATGTCCACCATTCAAATATTTACTCTGTGATAAAAGTTAATTTTCGATATTAAGTTCAGATTGGTATTTAGTAATTAAAAGTTGAAATTAAATAACTGTCTAGATTAAGTTATAAAAAAAATTCAAATGTTGATTTTTCAGACTTATTTCTCGATTTTCTATAACAAAAAAATCAACTTATATGTCAATTTTTGGACAGATAGCTTATGTTAGAAATTATTGTATAACTGTCAACTATTGTTAAATCTTAGCTACACAAAAGTGGTCATTTTTACCAAAAAAACAAAGGTATATTTGATATTTTGCATCTAAAATATGATATTTTTACAAATATTATTAAAAATTGTCATATTTTCAATCTACTGTTTAGTTTTGGGCACATTCTAAAATTCTCATTATATTATTTTTGCCCCCCCCCCCACCCCACCCCACCCCACCCCACCCCACCCCACCAACAAAAAAAAATCATTTTAACATATTGATTCAGCAAATAAAATAATATTGATGTCTTGTGAGTTTCAAAATAAGATTTTATCATCTCTGCATTTCAACATTGGTAAGTAATTGCGTCCACTTCTTAGGTGCATTTATTCTTATTTAACTTTAAATGTTTGACAAGGTTATATGTGTAGTATTTCTCAATATTAAAAAGACAAATAAGTTATATTTTGTTCAAAACTATTTAATTACTCTTTTATGATACTAGTTAAGAAATGTGCTTTGTACATGATTTTATAATAATATTACGAATTTATTTTTATTTGTCAAAATTTTCAAATAATAAAAGTTTGATGGATATTTTTTTATTTTATCTATCCAACTTTCAATTATACCTCAGGTCACTTCGATTAAAAAATTAAAAAAAATTGACAATTTACTTGGAAATTCGGGACAAATAATAGAGTGCTAAATATGATTCATCATGAACTTCTGAAAAGAGGCTTGAGACAGCAACAAGCAATAAATTATAGTGTTTCAAGATTTAAAAGTTTTGAATTTATATTACGCCTAATTGTCAGTCATTTGAACTCGAATCAGTCTTTTGTCACCTTTTTTTGTGCTTGAAGTTGATTTTTGTTAATATGTGTACACTTGATATATTAGATGTCGGTTTTCTATAAAATTCTTGTAAAAACTTTAAAAACTTCAAGTACCATCACATTTTAAAATTAACAGATTGTAAAGAAATCATTTCAATTTAAAAATAATAGTACAAACATATCATTTTTAAACTTTTATAACGAAAGTTCAAGCATAAAAAAACTAAAATTGACATTTCCATTTAAGAGGATGTGTTGATAAACCAAGAATAATTGGTAACCCATATCTATATTTTGTATATCTACCTTTTGTGTATAAAAGTTAAAACATAAGTAAAAGCTCCATTTACAACTTTATTCACTTGGTGCTCCACTTTTAATGTGTGGTTGTGTTGGTTTTCCAAAGATCATTTATTCTAAGGATTATGTATTTATTAGGGTTATGTGTATTCAATGTAAGGTGTATAAAAGTTTTCAATTTTATCTTCCATTTTTACCATGATTGAGAAAAACCATAAACTTACTGATGATAAAATTTACAATAAAACTAATTATTCATCTTCATTTTCAATTCGAAGGGCAAAACTTTCCTTGATAGCATGACATTATCAACAGATATTGCAGAATTCACCTCCATTTGACAAATCCTTACATCACCAAACAATCTTCGGTAATTCCTCCTCCGATTGTGCCTCTACCAAGAAACTATGTCCACCATCACCATCATAACGCACCCCAAAGCCAGGCGCAAAATTGCGGTGGCAATACCAATATCTATTTCAATATAATTATGTCATTTGTGGTAATAACAATTCAATGCTTTTACCTAATGGTAATTTTCCACCATAGTTTCCATGATTTATGGTTCATTCACAATTTTGTTTACTATTCTAAACCTAGTGTTGCGAAAAAGCATCTTACCCATGCATAAATTGATACAATAGTAAATTGGAGTTATGTGTGATGATTAGAGTTGGAGGCTAGTGTTTTTCTTTAATTATATTCAATTCATGAAATGAAGGGGTGAGTGTAGATGTATATGTGAAGAATTTTAAAGGCCTTAATTAATTAAGATTTAATTGAATAAATTTTAAAGGATTTTTAAATTAATCAAAGGTAAATTGAAAAATCTAAAATATGAGTGAAGATATTTTGGTCTAAAAATGTTGTAAATGTAAAATATGAGTGATGATATTTTGGTCTAAAAATGTTTATCTTTTTTATGGCCATTTTAGACGTAGATTAGAGTTGGAGACTAGTATTTTCAATTAATTATATTCAATTCATGAAATAAAGAGGTGAGTGTAGATGTATAGGTGAGGAATTTTAAAAACCTTAATTAATTAAAATTTAACTGAAATAATTTTAAGGGCCTTTTAAATTGATCAAGGGTGAATTGAAAATCTAAAACATGAGTGAGAAAATTTTAGTCCAAAAATATTTATCCATTTTAGGACTTTTTAGATGTAGATATATATGTGAAGAATTTTAAAGGCTTTAATTAATTAAAATTTTAATTGTTAGATGTAGATGTATATGTATATGTAAAGAATTTTAAAGGTCTTAATTAATTAAGATTTAATTGAACCAATTTTAAAAGCTTTTTAAATTAATCAAGGGTAAATTGGAAAATCTAAAATATGAGTGAGGATACTTGGTTAAATATGTTTCTCCATTTTAGGGCCTTTTAGATGTAGATTAGAGTTAGAGGTTAGTATTTTCAATTAATTATATTCAATTCAAGAAATATTAGATGTAGATGTATAGGTGAAGAATTTTAAAAGTCGTAATTAATTAAGATTTTATAGAACCAATTTTAAAGATTTTTTTAAATTAATCTTGGAAAATCTAAATAATGAGTGCCCAGATGGTTTATGATGTGTTGTGTATTCAAATATTGTTTGGTATTATGTATTAATCTCATTCTGATAGCTTGGAAGGACATTTTTCTCGATAGCGGAAAGGAAATGGTGCCTAAGATGGTTTTTGAATCCTGTTAAGTTGCGTTTGATTGCAAGCATTGAATTTGGGTGGAAAAAAAATGAATTCCATGAATTTGAATTGTCAAGAAATTGTTTATTGAAAATATCAATTTAGAAGACAAATTTAACCTGGAAAATATAACATCCCTCCTAAGAAAACGTTTTCCTTATTTTCAAGGAAAATGTAGCAATTTATGTAGAAATGAGAAAACGTTTTACCTGAAAAAAATAAATATCAATCAAACGTGCAGTTGGAAAATAGGTGGGAAAATGCTTTTTCCATAGAAAAATGTATCTACCAAACATATCAATTGAAAAATAAATGGAAAAAAGACTTTTTTCATAGAAAATAGGTTGCAATCAAACGCACCCTTAATTCTAATATTGGGAAAATTTCTGTGGAGGTCACCAATCTTTGTGTTTTGTGTAAATGCTCAACCCATAGATATTGAACATTTTAAATTTTAAACTTTCACTTTCGTGACATAATTAGTCCTACGCTTGAATCCATTGAAAAACCATTAAAAGGTCAAGTGCTTTACATGTAATTTAGAGATTCTTATTAAAATGCAAAACCAAAACTGAAAAAAATAAATAAAAATATCCCCGACTTCAAACTGTCAACCACGAACTTCGCCGTCAATAGGTCACCTCCTCCACCATGTTTTGACAATCTTTTTATGTTATTTTAGTTTTATTTAACTCAATATAAAGATATAAGAGTCTTTTAAATAAAAATAACTTGGTATGATCAAATGGAAAGTTTTCATCCAACAAGGCTTTAAGTATTGCGAAATTGAAAGGTTGTGCATCCTCTTATTACATATTGAAAGTTAAAGAAGTTGAGGACTTCGGCTGTAATTTTCATTTAAGATTACATTTGGTGCACCATATTAGATTGTATAAAAAATTTAGTATAAAATTATAATAGATACTACTAGAAAATATTTTGGTAGATTAAGGTGGATAATATCATTTGATTTTTAAAATATTATCTCAGGCTTGGATTTTCGAGCTGAAATATTTTCACAAAAATAAAAAAATCATTTGATTTTATTTATTTAAAAGAATGTCAAATCTACCTCCAACCTTCGTGTCATACGATTGGTTAACAGTGCAAATAATTTTGAACGAAAAATTAAAAAATACTTTAAAATGTTGCTTTATTGAGTATAGAAATTATTAACTTATGAACTAATTCAATTCTTGAAGTTTTTAGTAATGACTAATAGTTAGTGAGTATTACTTAAGAAATACTGACTTTAAGATGACAAAACTCGTGTCCATTAAAATATCCCATTTGGACTTTAGATAATCGATAATCATAATTTGACAATCTTTTATTTATCCTTATATAAACTTTGGTCAACTTTGTTTGGGCAATTATTTTTTAGCTTTGTAGCTTCCATAGACAGTGTTGACATTTCACAGCATTTTTGGAGAGTTGTGGCTGGTGGATGACAAGCTTGCATGAAGTATTTAATTAGTAATTTATAACATAAATCTTTTATTTGCTAATTTATATCCCAAAACAAATGAGACAAGTTGACACATTGCAAATTGATCTATACTCATATATATGCAACATACAAATAATTATTATTTGTTACCGTCTTAGTATTAATTATGAGTCAAATAGTTCAATTGCTAATGAGTGAGAAAGTAAATGTCCACCGCTTTAAACACCTCAATGGCTCAATAGACCATTTGATAGAGTAGTTAGTGGCAATAAGTGTGGTGATCTTGTTACTTCTGTAGAGTTGCAAAAGATCACCTTCCAAAACTGCGAAAGTTATAGATCTTTCTTCATCATATGTGTGTATATATAGCTTTATATGATTACAAGGGACTATAGATCACTTTTATACTTGTGAAATTATAAAGGCAGTTGAAAACAAAAATGTGCAATTAACATGATCTATGTATTTTTACCGTTGAAGATAATAGTAAATGATATATATGCAGTCCTATCTAACAAGTTTTTCTATCGAGTGGTTCAATATGGTGCTATATCAGACATGGGTTATGGATTCAAGTCTTATCGTCACCCATTTAAATGAATTGTGCACGTGTTAGGTTTTGATGGAAAAAATAAATAAATCATGCCTACACGTGAAGAGTGTTTTGAAGATAATATTTAAATAATATATATGTAGTCCAATCTAATAGCAGTGGTTCAACACTTACCGGGAAGATAATTCCAAATCTTGACATAAACCACAGAGGCTTCCTTTCCTTCAACAAGCTGAACACTTTTGAAAGTAGCAGGAAATACATTAACACGATCTCACTGGCGGATCCAGTGTGGGGGCAGCTGTCCCACAGCTAGCCCAAGTTTAAATTTTATTATTTTTTAAAGTTATATCGACTTTTACTTTTTTGCCTCCCTTTAAAATGTGTATCTCTGTCTCTCACTCTACCATACAATATATACAAAACCTGTGCATTCTTCCAACACGTGAAAAATCAGGAGAAAAGGGCAAATTTCTGAAAATGTCAAATAGAAATTGATGAAATTTTAAAGTAAAAATTAAGTTAAACCTTTACCAAGTATCAAGGTATATGATTTATGAAGTTTCATTTATTTGCACTGTATTTATATATCATTATTGATGAAATTGAAATTGAAATTGATGAAATAGATATTGATGATTTTTTTTTTTTGTTTTTGTATATCAATATATATGAATATATACATAATACATGTTTATTTCACGCGACATTGTGAATTTGTGGTCAAACAAGCTGTTTGTTTTTTGATTATTTGAGATATTGGCTGAGTCTATAATCTGGATGGGGTTTTACTGTGTGGACTGATTTTTTTTTTTTTTTTTACTTTTCCTTTTTGTTTAATTTTTTTTTTTTTTGGAAAACTTGTGATGGAACTTGGAATTTTTGTAAAAACAACTTAATGTTGTTTGTGTTTGAATATTAACGCTATGTTATATTACTTTTTTAAGCAATAATATTTTTGACATTTTAAATTTAATTTATATTATCATTTTATTTGTCCCTACAGTATAAAAATCTTGCGTCCGTGCCTGATCACTCATGTGGTTTTTGAAGAAGTCATAAAATTTATCTGTTGAAGATTTTATTTTAACAGTTACCTCAAGCGTTTTGAGACATTATTAAAAATGATGTTCTAAGTGGAAGTGAAGCCGATCCCTTTGGTTTAATTTATGGGGCGCAGTTTTCAACATTGTTTGAAGAAAATAATGAGAGATGGGCTTAGTGATGGCAACGGGGCGAATCGGGGCGAATCGGCCTGATCCAAATCCACCCCGCAATAATTGTACGAGATCCAAATTCGCCTCGCGATCCGCCATTTTTCGGGGCGGATCAGAGTCTTGATCCGTATACTGATCCATATATGTTTTCTTTTTTTTTTTTTTTTTTGGCATTCAAAAAATTTAAAATATATTGAAACAAGCTTTACTACTATACTATAGAGTTTAAACAAAATTCTAAAATACATTAACTACTTAATTAAATGTCCAAAAGAAAAAAACGACATCAATTAAATTAAAAATTGAAAACTCCAAAATTGAAATTTTTTTTTTGGATTCGGGGCGGGGCGGGGCGGGGCGGGGCGGATCGGGGCAGCCCCGATCCGATCCGCCCTGAGATCCGTGGCGGATCACGGATATCTGTCCCGATCCGTCCCGCCGATCCACGGATCAGGTATTTTTCGCTCTATTCGGATCGGGTATCCATCGGGTTCGGGGCGGATCGGATATTTTTGCCATCTCACCTTCCAACTTAATTTCTCGACATTTCATAACATGTGTTAGTTAATTTATAAATTGGTTACATCATTATTTGTCTTAATATATATCATTCAGCAAATCAAGAAAGGCATAAAATATAATTAATTTTGACTATTAATGAAACTGGGGAGAAATCCTTCGGCAATGCAGGTTCGATTTTCGTGTGGGATAGATTTTCATTGAAATATGGTGGGGGTCTGTCTTGGGAGTTGGCTTGTTGGCTCTCTCCCTCAGGTCTCTACCACTTGTGCACTTTCTTCGATTTACAACCCGTTTGGTCAAGAGACCTATGACACAGGTGGGAGAGTTTCGCTTTCGAGACTTTCAATATATATATATATATATATATATATATATCTAAATTACATTTACTATTCTCGATATGTTGTTTTCTAGGTTTTGAAAGGAAATTGTATCATGATTTTTTGTCTAAATTTATTAGTTAGGTGAAACTCTTTAGCAGATTTTGTGAAATGTATGATTGAAAAGTCAATAAAAGTTGTGGATCCCATAAAATAAGTAGTTAAAATTAATTGTTGATTTTAACTTTAAATTTTTAACAAATTTTTAATTTTTACCAAATAAGCTCTTAGCAAAAAGGCGGAATGCACAAAATATGTCAAATTAACCCAAATGAATTTTAAGTTGTGTAATAGAAATTGGCACCAAACATTAAGAAAAATTCACTTTTAATACCAAAAATATTATCATTAAAATTTATTATTCGTCGTTGAATACATTCAACGACGTCCGTATTGGTTTCGTAGTTGACCGTCATAAACAATATTTTGAGTAAACTTACTTGTACTCAATGTCCACTTACCGCAATCTGAAAATTATTCTCAAGCATGAAAAATAAAAATTGGATATGTCATTGAGCAGCCAATGCTGGAAGCTTTTACTGGGGAGGCTACGCTGGAGAATGTGTAGGCTTACAAAAATACAGTAATAATAGTAACACTGTAACATGTGATGCTTGCAGTATGTCACCTGAGTTAGAAAAGCAGCACGAGGGTATGGACGCTTATACCAAATTATATCATTTCAAAGAGTTGAATGATGTACAGTCACGAACTGAAAGGTATGAAACATCCAAAAGATTAATCAGAGATATGATGGTAAAAAAATCTTCAGTCAGTGCTCATGTACTGAAGATACTAGATTATATTGAAAAATTAAATCAGTTGAGTTTTACCTTGGACCACGAGTTGAGTATTGACTTAGTTATGTAGTTCCTACCTAATAAATTTTTGCAGTTCATTATGAACTTCAACATGAATAAGATTCAGTGTACCCTATCTGAGCTGCTGAATATGCTGAAAACTGTTGAGCCCAAGGGAATAAGTAAATTTTGGCCATTGACACCTCTAAGTGCAATAAGAGGAAATCTAAAATGACCTTTCAAAAACGATCTAAGGCCAAATATACTGAAAACAGTTAAAATAGACAAAAATAAATCCAAGTCTGATGATCCATTTTTCAATGTAAAAACAAATAGCATTAAAAGAAGAACTGCAATGCATAAAAGAGATAAAACTAAGAACTCATATATTTGGTAATACATATTCGATCATATAGATGAAAACGCATCACCAGGTTACTTAAAGATAGATATTTGGATTCAAATGATAAGTGTGGATATGCTCATTGGGTAAATAGACCCCTTTTCTGGAAAGAGAGTCAGAATTGCAGACATTTTGGATTTTGTACATATTGATGTATATATATAAACAAATGTCTACAGATGCTAAATGTTGTATTATATTGTTCGATGTTGATATTTTATTTATATTTATAGAAGTATAATTGCAATCAACTACGAGTTTTATATAGTGGTAATACGAATAGTAACTTGAACCATTGAATAGCTTTTGGTAATTTGAGCTTTGATGATTGATGAACCATTGATATCAAATCTTATGGAAATATGATGTATTAATAAGGACCTTCAGGATTGTGTTTTACAGAAAAAAATTAATATTTACTAATTTTTTTTGTGAGAGAATGTAATGATTGACTATATAATATTGTACATTTGTTGGAGTAGTGACTCCTTGTAAACAATATTCTTAGTGTATGTTTTCTTTTTATTAAACACGTTTGATTTGACGATTTAAATGAAAACAACGTAAATGTAAGTAAAAAATAAAAACTAAACAACTGCCAAAGCGCTCTTGCTCTCCCCTTCTCTCTCATGTATTAAAAACAATCTTTTAATCTCCATTTCAGTTTTGACAATCATGATTTGAATTTTAATGCGTAAATAAAAAATTTACAATTTTCTCATTCATTTTTAAAAAATCCATTTCTCATTTCTTTCATCTACGTAATGCAAAAAAAAAAAAAAAAAAAAAAGATAATCTTTTCACCTTCATATTTAATTTAATATATTAAATGTTTACAAATTTTAATTGTAGATTTAATAAATTGTTAAAAATTTAATGAACAATAAAAGAATAAAAAATAAATATTAAAAGATAACTGCATTCATGGAAATACAATTACAATGAGTTTTATATGTTAATAATACCAATAATAACTTGAACCCAGTGAAGTCATTTTGGTGATTTAAATTTTGATGATTGACGAACCCTTGATATCAAATCTTATATAATTAATGATCTCCAGAGCTACAATTTACGAAGAATAAAATTAATAATTACAAATTTTATTGTGAGAGAATGTAATGATTGACTACATAATAGTGTACATTTGTTGGAGTAGTAATTCTGAACAATATTCTCTGTGTATATTTTCTTTTTATTAGATGTGTCTGATTTGAAAACATAGATGAAAATGTTATAAATGTAAGTAAAACAAAAATTAAAGAATTGTCAATGATTGCTTATGTTATGAGAATATTGTTGATGTACAGAAGTAAGATGAGAAGAATGTTCTATATATATTAATAAAATTAAAAATGAAAAAAGTTTCACACTTTAGTTCTAAACTATAGTATATGTTTGGTAGGATTTAAAGATTTTGAAAAAAATTAATAAAATGTGTGGTTGAATAGTTGATAAAAGTTGTAGTTCCACAAAATATGTAGTTGAAAAAGAATTCGAGAAAAAAAGAATTTAAAAATAAATTAAGCAAACATGTTCATAATAACTGTAATATAATGTATTAAAAATAATCTTTTTATCTCCATTTCAGTTTTGACAACCATGATTTGAAATTTTAATGCGGTAATAAACGAAGTTACAACTTTTCTCGTTCATTTTTTTTGTTGTTGAAACCCATTTCTCATTCCTTTTATAAAAAAAAATAATATTTGAGATTATCTTTTCATCTTTATATTTAATTTAATAGATTAAATGTTTAAAAATTTAATTGTACATTTAATAAAGTATGTACAATAATGATGAATAATAAAAGAGTAATAAATAAAATATTAATAAATACTAAGGGTAAATATGAAATTTTAAAAAATTTGTAAGAGTAGAATAGTCAAAAAACAACGACATGTGAAACGTTTGTATATTGCTCAATCAAGCTTAGTGTAACAAAAATGACCCTTTAGTCTAAGCCAATTGAAATTGGAAATGGTCACAACTCCTTGGCGTTAATTTAAAGCCGCTAGAAGCATGTGTCCAAAGGGAAAAAAAAAGATAGAAAAAAAATAAACATACAAGAATCAATTTTAATGTAAATAAAATAGAATTCCAATGGGAGAAAATGCACAAAATTCCAATGGGAGAAAATATTAACTAACATAATTAACGTGAAAGTAACATGTCTGACATTAATAAATATCTCACTTTATATTTTCTTCATCATTAAATTTTCTACCTATTTGACTTCTTCTATGTAAGACACGTTTTCTTTCCTTCTCATTACATCTACCAATTCTATTATTTTTCTTTAAGTGTAACTACATTTTATTATCTTGTTTGGTCCTCATGGATGGAAATTATAGCAAGCATATGTATAACAAGGGCTTAATTCTCAAATTGTCTGTCAAGGAGATGCATTCAAGTTATGAATTCATTTTCGAGACGTAAAATAGATAAAAAGTGAGTCATCATTTTTCTGTTAGATCCTAAAACTATTTGTAAGTATCCTTCACATAAATAATAAATGGTCTTCATACATTTTCGTTTCCTAAAATTATGTGTATATATTAAAATAGACTATGTTGAAAAATGAGAATGTGGATTGATTGAAGTTTTATCAATTGAAGAAGCTTGCACAAAGTTCGCTAAATAGAGAAAAACACATTCTGTGAAAAATGTTGTATAAGCATTGTTGCTATAATTATGTCTGTTACCACCCGATTTTGGTAGTGCCTCCACATCAGCAAAGGCCCAATGAAGATCCCGTATAGGCCCAATTCATGCTTCACTAAAGACTTATAGGCCCAGCGAGGATCTCCCAGAGTCATAAAAGTCCCATAGAACCTGCGAATGCCCATTGGGCATTGTAACATCTTTGGATCATGGTATTGTGAAGCCCATGATCATTCTCAACACTCACGGCCGACTCATAGTGCCTCGCTGGGCTTCGTATCTATTGTGACTAACGGACATCATGGTATTTGGAATGACCAGAGATAATTAAAGGTAGATTGCGTTAGATTGGCACACAGATCCTCATAACGAAACCAAATCAAAATCTCCTAAAGATTAGGCAACGTGATAAATTTAAATAGGAACGATAATCTAGGAGATTGCCCTGACAATCAATCATCCCTATCCCATAAGGAAGGAGGATCCGATTAGATATCTAATCGATTTGTTTTCCAAATTAGAACTCTTGTACTATAAATACAACGTCTCCGGTTATTCTAAGGTACGCTCTCTTTTACACTAAAATCTCACCCTAAACTCTGCTTAAATCTCTGTCTACTTGTCCCTCTCACACCCAATTACTTTCGCCCCCCGTGTATTATTCCTTATACCGGCAGTTGACTTGATCGTCGGAGTACGAACGATCGCCGGACCTTTTATTTCTAGAGATTTTGGTGCCTAACGATTGTTCGAATGTGCACGTAACATACAAGTTGGCAGATGAGTGACTGAAGATCTGTTGACACATGGACGGTACAGGTTCCGATGTCAACAATGTCCTTGTTAATTTAGTAAGGTTCAAGAAAAAACTCGATTGCAATTTTAAAACATGAATGAAATATTGAGTATTTGATGTTTACACCTAAGTGTTTTATGTTTTATGTACTGAAATTCTTGGAATAATACATTAATGTTAATAACAAATACAACCAAAGGAGAATATGCAACAAAATTGATCTTTAGCTATGCGTAATAATGTAATTCATTTCCTTCTTTCTAATTTTTTTAGTCGCCTCTTTTTATTAATTAAAAAATAGTTAGTTTTGCTATTATTGAGGCTTCATTCAACTTAAAAAATCTTGGGATCTGACAATTATTAAAAGTTTGTCAAATTCTTATTCTTCATAGCATCAATTCCATGAGATTTGATATCAGTAGCTTGTCAATAATCAAAGTACAAATTATCAAAATGTATTCACTAAGTTCAAGTTAGTGTTGATATTACCACAATATAAAACTCATCTCTAATTACAATTATAATTCTATGAATGTAAATAAATATCAACATTATTCATTATAATATTAAACAATATAGTGCAAAATATTATCAAGAACCATATTTTTTTTTTCTTATTGTAATTGCTACTTCAACATTTCAATTTTTAACAATTAAAAAATAAGAATTTTGAAAATATTAAAAATTAACAAAATTATTGCAAAATCATGTGCAACCCACGTGTTTCTAGCTAGTACATCTAAAAGGGTCTAAAAGAGAGAAATATTTTTATACCAAAATATCCCCACTCATATTTTATATTTTCTACTTTACCCTTGATTAATTTAAAAAGTCCCTTTCAAGTGGGTATATATTTATATCTATACTACATATAAAATACTCTAAAAGAGAGAAACATTTTTAGACCAAAATATCATCACTCATATTTTAGATTTTCCAATTTACCCTTGATTAATTTAAAAAACCTTTAAAATTGGTCATATTAAATCTTAATTAAGTACTACTTTTAAAATTATTCACCTATACATCTATACCCATCCCTTCATTTCATAAATTGAATATAATTAATTGAAAACATTAGCCTTCAATTCTATATCATCACTCATATTTTAGATTTTCCAATTTACCCTTGATTAATTTAAAAAACCTTTAAAATTGGTCATATTAAATCTTAATTAATTACGACTTTTAAAATTCTTCACCTATACATCTACCTCTAATAATTAAATTTTAATTAATTAAAGCCTTTAAAATTCTCCACCTATACATCTACACCCACCACTTCATTCCATGATTTAAATATAATTAATTGGAAACATTAGCCTTCAACTCTAATCTATATCTATACTACATTTAAAAGTCTAGAAAAGGAATACGTCCTCACTAATATTTTATATTTCCTAAATTGTCCTTCAATTAATGTTATAATTAAATTCTCAAGTTATATTTGTAACCACATTTAGTCCTTGGAAGTTGAAAATGTTAAATAACCATTTATTATATTTAATTACTGGATTTTAAAATATTTCTATCGAATTGTGACAATGGATTTGGTTAATTACAAGATGAATAGTTATTTACCTTCAACAAAAATGTATTCAACTTATTTTAAGCCTAATTTGAAGTTTAAAATTGCTTCATTTGAAGGTAATTATGTAGTTTGTAAAATCCATAAAAAATTCATTTGAAGATTAGTGTGTTGTGATTTTGGTTTTTGTTAGTTCACGTGAATAATCATTTCACTGTGCTCTATTTTTTATTTTATTTTATTTTACTTTTTAACTTCAATAATTGATACGGATCTCATTTCTATTATTCTTTTTTTATGTTTTTGAATTGAATTGTTATCTATCGCTTAAACTAATTTTTCTTTACTATTTATGCTCCCGTATAAGTTGCTTAAATCGTTAGAATATTTAATGTTGGTAATATTACTTTACTTCTCAATTACTATTTGGATAAGTTTGTTACAAAAATCTGTTAAACAGCGAACAAAACAAAGCAGGATCTAAAGCAGATTTACAGTATGCTTAAGCAGTAAAAATAACAACGATGGATAGGCAAATAAAACCAATGCCTTGGAGCCGGGGCCTGTGTTCAACACAGTGTCCTTAAAGCAATATTCGCCCCCTCACCGAAGTAACGCGAGCGTTTGCTTCCCAGGATACAGTGGCTTGAAATGCAACTGAGCATTCGAACTGAGAATATGCCGGAACAGAATCACCAAGCGACTGGAAGTAGTCAGGAATGAGAATGCAGAGAGATTTCTTGGAGTAAGAATTGTTGTGTTTTGGACTGAAGATTGTTGTTGTATATATAGGCAAGGAGGAGCCTTATGCATTCAGTACACTGCCTTTACTCCAAACGTTTTGGAGTTACAAAACGTTTTGATGTTACAGAATAAATGGATATAAGTTTTGGAGTTACGTTTTTAAATGAAAAAACGTAAAATAAAATTCCAAAACGTAGCTTGCACTTTGTTGCCAATTTTTAGTTCATTCGGTCCGACATTCGTGTACGCAGGTCGCGCCCGCACACAAGTTCAAGGCTCGAAGGCCAAGTCGGTCCAAGATTTTCACCCCCCCTGCGGGCGCGTAGGCCACGGAGGATTCTCTATGCAACAAATGGTTACACCTTACAAATTGTTAACCATATATAAATTGGTCCACAATCTTGTTTTTATCCGATGTGGGATAACTATTTAAGTTTTCCACACATTTTCATAATTTATCCATTTTCCAATATGGGATGGAATATTTATATTCTCCATAAATTCTCACTATTCCATTTGTAACCGATGTGGGATTGTAATCCCTTTTAAGGCTCCTCTCCCAATCCCACTTCTCAAGCAATGTGGGATTCAATTTCACTTCATTAGTGAAAATCTATTTTCCTCCAATATATTTTCCAACAAAGTTCACGCGAAGACATGTGGGCACTAAATCGTGCAAATGAGAATGTTTAATTTTTTCAATTTTTCGATGTAAATGTTATTTTGTTTTATTTTATATACTGGTTGATAAATCTACCTACAATTGCTAACTTGAGGTGCTACGAGCCCAAATTATAGGTGATATTTTGGTTTAAAGCCTCATAGTTGAAGAGTTATATTAAATTAGAAATATTTGTTATAAGTTATTTTCCATTTTATAAAGCAAGAAGATTCAATGTGTTTGAGTAATAGATATATTTAAAAATTTACGTATACTATCTTTGATTCTTTTTGTTTGCACTCTTTAATTGACATTATTTGACTATACTACAAATCTTAAACAATAGATCTTCATGCTCTTACTGATTACATAATTGTAAAAAATACTTTGTTTGTTTTGTTATGCATCTAAATTGAAATGAATGTATTGAATGGTAGTTAAAATAAATATTAATCATTATTACATACAAATGTGGCTATTTTGACAATTGAATACTATAACAAACGGTATATTGCACCGTATTTTTAATATCAAAATTTTGTATGTCAATGCAATATTAATTTGAATATTTGAATAGAAATTTAACTTACAATACCGTTACTAAATTATGTGCAACGCACGTATTACATACTAGTCTACATCTAAAAGGCCCTAAAAGGGGGAAACATTGTTGGACCAAAATATCCTCACTCATATTTTAGATTTTCCACATTACCCTTGATTAATTTAAAAAGTCCCTTTCAAGTAAAGGCATATATATCTATATATCTATACTACATCTAAAAAACTCTAAAAGAGAAATATTTTTAGACCTAATTATCTTCATTCATATTTTATATTTTTTAATTTACCCTTGATTAATTTAGAAAACTTTTAAAATTGGTTCTATTAAATTTTAATTAATTACGACTATTAAAATTCTACTCATATACATCTACATCTAATAATTAAATCTTAATAAATTAAGGCCTTTAAAATTCTTCATCTATACATCTACACACACCATTTCATTTAATGAATTGAATATAATTAATTGGAAACACTAGCCTCCAACTCTAATCTATACCTCTATACAACATCAAAAATGTCCTAAAAAAGAGAAACATTTTTGGACTATTATATCCTTACAAATTTTTTAATATTCCATATTCACATTTAGTATTCATTAATGTATAATTTTTTTTTAAAATTTTTGTTTATTACTCTTTTAATGTTCATCATTATTGTACATTAAATTTTTAACAATTTACTAAATGTACAATTAAATTTTTTAAATATTTAATCTATTAAATTAAATATGAAGGTGAAAAGATGATCTCAATATATTTTTTCATTACGTGGATGAAAAAAAATGAGAAATGAGTTTCAACAAAAAAAAAAAAAAAAAATGAAAGGAAAAAATTGTAACTGAAATGGAGATAAAAATATTATTTTTAATACATTAGATTACAGTGATTACGAGTATATTTGGTTCAGTTATTTTTTTTTTAAATTTTGTTTCTCAAATTAATTTTCAACTACATATTTTATGAGACATACAACTTTTATCAACTTTTCAACTATACATTTTACCAATTTTTTTTCAAAGTATTTAAACCTCACCAAACATATACTTTAGTTTAGAACTAACGTATGAAACTTTTTATTTTTAATTAATTTAATTTAATTTAATTTTTATATATATATATATATATATATATATATATATATATATATATAGGCAAACATTGACATTTCTTTAATTTTTGTTTCATACTCGCATTTATGACGTTTCATTTAAGTCGTCAAATCAAATACGTCTAATAAAAAGAGAACATTCACAAAGAATATTGTTCACAAGGAACTACTACTATAATAAAAGTACAATATTATATAGTCGATCATTATAACATCTCTAATGCAACCGTGGATCACACTAAAAAGTGTGCCACGTCATCTTAAATTTCTTACATGGCAAAGAATAAAGTAGAGGATGTTTAGCACACCGTCTATATTTGGACGGTGTGCTAGACATCCTTGATTTATTTAATGTTTATCTAAATGTGTGTTAAGCCTCATTTGTTTTAATTTATCTCCATCGAAATGTGTGTTAATAATTATTTAATTAATTATTTTAAATTATCTATCAATATCTCTTGTATATGTGGACTACAATTTTTCTAATCGACATTTTCATTGGAGATGATATTCTCTTCGTCTCTATTTTATTTGTCACATATACAACAATCAATATTGTTGCATTGGAGACGCTCTTACATTTTCTTTAATTTTATTATTCGTAAAATATAGCCCTGTAGATTATTAATTCTATAAGATTTGATATCAATAGTTCGTCAATCATCAAAGTTTAAATCACCAAAAGGTCTTTACTGAGTTCAAGTTATTGTTGGTATTATCACAATATAAAACTCTTCTCTGATTGTAATTGTAGTTCCATGAATGTAATTATCTTTTAATATTTATTTATTACTCTCTTATTGTTTATTATTATCGTACATTAAATTTTTAACAATTTATCAAATGTACAATTAAAATGTGTAAACATTTAATATATTAAATTAAATATGAAGGTGAAAAAATGATGTCATTTTTTTTTTGCATTACGTAGATGAAAGAAATGAGAAATAGATTTTAAAAAAATGAATGGAAAATTGTAAATTTTTTTATTACTGCATTAAAATTCAAATTATGGTTGTCAAAACTGAAATTGAGATGAAAATATTATTTATTATTTTTAATACATTAGATTATAGTGATTATAGTTGACAATTAACATTTGAAACTTTTTAAATATTTAATTTAATTAACAATGTGAGAGAGAGAGAGAGAGACTTGACAATTCTTTAGTTTTTGTTTCTTACTATTATTTATATTGTTTTTATTTACATAGTCAAATCAGACTCCCTTTTTATAGAGAACATATACAAAGAATTTTTTTTACAAGGAGTCACTACTCCATTAAATATACTATATTATATAGTCAATTATTACATTCTCTAAAATAAAATTATTAATTATTAATTTTTTTCGTAAAATATAACCCTGAAGATCCCTATTAATACATCATTAATTCTATACGATATGTGTAATTGATACCATGTCTCAAAAGCTTGAAGCAACCACTGGAATACTATCTTCAGCTGACAAGTTTTATGGTTTCTTTAGAAACAACACGAGTGATCTTGTTAATATATTTCCTGCAGGTTTCAAAAGTGTTCAAGTGATTGAAGGAGTGGAGGGGTCTGTTGGTGCTGTCCTCTTTTACTCTTTTGTGGTTGGTAAGAAACTAAGAATAAATAATTGTATCATTTGCCCTTTTTTTTTTTGTCATATTACAACTTAAGTTTTTAGACGAGCCGTACACTAAAGAAACGATATCTGGTTGATAGGAGCCATTACTGAGACGATGAAGGTGAGGACTGAAGCAATAAATGATGCAGAAAGATCTGTAACTTACAAAGTTTTGGAAGGAGATATTTTAAAGCTGTACAAAAGTTACAAGATCACCATTACTGTCAGCAATGGTTCTGTTAAATGGACTATTGACTATGAAAAAGCTCTTCCGGTGGTTCCACCTCCAGATATCTATATGGCCTTTGCATTCGCAACAACTAAAGCGGTGGACGCTTATCTTCTTCTTAGCCAGTAGCTACTGAGGTGCTTAGAATTAATAAATAATAAGATTATAATAATTACCAGTTCTGGTAAGGGCACCTCCCACTTGTTTATTGATGAAGAAATTGTAATATGTGAATTTTTACCGTGTGTATTCCTTTGGTGCAAAATTATCAAATATTATTTAGTAGAAAAAATTGGTTACCTTATTAATTGCTGATGAAATAAGACAATTGTGAGTTGGTCTTATACTTAATTAAGATATTAATAATCTGGTAAATCATATTTAACTTGAGAGATTAATAATATATCTTTATTTAATAAAACAATGTTCTAGTGAATTGAGATATGTATTTAAAAGGTCATTAGTGAACATGTTTTTTGGTTTCTCTCTAAAAGATTGGGTAAGGGCAACTCCAACCATGATCTACAAAATGGTGTAACTTTTACACCAAATTAGTGCAATTTTCACACTATTCACTATTACCATCTCCAACCATGATCTTCAAAAATTGCACCAAATGAATAGTACTTATTTTATTTCCTTTTTTTTTTTTCAACAAGTTATTGATTTCAAAAATTATTTACTTAAATATTCCATCACGAAAAAATAAATAATTTATTAATACTTAAAATTATAAATTAATAATTTTTTAATAATTACCTAAAAATTAGCATTTATCACAACAAAATTAAAAAAGGCATTATATTTAACATCACAATTAACAAAATACAACATTTAACATTCCACAATTAATAACATAAAACATGAAAACAAAGAAACACGAACATAAAATATACTATTTTTTTCAACTAATTCTCGGAATTAGTATATTCATCCCACAAATGATCAATCAACGCATTTCGAAGCGCAATGTGAGCTTCTTTATTCTTGATTTGTCGATGTCGACCAAGAAATTCTTGAAATCGAGTATTGTCATCTGCAACCATCTCAACCTCTGGATTTGGAGCTTCCACCCAATCTACAATTGGCGCATCGACATCACGTTCATCCTCAATAATCATGTTGTGCATAATTATGCACGAAGTCATTATATCATGCAACACACGTTTTTCCCAAAATCGAGCCGGTCCTGCGACTATGGCAAATCTTGATTGCAAAACGCCGAATGCTCGTTCTACGTCTTTTCTACAACTTTCTTGTTTCATTGCAAAGTATTTTTTTTTGGACCACGTGGATCATGAATAGTTTGTACGAGAGTAGACCATTTTGGGTATATACCGTCAGCTAAATAATAACCCGTATTATACTCTTGTCCTTGTAATACATAATTAGCAGGAGGGGCAATACCTTAAGCGAGATTGGCGAACAAATGGGATGCCTCTAACACATTGATGTCATTGTTTGAACCTGGCAAACCAAAATGTGCATGCCATATCCAAATATCATAGTCAACTACAGCCTCGAGGATAATTGTTGGGTGTCCACTTCGACCTGTATATTGTCCTGCCCAACTCGTTGGACAATTTTTCCACTTCCAATGCATACAATCTAGACTACCTAACATTCCTGGAAAACCACGTTGCTTTCCAATTTGTAGTAGCCTGGCAATGTCATTAGTATTTGGTGATCTCAAATACTGATCGGCAAATACCTCTACAATGGCACGGCAAAATCTCTTCAAACTCTCAATTGCAGTGGATTCTCCTATTTTAATGTACTCATCAGTAGCATCCGCCGCTACACCATATGCCAACATCCGAAACACAGGAGTTATCTTTTGAAAAGCAGACAAACCTAATTTACCTACCCTATCCCTTTTTTGCTTGAAGTATTTGTCATGACCTTCAACGGCCTGAATTATACGTAGGAATAAAGATTGTGACATTCGAAATCGTTGTCGAAACATTGATTCATTGTACCGTGGGTTGTCGGCAAAATAATCGTTGTACAACCTTGTATCGGCATTTTCTCGATCGCGACTGATCACTGCATGACCAACAATTGACCCTCCACGGACTGGGTGTATTTGTTGTTGATCGAGATAATGGACGATGAGAATGTTGTTGTTGGTAATTAAGCGACTAATATCTTTTTGTTCTGCATTAATCGCTTTGATATCTTTTGTAAGCCATACTTCGTCCTCATTATCACTATCGGACGATGAAGACGAAATAATATTTGATGAATAAGAGGGACCATCGAGATTGGGATTCATTGTTTTGAATGAAGTGAACGATTGTGATTTAGCAAATTACCCGATTGCCTTTTTATAGTTGTTGAGTTAGATGAATTAAAAATCTTATCATTGATGACGTAATCAATCTGAACCGTTGGATGGATTTCATCTACTCTAGGCCGTTGATTTAGATATACCATATCTCTTTATCAATATCTTATCATTTATGACGTAATCAATCTCAACCGTTGGATGGATTTCATCTACTCTAGGCCGTTGATTTAGATATACCATATCTCTTTATCAATATCTTATCATTTATGATGTAATCAATCTCAACCGTTGGATGGATTTCATCTACTCTAGGCCGTTGATTTAGATATATCATATCTCTTTATCAATATCTTATCATTTATGACGTAATCAATCTCAACCGTTGGATGGATTTCATCTACTCTAGGCCGTTGATTTAGATGTGCCAAATCTTACCCTATCTCTTTAGTAAAATCTTATCATTTATTCCGTAATAAATCTTAACCGTTAGATGGATTTCATCCAATCTTAGCCGTTGGTTTATATTTTGCCCTATCTCTTTCATTTTTAATATAAATAGGATACCATACTTTACTTTTATTTTACTTTCACAACTTATATTCAAGAAATTTACTCTTACCACCTACAAATGAATTCTACTACACGATCTTCTTCATACACAAATGAAGAAGACATACACTTAGTACATGTATATCTAGATATTTCCCAAAATCCCATTGTAGGTATTAACCAATCAAAAGATAAATTCTGGTCAAGAGTTGAGAATGATTATAACAACTTAAAACCAGAATATATCACTCAATATCGAACACAGAGATCATTATCCTCTCGCATGACGATCATTATTACTGCTGTTGGCAAACTAAGGGGATGCATTCGACAAGTGGAATATTCGAATCCAAGTGGTGCATCAGAACAAGATATAGTGAGTATTCCTGGGGTTTTTTTTTGCTTATAAATATTATATCTAATGAAAATTAATTTATTCGTTTATATCATGTTGTAGTTGAATCGGGCGAAAACATTGTTAGCACAAGAAGAAAAATTTAAGAAGGGTTCAAATTTGATCATGTATGGTTCCTACTTAAAGACACAGAAAAATTTGGACACGATAACTGTAGAGAATTACCAGACTATCAAAGGCAAAGTGTTAATTTTGCATCATCACAATCAGAGTCTCCTACTTCAGAGTCGCCAAGCTCAGCGTCTCCTGGATTGTCTTCATTTTCTCTTCAGGTAGATGAAGAAAATGTAGGTGGTACTTCTACTGGACGACCAATTGGAATAAAAAAAGCGAAAGGAAAAAAGAAAACTGAAGAAGAAAATGCAATAGTGATTGAAGAAATTAGAGAACAAAATCGACAACTCTCTGAAAGGCTGACAAAACGAAACGATGATAAACAACAAAATTATCATATCCAAATGCTACGAGCTCAAACTGAAGCAAAAAAAGTGGATGTGGCAGCTCAAAAAGTGGCTGTGGCAGCAAAAAAAGTGGCTGTGGCTGAAATTCGAGAGGAGAATAGAGTTTTACTCACAAATTTGAATGATGTTGCAGATCCAAATCTACGTGAGTTTATTCGAAGTGAACAAAAAAGAATCGTGCAAAAACGATCTGATGAGCTAGCCAAACAATCTCAAAGTACTTCAACTCCGTTTGGACAATATTTTGATGACTTTGGAGGATCTGGAAATGATTTATCGGATTATTAAATTATCTCTATTATTTCATGTTGTAATTTACGTTTTTTAATGTTGTTGTTGTCGTAATAATTTCTATTGTCTTGTTGGAGTTATCACATTTTTATTTTTTTAAAATTATTGAGTAATTTTATTTTAACGTATACATTAATTAATTTTTATTAATCGATTACAATTTTTTACATTAATAAAATAATAATGAAATAACAAGAAACATAAATAAAATTAAACATTTTCATTGCAAAATAATATAAAAAAGGACATATAGGGAACAACAAATTTAACAAGACCAAAGTGAAGGACAAAATTAGAAAAAAAAAAAAAAGGCTGGAAATCTGCGCCAAATGAACAGTGCTGCGCCAAATTTGGCGCAGCACTGTTCACTACTCCAAAATGGAGTAGTGATATAGCGCACGGTTGGAGGCGAGATTCAGCTTCATTTTGGCGTGAAACGCCATTTTGGCGCAGCGTTGGAGAAGCTCTAAGAACCCTATGATAGAAATATAACAAAATAATAATCCATTTATGTTTGATTTTATTATTTCGTGTTGTAATTGATGGAACATTCAGAGCTACACTCTAGATTAGCCGTAAAGGTGGATGCAAAGCATAGTATGCACACATCACAAAGGGCATACATAATTAGCGCTTTGGAAGTATATGCAAGCAAATTGACAAAAAAATTTTAAGTTGTTAGAATTAAAACTAACATGACAACAAGTAGCGAGTGACTATTATCAGAATATTTAGACAAAAATCGTCATGTGATACAAGATGTGAAAATTAATTGAAATTTAACAATAAAAATGCGTGAAAAAAGTTGGGGATATAAGTGACAAATTTTCAAAGATTGGTATTTATTGTAATTAAAACGTAGTGTAGATAATAAAAATTGTAGTGAGAATATAATTACACTTTTTGTTTATTGTTTAAACGTTATACCCGTGTATATCATTCATAGCACTACAATTTTGTGGCCAACATCTTAATTCTATTCCTCCAAAACACAACAACACCCCAATTTTGTGGCTCAACAACATAATTCTATTAATCCAAAACACAATAGCACCACAAATTTGTGCCCAATGCCTTCTTCCTGATTTCTTGCAAATTCTCTTTTGCTTATGACTTCTACGTTATTTCAAACTCAGCCACAAAAGAAAAAATTTGGTAATAAAACAAACTGAATTGAAGCAAGATCTTAATTTAGATATACAAAACCCGAATCCGATCTGTGCACAAAGTATAGCAAACTGTAACCGAGGGGAGAAAAAGGCAGATTTTATTAGAGAAATGATCGATTCACCCATTTGCAAATTTTATTGTTTGGTAAGTGATTTCTGTCGGTGAGTTTGAGCACTTCTTTGCACATCTACTTGTTAGATTTGTAATCGATTTTCTACATATAATGGAATCAATGTATAATGAGATCTATTGAAAAGATAAGAAAGAACATGCTGATGATGATGGGTTTAAATTTTGACTAAGTGCTGATTTTTTTTTTTTATTTACTCTTTAATTTCTATTTTTATTGGTCGAATGACGTCTTTCTTCATGTTGGATCCAAGACTTATAATATGTTGAAAATTGTTTACTGTTATAAAAAAATGTTGATTTGCGTTTAGTTATATATGTGTCATACTGGTTTCTGTGCCTTAGTTAACTTTTGGAACAATTAAATTGTAGATTCATTTATGGGACAATATGAAATTTGGGTTACATAAAAAATTTGAGAATCTTGGGTGGGACAATGGTGTTTTGTTACTTAGCTACCTCCGAAGATAGGCTAGTCAAGTAGTTGTACATTAATAAATTTCATAGTTGATATATATATGCTTGAGATTTGTAACTGGAATACTCTTTCGAAATATCTGAAGGATGTAGATTTGTTGATATCGATTTGATCATTATATGTACTTAAAATTCAAAATTGTGATTCGTTAGTTAGTTTTAAAGTTTTCCAAATATTAACAAATAAAAAAAATCTATTTTCAAAGTGCATTCCATGAAGTAAAAAGACAAAAAAAGAATAAAAGAGGTAGGGCTAATTAATAATTTTGCTATCTGATATCCCAAATAGTCCAATTTTATTGATTTTTAAAATTTTCTAATATGTTATAATGTTTTATTTATTTTGATGCTTATGAAAGATCACACTTATACCATTTGCTGCAAATTATACTCGGACTATTTTATATTTGTATAGATTACAACTTAAAATACAATAACATAAATATTCTACGAACCATTTTACGTGCATCGCACGTCCTACAACTACTTAAAGTATTAAAAGACAAAAGCTAAAGAGAACTTACTGTCCGTCGCGTAAGTTATATATGGTGAAGCTCAATTAGACTTAAATCATAATTGCTTCTTTGGCCCCTAAAAATCTCAACAAATTACTAATAAGGCTTACATGAAAAAGATAACAAACATAACTAATTATTTAAATCAAAATAAAAGGGGATCCGCTCAAGACTGTCCACCTTATCGTTTTATCGGCATGTCTCAATTAACCATAGTCCCTCTTCAGATCGTTCAACATGCCTAATAATTGGATTACAAATGCATCCTTCGAGTTGGGATAAAAAAAGATTCGTCCTTAAATTACTGTCTCATTTTCATCTAACAAACAATCTCTTGAATATGGAACCAGATCAACGCTGAAAACTTTAGAAGTACCCGCCACCAACTTATAATTTTCATGTGTGGAAAATTGATTATTCGAAAAATTACCCACACAAAATCCCATAAAACAAAGTCTGCACGCCCACTTTTTGATCAACTTCGACATACATAAAAGATGCCTCAAAACTTCATCTTTTAATTACATAAAGTAAATTCAATCCTTTCAATCTACCAAGGCCATACCTGCCTATTTTATTTCGCACGGTCTCCACAAAACTACTCAAAATGTCACTAGAAGAAAACGCAGGAAAAAAAATTGCAAAAAGATGTTTAACATAAGAAATTTTGTTGATTCAAAATGTGAATATCAAGAAATAGAAAAAATATGGAAAAAAAAAAAACTTCACAATATTTTCATTAAAATATCAAAAGACAAAAGCTAAAGAGAACTTAGTGCATGCTTGGCTCTGTTTTTTCAAGCTTATAGTACATTCCGTAATACTCACAATTTTTATTATGTTCATTTTGTATTCACACATTTTGTAGAACCTGCTTATAGTATTGTACACATAAAATTTACTGCTTATAATCTGTTGGAAATTTGTTTAAAATGTTGATAAATTAACTAAGTGACTTCGTGTCAACTTAGCCAAATATACAAGTCCCGACCCAATCCGTTTAGGCAAATTTGTTTGCCACTTCGACGCACGCTTCGGGGGCAACGCCCCCGGAACGGGGATCGACCTGCCCGATCAGGTTGCGGGGTTGGACCATGCGATCGCACAGGTATGTAAACCTGCGATCGCAATATGGCTAAAATTTTAGCAGAGTGTATTTTGGTCCTTCCATGCGATCGCAGGAGGAAAAGCTTTGCGATCGCATGGTTAATCTGGGCGAAGTCTTGTTCTAATTTTTGTGCTGTGCGATCGCAGCTTGGTTAAACCATGCGATCGCATAGGTTTGCGTGAACAGACATGTCCTTTTGAAGAGTTGCACGATTTGGTTCATTCCTTTTCGTTTCCAACCAACTCTCCAACGTTAAAAAGGGCTATGAACGTCCATTCTGCAGATAGATTGATACAGAAACGATTGCAAACAAAAATCACTCATATTCTTCATCGTTGAACCATTTTTATTGCATAAAATCTGGTTTTCCATATTTTTCATCCATTGGAGTACTAAGCCATCATTGGTTCGCTGTACTTAAGTGTTTGTTGTGCTACAAAACTCAAGCGAAACCGTTGTATCTTGGGAGTCATTTGCCAAAGACCGAAAGCACCTTGCGGGGCAATTTTGACTTAAGGACAAAGAGTGCAACTCTTGCCTCGGTTTATCTTCTTCATTTCCAGATTTTCGGTTCTTGTTTTTTATTGCTTTGGGTCACTTCCACAGAATTCCGCCAACATAATCTACAAAATTACAATTTTACCAAACATATACTTAATGTCAGGATATCCGCTGCAGAAGTTACAACCAAGCGTATTGACACTGTAATCACAATCCCATCTTTGGTCCCCTAAAAGTCTCAACAAGACAAAGCAAATTCCCAAAAAGAACAAGAAAAGAAAAAAGAAAGAAAGCTAAAGGCAACTAATTAATTTTTTTTTCTTCCTAATTTTCATTTATTTTTAAATTTTTTTGAGCATTCAAGTTATTCTGATCGACAACAGTGCAATCAAATTTTGATTAACTTGTCAAGTAATAGTAAATGTATCTTAAAAAGTAAAGTCATTGTTACTTATTCTTTTTAATGATGAAAACGGTAAACATGGGGGAAATATTGGGTAGAAAAAAACGAAGTTTTAATTTCTTTGCATTTATTTTCTCGTTTCAATTTCACTTTCATACTCAAACAGAAAATATATCTATTACTAATTTGGTCATTCCATGTTTTTATTATAATAGATGCACTGAACCCGCTCAAGAAAGAACTATGCCAGTTAATGGCAAGTGCATTCTATCTGTGCTTGATTATAATTTATTTGATTATTTCTTATTATAAAAGTAGTTATCATTAGATTATGTTGGTAATCAGGAAGTGACAATAATTAGTGCAAATAATTAATTGATTGCTTCATTTTTTTGACAATAAAATGATAACTAAATTTAATTTGTAAATGCATGTAATATAGCCTTTGTTACTCAAAATATCCAATCCGATATATATTTGCACTTCATCATAGTTGTTGTGAATAATATTTAATTATTTATTAATTAATTTTCTGCCAACTGTTGTATATAGAATTCATGTTTCATGTGCTTGCAAAAATTGAAAGCATTGATGCTTACTGGATTCGATCTACGTTATTTGATGCTCATCATATTTATAATCGTGTTTGAATGTGACGCCGAAGAATCGCAACCTAAATTGATTAGCCATTGCTAGGGTTAATTATTTCAGTGGTCATTGAATTTTACATTGTATTACTGACTGGTCATTAAACTTTAAAATTTTTCTCAATAATCACTTGGCTTTAAAACGTTTTACCCATTCATCATTTCTTTGAATTCCGTTGATTGGAGTTAACAGTTTGGCCAATGGAATTTACACCTGGCGTAATTCCACCATCAAGTCAAGCCAACTTAGAATTGTACGTCTTCAATTGTTTTTTTCGCACTATCAAAACACGCTTAATACAAATAAATATGCTTAAGTCAAGAAAATCCGAAAATAGAAGAAAGGGAATGGGTCAGCGACCCTGTGAGGCCGCACACCTTGGCTGCGGCTCTCTATTCAGTTTGTGCGGCCGTGACTATTTAACTTGCAAAATGCAGCTGCAAAAGTAAGTTCCGATTAACCTGAAGAAAATGACAGCCAGTAACCCAATTCTTGACTGAGAAAACTAAACTTGTTGGACAACTTGAGACAGAGTAGAATCATAATTATTTCTTGCACGCAAAATTATATATTGTTCACCATTCACCAAGAGGCAAGAGCAATGCATGGGATCCCGCAGAAATCTGTCCATCTTAAACAGAAAATTGACAATTATTATAATTAACAGCAAATTGCAAGCCATCTGGGGTCCATAGCCAGACGAATAAGTTTTTGTTCTCAGGCAACTCATGCAAAATGTGTAGTGCTTAGCAAATTTCAAGCCATCTGGCCTCTGGGGGTGGGTACATCAAACATTACCTAACCATTTACAAAAGATGACGTGGTATGGCAATAATTCATGGTTTAATTTTGAAAAGTTGGGCTCACTAAGCAGTTCATTTGTGCTCTTTTCTTTAAAATTATTTAGCTATGTTTGGTTAAGTTTTTTTTTATTTTTTTTTTAAATTTATTTTCAACCACATATTTTATAGGATGCACAAATTTTAACCACGTATTTTATCAACTTTTATCAAAACCTTCTAAAAAACTACTTTTAATTAATTTGCAATTTATTTGATTTCATTTACGTTATTATGATTTTAATGATTTACAAAAAAAATTTGATGACTATATAGTTGAAGTTTTTGATATTACATTGATATGGTTTGAACTAAGTTAAATATGTTGTTATAAAGTTATTAATTTTATAATTTTTATTTATTCTCTTTAAGTGGATGAAGCATAACTTTTTTTTTCCAAGTTGTCGCAGTATATGTTCAAGTTTATTAGAGTGATTTTGTCCATCTAATTAAGGTGATGAAAAAAGTACGTGCAATTCTAATAAAATATATTTCTTTATCCCTTTTCCTCTAATAAGTGATAATTTATTAGAATTAGATTTTGGGCACACTTCTCCACTCGTTTAAATAATTTATTTAATTTATCAGTGATGAAAAACGTTCGTACAATCAGGGGTGGATCCAGGACTTTAGCTTATGGGGGCTGAAATTTTTTTTTACCTGCCTTTTTAAAGAATAAAAACAAGCATTTCTTCTCTTGGCCGAAATCGACTTTCCATTTGTAAATTCTAAAAACAACACACATACAAAAAAATCTATCAATCAACAATAGGCTGGCAAGACACAACAATCTAATAAAAATCCACAAGGCAACAAAATGGGTTGATAAGACAACAAAATAAGCTGACAAGACACACAAATACAATAATAAGTATAATCAGGGCCGGCCCTGAGATTTTGGAGACTTTAGGTGAAATTTTAAATAGGGGCCTTAATAAATAATTTAAAATATATATACATACGCAATCTTAAATTATAGTGTTGAACTACGTTAAATCTTTTGTGTTTGAGTTTGATTATTCTCTTAAAGCTCGATGAAAGTACTCAGTGAATTATCCAACAACAGTGAAAATTTTCAGTATGAAAAATCAATCCAACAAATACCAAAAGCATTTAAGTCCTTACGCATTCCATTACTCCCTTTTTAAATTAACTTTAAAAATTTCAAACACATTATAATAGCATAACGAGAGAGTAGAAAAAATCAAATACAAATAATAGTCATATTCACTCTTATTTTATTTGCTTCATAGGCACAGATACGAATTAGGAAAACGGGTTAAGTGAATTTCAGATCCATGAACTTCATCAACACAGACTAAGAAAAAAATAAAACTTAAAATCAAAAGATCTAACCCTAACCTTAATAATAATATAGCAAAAATAGAAAAAAGATTAAACTGAAACTAAATTATTTCGTAGAAAACATTAAAATGCAAAAGACTTATTGAAAGTCAAATACAATGAAAAATAATTATATAAATGATTGTAATTAGGCTCAAATTTAATGTAAAAACATATAAATCTCTTAGGCTTCTTTTCAGTTAATGAAAATAATTTTAAGCAAATTTGTAACAGAGTAGCATATTCACAAATAACCGCCAAGAGGATAACGAGTATGAGGATTAATGTGCTAATTTGGGCCTTGTTTGTCATTTGGGCTGATTTTCAAAATGTGGCAAATTCTTTAAAAAAAAAATTAATATGGGCCAGATTTTTGTGGCCCAACAATGGGTGGGGGCCCTAGGCGGCTGCCTAGCCGCCTATGCCCAGGGCCGGGCCTGAGTATAATCCAATAAGAGAGTAAAAATAAACCGGCTTCATCAATTTATAGCAGTCTGAAAAATAAATAATCATTCAAACATATATTCTAGTAAATTATCATCACTCATTAGTCATTACTGGAAAAAAGATAAAAAGAAACTTCTCATTTTATTAATAAAATACATTTTTCATATTGGAATACTACACAAAAAATTCTATAATTTTTTCACTCAATATTACAGCACAATTATCGCTTTAATCAGATTAACAAAGTCACTTTAACAAGCATGAACATATACCGCGACAACTTAAAAAAAATGCTTCATCCACTTAAAGAAAATAAATAAAATTTATAAAATTAATAACTTTATAAAAACATATTTAACCTGGTTCAAATCATATTAGTATAATATCAAAAACTTCAATTTTATAGTCACCAATTTTTTCTTTGTAAATCAATAAAATCATAACAGCGTAAATAAAATCAAATAAATGGCAGATTAATTAAAAGTAATTTTTTTAGGAGTTTTTGATAAAAGTTGATAAAATGCGTGATTAAAATTTGTGAATCCTATAAAATATGTGATTGAAAATATATTTGAAAAAAAAATTAAAAAAACTTAACCAAACATAGCTAAATAATCTAAATCTAAATCTAAATGTAATAAAAGAGGCAAACTTTCTTACTATTTATATTGCCACGTGTCGACTTCACATATGGCTGTCTTCCTTTTTCCCCCCTTTTTTGTTCCTTTTTTTATTTTCCTTTTTTGTTTGGATAATTATATTTAAACCATAATTTTTTAATCACACCACATTTTATAATTGTAATAAAAGTCTTCAACAATATCTAATTTTCACATTTATGTCCCTAACTATTTGTTATCACATTTTTATCATCAACATATTAATTATTCATCTTATATTTGTCTTTGATGATGATTTTTGTTCAAAAAATTAATTAAGAGAGCTTAAAAATATTTTTTTTGTCTCTCATATTTTAAAATAAACAAAATAAATACAAAATACAAAAGTTTGACAAAATATTTGTCTCTCATTTTAATGCACATTAAAGCCCTCAACAATATCTAATTTTTACATTTATGTCCCTAACTATTTGTTATCACACTCTTTATCATCAACTTATTAATTAGTACATCTTATCTCTGTCTTTGACGATGATTTCTGTTCAAAATATTAGGACCTACAATTTACAACTCACTTTTTATCCATACATTCACTCACAACTTATAATATAAGCACTTAAAAAATAAATTCAGCACTACCAAACATATGCTTAGTATTTCTCAACTTTTACTATTTTGCTTAGTAAACAATTTGAAAACAGTTATGCAATCAACCACAAATTCTTCTAGATTGTAAATTGTGGTTTGTTCAAATAACTGTTTGCTTGTTATATTTATATTTAAAAAGTGCATCTTTTGATTACCTATCTTGTATTTGTTGAGTGCTAATTTTCTTAAACTATTTACTGTAAATTATAATCGAACTATTTTATATCTGTATAGATTATAAATTAAAATTTAATAACGTAAGTATCCTACGAATCACCTTACATGCACCGCACGTCCTACAACTAGTTTTGAAGAAAAGAGCACAAATTAACAAGTTAGAAAACCCACACACTTTCCAAAATCAATCCATGAACTATTGCTAGTGCCACGTCATCTTCTATAAATGGTTAGGTAATGTTTGATGTACAACAAGCATTACCCATATGGGATCCATGGCCAGAAGAATAAGTTTTGGTTATGAGGCAACTCGTGCAAAACGTGTAGTGCCTAGCTATTTGTAACAACAATAATACTCAAAATAGACTAAAAGCATTTTCGATACATTTTATGGATCATTAGCTGTGGTGGGGGGCCTCTAGGGAGACCTAGACCTCCAACTTTTTGAGATAGTCTTCTTTTTCTTTTTTTCTTTTTTTAATATGCAATTTAATTTTGATCCAATATCAATTTAATAGATGACAATTGGACATATTGAGTCAATATCAATTTCTAATATTAGGCAATTGGACTCATTGGCCTCATAAAATTAATAATGCAAAATTACAAATGATTGGCCCATTATTCAATTTCAGTGTACGTTCACCCATTTGAAATCTGAAAATCATAATTCTCTTCCCTGTTTTTAGATTGAGTAAAGCAGAAGTTTGATTACGACATTCCAATATCTACAAATTTCTCCCAAATCACTCAACAATTACCTTATATTAATTTCTCCCAAAATTTTAAATACAATCCCTCAAATTTACCATAAAATCTTCAATTGCTAGACCACCAAAAAAATCAAGACGACGTACAAGATGTTGAAGCGTGGGACAAATTTCGTGCTCATCACTCCATTGATAAATTTTTTAGGTAAATGGAATAGTAAAAATAAGTCATTTTTTTTATAAATAAAAATTAATAAATGCATTTTGCTTGTGAATGAATATCATGTTCAATTGATTTTTTTCTTTTTTTCTTTTGAGCTTAAGTGATATTTAATTTTATTTATGTACTGGGTCTTCATATTTTTGGAAGATAATTTTGTAGAAGGCAATGTGAACAAGAAGAGTTTGATATTTGTTTTTTTTTTTTTTTTTTTTTTTTTGTCTTATTTTAGACATTGCACATTAGTAGTCTAAGGCCCCGTTTGTTTTTATTTAAAATTTTGCTAAAAAGCTGAAGTTTAAGTCACCAATTAATTTTAATAACACATTTCATGGACCAACAACTTTTTAACCACATATTTAATCAACTTTTCTAAAAAATCTGATTTTAATCAAAATTGAACAAACCCTAAGTGATATGTTTTTTAAAGAAAAATCAACATATTAATGCGAAATCAGGTCAAACAATAGTTAAATGAGTTTGTTTATCTATTTGTGTATAGTATAGTGTGTAAATAAAATAAAGTATGAGAACTCATAAGCAACGTTTGTAAAAAAAATCCATCACTATTATATTGTTTCAAATTTTTTGCACGTTAATCTGGGACTCCTCAACTCAAAATATCTGGCTCCGCCACTGTTATGAATTGCTATATAGGTGGCATATATGTTAGAAGATTTTCGATTTACGTGACATTAATGTCTAATGAATAGACATTCAAGTTTAAATTTAGTCTCCAATGCATTCTATAAATTACTATCTAGGTATATATTATTTTATTAAAATAAAAATAAAATTATATTTAAATTTACATAGAAAATCTAAATTTTGCTCTGTCAGTATATCTAATGGAGCTTTTAAATTTAAATAGAGCTCTAGACATTGTCTATTTTTTTTGTACTACATCTTCTTAACATAATCCTTGACAACTTGCATTAAATAAGAATTTTTTAAACATTATCTATTTTACTCATATGACAAAAAAATAATACATATAGCATTCCACAATTACATTGGAGATGCTCTAAAAGAGTCAGAGTCCATTTTGATTTTAGTAGTGTGATTGTTTAGTGGACTCAGCAGCATTAGATGGTATTAAAAATGACAAATAACTAAAATTTTATCTATTTATATTTCTACACTTATTTAATAGTTTTTCTGTGCTATAAAGATAATTTTACTTTTTTTATTTATATGTCCCAAATTATAAGTCATTTTCCTTATTGATAAGATAGTTAATTGGAAAATTTTCACAAGTAAGCCATATTTTGTAATTATTTATAAAAAAATTGTAACATGTTTTTTATTCCAAAAATACTGTGTTTCATCTAATTTTTAATTAATTATTTAATTGATTAAATATTGTAACAGAATCTTTAATTATCCCATTTACCATTTTGATTAGGATTTTATATGTAACTAATTAAGATATTATCTCTTATGAATCCAATCTCTCTCATGTTTCTCTGTCTTGCATTTTCTCAAGTGTGAAAACTCTCTCCTGTTTTTCTCTCTTGCATTTTCTCAAATGTGAACGTGGGTTCTTCCTGTCTAATATATCTTATTCCTCTCTTGCATGAGACGTACGACATTGATAAAATAAAATTTCAGAAAAAAATTTCTGGTTGTGAATTTCGATTATTTAGGTAATATTCAATTTTATACAATTTCATTTCATTTTTGTTGAAAACAGATTTAGAAAACCTAATGATGTTTTGAGATTTTTGATATTTTCTATATTTACATAAATCTGGAATAAGTTATCAATATAAAAATTCGTTCACGTTATTTGTATGTAAATATGGTGCGCTTGCTTTTAAGTAATTATGTTGTTTTGTGTTTATATTGTATTAATTGATCACAATATGTTGCATTGAGTGTTAACAATCATTTGTGTTTGATGTTACAAAATTTGTATTAATGTTGCAACAGGCGAAGATGACAATATTTTCGTCAGTATTAGTATTATTAAAAGTTGAAATTAGGTTGCATCGGTTGTTAAAAAATATATATCAATATAATAGAAGTCTGGAAAAATTAAATGTTGCGTGTGTTACATTGCGTGTAATGTATAATATGTATAATATGTATTGCACTTGTTGTTACAAAATGTGTGTTAATGTTAGAAACATATGTGATAATGTTACATCTAATAAATGGCTTGCGAGTTTGATGTTACAAAAATATATGATTATATTACATGTGATAAATGGCTTCCGAGTTTGATGTTACAAGAATATGTGATAACGTTACAAAAATTTGGGGTAATGTTGTGTATCAATTTGTCAAGAGCAAAATATGACTAAGAAGAAGGCTCTTCTGTTGCATGTATTGGAGTGTAGAATAGGTTGAATCCAGGTTTACCATGGTAAGACATAATAATGGCCTAAGCCACATAAAAGAAAAATGCCCAACGCCGATCTGCGTTTAAATTCTATAACAATGTTTATTTCATTTGATTTTAGTTGCATTAATCAGATCATTCTTTAAGGTGACATAATTTACAGCTTTATGATACGACCGTCCAGAACACACCTCCATCAATCTACCTTGCTATATTTCGAGTACATATATTACATTTAGCGAATACATTTCTATGCCAATAACCAGAAACCTATATACTTCTTCTGTTAGCATTTATAGATTTGGAGCATGGAGCCAACCAATAAACAATTAACATGTTCAACTTTCGAGCCTTTTGTGAAGCAAAAGACAATCATAAAACATGAATATAAAGAAACTAATTCCAATCACTACGCAATTGAAGAAACCCGAAACTCTGAAATAACAATACAGATAGAAAGACATAACCAATACAAAACGAGGATGAACCCGAATAACCTTTTTAAAATCACGGAGTTTCAAATAACAAGTGGTACGATTACATTGGAGAGAAATTTTCTGGGGCTTGATCTTGGCCATAGAAAGCGCCTCTGTATAAAAATCCAGCACTTCCTCGTACTTATCTTTCCTGTAAAATTGGTGTGCCCTCTCAATCTCATTCATCATTGCCCCCGATGCCATTGAAAATTTTGCTTGGATTGCAAATTCATCTTCTTCCCCTGCTTTGGTGATTTCATTTTCGTGAGAGACTGAGTTAATCTTCTAGTTGGAGTATCCATGGGTTGGATTTTGCCTTCAATAACAGTGAATCAATGGTTGCAGATACTTATAAAATGAAAAATCATGGTTAGGGTTTGCAAAATGGGATACAGATAATGAGAAATGAAGAACTGTATGGGATGTTTTTGAAGATACGTGGATATTGGATGATAGTACAAGAACCCACTACAAGAAAAACAGTCTATTGCAACGGGCGAAAAACGTTGCGAAAGACCTTTCGCAACGTGCATGCGCACGTTGCGTCCTTCGATGTTGCCGAAAAGTATTCATTTACGGCAACGGGCATTGCACGTTGCCATTTAATTTTTAGCAACGTTCAATGTCCGTTGCCATTTAGTTTTTAGCAACGGTCACTGTGTGTTGTCATTTATAGTTTTTAGCAACGGTCAATGTCCGTTGCCATTTAGTTTTTAACAACGTTCAATGTCCGTTGCCATTTAGTTTTAGCAACGTACATTTGCACGTTGCCTTTGCCTATGTATTCATTTTCAACAACGTTCTTGTGCACGTTGTCGTTATCTTGGGTTTTTTATCTATTATTTCGAAATATATTTTATATATATTCTTGTACTTTCTCAATCATTTAAATACAAAATTACATTATAGATATAATAAAACTCAACTAAGTAAAAGACTAAGACTGCGTAAAATAAGAATAAGACTAAGTAAAATAAGAAAGATATGCCAATACAACTTTATTGTACATTTGGATAAATATACTAACACGAGGTTATAAATATCAACACAAGATTTCTCCCTCCGACTAACACATCCATCACGCAACTTATTCTGAATGTGTTAAGAAAATGAAGATATATCAGACTCACATTCAAAACGAACAGATTTGTTTTTGAACTGTACACTTGGAGCCATATCATCAGGTTGAACTGATGAATTTGTGAAACTTTGAGGGACATTAGCATGTACATCTGGGGTTGTCGTAACATTCTGAATACTACCGCTTGAAGTGGAATTGGTATAAGCTCGTCTGGTATTCATTCCATCAGTCATGCAGCTGAAAAGATAATACTAGTAGATATTAGTAATCCGTGTAATATTTTTAGCAACGCTTGGATTTACTTCTTTTCTTGGGTGTCAATTGGAGGCCTATCAACTCAAATTGCTAACTAAAACTAAAAACCGTTCGGTAAAATATGGAAAGAGGAAAGCAGAAAAAGAAATGACTTGAGGTTTCCATTGCAAACACATGCTAATTGATATTAGCTGCTCAATGGTTTCAAATCCATACACAAAGATGGTAGATTTACCTGCTCGGAGTTTCCACCAATGAACCTGATTCCATTATCTGTTCTTCAGAAATTTTTCCAGGTGTAGGAGATTCATCAGGTTGCTTCTCTAAGTTGAGTTTCTCAATGGATGCATTAGAGAGCCATGAATTGAATTTCAAAGGTGTTGCTTCTGCATCTTTAGTTGATGCATCCTTCCATTTCTCTGATGCTTTTCGAATTTCAGCAGGAGTCTCAGGCAGAGTTCCACAAGCTTTGAGGAACTTAGCCTACAGAATATAATTACTCAACTTAGGCGTCTCTAAATACTTAAAGCATGGACTCACCAATTATATTAACAAATTATACAAATATATTTATGCACATATACATACATAAGCAGGTGTATTATTTACATTTCTATAGAGTGGTGAGACTGTGGTTCTGTGTATGTATCTATTCCTCTATATGCAAACAGTGTCGAGTATTCAGATTATGATAATAAAAATCACAATCAAGCAGTAAAGATTTCACCTGAAAGCAACTGACTAAATGCATCACCAATACTTAAAATTGACCGATTCAGATCTTTAATTTGAACACAGCCATTGACCTTGAGGATGGCAGGGATAAGATATGAGCAGAATTGAGTAATAGATTAAGACATTTCTATAAATGACTAGAACCCTACAAAGCAATGTATTATCTGTAATTTCTCAACGCTTCACTGAAAGGTAACAAAGAACAAACAAATATACACAAATATCAAAAGTAACATTAAGGTAAATAGGTAATGAAGAAAAAATTAAATCAACACGCAACAGAATTAACTAATTTTGTTATGTGTTAGAAAACCCCGTGGTTCATTCTAAAATATTGCCTTATAGTTAGCAAATGATTGTTCTGTAATTAGATGATGTTCTTGACACTGGAATTGGGAAATATTAGCTTAACTTGTTTCAGATTCAGCTTGGCAATTAATCATATGGTCGTCATGATTTGTTAAATTTTACATGAATCCATAGATTCAGCAGCTCACTCATGTTTCAGTCCTGCACAAACCAAGACCTATTCATACTCAGTTCTGTCATCCAATACACAGATAGTTATGATTTGCACAAAAAAGACAGCCAGGCAATTTGTTACTGACTTAGACCTCACATTTTAATATAGAGCCGACTTTATATAAATGACATAGCTATTGAGTTATCATGATCCTACATAAAATAAGGACTAACAAAAAAGCTCACAGTTCACTAGAACACTGTAAATCAAATTCATCTTGGCGTTCTACGCCATTGTGCAGTCGACCTTTACAATTGCAGATGAAGCATGAGATAAGCAGGTTAACTTCAGATGACCCAATATAAATTGAATTCAGGCCTACGCGTACCCTAGAACAATAATTGCACAGATTGTAACCAACAGAAATCTATAATTTTAAATGCAATTCAAGTTATGAATGCAAAAAAATAACAAATATCATAAATTTGGAAATCTAATATGAATTTGAAATAACCCCAAAAGTATCATGATACATTTTGAACATCAATTTAGAAACAGACCTCCTCTTTGAGCTCTCTGACTTCAAGTTCTTCAAGCTGAGAATTATCCAATTCCCGATTCTTCTCTGCCTCTTGACGCGAATCATCTTTTTCTTCACAAATATAATCCATTAAAATCATAACATTTCATCAATCAAAACCCCAAGCCAAAATCATTTCAATAATTTCATACCAAACTTCATTCACATTCCCCGTAATTTACATTAATGCCGCCATTAAATAAAAGAAAAAATAAAACAAAACAAATACCATCATAAAGGAATAGCGATGACAGGGCATTTCGGTTGCCGGTGGTCGCCACTGGCTCCTGTTCGTAAAATAAAATAAAAAACAAACACAAAAATTCTTGAAATTAAGAAATAAAAAAGAAAAATCACATAATTTGATCAACAAAAAGTAAAAAGAAAAAGAAAAAGAAGAATTTTGATTCTTCATAATCTTACGGTGGTAGGGCATGAGACGAGATGAGAGTTGGAAACTTGCCAGGCCACATTGGGCTAATTTCGGAGAACCATCCAGGGATAATAGTGGAAATACACTCAGCCGGTGCGACGGCGGCGCCGTTTTTGTCTCCCATTTTGACAGAAACACAGAGAGATTACTGTTATTTGAAGGGGGTGAGAGATGAAGTATTTACAGAGAGGAGAACAATCGTTGACAAGGAGAAGATTATTGGTTGGAATGGTTGGGCGATTTCTGTGAAAAGGGAGAATTTGGGTTGGAAGGGTTTGGGAGATTTCTGGGTTAGATGTAGGGAGGAGCAGAGATGGATAAAGAACGTATTTTAGGTTAGAACCAAATAATTTTAGTTTTCGCGGGCAGTGAATTTGTTAAAAGCGCTCGTATTTGGGTTTCGGCATTTGCAATGTGCAAAGAACGTTGCGAAATCGTTTTTAACAAAACTTTCCGCAACAGACAAATGACCATTGCCAATTGTTGTATGTTTTAACAACGGTCAAAGAACGTTGCCAAATATTTCTTTTTAAAAAGTTTTCGCAACATGCAAAGACTGTTGCAAAAGAGTTGTGGTATATATGTTCACAACGTTCACAAACGTTGCTAAATACTATGTTATTTGACAACGGTCACTGACCGTTGTCATATAAGAAAATATTTTATTTTTTTGACAACGGTCACTAACCGTTGCAAAAGGTTACATTGACAACGGTCACTGTAACACTGTTGCCAAATGTCAATTGAATTAACCAATTGCAACAGACATTTGATGACTGTTGCCGTAAACCTGTTTTAGCAACATGCTTTTAACGAATGTTGTCATTGACATGTTGCAAAAGGTCCTTTTTGTTGTAGTGACCCTAGAAAATTAAAGATCTAGGTTTGATTTGTTTGATGGTTTGTAGTCGGAACAGTAGGGATTGAGATTCTATTGAGCGTTATTTAGGGGATGATGAGATTTTATTGTGTTATATTGTTTTAATATAATAATAATTTATTTACACTTCATACAGTATTCTTGGAATAAAAAAACATGAAAAGTAAAATAGAATTATTTTACAAATTGACAGTAGGGGGCGCAATTTCCTCTAGTTAGTTTCTTAGTTTTTTAATATGCCCTTATTTAATGTGCTTTGTAACTACCATTATATTAATTGTAGGAGTATATTAGGAAAAATATAAGTAAAATTTATTGTTTCAATTATAATAACTAGTTTTTTTATCTGTGTGAAAATAGAATTAAATTTATCCTTATGGAACGGAGGAGTATACTAGAAAAAATATATGTAAAATTTATGATTTCAATTATATTAATTATATTTTCTTAGTCTATATAAAAATAGGAGTGATTTTATTTTTGTGAGACAGAATGAGTACTACATATTTAATTTATTCTAATTCTTCAGAATTTGAAGAGCGAACATTTTGGATTTGAATTCAGAGGGCTTTATTAATTTTGCTATATTTTAGAACTTTCAGCTGGCTAGTTATTGCTTCTAGGGTTTCCACAGAGCAAGTGGAAATAATTGAAGATGAAGTTTAGTAAAAATCCGTAAGAATTGATTTCATTTGATTTGAGTATAATGAAGGCCCAAATGTTTAAAATTGAATCAATAACTTTAGATTCAATTTTGTTTAAGATAAAAATGTGTTTTGAGAAAAAAAAAAAGGGGGGGGTATAATTTCTATAATTAATTTGGTAAAGTTTCATGCATATAAAAGGCATACTCTCGTATTTAGGTGAATGAAAACGAAGCATTAATGATGATTTAGGTTTGACATATCTATACTCTACACTACTTCTAAAAGTCTCTAAAATGGATAAACAATTTTGGACTATTTTACTCTCTCATATTACATATTTGGACTATTTTACCCCCATATTAAATTAAAAAATTAAAAAATCTTTCATCTCCCACTATTATTGAACAAAATAAAGAGTTATTTAGAGCCTTTGGGCAACTTATCTTTATTTTTTTAATTGCAGAATACAAAAGATGATAAGATGATTATGTAATTCTTAAATATGTATTTAGGATCATAAAAATAGTATTTACAAGTTAGAATTAGAAAGTTTCTCTCAAAATTCTCTCATTTAATTTTTTTTTCTTTCATAACATATTACATATATAAAACTCAGTTTTCTTCAAGTTTTTACAAAAGAAAAAAAAAATGATAATTCAAAGTTGTTGAAGAACAAACAAAAAAGATTCAGATTTTTCAATCAGTTTTCATATTCAATAAATCTAAGGTGAGATCTACGTGCAAGTAGTTATTTGAACTTGATATAATATTTTTCATAATCTTACACATGTGCTAATAGGCCCTTCCGTTTGATATGGTTCCTTTTGGTCACTTGTAAAATGTTATAAAGAAATGTATACAAAATTTTATTCGATATCGTTCAGTCTTTTCACTATGAATTGAAATAAATAAATGTAAAACGTTTTTTCCGTTCGATATGGTTTGGTTGCTCACTATAAAATGTTGTATAGAAATTTATATCAATTTTGGAGGAATGGATGACATGTTCGGTACTAGAGATAATTGAATAGGATTAAAACATAACGACATGTGAAACATTTGTATATTGCTCAATCAAGCTTCCTGTAACAAAAATGACCCTCTAGTATAAGTCAACTAAAATTGAAAATGGTCACAACTCCTTGGCGTTAGTTTGAAGCCGGTAGAAGCATGTGTCCAAAGGGGAAAAAAGATAGAAAAAAAATAAACATACAAAATCAGTTTTAATGTAAACAAAATAGAATTCCAATGGGAGAAAATGAACAGAATTCTATCAGTTTAAATATTAACTAACATAATTAACGTGAAAGAAACATGTCTGATATTAATAAATATCTCAGTTTATATTTTCTTCATCATTATATTAATTACATATATTTTAAACTAAGGAAATTTATGACATTTTCTACCTATTTGACCTCTTTTATGTAAGACACGTTTTCTTTCCTTCTCATTATATCTACCAATTCTATTATTTTTTTAAGTGTAACTACATTTTATTATCTTGTTTAGTCCTCATGGATGGAAATTATAGCATGCATATGTATAACAAGGGCTTGATTCTCAAATTAGTTGTCAAGGAGATGCATTCAAGTTATGAATTCATTTTCGAGACGTGAAGTAGACAAAAAGTGAGTCATCATTTTTGTGTTAGATCCTAAAACTATTTGTAAGTATCCTTACATTTTCGTTTCCTATAATCTTAATGTGTATCTATCAAAATGGACTACGTTCAAAGAAAAATTAGAATGTGGATTGATTGAAGTCTTATCAATTGAAGTAGTTTGCACAAAGTTCGCTAAATAGAGAAAAACACATTTTGTGAAAAATGTCGTATAAGCATTATTGTTGTAATTATGTCCTTGTTGATTTAGTAGGGTTCAAGAAAAAACTTGATTGCAATTTTAAAATACGAGTGAAATGTTGAGTAGTTGATGTTTACCAAGCGTTTTATGTACTGAAATTCTTGGAATAATACATTAATGTTAATAACAAATACAACCAAAGGAGAATATGCAACATAATTGATATTTAACTATGCATAATAATGTAATTCATTTTATTCTTTCTAATTTTCTTAGTCGACTATTTTTATTAATTAAAAAATAGTTAGTTTTGCTATTGCTGAGCTGAGGCTTCATTCTACTTCTATTGAAACGAAGATTGAATTAAAAAATCTTGGGATCTAACAATTATTAAAAGTTTGTCAAATTTTTATTCTTCAGAGCATCAATTCTATAAAATTTGATATCACTAGCTTGTCAATAATCAAAGTTTAAATCACCAAAATGTATTCACTAAGTTCAAGTTAGTGTTGATATTACCACAATATAAAACTCGTCTCTAATTGCAATTATAATTCAATGAATATAAATAAATATCAACATTATTCATTATAATATTAAACAATACAGTACAAAATATTATCAAGAACCGTATTTTTTTCTTATTGTAATTGCTACTTCAACATTTCAATTTTTAACAATTAAAAAATAAGAATTTTGAAAATATTAAAAATTAACAAAATTATTGCGAAATCACATGCAATGCAAGTGTTTCTAACTAGTACATCTAAAAAGCTCTAAAAGGGAGAAATATTTTTAGACCAAAATATCCCCACTCATATTTTATATTTTCTACTTTACCCTTGATTAATTTAAAAAGTCCCTTTCAAGTGGAGGTATATATCTATATCTATACTACATCTAAAAGGCGCTCTAAAAGAGAGAAACATTTTTAGACCAAAATATCATCACTCATATTTTAGATTTTCCAATTTACCCTTGATTAATTTAAAAAATCTTTAAAATTGGTCATATTAAATCTTAATTAATTACGTCTTTTTTAAAATTATTCACATATACATCAACATCTAATAATTAAATCTTAATTAATTAAGGTCTTTAAAATTCTTCACCTATACATCTACACCCATCCCTTCATTTCATGAATTGAATATAATTAATTGAAAACATTAGCCTTCAATTCTATATCATCCCTCATATTTTAGATTTTCCAATTTATCGTTGATTAATTTAAAAAACCTTTAAAATTGGTCCTATTAAATCTTAATTAATTACGACTTTTAAAATTCTTCACCTATACATCTACATCTAATAATTAAATTTTAATTAATTAAGGCCTTTAAAATTATTCACCTATACATCTACACCCCCCCAACCCCCCCCCCCCCTCCCCTCCCCTCCCCTCCATGATTTAAATATAATTAATTGGAAACATTAGCATTCAACTCTAATCTATATCTATACTACATCTAAAAGTCAAGAAAAGGGAGAAATATTTTTGGATGAATACGTCCTCACTAGTATTTTATATTTTCTAAATTGTCCTTCAATTAATGTTATAATTAAATTCTCAAATTATATTTGTAACCACATTTAGTCCTTGGAAGTTGAAAATGTTAAATCACAATTTATTACATTTAATTACTGGATTTTGAAATATTTCTATCGAATTGTGACAATGGATTTGGTTAGTTACAAGATGAATAGTTATTTACCTTCCACCAACAATTTATTCAACTTATTTTAAGCCTAATTTGAAATTTAAGGTTGCTTCAAATGAAGGTAATTATGTAGTTTGTAAAATCCATAAAAAATTTATTTGAAGATTTGTGTGTTGTGATTATGGTTTTTGTTACTTCACGTGAATAATCATTTCACAGTGCTCTATTTTTTATTTTCCTTTTCTTTTGAACTTCAATAATTGACACGTATCTCATTTCTATTATTCTTTTTTATGTTTTTGAATTGAATTGTTATCCATTGCTTAAACTAATTTTTCTTCACTATTTATGCTCCCATATAAGTAGCTTAAATCGTTAGAATATTTAATTTTGGTAATATTACTTTACTTCTCCATTACCATGTGGATAAGTTCACGTGTAGACATGTGGGCACTGAATTGTGCAAATGAGAATGTTTAATTTTTTCAATTTTCTGATGTAAATGTTATTTTGTTTTATTTTATATACTGATTGATAAATCTACCTACAATTGCTAACTTGAGGTGCTACGAGCCCAAATTACATGTGATATTTTGGTTCAAAGTCTTTTCATAGTGGAAGAGTTATATTATTTGTTATAAGTTATTTGTCATTTTATAAAGCAAGAAGATTCAATGTGTTTGAGTACTAGATATATTTAAAAATTTACGTATACTATCTTTGATTCTTTTTGTTTGTACTCTTTAATTGACATTATTTGACTATAAAACAAATCTTAAACAATAGATCTTCATGCTCTTACTCGTTACGTAATTGTAAAAAGTATTTTGTTTGTTTTGTTATGCATCTAAATTAAAATGAATGTATTGAATGGTAGTTAAAATAAATATTAATCATTATTACATATGAACGTGGCTATTTTGGCCATTGAATACTGTAACAAACGGTATATTGCACTGTATTTTTAACATCAAATTTTTGTATGTCAGTGCAATATTAATTTGAATATAATTATTTGAATATTTGAATAGAAATTTAATTTAGAATACCGTTACTAAATACGTGCAATGCACGTTTTACATACTAGTCTACATCTAAAAAGCCCTAAAATAGAAAAATAATTTTGGACCAAAATATCCTCACTCATATTTTAGATTTTCCACATTACCCTTGATTAATTTAAAAAGTCCCTTTCAAGTGGAGGCATATATCTATATATCTATACTACATCTAAAAAGCTCTAAAAGAGAAATATTTTTAGGCCTAAATATCTTCATTCATATTTTAGATTTTCTAATTTACCCTTGATTAATTTAAAAACATTTTAAAATTGGTTCTATTAAATTTTAATTAATTACGACTATTAAAATTCTTCTCATATACATCTACATCTAATAATTAAATTTTAATAAATTAAGGCCTTTAAAATTCGGCTTATTTGCACAAATGGTCCCTGAATTTTGTACTTACTGCTGGTTGAGGACCTATCTTTTTATTTTTGGCAGTTTAGCCCCTATTTCAAATATTTTTGGCATCAATGGTCATTTTCATGAATTTCCATCCAAATCACCGTGAAATTTGACGGTAGAAATTTTTTTATTTAAAAAGGGCTTATTTGCACAAATAGTCCCTGACTTTTGTAAAGAAAATTTTGCAGCAAAAGTCCCTAATCTTTCAAAAAGTGTTGAAAAGTCCCATAACCTTTTAATCCTAACACATATGACCCCAAATTTTTTTGACAATTTTACCCCTAACTTAAATAAATTAAAAATAACTCATAAACCTTTTCAAAAATACAAATAAATCCTAAATCTTTTTATTTTTTTCAGATTTACACTTAAAATAATAAAAAGTGTGTCATCAAGTCCCAAAACTTTTAATTTTGTTCACCAAAATGACATTTAAAATGTGTTTGATTAAAATCACATTTTTTTAGTAAAAGTTGTTGAAATATGTGGTTGAAAAGTTGTGGGCCCATAAAATGTGTTGTTAAAATTAATTATTGACTTTGACTTTAACTTTTTAGCAAAATCAAAATTGAAAACAAACGGGCTCTTAGAGTCTCTACAGATTTTGTCCAGTGGTCCATTAATTAACAAAAAAATTATACCCATGATCAAAATTTGACCAATTTAAAATTTTAATTTATTTTTCATATCAATTACTAGAGGTGGCAAAATGGGCCAGCTCAGTGGGCTAGCCTAGATAGCCCGGTCTCTGGGCTGGGCTGGGCTGGTCCAATAAAAAATTGATCAAATAAAAATTAGGTCAATTTAGGCCTGTACAACTAGCCAATCGGACTGGCTTGATAATTTTTTTTTGCCCAAGTCCCTACCCCACACTTCAAACACTTCAAAAATTGATCAAATAAAAACTATGCGAGGTTTTATTTATTTATTTTTTTTCAAAATTATAAGTAATTATTTTGAAAAATAAGTTAAAAATGTAAGTTGGGCTGTCCCATTGGCCCAGTGGCCCAAAATCGGGTTGGGTTGGCCCAGAAAATACCAGCCCATGTAAAATTGGGTCAGGATTAGCCCAATCTAATCTTTTATGTGGCCCGTCTAATTTCGGGTTTGGCCAGTCCATCTAGCCCATTTGCCTGCTCTACTAATTACTAAATAATAATATAAAAAAATTTCTTCACAATCTTCAGCCCACCACCACCTTTTTTTTTAAAATTGGTATGAAAAATAAATTAAAATTTTAAATTGGTCAAATTTTGATCATAGGTATAATTTTTTTGTTAATTAATGGACCACTTGACCAAATCTGTAGAGACACTAAGAGCCCGTTTGTTTTCAATTTTGATTTTGCTAAAAAGCTAAAGTCAAAGTCAACAATTAATTTTAACCACACATTTTATGGTCCCACAACTTTTCAACCACACATTTCAACAACTTTTACTAAAAAAATTTGATTTTAATCAAACACATTTTAAATGTCATTTTGATGAACAAAATTAAAAGTTATGGGACTTGATGACATACTTTTTATTATTTTAAGTGTAAATCTGTAAAAAATAAAAAGATTTAGGACTTATTTGTATTTTTGAAAAGGTTTATGAGTTGTTTTTAATTTATTTAGGTTAGGAGTAAAATTGTCAAAAAAATTTGGGGTTATATGTGTTAGGATTAAAATGTTATGGGACTTTTCAACACTTTCTGAAAGATTATGGACTTTTGCTGCAAATTTTCCTTTACAAAAGTCAGGGACCATTTGTGCAAATAAGCCCTTTTTAAATTAAAAAATTTCTACCGTCAAATTTCACGGTGATTTGGATGGAAATTCGTGAAAATGACCATTGACGCCAAAAACATTTGAAATAAGGGCTAAACTGCCAAAAATAAAAAGATAGGTCCTCAACCTGCAATAAGTACAAAAGTCAGGGACCATTTGTGCAAATAAGCCATTTCTTCATCTATACATCTACACCCACCCTTTTATTTAATGAATTGAATATAATTAATTGGAAACACTAGCCTCCAACTCTAATCTATATATCTATACAACATAAAAAATACCCTAAAAAAGAGAAACATTTTTGGACTATTATACCCTTACAAATTTTTTTAATATTCCGTATTCACCTTTAGTATTCATTAATGTATAATTATTTTTTAATTTTTTTATTACTCTTTTATTGTTTATCATTATTGTACATTAAATTTTTAACAATTTATTAAATGTACAATTAAAATCTTTAAATATTTAATCTATTAAATTAAATATGAAGGTGAAAAGATGATCTCAATTTTTTTTTTCATTACATGGATGAAAAAAATGAGAAATGATTTTCAACAAAAAAAATGAGTGGAAAAAATCGTAACTTTGTTTATTACGGCATTAAAATTCAAATTATGGTTGTCAAAATTGAAATGGAGATAAAAAAATTATTTTTAATACATTAGATTACATTGATTACGAGTATATTTGGTTCAGTTATTTTTAAATTTTTTTTCTCAAATTCATTTTCAACCACATATTTTGTGAGACATACAACTTTTATCAACATTTCAACTACACATTTTACCAATTTTTTTCAAAATATTTAAACATCACCAAACATATACTATAGTTTAAAACTAATGTGTGAAACTTTTTTATTTTTAATTTAATTTAACTTTATATATATATATATTCTTACAACATAGGCAATCATTGACATTTCTTTAATTTTTATTTCTTACTCGCATTTATGACGTTTCATTCAAATCAAATACGTCTAATAAAAAGAGAACATTCACAAAAAATATTGTTCACAAGGAACTACTACTATAATAAAAGTACAATATGTAGTCGATCATTAGAGCATCTCCAATGCAACCTTGGATCACACTAAATAGTGTGCCACGTCATCTTAAATTTTTTACATGGCAAAGAAAAAAGTAGAAGATGTCTAGCACACTATCTACATTTGGACGGTGTGGACGGTGTGCTCTAGACATCCTCCATTTATTTAATGTTTATCTAAATGTGTGTTAAGCCTCATTTATTTTAATTTATCTCCATTGAAATGTTTGTTAATAATTCTTTAATTAATTTTTTTTAAATTATCTACCAATATCTTTTGTATATGTGGACCAAAATTTTTCTAATCCACATTTTCATTGGAGATGCTATTCTATCCGTCTACATTTTATTTGTTACATATACAACAATCCATATTGTTGCATTGGAGATGCTCTTACATTCTCTTTAATTTTATTATTCGTAAAATATAGCCATGTAGATCATTAATTCTATAAGATTTGATATTAATAGTTCGTCAATCATCAAAGTTTAAATCACCAAAATGTCTTCACTGAGTTCAAGTTATTGTTGGTATTATCACCATATAAATTCTTCTCTAATTGTAATTGTACTTCCATGAATGCAATTATCTTTTAATATTTATTTATTATTCTCTTATTGTTCATTATTATCGTACATTAAATTTTTAACAATTTATCAAATGTACAATTAAAATGTGTAAACATTTAATATATTAAATTAAATATGAAGGTGAAAAGATGATCTCATTTTTTTTTTGAATTACGTAGATGAAAGAAATGAGAAATGGATTTAACAAAAATGAATTGAAAAATTGTAACTTTTTTTATTACTACATTAGAATTCAAATCATGGTTGTCAAAACTGAAATTGAGATGAAATTATTGTTTTTAATACATTAGATTATAATGATTATAGTTGACAATTAACATTTGAAACTTTTTAAAATTTTAATTTAATTTAATTAATATATATATATATATATAGAGAGAGAGAGAGAGAGAGAGAGAGAGAGAGAGAGAGAGAGAGAGAGAGAGAGAGAGAGAGAGAGAGAGTTGACAATTCTTTAGTTTTTGTTTCTTACTAATACTTATATTGTTTTTATTTACATAGTCAAATCAGACTCTCTTTTTATAGATTATTATTTATAAGGAGTTACTGCTCTAATAAATATACAATATTATATAGTCAATTATTACATTCTCTCAAATAAAATTATTAATTATTAATTTTTTTCGTAAAATACAACCTTGAAGATCCCTATTAATACATCATTAATTCTATACGATATGTGCAATTGATACCATGTCTCAAAAGCTTGAAGCAACCACTGGAATACTATCTTCAGCTGACAAGTTTTATGGTTTCTTTAGAAACAACACGAGTGATCTTGTTAATATATTTCCTGCAGGTTTCAAGAGTGTTCAAGTGGTTGAAGGAGTGGAGGGGTCTGTTGGTGCTGTCCTCTTTTACTCTTTTGTGGTTGGTAAGAAACTAAGAATAAATAATTGTATCATTTGCCCTTTTTTTTTTTTTGTCATATAATTACAACTTAAGTTTTTAGACGAGCCGTACACACTAAAGAAACGATATCTGGTTGATAGGAGCCATTACTGAGACGGTGAAGGTGAGGACTGAAGCAATAAATGATGCAGAAAGATCTGTAACTTACAAAGTTTTGGAAGGAGATATTTTAAAGCTGTACAAAAGTTACCAGATCACCATTACTGTCAGCAATGGTTCTGTTAAATGGACTATTGAGTATGAAAAAGCTCTTCCAGTGGTTCCACCTCCAGATATCTATATGGCCTTTGCATTCGCAACAACTAAAGCGGTGGACGCTTTTCTTCTTCTCAGCCAGTAGCTACTGAGGTGCTTAGAATTAATAAATAATAAGATTATAATAATTACCAGTTCTGGTAAGGGCACCTCCCACTTGTTTATTGATGAAGAAATTGTAATATGTGAATTTTTATCGTGTGTATTCCTTTGGTGAAAAATTATCAAATATTATTTAGTAGAAAAAATTAGTTACCTTATTAATTGCTGATGAAATAAGACAATTGTGAGTTGGTCTTATACTTAAATAAGATATTAATAATATGATAAATCATATTTAACTTGAGAGATTAATATTATATCTTTATTAATCACGAAAAGAAATGTTCTAGTGAATTGAGATATGTATTTAAAAGGTCATTAGTGAACATGTTTTTTGGTCTCACTAAAAGATTGGGTATGAATTCTAAGATAGAAATATAATAAAATAATAATTTATTTATGTTCGATTTTATTATTTCATATTGTAATTTGATGGAACATTCAGAGCTACACTCTAGACTAGTCGTAAAGGTGGATACAAAGCCTAGTATACACACATCACAAAAGGCGTGATTAGCGCTTTGGAAATATATATAAGCAAAGTGACAAAAAGTTTTAAAGTTGATTAGAATTAAAATCAACATGAAAATAAGTAGATGAGTGATTAGACATGATAGATCAAATGTATGACTATATGCCAAAGATTGTGTACCATTGTTTTAAGTGTACGATTTGAATGGTCCAATCTCAAGTAGTACAATCAAAATCATGTAAAAGAATATAGCGTTTCTCCAGTCGATTGTGAAATAAATTCTGAAATTTGATTTCCTTTCCTTACTTCAATTTGAAAATTTTGCTCTTATAATTTTCAGAGAAATTTGAAGTTACAGTTTTCAAACATTTATAAATAAAGCACATAAGTCCTCAAACAATTTTTTTCTGGCCGATAAGTCCCCAAACTTTCATTTTTGGTGCACAATAGTTCAACCTGTATGGAAACTGTCATTTTTTCGTCAACCAGTCACGTGCTTCATAGGTGATGACTTATTTGAGGGTTATTTTTGTCTGACCTACTCTCTATTCCTCAAGAAAAGTTAAAAGAAAAAGATGGTAGTGTTAACTTTTACGTTTTCGTATCTTTTCATTCTTCCTTCTTATAATTGTTTTTTGAGAAAACTAGTATGTAATGCGTGCATTGCATGTGATTTAATATATAACGATGTTGTGAAATATATTTATATTCAAATATTCAAATAATTATATTTCAATTTAATATTACATTAAAATACAAAAATTTAACAATAGAAAATATGGTACAATATATGGTTTGTTATCATATTCAATCGTCACAATACGTTCATATGTAATAATGATTAATATTTATTTTAACTACTAATTAATCAATACATTCATTTTAATTTATATGCATAACACAATAAACAAAGTACTTTTTACAATTATGTGGCAAGCAAGAGTGTTGAAGTTATATTGTTTAAAGTCTGTAATATAATCAAATGTCAATTAAAGAAAGTAAAAAAAAAAAAAAAAAAGAATCAAAAATAGTGTACGCAAGTTCTTAAATATATCGAGCACTCAACCCATTGAATTTTCTTACTTTATGAGATGACAAATGATTTATAACAAATCTTTGTAATTTAATATAGCTCTCCAACTATAAAGAAATTTTAACCCAAAATAATATCTCATGTAATTCAGGCTCGTAGCACTTCAAGTTAACAATTTTAGATAGATTTATCAAGTAGTATATAAAAAGAAACAATTACATCAGCAATTAGTAAAATTAAACATTATTATTTGTACAATTCATCGCTCATATGTCTTCACATGAACTTGATAAGTGTTATTTTACACTTATCTAGACCATTAAAAGTGGACTATTGTAAGTGATTTTTTACTTAATTATATGTTGATTTAATTATTTCAGTTCAAAACCCAAGATCGGATGGAATTGGAGAAAAACAAAGCAAAATAGGCGAAAAGGACTGAAAGTGTACGAAAACTTGGAGATGTGGATCAACTTGCAAACCTCTAAAAGTTGAAGGACCTGGGTTGCAAATAAAAGAGGACTAAATTGAAATATAAGAAGAAATTAGAGGACTAAAATGACTACAATTAAAAGTTGAATGACCACAGGTGCAAATATTCTGAAATTATAGTTGGGTGAACGCCCAACTCAAAGCTGGGCGAACACCCAACTTCAATTTGAAGTGGCTGAGGCTAATTTATTGGCCTGGGCGTTCACCCGGAATATGCCTGGGTGTTCGCCCAGGCCAAATTCTGGCAGCGAAATTTTCTTGTTATTTTATTTCCTTTTTGAGTCCTAAAGCAATTTGGAAACTTGTAACCCACGATTTTTAGGGATCTTTTAGGGCTTATTGGGGGAACTATAAATATGAGTTATACACTCATAATTGGGGGTCGTTAAATCTTGTAAAAATCATATTGAGAGAGAGATATACCAAGAGACGAAGAACAAATGCGGAATTGAAGATTGGAGCTTGAAGACAAAGAGTTCTTGGTGCAAGATATTCAGCGTTTCTTCATCTATTATTTTCAAGATCCGGTTATGTCTTTCCTTCTCTTCATCTTTGCTTTCTCCCAAGTCATGAATAGCTAGATTTAATGTTTGGATGAACGATGTAGCCTAAGTTTAATTCTTTAATTTCGAATCTCAAGTTTTTAATATATAAATTGTTTATGTATTTGATTTTACTTCTTTTCTTAATGTTTGAAATAATTGGCCATTATTTATCATTGATTTGTGGATTGTAATGAACCGAGAGGTAAATTATTAATCTAGACCACGTAGTAAAATCTGGCAATTGGATAAAAGGTAGAGATACGCTTTTGTTATTGTCACGGTCTTGAGTTGAATTCTTAAGAGATTTAATGCATCTAATTAAGGACCATTCTGACTGCCTAAGTTGACTTAATTAGATAGGACTAATTTGAACTCGAGAGAGGTAAATTAGGTTAAATTTGTGAATTCGACCGAATACAACTTTAGGAATAAATCTTGAGAGGAGATATTAGAGATGATAACTAGGTGAATTCGTTCGTTCAAACGCTTCAACCATCATATTTTATTAATTCTTGATTTTTTCTTTATTGTTATTTTCGAAAAATCCAAACTTTTAGCTTAAATCTTTCAACTCAATTTATTTTAAATTATTTCCAATAAACTAGTATTTTGATTAATTTAACTATTATCTAAATAAGATAGTCTTCTTGGAACGATAATCTGGACTCAAAAAGTCCACTTTATTACTTGTTAACGATTATTGTACACTTGCAATCACGTTATTTTCACAACAAGTTTTTGGCGCCGTTGCCGGGGACTATTCTTATTTAATATTAGTTTAGATTAATCGTTAGTGCTAGTTTTATTTTTTATTTATTATTATTATTATTATTATTATTATTATTATTATTATTAATTTCTTTGTTTTCTGTTTATTTTCTTTCATGTTTATTTCTTATTGATTATCAGTCTTAAATTAATTTTTATAGTTAAGTTGTTTTTATCTTGATACTCTTTTCTTTTCTTTTTTTTTAGATACTACAGAAAAGGGTGTTTGTGCATACTCCGTACGCAAGGCGGCAATCTTGAGACTTTCGATCCTGAGATTGAATGTACTTTCAGACGAAGACGCAAAGAACACAACCAAAGACAAAAAGACCAGCAACAAAATCAAATGGCAGATGCACAAATAAGACGAGAGTTTGAACAAGAAGCGGCAAGAGCAGCCGTTGTAGAAGCAGCCCGAATGGCAGCTCAGCAAATTCAACAACATGAAAAACATGAAGAACATGACGATGGAAACATGCCAATGGCTCAGTTCCTAACTCCGGCAGCAGCTCCTGAGCGTTCAAGCATTATTTATCCAGCTTTTGGTCTGAACGACTTCCAATTAAGGGACGATTTGATTAATCTCTTCAGCAATCACCTGCAGTTCTATGGAAAGGCGACTAAAAATCCTAATACTCATCTCTCCAGATTCTTACGTATGTGCCATAATTTTCAGTTTCAAGGAGTAAATGAAGATGCCATCAGACTCCGGTTATTTCCATATACATTGAGGGAGGGGGCTCTAGAATGGTTAGATTCAGAACCACATGCTAGTATCACCACTTGGGATGATTTAGCCAGAAAATTTTGTAATAAATACTTTTCACCAGCTAAAGTAGCAAAGATGAAGTTGGAAATTTCTACTTTCCAACAACTGGAGGGCGAAAGGTATCATGAAGCTTGGGACAGATTCAAGGAATTGCTCAAAAAATGTCCAAATCATGGCATTAAAAAAGAGCAACAGGCTCAATATTTTTATTCTGGACTATCTCCTCAGTCTAAATCGACAGTGGACTCCTCTACAAATGGGTCCATTGCGAATAAAAATGTCAACGAAGCATGGGATCTCTATGAGCTGATTGCAAACACTCAGACCATGTTTTCATCTGATCGTACCACTCCAAGAAAAGTAGCAGGCATACATGAGATTGATGGTCTGTCAGCTACCAATGCACAACTTGCTACATTGACAAAGCAGGTGGAGCTCTTAGTCAGAACACAAATGCAAGGAGTGAACCAAATCCAAGCAACCATCATGTGCGAGAACTGTGGAGCTAACCATTCGACATCAAATTATATGTTATTGGCATCTCCAGAACAGGTCAATTTTGTGCAGAATAATACACATCAGCAGTACAATCCATATTCACAAACATACAATCCAGGTTGGAAGCAACACCCCAATTTTAGATGGTCTGAGAATCAACAAAGTAGTAATGCATATAATGCTCAGCAAGAAAGATGACCGAGTTTAGGAGAGATGTTCCAACAGTATATGCAGAAAACTGATAAGGCATTGGAGCGATTGGACATCAACAGTCAAAATCAACAAGCGTCTATCAGGAAAATAGAGACTCAGATTGGTCAGTTAGCCATACAATTGTCAGATAGAAAACTAGGCACTTTACCCATCACTACAGAAACAAATCCAAGAGAACAGGTAAATGCCATCACTACTAGGAGCGGGGTACAACTGCCAGAAATTCTTGTGAAAAGAACAGAGAAAAATGATGAACAGTTGATGATTAAAGAAGAAGAAACTGGACAACAACGTGAGAAATCAAAAGAAGAAGTTTCAAAAGAATCTGCTGAATCATCAAAAGTGAGGGCGCCAATTCCTGTCAAAGCTTATGTGCCACCAATTCCATTTCCTCAGAGGCTGCATAAGAACAAGCTCGACAAGCAGTTTGAAAAATTTCTTGAAGTTTTCAAGAAACTGCATATCAACATTCCTTTTGCCGACGCATTAGCCCAAATGCCATTGTATTTGAAATTCATGAAAGAAATGTTGTCCAAGAAGAGAAAACCAGATGAAAACGAGACAGTGGCTCTAACTGAGGAATGTAGTGATATTCTGCTAAATAAGTTGCCTCCGAAGTTAAAAGATCCAGGGAGTTTTAAATTACCTTGCACAATTGGAGAATTTTATAATTTTAATGCTTTATGTGATTTAGGTGCAAGTGTAAATTTAATGCCTCTTTTTGTCTACAGGAGATTAGGGTTGGGAAAAGTAAAAGCAACAAGTGTATCTCTACAGCTTGCTGATAGATTGATCAAGTACCCACGGGGTGTAGTTAAGGACGTACTCATCAAGGTGGAAAAGTTTTTCTTTCCAGTTGATTTTATTGTCCTTGACATCGAATAGGATCGCAATATGCCAGTCATTTTGGGACGATCATTCTTAGCAACGAGTCGGGCCCTTATTGATATTGAAAAGGGTGAGCTAATTTTGAGGGTACAGGATGAACGAGCAGTATTCAGTATGTACACCATACCCGAGCAACCAATCGACCTCGAGGAGTGCTTTAAAGTTGATGAAGGGGTAATAATTGGTCAAAAAAACTGCAAACCAGACACAGGTGGACTAGTTGCACCAATTAAAAATGAAAATGGTCGATTTAAAATATGGAGAGCAAAGGATAAATCATGCAAAGCTAGTAAGAGCAACCAATGCAAGACTTCCAAAGCCCAATTCAAGCCTACATAAATGATACTTGCAATATATCGAGCGCTTAATGGGAGGCAACCTATTTTTCTATCCCTTATATGTTTATTGCATTGCATGTAGAATTTTAGGACTGCATTAAAAAGTAGAGCACGTTTCCCATTTTTTAGTGATTAAGTATATTTAATCATTATTGTTTTTCATATTTCAGGTTGCACATCGTCATTCCAATCCAATGCGTACTGATGAGCTAAAAGTCCAATTGTTATCTGAACGCCTTTTGATTCGGGTTGTCTCTTTCCTTATTTCTTATTTACTTTGCTTTCTTTTGTCACATTGAGGACAATGTGAACTTTAAGTTTGGGGGTGACTTTGAGTATTTTTGTTATTTTTGTGTGTTATTTTAAAAAAAAAAAAAATTGTGTGCTTGTATGTTGGATAGCCTTGCCGGCCTATGATGATATTATTTGAAACTGATATCAATTCATAAATTATGACTAGGTTATGCTACTTATGCTTGTTTTATAGATTTTACTTATCCATGTGAGATACGATTAAGTGTGATTTATGGTCATGAATTTCACTACGCTAGGTTGGTATATTGAATAGAATACAGTGAAAGAGTAGTGAATCTTAGTTAAGAAAACCAAAACTACCAATTGACAACTCAATTACCTAACCAGTTGAGAGAATAGTTTGGGGGTGGTTAAACCAATGCAGAAGTTGTTTAGATATATGTTGATTCCGTGCTTGAGTAATATGTGTGGAGTGTACTTTGGCTACCAAGTGGAATCTAGATATTGATCGGATGCTAGGAATCTAATCCCTGCTTCTTTATCTTGCAAAAAAAAAAAAAAAAAAAAAAAAAAATTGAAAAGCATGGCACATGCATTATCTTATACCTCTCTTCGTATCCTAGTTGACTCGAGTGATAAAGTCTATTGGAGTTCTCAAAACTCGGTGCCCTAAGGTTTAACAGACTTGGGAGCCATCGGCCTAAAGATCGCTACAAGGGTCATCTAGAAAGCTTAAGGGAGTGAGGTCTTACACATAAGATATATATCCAAAAAAAAAAAAAAGAAGCAAAAGCAAGATTGAACCATTGTGCGCATAACTTGGAAATATAGATGACTAGTGGGTTTGACTTACCTAGTGGACGCTTGATGGCTAAAGCATTCGATAAAAGGAGAATCATCAAAGATCTAGATAACAATTGTATTGGCTAGACCTAACCAACTTTGGAGCGATAAAAGAATAAGTGTTTTGAGAGTCAGTATAAAGCTAATACCCAGGGTGAGAAAATTGAATATCGGTTGGGGGGTGTGTATTCTTACGAGCGAGAAAGGAAATATTTGACCATTGGGGGCATAATATCACCAACCTAAAGGCTTATGGTGATTGAAGTGACTATGCGTACACACTGATATCTGTCAAGCATCGGATAAGTCAAAATGATTGATTTTGGTAGCATGATTTAGAAGTTTTATTATGAATTGTGTGATTGTTTCAAAAACATGAGGCAAATCCGGCAAGATATCCACTATAGTATATTTTAATATTATTTGTTTGTTTGTTTAAGTGATTAGTTATGTTCGAGGACGAACAAATGTTCAAGTTTGGGGGTATTTGATAAGTGTTATTTTACACTTATCTAGACCATTAAAAGTGGACTATTGTAAGTGCTTTTAAGTGATTTTTTACTTAATTATATGTTGATTTAATTATTTCAGGTCAAAACCCAAGATCGGATGAAATTGGAGAAAAACAAAGCAAAATAGGCGAAAAGGACTGAAAGTGTACAAAAACTTGGAGATGGGAATCAACTTGCAAACCTCTAAAAGTTGAAGGACCTGGGTTGCAAATAAAAGAGGACTAAATTGAAATATAAGAAGAAATCAGAGGACTAAAATGACTACAATTAAAAGTTGAATGACCACAGGTGCAAATATTCTGAAATTATAGTTGGGTGAACGCCCAACTCAAAGCTGGGCGAACACCCAACTTCAATTTGAAGTGGCTGAGGCTAATTTATTGGCCTGGGCGTTCACCCGGAATATGCCTGGGTGTTCGCCCAGGCCAAATTCTGGCAGCGAAATTTTCTTGTTATTTTATTTCCTTTTTGAGTCCTAAAGCAATTTGGAAACTTGTAACCCACGATTTTTAGGGATCTTTTAGGGCTTATTGGGGGAACTATAAATATGAGTTATACACTCATAATTGGGGGTCGTTAAATCTTGTAAAAATCATATTGAGAGAGAGATATACTAAGAGACGAAGAACAAATGCGGAATTGAAGATTGGAGCTTGAAGACAAAGAGTTCTTGGTGCAAGATATTCAGCGTTTCTTCATCTATTATTTTCAAGATCCGGTTATGTCTTTCCTTCTCTTCATCTTTTCTTTCTCCCAAGTCATGAATAGCTAGATTTAATGTTTGGATGAACGATGTAGCCTAAGTTTAATTCTTTAATTTCAAATCTCAAGTTTTTAATATATAAATTGTTTATGTATTTGATTTTATTTCTTTTCTTAATGCTTGAAATAACTGGCCATTATTTGTCATTGATTTGTGGATTGTAATGAACCGAGATGTAAATTATTAATCTAGACCACGTAGTAAAATCTGGCAATTGGATAAAAGGTAGAGATACGCTTTTGTTATTGTCACGGTATTGAGTTGAATTCTTAAGAGATTTAATGCATCTAATTAAGGACCATTCTGACTGCCTAAGTTGACTTAATTAGATAGGACTAATTTGAACTCGAGAGAGGTAAATTAGGTTAAATTTGTGAATTCGACCGAATACAACTTTAGGAATAAATCTTGAGAGGAGATATTAGAGATAATAACTAGGTGAATTCGTTCGTCCAAACGCTTCAACCATCATATTTTATTAATTCTTGATTTTTTCTTTATTGTTATTTTCGAAAAATCCAAACTTTTAGCTTAAATCTTTCAACTCAATTTATTTTAAATTATTTCCAATAAACTAGTATTTTGATTAATTTAACTATTATCTAAATAAGATAGTCATCGTGGGAACGATAATCCGAACTCAAAAAGTCCACTTTATTACTTGTTAACGATATTGTACACTTGCAATCACGTTATTTTCACAACAGAACTATTCCAAATGGTAATGGAGAAATAAAGTAATATTACCGAAACTAAATATTTTAGCGATTTTTAATTGTCTTATATGGGAGATAAATAGTTAATAAAAATTATTTTAAGCAATAGATAATAATTCAATTCAAAAACATAAAAAAGAATAATAGAAATGAGATCCTTATCAATAGTGGATTGAAACCATTTTGAAGATAACTAACGAAGTTCTCCATCTAGAAAATTTGAAGTTGCAAGTCAATTAGATATATAAACAATATACAAACACGCACGAGCATGTACAATAATTAAAAAATACACTGCGGCCTTTATGAAATAACAAAGACTATAATCACAAACACAAATCTTTAAATGAAGTCTAAACTACATAATTACTTTCAAATTAAGCAACTTTAAACTTCAAATTAGGCTTGAAATAAGTTGAATACATTATTGGTGGCAGGTAAATGATTTTTCATCTTGTAACTGACCAAATTCGTTGTCACAATTCGACGAAAATATTTTTAAAATCTAGTAATTAAATGTAATAAATGGTGATTTGGCTATTTCAACTTCTAAGGACTAAATGTACTTATAAATATTAAATTAAGAATTTAATTATAATATTAAATGAAGGACAGTTTAGAAAATACAAAATATTAATGAAGACGTATTCGTCCAAAAATATTTCTCTACTTTCTAGACTTTTAAAAATAGTATAGATTAAGTGCTAAGATGAATATAATCTTTAAATGAGTCATCATGTGATGCAAACGAAAAACGCAAAAGACGAGTAACAAACCAAAACTCATTGATTCAAATTATAAATACTAAAAATTGAACGAAATATAGTGAAAAACTTCTCAATACTTTATATTAAAGTATTAAAAAACACAAGTTAAAGAGAACCATTGTCCCTCTTCAGATGGTTCAACCGTGCCTAATAATCGGATTACGACCTTTGAGTTGGGATCGAAAAGATTTGTCCTTAAATCACTGTCTCATCTCCACCTAACAAACTATCTCTTGAATATAGGGCCAGATCAATGCTGAAAACGTTATAAGTATCCGCCACCAACTTGTTTTTTTCATATGTGGAAAATTGATTATTCAAAAAATTACCCACACAAAATCCCATAAAACAAAGTCTACACGCCCACTTTTTTGATCCTCTTCAACATACATAAAAGATGCCTCAAAACTTCATCTTTTAACACAAAGTAAATTCAATCCTTTCAATCTACCAGGCCATACGGCCCATACCTGCCTATTTTCTTTCGCACGGTCTCCACAAAACTAGTCATTAGTAGAAAACACAGCAAAAAAAAATCGCAAAAAGATGATTAACATAAGAAAATTTGTTGATTCAAAATGTGAATATCGAGAAATAGAAAAAATATGGAAAAAAAAAAAAAACTTCTCAATATTTTCATTAAAATATCAAAAGACAAAAGCTAAAGAGAACTTAGTGCATGCTTGACTCTGTTTTTTCAAGCTTATAATACTACAAAAAAATTTACTTTTACCGACACAATTTTTTGTCGTAGAAAGTGATTTTTAGTTTGTTTTGTTAAAAAACGATCATCATGAGACTTTACAAGACTAAATTTTCGTCGTTAAAAATAAAATTTCTTGTAGTATAAGTTGGTTGAATATTAATTTTATCTACACATTGCGTAACACTCACAACTTTTATCCCTTTTTTATCAACACATTTCGTACGACCTGCTTATAATACACATAGAACCTACTTCTTATAATCTACAAAATTACAATTTTTACCAAACATATACTTAATGTCAGGCTATCCGCTGCAGAAGTTACAACTAGAGGTGGCAAAATGGACTGGCCCGATAGGTGAGCCCAGATAGCCCAGACGTAAGGCTGGGTCGGCCCTGAAAAAATCTAGCCCAAAAAAATTAGGGCTTGTTGGGCCTGGACCTATTAGCCCGTCGGGCCAATTGGCCCAGGTCTGGGGTGGCCCAACCTTAGTTCCCTCATTACTTTTCCACCAAGAGCCCAAATATACCAATTCTTGTGCCGCAGTCTCTTCTTCCTCATCCTCCCCAAATTTCGTCCGGACTTTGCAGAGCCGATCTCCAAATAGGGACGTAAAAGAAAATGGTGAAGAACAGAACTGCAAGGCCCATCTTTTTTATTACGCTAGCTTGGACAAGATGACTTGAAGAAGGATTTAGAGGAGTGCCATGATTTGGTTATTGATCCAGCAAATATAGAGCTCGATACACCTCTAGATTTTCGGTTGAGTCAGTTCGTAAGTTTTGTTGCCTCTCTTCTGCAATCTTCTGTTTGTACTCAGTACCTTTTCAATTATGCTATTGCCTTTCCTTAGTTTTGATAAGATTTTCAAATACTTGTATAGGAGTTTGAGTCACAGGAAAGTTATATAGCTTGGTGTGGGAGCATAACAAGGAGCAAGGAGTAAATAACCAAACACGTCTTTGAAAATGACTGCTAATGGGGAAGAGTGAAGACACTTCTTCATTAAGTGCAATATGGTACGAGTGATATTATATTCATATTATGTTTATTCTTGACTTGGACAAAGTGCATCTTCTTATTGCTCTACATACGAACTCTGAATGGAATTTCAGCAATTAAAAGTTTTTATAAATCAACTAAATATGCTTATTCATTTGTCCCTGCCTTTCTTTACATGATTTTGCAAAGGAGTGAAACAAAATTCACTGAAGCTGGTTTCATACTTGACCAGCTGGTTCAATGCATGCAGTTTGAAAGAAGTCAATTTTTTTTTTCAAATTGAAAACTAGTTGACTATCACTGGTTTTCAAGCTCAATAGTGAATTTGGGTTTTTTCCTATTTTTACTTTTTCATTTTTAAATAAATATTAAATATATTATTAGGTAATCCAATTACAACATGCACTGGCATTTTGTTTCGTGGAAGCGACATTAAGGTAAATGCCTAAATAAGAATCAAGTTGTATTTCCAAAATAGCTCTCCAATCGAAAACCATGTTTCCCTGGTGTTTGGTAATTGATCAACTATTGTAATGCAGGACGATGCAAAGAAGCTTGACAAAGCTGCCAAAAATCGCTACAGTTTAGTTCCATGGTGTTTTAGTGACTGAAGATAAAAAGAAACTGGTCTGCTCTCACAGTCTGGTAGATGGGTGAATGCCACCATAGGGATTCTATGTCACCTGTGGTTGGCTTTCCATTTATCTTATTGTAGTCAGAAGAACTTTTCTTCAAATTGCCATTGATGATTTATGTAGATTAGTAGATGAAATGTTTTGTTGAACTTTGATACTTTATGTATTATTGTTTGATGGTTGACAACCTCTTTGTGGTAACCCATTTCGGAATGATGCAGCTCCATTGGATATGTGGCTGTGTTCAGTAATATGCAGTTGTATTTGGTACCTGTTACACTTGTTATCTCGCAGCAGGTTTTCTCGTTCTACTCAAATGGTTGTTATGACTAAAATCAAGTTGGTCCCTTTTTGCATAACAATTGCAGTAACTTCCTTCTGCCATCTTTCATTCAGAATTTTAATATTTTTTCCCAAATCATCAGCATGAGTGTGCAACTATTGGAGCTTATCTTCAATCAGATTTTATGCCAGATTTGGCAGTATAAACATCAGGAGTACTGATATTATCATCCTTAGAAAATTCAACCATTGCAACCAATCCTATCCTCATTGATGATAGCTTAAATTTGAAACATTTACAAGTAAAATGAAGCAATGACTGTTTAAGTTCTAGATAGTCATAACAATGTACCAGATAAATATATTCCCTATAATCACCATTTGATCTCATCTTACTTACAACCAAGCGTATTGACACTTTAATCACAATCCCATCTTTGGTCCATAAAAGTCTCAACAAGATAAAGCAAATTCAAAAAAAAAAAAAAAAAAAGAGCAAGGCAACTAATTAAATTTTTTCCCCTTAATTTTCATTTATTTTTAAATTTTTTTTTTGAGCATTCAAATACTTGTGGTTATTCTGATCGATAATAGTGCAATCAAATTTTGATTCACTCGTCAAGTTATAGTAAATGTATCTTAAAAAGTAAAGTCATTGTTACTTATTCTTTTTAATGATGAAAACGGTAAACAAGAAGGGAATTTTGGGTAGACAAAAAAAGTTTTAATTTCATTGGCATATATTTTCTCGTTGCAATTTCACTTTCATACTGAAACAGCAAATATATCTGTTACTAGTTTGATCATTCCATGTTTTTATTATAACTAGTTTTTGATACGTGTGCTTGAATATATATGTATAAAAAATTTTAGTATATAAAATTTTAAATATATAATACGTAAATAATAAATATGAAAAACATATTTTGAACATACCATTTAATACAATTAATTAAATAAAATATTAAAATTCTATTAAGAAAAGCAGAACTAAATAAACATATAATTCGTACAAAAAAATTAAATAAATAAGATTCGTAAACAACATTTAGATGTTGGTAAAGGACCATTTTTATATTTTTATTGAATTGCACTACTTCGAGAATTTGAATTGGACCAAACCCTCATTTATCAGACTCGGCTCCAATTTTTTCAACTTTTTTACTAATGACTCAAACGACAAATATTAAAGAATTGTGTACAATTTGCTTATAATATCAAATAAAAAATAAAAAAAAAAGATTTTGATGAATAATTGAATGAAAATTTGGATGAATGTGTGAATATATAGTAAAAGAAAAAAATTAAAAGAAGAAATTAAGAAAAAAAAATAATAGCGTTTATTTAGAATAATTTGTAAACTTAAAATGTAAAATAAAATAAAAAAGATTAGTACAAAATTGAATGAAAATTAGGTGTAAAAAAAAAAAAAATAAAGAAAAAAAATTAAAGGATTTTTTTTTTTTCAAAATGGGTTAATTGGCACACAACACAATAAATAAATAAAGAATTAAAAAAAAAAGTAAAAAGCATGTGAGTGTAACACAAACACCATACTAAAATAATAAATAAATAAAAATGGGCCAAAACCCAGCATGTGTTACAAAGGTAAAAAAAAAAAAAAAAGAACAAAACAAAATCAACATTTTGAAAAAAAAATTGAAAATGGGCCAAAGCCCAGCATGTTCACCAAAAAAAAAAAAAAATCAAAATCAAATGTTGCTAAGTTAATCGACAACATAAAAAAAAAATCAAAATCAATTTAAAAAAAAAAAAGGAAAATCAAATGTTATCCGCTTGACAAACATTAAAAAAAAAATCAAAATCAAAATGTTCTCGAGTTACTTGACAACATAAAAAAATAAAATGTTATCAGCTCGACAAACATTAAAAAAATCAAAATCAAAATATTGTCGAGTTACTCGACAACATAAAAAAAAAAATCAAATGTTATTAGCTCGACAAACAAAAAAAAAAAAAATTTGTCGAGCTGCTCGACAAACAAAAAAAAAAAAAATGTATATATAATTGCTATATAATTACTTTCTAATCATTTTTTTTTTTTAAATGTCGAACTGGGCTAAAAGTCCATTTTGCTTGGCTTTGGTTTGTCGAGTCTCGACAAACCAAAACCAAGGCATTAATTAAAAAAAAAGTCAAAAATTGTGGTTTTAATGTCAAAACGGTGTCGTATTGGATGAAAAATCTACAGTAAAAAAATTAAGACTTACATAAATAGTAGGATAGATGAACTGAACCCGCTCAAGAAAGAATTATGCCAGTTAATGGCAAGTGCATTCTATATGTGCTTAATTATAATTTATTTGATTATTACTTATTATAAAAGTAGTTATCATTAGATTATGTTGGTAATCAGGAAGTAACAATAATTAGTGCAAATAATTAATTGATTGCTTCATTTTTTTGACAATAAAATGATAACTAAATTTCATTTGTAAATGCATGTAATATAGCCATTTTGTTACTCAAAATATCCAATCCGATATATCTATATTTGCACTCCATCATAGTTGTTGTGAATAATATTTAATTATTTATTAATTAAATTTTTTCCAACTGTTGTATAATTGTATATAGAATTCATGTTTCATGTGTTTGCAAAAATCGAAAGCATTGATGCTTTCTAGATTCGATCTACCTTATTTGATTCTGATTTTTTAGGATAGGCCCACCATATTCATTATCTTGATTGAATGTGACGCGAAGAATCACGGCCTAAATTGATTAGCCATTGCGATGCTTAATTATTTCAGTGGTCAATAAATTTTACTTTGTGTTACTGTTTGGTCATTAAACTTTAATTTTTTATCCAATGATCACTTATTTTTAAAACGTTTTACCCGTTCATCATTCTTTTGGATTCCGTTGATTGGAGTTAATAGTGAGACCAATGTGTCCAATAGAATTTACACCTGGCGCAATTCCACCGTCAAGTCACGCCAACTTAGAATTGCACGTCTTCAATAGTTCATTTCGCACTATCAAAACACGCTTAATACAAACAAATATGCTTTTGTCAAGAATGTGAAGAAAAAAGAGCAAATAACATAGAAAAAAGAAGGAACAACATACTTTATTAGGCATACAACTTAATGTAAATACAATTAAAAAAAAAATTTATTTAATAATGAAAACTCTAATCTATTATAAGTAAACAACCATAATATATTCTAATATATATTCTAACAAAAAAAAAATCTGAAAATAGAGGAATTCAGGGAATGGTTCTGCGACCCGTGAGGTCGCACACACTTTGGCTGCGGCTCTCCATTCAGTTTGTGCGACCGTGACTGTTTAACTTGCAAAATGCAGCTGCAAAATTTCCCGAATAATATTGTTTGCATTAACAAAAGAGCCCATGTGTCTTTATAAGTGTAAAAATCTCCCATTAATTAAATATAAAAATAATGGTCAAACTATAAAGATTTGAATTACTCTTTTTAATAATGGTGACATTTTAAGATGAAACACCAAAACCGAACAATGTTATCATAAATATTTGAATTCGACATAATCTCATCTTTAATATGAATTTACTTATTAATCCCTAAAACCTCAACTAGACCTCAATTTCTAAAAAGTAAGTTCCGATTAACCTGAAGAAAATGACAGCCAGTATTGACTGAGAAAACTCAACTTGGACAACTTGAGACAGAGTAGAATCATAATTATTTCTTGCACGCAAAATTATATATTGGTCACCATTCACCAAGAGGCAAGAGCAATGCATGGGATCCCGCAGAAATCTGTCCATCTTAAACAGAAAATTGACAATTATTATAATTAACAGCAAATTGCAAGCCATCTGGGGTCCATAGCCAGACGAATAAGTTTTTGTTCTCAGGCAACTCATGCAAAATGTGTAGTGCCTAGTTATTTGTAACAACAATAATACTCAAAATAGACTAAGAGCATCTCCAATGCATTATATGAATTGTTATCTAAGTAGTTCAGATGGTGAAAGATTGCTGATTTATGTGGCATTAAACGTCTAATGAATAGACATTCAAGTTCAAATTGAGGGTTAGATAAATAAAATAAAGAAATAACTATCAAGCTTTTACTTGAAATTATAAACTTTTCACACACTATTCCTATTATACCTCCATTTAATATTAGTATGTCAAGTTTATTTGGGTCGATAACAATGTAAAATAAATAAGAGTATATCAGGAAAAAGAAAAAATTAATACATCATCTATAAAATAAGTGGCCTATAATTTGAGACAGATAAATAAGGAAAACAAGTCTATCTTTGTGAGTTGGATAGAGTATTATTTAAAAATGTTTACAAATAAAAATAAATTCGTAATATTATTACAAAATCATGTACAAAGCACGTGTTCTTAACTAGTATCATAAAAGAGTAATTAAATAGTTTTGAACAAAATTTTAATTTATTTTTCTTCTTAATATTGAGAAATACTACACATATAACCTCGTCAAATATTTAAAGTTCAATCCATATCTATAATTTATACTACATATAAAAATTCCAATATAGAAGAAATATTTAAGGACGATATTGTCCCCGTAAATAACTTATCTATACTACATCTAAAAGGCCCTTAAATGGAGAAACATTTTTAGACAATTATATCCTTACAAAAAAATTAAAATTTCATATTTACCCTTATTGTTAATTAATGTACAATTATCTTATAATATTTTATTTATTATATTACATTTTAAATTTACTTAATTAAATTAATATTGTATTCATTCGTGAAAAGTCTCTTGCCCTCCCAAAACCATATTCAATGATCCCACATTATCTTATGATATTTTATTTATTATATTACATTTTAAATTTACTTAATTAAATTAATATTGTATTCATCCGTGAAAAGTCTCTTGCCCTCCCAAAACCATATTCAATGATACCACATTAAATTTTAACAATTTATTAAATATACAATTAAAATTTTTAAACATTTAAAATTTTGTTTTGTTCTTTTTTATTGCTAATTTTATGGAGGTTGTTTTTTTTTTCCCTACTAAATGAGAACGTAATAGTTAAAGTTATACAATATCTAAAATGTCCTAAAAGGGATAAATATTTTAACGTAATAGTTATTGTTATTATTATATTACACTACATCTAAAAAGACTCAAAAAGAGAAACATTTTTAGACTATTCTATCATTACAAAAATTTTAAAATTCCATATTCACCCTTATTAAAATTATCTTATAATATTTTATTTATTATATTACATTTTAAGTTTACCTAATTAAATCAATATTGTATTCATTCATGAAACGTCTCTTGCCCTTCCAAAACCACATTCAGTGATCCAACATTAAATTTTTAACAATTTATTAAATGTACAATTAAAATTTTTAAACATTTAAAATTGTGGTTTATTCATTTTCATTGCTAATTTTATGGATTTTTTTTACTAAATGAGAACGTAATAGTTATTTTTAGGAGAGATTTGGGACTATGGTTGAAATATTTATAATGTTTGACAATTCAGTATTTTTATTTATACTACATTTAAAAGACCATAAAATGGAGAAATATTTTTTGACTATTCTATTCTTACAATAATTTTAAAATTCTATTTTCACTCTTAGTGTTCAACAATGTACAATTATCTTATAACATTTTATTTATTATATTACATTTAAATTTACGTAATTAAATTAAAATTGTATTCACTCATGAAACATCTCTTGCCGTCCCAAAACCACCTTCAATGATCTTACATTAAATTTCTAATAATTTATTAAATGTACAATTAAAAATTTTAAACATGTAAACTTGTGGTTTATTCATTTTTATTGTTAATTTTATTATTATTATTATTATTTTTTTGGCTAAATGAGAACATAATAATTATTTTTAGGAGAGATTTTGTCAATAGTTGAAATATTTATAATGTTCGACTATTATGTATTTTTAAAAACCGTGAATAGAAACCAAAAGTTATTGGTGTTTATTTTTCTCTCTATTGATAATAAAATATTGTGAGATTCTTTCTTCATATTTTGTCTAAATTGTCAGTATTCTGTATGAATCAAAGAGCTTTTGGAATGTTAGTTATGTTTCATATTTATTCAGCTACATCACTACTGGTAGACGAATATAAAATTTACAATATTACATTAATCCTCATCTTTATAGAAGTTTTGTCCTCAAAATTTACATGTACTTAAAAGATTATACATTTGTTATCAGTATATAAATTTTTTCTATTTTTCTTGAATTAATAACTCGACGAGGAAGTACTAATAATCAACTAAATGTAGATAATTATGCCCAAAAAGAATAAAAATAAATACAGTACTTATCTCAGACTCTAATAATCCAAATATTATATAGCAATAAGACAATAAAAATTTATGTAATTATCATACAAAAAATTCTCAAGATTTAATAGTTAATTCATGCTATTCAATGTTAATTCTAAAAATAAATAAATAAATAAACTTTTCATATTAGATTCGTACAATAAATCACATTTAACTACTAAAAACATTTGAAAAAGCAAAAGTTTTACGGGTTGAACAACATTAATTCATAATTATCTTGATAATGAGCATTAAAAGATGATATCCTGCATATCTACCAAAAAGTAAATAAGAAATGATTTACGGACTCTTTTTTAAGTTTGTCTGTGGCATACTTATTCAATAGGCAATCTGCAAGTGCTCAACAATTTGGTATACTCAGTCATATATATTAATAAGAGTTGTACTAACTTGCACTAACTATTCACCATTGTATCTTTTGACTTTACTTTAATATATGTTGTTCAAAGGAGAAATCCAATGTATATTTACTCTTTTATCTCAATTTTTATTTATTGGGATTCATATCAATAATAAAAATCCTACTTCTTAAAATAATAAAAAATCAAATTATTAAGTACCTATTTTTTTGAAAAATGGTGGGATGCATAAACTATTCTCTATTTTGCCATGTATAGAAGTTTTTCATATATAATCTATTATATATTTAAATAGAACATGTACATAACTGGAGAAGCATCCCTTATAATAAGATAGAACAATTACATGAATTGTCTTATGCACATCAATGACTACAGAAAAATCATATGTTGTTTTCATCATTTGTGTTTAAAGCAATATCATCTAAAACTACAATAAACAAGGACACATTCTCACATAATTATTTCTTCTAACTATAAATAATTAAAGTTTCATAATATTACTGAATAAATCAGAATAGTTTATGTATTTAAACCGAGAATACTAATACACAAGCTTTCTTCCAAGGTCGGGCCACGAAACGACTTAGAGGATGTCATATTACCTTTATCAAAACTCGATTTAAAAACCAATGGCAATCCAAGCCTAGAAGTAACAAACAATTTAAAATGCCATTAATCCAAACAATCTTATTTTCAATTTAAGTTGAATCATAATAGGCCAAAAATAACTTGCCCACCCATTTAATTTAAGTTTAACATAATCTTCTATTTCATTTCTCAATTTTTCTCTTTAATAAGGGTCTATAGTGCCCATTCATGTTAAATAGTTTTTTTTAATATATTCAAAGAATTAACTCATTTACTTTCGAATACTAATGTAACTTTTTTATTAATGGGTTGAGGACTTAAGATCAAAACTGATTAGAGAAACTTGGATTGATTAGAGAAACTTGGATCAATGTCTTACATTTGAATTTTTTTCAAGAATAGTGAAGTAGACTATAGGTTCCACAGGCCGGGGGTAGGCAAATCCAAAAATATACTTCTTCCAATCTTTACGATATATTTTGTAAATTTTTTTAATTTAGTAGAAATAAAATTTATCTAAAGAATTGTAAAATTAAAAAGAAAGTACAAGATACATGTCAACTATGACATGTATATCTACCATTCTATCATACTAAAATTAATAATATTAATTTTATTCTTCATAAAATACAGTCATAAAAACATCATCAATTCCATAAGATTTAATATCAAGGGTTTGTCAATCATCAAAGCTCAAATCATCAAAAAATATTAGTTAGGTTCAAGTTACCGTTGATATTACTACAATATAAATTCATCTCAATTACAATTGTACTTCTATGAATGTAAATAAAATATTAACATTATTCATTATAACGTCGAACGATACAATACGTCATGCTATCAAGAATTATGTTGTTGTATCTTTATTTCAATTGCTACTTTAACATTTTAACTATTATAAATTAAAAAATATAAATTTTGAAAATATTAAAAATTAACAAAATAATTGTAAAACCACGTGCAACGCATGTGTTTCTAACTAGTAATTCTTAAAATTATCTTTCAATTAATATTATTTATTTTGGCTTTAATTTAAACTATTTAATACTATATAAATATTGCATTTCGATATGAGAGTGATTTGACCTTTTAAATTCCACTATACATTGTAATTAATGAAAATAAATAAAATTATAATGTTAATAATATTTTTAATATATAGAAATTATTATCATTAATTGTAAACATTCTTATTATTGATTCATATTTTTTTCATCTATTATTCTTCTTAGTTTTTTATTATGCAAGGAAATTTATTTTCTTTCACAGAGACGGTTTTTAATTTTTGACAATTAGTTTGATAGTAATGTGGTAATAATGGATGTGTTAATTTTCTATGAATGATTCACTAATTTTAAGAATATATATGATGGAAATATTTATTTAAATTTTGGTTTTTATATCTTTTTTTCTTGATTTAGAATATTTGTTCGATGTAAAAATGTTAATTATTGTAGTAGTCTTGATAGCAACGAGATTTAAGCTCGAATGATGTTTTATGTCATTTTGTAAGCAATTATACATATATTTAGTGAAGACGAACGAGTTAGAACAAAGAGAATTGGTGATACTCTAGCTTTCTCAAGCACACAGCTGAAAAAGAGTTGTTAACATGTACTACATAATTTGAATAAACTGAGTCATGCTATGCATAAGGCGAACATAAATCTTGTATAATAAGTGAGTTTTATGTGATGAGTTAAAATCATGAATTTTTATTAAGAAAGAGATTGTCTAAGTTTCTGATTGTTTTGAATTTTCTTGAAATTTATTAATATTTCAAATGGAATTGTGGAAAAGAATGCATGAAGAGAACAAAAAAAAAAACCTTAGTTTATTGGTGCATGATATTGCAAGAGAATAGTATTCTTTTTTCTAAGAAATAATTACTTAAAAAAGGTTAAATATTTTATTTTTATGTGCTTTTTATAATAATATAAATATAGAAAATCAATAAAAAAAAATTTGTTCTACCTACTATTTTCATGTACTTTAGAATTTGATACTAATTTTCATAAAAGAAAGATGTCTTTTCTTGATATGCAATTAGATATATACTTTAAAATATAATTAAAAGGGTATCAATAATCTTTCAAACTTATCATCCACGTAGGTCGTGTAGTTTTTAATGGACCACCTGTTTTACCAAGAAGCTTGAATGTTATTACTTAGTTGGTCATAATAATCATTGATGAATTTATGATTGAAATGAGTTTCATTTATGTGTTATATTTATCGATGATTTTAAAATAAAAAATCATAATATTATTACAAAATAATGTGCAACGCACATATTCTTAACTAGTACATCTAAAAGTCTAGAACATATATAAACATTTTTGGATGAATACGTCCTCATTAATATTTCATATTTTCTAAATTATCCTTCAGTTAATATTATTATAATTAAATTCTCAAATTAATATTTGTAACCACATTTAGTCCTTGTAAGTTGAAAAGGCTAAATCACCATTTATTACATTTAATTACTGGATTTTAAAATATTTTTATTGAATTATGACAATGGATTTGGTTAGATACAAGATGAATAGTTATTTACCTTCCACTAACAATGTATTCAACTTATTTTAAGCCTAATTTGAAGTTTAATATTGCTTCATTTAAAGGTAATTATGTAGTTTGTAAAGTCCATAAAAATTTCATTTAAAGATTTGTGTATTGTGATTATGGTTTTTGTTACTTCACGTGAATAATCATTTCTCAGTGTTGTATTTTTTATTTTCTTTTTCTTTTTAACTTCAATAATTGATACGTGTCTCATTTTTATTGTTACTTTTTATGTTTTTGAATTGAATTGTTATCTATTGCTTAAACTAATTTTTCTTCACTATTTATGCTCCCGCATAAGTCTCTTAAATCGTTAGAATATTTTGTTTTGGTAATATTACTTTACTTCTTCATTACCGTTTGGATAAGTTCAAGCGAAGACATGTGGATACTGAATTGTGCAAATGAGAATGTTTAATTTTGTCTGATGTAAATGTTATTTTGTTATATTTTATATACTGATTGATAAATCTACCTACAATTGCTAACTTGAGGTGCTATGAGCCCAAATTACATGTAAAATTTTGGGCTAAAGTCTTTTCATAGTTGAAGAGTTATATTAAATTACAAAGATTTGTTATAAGTCATTTGCCATTTTATAAAGCAAGAAGATTCAATGGATTTGAGTGATCGATATATTTAAAAACTTACGTACACTATCTTTGATTCTTTTTGTTTGCATTATTTAATTGTTATTATTTGACTATATTACAAATCTTAAACAATAGAGCTTTATGCTATCACTGGTTACATAATTGTAAAAAGTACTTTGTTTTTTGTGTGAACATCAGAACCTGCAACGTCCACGTGTCAACAGATCTCCAATCACTCCTCTACCAACTCGAATGTTACCTGCACACTAGGACAATCGTTAGGCACCAAGATCTCCGAAGAAAAAGGGTCTGGCGATCGTTGATACTCTGACGATCAAGTCAACTGTCGGTATATGAATGATACACGGGGGGTGAAAATAACGGAGTGTGGGAGGAAAAAGCAGGCAGAGATTTGAGCAGAGTTTAGGGTGGGATTTTAAGCATAAAAAAGAACGTCATCAAATGCTTACTAAAAAGTGCGTACCTTGGAATAAACCTGAATTTGATATTTATAAGGGGGGAATCCTAATTGATTTATGGAAGCAATCAATTAGAATTCTGTTGAGATTCTCTTTCCTTATCAGATAAGGTAAGTTCTAATCTCACCGTGATCCTCTGAGATTGCATCATAATCTCTCTCAATCTCTAAGATTACTGTCCCAATATATCAGATTATCTATGGACTATAATAAATATGAAGCCCGACGAAGCTTTCTGGGTTGGCCATGAGTGTCGAGGCTCTTCATGGGCCTCGCAATACTCCGATTCAGGAATGCTAAGATGTTCGATGGGCCTCCGAGGCCTCGTGAGAATTTACGAGGCCCTTACTGGGCCCTCGAGGCCTTCGCCGGGTCTCTGGAACCTTTATGAATCTGGAAGGCTCTCGCTGAGCCTATAAGGCCTTAGCGAGGCCTGATTTAGGCCTAGATGAGACCTTTATTAGACCTTTGCTGACGTGGAGGCCTTACCAAAATCGGATAGTAACAATAGTCCCCCAAGTCCAAGCCTATTATTTATATCAGGCGTAGGACTTTAAGAGGAAGCATTAAATGAGGATGAAGGCCTTTAGAAAGCGAACCTCCAATGGAATCCGTGAGATCACATCTCCAGTCATATTTCTCCATAGGAGGCATTTTGAACCTTGCGGAGAGTTCTCTAGCCTTCAACTATTTGGAGAATGGGAGATCATCGTCGTCATCAAGGTCGCACAACCGTTTTGGTCTTTCATCCGCAGTCCTGGAGTCCCTTCTCTCCTTTCAGTGGTCATCGCTGGGCTCGCTACGCCGGCTACTCAACAATTGAGGTCGAGCTATAGACGACCCAGACTCCAACCTGTCGAATACGCTGGCAGAGGCGACTGACTTCTCCACTCACGAGGCACGAGGTTTCTCCTGGTTCTGGGATTCTGCCCATTGAGGATTGGCGAATCATCTTGAGACCGACGATTTTCGATAGAGCCGGACCTCGAAGGGCTTCGCCGGGCACAGCTACGCTTAGGTCCATGTTGAAGATATTGATTATCTAACAGTTCAAGCGCCGCCTTCATCCGGGGGTTGTCCAACTTCGGGCATCTCTGTCGTTGTCTTCTTCTCTTGCAGTGGGTTACATTCTGAAAGTCTTGAACGCTTTTCTGCCGCAAGTCAATAGGATGGGAATTTTCTTCCTCTTCCACGGAGTTTTCTATTGCCACGCTCTTTCGGGTAGAAAACACGTTTTTACCACAAGTTGTTGGTCGTGTAATATTTTTTGGTTCCCACAGACGGCGCCAATCTATTGACGTCAGAACCTGCAACGTCCACGTGTCAACAGATCTCCAATCACTCCTCTGCCAACTCGTATGTTACCTGCACACTAGGACAATCGTTAAGCACCAAGATCTCCAGAGAAAAAGGGTCCGGCGATCATTGGCACTCCAACGATCAAGTCAACTGCCGGTATATAGATGATACACGAGGGGTGAAAATAACGGAGTGTGGGAGGGACAATCAGACAGAGATTTGAGCAGAGTTTAGGGTGAGATTTTAAGCATAAAAAAGAACGTCATCAAATGCTTACTAAAAAGTGCGTATCTTGGAATAAACCTGAATATGATATTTATAAGGGGAGAATCCTAATTGATTTATGGAAGCAATCAATTAGAATTCTGTTGGGATTCTCTTTCCTTATCAGATAAGGTAAGTTCTAATCTCACCGTGATCCTCCGAGATTACATCATAATCTCTCTCAATCTCTAAGATTACTGTCCCAAGATATCAGATTATCTATGGACTATAATAAATATGAAGCCCGACGAGGCTCTCTGGGTCGGCCATGAGTGTCGAGGCTCTTCATGGGCCTCGCAATACTCTGATTTAGGAATACTAAGATGTTCGATGGGTCTTCGAGGCCTCCTGAGAATTTACGAGGCCCTTGCTGGGCCCTCGAGGCCTTCACCAGATCTCTGGAACCTTTATGAATCTGGAAGACTCTCGCTGGGCCTATAAGACCTTAGCGAAGCCTGAATTAGGCCTAGATGAGATCTTTATTGGGCCTTTGCTGACGTTGAGGCCTTACCAAAATCGGGTGGTAATATTTTGTTATGCATCTAAATTAAAATTATTGTATTGATTGGTAGTTAAAATAAATATTAATCATTATCACATACGAATGTGGTTATTTTGGCGATTGAATACTGTAACAAACGATATTTTGAACCTTATTTTTAATGTCAGATTTTTGTATGTTAATGAAATATTAATTTGAATATAATTATTTAAATATTTAAATAAAAATTTAACTTATAATACCGTTACTAAAATACGTTCAGTATTACATACTAGTAAGAATAAATGCACCTAAGAAGTGAACGCAATTAATTACCAATGTTGAAATACAGAGATGATAAAATCTTATTTTGGAACTCACAAGACATCAATATTATTTTATTTGCTGAATCAATATGTTAAAATGATTTTTTTTTTTTTTTGGTTGTTTGGGGGGAGGGGGAGGGGGAGGGGGAGGGGGAGGGGGGGTGGTTACGTAAATAATATAAGGGAAATTTTGGAATGTGTCCAACATTAAATAGTAGATTGAAAATATGACAATTTTAATAATATTTGTAAAAATGTCATATTTTAGATGCAAAATATCAAATATAATTTTTTGTAAAAATGACTATTTTTTGTGTGGTAAATTTAATAGTATTTGACATTCATACAATAGCTTCTAAGCGAAACTATATATCCAAAAATTAATGTATAAGTTGATTTTTTTTGTTACAGAAAATCGAGAAATAAGTCTAAAAAATCGACATTTGAATTGTTTTATATAACTTAATCTAAAAAGTTATTTAATTTCAATTTTTAATTACTAAATACCAATTTGAACTTAATATCAAAAATTAACTTTTATCACAGAGTAAATATTTGAATGGTGGACATCAACAAATTATTTTTTTTTGGTCGATATTCATTTATCGATACATTCATTTTTTTGTCGATATTCGATAATATCGATGAAAATGGACACAACCAATTATTGATAAAATTGGCACCAAATTAATGCCATTATTATCTACATTTAAATTTAGTCAATTCGTCAAATGTTATAAAACTGAACATACTTCAAAAGACACTTTTAAAAACTGATAGTTTCTCTAATTCACTCATAATATAATCTTGACTCGTATATAATATTATGAGATCAATTCACCAAAATTGCAAGTTAAAATTAATGAATGCATATTATGAAATCCTCACAAGGCCATATTTAAATATTAATCTGAAAACAATTTGACATTATAAATATCCACAAGAATGAGCTTCATTTCCACACAGCTTACACTTGCTAGGATTTTTAGCACATATATACAAGGGCGGAGCCAGAAATTTTATCCACTGCGGGCGGAATTTTTCTATACTATATTCCAACCAGCTAGAAAACTCTTTAAACAAAAAAAGATTGAAGTATCTAGAATCTTTTCCAAATGGTCTTTTTGTAAATTCATAATCTTAAGCTGACAAGGATATTTTTGTATGTATATTCTTCAAACTTGATTTCGAATGTTAACATTGTAATCCAAAATTGGTGTTCTTAGTCCAGGATCGATGGAAAGTTGTACGACATCAAAATCCATTTTTTTTTAATATCAATTAAATGACAAATTTTTTATCCTTTAATTTAATCAATTAAATATACTAATAAGCAAATTTCTCCTTTACAATAAACAACATGGATTGCAATTTCATCATTTCATATAATCATTTAGTGGGCCATTTTTATTAATATTGCAAATATGGATTGCAATTTCATCATTTCCCCATTTTATTGGATTGCAATTCCCCTTTCCAATAATTTATTAGTATATTTTGGGCCATTTTCAATTTAGACATTGCCTGCTTTTTTAGTGGGCCTTTCAAATTCCAGTGCAGGCATATGCCTGCACTGGACAAAAAGTGCTAGAGGTAACCCCTCCAATAAAATCGATGCCTGCACTGGACAAAAAGTGCTAGAGGTAACCCCTCCAATAAAATCTTCACCTGATAAGTTCTATGATTTCTTCAAATACCACTTTAGTGATCTCATCACTATATTTCCTGCAAGTTTCAAAAGTGTTCAAATACTTGAAGGAGAGGATGGTAAAGTTGGTTGTGTCAAGCTCTGGAATTATGTTATTGGTAAGAATACAATTAATTATTCAATTATTGTATTTTTTTGCAGAAGATGATATTTGATTATATGTATGTGGTTTGGCAGGAGGAATTTCAATGATGATTACATTGAGGACCGAAGCAATAAATGATGCAGAAAGAAGCATAACTTACAAAGCATTGGATGGAGATCTTATAAAGCTCTACAAAGTTTTTCAATTCACAATTACTCCTGGTAATGGGGTTGCCAAATGGACTATTGTGTATGAGAAAGCTTCTGAATTAGTCCCACCTCCAGAAATCTATGGTGTCTTCTCAATTGCTATAACTGAAGTGGTGGACCTTTATCTTCTCACCCATTAAGCATCCATGGAGCTGCTCATCAATATCTGTGTTTGTTATGAATAAAGATTTGCAAAATAAGGGCTATGTTGAAAATATTGTAATATGCAAACTTCAACTTAAAATAAGACGTGGGTGATCAAAATGTGCAAATTTATTACAAAAAATAGTTATCTTATTATTTTTTTTCATAATTCATAATTGCGAGAGTGAGAGCGAGAACAAGAATGCTGATTTTCCCCATTACAAATAGAATTCTCACCAAAACAAGTAGCTCAAGGACATTGGGACTTAAAAATACAAATTTCTAAAATATTAAGGATAAAAATTCCTCATTGTTTAAATATGAGAAAAAATAATCAACATATGAGAGTTTTTATTCATCTTATCAGAGTTGACATTTTAAGATTGCTCAATACTGTGTGAGGGCTCAAAAAGTTCTAACAAACAATCGATCCATCTATAACTCTAAGGACACTCAAATTTTAAAATTAGTGTTTTTAGACGAGCTAACATCTTGCGTGTAAAAATCACTAATGGTTTAAATACGAAATAGTAAATTACGACAAATGTTTCCAACCTTTGGTTTATTTGCACTTCCGTCTTCAATTTTTTTTCTAAGCCCACAATCTTTGAAAATAGGCTACGTTCATCCCTACCTAACATATCTTCTACATCGATCTTTAAGAAAGAGAATATGACGAGTGTACACAAGTGTCATTGTCCTTTTTAAAAAATCAGGTATCAATGAAGGGACATGGGTGTACAAAAACAGTACAGTCTAAATATCTAAGGTGGATGTAAAACAGACTAATTTGAATAATGTTGACGGATTTCTGTGAAAATGACTCTAAAGCAATCAAACCAAATATGGAAGAAAATAATAGTCGAGGCAAGTGTTGAACACTTTGTCCTTAAGTAGAATTTGCCCCGTAACGGTGCTTACGGTTATGACAATCAACTCCTAAGATACAACGACTTCTTACTTGTGTTTGAAGCACTTCAAAACACAAGTACAGCGAATCAAAACTGGTTTTGTACTCCAAAAAGATGAAATGAAATGAAGACCGGAAATTCAAGCAACAAATGCAATAATTTTGGTTGAAGAAGAATGAAATATGATGCCTCTTAAATTGCATATAGTTTCTGTATCAATTCTATGTCAAAATGGACGTCCAGAGGCCCTTTTTAACGTTGAAGATCGGTTGAAAACGAAAAGGAATGGAACCAATTCGTGCAACACTTCAAAAGGACATGTCTGTTCGCACAAACCTATTCGATCGCATGATTTTACCATGCTGCGATCGCAAGGTACAAACTTGAGAACAGAACTTGATCCAGTTTAACTTAAAATTTAGGCAGTTTGCGATTGCAGGTGGAAATACCCATGCGATCGCATGGTCATAACTTGACCCAAAATTGTCATTTTCCGTAATTTCTTATTCATTCAATATGGGTTTCGAGATGCTCGTTTCGATGCCCCGAAGCGGCGAAGTGGCAAACTATTTTGCCTAAACGGATTGGGTCGGGTATGTATATTTTGGCCAAGTTGGCACGAAGTCACTTTAAGTATTTTTTAAACACTTAGTCAATTTCTCGACATTTTAAACCAATTTACAACAAATAAGGACTATCATATAAGTCTACAGATCGAATTGCATTTTCATTAGCAACTATGGACATTCAATGAACAGAACTTGATCTGGGCGACCACGAGGAGTCATCCGGTCGACCATCCTTCGGCTATTACTCACTTCTGAGATCAATAACTATTCGATAAAAGTACTTATTGCGAATAAAACATTAAATTATGTTATTTTACTATGAAAAAAATTTGCAATTTCAAATGCTATTATCCACAACTGTTATATATATTCTGTTAATATTGTTATTATAAGATACGAATGGAAATTGCAGTACATGGTAAGTGCTCCATATTATTGCTTATGTATCTTTTAGTTACGCTTTAAAAAGGAGTTATCATTTGATTATGCTGCCTTGTGGTGGTTTCACGATCTAACGTTAAGTATTAGTGCAAATAAATAAATGATAGTAATTTAATTTGTATATTCATTAAGTATATCCATTTTGTTACTTGTTACAACTCAGTTCCACTGTAACTTAGCCTCAAAGTATCAATGCATAGAAACTTCCACACCAAGTCCAATACCTCACAAAATGACACAGGTCTTGAACTTAGGAGACCATTGTTATGCCTCAGTCCTACATGGCGCTCTACATGACTGATCAAAGTCAAAATTACCATTGGAGGGGATGAAATTACTATCGAGACTGTCCCCTTTTTATTTCGAAGAGGTTGAGAAGAAGATGTGGTCAAAGACCGACTCCTAGTTGCGTGTTAATTAAGCCTTTTCTGACACTCTGCGAATCATATTTGATGTCTGTCAACACGGCTTGTTACAATCCTAGCCCCATAGCATGTGACTGAAAGAGACTTATATTTATTAAACCTAGGACATGACACTATAGATGTAATAAGATGCTCTTTAGGATGTCTGCACTTGTCAAACATCCAAAGCACTTGGTCAATTGGCATTGGCTTATAAATACCAAAGTTATTTCTACTTGTAGAGGATGATAAAAACTTGAATAGAAGAAACTAAACTTAAGAAGAAGTCATCTACATTAGTTAACTTAAGTGCTTTATTTATCACTTGGGAGAATCAATAGTTAGAGGCTCTCAAGCCAATTCCTCGGTCATAGCGTGTCTCTCCCACACTCATATACCTTATTTATTATTTTCTAAGCATAGCACAGTGATCCACAGGCCAACGTGGCCGTCCAATCGTGTAGATAAAATACACGTAGGCAGAAGAGATGTGGGGATATTGTTGGTAGCCATTTTTTGAGGTCAACGTTGTTAGATGTTTGAATCAAATTATTTGAATTTAATCATTTTTATAGTTTAATAGACAATGATAATTATTTACAGGTTTTTAACTACTTTTTACAGTTTTTGTTTTAACATTTGCAATCTTCCAAAAAGTTGTCTATGTTCAAACTTGTTATTTTGTCTATATATATGAATAAGATTTTTCGATGAACAATTATTATCTATCATTGCACTAAAAACATTCATATTGATAAAAGTGGAAAAAATACAAAGTTCAAATTGGTTTAGAATTCTAGTGCTAGAATATTCTAACATCAGATAGTTTTATCCTAGGAGACAGACACGTGAACAACTTGAAGCAGTAAGAAGGGGTGAAATATTGTCTTTAGGACATTGCTCTTTGCAAGTCTTTATCTAACTCAAGTCAGTATTCTTTATGCATATAATTTCATATATTTATCATTTTATAGTCTATTGTTTGTTCGCATAATATGTATTGAGTTAATTGTTTGTGATGTTCCAACAAACATTACTTGTAATATCCAATCTGATATATTTATATTTGTTTGTTGACATCCAATATGCTTTTCAAACTCATATGGTTACTCATGATTGAACAATTAAATAACAAGATAGAACAATTAATTAAATGCAGAAAATTAATTTAACATGGACTTGTATTAAATTAATTACACTCCCACCGTTTAAATTGAATTAATGACACTCAAACATTAATCAATAGAACCAATTAGATTTCCAGTGGGCTATGATCATTTTTGTTTTATTAGAATCTTGAGCGACTCAACAAGCCCTAATCAATCACATTTCTATGTGACTCATAGATCATCAAGTAAACAATTTATTACTGCACACATCTTATGTGTTTTACTTGATTGTGCCCCTAAAATTTTATTTCCTTGACCGACTCAACAAAAAATAAAATTCTAGTTAAATTCAACACATTGTTCAGAAACATTGAATGTTTCATAGTGATAAACATATCTATGAGCTGCAGCATTGAGCGACTCAACAAACTAACAACGATAATAGACTCTGGTTTTTCACTATAACAATGGAAGACACGTTGTATTAACTATTTAATACGAATTTAATATTTTGATAAAGATGAGTTTGACTAATCACATTTATGTATATTAATTAACATCTAACATGCAATTAATCATACATAATAATAAATGTGGATGCTTATGAACTTTATTTATCTAATCTTCCTAAGCTAAAAGGAATATTAGTCGGTCAATTCCTAAGGAAGGTTGCATTCGTTCATCGAATGTTAAATGTAATCATTTACATCTCATGCTGCAATATATGTCCTATATTAGTTGCTTCATTGGTTTCCAACTGTAACATATATCCTATACTAGTTGGCACGCAAGTCTAAATTGATGGACTCGCAGGCCCATAATAAATAAATAGTTCAAAAATTCAATTAAATAAATAATAAGCTCGCATGCCCATTTAATTAAATAATAGGTTCATAGACCCAATCAACAATCAACACAAATAATAAACCATACAACCAATCACATGGGTCGAGTCCATAATCATCCACTAAACATCTATTTTAATATCTAATATTAAAAATATATTAATTTTTAAATTTGCAGCTTTGACAGTATAAGCCTAAATCTTTTAGACATTTCGACACGGACTAGACAGAATTAAATAATTAATTAATTAATTTTCAACAATAAAATTAAGTAATTAATCAATTAATTTTATTCATAAGTGATATTTTTCAAAATTTATTTTAACTACCATTTTAAAGTCATACCATAAATTGATGATTAAATTTGTATATGGTCAAAATTTAATCCGGTAAAAAACTCAAAATATAATTTAAAAAGAATTTTAGTCAATACTGAATATTTGACTGACATTAAAAATTAAATAATTACAAAATTTTCAAAAAATTTAAAATTGAGACCATATTTTTCTTTTAAAATAAAATTTGCAGACTTATTGTGCAATTTCTGAAATTGCACAGTCAGTCCTTGACTAAAAATATCAGTGGGCTTTCATCCCTCCCTTTTATTTTAAACAACGGGTCTTCTCATGCAATTTCAGAAATTGCATGAGAGACCCTTTTTTTTTTAAATTGGGGGGCCTCTTATTCAATTTATAAAATTGTACAAGAGCCCCCGTCCCCATCTAACAAACTGAAACGCAGAAACCCTTTCAGCAGCCCTCAGCTGGCGCCGCTGGAAAAAGTTTGGGCGGTGGTGGTGTCAAAAACCGGCAGCCACCACCTTTAGCCGGCGAACAGCTGCTGTTCGTATTGGTCGTGCGCCGCTGCTACCTCTAGCAGCGGCGCGTTGCTGTTCGTATTGGTCGTGCGCCGCTGCTACCTCTAGCAGCGGCGCGTTGTGGGTTGGTGCCTTCTCATCCGGCAGTGGCGACTTCAAAAGTGCCGTCGTCGATCACCAACATATTCCATAACCTTTTTCGACTTGATCAAATAGCTCATTTCCAAATAATTCTAAACAAATTTCATTTTACTCTCAAAACTCAAATTAAATTAATATATCAATAACAATTATTGTTCAATTCATCAAAGCTGTCTAACAAACTCTAACAAGTAACAATGTAAGCTCTGATACTACTGTAAAGAATTGACATATACATGCACATTAGAAATTAAATCTGTAATTCTTATAAGCCGGAACAACTTTATATTTAGATATAATTCGTGATAGAACTTTACCTCGATGAACACCGTGAAGTCTGATTATCTAATTAGCTGAGGTGCGATCTTCAATACCACAGTTGTCTAATTGTCCAGCCTCCAACGATAATCCACACAGCAAAAACATATCTGGATTTCTACGATCAAGAATGAAAGCAGAACTTTTGTGAGTAATTATATTGAGTAGTTTTTTGCTTGTGCTAGCAATTAATGAAGACCAACTTCTTAACTCAATCTGTTGTGCCTTTGTATTTATAGACGTGGCTAACCATAGCCTTAGTTCTAGTCCAACTAGAAGCCACCAACAAACGGGCTCAATTAATTAATCTAATTAATTAATTTGGTCCAATAAATAATTAAGTTTGACTTAATTAATTAGACCTTGGACATTAATTCTTACACTAATAGCATTTTAAAATTGTAGATAACAATATTACCAGATTATATAACAGTTGTAGATAATAGCATTTTAAATTTGCAAATTTTTTTTCATAGAAAATTAACGTAATTCAATGTTTTTATTCGCAAGTACTTTTATCGAATAGTTATTGATGTCAGAAGTGCCAGTTCCATCAGTAATAGCCGAAGGATGGTCGACCGGATGACTCCTCATGGTCGCCCTGATCAAGTTCTGGTCATTGAATGTCCATAGTTGCTAATGAAAATGCAATTCGATCTCTAGACTTATATGATCGTCCTTATTCAAATTACTCCGTTGTATATCTACCTTAGATATTTAAACTGATACAACCATTACTTCCCGATTTGTTTACGTACTATTTTTGTACACACATATCTCTTCATTGATGCCTGATTTTTTAAGAAAGGACAAGGACACTTGTGCTTACTCGTCGTATTCTCTTTGTTAAAGATGTAGAAGATAATTAGGTATGGATGAGTGCAGCCTATTTTCAATGATTGTGGGCTTAGAAAAAAGATTGAAGGCGAAAGTGCAAATGAACCTAAAGCTTAGGAACATTTGCCGTAATTTACCTTTTTGTATTTGAACCATTAGTAATTTTTACCTGCAAGATGTTAGCTCGTCTTAAAACACTAATTTTAAAATATGTGTCCTTTCGAGTTATAGATGGATCGATTGTTTGTTAGAACTTTTTGAGCCCTCATACTATATTGAGCCCATTTAAAAAGTTAACTTTGTTAAGATGAATAAACTCAAATTCTCATATATTAATTATTTTTTCTCATATTTAAACGATGTGGAATTTTTATCCTTAACATTTTAGAAATTTGTATTTTTATGTTCCAATGTCCTTGAGCTACTCGTTTTGGCGAGAATTCTATTTGTAATAGAGAAAGTCAGCATTCTCGTTCTCGCTCTCACTCTCACTCTCACTCTCACAATTATGAATTATGAAAAAAATAATAAGATAAGTATTTTTTTTGTAATAAATTTGCACATTTTGATCACCATGTCTTATTTTAAGTAGAAGTTTGCATATTACAATATTTTCAACGTAGCCCTTATTTTGCAAATCTTTATTCATAACAAACACAGATATTGATGAGCAGCTCCATGGATGCTTAATGGGTGAGAAGATGAAGGTCCACCACTTCAGTTATAGCAATTGAGAAGACACCATAGATTTCTGGAGGAGGGACTAATTCAGCAGCTTTCTCATACACAATAGTCCATTTGGCAACCCCATTACCTGGAGTTATTGTGAATTGAAAATCTTTGTAGAGCTTTATAACATCTCCATCCAATGCTTTGTAAGTTATGCTTTTTTCTGCATCATTTATTGCTTCAGTCCTCAATTTCATCGTGGAATTCCTCCTGCCAAACCACATACATATAATCATATATCATTTTCTGCAAATAAATACAATAATTGAATAATTGTATTCTTACCAATAAAATAATTCCAGAGCTTGACACAACCAACTTTACCATCCTCTCCTTCAAGAATTTGGACACTTTTGAAACTTGCAGGAAATACAGTGATGAGATCACCAGTGTGGTATTTGAAGAAATCATAGAACTTATCGGGTGAAGATTTTATTGGAGGGTTTACCTCTAGTACTTTAGACATGGTACCAATATATATATGTGCTAAAAACCCTAGCAAGTGTAAGCTGTGGGGTAATGAAGCTCATTCTTGTGGGTATTTATAATGTCAAATTGTCTTCAGATTAATATTTAATTGTGGGTTGTTAAAATTATCCTTGATGACCAATTGAATAACTATTATATCCATTTCTTATCTTTCCACTCTTACTCTCTCTCTCTAACTTATACACACACACACACACACACACTCCTTCTATTACCACTGTCGTCGCCCCTAAACTCCATTTTCTACTCTCATTTGTTAATTTTGTGGCTTGATTCTCTCATTTTTATCCCAGATTCAAATACATTGTCAAATCTGTCACTGGTTTTTGAACTATTTGAAGAAGTCAGACCGATTTATAAATTTGCTATAGATTATATGAAACTTAAATTTAATATATTGTATTTCTATTTTTTTTATCGATATATTTTATGTTGTTGAGCAATTTTTTGTCGATTTAGTTTATATATTAGTAGATTGTATTAGATATTGAGTTTAATTTACAAATTTGGACAATATAATTTGTTGGTATATTTTGTTGTCAACGTACAAAAAATAAAATTGGTTACATTTGGTCCAAAATGAACAGAAAAATGGACACAAAACATAGGACGTGAACTTGTCTCTTCATCTATAAAATAAACGACATTTTATCGATGGACATCAACATAATAAAAGAAGGAGCTCATTTTTATCTTATGCCATAAAAATGGGCACCAAATTATAATCGAATGGTGCCCATTTGTCGATAATAACGGCACCAATTTGGTGCCCATTACTAGTGGGCACCAAATGTAGATAATAATGACACTAATTTGGTGCCAATTTGTCAATAATTGGTTGTGTTCATTTTTGTTGATATTATCGAATATTGACAAAAAATGAACGTCGATAAAAATGAATATCGACAAAAAAAAATGTTGACATCGAAATTATTTGGTCGATGTCGACCAAATGTTGTTGATGTCCACCATTCAAATATTTACTCTGCGATAAAAGTTAATTTTCGATATTCAATTCAAATTGGTATTTAGTAATTAAAGGTTGAAATTAAATAACTGTCTAGATTAAGTTATAAAAAAAAATTCAAATGTCGATTTTTCAGACTTATTTCTCAATTTTCTGTAACAAAAAAAAATCAACTTATATGTCGATTTTTGGATAGATAGCTTCTGTTAGAAATTTTTGTATAACTGTTAACTATTGTTAAATCTTAGCTACACAAAAAAGCGGTCATTTTTACAAAAAAAGTAGATTTGATATTTTGCATCTAAAATATGATATTTTTACAAATGTTATTAAAAATTGTCATATTTTCAATATACTATTTAGTTTTGGGCACATTCTAAAATTCTCATTATATTATTTTTGCCCCCCCCCCCCCCCCCCCCCCCCCCCCCCCCGCCAAACAAAAAAATCATTTTAACATATTGATTCAGAAAATAAAATAATATTGATGTTGTGAGTTTCAAAATAAGATTTTATCATCTCTGTATTTCAACATTGGTAAGTAATTGCGACGTCCACTTCTTAGGTGCATTTATTCTTATTTAACTTTAAATGTTTACAAGGTTATATGTGTAGTATTTCTCAATATTAAGAAGACAAATAAATTAAATTTTGCTCAAAACTATTTAATTACTCTTTTATGATACTAGTTGAGAACATGTGCTTTGCACATGATTTTATAATAATATTGCGAATTTATTTTTATTTGTCAAAATTTTCAAATAATAAAAATTTGATAGATATTTCTTTATTTTATCTATCCAATCCTCAATTAGTACCCCATGTCACTTCGATTAAAAAATTAAAGAAATCGACGATTTACTTGGAAATTCGGGACAAACAATGGAGTGCTAAACATGATTCATCATGAATTTCTGAAAAGAGGCTCGAGACAGCAACAAGCAATAAATTATAGTGTTTCAAGATTTAAAAGTTTTGGATTTATATTCCGCCTAATTGCCAGTCATTTGAACTCGAAATTAGTCTTTTGTCACTTTTTTTTTGTGCTTGAAGTTGATTTTTGTTAATATGAGTACACTTGATATATTAGATGTCGATTGTAAAAACTTTAAAAACTTCAAGTACCATCATATTTTAAAATTAACAGATTGTAAAGAAATCATTTCAATTTAAAAATAATAGTACAAACATATCATTTTAAACTTTTATAACGAAAGTTCAAGTATAAAAAAACTAAAATTGGCATTTCCATATAAGAGGATGTGTTGATAAACCAAGAATAATTGGTACCCATATCTATATTTTGTATATCTACATTTCGTGTATAAAAGTTAAAGCATAAGTAAAAGCTCTATTTACAACTTTATTCACTTGGTGCTCCATTGTTAATGTGTGGTGGTGTTGGTTTTCCAAAGATCATTTATTCTAAGAATTATGTATCTATTAGGGCTATGTGTATTCAATGTAAGGTGTACAAAAGTTTTCAATTTTACCCTCCATTTTTACCATGATTGAGAAAAACCAAAAACTTACTAATGATAAAATTTACAATAAAACTAATTATTCATCTTCATTTTCAATTTGAAGAGCAAAACTTTCCTTGATAGCATGACATTATCAACAAATATTGCAGAATTCTCCTCTATTTGACAAATCCTTACAGCACCAAACAATCTCCGGTAATTCCTCCTCCGACTTTGCCTCTACCAAGAAACCATGTCCACCATCACCATCATAACGCACCCCAAAGCCAGGAGCAAAATTGCTGTGGCAATACCAATATCTATTTCAAGATAATTTTGTCATTTGTGGTAATAACAATTCAATGCTTTTACCTAATGGTAATTTTCCACCATAGTTTCCATGATTTATGGTTCATTCACAATTTTGTTTACTATTCTAAACATACTGTTGCGAAAAAGCATCCGATCAATGAATAAATTGATACAATAGTAAATTCGAGTGATGTGTGATGATTAGAGTTGGAGGCTAGTATTTTTCTTTAATTATATTCAATTTATGAAATGAAGGGGTGGGTGTAGATGTATATGTGAAGAATTTTAAAGGCCTTAATTCATTAAGATTTAATTGAACCAATTTTAAAGGCTTTTTAAATTAATCAAAGGTAAATCAGAAAATCTAAAATATGAGTGAGGATATTTTGGTCTAAAAATGTTATAAATCTAAAATATGAGTGATGATATTTTGGTCTAAAAATGTTTATCCCTTTTATGGCCTTTTAGACGTAGATTAGAGTTGGAGGCTAGTGTTGTCAATTAATTATATTCAATTCATGAAATGAAGGGGTGGGTGTAGATGTATAGGTGAAGAATTTTAAAAGCCTTAATTAATTAAAATTTAATTGAACTAATTTTAAGGGCCTTTTAAATTGATCAAGGGTAAATTGGAAATCTAAAATATGAGTGAGAATATTTTGATCCAAAAATATTTCTCCATTTTAGGACTTTTTAGATGTAGATATATATGTGAAGAATTTTAAGGCTTTAATTAATTAAAATTTTAATTGTTAGATGTAGATTTATATGTGAAGAATTTTAAAGGTCTTAATTAATTAAGATTTAATTGAACCAATTTTAAAACTTTTTAAATTAATCAAGGGTAAATGGAAAAATCTAAAATATGAGTGACAATATTTTGGTCTAAAAACGTTTCTCCATTTTAGGGCCTTTTAGATGTAGATTAGAGTTGGAGGTTAGTATTTTCAATTAATTATATTCAATTCATGAAATAAAGGAGTGGGTATAGATGTATAAGTGCTGATCAGGGGCAGGTGAATTTCGGCCCACCGCTGACGTGTCAGCAGGTGGGCCGTTGATGATAAAAGCAACTTTTATCATCAACGGCCCACCTGCTGACACGTCAGCGGTGGGCCGAAATTCACCTGCCCCCAGGGGTCAGGTGATCAGTCCCGATAGATGTATAGGTGAAGAATTTTAAAGGCCTTAATTAATTAAGATTTAGTTATTAGATGTAGATGTATAGGTGAAGAATTTTAAAAGTCGTAATTAATTAAGATTTTATAGAACCAATTTTAAAGATTTTTTTTAAAATTAATCAAAGGTAAATTGGAAAATCTAAATAATGAGTGCCCAAGATGGTTTATGATGTGTTATGTATTCAAATTTTGTTTGGTATTATATATTAATATCATTCTGATAGCTTGGAAGGACATTTTTCTCGATAGCGGAAAGGAAATGGTGCCTAAGATGGTTTTTGAATCCTATTAGGTTGCGTTTGATTGCAGGCATTGAATTTGGGTGAAAAGAAAATGAATTCCAAGAAATTGAATTGCCAAAAAATTGTTAATTGAAAAATATCAATTTAGAAGACAAATTTAACCTGGAAAATAAAACATCTCCCCTAAGAAAACGTTTTCCTTATTTTCAAGGAAAATGTAGCCATTTATGTAGAAATGAAAAAACGTTTTACCAGAAAAAATGAACATCAATCAAACGTGTAGTTAGAAAATAAGTGGGAAAAGACTTTTTCCATGGAAAAATGTAGCTATCAAACGTATCAGTAGGTAAATAGGTGGAAAAAAAGCTTTTTTCATATAAAATAGGTTGCAATCAAACGCATCCTTAATTCTAATATTGGGAAAATTTCTGTGGAGGTCACCAATCTTTGTGTTTTGTGTAAATGATCAACCCATAGATATTGAACATTTAAAATTTTAAACTTTCACTTTCGTGACATAATTAGTCATACGCTTGAATCCATTGAAAAACCATTAAAAGGTCAAGTACTTTACATGTAATTTAGAGATTCTTATTAAAATGCAAAACCAAAACCAAAACTGAAAAAAAAAAAAAAAAAACCCCCGACATCAAACTGTCAGCCACGAACTTCGCCGTCAATAGGTCACCTCCTCCACCATGTTTTGACAATCTTTTTATGTTATTTTAGTTTTATTTAACTCAATATAAATATATAATGGTCTTTTAAATAAAAATAACTTGGTATGATCAAATGGAAAGTTTTCATCCAACAAGGCTTTAAGTATTGCGAAATTGAAAGGTTGTGCATCCTCTTATTATTACATATTGAAAGTTAAAGAAGTTGAGGACTTCGGCTGTAATTTTCATTTAAGGTTACGTTTGGTGCACCATATTAGATCGTATAAAAAATTTAGTATAAAATTATAATAGATATTACTAGAGAATATTATGGTAGATTAAGGTGGATAATATCATTTGATTTTTAAAATATATATCTCAGGCTTGGATTTTAAGCTGAAATATTTCAACCAAACAAAAAAAAAAATCATTTGGTTTTTTATTTAAAATCTACCTCCAACCTTCGTGTCATACGATTGGTTCACAATCTTTTATTTATCCTTATATAAACTTTAGTCAACTTTGTTTGGGCAATTATTTTTTAGCTTTGTAGCTTCCATAGACAGTGTTGACATTTCACAGCATTTTTGTAGAGTTGTGGCTGGTGGATGACAAGCTTGCATGAACTATTTAATTAGTAATTTATAACATAAATCTTTTATTTGCTAATTTATTTCCCAGAACAAATGAGACAAGTTGACACGTTACAAATTGATCGAGATACTCATATTTATGGAACACACAAATAATTATTATTTATTACCGTCATAGTATTAATTATGAGTCGAGTAGTTTGATTGCTAATGAGTAAGAAGGTAAAGATCCACCGCTTTAGCAACCTCAATGGCCCAGTAGACACCTCAATCACCTTCCAAAACTGCGAAAGTTATATAGATCTTTCTTCATCATATATATATATATATAGTTTTATAGAGGTGTCAAGACGGGCCGATCGGTCGAACCCGCATCTACCCACCTGCCTCGACCCGGAACCGCGGGCGAGCCATTCACGGGTCGAGGAGGCTGAACCACGGGCCGGCTCGTGAACCGGGTGGGCTGTTCACAGGCTGGAAGGTTCGGCCTTTAACCGCTGGCCTGTTTTGATTTTTTTTTTTGAAAAAGAAAAGAAACCTTTATATTTGAAATGATATTTAAAAATAAAAAATAAAGAAAACAAATGGCAAAGAGCCGTTTAAAGTGAAAGTTGTGATAAGATGCGTGCTATTTTAGTCTTTAAATATATATAAAAATAATAGAAATTGAATTAAAAAATCAACAAATGTGAATTTATCTTTGTTATTTATTTTTTATTTAGTAATTTAACACATTTTTTTGCTATATATATAAATATTTTTTTTAATTACAATAAATAACAAATTTTTTTTTTAATAATTTTAAAAAAAATTAATTTTTTATTCATATGGGCCGAACCGCGGCCCACATGGGCTCGACCCGAATGGGCCGACGGGTTGGTCGAGCTAGTGTTCAATTTTTGTGGGCTAGGTTGACCCAGCCAGCAACCCGCGATGGTGCAGACTTTTTCTAAAGCGGATCATCACCAGGTTTCATCAGAGGCAAGGGCAGATGTAGGGGGGCAGCCCTTGGCTTGAGTCTAGGGCTACCCAAAATTTTTTGTCCCAAATTATATATAAAAAAAAGATATAAAACCAAAATTTCAGCAGCCCGAAAGAATTTATAAAGTAGCCCAAATTGAAATTCAAACTTTAAAAAGTTAAAAATTCAAAAATGGGCTTGAATTTTTTAATTTGTTTCGCTTTCCACTATTTGGTGTTGAACTATTATTTTATTTTCTAACTTGGTTGTAATAATCCTGTAGTATATGATTTACTTATACGTCGTTTCATTAAATATTGGATTACAATATAATTGTATATAACACTGGTATGACTTCTTGTAACCTTTTAAAGATTATGACTTATAAAAAACATTAGATTTTCATAAAAATGGACTAAGAAATTGTAGTTTGAGAAAAATAAAATTTCGGGGGCAGACGTAAAAGGGTTCCTTCTCCCCCAGCCCACCCCTTCATCATATCCTGGCTCCGCCCCTGATCAGAAGTGGGCCGACCCGGATTGACACCTCTATAGCTTTATATGATTACAATGTAACGAGGTTAACCACCTGATCAATTTCTTGAATAAAAAAAAAATTATTTCTTGAATTCTTGTACTTTTCTACTTTATTTCTATGCCCAAAATATATACTATACGGAACTGTTCAGACAAAGATCAACAGGAGTACCGCCAAGACAAGGGGTTTGTTAGGGAAACACTGATCAAGTCATCACAGTGAGGCAGAACATATATCCAGGACCGATTTTTATTTCTCTCAATATGTCAGCAATTGACATTTTTATTCCTCGAAAATTCTTTCTACCATTTTGTTGACATTATCGTTTAATTGTCTTAATTGATTTTCTTGACTAGATTCTGGTTTTTCTTTCCACATAATTTCAGGTTTCTGTCTCATAGAGGTAGTTCTAAGTAAAAGCGGTTTCTGTTCTTTTACCAGGGTTTTTTCTTGAGTCAAATTTATCTCAACAGATTTTCTGGATGGTTGTACCAGCCAATCAAATTCTGTTTCTTTATGTTCAAGATAATCTGAAAACAAATGATCAATTTTGATACCTTTTGGTTATCTAACAATTGTCATATTATGTTGATTATGCACTGTATAACTAACAAGATATGATATCGAAAAAGGGACATTGTTATTTTTGACTAAATCTAATCTTCCGTATTCATGTACGAATGATAGGATTCCATCAAAGTCTTGGTCATGTAGACTAATAGATAGTCTAGGAAAGACTGTAAATATCAATTTTCCGCACGCTAAGTTTCCATTAAGGGAACCTAGGCATCCTTCAATTGGATTCTGTATTCTTTCATCAATCAAACTCATAGAGATTGGTTGATCAATTTTGTCGGATAAGGTACTATGGATCAAGATCCTAATAGCTCATATTGTTACCCAATATAGGTTTTTATTGTCGTCTAAGTCAACCTTTTGTTTTGCTTTATTAATGTCTTGTTTGGTTAGTAAAGATATTCCTATCACACATTTTGATAAATACAGAAGATCTTGAAACTTTTAAAATCAATTCTAAAAGAAAATGTTGTTCTGAAAATCCTTTAGATCCTAGTATCAATAAAGGAGAATTCACTGTAAAAATTGAACTTCTTGATGAATTTAAAGAAAAAATTATTAGGTCAAAAGCCATAGCCTACAGTCCAAAAGACAGAGAAGAATTTTCGATCCAGATAAAAGAATTACTTGATTTAAAAGTTATTGAACCAAGTAAATCACCATTTTCTTCACCTGCTTTCATGGTAAGAAAAGAAGCTGAAAAAAGAAGAGGTAAGGCTAGAATGGTAATTGATTATTCCATTCTAAATAAATACACAAAAGCTGATGGTTACATTTTGCCAAATATGCAAAGCCTTTTACAACTCATAAAAGAAAAAAGTCTTTTTACCTCTTTTGATTTAAAATCAGGATTTCATCAAGTTCAATTTGATGAAGAAACTAAACCTTTGACAGCATTCAGTTGTCCTCAAGGACACTTCCAATGGACAGTGGTCCCATTTGGATTAAAACAAGCACCATGTATTTTCCAGAGACACATGGACAATACGTTTAAGAAATTCAACCAATTTTGTTGTGTTTATATTGATGATATTCTTGTCTTTTCTGAAAATGAATTGGATCATGAAAATCATGTTTTACAGGTACTTAAGACAGGTCTTGATAATGGAATTGTTTTGTCAAAGAAAAAACTGAACTTTTCAAAGAGAAAATTGGGTATTTGGGATTAGAAATTGCATTAGGTTTTAAGCAATTAAAACCGCACATTTTAACTCATATCCAGGATTTTTCAAATGAAATACAAGATCAAAAACAGTTAATGAGATTTTTAGGTTGCTTAAATTATGCTGAATCTTTCATTAAAAATTTAGCAAAAATGAGATGTCCATTACAGAAGAAATTGAAAAAAGATCATAAATAGAATTGGACAAAAGAAGACACTTTTTATGTGCAAAAGATTAAAAACAAGATTAAAAATTTACCATCTCTTTATCATCCGAACAATAATGATAAGATGATTATTGAAACAGATGCTTCACAGGATTTTTGGGGAGCAGTTTTGAAAGCTATAGACAGCAATTCACAAGAAGAAAAACTATGTAGTTATTCTTCTGGTACTTTTACAAATTCAAAAAAGAACTACCACATTAATGAAAAAGAGATACTTGCTATGAAAAAGGCAATTACAAAATTTAGACTGTTTATCATTTCTAACAAATTTGTTGTTCGAAGTGATTCTTCAACGTGCAAATTTTTTATGAAATGCCAGGTACATCCAGACTACAAGCAAGGTAGGTTAATCAGGTGACAAATGTGGTTTAGCCACTATGATTTTGATATTGAATTAAATAAAAATAAGGATAATTCTCTTGTTGATTCATTAACACGTGAGTTGTCTTTTGCAGGTAAAAATGACAGACCTGATGGAACAGGCTGAAGACCTCAGACTCCAAATTGATACAGAAAAAATGGAGATCTCAACAAGACAACAGAAAATTGCAATCCTTGAAAGAAAGTTGAACAGGGTGTTGCAAAAAATTAAAGACGAAACTTCCAAAAGGGAGGAAATTGACAGTAGCAATACTGGAAAGTGAAAATTGGATGAAAATCCAAAAAATACATACGAGCATTTTAAAGCTCAATCTAATTCGCAAGAACATCAGGATATTCCAAATACGAACAAAAAAGAAGAACCACCACTTGTTGGTATTGGAACTTTTGCTCCAGGAAAAAAGTTTAATGTGATTTTTGAAGGACCTAATAAAGGTTACTATTCAAATTGGGCTGAGGTTGAACCCTTAGTAAAACATAAACCTTTCAAACACAAGAGTTTCAAAACCTTTTTAGAAGCCCAACAAGCTTTTAATGAGTTTTACAAAAATGAAAGCCCCGTCCAGTATAGACATCTTTTAGATCAAAGTCAATTGAGTCTTAGACCCAATTATCAGCAACAGTCAATTAGGTCCAGACCTAAATTACCAAACTTTTAAACTAGGCCAGTCTTTCCAGATTTAAGATTTAAATCTTTTAAAGATGTAGCCCAATCCATTCCAGAAACCATTCCAGACCGTTTCAAAAGGTTAGGAAAAACTCATGTCCAAAAAGAAGATCCAACAATTTCAAACATCCCTCTTCAAGACTTCATCCACCTTGAGGAATAAGCTAGAGTAATAGGAGCGTTAGCCCCTGAGAAAAATTACTTTGGAACATTTGACAAAAAATATGGCCAGTTTATTTTTGTTGAAGGAGCTTAGCCAAGTCTTGTAAAAACAGCTTTTCATTGTGGGCTTATTAAATTAATAATCCCAGGAAAATATCTTTCAGAAATTAAACTTATTGATGAAAAACTTTATCACTCTTTGAAGGATTTTCTGAAATATGTTGTTAAAGACCATGACTTTTATCTCTTGTTAAAAGTCAACAGCACTATTTCGTTTTGAAATAAGGATAACATTCTCTTTAAAGGATACCACCATATCCAGATCAAAACTGTAAAAGAAGCTTATCTTGATGAGCCTAGTGAAGGATCACCATCCAATGTTGTTTCAGATATTTTAAATGAATGGAGAGGTCTCTCTTTTCAGCGAATACTTACAGGACTTAGATCAATTAATGGAGAGTCTAAAATTAAAGTAAATCATGCATCATAATTTATCTTAGCCACCAGCAAAACAAGTGCCTTAATGACTAAGGAAAATATAAAGACAGTCTGCAACTTCGAAAAAGTCTTTTATTACGAATTTAATTATCCCAACAGTTATTGTGGACAGTTGTGCAGACACTTAAAGAAAAGTTTAGGTAAGGACCATTTGTGCAAATGATGCGAAAAAGAAAAAGAGACAGCAACATCAGACAAAGGCAAAAATTTAATAATTGAAGAAGCAGTGGGAGACGAATTTTCAAAGGTTGCATCCCTCAACAGTGAAGCTGCAGATTCTTACAGCTCTGATTGACGTCCACTTTATTAAAGTAACTTTACTTTAATAAAGTATCAAAACGTGTAAAGAATGGCAGACATGAATCTTTCAACGTGAAAGAAAAAGAGAAATGGCAGACAAAGAAAAAGAAAAAGCATAAAGATAAAAGCAAAAGCAAATGGCAGACAAAGGGAATCTCTCAGTGACATATTATCTTTTGAAAGAAATCAAGATGCTGGATACCTGGAAAGGAACATGTTTTTCCTTATTTAAACGAAGATCATTCAGTAGACATCTTTCTTACTGAAAATTTTATTTACATCTCTTTGTAAAAACAGTCCAATGTATCGAGGCTAACCACCTCAAAGACACTAGATCCATTTGGATCTTCAACTTTGTAATTAAATAAGCTTATGTTAATAAACCTTCTTGAATAAAAGAAATTTTATTTCTTGAATTTTTCTACTCTTCTACTTTGTTTCTATGCCCAAAATATATACTGTACGGAACTGTTCAGACAAAGATCAACAAAAGTACCGCCAGGACAAGGGGTCCATTAGAAAAACACTGATCAAGTCATCACAGTGAGGCAGAACATATATCCAGGACAGAAACGCAAAGAGGAACTCCCAATCTACTACAGTAAGAAGGTCTTATTTTTAAGTTTTATTTAATGAAGTTGATTCCATGGATTCTATTGTCTTTGATTTCATACATACATTTTACATACATCCTTTAATTCCGCATACACACAGTAATTTGAGCATGTGCTTAAAAAATGGTATCAGAGCCTTGTTAAAAACAGTAAAATGATACAGTGCAGAATGTGTAATAGATACATAATAAACATTGACAGTTATTTCATACAGTATAACTATCATCGTGAGCGTTATATATATATGAGTTGTGTTGGAGTCCATAGACTTGCATCTGAATACCAAAGAAATAAAATGAATTTAGTACTATCTAAATACAATCACGAAATTGAATGCTTTATTATGCATTATTCTTTACATCATCATGTGTAGATTATGTAATGCTTACATAAGTACTTTCACAAATAAATACAACCTTTATAAATTTCATAAGAAATATTTACATGACTACTTTTATACTGAAATGAACAGTAAAAAAGAAAAATATAAAAAAGAATACAAAGAAGAAATAAAAGACTTTGTCTTGCATTATGTTATTTATCATTATTCAAAATGAGTATTGTAGATAACATAATAGAAGAAGAATTTGGAGAAGTTTTTGAATAAAACGAATCCAAAGGAAATTATTCTAAAGAGATCTTGATCTCTGATAAAAGACTTGCAAAACAAATCTTTCAATACATCCTAGTGAGGTTTTTATTCAACCAAACTTTATTAATAAATTCATAAAAAGAAATAGACATGTATATTATGGTGTCTCCCAAAAAGAGTTTGCTATACATGTACAACACACCACTTGTAAGATATGAATATCTTTACTAACCAAAAAAAACATTAATAAAGCAAAACAAAAGGTTGACTTAGACGACAATAAAAACCTATATTGGGTAACAATAGGAGCTATTAGGATCTTGATCCGTAGTACCTTATCCGACAAAATTGATCAACCAATTTCTATGAGTTTGATTGATGAAAGAATACAGAATCCAATTGAAGGATGCCTAGGTTCCCTTAATGGAAACTTAGTTTGCGAAAAATTGATATTTACAGTCTTTCCTAGACTATCTGTTAGACTACATGACCAAGACTTTGATGGAATCTTATCATTCGTACGTAAATACGGAAGATCGGATTTAGTCAAACATAACAATGTCCCTTTTTCAATATCATATCTTGTTAGTTATGTAGTGCATAATCTACATAATATGACAATTGTTAGAGAACCAAAAAGTATCAAAATTGATCCTTTATTTTCAGACTATCTTGAACATAAATAAACAGAATTTGATTGGCTGGTCCAACCATCCAGAAAATCTGTTGAGATAAATTTGACTCAAGAAAGAACCCTAGTAAAAGAAAAGAAATCGCTTTTACTTAGAACTACCTCTATGAGACAGAAACCTGAAATTAGATGGAAAAAAAAAAACCAGAATCTAGTCAAGAAAATCAATCAAGACAATTAAATGACACTGTCAACAAAATGGCAGAAAGAATTTTAGGGGAATAAAAATGTCAATTGCTGACATATTGAGAGAAATAAGAATCCTAAAAGAAGACATTGAAGAGATAAAAACATCTCTTAAAAATTTAAAATTGGAAACAGAAAAATCAATGGAACAACATTCAGCCATAATTATAGCTGGAATTAGAAATAAACCTTCTACATCAACCAAAAAGACAACTTTTGGTATTTTCCAAAACAAAGGGGGAGAAGTTGAAAATAAGAGACAAATTAAAAATGGAAAATTTGAATTTGACGATTCAGATCCAAAATGACAAGTTTTAGAAAAAATTTAGAAAATGTCTATGAAACATCCCAACACTTAGGTTTACTAAATGTACTCTTAGTCTTTGAAAACAATGAGCTTGAGCAAATTGTTTCCATAGTAAAAAGAGTTAACATTGATAATCATGAAACCGTCGTTTCAGCCAAATCTGTAGGAGATGAACCTGACAACATAGAACCTATTAAACCAAATGAAGATTCTGAAAATAGTTCAGAAGATGATATAGTCATACATGAAAGATTCTATCCTAACAGAGAGCTTGCCCAAAAAAGAATAGAATTAAGAGACTCAAAAATTGAGACAGAACCAATGGATTATGAACCTTCACCTTTACAAAATCCAATTGGAGATGGAAAAAGACCAATAGGAGACAATGTCCCTAGACCCAAACCAATTAGAGATGATATTGACCCATCATATCTCTTAAATAAACCAAAGAAAGTACAAACAGACATAAAAATTCTTGATTTTGATTGTGTTCTTGATCCAGATATTATCATTGAAGATTGATATAATAATATCATGATTTCTATGATAATCAATAAAGAAATTCACAGAAGTGAGACAAATTCTTGGAATTATGTCATGGCCAGTACAAGAGGAAATGTTAAAGCTTTCCGCAAACCAATAACATATGCTACTAAGAATGCCATTTGGCAAGAAACTCAAGGTGACATTCTTCAGTTCATTAAAAAAATTGTGGAACAAATCTACAAACAATTTACAGGACAAACATACGAAGTGTTTAAAAACACTAGGTCTACAATTGATATTGCTGACGCAATGAATCATTTAGAAAAAATCTCAATTTGTGACATGTGTTTCTTTGAAGAATATACATGTGAATACTCTAAATACTATTATATGTGTCCTTCAGAAGATTGGAAAAATCTAACAGAAAAATTCATGAGAAAACTACCAGAACCGTTTAACAACGAAGCAATGGTACTTTTCAATGAAGCAATTGAAAAGCAAGAAAATAGTAAAGAAAACTTTAAAGTCAATCTTCAAATAGACCATTCTCTTGGTTTAGCTATTACAATTACAAGAAATCTTCTTGCAGAAAAATATAAAGAATGACATCTTGTACGAACTAGCAGAAATGCAGTAAGTAGAAATCCTAGAATTTGCTGTTGCAAATATCTTAATAGAATCCCAGGTCAGTACGGTTGTGCTCCTAAAAAAAGACAGAAAAAACCAAGAAGAAAAAGTTATAAGTTTAAAAAATACAAAAAAACCTTGTAAGAAGAAATTCTTTAGGAAAAATAAATACTTTAAAAAATTTAACAAAAAACCAAACAAAATTAAGAATGAAAAAGAAGACAAAAAGAAATTTTGTCCTCAGAAAAAGAAAAACTGCAAATGTTGGCTCTGCAATGAATCTGGACATTATGCAAATGAATGTCCTATAAGAATAGGAAATGAAGACAGAATTAAACTTCTAAAGACATTTGAAAAACAAGGTTTCTACCCTGTAGAAGACCCAAATGATACTGAATCACTTTACTATCTGACTACTGATAAAGACTCGGATTTTGAATCATCTTCAGAATCTTCTGAAAATTAGTAATAGAAATAATACAAATTCAAATTCCAGATATATCCCTATTAAGCTAAGCTTTGAAGGATATAGAAAATACACAATTCATGCCTATGTGGATACATGAGCTTCTGTATGTACAACTAGTAAATGGATAATACCAAAAACCTTTTGGGTAAAAGCAGAAAAAACTTTAATTTTGAAAATTGCAAATGAATCAAATGTAACATCTTCTAAAATTATTAAAAATCTTGATGTTGCAATTTGCGGACATCATAATAAGGAATTAAAAACCTTTTTCTTTAAAATCCCTGCAGTTTATCAATTGGAAACATGAATTGATTTCATAATTGGTAATAACTTTTGTCAATTATATCATCAGTTCATCCAAGAAATTGATCATGTAAGTTTTGCCTTAAACAGAGAAAAACTTTGGATTTCAAAGAAAAGAAAAGTTGTTGCTTTCAATTATTTACAAAAGAAATTTTTAGAATCCCTAAAAATTGACAATCAAAGAAAATCTTTTCCAAGGAACTATAGATCACTTTTATACTTGTGAAATTATAAAGGCAATTGAAAACAAAAATGTGCAATTAACATGATATATGTATTTTTACCGTTGAAGATAATAGTAAATGATATATATGCAGTCCTATCTAACAACTTAAGTTTTTCTATCAAGTAGTTCAATATGGTGCCATAGCAGACATAGGTTATAGATTTAAGTCTTACTGTCACCCATTTAAATGAATTGTGCACGTGTTAGGTTTTGATAGAAAAAATAAATAAATCATGCCTACACATGAAGAGCGTTTTGAAGATAATATTTAAATAATATATATATAGTCCAATCTAGTAGCAGTGGTTCAACACTTACCGATAAGATAATTCCAAATCTTGACATAACCCACAGAGGCTTCCTTTCCTTCAATAAGTTGAACACTTTTGAAAGTAGCAGGAAATACATTAACACGATCACTCACACTGGCAGATCCAGTGTGGAGGCAGCTGCCCCACAACCCAAGTTTAAATTTTATTATTTTTTTAAGTTATGTTGACTTTTACTTTTTTGCCCCCCTTTAAAATGTATATCTCTGTCTCTCACTCTACCATACAATATATACAAAACCTGTGCATTCTTCCAACACGTGAAAAATCAGGAGAAAAGAGCAAATTTCTGAAAATGTCAAATAGAAATTGATGAAATTTGAAAGTAAAAATTAAGTCAAACCTTTACCAAGCATCAAGGTATATGATTTATGAAGTTTCATTTATTTATACTGTATTTATATATCATTATTGATGAAATAGATATTGATGATTTTTTTTTGTTTTTGTATATCAATATATATTAATATATACATCATACATGTTTATTTCACGCGTCATTGTGGATTTGTAGTCAAACAAGCTGTTTGATTTTTGATTATTTGAGATATTGGCTGAGTCTAGAATCTGGATGGGGTTTTACTATGTGGACCGATTTTTTTTTTTTTTTTTTTTTGCTTTTCCTTTTTGTTTAAATTTTTTTTTTTTTTTTGGGAAAACTTGTGATGGAACTTGGAATTTTTGTAAAAACAACTTAATGTTGTTTGTGTTTGAATATTAACGCTATGTTATATTACTTTTTTAAGCAATAATATTTTTGACATTTTAAATTTAATTTATATTATCACTTTATTCACCCCTACAGTATAAAAATCTTGCGTCCGTCCCTGATCGCTCATGTGGTTTTTGAAGAAGTCATAAAATTTATCTGTTGAAGATTTTATTTTAACAGTTACCTCAAGCGTTTGAGACATTATTTAAAATGATGTTCAAGTGGAAGTGAAACCGATCCCTGTGGTTTAATTTATGGGGCGCAGTTTTCAACATTGTTTGAAGAAAATAATGAGAGATGGGCTGTCACCTTCCAACTTAATTTCTCGACATTTCATAACATGTGTTAGTTAATTTAATTGGTTACATCATTATTTCTATACTATAATATAAGTGTCTATGGCCTGTTTACTATTCACTCTTTCAACCAACGCGACGTCGTTTTCATGTAGTTTTCGTCTTGAATTTGTCCAAATCTCAGTATTAGTATTGTAAGTTTGTTTAACTTGTTAAAAAGGCTGCCTTTGTTGACTTTTCTTCAATTTGTGGGAGCCGTCATTTTTTCAAAGCTTTTTACCTATTTATTTATTATTTGTTTAAATCATTTGATTTGTTTTCTCTACACGTGCGCAACTTTTGTTGACTTTGTATCTTGTTTTTTTTTTCGTTTTTGTCTTCCGTTGTCGAGACTAGAAAATATTTATTCGGTTTACTTGTCGAGTGACTCGAACATATGTCCTCTCTGGTATTTTATCATTGGATTATTGTTGAGTCACTTGTCTTAGGAGATTTTTTTAGTGTTAGATTTGGTTTTTGTTGTTCTTGAGTTCATAAACATATTCCATTTTGTATTTATATTAATTGTTAAATTTTATGTTTTGGTTATTGTTTTTTGCAGGTAGGTAATTTAATAATTCAGTATTTTCAACTTTTAATTTGTTTATGTCATTGATAATTTAAGCATCTATATATTTTTTGGTCTCTAGCATTTATGATAAGATTTTATATTAGATTATATATGATATAAAATTATTTTATGTTATATGAAATTATGATTATTGATTATAAAAATTATTTTTTTTTTTTTGCGTGGACATTTTCATGATAGAATATAAAAATAAAATAAAAAACTTTTTCCCCCACTTTTATCACGCAAAATTATTAGTATTAATTTTTTTTTATAGACAATTTTTTGACAAAATATAAAAATGAAAACATAAATAATTTTTTTATTTTAACATTTTTCGCACTTTGTCATTATAATTTTGTATTTTCTTTTAATTGTTAAATTTTATGTTTTGATTATTGTTTTTTGCGTGTAGGTATTTTAATAATTTAGTATTTTCAACTTTCAATTTTTTTTTTATTGATAATTTAGGCGTCTATATATTTTTTTGACTCTAGCATTTATGATAAGATTTTATATGAAATTATATATGATATCAAATTATTTTATATTATATGATATTGTGATTATTGATTAGAAAAATTCAATTATTTTTTTTAGGTGGACATTTTCATGACAGAATATAAAAAATTTTTTTATTTTTTTCCCCATTTTTCTCATGCAAATTTATTATTATTAATTTTTTTTATGGACAATTTTATGACAACATATAAAAATCAAAAAACAAAAAATTTTTTTATTTTTAAAATTTTCCCCACTTTGTCGAGTAACTCGGCAATGTGGGAAAAATCAAAACATTTTATTTATCCCACTTTGCCGAGTAACTCGGAAAAGTGGGAAACATTGGAAACAATTTTTTTTTTTTACTTTTTGTATTTTTGTCGGCTTTTAGGAATGTATTTATTTTATTTTTTTTATTTGCAGTTTTAGTCCACATCCTTTTCTTTTTATAACAAATTTCTCACTTTTTTGTTTTTTCCCTCATCTCTAACCTTTAAACTTTTATTTATATTTTAATGTGTCTAGCATTTTGAATCAAAAACAAAAAAAACTAATAATAACAAAATAAAATTAAAATGTACATTAAGTATTGCAACTTTTAAAAAGTAGTCCAGTTTTGTGTTCACAAATTTTTCTTTTTTTAAAATATTATTTTTTTTTTTTCCATTTTTCCCACTTTGCCGAGTTACTCGACAAAGTGGAAATACTAAAAATATTTTAGTTATCCTAGATTGGCGATTGTTAAATTTTAAGTTTTGGTTATTGGTTTTTGCATGTAAGTAATTTAGTAATTTATTATTTTCAACTTTGAATTTTTTTTTTTTTGATTAATAATTTAGGCGTTTATATATTTTTTTGACTCTAGCATTTATGATAAGATTTTATATTATAGTATATATGATATTGTGATTATTGATTATAAAATTTTTTTTCCCCATTTTGCTCACATAAAATTATTATTATTAAATTATTTTTATGGACTATTTGATGACAAAATATAAATATAAAAAAAAAAATTTTTTTTTTTTTAAAATTTTTCCCACTTTGTCGAGTAACTCGGCAATGTGGGAAAAATAAAAACATTTTAGTTATCCCAATTTGCCGAGTAACTCGGAAAAGTGGGAAACATTGGAAACATTTTTTTTTTTACCTTTTTTTTTTTTTGGTCTTTTAGGAATTTATTTATTTCTTTATTTTTTAATTTGCAGTTTTAGTCCACATCCTTTTCCTTTTATAAAAAATTTTCCCATGAATTTTTTTTTTTTTTGTCATCTCTAGACCTTTAAATTTTTTTGTATGTTTAATTTGTCTAGCTTTTTAAATACAAATTAAAAAAACTAATAATAACAAATTAAATTTAAAATGTACATTAAGTCTTGCAATTTTTATAAAGTAGTCCAATTTTGTGTTCACAATTTTTTCTTTTTTTAACATATTTTTATTTTTTCCCCTTTTTCCCACTTTGCCGAGTGACTTAGCAAAGTGGAAATATTAAAAATATTTTAGTTATCCTAGATTGGCGAGTAACTCATTAATCTAGGAAACATTGGAAAACAAAAAAAAATTTTATTTTTTATTTTTATGGGGATTTAGCAATTTAGTTATTTATTTCTTTGTTTGTAATTTGCACTTTTAGTTCACATCATTTTCATTCCATAACAAATTTAACCATGACCTTTTAATTTTTTTGGCCATCCCTGACCTTTATATTTTGTTGCAGATTTTATTTTGGTTATGTTGAATAACTCTAACAAAAATACAAAAAATTATCAACTAACTCTACTTTTTGTTAACTGGATTTTGACGAAAACAATAAATAAAATAAGAACAGTAAGAAATGAGAAATTATATATGTGTCATTTTTTTTGAAATGTCAGGCATTTATTTTTGTAGTCATCATATGATTTCTAATATTACAATCAGCTTTCATTATTGTTAATCATGATTGTGAAATTTAGTACGAATTTGTTCTGTTTGTGTAATTTGTTTTGTCGATGAACTCGACAAAATGAAGTGTAGTTTCTCGATTTGCTCGACTAATTAGCTGTCAATGTTTCTACTTAAATTTTTGCTTCTGTTGCATTTTGCAATTATTATATTCTATAATTTTATTTCCCATACTAGCCGCAATGTTTGACTTCAAAACTTGTCTATAATATCTGGTCTTCAATTTGTAATAGATGCAAATTTTTTAATATTAGTAAATATTCCAAGTTACGAGGTAACTAAGACAAATGATTAAACTTAATTTATTCAAAATGTTACCCAATTCTTAACACGTGTACTCATTTATAAATTATAACTTACTTGTTTTTCAGTTTTTTTCATTTATTTGTCCTTATCTTTGTAGTTATTATTAATAACATATACAATTTTATGTACATCTAAACCATTCACTTATTATAAATATTCGACGTTGTTTTGGCAGTATTATTTTATATATTTCCTTTGTTTTATTTGTACGAGACATATATATACAGTTTTTGGTTCTTTTCTATTTTCTTTGTTCTCAGCCTTGTTCTTTTATTTCTACTCTCATCAAACCCTAGAATTTTGTTGAATTTCTCTTTTTCTTACTTGAAATCATTGTAGCTTGTTTCTTGTATTCGAAATTATAATTCCCATCTCCTTTGTCCACCTATTGAGTTTGAGTATAGATTGTAGAAGGTCTGGTATTCATTTTTTTGATTTGATCAGTTCTTTAGCAGTGGTTTTATAGCAAGTTCTCAACTTCAATTTATAGGTATGTAATTATTCACTGATAGAAATTTGAAGTTAATTATTATTTGTTTTATTTGGTTTATTCTTTCATTATATCTTTATTAATAAGTAATTTTTTTTATATCATGTATTTACAGGCTATAGTAAAGTATTACAATTGTAACCAATAAGAATTTTTTCCTTCTTGCTTATTAAATCTATGTACTAATCATATTCTTATTTTTGTTAATAATGTTTATAGTATATATTTTTTTTTTGTACATTGAATGAGACTAATTTTTATATTTATTGTATGATAAAATATATTAGATGACAGGTGAAAAATTGTTTGACTCAAATAAAGAACAACAAAACAAGAAAAGAAGACAGATGTATGCTCAGCATACACAATATACATCTAAGAAGAAGATTCGAAAAACAAGGATTCAGTTTCTTGAAAATATTGAGTTGAATGATGTCAATTCAATAGGTAGTTTGCAATTATCTGGTGAGCTAAGGTTTTTTTTTTTTTATGTTTTTCCCATTATGCACATTTTTTTTCCATTTATTTATTTATGTTGTTTTCATTTGTTATATTTTTTATAGCTGAAGAATTGAATGAAGATGGACATGAAATTTCTTTCATTGGCTCTAACAATTTAGAAGGTGGTGGTGTAGAAAGCAATATTTATTATGAAGAACATGAAAATCAAAATCATGAATTCCAATTAACTCCTTGTATTTCAAATATTATTATGAGACATGTACCCACAGAAACTTATGTATTACGTACTCCAACAAATTGTATTCACTGTTTTGCAAAAAAGTTTGAAAAAGAAAGTAAAGGTTTTTGTTGTTCTGATGGAAAAATTAAATTGCATATCAACTGTTCTCCTTCTATTTTATATGATTTATACACTTCAAGTACAGATGAAGCATTAGATTTTAAAAATAATGTGCGAAATTATAATAACCATTTTGCTTTTACCTCTTTTGGAGTGAAGTTTGATAAAGATTTATCTAAATCTACTAACTACAAAGGTATTTACACTTTTAGAGTTCAAGGACAAGTATACCATTATATAAATCCAATTCTAAACATTGATAGTAATCCATCATATTTACAGTTATATTTTTATGATACAGACAATGAAATACAAAATAGATTAAATACATGTATCAATTTCTCATCATCTTTACTACACATATTAGTAAATCTATTAAAGATTAATCCATATTCTATATTTTTTCGTTCTTTAGGTGATATTGAAAGTCTTCAAACTTGCAAAATTCATATTAGATGTGATGCTGGTCTTGATCAAAGAGTATATAATGCACCTTCTGCATCTCAAGTGGCTGCAATTTAGGTTGATGAGGACCCATCTGCAGACATAAGATATCGTGATATATCAATTTATTGTCACTCTAATAATTCACATAGAATACATTATTATTATGGATGTTATGATCTCTTACAGTATCCATTATTATTTCCCTTCGGTGAGACTGGTTGGCATGAAGGTATTGAAAAGGCAAAAAATAGTATAGTTGATATTTATAATACAAAAGAGAATTTCTTTTCTACTGAAAACATGAGTTGTGCAGCTGATATAATAGAGAAAGAAAAAAAAAGGTAAACACTACTAATATGTTTCCTCATTTAAACTCATTCAATTAAAAATTTCTTTTCATTAAATTTCTTTGCATTTTTATGTTGTGCAGTTTACAAGAAGAATAAAAAAGGTTTACAAGTATCTTTCCGTGAATACTATTGCTACAAATTACAGGTACGTGATACAGAAAACGATGTTTTGCTTCATGCTGGCAGACTTTTACAGCAATATATAGTAGATATGTATGTTAAACTTGAAACAAGTCGATTAGATTATTTTCGTCAAAATCAAAGTGAAATTCGTGCTGAATTATATCAAGGAGTTGTTGATAGTGTAGAAAATGGTCAAAATAGAGGTGCACAAATTGGTCGTCAGATTATTTTACCTTCTTCTTTTGTTGGGGGTCCTAGAGATATGAAAAAAAGATATATGGATGCAATGGCATTGGTACAAAAATTTGGTAAACCTGATTTATTTTTAACATTGACATGTAACCCTAATTGGGTAGAAATAAAACAAGAGTTAAGGCATAATGATATAGGACAGAATAGACCTGATTTGACTGCTAGAATATTCAAAGCTAAATTAGAAGAACTTAAAGTTGATCTATTCAAGCACCAAATATTTGGGCCTGTTGCTGCATATATTTATGTTGTAGAATTCCAAAAACGAGGACTTCCACATGCTCATTTCTTACTAATCTTACAAAACAATGCGAAAATTAATAATATTGATAGAGTCGATTCTATTGTATCATGTGAAATTCCAAACAAAGTAAAATATCCTCACCTTCATTCTATTGTTGTTAAACATATGATGCATGGTCCATGTGGTCATTTGAATCCGCATAATGTTTGTATGGATAGAAATGGTCATTGCAAGAATAAATACCCAAAGGAATATATCTCAAATACTTTTATTGGCCATAATTCTTATCCAACTTATAGACGATTTAACGATAAACGATCATTTATGATTCGAGGACATTTGTTAGACAATAGATGGGTTGTACCTTACAATCCATATTTGTGTGCGAAGTTTGATTGCCATATTAATGTGGAAATATGTTCAACAGTTAAAGCTGTTAAATACCTCTATAAATATGTTTATAAAGGCTATGATCGTGTAAGTATTTCAATTAATAATACTAATAATGAAAATCCTATTGATGAAATTGAGATATATCAAAATGGTCGTTGGATTTCTCCACCTGAAGCAATATGGAGAATATATGGATTTGTTTTGTATGAAATGTCTCCCTCAGTTATCTCATTACAACTACATCTTGAAAATAACCACTTGATAACATATAGAGATTATGAAAATTTAGAAACAGTCATCAATAATGAATCTAGACAACGCACAATGTTAACTGAATTTTTTCATATGAATCTTTCAAATGAACTTGCAAAAACATTATTATATAAAGATTTTCCAAAATTTTTTGTATGGGATGGCCAAGGGAAAATATGGTGTCGAAGGAAAAAAGGAAATGTTATTGGTAGAATAGTTACATCTACTATAACTGAAGGAGAAAGATATTATTTACGTATCTTATTAAATCATATTAAAGGAGCAACTTCTTTTGAAAATTTAAAATTAGTTCATGGTGTTTATTTGTCGTCTTTTCGTGAAACAGCTATGTCACTTGGTTTATTACAAGACAATAATTATTGTCAGTTTTATTTAGATGAAGCTATTAGTTATCAAATGCCTTCTTCTCTTCGTAGATTATTTGCTACCATACTCATTTTATGTTCTCCTAATAATCCAGATGTATTATGGAAAAAATTTCACCTATTTTTATGTGAAGATTATTTATCTAATGGTATGTCTATTGCAAATGCAGAAATAAAAGCACTACATAAAATCAATTCTATATTAGAAGCAAATAATAAAAATATAAATGATTACCATCTTGTACCTTTTGAAATATATATGGAACAAGAAGACATATTAGCTAAGATTATTAATGAAGAATTAAACAATGTTATTCATGCTGACAATACTATGTATGCAAATAACTTGAATGAATATAAAAAAATTGCCTATGACAAAATTCTTTCAGATGTATATAGTAATACAAGTCGTATGTATTTTATAGATGGACCTGGTGGAATTGGTAAAACTTATTTATATAAAGCTTTGCTCTCTACAATTAGATCTAAAAATCTTATAGGTTTAGCAACAGCTTTCTCAAGTGTTGCAGTTGCTTTATTACCTGGTGGACGAACAGCACATTCAAGGTTTAAGATACCACTTGAAATAAATCACAATATGACCTGTTCTGTTAGTAAACAGTCTGCTCTAGCAAGCTTCTTTAGATTGACAAATTTGATTATTTGGGATGAAGCACCAATGGTTCACCGTTATGCAATAGAGGCTGTAGATAAAATGCTAAGAGATGTTAATGATTCTATATTGCCTTTTGGAGGGAAGGTTGTTGTTTTAGGAGGTGATTTTCGACAAGTATTACCAGTAGTTCAAAAAGGAAATAAAGAAGCAATCATTGGATCAAGTTTAGTCTATTCATACTTATGGCCAAATTTCATACAATTACAATTGGTGCAAAATATGAGAGTTCAATTAGACCCATACTTTTCTAAGTTATTGCTTGATATAGGCAATGGAATCCAACCTAGGCATACCTGTAATATGATTACATTACCAGATGAAATAGTTATACCCTTTGATAACAAAATAGTTTCTCTCAAAGAATTGATCCAAAGTGTTTACCCAAACTTACAGGATTATAGCAATGAATTAGATAAGATGATTAATCGAGTTATTTTAACTCCTACAAATAATGCTGTTGATGAAATAAATAACATTGTACTTGATCAAATTGCTGGTGAAAATGTTATATATTATAGCTTTGATGAAACGTTAGAAAAAAATGAACAAAGTATTCATGAAGATTTTCTTAATACATTAACTCCAAATGGTATTCCACCTCATGAACTTGTATTGAAAGAAAATTGTCCTGTTATGTTATTAAGAAATATTAATCCATCTGAAGGATTATGTAATGGCACTAGATTAATTTGTCGTGCATTTGAGCGTAATGTTATTCATGCTGAAATATCTGTTGGAGAGTGGCGTGGGAAGAAAGTTTTTTTTACCTAGAATTCCATTTATTCCACTTGAAAGTGACAAGAGTACATTTCCTTTTAAAAGAACGCAATTTCCAATTCGTGCTTGTTTTGCAATGACAATAAATAAAGCTCAAGGTCAAACACTAGATTATGTTGGACTATATCTTCCTGAACCTGTATTTTCTCATGGTCAACTTTATGTTGCATTATCTAGAGCAAAAACAAGTAACTGTATTAAAACATTAATTATACCAAATGATAAACTTAAAAATCATTTTTGTTGTACAAAGAATGTAGTTTATATAGAAATATTAGCAATTGTGCATTCATAGTGTTTTAATTATTATTATGCATTTTTTGTTTATTACAGGATTTGTGCTTTATAAACAATAGTTAAAATTGTATTCTTGAACTATATTCTATGTGTTCTTTGAAGAACACTTGTATAAAGCTTTGATATGAATGATATTGCAGTGAATATTGTTGAAGTATATTCCATGTGTTATTTGAATAATAATTCTACAAAGCTTTCACATGAATTATATTGCAGTCAATAAAGAGTCAGTGTATTCTTACATCTCAATTGGTGGAGGATATTGTATAGGACTTTCAAGAAAATATGTACAGAGCTTTTAAATTATTGATAGTGCAATGAATAAATGGCCAGTCTGTTCAGATGTATAGTGCTATAGTTATGTATGTTTTGTAATAGTATCGATTTTTAATCGAAAATAATAAAACTCATCATTTGATTTAGATAATTTTTGAATTTTTTTGACTATTAACTGTTTTTTTATTTTTTAAATTATTATACTACAAATAGTGTAGATTTATCAATGATTATTTTATTTTAATTTTACATTATGAATAATTTCATAAAAAATTAATAATATATTTATGTTAAATTAGTACCAATTTTTGACCGTTTATTTTTAACAAAGTGAAACATCTTTTATTATTGTATTCTCATTTTGCTAATATTCAATATGTGTATATTAGTATTATAGATATACTAAATATTATATAACACATTGATTTAAATAAGGAATTCATGGAATATTATTAGTATACAAAAAAAATTTTCATTGTTGTTAATACAATTTGTAATGATGATTGTATATTAAACTTTCAAAAGCTATATTAGTATCTATTAAGTTCATTTCTATAATAGATATAGTTATAACGTGTATTTGGTAACCAACATAATTATATGAAAAAAAATTCATATAAAATACATTATATTTATCGAATTTGAATTTTTTGAAGTTTAAAACTAAATTTATCTTATTCACGATTTTATGAAAGTTAATCGATTTTCTAAGAACGTAGTATTGATTGAGTTAAATGAATAAATGGAATACAAAATTTAACAAACAAATATTTAAAGTATAAATATTTAAATATTCAATGTTATCAATTTATATTCCTTTTGCCATGTAACGAGTTTTTGTACATATGTTATAAAGTCATTACCTATTAACAATATAATTTTTTTTTTATATTTTATATGACTTTTTTTCCTCTATATTTAAATGAACACAAATCAACAGTTATAACTACAAAATATGTAGGTATAGTTTATTTCTTGCTTTCATGAAATTCTGACAAATTAATACAAGAAATTATAGATTACTGCTTAGTCTACTATTACATGTAATCATACCTAAGACAAGTAAAAATTTAGATCATAAATGTACAAATATCTTTTTATTGTACACATGTCAATATGATCTTTAATCTATTCATTCTCACCATACACGTATCAAAAATGTGTATACATAAACATATATAAATATCTTCCAGTTGTGCTTCACCTCGTTATTCCCAATTTGGGTTTCATATGCTCATCCCCAATTCTTGCATGGCTTTCCACACATCATTTAATGCTAGACGGCTGGTCCGTATCTCCTTCAAGACACGCAATGTGTAATAAATGCTGGACCCTATCTCATCTCCAATTAATTCAAAGAAGAACTGCCTATTCTTTCATGTTTGTAACAATTTCATCCCAATGCCTTCTTTTATTTGAAATATGATTCCCATTTTCCTATTTATAGTCACAAATAGGCCTAACATCACTATTTCTCACGCATCTAACAATTCTTGACTAATTTTAACTTTAACTGAACTCCATTAAAATAATAGAAAAATTTACAGTATAAACATTGTAATTGGACACCTTAACTTTTTTGCATTATACATAAATCTTAAATAATTTTATTTTGTTTAACTTACCGAGAAGAATTTTGTACATTGTGGTCTATCCATAAATTATTAATATAAAACCTACTTTATTATAGATTTCCTTACCTATTGTTTTATTATAGTTTCATCCATTCATTTCATAACCTCTAATAGTTTAATCTTTCACCTTAGAAAATAATAACTTCGAATCTACTCAAGTCTCGTAAATGCTTGAACTCTAATGACTGATTTTTTTCTTCTGTTGTAGTAGTTACTTATTTTGATTGTATATTACTAGGTAAAGCAAATTTCATATTCACAATTTAATGATCAATTTTTTTTTATTTATTTTTTTTTAATTTTATAGGTTATATTTTGTTGATCAATACACAAAAATACTTAAATATATAATAACTAATTATACTTATTAAAATCTTCATAAAATTTTTCAACTCAATAATAAATTTTCGCTGTTACATTATTTTAAATAATATACATTATAATAATAAAATTTTCTTTATTTCAATTTGATAAATTTGCATGTACTATAATTTAACATAATAGTAGAAATACTGACGTAAATTTTGGAGTGCTTATATTAATATTTTGGAATCTTCAAATATATTATTAGTATAGTCAGCACTTTATTTAAAGTAATTGGGGCTGAGTAGGATGAAATGAGAACAACTATGAATGAGTTCTTATGACATCATCATTGGGGCCCACATCATTTATTAATTACGGCGTCACAACCCACGTATCAATCAGGACAGAGGATTTAGACCCTCATTGAGTAAACATATCCTTACTATTGGCATAATAGATACTATATACCTCTATATATATACATTGGTTGTGATTACAAACCAAACACAACAAACATTCTATATTAGCATTGACCAACAAGTCTTTAATTCTCAATATTTGTATCCTCATACTCCTCTTTCAGATTTTAAGTATAACTCCATACTATATTTGAACATATACTCTTACAATTCATTATTAGTATAAATATTATTATTTCACTTTGATAACCTATTTATACTCTTTAATTTATATTTGACATTTTCTACAGGATCAAACAATGGAAAAACAGTACAAATTAATACCAAATATTGCTCCTAACGATACAAATTGGACTTCAAAAATCATTGTTGTGGAAAAATCGTTTCCACGAACAGCTCAACGAAGCCCAACAAAATATCAGAATATGGTATTTATGGATCCTCAGGTATATTACTTGAATCTATTATTTATGTTTCTTGATTTATTTCATTTTAGCCACATAAAATTTGTAAAAAAAATTTTTTCCCTCTAATATGTTATAGCTTTAAATTGTCTTAATTCATATTAAAAAATAATATCTACCCAAAATTATATATATATTTATACAAAATATCTAATTTAAATACATGGTATTATACAGAAAAATAGAGTCCATGCAACTATTTATGATGCCAACATCTCGGCATATGAAGACAAGCTACTACTTGGCAAAACATATCTTGTCTCAAATGCAAACGTTAAATTCACGAAGCCTGAGTACCAAGCTGCTATGGGCAACATACAATGGACAATATCTGGTCGAACAAGAGTCCAAGAAGTCGATGAAGACCACAGTGTTTTAATATCTTCTACATACAATTTTGTTCCTTTCAACAAATTGGAACCTTACATGACTCAAATTCTGATATAAGTATTTGTTCCTATTTCACAAAAAAACAAACTTTTTTCTTTTTATGTATTCCATTGTATTGATAACAAATTTCATTTGTCCTAATTTCTTATTTTTATCCTCTAGGTATTATTGGAGTTGCAATTGATGTCAAACCTAAAGGCTGGTTCAAACTAGGTTTGAAACACAAACATCTATTCAAGATGTAGTTCTCATCGACACAAGGTTTATATATATATAGCTATATTATTTTCATCTATAGATATATATTCCAATAATTACAGTATTATTAAAGAAATTCATATACCACTTTCTCATATATTTATTGTGTTTCTATACTAGCTTCAACACTGTGTTGCTAACAATGTGGGATAATTTTGTGGAGAAGGAATGTCGTTTCATTGCTGATAACTTGAGCACGAAACAAATCATCATTGGAAACCATCTAAAAGTGACATCTTTTAGTGGTAATACATTATCAATAATTTTATAATTCATCAATGGAATATTACAAAATTTATAGGCAATCTTAGGTCTTCAAATAAATATATCTATATATTTATTTCATGCGCAGGCCTTTCAATTTCAACCAAGGCTAACAGCATTTTCTCCTTCAATGCCCATTTAGAACAAGTGATTGAGCTAACATCTTGGTAAATAAATTTTTATTCATTATCTTTTTTTCAAATATATATATATATATATATATATATATATATATATATATATATATATATATATATATATATATATATATATATATACACATATATATACACATATATACACATGTGTATAAATTGCTAATCTTTTTACACATTGTGCAAGGGTTGAAACAAATTCGGACAAGTTAGATGAAATGATCTTGACAAAGATATATCCATCCTCAACAACAAAGACTCTTTCAACTCCAGACATGAAGAATATCACAGAGATTCAACAAATTCCAAATTTGTTATCTGGAGTAAGCCTAATATTATTTAAAATATTATATAGAAATTTTTTTTTCATTATTGCATAATATTTATATAATTTTTCTTCAAAAATAGCTATCAGGACATGGATATTTCTGGGTTCACGCACGTGCATACGTGAGAGTATTTAAACAATCCTTTTGGTACATGTCGTGCAATACTTGCAAGAAAATATCAAGTTCTGATTTCAATGAAACATACGAATGCGTCTTCTGCAAATTTTCTCATGCAGTAGCAGTACCAAGGTATAATACTGTTTAGAACTCATTTATTGTTTACAATTATTTACACATGCAACACTTTTAACATCTTTTATATGTTAGGGCACGTGTATATCTGGAACTTGAGGACTCCACAGGGTCATTATCTGGGACTATGATTGGAGATACAGCAGAAAAATTCTTACAGTACACAGGCCAACAAATAATGGACAGTGGATCACAAGTCTTGGAAAAAATTAGAATCACGTTGGAGGAAGAACAATTTTTTTATATTAAAGGAATGAAGAAAAATGTCCTCGACAATGAATACAAGTATGACATTATCTTCCTTAATGAATCAGTTCCTTCGATGTCGACGAGTTCTACAAGTACAAGCTCAAGGACTAACAAAGGGAAAGATATAGCGTATACCACTGACACACCAATGCCTCTTCAAGGGCAAACATTTCCAAGTGCAGTGAAACAACTTAATTTTCCTTCTTCACCTGGGTCTCAATCCAAGAAGAGAAAAATTGAACAACATCCAATCTCATCTGAGAATGAAGTCACCTCAGAAAAATTGCCTACACCAAGAATAGAGAGAAATACACGACTTTCGAAAGAGAAAAACACACTTTAAAAACTAATAATATCATTGTATGCATTGCCACATTTTTCCATTACTTTGAATGAATATTAGGTTTTTTTGTGTATTATTTCTAACGTTTTGTCGTTTCTAGATATAAGCGTTTTGTAATGTACTGCAATGATGTAAATTATATTTAACAAATCTATATATTTTATATTTTTATGTACTTTTATTTTCACTATTAATTTTATATTATTGCATATTTATACTTATTAATAATAATAAACAGAATACAAAAATTATTATTATTAAAAAATTTTATTTACTCTATGACCAAGCGAAGACATTTTTCTAACGGTGCCCTTACTTCAAAAAATTATTTTAACTTATTATGGAATAAAAAAAAATTATTTGTCATAGAAAACAATTACCACACAATATGAAATTTTTACAAGACATAGAATACTAATGTGGTTACCACATCTTAAAAATTGATAGTCTGACAACATGTTTATGCATACTAAAATAATTGCTGTGAAAACTACTAGACTATTAATCGAATTTATGCTTTTGGAATATTGGAATTGCTATTATAAACCAATAAATAAACTTTAGGTTGTGTAAATATCCTCTTCAACTTTTGGCTACATCAGTATTCTATTTTTTTTCAAAATTTCATATTTTTGAGTGATTGTTTTCTATGTCAAATCAGTCTTTGTTAATTCATGACTAAATGAAGATTTGAAATTATTTTTTTTTTCCTTTTTTCCTACCTCGCCTCATAAATCGACAAAGTTAGAATTACAAAAAAAAAAAATTCATAAAATTATTATAATAAATTTGTAGCATAATATATTTCCTTCTGTAGTAAAATATTATAAATCAATTCTTACATTATTATAATAATTTTATTATTATATTTAATTTCGTGATAGAATATTAAAATTTATTCGTCTAATATTACTCATCTATTCATGTTATAAAGTTACTCGAGAAACTGAATATTGAATTTCAGACTACGTGTCCTATTATTAATCGAGTAACTCGGCAAACTCATATTTCATTTTGTGAAGCTACTCGAGTAAATAATCATTTATATAGTTTGCAATTTTGTTCTTTGTATTTTTTTTTCATACTTTTTATTAAATTATGTATTGTTTTTTTTTTTATTCTCTCATGCTATCAATAATTGCAAAACAAAATAAAATATAATATATTGTATTCATTCGTTATGATAAATATTAGATTTATATAATATATACTTTATTTTACTATGTTTTAATACATGATAGATTAAACAAATTTCTGTACATGCTTAATTTTTCAAGTAACTCGACAAAGCAAAATTTGAACTTCATGAGTTCCTCGAAAATTAACAGCAGAAAATTTTATTCTTTCGTCGAGTAACTCGAGAATCTTGATTTTGAATTTATCGAGTTCCTCGATATATTCAATAGTGAAATTTAATATTTTATATTTTCGTTTATAACAAACAATTTTATTAGTTCTTTAATTATTTTTTTAAGAGGTTGTTTTTACTTATCTATATAATCAAGCAAATCAGTAAGCTAAATTTTTATCTTGTGGAGTTCTTTGATAACATAAAAAGGTAAGCAATTTTTTTCGTTCTATCACTTAATATAATATAGTATAATAACAACGCTATTATTAATAAACATTTTTATATTATTTTATATTATTATATTATATCATATTTAATATTATGATTTAAAAAATGACAATGTAATAAAAATATGTTATAATACTTATTTTTATTTATCATAAATTTTATATGAAATTATACTATAACATATCTTTTATATTTGTAATTGGTAATAATAATATCATTTAAAACAAAATTTATAACATAATAAAATTATTGGTGTAATAATATATTATTAATCAATTTTGACATTATTATAATAATTTAATGATTATAATCAATTTATCATAACAATTTCATAAAAAAAAAATTTTTTTTATAAATGATCATAAAATTTATTACATATTTATTCATAAATAATTATAAAATTTATTATATATTTTTTTATCAAATAATTAAATAATCTCATTTTATTTATCAAAATAATTATATCAAATTATAGTATAAAAATCATTTTATATTTATAATTACTAATGATAATATCATTTATAACAAAATTTATATTTATATTTACAATAATAAATTATAAATAAATATGTAATAAATTTTTTCATCATTTATAAATAAATTTATTTCATATCCATTTATTATATTAAATTGAATATAATCATTAAATTATTATAATAATATAATAATTAATTAATAATATATTAATACAGAATATCATTTTATTATGCTATAAATTTAATATAGTAATTTTTTTATAATATGTTATAGTAATTGCTAAAATAAAAATAAAATTAATATACTTTATTAATTCATTATGATATATATATTAAATTTATATAATATATATTTTATTTTACTATGTTCTAATAAATGATACACTAAATAAAATTTTTGATATGCTTTATTTATCAAGTTACTCGACAATTCCAATTTTCCATTCATGAGTTCCTCAAAAAATAATGAACATAAGAATAAAAATTTATTTAAATATATTACATATTTTAAATAAAAAAGAAAAACAAAACAATCAAAATTTTAAAGTTCACTGGTTTGTCGACTAACTTGGCCAACTCGAGTTTCATTTTATCGAGTTGCTTGAGCTATTGAATAGATTGATTTTGTATACCATTTGTAATCGAGTAACTCGACAAAAATGATTTTCGGTTTGTCGAGTTTCTCGAGTACGTTCAAAAATGCACATTTTTCAACTTTGTGTTTTTTTTTTTCATTTAAATTATGTAATACACTTAATTTTTATATAATATATATTCTATTTTGCTATGTTTTAATAAATGAAATACTACATAAAATTTTGTATATATTTTATTTATCAATTTACTCAAGCAATTCCAAATTTCAGATTCACAAGTTCGTTGAAAAATAACACAACAACATAAGAATAAAAAATTATTTAAATATATTACATATTTTAAATAAAAAAGAAAAACAAAATAATCAAAATTTTTAATTTCATTGATTTGTCGAGTAACTCGGGTAATTCGAGTTTATTTTTGTCGAGTTCCTTGAGCTATTCAATAGATTCATTTTTTACACAATTTGTGATCGAATAACTCGACAAACATGATTTTCAGTTTGTCGAGTTTCTCGAGTAGCTTCAAACATGTACATTTTTCAAATTCTTGTTTAATTTTCTTATTTAAATTATGTAATACACTTAATTTTATTAGTTTTTTTATTTTGTCATGTTATTTTGTAACCAACTCGTGAATCTGAAAATTTATATTTGTCAAGTTACAAGATAAATTAATCATAATAAAAGAAAATATAATATATTGTATTAATTGATTATCATATATATTAAATTTATACAATGTATATTTATTTTTACTATGTTCTAATAAATAATCAATTAAATACAATTATGTATGTGCTTAATTTATCAAATAAGTTAACAAATCGAAACTTCATATTGACAGCTTCCTCGAATAATAATATTACAACATATAAATTAAACAAAATAAATAATATTTTAAATAATTTAAATAAAAAAAGTTTTAAAAACTTCAATTTATGCATAAAATTAGTTTGTTGCGTAACTCCGGAAACTCGATTTTGAATTTGTCGAGTTATGTGATACAATGAATAATGAGTTTTTTTATATGAATAATATTTCATTTTCTATAACTTAATATAATATGTTATAATAAAATAGGTATTACAAAAATAATTTATATATTATTTTACAGTAATATAATATATCATATCTAATTTTATGAAATATAAAAACAAAATGAAGTAAAAATTTGTTTTAATAATTATTTTTACTAATTACAAAAATTATATGAAATTGTATTAATTCATTATGATATATATTAAATTTCTATGATATATATTCTATTTTACTATGTTCTAATAAATGATACACTACATAAAAAATTTTATATATTTTTTTTATCAATTTACTCAAACAATTTCAAATTTCAGATTCACCAGTTCGTCAAAAAATAACACAACAAAATAAGAAGATCAAAAATTTAAATGTATTACATATTTGAAATTAAAAAGAAAAACAGATTAATCTAAATTTTAAGTTTCATTAGTTTGTCGAGTAACTCGAGAAACTCATGTTTCATTTTGTCGAGTTACTTGAGGTATTAAATAGATTTATTTTGTATCCAATTTTCCGTCGAGTTACTCGACAAACGTGATTTTTATTTTCTCGAGTTTCTCGAGTAACTTCAAAAATACACATTTTTCAACTTTTTTTTTTCATTTAAATTATGTAATACACTTAATTTTTTTAATTTTATTATTTTGTCGTGTTCTTTTTTAACCAACTCGTGAATCTCAAATTTACCTTTGTCGAGTTACTAGATAAATTCATCATAATAAAAGAAAATATAATATATTGTATTAATTGATTATCATATATATTAAATTTATAAAATGTATGTTTAATTTGACTATGTTTTAATATATAATCAATTAAATACAATTATGTATTTACTTCATTTATTAAATAAGTTAACAAATTCAAATTACATACTGACAAGTTCCTTAAATAATAATATTACAAACATACAAATTAAATAAAATAGTTAATGTATTAAATAATTTAAATACAAAAAGTTCAAAAAAATTAAATTTATGTATATAATTAGTTTCTTCAGTAACTCATAAAACTCGATGTTGAGTTTGTCGAGTTATGTGATATAATGAATAATGCCTTTTTTTATATAAATAATATTTTATATTCTATAACTTAATATAATATGTTATAATAAAAGAGCAATTATAAAAAAAAATTATATATTATTTTACATTAATATAATATATCATATTTAATTTTATGAAATAGAAAAACAAAGTAAAGTAAATATTTGTTACAATAATTATTTTTATTAATTACAAAAATTATATAAAATTGTATTCATTTATTATGATATATTTTATTTATCAATTTACTCGAACAGTTCCCAATTTCAGATTCACGAGTTTGTCGATAAATAATACAACAAAATAAGAATAAAAAATTATTTAAATATATTACATATTTTAAATAAAAATTAAAAACAAAATAATCAAAATTTTTATTTTCACTGATTTGTCCAGCAAATCGGAAAATTCGAGTTTATTTTTGCCGAGTTACTAAAGCTATTCAATAGATTCATTTTTTATACTATTTGTGATCGAGGAACTTGACAAACATGATTTTCAGTTTGTCGAGTTTCTCGAGTGGATTCAAACATGTACATTTTTCAATTTCTTGTTTAACTTTCTTATTTAAATTATGTAATACACTTAATTTTTTTATTTTTTTATTTTGTCTTATTATTTTGTAACCAACTCGTGAATCTCAAAATTTATATTTGTCGAGTTACAAGATAAATTAATCATAATAAAAGAAAATATAATATATTTTATTAATTGATTATCATATATATTAAATTTATACAATGTATATTTAATTTTACTATGTTCTAATAAATAATCAATTAAATACAATTATGTATGTGCTTAATTTAACAAGTAAGTTAACAAATCGAAACTTCATATTGACAGCTTCCTCAAATAATAATACTACAACATATAAATTAAACAAAATAATTAATAATTTAAATAAAAAAAGTTTTACAAATTTCAATTTATGCATATAATTAGTTTGTTGCGTAACTTGGGAAACTCGATTTTAAATTTGTCGAGTTATGTGATACAATGAATAATGACTTTTTTTATATGAATAATATTTCATTCTCTAAAACTTAATATAATATGTTATAATAAAATAGCTATTACAAAAAAAAGTTATATATTATTTTATATTAATATAATATATCATATCTTATTTTATGAAATATAAAAACAAAGTTAAGTAAAAATTTTTTTTAATAATTTTTTTTACTAATTAGAAAAATTATATGAAATTGTATTAATTCATTATGATATATATTAAATTTATATGGTATATATTCTATTTTACTATGTTCTAATAAATGATACACCACATAAAAATTTTTATATATTTGTTTTATTAATTTACTCAAACAATTTCAAATTTCAGATTCACCAGTTCGTCAAAAAATAACACAACAAAATAAGAAGAAAAAATATTTAAATGTATTACATATTTTAAATACAAAAGAAATACAAATATATCTAAATTTTAAATTTCATTAGTTTGTCGAGTAACTCGATAAGCTCATGTTTTATTTTGTCGAGTTCCTGGAGCTATTAAATAGATTGTTTTTGTATCCGATTTGTCATCGAGTTACCCGAGAAACGTGATTTCCAGATTCTCGAGTTTCTCGAGTAACTTCAAACATACACATTTTTTTTTAAAATTATGTAATACACTTAATGTTTTTGATTTTTTTCTTTTGTCATGTTATTCTTTAACCAACTCTTCAATCTCAAATTTTGATTTGTCGAGTTACTAGATAAATGAATCATAATAAAAGAAAATATAATATATTGTATGAATTGATTATGATATACATTAAATTTATACAATGTATATTTAATTTTACTATGTTTTAATAAATAATCAATTAAATACAATTATGTATCTACTTCATTTATCAAATAAGTTAACAAATCGAAACTTCATACTCACAAATTCCTCGAATAATAATATTACAACATATCAATTAAACGAAATAGTTAATGTATTAGATAATTTGAATAAATAAATTTTTAAAATTTAAAATTTATGTATATAATTAGTTTGTTCAGTAACTCGGAGAACTCGATTTTGAGTTTGTCCAGTTATGTGATGCAATGAATAATGAGTTTTTTTATATAAATAATATTTCATATTCTATAACTACATATATTATGTTATAATAAAATAGCTATTATAAACAAAATTTATATATTATTTTACATTAATATAATATATCATATCTAATTTTATGAAATATAAAAACAAAGTGAAGTTAAAATGTGTTCTTATAATTATTATTTTTTATTAAAAAAATTATATAAAATTGTATTAATTAATTATAATATATGTTAAATTTATATGATATATATTCTATTTTACTATGTTCTAATAAATAATACACTAGATATAATTTTGTATATATTTTTTTTTATCAATTTACTCAAACAATTCTACATTTCAGATTCATGAGTTCGTCAAAAAATAACACAACAAAATAAGATTACAAATTTATTTAAATGTATTACATATTTTAAATAAAAAAGAAAAACAAAATAATCAATATTTTTAATTCCCCTGGTTTGTCGAGTAACTCGGGAAACTCAAGTTTTGTTTTGTCGACTTACTTCAGCTATTGGATAGATTGATTTTGTATCCCATTTCTCATCGAGTAACTCGACAAACATGATTTTTGGTTTGTTGGGTTTCTCGAGTAGCTTCAAACATGTACATTTTTCATATTTTTGTTTTATTTTTTTATTTAAATTATGTAATACACTTAATTTTATAATTTTTTTAATTTTTTCATGTTATTTTTTAACCAAGTTATGAATCTCAAAATTTAGATTTGTCGAATTACTTGAAAAATTATTCGTAATAAAACAACATATAATATATTGTATTAATTGATTATAACATATATTAAATTTATACTATGTTCTAATAAATAATGAATTAAATACAATTATGTATGCGCTTCATTTATGAAAAAAGTTAACAAATCGAAACTTTATACTCACAAATTCCTCGACTAATAATATTACAACATATAAATTAAACAAAATAGTTAATGTTTAAATAATTTAAATAAAATTTTTTTAAAAATTAAATTTATGTATATAATGAGTTTGTTGAGTAACTTCGGAAACTCGCTTTTCACTTTGTCGAGTTATATGATACAATGAATCATGAGTTTTTTTATATCAATAATATTTCATATTCTACAACTTAATATAATATGTTATAATAAAATAGCTGCTATACAAAAAAATTATATATTATTTTACATTAATATAATATATCATATCTAATTTTATAAAATATAAAAACAAAGTCAAATCAAAATTTGTTATAATAATTATTTGTATTCATTACAAAAATTATATGAAATTGTATTAATTCATTATGATATATATTAAATTTATGTCATATATATTCTATTTTACTATGTTCTAATAAATGATACACTGCATAAAATTTTTTATATATTTTTTGTATGAATTTACTCAAACAATTCCAAATTGCAGATCCACCAGTTCGTCAAAAATTAGCACAACAAAATAAGAAGAAAAAAAATTTAAATGTATTACATATTTTAAATAAAAAATAAAAACAAATTAATCTAAATTTTAAATTTCATTAGTTTGTCAAGTAACTCGAAAAACTCATGTTTCATTTTGTCGAGTTACTTGAGCTATTCAATACATTGATTTTGTATCCGATTTGTCATCGAGTTACTCGACAAACGTGGTTTCCAGTTTCTCGAGTAACTTCAAAAATACACATTTTTCATTTTTTTGTTTTATTTTTTTATTGAAATTATGTAATAAACTTAATGTTTTTGATTTTTTTCTTTTGTCATGTTATTCTTTAACCAACTCTTCAATCTCAAATTTTGATTTGTCGAGTTACTAGATAAATGAATCATAATAAAAGAAAATATAATATATTGTATGAATTGATTATCATATATATTAAATTTATACAATGTATATTTAATTTTACTATGTTTTAATAAATAATCAATTAAATACAATTATGTATCTACTTCATTTATTAAATAAGTTAACAAATTCAAATTTCATACTGACAAGTTCCTTAAATAATAATATTACAACATACAAATTAAATAAAATAGTTAATGTATTAAATAATTTAAATACAAAAATTTCGAAAAAATTAAATTTGTGTATATAAGTAGTTTGTTGAGTAACTCATCAAACTCGATTTTCAGTTTGCCGATTTATTTGATATAATGAATAATGCCTTTTTTTATATGAATAATATTTTCATATTCTATACCTTAATATAATATGTTATATAACAAAAGAGCTATTATAAAAAAAATTTATATACTATTTCACATTAATATAATATATCATATTTACTTTTATGAAATATAAAAACAAAGTAAAGTAAATATTTGTTACAATAATTATTTTTATTAATTACAAAAATTATATAAAATTGTATTCATTCATTATGATATATTTTATATAATATATGTTCTATTTTACTATGTTCTAATAAATTATATACTACATAAAATTTTGTATATATTTATCAATTTACTCAAACAATTCCAAATTTCAGATTCACAAGTTCATCGAAAAATAACACAACAAAATAAGAATAAAAAATTATTTAAATATATTACATATTTTACATCAAAAAGAAAAACAAAATAATAAAAATTTTAAATTTCACTTATTTGTCGAGTAACTCGGGAACTTCGAGTTTCTTTTTGTCGAGTTCCTTAAGCTATTCAATAGATTCATTTTTTATACCATTTGTGATCGAGTAACTCGACAAACATCATTTTCAGTTTGTCGAGTTGCTTCCAACATGTACATTTTTCAATTTCTTGTTTAATTTTCTTATTTAAATTATGTAATACACTTAATATTTTTAAATTTTTTATTTTGTCATGTTATTTTGTAACCAACTCGTGAATCTCAAAATTTATATATTTGTCGAGTTACAAGATAAATTACTCATAATAAAACAAAATATAATATATTGTATTAATTGATTATCATATATATTAAATTTATACAATGTATATTTAATTTTGCTATGTTCTAATAAATAATCAATTAAATACAATTATGTATGTGCTTAATTTATCAAATAAATTAACAAATCGAAACTTCATATTGACAGCTTCCTCGAATATTACAACATATAAATTAAACAAAATAATTAATATTTTAAATAATTTAAATACAAAAAGTTTTAAAAATTTCAATTTATGCATATAATTAGTTTGTTGCGCAACTCGGGAAACTCGATTTTGAATTTGTCGAGTTATGTGATACAATGAATAATGAGTTTTTTTATATGAATAATATTTCATTTTCTATAACTTAAGATAATATGTTATAATAAAATAACTACTATAAAAAAAATTTATATATTATTTTAAATTAATATAATATATTATATGTAATTTTAAAAAATAAAAAAACAAAGTGAAGTCAAAATTTGTTATAATAATTATACTCATTACTATTATAATAATTAGCTTTCATTATTGTTAATGATTATAGTGAAATTTAGTATACATTTGCTTTGTTTCTATAATTTCGTTTTTCGTTTAACTCGACAAATTTAATTGTAGTTTCTCGAATTACTCGAGAATTTAGCCGTCAAATATCGTACCAAAATTTTTAGTTTTATTGACCTTTTGACTTTTCCTTTCATATTTTATTCCGCATAATAGCCGTAATGTTTGACCTAATAAATTGTTTGTTACATATAATATTCATTTTGTAACAGATATATCTATTTTTATATTATTATTTTTCCCCTATTAAAATCTTATAAATCATCTACTATTGTTAACTTTTATTTTGAGTGTGTTTACTTCCTTTTTCCTTTACGATTAACTCGACATCGTCAATGTATACCTTTCTCGAGTTCCTTCGTATATGAATCAGTTTCTCTGCCACAAACCGCATACTCAAAATTCAAAGAGTTTATTTACAATCAATTCATATTACAACAAATTCTTAATATCATTTATTATACTTCTTCGTTATAATAAAAATTGCCTATTTTAACAACATTTATTAATTATTAAAATTACTATAAAAATTTAATACTATTCTTATACTAATTTTCCATTACATTATGTTATAATATATGATAAAATATAATAGATTTTAACATATTTCAATAGTTTTATAGAATATACAATAAGTTAAAGGTGATGAATTGATAGTTCCAATAAAGTCACAATTGATTATTAATATTTTCTTGCAATATATATTTTATTCTGCTGTAAGTTTATTTTAGTAATTTTTATTTATATTATCGTACAGTCATTATTACACTTACATATCTATATATATACTATATATTTTTGAATTTAATATAATATATATTACATTTTTATAATATATATTTTATTCTACTATGCTGTAATAAATCATATAAAAACAAAAATTATGTATTATGCTCAATTTATGAGTTACCTCGGCACACCCATATTCCGAATTCACATAAACTACTATTTATTTAATTGTCAGTCAAGATATATGCTTCATTGTCTCTTTAACAATTCGGACCATCCATTCTTTTCTGCATCGAGCCTCGTGCTCTGACACCATCTCCATGTTAGAAATATCTTTGTCCAACAGAAGTCATTTCGCATTAAATTGCATTTAATGAAATATCTTCTAAACATTAAATTTCTAGATTTGCCATTTGCTGCCTATATTAAACATTAAATAAAGATAATTATTACATATACTCTTACAAAACAACTACTTGTTGAGTTACTTAATTAATTCGACTCATATATAATATTTTTTTAACCTATTATTTATTATAGTAAAATACAATAATTTATAATGTGGCTTCATTATTGATAACATTAAATATGACAACATTAATTATTATAGACTCTAATAAATTATAATGTCTCTTCATTTTTTAACCTACAGTGTGTCTTCGTTATCGATAAAATGAAATATGCTAGAGTGCAATAATTTACATTAATATATAATTTACCTATATAATACATCTTTTATTATAATATATTATATCAAATAATGATACGATAAAACTAAGTTAAGTATTCGATAATGTTACTAAGTAAAACAACAAAAACCTAAAATATAATATACACAAATCAACAAAATATCAATTATATCAAAGAAATTTTTAACATAACTTAACGTATTTGTTTATAATATTTATAAATCAATACTACTAACTATAGTATTACTAAATATAATATTATTTATAACAATATTTATATTAATAATTATGAAAAACAATTATAAATAATTATTTATTCAATTCCATACTAATTTTTAATGAACTTTGTATAATACCAATATAATATAATAAATCGATTACAATCATCAGATCATTACATTATAAATGACAAAAAACTCTAGCACAAATGGAAACATATGCCGTTTATGAAGGGATCGAGTAACTCGAAAACTTATATATAGGTTTATCACGTTTCTCGATGGAAAATCTGACACAAAATAACAAATCATCAAATCAAGATATTTTTGTCAATTCAATTCAATAAATAATTTTAGAGTGAATAATTAATTTCAGTTTTATATTTAGTACTGTTAATCAATAAATATTATAAATCTATGTGTTCATTACCGTAAAAATTTAGCTTTCATATATTTTACATTCTATGGATTTATGTATATTATATTATAGGTTTCTCTTCATTTTAAATTAAAATATTTTATAGATAACTTGACAAATTCTATTAGAAGTTTTTCTGTTATCTCAGTAATTAAGTGTACAATATTGTTTTCTTTTATAATTTTTGTTTAAGTGAAAAAAAAATTATATATGTGTTACTGTAATTATTAATAAATATTTAATGTTCTGGGTTAATAATGATTATGTTATATGCTTATTATTTTAATAAATATCGGTTTATATAAGCTTCATGTTTATATTTTTATGTGTGTGTGTGTGCACTTTTCCACTTCACTATTCAATTCGATAAACATTGTCAAATTCAATAATATTGTACTATTCAGGGACGAAAATCTCATTATTTTGGCTATGTAGATTGTTGTACATGCTGTTTAACTGGACAAACTCTTTCGAGTTGAATATTTGTACTTTTTCACGAAACCGACACGAATATCTTTTATATATTTTTTTTTTCTTTATTTCATTTTCTTCTCCTTGTAGAAAGTATACATTATAATATAGTAAAATAAAATATATATCATATTAAATAATGAGATATTATATGAATTTATTATAATATACAATCTATACATAAAATAAAAAATAAAAAAAAACTGAAGAATATGCCCTTAATGAGTTATTCGACAACCCTGAAAAAATGTTACACAAAAATAGAGATGAGAAATTCGGAATATTTATGTAAACTAAAGGAAATAAATTTTTTTGTCAATTTTATGTTGTAGAATTGAGTTACAAATATTATACATACACGTGTAAATATAGGTAAAAAAATTTTTTTTTATATATTTATTACAAATGTATTGCAAAATATGCATCATTTAAATTATTCAAGTAACTCGACAAACACATATATCAGTTTATTAAGGTACTCGATGGAAATTACAAAAACAAATAAAAAATTATAAAATGGGAATATTTCTATCAAAGAACTTCAATAAGAAATTTTAGATAACATATAATACAATTAATTTAAAAGAATTGTAAATACATGTATTCATTTCTGTATGAAAATTAATTGTATATATTTATTTTACGATTTCATATATAATTAAAATATCCAAAGGAAACTAAAAATTCGAAAATATGCATTTCACCAGTTATTCAAGTTTATTATGATATTTTACTATCTATTTTATTTTTTCCCTCTAGAGATAAAATTAATCGTTTTACAATTAGTAAACTAGATTTACTATAATATATTATATTAAATAATAACATAAAATTATTTTGCTTTGATTCGATTTATCACATAACTCAACAAACTAAAACTTGACATTTCCAAGTTGCTTTATGAGGTAAATCCAAACAACCAATTACAAAGTATATTTAATCATTTTATAATAATAACGATACAACATAATAACTAATAACTTACAAAATTAAATATTTCAAACTAAATATATTAACAAATCATGAAATTCTTCCCAGACCAAACAAGAACGATAAACTAAAACAATGTTTTATAATTCATTACTCAACTAACTCCACAAAATCTTTACCATTCATTTGTCAACTCACTACACATACTCAGAAATTCAAAATGCCAAGCTACTAAAAAACAAAAAAAACACACACCCACAATAATAGTCAACAATAGCACAAAATATATAAGATTTAAATAGAGAAAATTTCATAACATACAAATATATAAATGTGTTATAAAATCAATAACATAAGTTATGAATTCATCTGCTCATATTAAACCACAACACACAATAAATAATTTTGCTCCTCTTCATCTAAAAATACAAAATCAGCACCAATCTAAACTCAAAATATTATACTAAAACTCAAATTTGTTACATACACTAATAAACTTGCACAAACAATTATATATAACCAACGTATTTTACACTATGTAAAATGTCAACCCATAACTAGAATAAATAAAATTAAAATCAAAAAACAGTTTTCACTTCAATATACAAACATCATAGCTATTCATTTTGTTCATTTGGGACAAAAAAAAATTCATTGTAAAAAAAATCAATTACAAGCTTTCCTTTATACAAATCTACTTTCTCCAATTGAACAGCATCAATAGGTATTCCAGCAAGAAGACACTCAACATATTTGATAACAAATATGCCACTGTCACTGCAAGAATGATTGAAAACCTTGTAAGTATATATAAATATGATTACAAATACAAACATTTATTTTAATTTCTTACCTATGTCGAATAGACTGTGGTATCTCAACATAGGGTTTCCTGTAATATTCAAGCGGTTGAATGATCTTTTTGCCAAGATCTGCCCGATCAGCAACGACATATTTTTGAATAATATCTGGAATAATATGTATGGCAGGAACAACATGTCGATATAACATTGCTTCATCATAAAAGTGGTAATTGTTATCATACACTGTCAGCCTCCAACTTAGTAGATCAACATCAAAAAGGACCCAATACTTATCATCAATAATATCTGGCCACAATATATGATTACAATCTTTCCAACTTTTACCAGAACTTCTGGGAATGGAACCATTTGCATATCTCTCCATAGAACCATGGTAAACAACAGGAACTTTACGCATCAATTGTCCTGTAGAATCCAATATTTTCGAACCAATACCCCGAAGAAATATTCCAAACCCGCTATCTAGAATTCCATATCTTGATGAAAAAATGTCTGTAAAATTTGCTCTTCTTTTTTTAAGCAAAAACATGGCATTATCCATATCCTATAAAAAATTTTTTTTTATAAGAATGTGTTTCTAATAGTTTACAATAAACATAAGAGATGAAAAAATACAAATAGGACATACCTCAGCCGCCAATATATATTCACGTTGGCCAATAGATTCTAGCTTTTGCTTTGTCAAACTAATGCCACCACCCCCACCACGCAACCGGACAACATCTCTATAACAGGAAACTTATTATAAATAGAAAAAAAAACATAACATATATATAATAAATAACCAAATACAAAATTCAAACTTACTGATCCTTTGATTTGTGCATCCAATGAATAAATTCAACTTGTCTTTCCTCATCAATATCACAAAGTATAGGAATGTGAATAGAACTAGATGACAGAGACGCACTTTCCTTGCTATCCTTATTTTTTTCATCTACTCTCTGCTTCGCAAGCGGCCACTACAACAAAAAGAGCCTTTTGCAACATCTCAACGACAACATTCGTTAATAGCTTGTTGCTAAAACGGGTTTACAGCAACAATCATCAAATGTATGTTGCAATTGGTTAATTCAATTGACATTTGGCAACGGTATTTAAATGAATGTTGCCAATATATCTTTTTGCAACGGTCATTGTCTGTTGCCAAAATAATTATACATTTTGCTATTTAACAACGGTCAGTGCCCGTTGTTAAATAATATAGCATTTAACAACGTTCGCGCACGTTGCAAAAGACCCTATTTTAAGACATTTTGCAACGGTCAATGTCTGTTGCGAAAGATTTTATATAATAAATGAATTAACAACGTTGCTTGAAAGTTGTAAAAGACCTCAAACACTAATTCTAACCCATTTAACAAATTCCCATCCCGTGAAAACAAATTATTTGGCTCCCCCAACCTAAAATACGTCTTGTATAATCAATCGTCCCCAAATCTAACCCAAAATGAAAACCCTTTTATAATCAATGTCGTTCGTGTCTGTGTTCCGATACACCCTGTGATAAGTACAATTTTGTACTTATTTGGGATCACAAATAGGATGATTATGAGTACTCTTAGTTATTTTCAGTTTAATTGCATGTTGTTTTCTTATTGTTTTAGGAAATAATCAAATTCAAGCATTAATCTGACGAAAAGACGAAAAAGAGCGCAAACAGAAGAAAAGATGACTAAATTGAACATACGAAGAGACCTGGAGGACTTAGCAAGCAAATACCAAAGACAAAACGCAGGAAGTCACAAGATACAACCATGCGATCGCATGGTTGTTACAAGCTGCGATCGCAAGACCTCCATAAATTAGGCAGAATGTGAATTGGCCATACCATGCGATCGCAAGGAATGTGCCTATGCGATCGCAAGGGTATATCGCGGACCCGTTTTGGCAGTTTTCTGATGTGATTAGAACTCTACAACTCCAAGATAAAACAACTACCTAAATCACGTCTTGGAGTCTTTGGAGAGCATTATAAAAGCCAGATGATAGCCATAACAAAGGGGGAGGAATTTTGGAAACAAGATACAAGAAGAGAATCGAGGATCAAGGCTCGGGATTGAAGATTCTTCAGCCGGAGTCACGGGTTGTATTTATTTCTTCTTCTTCTTCTTCTTTCGCCGGATCATGGTGAAGTCAATTATTGTTATAATTGACGAAATCATGTCCGGCTAGTTTACTTTTTCTAGGATGAACGATGAAACCTCATGATTCTTAATTAATTATAAGTTTTTCCGTTTCAGTAGTTAATTACCTCTTGGGTTGATTATTCTTTATGCAGTTTTTCTATTATTTTAATGCCTGATCACCATTAGAATATATTGTGATTTATATTGAAGTCGAGAGATTCAATATAGATTAAGCACGTGGTATTGAATAACATAGGGTCCAATAATAGATAGAGATTACTATTATGCCTTATGAAATCTATTTAGGTGTTCTTGAGATTTTAATGCATGTGTTTATGTTCGAAGCTTAATTAGAGATAATGAAGTTCACATAACATATAGAATTGATTGACCATCGAGAGAGGCTTTTGATTAATTTAAGAACGCTGATTTTCAATCTATGGTAATGATAAGCTAAAACAGTTAAACGGATATTTGATTAAGGAAAGTGTTGGTGGATTCGCAAATCCTAGAGTTAGTAGATCTTGAATTCGTTCTTACCTTTTTAAAGTTAATTGTTTGATAGTTTAGATTTAATTAAAGTAGTATAGAATCACAAATACCAAATTGAATCTATGTTTTCATATTGTTAGAATTTAGGTTATAAATTAATTGGTTAAATTAATATCTGGTCCTTGTGGGTTCGACACTCTTCACATCATTATATTACTTGTAAACGATCCGTCCACTTGCGGGATTTAAATCGCACAACAAGTTTTTGGCTCCGTTGCCGGGACTAGTTTATTAATTGCTACATTAATTGATAGTTTAGTTTTAACAATTTTTATTGTTAATTATTTTATTTTTATTTTTATTTTTATTTTTGGATTAATTTTTACTTTTAGTTTTTCGTGATACTGCTGAATTGTATATATTTTCTAATTTTTCAGATGTTAAGTGTGCATGCCACATACAAAAGAACTTGATCTATTTGATTTAGATCCAGAAATTGAACGAAGCTTTCACCGACGACAACGTGAAAAACGAGAAAAGAAAACACAGCAAGACACAATGGAGGATAACCGAATCCAGAATCTGTTGCAAGCAGATGGCCGAAACAATCAGGCACCAATAGCTCGACCTGTTGAAGTTAATGAGAGAGACATTCTTATGGGTGAATATATGATGCCACCGATAGTTGAGAATCGGTCCAGCATAGTCTATCCGCCTTATGGACACGACAACTTCTAGTTGAGACCAGATGTGATAAATTTATTCTCGAACAACCTGCCGTTTTATGGGTTGACAGATGAAAATCCTCATTACCACATATCTCGCTTCGATGAATTCTGTGGCAATTTCAAATACCAAGGCGTAAATGAAGAGGCACTGAAGATGAGGCTTTTTCCACACACACTGAAGGATAAAGCTCGAGAATGGCTAGATTCTCTACCGCCTGGGAGCATTACTACTTGGACAGATCTAATCTATAAATTCACATTAAAATATTTTCCTCCAGCCAGAGTGAACAGACTGAAGTATGAAATATCCAACTTCCAACAATCCGAGTTGGAAAATTTTCACGAGGCATGGGAAAGATTCAAGCAACTACTCAGGAAGTGTCCGAGTCATGGTTTCCCTTTAGCAACTCAGAATCATTATTTCTACTCTGGACTAGCTCCAACCAGTCGTTCTTCAGTAGATTCTGCAGCAGGTGGCTCTATCCAAAATAGATCCGCCGGTGACCTTTACGATCTATTTGAAACCATGAGTGAACAGTTTATTATGTGGCCAGAAAGAGGATTGCAGAAGAAAGCAACAGAGATACACGAAGTGGGCACCAATTCGCTTTTATTGGCAAAAATTGATGCATTGGCAAAGCAGATGGAATCAATAAAATATTCTCATTCAGCTAATATGGTTCAGATGCCTTTACCAATCTGTGTAACATGTGGAGCAAACCATCAATCATCAGAGTGTCCTTTGACCAAAGTTGATATATCATCCCCTGAACAAGTTGCATATGCTCAGAATTTTCAGCGTCAGCAGAATAATCCTTATTCACAGACTTACAATCCTGGATGGAGAAATCATCCAAACTTCTCGTATGGCAACACTCAAAATATTCAAAATCCACCAAATCAGGGAAGACCTCAAGAAGGAAAAGGAGGACTGGAAGAAGCTGTCACTGAATTGAAGGAGATGCAGAAAAGACAGGATGTTGCTATCAAGAATATGGAAAATCAGATTGGGCAGTTGGCTAAATTGTTGACTGAGAGACAACCAGGCACATGGCCAAGCAATACTGAAGTCAATCCAAAGGAGCAAGTAAATGCAATTACCACGAGGAGCGGGGTTCAGTTACCAGAGATTCATGTGACTAGGCCATGTGTAAAAAAGGAAACTGTGTCCGACAAAGCGAGAGAAAATAAATTAGATGCAGAAGTTGTACCAGAACAGGACTCTCCACCAGCTTATATTCCACCACCGGCTTACATCCCTCCAATTCCATTTCCTCAAAGGTTGCGAAAACATAAGCTAGACCAGCAATTCAAGAAGTTCCTAGATGTTTTCAAAAAGATGCACATCAATATACCATTCGCTGACGCCTTAGCTCAAATGCCTAGCTATGCCAAATTCATGAAGGACATTCTTTCAAATAAGCGAAAGTTGGAGGAACATGAAACAGTCGTGCTTACCGAAGAATGCAGTGCCATATTGCAAAACAAGCTACCGTCGAAATTAAAAGATCCAGGGAGTTTTAATATTCCTTGCACTATTGGTAGTTTATTTTTTGATAGAGCCCTATGTGATTTGGGTGCTAGTGTGAATCTAATGCCTTATTCTATTTTTAAGAAGCTCGGTTTAGGAGAAGCAAAGCCAACAACGGTAACACTACAGCTTGCAGACAGAACAATCAAACGCCCAAGGGGAATAGTTGAAGACATATTGGTGAAAGTGGGCAAGTTCATATTCCCTGCTGATTTTATTATTCTGGATATGTGTGAAGACAGGGATGTACCACTCATTTTGGATCGACCTTTCTTGGCTACTGGTCGGGCAGTAATTGATATTCCAAAAGGAGAACTTACGTTGAAAGTGAATGATGAACACATTACATTCAATGTGTTCAAAGCAATTAAATTTCCAAGCTCTTCAGATTCCTGCTTCGAGATTGATGTCATTGACCAGAAGAGAGGGAGCTTAGATGATAAAGTTGTTACCCAACACCAGGAGGCACCACTTCGAGAAGAAGAATATGTACAGAAAGAGGAGTTTCATCCGACTTCAGTGACCAAAGCTGATGATGAGGTTGAAATTTTCTTAGTTGAATTCGAGCAGGGTGGCAAAACAAAATCATATCAGTATGATAAAGGAAAAATCAAGCTCTGGAAGGTAAACAAAAATTGTATAGAAGTTGATCAAAGCAAGAAGAGCAGGGCCTCCAAAGATTCATTCAAAGTGTCTTGAGCGATCACCACGACAAAGTCAAACTAATGACTTTAAAGAAGCGCTCAATGGGAGGCAACCCATTTTTCTACCCTTTTATTTAAATTCTCGTAAATTTTTTTAGATCTAGGATTTCAATTTACAATTTGCACGTTTGAGGATTTTTCTAAGATTTTTAAAGTAGGCTTTCAATTCTTAGGTAATGAGGCTTTGATCATCGTCATTTTTGATTTTTTTTTTTTTAAAAAAAAAATTTGTTTTTTTTATTATTAAAAAAAAATTCGTTTTTAAAAAAAAAAAATTCTTATTATTTTTATTTATTTTTTTTAGGGTTACAACCTGCAGGCTGGCTGGATGACATTGAAGCAAAGATTTGCTGACCAATCTGTACAGATTTCTCCACCAGTTGATCATACCATACTTCTTCTTCAGCACCATCCGATCCACATCTGGGTAGTCTCTGATTTTTATATACTCCTTTGAATTCTTTTTACATTGGGGACAATGTATCTTTCAAGTTTGGGGGTATTTGAAAAAATATTTGATCTGATGATAATACTTGATATTGATTGTTAAATAAATTTGAAAAAAAAAATGTTAATTGTTTGCATGTTTGTGTAATATGAATAGCTTTGCCGGCTAATAATGAATTGAGTTTCGCACCCTATTAATATCTTATAACTCTTTTCGTAACCTATTTGACTTGAGTGAAAAGGCCCGTAGGAGTTTCTCAAAACCCGATGCCCTAAAGCTCAAAAGACTTGAGAGTCATCGACCTAAAGCTCGTTACATGAGTCATCTAGAAAGCTTAAAGAATTGAGTTCTGCACATAAGATTTAATTAAAAAAAAATGAAAAATGAAAAAAAAATTCTTTGCAAAGTAAACATGGGGATTAGATGACTAATGGGTTTGACTTACTTAGTAGAAACTTTCTAGTCGAGAGTGCTCATAAATTGGAGAATCTTCATAAACCTAGGTTGTCACGATTACTAGTTATCTCAACCAGTCTCGAGCAAGAAAAGAATGTGAACCATAACCTTAGAACCAAAGAAAAACCCAGGGAATTGAAAGAGAAAATTATTTTGGGAGAAAGTGTACCTTACGAGAGGAAAAGGAAAATTTGACCAAATGGTTGGGCTACCATCATCATAGAAATTAAGTGAATCAGATTAACTGCTTTCAAACACGTGTCAAATATGGTTTAAATAAGATCACGTTTGCAATAGTAATACATGGATACTCGTCATGAATCATAAATTGTTGCAAAAGAACGGCAAGCTATTTATATTGTGATTTTTATTATTTTTATTAGTATGTGCATGATTGTTTTTAGCTAGTTTATTCGAGGACGAATAAAAGTTCAAGTTTGGGGGTATTTGATAAGTACAATTTTGTACTTATTTGGGCTCACAAATAGGATGATTATGAGTACTCTTAGTTATTTTCAGTTTAATTGCATGTTGTTTTCTTATTGTTTTAGGAAATAATCAAATTCAAGCATTAATCTGACGAAAAGACGAAAAAGAGCGCAAACAGAAGAAAAGATGACTAAATTGAACATACGAAGAGACCTGGAGGACTTAGCAAGCAAATACCAAAGACAAAACGCAGAAAGTCACAAGATACAACCATGCGATCGCATGGTTGTTACAAGTTGCGATCGCAAGACCTCCATAAATTAGGCAGAATGTGAATTGGCCATACCATGCGATCGCAAGGAATGTGCCTATGCGATCGCAAGGGTATATCGCGGACCCGTTTTGGCACACTACAAGAATTTTATGTTCCGCATACAAAATAGATTTGTAGGGAAAAGTTCTTTTTTGTGGGGAAAAACCTTTTCCAACAAATTTTTTTTGTAGGAACGTTTGTAGGGCAAACATCGTGGGGAAAGGTATAAGACGACAAATGGTGAAAATTTGTGGGCTAAAGTCTCTCCCCACAAATCCTTTAGAGACGAATACAATTCGTCGCCTAAATTCTTTCTCGACAAACTATTTGTCTGCTAAAGTTATTTTAGCCCACAAAACAGATTTTGTAGGCACGCTGCAAAAATTATAAATCGTACTTTTCCCTACAAATAAATTTTTGTAGGCCAAGTAATACTTTTTTCTACAAATGATATTTTGTGGGGACAGCGTATTTGTAGGCTAAGAAAATTATTTTTTCCAACAATAATTGAATTTGTAGGGAGAAATTAATTATTTTTATATATTTAATTTTTTTATTTATATTATATAATTTTTTTTACCTTATTGAAAATAATATACAGATGCAGAAAGACAATAAATTAAATTAAGACATTTATAACTGTCAATCAATAGAACATTAAACCCAAAATACATATAAAAACCATTCACTAAGTATATATAGTTACATCCAAATTTAAAAAGAGTTTAACAAACATGCTCTATCTATTATAATACATCTAATTTAATAAAAAAAAACATAAATCTTCATCCTATTTTTTAGATATGCTACTCATTCTCATCAAGGTTGTTCTCTTCATCAAAGCTGTTGTCTTCATCCCCAATAGCATCATCCTCCTCATTAGCTCCTCTATTGACAATGGTGTAAATAGTGGTAGAACGAAACAAGAAACTTGTCTATATAATTGTTGCATAAAATGATGTCAAGCCTGCAGTGTAGAATTGAATTATTGCCCAACAACATTCAACTTGCTTTTCATTCTTTGTTCTATTTCAGTTCGAGCAAAATTACAATTCATAAAGAGTTTCCCTACTAATTCACAATTATACAGCACGCCGAACATAGAGAAAGGCATTGTGCAGCACGCAAGCAGTATAACTGACTCGTAACCACTAAGACATTATTTCTAGCATAAAATTATGATAATATATAAAAAAGAGCTGATCTACCTTCTAAATTTTATATTAACATCAATGGCAGTAGTAAGTCTAGGAAGCAAATCGATTGCATCGGAGTTATTCTATTGCTGATTTTCAGCATAGCCAGCGTCTTTGCCCTGTAACCAACTTAAGTCAGTAAAACATATGATGAAAATAAGCAAGGAAAACTACAATTCTCAATTGTTAAATTTGAGATACAAACGTGCTAAAAATAAGGGAAAACAATAGTGCAAAAAGCAGTTACATTGATATAGTTGTTTGAACCAATTAATCGCTCAGCAATAAGCGAAAGTAATTTCTCCTGAGAAACCTCTGCAATGTCTGGACTCAAATTCAAGCTGAAGAACATTACCTATCACCCAATGCAACAAGCAATGAGTAAACCAAAAAAGGAAGTCACTCAAACACAATAGTAACACGAAGAACATCTTAAATATGACCAAAACCATGGAATTTCCACATATTTTTTATACCAAAATAATTGGCTATCTGAATTACAAACTTTTGAAACAATTGCCAATCATCTGGCAAGCAATAGTTACGTAATTAAAAGAAAGAAAAACATCCCCACATAGCCACTAAATATCACATTTTAAATAAACCACAATAATGCATATCATTCGAAATCCCTGTTTCTAAAGGCAGGTTAAAAAAATATTTACAATGACTGGTGTCCATAATGAACGAATAGGATAAATACTATAACGCGATAGAAAAAGGGCCACAAAAAGTTAAAATCACACCCAAAAATATAAGGTAGAATTTGAAGAATACTAATAGCTACAGAAAATCCAATTATGGAACATTGTAGAGTTAAACAAAATTAAAGGACCACAATACTTATTTTTATTTTTTAGTCAACACACCATCACATTTCCGACCACAGAAAATAGAATTTAAAATGATAAGTGAACAGTTACATACTCTCCATCTAGCAAATAATAATTCAAAATTCAATTATAACCAGATTTCAATAAAATGACCAATTTTTTAACCATATTTTATACAATCCATAATTCCCAATTAATATTCATATGCCTCATTGAAAATGATCGTTTCTTAAAAACTGAATTCAAAGGGACAAAAAAATAGTGAACTCATAGTAGTTATATATGTATGATTATAAGTGTAGAAAATACTCATGCTTGTGAATAATTTTAGTACGTGCTTATATTTAATTTTCTTACAGAAGATTGATTCCTCCTTTTCTTCTACTACCATATACAATATCAATTCAATTCATACAACTGCGCATAAAAGAAGTGAATTAAAAATAAGTGAGCTTATAATCCCTTGCAGCAGAAGAAGGGAGCCAAATTGTAATATATATCCAAATCAAGGCCAGAGAATTTACGAATAAATAAGCCAAATAATCCATTGTTTCAGTAGCCAAGTAATAGCCAAGTTTTTTGGTTTTCTTGCTTCTCAATTCATCAAATTATTTAACTATTTCCAATTATATGAAACAAGCAGAAATAGGGGGAGAAACATTTAGTGTACATATTTCTGGTTTCTCAATTAATCAAATTACTTAACTATTTACAATTATTGCAAACAAACATAAATACACAAATATAAAATAAACATATAAACAGCTTATAAAGCCCTAGGGGAGGGGAGGGGAACACAAAATGAATTTACAGATAGCGAGGATAGGACATGGCCCATTATTATTTGAAGAATGATTGGCGTGGTCCGTCCCATTATCAACAGAGAACTGATTCTCGGAAGGAAAAACAATTCTAAATGAAATTTCAATTTTAATCACCAAACCAAAAACAAAACAATAAGACAAATCTACTTCTAATATCACAATTAAAAACCCCTATTTTCTTCATAAAATCCTAATTTATTGGCTAAATATGACAAAAAAAATGTATTTTTAGGGCATAAAACGAACTTATGTGAAAGAGAGTACGACTGTAGGAATGGTTGACGGTGAGTGGCGTGATGGGGATCAGAAATGGTAGCTACAGTGACTGATTCAGAGACGAGGTGAAAATTTTCTAATCGGAAGGTGGAGCTGGGCAGGCGCGGGAGAGGGAAGATGGGGGAAATTGGAAGAAGGAAGAGGGAAAAATAGGCTAATTGAAGGTGTTCACGTCATTTTAATTATGTTATATTTTATTTTTATTTTTATTTATTATACTTTTCCCTTCAAAATAATGTTGTGGTTTAAAAATACTTTAAAACAAAAAAAACCGGGAATTTTTCCCTATTCTATTACCCTACAAATTAGTCTTTTTTTTTTTTTTTTGTCGGTAAAAGATATACTTTGCCCGACTAATTTTTTTGTCATGAAAAATGTATATGTTTGTGGGCACAATTTATCAGACTTTTGAAATTTTCATAACAAACTATAGCGCTACAAAAAAACGGATTTGTGGGGAAAAGTTCATTCCGAAGACAAATCTCAATTTGTCTGCGGAAATTTTGTAGGGAAAGTATATATTTCTTGTAGTGGCAGTTTTCTGATGTGATTAGAACTCTACAACTCCAAGATAAAACAACTACCTAAATCACGTCTTGGAGTCTTTGGAGAGCATTATAAAAGCCAGATGATAGCCATAACAAAGGGGGAGGAATTTTGGAAACAAGATACAAGAAGAGAATCGAGGATCAAGGCTCGGGATTGAAGATTCTTCAGCCGGAGTCACGGGTTGTATTTATTTCTTCTTCTTCTTCTTCTTTCGCCGGATCATGGTGAAGTCAATTATTGTTATAATTGACGAAATCATGTCCGGCTAGTTTACTTTTTCTAGGATGAACGATGAAACCTCATGATTCTTAATTAATTATAAGTTTTTCCGTTTCAGTAGTTAATTACCTCTTGGGTTGATTATTCTTTATGCAGTTTTTCTATTATTTTAATGCCTGATCACCATTAGAATATATTGTGATTTATATTGAAGTCGAGAGATTCAATATAGATTAAGCACGTGGTATTGAATAACATAGGGTCCAATAATAGATAGAGATTACTATTATGCCTTATGAAATCTATTTAGGTGTTCTTGAGATTTTAATGCATGTGTTTATGTTCGAAGCTTAATTAGAGATAATGAAGTTCACATAACATATAGAATTGATTGACCATCGAGAGAGGCTTTTGATTAATTTAAGAACGCTGATTTTCAATCTATGGTAATGATAAGCTAAAACAGTTAAACGGATATTTGATTAAGGAAAGTGTTGGTGGATTCGCAAATCCTAGAGTTAGTAGATCTTGAATTCGTTCTTACCTTTTTAAAGTTAATTGTTTGATAGTTTAGATTTAATTAAAGTAGTATAGAATCACAAATACCAAATTGAATCTGTGTTTTCATATTGTTAGAATTTAGGTTATAAATTAATTGGTTAAATTAATATCTAGTCCTCGTGGGTTCGACACTCTTCACATCATTATATTACTTGTAAACGATCCGTCCACTTGCGGGATTTAAATCGCACAACAAGTTTTTGGCGCCGTTGCCGGGGACTAGTTTATTAATTGCTACATTAATTGATAGTTTAGTTTTAACAATTTTTATTGTTAATTATTGTTTTTATCTTTACTCATTGAACTACTTTAAGGGTAGAACATATGCTCCTTTTAGTGTAGATTTTCAGATTTCAGAGACCATGAAATGAAGAATTTTAGTTCAACCAATTTCTGAATTTCATTTCTGTTTTCATCTGGCCAGGTAGAGATATAGGATCTTGTGAATCTGATGTTTATTGTTTTGGAAAGGTTCTACTTGAGCTAGTAACAGGAAAACTGAGAATCAGTGCATTGAGTGATGCCATGGCGCAGGATTGATTGCAGTTGATGCTACAACGCATCGAAGATTATGAGACAAACATTATTGACCCTTCATTATTAATATCGAACTCAAGTGAGTTTGACAATGTATGGGCCACAGCTGTTCTTGCTAAATCTTCCCTCGATCCTGTTCCTTCATCACGGCCGCAAATGAAATCTGTGCTTAAAGATTTGAAAGGTTTGAAAATGTTTGATAGGGAATGACTGGGGAATGGTATTCGGAATAACTGTTAAATGACAGTTATTGTTTTTGTTTTATAATACAAGAAATTATTGAATTTGGTTACAAGTTGTGACTATTGTATTAAAGGGTTGTGTACTTAATAGTTCATAAGTATTTATGATTGTTAATAGTGACTAATTCATATGACAACCTTGAGTTTACTTGGATTAATAGTTTGACTTTTCTTATTGAGTTTAGAACCTTGAGTTGTTGAATATATGTTGCCTGTCTTTTACTTATTCATGGAAGACTTCTGTTTGACATGATATGGCAGTTCAGATATTTGATGACTTGTTCATAGTTTCACTATGTAATATATGTTTATAGAGATTCACATATACTGTGAAAATGGGTGAAGGAATTAGAGTGTTGCATCTTGTCAAACCATTCCTGTACTTTGTGCCAGAGGTTGAGAGTGCTAAACGGAAGGTTCCATTTAGAGAGATTCACATATACTGTGATTACGCTTTTCATCTTTTTAGTATGCAGCCAGCTTCCTCTTTATGGCATACACTCTGCAACTGGTGCGGACCCTTTCTACTGGATGCGTGTTATTATGGCATTGCACCGAGGAACTGTCATGGAGCTAGGGATTACACCCATTGTGACTGCTGGACTGGTGATGCAATTATTGACAGGGTTAAAATTCATTCAAGTTGATAACAACGTGCGCGAGGATCGTCTGCTCTTGTAAGTTTCCGATGACATGTATTAAATTTGGCCATTCTGTCACAAATTTTCCAAGCTGCAAACAATGTTAAATTATCCACATAAATAGTGCTCAGAAACTGCTGGCTATATTGATAGCTCTAGGTGAGGCTACCGCTTATGTCTGTTCAGGCATGTATGGAAGTGTCAGTCAACTTGGTGCTGGGAATGCTGCTCTCATAATTATTCAACTATTATGCTTAGACAAGCTTCTTCAGAAAGGCTATGGTCTTGGCTCTGGGATATCATTGTTCATTGCTACTAACATCTGGTAAGCAACCAAGTGCTATCCTTGTTTTATTAATATTTGTAGGCACCTTGCAAATGATAGTGAATATGATACAAATTTTGCAATAATTTTCTATTGCAGGCTATGTCTTGAGCTATATAGACATATCATTGCTCACCTGTTGGCCAATTTCATCAATGAAGTTTTTTTATTTATACCGATCCATTTTTTAAGAAGGACCAAAGTAGTGAGAAAATAAAATCCAACTTCCTATTAGAATTTTCACAAGCTGCCTTCTTTCTTTAGTAAAATTTGTATAATCCAAAATTTCCCAATGTTTGAAGATGAAGAATTTCTCCTTATTTACTTTTGAAATTTGTGCCTAAAACATTTCTACTTATGTTCTGGAGACCTTAGTTCTTTACATCTTTCACGTTTACAACAATTTCTTTCGTGGACCACTTGAGGTAGTTTTAGTTATTATGTATGTCAAATTTTTGATTTTTAAATTGTCCCTCTGAAGTATTTTATATACACTCGCAGGTCCTTCACCGTTTTCTGGAGTTTTTCAGCAACTTTGACTGGGACAATTTTTGTGTTAGCTTATGGGGACCTGTGCCCATTAGTTCCCTACCTGATGTAACTAGTAATAAATGCTTGGGAACTTTTTATTTAGTATGGTATAGCTATTATATTGAAAATGTTAGCTGATTTTAGGTTTAATTTGAAATATTTTACAGCTGAACCTCCTCGGAAGGACAGTGGAGAATTGCTCTTTAGCAAATTGTTTCTTGATGCTTGTAGCTCTGTGTATGTTGCAAAAATTTCATTAATATTGTATAAATTCCAGTTAAGAGTTGATGTGGATTGAGTTTTATTGTATAAATTTCAGTTATGGATTGAGTTTTATTAAATGAGAGTAAATGTACAGGAATATATATAAAATATGTTTCAAAATAATAGATAAAAAAAAACATGCAAAAGAAACAGTCAAAGGTAGCGAAAACGTGCATGCGGACGTTAAATATGTTGTCAAAGGTAAAGACAACGTGCATGTAAATGTTGCTAAAAATAAATGACAACGCGCAGGTGAACATTGCTAAAGATAAATGACAACGCGCAGGTGAACGTTGTTAAAGATAAATGACAACACGCATGTGAAAGTTGCTAAATATAAATGACAACGCGCATGTGAACGTTGTTAAAGATAAATGACAACGCGCATGTGAACGTTGCTAAATATAAATAACGTGTATTGATCGTTGTTAAAAGTGTTATGTACATTGCTAAAAAGTTAATGGCAACGCATTGATTTTCTTTGGCAACGGGCAATGCATGTTGCCGTAGACAGAGACTTTTCGGCAACATCAAAGGCCGCAACGTACAGGTAAACGTTGCTAAATCTCTTTAGCAACGTATTCAGCCCGTTGCAAAAGGGTCTTTTTCTTGTAGTGGGCCTGCTGTTCTATTCTACTACTCTCCACAACCGTATGCTTTTCTACCAATGCCCCCTTCAACATGTCTTGAATCTTGAAAATAGAACTATCAATCTTTGTACAAAGTTCTTCACGTAAACTACCAATCATATTACTATGTTCAACTTCTAAACCAACTAACTTTGTATCAATATGTTCCTGTATCTCTTTTTTTTTTTCATCAAAATTTTTTTCACTACTCCTAGATACAGATGATTCAATCTGATTTAAACAACGCATCAAATCATCTCTTGTACTTGCTAATTGTTGATCAAAGTACAAACGTTGAGCATCTATCATATCACGAAATTGATTATCAATATAATCCCGTTGCTCATCTCTAAAATTGCCTAAGTGATAATCAAAATATGCTCTTTGTTCATCCCCTGTACTACCAAACTGCTCATTAATGTACACTCTTTGTTCATCAAATAATGATTGTACAAGTTCATTTGTAGCATAATCATCATGATGATTCTGCTCATCACTTTCGTGCCCTTCATCCACATTTCGTGCAGGCCAATTATTTATAGGTTCTTCCACAACTATATATGGAGACCAGCCCTCATTTTCACCATCATTTTCGTTCCCAACTTGTCCAATCTGTTGATCACCTTCATAAAACTCTTCAGCCTCATGAACAATATTTTCATATGCTACTACAACATCTGGGTCAACTACATTTAGAGGCTCAAATTGTTCTATTCCTTGCCCTATCTCATCAATTTCTTGCGCCTTATACAAAAAATTTTGAACAACTGCGTCAACTCGTACATCTCCTACATCCTCTATTAAGACCATCGTGTACAAGTATGGTTGTTCTATCTCTTCTGCAGTTGGTTGAAGTATTGGCAGAACATGTATCTATAAATCATAGCAAAAAATAAACATCACTTTCATAACTATTAAACATTTCTCCTACATAATTAAAATTACTTTGACATACCTCAGTTGATTCCAAAAATAGGTCCAAATCTTTCTTCCCAACACGATGTTGTGCATACCAGTTTACAATACGTGGAAATGTATCATACACTTTTTCACCAAATCTTTCACCAACCTCACGGCATGCCTCATATATCTAAATCTATAAACAAAATAACCAACACTTAGTCATGACACACATAATATATTTATCGCGCATTCATTAAATATTAAAAATAATTATACATATTTACCTGGAACACAAGAGGACAACCATATATGGTGTACTTTGCAACTGCAGCACTATTATCAATGCACTTTAACGCACGTCTCTCCCAAGAAGTTAACAACGAACGCAGAAGTATGAAGTAAGAATGTCGTCCCCATGGATATTCATAACAAACATCCAAATTATCTACTAAAGACAGTGTCTCTATATTTATTTTTTTCCTCTCCCTAGGCCTAATCACTCCTTCAATCAATAATGCCAACCCTAACTTGTACTTATCTTCCTCATTATCACAATGAATAAAAACATTCTCAAGCTCATTTAACGATATATGAGCAAAATTATTGAACCACCTCCTACGAATTCTATGTCTCGCCAAAACTCTTATGGTACTAAGATTATCATCATTATCATGGCACAATAAGCCTGTTATCAAACAATACTCCTGCATTCCAAATCTACATAATTCACCTTGTATTTTAAACCAAACCTCATTTCCTTTATTCGAATGCACAGTATTGAGCAAAAATTCATGTACCAACTTTCCGCTAAACTGACATCTCCTACCATGAAAATATTCAAAATGAGCAAAACAGCTATTCCTAAATTTTTGAATCTGTTCCTCGTTAAAATTTTTCATTATAACATCAATATACGTAAAATTACTAATCTGTGTAATGACTCCATCAAATCTGCGATTCTCACTGGCCACGTATTCAACATCCATATCTGAAAAATATTTACGATCATTCTCATCAGCCAACTTCTACCACAAATATAAGTACAAATTATATAATCTAAATACATAGTTTATATATAATAGAATACATAAACTAATATAACAATGATTTATATATGTATAACTTTATCTATACATTAATTAAAATGAAACAATATTCACATTACATAGTCTCATACAAAATAAAAATATATACCTTATGAAGATAATGTTATAATATGCCGAACAAAATAACGCCCAAAATCCAATTTTTTTGTAAACAAAAATCGTGCCTCCTTCCAACCTCTACAAACTGAAATGCATAATATTGTTTTTTCAAAATACACGATAACAAATGAATAACCGGTTTAGACAGATTGAATGGCCCATTAAATGACAATGAATACTTTTTTACTTACACGTGTCCACCATGAAGACTAGGGTTTGACACGTTTTTGACTTTTATCTCATTTTTCTTTTACTTTATATCTTCCTATACAAACTTATTTGATGTATATCTTAATATAAAATACGTTAAAACATTTTTGTTAATATATTAATAAAATTACTTCATGTATTAGTAAATATAACATGGTAAATAAGATCACATATCAAATGTCCCATTTATTTTACACCAAAAATAAAAAATACACAAATACAAAAATTATTAATTATAAAACTCACAATTATTTTCATCATATAATTGAAAATAATTATTGTAATAAATATTATTATTTTTATTTAAACATACATAAGTCATAAAAATACATTTTTTATGTACGTTCTTCACAACAGTAATGAACCACAAAATTTTTATATTCTTTTTATTTATCAATTTACTCAAACAATTCCAACTTTCAGATTCACGAGTTCATCAAAACATAACACAACAAAATAAGAATAAAAATTTATTTAAATGTATTACATATTATAAATCAAAAAGAAAAACAAAATAATCATAATTTTAAATTTCATTGGTTTGTCGAGTAACTCGAGAAACTCAAGTTTCATTTTGTCGAGTTACTTAAGCTATTGAATAGATTGATTATGTATTCCATTTGTCATCGGGTAACTCGACAAACATATTTTTCAATTTGTCAAGTTTCTCGAGTACCTTCAAAAATTCACATTTTTCACTTTTTTGTTTTATTTTCTTATTTAAATTACGTAATACACTTAATTTTTTTTAATTGTTTTCTTTTGTCATGCTATTTTATAACCAACCTGTGAATCTTAAATTTGGATATATACAGTTACTAGATAAATTAATCATAATAAAAGAAAATATAATATATTCTATGAATTAATTATGATATATATTAAATTTATACAATATATATTTAATTTTACTATGTTCTAATAAATAATCAATTAAATACAATTATGTATGTACTTCATTAATCAAATAAGTTAATAAATCAAAATTTCATATTCACAAGTTCCTCGAATAATAATATTACAAAATACAAATTAAACAAAATAGTTAACATATTAAATAATTTAAATAACAAATTTTAAATAAATGAAAATTATGCATCTGATTACTTTGTTGAATATCTCAAAAAACTCGATTTTGAGTTTGTTGAGTTATGCAATACAATCAATAATAAGTTCTTTTATATGAATAATAGTTCATATTCTATAACTTAATATAATATATTATAATATAATAGCTATTATAAAAAAAAATTTGAATTATTTTAAATTAATATAGTATATCATAAATAATTTTATGAAATATAAAAACATAGCATTACACCGCATAAAATTTTGTATATATTTTATTTATAAATTTACTCAAATAATTCCAAATTTAAGATTGACGAGTTTGTCAAAAAATAACACAACAAAATAACAATAAAAACTATTTATATGTATTACATATTTTAAATTTCATTGTTTTGTCGAGTAACTCGGGAAACTCGAGTTCCATTTCGCGGACTTACTTCAGCTATTGAAAATATTGATGTTGTCTCCCATTTGTCATCGAGTAACTCGACAAACATGAATGTTAGTTTGTCGAGATTCTCGAGTACCTAAAAAAATACACATTTTTCATTTTTTTTTTGTTCTATTTTCTTATTTAAATTATGTAATACACTTATTTTTTTTTATTTTTTTCTTTTGTCATATTATTTTATAACCAACTCAATTAAATACAATTATGTATATGCTTCATTAATGAAATAAGTTAACAAATTGAAATTTCATATTGACAAGTTCGTACAACCATAATATTACAACATACAAATTATACAAAATAGTTAATGTATTAAATAATTTAAATAAATGAAAATTATTCATCTAATTACTTTGTTCAATAACTTGGAAAACTCACTTTTCAGTTTGTCGAGTTATGCAATACAATGAATAATAAGTTTTTTTATATAAAAAATATTTCATATTCTATAACTTAGTATAATATGTTATAATAAAATAGCTATTATAAAAAATATTTATGTATTATTTTAAATTAATATAATATATCTTAACTAATTCTATGAAATATAAAAACATAGTAGAGTGAAAATTTGTTCTAATAACTAATTATTTAATTTAGAATAATTACATCAAATTGCATTAATTCATTATGATATATATTAAATTTATATGATATATATTCTATTTAACTATGTTCTAATAAATGATTCACTAAATAAAATTTTTTATATGTTTTATTTATCAAGTTACTCAAACAATTCCAAATTTCAGATTCAAGAGTTTGTCCAAAAACAATACAACAAATAAAGAATAAAAAATTATTTAAATGTATTACAAATTTTAAATAAAAATCAAAAACAAATTAATCAAAATTTTAAATTTCATTGCTTTGTCGAGTAACTCGGAAAACTCGAGTTTCATTTTGCCGAGTTACTTCAGCTATTGAAAAGATTGTTTTTTTTATTCCATTTGGCATCGAGTAACTCGACAAACATGAATTTTAGTTTGTCGAGTTTCTCGAGTAGCATAAAAAATGCACATTTTTCATTTTTTTGTTCTATTTTCTGATTTAAATTATGTAATACACTTAATTTTTTAAATGTTTCTCTTTTATCATATTATATTATAACCAACTCAATTAAATACAATTATGTATGTGCTTCATTAATGAAATAAGTTAATAAATCGAAATTTCATATTGACAAGTTCGTACAACCATAATATTACAACATACAAATTAAACAAAATAATTAATGTATTAAATAAGTTAAATAAAAAAATTTAAACAAATGAAAATTATTCATTTAATTACTTTGTTCAATAACTTGGAAAACTCAATTTTCAGTTTGTCGAGTTATGCAATACAATGAATAATAAGTTCTTTTATATAAATAATATTTCATATTCTATAACTTAATATAATATGTTATAATAAAATAGCTATTATAAAAAATATTTATGTATTATTTTAAATGAATATAATATATCATAACTAATTTTATGAAATATAAAAACATAGTAGAGTGAAAATTTGTTCTAATAACTAATTTTTTTATTTTGAATAATTACATCAAATTGCATTAATTCATTATGATATATATTAAATTTATATGATATATATTCTATTTAACTACATTCTAATAAATGATTCACTAAATAAAATTTTTTATGTGTTTTATTTATCAAGTTACTCAAACAATTCCAAATTTTAGATTCAAGAGTTTGTCGTAAAATAATACAACAAATAAAGAATAAAAAATTATTTAACTGTATTACAAATTTTAAATAAAAAAGAAAAACAAATTAATCAAAATTTTAAATTTCATTGCTTTGTCGAGTAACTCGGGAAACTCGATTTTCATTTTGCCGAGTTACTTCAGCTATTGAAAAGATTTATTTTGTATTCCATTTGTCATCGAGTAACTCGACAAACATGATTTTAGGTTTGTCGAGTTGCTCGAGTCGTTTAAAAAATGCACATTTTTCATTTTTTTGCCTTATTTTCTTATTTAAATTATATAATACACTTAATTTTTTTAATTTAATTCTTTTGTCATGTTATTTTATAACCAACTCAATTAAATACAATTATGTATGAGCTTCATTAATCAAATAAGTTAAAAAAGCGAAATTTCATTTTCACAAGTTCCTACAACAATAATATTACAACATACAAATTAAACAAAATAATTAATGTATTAAATAATTTAAATAAAAAAATTTAAATAAATGAAAATTATGCATCTAATTACTTTGTTGAATAACTCAGAAAACTCGATTTTCAGTTTCTCGATTTAGGCAATACAATGAATAATAAATTCTTTTATAAGAATAATATTTCATATTCCATAACTTAGTATAATATGTTATAATAAAATAGCTATTATAAAAAAAATTTATGTATTATTTTAAATTAATCTAATATATCATAAATAATTTTATGAAATATAAAAACATAGTAAAATGAAATGTTTTTCTAATAATTAATTTTTTTATTTAGAATAATTATATCAAATTGCATTAATTCATTATGATATATATTAAATTTATATGATATATATTTTATTTAACTATGTTCTAATAAATGATTCACTAAATAAAATGTTGTATATGTTTTATTTATCAACTTACTCAAACAATTCCAAATTTCAAATTCACGAGTTTGTCAAAAAATAATACAACAAATAAACAATTAAAAATTATTTAAATATATTACATATTTTAAATAAAAAAAGAAAAACAAGTTATTCAAAATTTTAAATTTCATTGTTTTGTCGAGTCACTCAGAAAACTCGAGTTCCATTTTTCCGACTTACTCCAGCTATTGAAAAGATTGATTTTGTATCTCATTAGTCATCGAGTAACTCGACAAACATGATTTCAGGTTTGTCGAGTTTCTCGAGTAGCTTATAAAATACACACTTTGCATTATTTTGTTTTATATTCTTATTTAAATTATATAATACACTGAATTTTTTAATTTTTTTTCTTTTGTCATGTTATTTTACAACCAACACAATTAAATACAAATATGAATGTGCTTCATTAATCAAAGGAGTTAAAAAATCAAAATTTCATATTGACAAGTTCCTACAACAATAAAATTACAACAAATAATACAACAAATAAAACATAAAAAATTATTTAAATTTATTACATATTTTAAATAAACAAAAAAAACAAATTAATCAAAATTTTACATTTCATTGTTTTCTCGAGTAACTCGGAAAAGTCAAGTTTCATTTTGCCGAGTTACTCCAGCTATTGAAAATATTGATTTTGTATCGCCTTTGTCATTAAGTAACTCGAGAACCATGAATTCAAGTTTGTCGAGTAGCTTAAAAAATACACATTTTTCAATTTTTTTTATTTTCTTATTTAAATTATATAATACACTTAATTTTTTTAATTTTTTTCTTTTGTCATGTTATTTTATAACCAACCCAATTAAATACAATTATGTATGCACTTCATTAATCAAAGAAGTTATAAATACAAAATTTCATATTGCCAAATTCCTACAACAATAATATTACAACATACAAATTAAACAAAATAACTAATGTATTAAATAATTTAAATAAATAAAATTAAAGAAATGAAAATTATGCATCTAATTCCTTTGTTGAATAACTCAGAAAACTCGATTTTCAGTTTATCGAGTTATACAATACAATGAATAATGAGTTATTTTATAAGAATAATATTTCATATTCTATAACTTAGTATAATATGTTATAATAAAATAGCTATTATAAAAAAATATTTATGTATTATTTTAAATTAATCTAATATATCATATCTAATTTTATGAAATATAAAAACATAATACAGTGAAAATTTTTTCTAATAATTAAATATTTTTTTTAGAATAATTATATCAAATTGCATTAATTCATTATCATATATATTAAATTTATATGATATATATTCTATTTAACTATGTTCTAATAAATGCTTCACCAAATAAAATTTTGTATATGTTTTATTTATCAAGTTACTAAAACAGTTCCAAATTTCAAATTCACGAGATTGTCAAAAATTAATACAACAAATAAACAAATAAAAATTATTTAAATATATTACATATTTTAAATAAAAAAGAAATACAAATTAATCAACATGCTAAGTTTCATTGTTTTGTCGAGGAACTCGGGAAACTCGAGTTTCATTTTGCCGAGTTACTCCAGCTATTGAAAAGATTGATTTTGAATTCCCTTTCTCATCGAGTAACTCGAAAAACATGATTTGAGGTTTCTCGAGTTGTTTAAAAAATACACATTTTGCATTTATTTTGTTTTATTTGCTTATTTAAATTATATAATACACTTAATTTTTAAAATTTTTTTCTTTTGTCATGTTATTTTATAACCAACCCAATTACATACAATTATGAATGTGCTTCATTAATCAAAGAAGTTAAAAAATCAAAATTTCATATTCACAAGTTCCTGCAACAATAATATTACAACATACAAATTAAACAAAATAATTAATCTATTAAATAATTTAAATTAAAAAAATTAAATAATTGAAAATTATGCATCTAATTACTTTATTGAATAACTCGGAAAACTCGATTTTCAGTTTGTCAAGTTATGCAATACAATGAATAATAAGTTCTTTTATAAGAATAATATTTCATATTCTATAACTTAGTATAATATGTTATAATATAATAGCTATTATACAAAAATTTTATGTATTATTTAAAATTAATATAATATATCATAACTAATTTTATAAAATATAAAAACATAGTACAGTTAAAATTTTTTCTAATAATTCTTTTTGTTTTTTAGAATAATTATATCAAATTGAATTACTTCATTATGATATATATTAAATTTATATGATATATATTCTATTTAACTATGTTCTAATAAATGATTCACTAAATAAAATTTTGTATATGTTTTATTTATCAACTTACTCAAACAATTCCAAATTTCAAATTCACAAGTTTGTAAAAAAAATAATACAACAAATAAAGAATAACAAATTATTTAAATATATTACATATTATAAATAAAAAAGAAGAGCAAATTATTCAAAAGTTTAACTTTCATTTTTTGGTCGAGTAACTCGGGAAACTCGAGTTTCATTTTACCAAGTTACTCCAGCTATTGAAAAGATTGATTTTGTATCCCATTTGTCATCGAGTAACTCGATAAACATGATTTCAGGTTTGTCGAGTTACTCGAGTAGCTTAAAAAATACACATTTTTCAATTTGTTGTTTTATTTTCTTATTTAAATTATATAATACGCTTAATTTTTTTAATTTTTTTCTTTTGTCATGTTATTTTATAACCAACCCAATTAAATACAATTATGTATGTGCTTCATTAATCAAAGAAATTAAAAAATCAAAATTTCATATTGACAAGTTCCTACAACAATAATATTACAACATACAAAATAAACAAAATAATTAATGTATTAAATAATTTAAATAAAAAAATTTAAATAAATGAAAATTATGCATCTAATTACTTTCTTGAATAACTCGAAAAACTCGATTTTCAATTTGTCGAGTTATGCAATACAATGAATAATAAGTTCTTTTATATGAATAACATTTCATATTCTATAACTTAGTATAATATGTTATAATAAAACAACTACTATAAAACAAATTTATGTATTATTTTAAATTAAGATAATATATCATAACTAATTTTATGAAATATAAAAACATAGTAGAGTGAAAATTTATTCTAATAAATAAATTTTTTTTTTAGAATTATTATATCAAATTGCATTAATTCATTATGATATATATTAAATTTATATTATATATATTCTATTTAACTATATTCTAATAAATGATTCGCTAAATAAAATTTTGTATATGTTTTATTTATCAAGTTACTCAAACAATTCAAAATTTCATATTAACGAGTTTGTCAAAAAATAATACAACAAATAAAGAATAAAAAATTATTTAAATATATTACATATTTTAAATACAAAAGAAAAACAAATTAATCAAAATTCTAAATTTCATTGTTTTGTCGAGTAACTCGAGAAAGTCGAGTTTCATTTTCTCGAGTTACTTCAGCTGTTGAATTTATTGATTTTATATCCCATTTGTCATCGAGTAACTCGAAAAACATGATTTTAGGTTTGTCGAGTTTCTCCAATGGCTTCAAAATTGCACTTTTCCCATTTTTTTGTTTTATTTTCTTATTTAAATTATGTCATACACTAAAATTTTTTGTTTTTTTCTTTTTTCATGTTATTTTTTAACCAACTCGTGAATCTCAAATTTTGATTTATCCACTTACTACATAAATTAATCATGATAAAACAAAATATAATATATTGTATTAATTAATTAAGATATACATAAAATTTATACGATATATATTTAATTCTACTATGTTCTAATAAATCATACACTAAATAAAATTTTGTATATGTTTTATTTATCAAGTTATAATTTTTTTTAAATGTATTACATATTTAAAATAAAAAATACAAACAAAATAATCAAAAGTTTAAATTTCCTCCGTTTGTCGAGTGACTCAGGGAACATGAGTTTCTTTTTGTCGAGCTACTTAGGCTATTGAATAGATTGATTTTCTTTCCCACTTGAAATCGAGTAACTCGACAAACATGATTTTCAGTTTGTCAAGTTTCTCGACTAGCTTCAAAAATGCACATTTTTCATTTTTTAGTTTAATGTTTTTTTTTTAAATTATGTCATACACTTAATTTTTTTAAATTTTTTCTTTTCTCATGTTAATTTTTAAATATATTATAATAAATATATAAAAACACTTTTATCGCATACATTTACATATGTATTTATGGAAATCATTTTTTTTTATAATTACTATTTACAATATTCTTTATAAAAAAATTTATATTAATATTTATGAAAATAATTTTTAAATAAATATGTAATAATTTTTATAATAATTTATACAAACATTTATTTAATATCAATTTCTTATAATATATTGATTATAATCATTAAATTACTACAACATTAATTTTATTATGTTATAAATTAATTATAATAATTGTTTAATAGAATATGTTATAGTAATTGCTAAAACAAAAGTAAATATAATATATTGTATTAATTCATTATGAAATATATGAAATTTATATAATATATATTTTATTATACTTTGTCCTAATAAAACATAGATAAAAACAATATATATGCTTCATTTTTCAGGATACATATAAAATTAATGGATATACTTCATTTATCAAATAACTCAACAATTCCAAATATGAAAATGTCAAATTTATCAAATCTCATATGAAAATAAACAATTACCAAAACATTTAATATACCAACTAATTTAAATAAATAAAATATATAAATATAACAACAACTTTGCAACTTAACACATTCTCGAGTAACCCAATTAATTTATTTTTCAGTTTGTCAAGTCACTCAATCTATTGACTATATCAAGTTACTTCCAAACTTATCATCAACAAAAAGTTTTTTTTTTTTTTAAAACATACATAAGTCATACAAATAAATTTTTTATATACGTTCTTCACAACAGTAATCAACCACAAAATTTTAATACTCTTTCCTAATTTATGAGGCTAAAATAACACTTACATTTAACTAATTTATCAGCCTAAAATATTCTTTTCTAAACATACAATTTTTTCCTACACATTTCACTGACGTGCAACGCAAGGCCTTAAAACTAGTGTCTTAATATATATCATTCAGCAAATCAAGAAAGGCATAAAATATAATTAATTTTGACTATTAATGAAGTTGGGGAGAAATCCTCTGGCAACGCAGATTTGATTTTCGTGTGGGACAGATTTTCACTAAAATATTGTGGAAGTCTGTCCTGGGAGTTGGCTTGTTGGCTCTCTCCCTCAGGTCCCTACCACTTGTGTACATCTCTCGATTTATAACCCGCCTGGTTAAAGGGTCTCTGACACAGATGGTAGGGTTTATATATATATATATAAATTACATTTACTATTCTCGATATGTAGTTTTCTAGGTTTTGAAAGGAAATTGTATCATGATTTTTTGTCTAAATTTATTAATTAGGTGAAACTTTTTAGCAGTTTTTGTGAAATGTATGATTGAAAAGTTAATAAAAGTTGTGGGCCATAAAATAGGTAGTTAAAATTAATTGTTGATTTTAACTTTAAATTTTTAACAAATTTTTAATTTTTACCAAATAAGCTCTTAGCAAAAAGGTGGAATGCACAAAATATGTAAAATTAACCCAAATGAATTTTAAGTTGTGTAATAAAATTGGCACCAAACATTAAGAAAAATTCACTTTTAATACCAAAAATATTATCATTAAAATTTATTATTCGACGTTGAATACATTCAACGACGTCCATATTGGTTTCGTAGTTGACCGTCGTAAACAATATTTTGAGTAAACTTACTTGTACTCAATGTCCACTTCTTGCAAACGTGTGAAACATTATTTCCTTGTACAATTAGGGGGAAATTAATAAATACTATTCTTAAAATCCATATTGGTGTGCGAATATAAATATATCAGATTGGATATTACAAGTAATGTTTGTTGGAACATTGCAAACAATTAACTCAATACATATTATACGAACAAACAATAGACTATAAAATGATAAATATATGAAATTATATGCATAAAGAATACTGACTTGAGTTAGATAAAGACTTGCAAAGAGCAATGTCCTAAAGACAATATTTCACCCCTTCTTAGTGCTTCAAGTTCTTCACGTGTCTGTCTCCTAGGATAAAACTACCTGATGTTAGAATATTCTAGCACTAGAATTCTAAACCAATTTGAACTTTGTATTTTTTCCTCTTTTATCAATATGAATGTTTTTAGTGCAATGATAGATAATAATTGTTCATCGAAAAACTTTATTCATATATATAGACAAAATAACAAGTTTGAACAGAGACAACTTTTTGGAAGATTGCAAATGTTAAAACAAAAACTGTAAAAAGTAGTTAAAAACCTGTAAATAATTATCATTGTCTATTAAACTATAAAAATGATTAAATTCAAATAATTTGATTCAAACATCTAACAACATTGACCTCCAAAAATGGCTACCAACAATATCTCCACATCTCTTCTGTCTACATGTATTTTATTTACACGATTGGATAGCCACGTTGGCATGTGGATCACTGTGCTACGCTTAGAAAATAATAAATAAGGTATATGAGTGTGGGAGAGACACGTTATGACCGATGAATTGGCTTGAGAGCCTCTAACTATTGATTCTCCCAAGTGATAAATAAAGCACTCAAGTCAACTAATGTAGATGACTTCTTCTTAAGTTTAGTTTCTTCTATTCAAGTTTTTATCATCCTCTACAAGTAGAAATAACTTTGGTATTTATAAGCCAATGCCAATTGACCAAGTGCTTTGGATGTTTGACAAGTGGCAACATCCTAAAGAGCCTCTTATTATCATGTCCTATGTTTAACAAATATAAGTCTCTTTCAATCACATGCTATAGGGCTAGGATTGTGACAAGCCGTGTTGACAGACTGTCCCACCTGTCTTGTCAGATCTGATTCGCTGAGTGTCAGAGAAGGCTTAATTAACACGCAACTAGGAGTCGGTCTTTGACCACCTCTTCTTCTCAACCTCTTCGAAATAAAAGGGGGACAGTCTCGATAGTAATTTCATCCCCTCCACTAGTAATTTTGACTTTGACCAGTCACGTAGAGCGCCATGTAGGACTGAGGCATAACAATAGTTTCCTAAGTTCAAGACCTGTGTCATTTTGTGAGGTACTGGTTTTGGTGTGGAAGTCTCTATGCGTTGATACTCTGAGGCGAAGCTGCAGTGGAACTGAGTTGTAACAAGTAACAAAATGGATATACTTAGAGCATGTTTGTTTCCCATTAAAATGGGTTTTTTCTTTCCCATTTTTTGACTTTTGGGTCAAAATGACCAAAATGCCCTTTTGCTTTTCACAGTAGCCGTAATATTTGACTAGAAAAAAGGGGTATTTTGGTCAATTTTTCCCAAAAGTCAAAAAATGGGAAAAAATAAACCCATTTTAATGGGAAACAAACAACCCCTTAATGAATATACAAATTAAATTACTATCATTTATTTATTTGCACTAATACTTAACGTTAGATCGTGAAACCACCACAAGGCAGCATAATCAAATGATAACTCCTTTTTAAAGCGTAACTAAAAGATACATAAGCAATAATATGGAGCACTTACCATGTACTGCAATTTCCATTCGTATCTTATAATAACAATATTAACAGAATATTTATAACAGTTGTGGATAATAGCATTTGAAATTGCAAATTTTTTTCATAGTAAAATAACATAATTTAATGTTTTATTCGCAATAAGTACTTTTATCGAATAGTTATTGATGTCAGAAGTGAATAATAGCCGAAGGATGATCGACCGGATGACTCCTCGTGGTCGTCCAGATCAAGTTCTGGTCATTGAATGTCCATAGTTGCTAATGAAAATGCAATTTGATCTGTAGACTTATATGATAGTCCTTATTCAAATTACTCTGTTTTACATCCACCTTAGTTATTTAGACTCTACTGTTTTTGTACACCCATGTCCCTTCATTGATACCTGATTTTTTAAGAAAGGACAATAACACTTGTGTACACTCGTCATATTCTCTTTCTTAAAGATCGATGTAGAAAATATGTCAGGTATGGATGAATGTAGCCTATTTTCAAAGATTGTGGGCTTAGAAAAAAAATTGAAGACGGAAGTGCAAATGAACCCAAAGGTTGGAAACATTTATCGTAATTTACTATTCCGTATGATTTTTACCCGCAAGATGGTAGCTCGTCTAAAAACACTAATTTTAAAAATTGAGTGCCCTTACGAGTTATAGATGGATCGATTGTTTGTTAGAACTTTTTGAGCCCTCATACAGTATTGAGCAATCTTAAAAGGTCAACTCTGATAAGATGAATAAAAATTCTCATATGTTTTATTTTTTCTCATATTTAAACAATGAGGAATTTTTATCCTTAATATTTTAGAAATTTGTATTTTTAAGTCCCAATGTCCTTGAGCTACTCGATTTGGTGCGAATTCTATTTGTAATGGTGAAAATCAGCATTCTTGTTCTCGCTCTCACTCTCGCAATTATGAATTATGAAAAAAAATAATAAGATAACTATTTTTTGTAATAAATTTGCACATTTTGATCACCCACGTCTTATTTTAAGTTGAAGTTTGCATATTACAATATTTTCAACATAGCCCTTATTTTGCAAATCTTTATTCATAACAAACACAGATATTGATGAGCAGCTCCATGGATGCTTAATGGGTGAGAAGATAAAGGTCCACCACTTCAGTTATAGCAATTGAGAAGACACCATAGATTTCTGGAGGTGGGACTAATTCAGAAGCTTTCTCATACACAATAGTCCATTTGGCAACCCCATTACCAGGAGTAATTGTGAATTGAAAAACTTTGTAGAGCTTTATAAGATCTCCATCCAATGCTTTGTAAGTTATGCTTCTTTCTGCATCATTTATTGCTTCGGTCCTCAATGTAATCATCATTGAAATTCCTCCTGCCAAACCACATACATATAATCAAATATCATCTTCTGCAAAAAAATACAATAATTGAATAATTAATTGTATTCTTACCAATAACATAATTCCAGAGCTTGACACAACCAACTTTACCATCCTCTCCTTCAAGTATTTGAACACTTTTGAAACTTGCAGGAAATATAGTGATGAGATCACTAAAGTGGTATTTGAAGAAATCATAGAACTTATCAGGTGAAGATTTTATTGGAGGGGTTACCTCTAGCACTTTAGACATGGTACCAATATATATATGTGCTAAAAATCCTAGCAAGTATAAGCTGTGTGGAAATGAAGCTCATTCTTGTGGATATTTATAATGTCAAATTGTTTGCAGATTAATATTTAAATATGGCCTTGTGAGGATTTCATAATATGCATTCATTAATTTTAACTTGCAATTTTGGTGAATTGATCTCATAATATTATATATGAGTCAAGATTATATTACGAGTGAATTAGAGAAACTACCAGTTTTTAAAAGTGTATTTTGAAGTATATCCAGATTTATAACATTTAACGAATTGACTAAATTTAAATGTAGATAATAATGGCATTAATTTGGTGCCAATTTTATCAATAATTGGTTGTGTCCATTTTCATTGATATTATCAAATATCGACAAAAAAATGAATGTATCGATAAATGAATATCGACCAAAAAAAAATTTGTCGATGTCAACCAAATGTTGTTGATGTCCACCATTCAAATATTTCCTCTGTGATAAAAGTTAATTTTTGATATTAAGTTCAAATTGGCATTTAGTAATTAAAAATTGAAATTAAATAACTGTTTAGATTAAGTTATATAAAAACAATTCAAATGTCGATTTTTTAGACTTATTTCTCGATTTTCTGCAACAAAAAAATCAACTTATATGTCAATTTTTGGATAGATAGCTTCTCTTAGAAACTATTGTATGACTGTCAACTACTATTAAATCTACCACACAAAAAATGGTCATTTTTACAAAAAATTATATTTGATATTTTACATCTAATTATGACATTTTTTACAAATATTATTAAAAATTGTCATATTTTCAATCTACTATTTAATGATGGGCACATTCCAAAATTTCCCTGATATTATTTACGTAACCCCCCCCCCTCCCCCCCAACCCCCAAAAAAAAACAAATATCATTTTAACATATTGATTCAGCAAATAAAATAATATCGATGTCTTGTGAGTTTCAAAATAAGATTTTATCATCTCCGTATTTCAACATTGGTAATTAATTGCGTTCACTTCTTAGGTGCATTTAATCTTACTAGTATGTAATACTGAACATAATTTTAGTAACGGTATTGTAAGTTAAATTTTTATTTAAATATTCAAATAATTATATTCAAATTAATATTTTATAAACATACAAAAATTTGACATTAAAAATAAGGTGCAAAATACCGTTTATTACAGTATTCAATCGCCAAAATAGCCACATTCGTATGTAATAATGATTAATATTTATTTTAACTACCAATCAAAATAATAATCTTAATTTAGATGCATAACAAAACAAACAAAGTACTTTTTACAATTATATAACCAGTGAGAGCATGAATCTCTATTGTTTAAGATTTGTAATATAGTCAAATAATATCAATTAAAGAAAACAAACAAAAAGAATCAAAGATAGTGTACGTAAGTTTTTAAATATATCGATCACTCAAATCCATTGAATCTTTTTACTTTATAAAATGGCAAATGACTTATAACAAATCTTTGTACTTTAATATAACTCTTCAACTATGAAAAGACTTTAACCCAAAATATTACATGTAATTTGGGCTCGTAGCACCTCAAGTTAGCAATTGTAGGTAGATTTATCAATCAGTATATAAAATAAAACAATATAACATTTACATCAGACAAAATTAAACACTCTCATTTGCACAATTCAGTATTCACATGTCTTCGCGTGAACTTATCAAAACGGTAATTGAAAAGTAAAGTAATATTACCAAAACAAAATATTCTAACGATTTAAGCGACTTATGCGGGGGCATAAATATTGAAAAAAAATTAGTTTAAGTAATAGATAACGATTCAATTCAAAAACATAAAAAGTAACAATAGAAATGAGTAGAGATGGCAAAAATATCCGATCCGCCCCGAACCCGATGAATACCCGATCCGAATGGAGCGAAAAATACCTGATCCGCGGATCGACGGGGCTGATCGGGGCAGATATCCGTGATCCGCCACGGATCTCGGGGCGGGGCGGATCGGGGCTGCCCCGATCCGCCCCGCCCTGAATTAAAAAAAAAAAAATTCTGGTTAATTAAGTAAGGAGACACCTTGCAAGCATAAGTTCCACAGTGGATGTATCTTACCATGGCTCGAGCTTCATAGTTCGTGTCCCGTCTGTAGGTACCAGTTACCTTTTGATGAATCCAAGCTCAATTCAGATGGATCAACAAATCATAGTAATAAAAACAATGCAGAGGGGGATGACAGCAATGGAAATGGAAGACCTTTTTCGGTTCCCCTTCCATGGCCTTTTAGTAGTTTGTTTTCATCCTCCAGTTCCCAATCTAGTACTGGGACTTCATCCTCAATGTCTCCTTCAGGTTCATCAACAACTGCACGCCCAAGTCCTTCACCTAGTGATGAAAACTAAGTTTTCAAATGTAAGATGTACTGATATCAGCTTATTGTGATATATATGATACACTTACATGGATGTTCAGTAGTCTTGCTTTTGTTTATAGAGTTTTGCCTACCCAATTGTAATATGCCAAAAACAGATTGTGATTTCATATTGTATAGTTATCAATTTCAGATTTTGAAAATGAACACTTGTATTCCTTTGGTGGCTTCTATGGAAATTCAGACCCTTCTATTCTGTACACATTTTGGACACTTGTGGTTGCTATGGATATAGTTGCAATGAATAAACCAAGATTCATATAACCCACTCCAAACATATTGATAACGGGTTTAGCTTATTGTTGTATGTACTATATTGCTCTATGTATGGCGAAGGGACGTTTCATATTGAGAGAATTGATTCAATAGTTTCGCGTGTCTGAGTTTCATCATTTTACGCCATACAGATAAGCTTTGCACTGTGCCCTTTCAAACTAAAAATAGATAACCAGAATTCATCAGCGTTTTTTAATTAAGTAATTGATGTCGTTTTTTCTTTTGGATATTTAATTAAGTAGTTAATGTATTTTAGAATTTTGTTTAAACTATAAAGTATAGTAGTAAAGCTTGTTTCAATATATTTTAAATTTTTTGAATAAAAAAAAAAAACATATGGATCAGTATACGGATCAAGACTCTGATCCGCTCCGATCCGTATCCGATCCGCCCCGAAAAATGGCGGATCACGGGGCGGATTTGGATCTCCTATAATTATTGCGGGACGGATTTGGATCAGGCTGATCCGCCCCGATCCGCCCCGTTGCCATCTCTAGAAATGAGACCCGTATCAATTATTGAAGTTAAAAAGAAAAAGAAAATAAAAAATAGAGCACTGAGAAATGATTATTCACGTGAAGTAACAAAAACCATAATCACAATACACAAATCTTCAAATGAAATTTTAATGGACTTTACAAACTTAAATGAAACCTTAAACTTCAAATTAGGCTTAAAATAAGTTGAATACATTGTTGGTAGAAGGTAAATAACTATTCATCTTGTAACTAACCAAATCTATTGTCATAATTCAATAGAAATATTTCAAAATCCAGTAATTAAATGTAATAAATGGTGATTTAGCCTTTTCAACTTCCAATGACTAAATGTGGTTACAAATATTAATTTGAGAATTTAATTATAATAATATTAACTAAAGGACAATTTAGAAAATATAAAATATTAATGAGGACGTATTCGTCCAAAAATGTTTCTATCTGTTCTAGACTTTTGGATGTACTAGTTAAGAATACGTGTGTTGCACATTATTTTGTAATATTATTATGATTTTTTTATTTTAAAATCATCGATGAATATAACAAATAACTGAAACTCATTTCAATCATAAATTCATCAATGATTATGACCAACTAAGTAATAATAACATTCAAGCTTCTTGGTAAAACAGGTGGTTCATTAAAAACTATACGACCTACGTGAATGTTAAGTTTGAAAGATTATTGATACTCTTTTAATTATATTTTAAAGTATATATCTAATTGCATATCAAGAAAAGACATCTTTCTTTTATAAAAATTAGTATCAAATTCTAAATTACATGAAAATAGTAGGTAGAACACAATTTTTTATTGATTTTCTATATTATATTATTATAAAAAGCACATAAAAATAAAATATTTAACCTTTTTTAAGCAATTATTTCTTAGAAAAAAGAATAAGTTTCTCTTGCAATATCATGCACCAATAAACTAAGGTTTTTTTTTTGTTTTTTGCATTCTTTTCCACAATTCCATTTGAAATATTAATAAATTTCAAGAAAATTCAAAACAATCAGATGCTTAGACAATCTCTTTCTTAATAAAAATTCATGATTTTAACTCATCACATAAAACTCACTTATTATGCGAGATTAACGTTCACCTTATGCATAACATGACTCAATTTATTCAAGTTATGTAGTACATGTTAACAACTCTTCTTCAACTGCGCGCTTGAGAAAGTTAGAGTAACACTAATTCTCTTTGTTCTAACTCGTTCGTCTTCACTAAATGACATAAAACATCATTCGAGTTAAATCTCGTTGCTATCAAGACTACTACAATAATTAACATTTTTACATGGAACAAATATTCTAAATCAAGAAAAAAAGATATAGAAACCAAAATTTAAATAAATATTTCCATCGTATATATTCTTAAAATTAGTGAATCATTCATAGAAAATTAACACGTCCATTATTACCACATTACTATCAAACTAATTGTCAAAAATTAAAAACCGTCTCTGCGAAAGAAAAAAAAAATCCTTACATAATAAAAAACAAAGAAGAATAATAGATGAAGAAAATATGAATCAATAATAAGAATGTTTACAATTAATGATAATAATTTCTATATATTAAAAATATTATTAGCATTATAATTTTATTTATTTTCATTAATTACAATGTATAGTGGAATTTAAAAGGACAAATCACTCTCAGATCAAAATGAAATATTTATATAGTATTAAATAATTTAAATTAAAGCCAAAATAAATAATATTAATTGAAAGATAATTTTAAGAATTATAAGTTATTTACGGGGACAATATCATCCATAAATATTTCTTCTATATTGGAATTTTTATATGTAGTATAGATTATAGATATAGATTTAACTTTAAATATTTGACGAGGTTATATGTGTAGTATTTCTCAATATTAAGAAGAAAAATAAATTAAAATTTTGTTCAAAACTATTTAATTACTCTTTTATGATACTAGTTAAGAACACGTGCTTTGCACATGATTTTGTAATAATATTACGAATTTATTTTTATTTGTAAAATTTTTTAAATAATACTCCATCTGTCTCATAAAGATAGACTTGTTTTCCTTATTTATCTGTCTCAAATTATATGTTACTTACTTTATAGATGATGTATTAATTTTTTTTTCCTGATATACCCTTATTTAATTTACATTATTATCGACCCAAATAAACTTGACATACTAATATTAAATAGGAGTATAATAGGAATAGTGTGTGAAAAGTTTATAATTTCAAGTAAAAGCTTGATAGCTATTTCTTTATTTTATCTATCCAACCCTCAATTTGACTTGAATGTCTATTCATTAGACATTTAATGCCACGAAGATCAGAAATCTTCCAACATCTAAACTACCTAGATAACAATTCATAAAATGCATTGGAGATACTCTTAGTCTATTTTGAGTATTATAGTTGTTCCAAATAACTAGGCACCACACGTTTTGCACGAGTTGCCTGAGAACAAAAACTTATTCGTCTGGCTATGGACCCCAGATGGCTTGCAATTTGCTGTTAATTATAATAATTGTCAATTTTCTGTTTAAGATGGACAGATTTCTGCGGGATCCCATGCATTGCTCTTGCCTCTTGGTGAATGGTGACCAATATATAATTTTGCGTGCAAGAAATAATTATGATTCTACTCTGTCTCAAGTTGTCCAAGTTGAGTTTTCTCAGTCAAGAATTGGGTTACTGGCTGTCATTTTCTTCAGGTTAATCGGAACTTACTTTTTACAAATTGAGTCTGGTTGAGGTTTTAGGGTTTAATATGTAAATTCATATTAAAGATAGGATTATGTCGAATTCAAATATTTATACTAACATTGTTCGATTTTGGTGTTTCATCTTAAAATGTCACCATTATTAAGAAGAGTAATTCAAATCTTTATAGTTTGACCATTATTTTTATATTTAATTGATGGAAGATTTTTACACTTATAAAGACACATGGGCTCTTTTGTTAATGCAAACAATATTATTCAGGAAAATTTGCAGCTGCATTTTGCAAGTTAAACAGTCACGGTCGCACAAACTGAATGGAGAGCTGCAGCCAAAGTGTGTGCGACCTCACGGGTCGCAGAACCATTCCCTGATTTCCTCTTTTTTCAGATTTTCTTTGTTAGAATATATATTAGAATATATTATGGTTGTTTACCTATAATAGATTAGAGTTTTCATTACTAAATAAACTTTTTTTGTAGTTGTATTTACATTAAGCTGTCTGCCTAATAAAGTATGTTGTTCCTTCTTTCTTCTATGTTCTTTTTTGTTCTTTCTTCTTCACATTCTTGACATAAGCATATTTGTTTGTATTAAGCGTGTTTTGATAGTGCAAAATGAACTATTGAAGACGTGCAATTCTAAGTTGGCGTGACTTGATGGTGGAATTGCGCCAGGTGTAAATTTCATTGGACACATTGGTCTCACTATTAACTCCAATCAACGGAATCCAAAATAATGATGAACGGGTAAAACGTTTTAAAAACAAGTGATCATTGAATAAAAATTTAAAGTTTAATGACCAAACAGTAACACAAAGTAAAATTTATTGACCACTGAAATAATTAAGCATCGCAATGGCTAATCAATTTAGGCTGTGATAATCCTTCGCGTCACATTCAATCAAGATAATGAATATGGTGGGCCTATCCTAAAAAATCAGAATCAAATAAGGTAGATCGAATCTAGCAAGCATCAATGCTTTCTATTTTTGCAAACACATGAAACATGAATTCTATATACAAGTATACAACAGTTGGAAGAAAATTAATTAATAAATAATTAAATATTATTCACAACAACTATGATGGAGTGCAAATATAGATGTATCGGATTGGATATTTTGAGTAACAAAATGGCTATATTACATGCATTTACAAATGAAACTTAGTTATCATTTTATTGTCAAAAAAATGAAGCAATCAATTAATTAACTACTTTTATAATAAGTAATAATCAAATAAATTATAATTAAGCACATATAGAATGCACTTGCCATTAACTGGCATAATTCTTTCTTGAGCGGGTTCAGTTCATTTATCCTATTATATATGTAAGAGTCTTAATTTTTTTACTGTAGATTTTTCGTCCAATACAATACTGTTTTGACATTAAAACCGCAATTTTTGATTTTTTTTTTTAATTAATACCTTGGTTTTGGTTTGTCGAGACTCGACAAACCAAAGACAAGCAAAATGGGCTTTTAGCCCAGTTCGACATTTAAAAAAATAAAAAAAGGATTAGAAAGCAATTATATGTACAATTTTTTTTTTTTTTGCTTATCGAGCAGCTCGACAAACACTTTTTTGTCGAGTTGATAACACTTGATTTTTTTTTTCTTTTATGTTGTCGAGTAATTTGACAACATTTTGATTTTGATTTTTTTTTTTTTAAATGTCTGTCGAGTTGATAACATTTGAATTTTTTTTAAAAAAAATGTTTGTCGAGTAACTCGACAAACAAATTTGATTTGAATTTTTTTTTTTTGTTTGTTGAGCTAATAACATTTGATTTTTTTTTTTATGTTTGTCGAGCTGATAACATTTTATTTTTTTATGTTGTCAAGTAACTCGACAACATTTTGATTTTGATTTTTTTTTTTTAATGTTTGTCAAGCAAATAACATTTGATTTTCCTTTTTTTTTTTAAATTGATTTTGATTTTTTTTATGTTGTCGAGTAACTCGGCAACATTTGATTTTGATTTTTTTTTTTTTTGTGAACATGCTGGGCTTTGGCCCATTTTCTTTTTTTTTTTTCAAAATGTTGATTTTGTTTTTTTGTTTTTCCCTTTGTAACACATTCTGGGTTTTGGCCCATTTTTAATATTTTTTTATTTTAGTATGGTGTTTGTGTTACACTCACATGCTTTTTACTTTTTTTTTTAATTCTTTATTTATTTATTGTGTTGTGTGCCAATTAACCCATTTTGAAAAGAAAAAAAATTCCTTATTTGTTTTCTTTTACACCTAATTTTCAGTCAAATTTTTACTAATCTTTTTTATTTTATTTTACATTTTAGGTTTACAAATTATTCTAAATAAACGCTATTATTTTTTTCTTTAATTTCTTTTTTTTATTTTTTTCTTTTACTATATATTCACACATTCGTCCAAATTTTCATTCAATTATTCATCAATCTTTTTTTTATTTTTTATTTGATATTATAAGCAAATTGTACACAATTCTTTAATATTTGGCGTTTGAGTCATTAGTAAAAAAGTTGAAAAAGTTGGAGCCGATTCTGATAAATGAGGGTTTGGTCCAATTCAAATTCTCGAAGTGGTGCAATTCAATAAAAATATAAAAATGGTCACTTTACCAACATCCAAATGTTGTTTACGAATCTTATTTATTTAATTTTTTTGTACGAGTTATTTAATTTTTTTTGTACGAATTATATGTTTATTTAGTTCTGCTTTTCTAATTAATAGAATTTCAATATTTTATTTAATTAATTGTATTAAATAGTACATTCAAAAATATGTTTTTCATATTTATTATTTACGTATTATATATTTAAAATTTTGTATATTAAAATTTTTCATACGTATATATTCAAGCACACGTATCAAAAACTAGTTATAATAAAAACATGGAATGATCAAACTAGTAACAGATATATTTGCTGTTTCAGTATGAAAGTGAAATTGCAACGAGAAAATATATGCCAATGAAATTAAAACTTTTTTTTTCTACCCAAAATTCCCTTCTTGTTTACCGTTTTTATCATTAAAAAGAATAAGTAACAATGACTTTACTTTTTAAGATACATTTACTATAACTTGACGAGTGAATCAAAATTTGATTGCACTATTATCGATCAGAATAACCACAAGTATTTGAATGCTCAAAAAAATTTTAAAATAAATGAAAATTAAGGGGAAAAAATTTAATTAGTTGCCTTGCTTTTTTTTTTTTTTTGAATTTGCTTTATCTTGTTGAGACTTTTATGGACCAAAGATGGGATTGTGATTAAAGTGTCAATACGCTTGGTTGTAAGTAAGATGAGATCAAATGGTGATTATAGGGAATATATTTATCAGGTACATTGTTATGACTATCTAGAACTTACACAGTCATTGCTTCATTTTACTTGTAAATGTTTCAAATTTAAGCTATCATCAATGAGGATAGGATTGGTTGCAATGGTTGAATTTTCTAAGGCTGATAATATCAGTACTCCTGATGTTTGTACTCCCAAATCTGGCATAAAATCTGGCTGAAGATAAGCTCCAATAGTTGCTCACTCATGCTGATGATTTGGGAAAAAATATTAAAATTCAGAATGAAAGATGGCAGAAGGAAGTTACTGCAATTGTTATGCAAAAAGGGATCAACTTGATTTTAGTCATAACAACCATTTGAGTAGAACGAGAAAACCTGCTGCGAGATAACAAGTGTAACAGGTACCAAATACAACTACATATTACTGAACACAGCCACATATCCAATGGAGCTGCATCATTCCGAAATGGGTTACCACAAAGAGGTTCTCAATCATCAAACAATAATACATAAAGTATCAAAGTTCAACAAAACATTTCATCTACTAATCTACATAAATCATCAATGGCAATTTGAAGAAAAGTTCTTCTGACTACAATAAGATAAATAGAAAGCCAACCACTGGTGACATAGAATCCCTATGGTGGCATCCACCCATCTACCAGACTGTGAGAGCAGATCAGTTTCTTTTTATCTTCAGTCACTAAAACACCATGGAGCTAAACTGTAGCGATTTTTGACAGCTTTGTCAAGATTCTTTGCATCGTCCTCCATTACAACAGTTGATCAGTTACCAAACACCAGGGAAACATGGTTTTCGATTGGAGAGCTATTTTGGAAATACAACTTGATTCTTATTTAGGCATTTACCTTAATGTCGCTTCCACGAAACAAAATGTCAGTGCATGTTGTAATTGGATTACCTAATAATATATTTAATAATTATTTAAAAATGAAAAAGTAAAAATAGGAAAAACCCAAATTCACTATTGAGCTTGAAAACTAGAGATAGTCAACTAGTTTTCAATTTGAAAAAAAAATTGACTTCTTTCAAACTGCATGCATTGAACCAGCTAGTCAAGTATGAAACCAGCTTTAGTGAATTTTATTCACCCCTTTGGAAAATCATGTAAAGAAAGGCAGGGACAAATGAATAAGCATATTAAGCTGATTTATAAAAACTTTTAACTGCTGAAATTCCATTCAGAGTTCGTATGTAGAGCAATCAGAAGATGCACTTTGTCCAAGTCAAGAATAAACATAATATGAATATAATATCACTCGTACCATATTGCACTCAACGAAGAAGTGTCTTCACTCTTCCCCATTAGCAGTTGTGTTCAAAGACGTGTTTGGTTAATTACCCCTTGCTCCTTGTTATGCTCCCACACCAAGCTATATAACTTTCCTGCGACCCAAACTCCTATACAAGTATTTGAAAATCTTATCAAAACTAAGGAAAGGCAATAGCATAATTGAAAAGGTACTGAGTACAAACAGAAGATTGCAGAAGAGAGGCAACAAAACTTACGAGCTAGCTCAACCGGAAATCTAGAGGTGTATCGAGCTCTATATTTGCTGGATTAAGAACCAAATCATGGCACTCCTCTAAATCCTTCTTCAAGTCATCTCATCTGGTCCCAAGCTAGCGTAATCAAAAAGATGGGCCTTGCAGTTCTGTTCTTCACCATTTTCTTTTACGTCCCTATTTGGAGATCGGCTCTGCGGAGTCCGGACGAAATTTGGGGAGGATGAGGAAGAAGAGACTGTGGCACAAGAATTGGTAAATTTGGGCTCTTGGTGGAAAAGTAATGAGGGAGCTAAGGTTGGGCCACCCCAGACCTGGACCAATTGGCCCAACAGGCTAATAGGTCCGGGCCCAACAAGCCCTATTTTTTTTGGGCTAGATTTTTTCAGGGCCGACCCAGCCCTAAGTCTGGGCTATCTGGGCTCGCCTATTTTGCTACCTCTAGTTGTAACTTCTGCAGCGGATAGCCTGACATTAAGTATATGTTTGGTAAAAATTGTAATTTTGTAGATTATAAGAAGTAGGTTCTATGTGTATTATAAGCAGGTCGTACGAAATGTGTTGGTAAAAAGGGGATAAAAGTTGTGAGTATTACGCAATGTGTAGATAAAATTAATATTCGACCAACTTATACTATAAGAAATTTTATTTTTAACGACGAAAATTTAGTCTTGTAAAGTCTCATGATGATCGTTTTTTAACAAACAAACTAAAAATCACTTTCTACGACAAAAAATTGTGTCGGTAAAAGTAATTTTTTTTGTAGTATTATAAGCTTGAAAAAACAGAGTCAAGCATGCACTAAGTTCTCTTTAGCTTTGGTCTTTTGATATTTTAATGAAAATATTGAGAAGTTTTTTTTTCATATTTTTTCTATTTCTCGATATTCACATTTTGAATCAACAAATTTTCTTATGTTAATCATCTTTTTGCGATTTTTTTTTTTTCTGCGTTTTCTACTAATGACATTTTGAGTAGTTTTGTGGAGACCGTGCGAAAGAAAATAGGCAGGTATGGCCTGGTAGATTGAAAGGATTGAATTTACTTTGTGTTAAAAGATGAAGTTTTGTAGCATCTTTTATGTATGTTGAAGAGGATCAAAAAAGTGGGCGTGTAGACTTTGTTTTATGGGATTTTTTGTGGGTAATTTTTTGAATAATCAATTTTCCACATATGAAAATAATAAGTTGTTGGCAGATACTTATAACGTTTTCAGCATTGATCTGGCCCTATATTCAAGAGATAATTTATTAGGTGGAGATGAGACAGTGATTTGAGGACAAATCTTTTCTATCCCAACTCAACGGTCGTAATCCGATTATTAGGCACGGTTGAACCATCTGAAGAGGGACAATGGTTCTCTTTAACTTGTGTTTTTAAATACTTTAATATAAAGTATTGAGAAGTTTTTCACTATATTTCGTTCAATTTTCAGTATTTATAATTGGAATCAACGAGTTTTGGTTTGTTACTCGTCTTTTGCGTTTTTCGTTTGCATCACATGATGACTCATTTAAAGATTATTTTCATCTTAGCACTTAATTTATACTACTTTTAAAAGTCTAGAAAATAGAGAAACATTTTTGGACGAATACATCTTTATAATATTTTGTATGTCCTAAACTATCCTTCATTTAATATTATAATTAAATTCTTAATTTAATATTTATAAGTACATTTAGTCCTTAGAAGTTGAAATAGCTAAATCACCATTTATTATATTTAATTACTAGATTTTAAAAATATTTCTGTCGAATTGTGACAACGAATTTGGTCAGTTACAAGATGAAAAATCATTTACCTGCCACCAATAATGTATTCAACTTATTTCAAGACTAATTTGAAGTTTAAAGTTGCTTAATTTGAAAGTATAGTTTAGACTTCATTTTAAGATTTGTGTTTGTGATTATAGTTTTTGTTACTTCGTAAAGGTTGCGGTGTATTTTTTAATTATTGTACATACTCGTGCGTGTTTGTATATTGTTTATATATCTAATTGACTTGCGGCTTCAAATTTTCTAGATGGAGAACTTCGTGAGTTAACTTCAATAATGGTTTCAATCCACTATTGATAAGGATCTCATTTCTATTATTCTTTTTTATGTTTTTGAATCGAATTATTATCTATTGCTTAAAATAATTTTTATTAACTATTTATCTCTCATATAAGACACTTAAATCGCTAGAATATTTAGTTTTGGCAATATTACTTTATTTCTCCATTACCATTTGGAATAGTTCATGTGAAGACATATGAGCGATGAATTGTACAAATGATAATGTTTAATTTTGCTAATTGCTAATGTAATTGTTTCTTTTTATATACTAATTGATAAATCTATCTAAAATTGTTAACTTGAAGTGCTACAAGCCTGAATTATATGAGATAATATTTTAGATTAAAATATCTTCATAGTTGGAGAGCTATATTAAATTACAAAGATTTGTTATAAATCATTTGTCATCTCATAAAGCAAGAAAATTCAATGGGTCGAGTGCTCGATATATTTAAAACCTGCGTACACTATCTTTGATTCTTTTTTTTTTTTTTTACATTCTTTAATTGACATTTGATTATATTACAGACCTTAAACAATATAACTTCAACACTTTTGCTTGCCACATAATTGTAGAAAGTACTTTGTTTGTTGTGTTATACATATAAATTAAAATGAATGTATTGATTAATTAGTATTTAAAATAAATATTAATCATTATTACATATGAACGTATTTAAAATAAATAAATTTTAAAAAGTTTCAAATGTTAATTGTCAACTATAATCACTATAATCTAATGTATTAAAAACATTAATTTCATCTCAATTTCAGTTTTGACAACCATGATTTGAATTCTAATATAGTAATAAAAAAAAGTTACAATTTTTCACTTCATTTTTGTTAAATCCATTTCTCATTTCTTTCATCTACGTAATTCAAAAAAAAAAAATGAGATCATCTTTTCACCTTCATATTTAATTTAATATATTAAATGTTTACACATTTTAATTGTACATTTGATAAATTGTTAAAAATTTAATGTACGATAATAATGAACAATAAGAGAGTAATAAATATATATTAAAAGATAATTGCATTCATGGAAGTACAATTACAATCAGAGAAGAGTTTATATGGTGATAATACCAACAATAACTTGAACTCAGTGAACACCTTTTGCTGATTTAAACTTTGATGATTGACGAACTATTGATATCAAATCTTATAGAATTAATGATCTACAGGGCTATATTTTACGAATAATAAAATTAAAGAGAATGTAAGAGCATCTCCAATGCAACAATATGGATTGTTGTATATGTAACAAATAAAATGAAGACGGATAGAATAGCATCTCCAATGAAAATGTAGATTAGAAAAACTGTGGTCCACATATACAAGAGATATTGGTAGATAATTTAAAAAAATTAATTAAAGAATTATTAACAAACATTTCAATGGAGATAAATTAAAATAAATGATGCTTAACACACATTTAGATAAACATTAAATAAATGGAGGATGTCTAGCACACCGTCCACACCGTCCAAATGTAGATGGTGTGCTAGACATCCTCTACTTTTTTCTTTGTCATGTAAGAAATTTAAAATGATGTGGCACACTATTTAGTGTGATCCACGGTTGCATTGGAGACGTTCTAATGATCGACTACATAATATTGCACTTTTATTATAGTACTAGTTCCTTGTGAACAATATTCTTTGTGAATGTTCTCTTTTTATTAGATGTATTTGATTTGATGACTTAAATGAAACGTCATAAATGCGAGTAAGAAATAAAAATTAAAGAAATGTCAATGTTTGCCTATGTTGTAAGAATATATTGTTGACGGACAAAAATAAGATGAGAAGAACGTTACACACACACACACACACACACACACACACACACACACACACACACACACACACATATATATATATATATATATATATAAAGTTAAATTAAATTAAAAATAAAAAAGTTTCACACGTTAGTTCTAAACTATAGTATATGTTTGGTGAGATTTAAATATTTTGAAAAAATTTGGTAAAATGTGTAGTTGAAAAGTTGATAAAAGTTGTATGTCTCACAATATGTGGTTGAAAATGAATTTGAGAAAAAAAAAATTTAAAAATAATTGAACCAAATATACTCGTAATCACTATAATCTAATGTATTAAAAATAATCTTTTTATCTCCATTTCAGTTTTGACAACCATAATTTGAATTTTAATGCGATAATAAACAAAGTTATAATTTTTTCCACTCATTTTTTTTTGTTGAAACTCATTTCTCATTTTTTTCATTCACATAATGAAAAAAAAAAATTGAGATCAACTTTTCACCTTCATATTTAATTTAATAGATTAAATATTTAAAAATTTTAATTGTACATTTAGTAAATTGTTAAAAATTTAATGTACAATAATAGTGAACAATAAAAGAGTAATAAAAAAATAATTATACATTAATGAATACTAAAGGTGAATATGGAATATTAAAAAAATTTGTAAGGGTATAATAGTCCAAAAATGTTTCCCTTTTTTAGGGCATTTTTGATGTTGTATAGATATATAGATTAGAGTTGGAGGCTAGTGTTTTCAATTAATTATATTCAATTCATTAAATGAAAGGGTGGGTGTAGATGTATAGATGAAGAATTTTAAAGGCCTTAATTTATTAAAATTTAATTATTAGATGTAGATGTATATGAGAAGAATTTTAATAGTCGTAATTAATTAAAATTTAATAGAACCAATTTTAAAATGTTTTTAAATTAATCAAGGGTAAATTAGAAAATCTAAAATATGAATGAAGATATTTAGGCCTAAAAATATTTCTGTTTTAGAACTTTTTTGATGTAGTATAGATATATAGATATATGCCTCCACTTGAAAGGGACTTTTTAAATTAATCAAGGGTAATGTGGAAAATCTAAAATATGAGTGAGGATATTTTGGTCCAAAATTATTTTTCCATTTTAGGGCCTTTTAGATGTAGACTAGTATGTAAAACGTACTTTGCACGTAATTTAGTAATGGTATTGTAAGTTAAATTTATATTCAAATAATTATATTCAAATTAATATTGCACTGACATACAAAAATTTGATGTTAAAAATACGGTGCAATATACCGTTTGTTACAGTATTCAATGGCCAAAATAGCCACATTCATGTAATAATGATTAATATTTATTTTAACTACTATTGAATACATTCATTTTAATTTAGATGCATAACAAAACAAACAAAGTACTTTTTACAATTATGTAACCAGTAAAAGCATGAAGATCTATTGTTTAAGATTTGTATTATAGTCAAATAATGTCAATTAAAGAGTGCAAACAAAAAGAATCAAAGATAGTATACGTAAATTTTTAAATATATCTAGTACTCAAACACATTGAATCTTCTTGCTTTATAAAATGACAAATAACTTATAACAAATATTTGTAATTTAATATAACTCTTCAACTATGAAAAGACTTTGAACCAAAATATCACATGTAATTTGGACTCGTAGCACCTCAAGTTAGCAATTGTAGGTAGATTTATCAATCAGTATATAAAACAAAACAAAATAACATTTACATCAGAAAATTGAAAAAATTAAACATTCTCATTTGCACAATTCAGTGCCCACGTGTCTTCGCGTGAACTTATCCAAATGGTAATGGAGAAGTGAAGTAATATAACCAAAATTAAAAATTCTAACGATTTAAGCTACTTATACGAGAGCATAAATAGTGAAGAAAAATTAGTTTAAGCAATAGATAACAATTCAATTCAAAAACATAAAAAAGAATAATAGAAATGAAATACGTGTCAATTATTGAAGTTAAAAAGAAAAAGAAAATAAAAAATAGAGCACTAAGAAATGATTATTCACGTGAAGTAACAAAAACCATAATCACAACACACAAATCTTCAAATGAATTTTTTATGGATTTTACAAACTACATAATTACCTTCATTTGAAGCAACCTTAAATTTCAAATTAGGCTTAAAATAAGTTGAATACATTGTTGGTGGAAGGTAAATAACTATTCATCTTGTAACTAACCAAATCCATTGTCACAATTCGATAGAAATATTTCAAAATCCAGTAATTAAATGTAATAAATGGTGATTTAACATTTTCAACTTCCAAGGACTAAATGTGGTTACAAATATAATTTGAGAATTTAATTATAACATTAATTGAAGGAGAATTTAGGAAATATAAAATACTAGTGAGGACGTATTCATCCAAAAATATTTCTCCATTTTCTTGACTTTTAGATGTAGTATAGATATAGATTAGAGTTGAAGGCTAATGTTTCCAATTAATTATATTTAAATCATGGAATGAAGGGGGGGGTGTAGATGTATAGGTGAAGAATTTTAAAGGCCTTAATTAATTAAAATTTAATTATTAGATGTAGATGTATAGGTAAAGAATTTTAAAAGTCGTAATTAATTAAGATTTAATAGGACCAATTTTAAAGGTTTTTTAAATTAATCAATGATAAATTGGAAAATCTAAAATATGAGGGATGATAAAGATTTGAAGGCTAATATTTTCAATTAATTATATTCAATTCATAAAATGAAGGGATGAGTGTAGATGTATAGGTGAAGAATTTTAAAGGTCTTAATTAATTAAGATTTAATTATTAGATGTTGATGTATATGTGAATAATTTTAAAAAAGACGTAATTAATTAAGATTTAATATGACCAATTTTAAATATTTTTTAAATTAATCAAGGGTAAATTAAAAAATCTAAAATATGAGTGATGATATTTTGGTCTAAAAATGTTTCTCTCTTTTAGAGCACCTTTTAGATGTAGTATAAATATAGAAATATACCTCCACTTGAAAGGGACTTTTTAAATTAATCAAGGGTAAAGTAGAAAATATAAAATATAAGTGAGGATATTTTGGTCTAAAAATATTTATCCCTTTTAGAGCCTTTTAGATGTACTAGTTAGAAACACTTGCATTGCACGTGATTTCACAATAATTTTGTTAATTTTTAATATTTTCAAAATTCTTATTTTTTTAATTGCTAAAAATTGAAATGTTGAAGTAGCAATTACAATAAGAAAAAAATACAGTTCTTGATAATATTTTGTAATGTATTGTTTAATATTATAATGAATAATGTTGATATTTATTTATATTCATTGAATTATAATTGCAATTAGAGACGAGTTTTATATTGTGGTAATATCAACACTAACTTGAACTTAGTGAATATATTTTGGTGATTTGAACTTTGATTATTGACAAACTAGTGATATCAAATCTTATAGAATTGATGCCCTAAAGAATAAGAATTTGACAAACTTTTAATAATTGTCAGATCCCAAGATTTTTTAATTCAATCTTCGTTTCAATAGAAGTTGAATGAAGCCTCAACTCAACAATAGCAAAACTAACTATTTTTTAATTAATAAAAAGAGTCGACTAAGAAAATTAGAAAGAATAAAATGAATTACATTATTATGCATAGTTAAATATCAATTATGTTGCATATTCTCCTTTGGTTATATTTGTTATTAATATTAATGTATTATTCCAAGAATTTCAGTACATAAAACGCTTGGTAAACATCAAATACTCAATATTTCACTCGTATTTTAAAATTGCAATCGAGTTTTTTCTTGAACTCTACTAAATCAACCAGGACATAATTACAGCAATAATGTTTATACAACATTTTTCACAGAATGTGTTTTTCTCTATTTAGCGAACTTTGTACAAACTACTTCAATTGATAAGACTTCAATCAATCCACATTCTAATTTTTCTTTGAACATAGTCCATTTTGATAGATACACATTAAGATTATAGGAAACGAAAATGTATGAAGACCATTTATTATTTATGTGAAGGATACTTACAAATAGTTTTAGGATCTAACAGAAAAATGATGACTCACTTTTTGTGAAAATGAATTCATAACTTGAATGCATCTCCTTGATAGCCAATTTGAGAATCAAGCCCTTGTTATACATATGCATGCTATAATTTCCATCCATGAGGACTAAACAAGATAATAAATTGTAGTTACACTTAAAAAAAATAATAGAATTGGTAGATGTAATGAGAAGGAAAGAAAACGTGTCTTACATAAAAGATGTCAAATAGGTAGAAAATGTCATAAATTTCCTTAGTTTAAAATATATGTAATTAATATAATGATGAAGAAAATATAAACTGAGATATTTATTAATGTCAGACATGTTTCTTTCACGTTAATTATGTTAGTTAATATTTAAACTGATAGAATTCTGTTCATTTTCTCCCATTGGAATTCTATTTTGTTTACATTAAAACTGATTTTGTATGTTTATTTTTTTTTTCTATCTTTTTTTCCCCTTTGGACACATGCTTCTACCGGCTTCAAACTAACGCCAAGGAGTTGTGACCATTTTCAATTTTAGTTGACTTAGACTAGAGGGTCATTTTTGTTACAGTAAGCTTGATTGAGCAAATACAAATGTTTCACATGTCGTTATGTTTTAATCATATTCAATTATCTCTAGCACCAAACATGTCATTCATCCCTCCAAAATTCATATAAGTTTTTATACAACATTTTATAGTGAGCAATCAAACCATATCGAACAGAAAAAATGTTTTACATTTATTTATTTCAATTCATAGTGAAAAGACTGAACGATATCGAATTAAATTTTGTATACATTTCTTTATAACATTTTACAAGTGACCAAATGGAACCATATCAAACGGAAGGGCCAATTAGCACATGTGTAAGATTATGAAAAATATTATATCAAGTTCAAATAACCACTTGCACGTAGATCTCACCTTAGATTTATTGAATATGAAAACTGATTGAAAAATCTGAATCTTTTTTGTTTGTTCTTCAACAACTTTGAATTATCACTTTTTTCCTTTTTTTTTTTTCTTTTGTAAAAACTTGAAGAAAATTGAGTTTTATATATGTAATATGTTATGAAAGAAAAAAAATTAAATGAGAGAATTTTGAGAGAAACTTTCTAATTCTAACTTGTAAAATTTACATATAAAATCTGAAAAGTTGATGCCAAAGTAAAGAGGAGAAGGAGTCGACTATCAAAAGGCATTTCTAGAGAAAAATGATAATTTTTTAAATAAAATGGTGACTAGACCCCACATCACTAATTCTTAAGCTGAGTTTGAACAACTCCTGATTTGAATTTAAGAGCCAAAATTAACACAAGTATTGAGTCACTGTGAATAAACTTTCAATGAATCGAAGTCCAAAGAATTAGAATAAATTAAATATGTAGTACTCATTCTGTCCCACAAAGATAAAATCACTCCTATTTTTATACAGACTAAGAAATTATAATTAATATAATTGAAATCATAAATTTTACGTATATTTTTTCTAATATACTCCTACATTGAATAATGATACTCCTCCATTCCATAAGGATATGTTTAATTCTATTTTCACACAAACAAAAAAAAGTAGTTATTATAATTGAAACAATAAATTTTACTTATATTTTTCCTAGTATACTCCTACAATTAATATAATGGTAGTTACAAAGCACATTAAATAAGAGCATATTAAAAAAACTAAGAAACTAACTAGAGGAAATTGCGCCCCCTACTGTCAATTTGTAAAATAATTCTACTTTTACTTTTCATGTTTTTTTATTCCAAGAATATTGTATGAGGTGTAAATAAATTATTATTATATTAAAACAATATAATACAATAAAATCTCATCATACCCTAAATAACGCTCAATAGAATCTCAATCCCTACTGTTCCGGCTACAAACCATCAAACAAATCGAACCAAGATCTTTAATTTTCTAGAGTTCTTGTACTATCATCCAATATCCACGTATCTTCAAAAACATCCCACACGGTTCTTCATTTCTCATTATCTGTATCCCATTTTGCAAACCCTAACCATGATTTTTCATTTTATAAGTATCTGCAACCATTGATTCACTATTATTGAAGGCAAAATCCAACCCATGGATACTCCAACTAGAAGATTAACTCAGTCTCTCACGAAAATGAAATCACCAAAGCAGGGGAAGAAGATGAATTTGCAATCCAAGCAAAATTTTCAATGGCATCGGGGGCAATGATGAATGAGATCGAGAGGGCACACCAATTTTACAGGAAAGGTAAGTACGAGGAAGCGCTAGATTTTTATACAGAGGCGCTTTCTATGGCCAAGATCAAGCCCCAGAAAATTTATCTCCAAAGTAATCGTACCGCTTGTTATTTGAAACTCCATGATTTTAAAAAGGCTATTCGGGTTCATCCTCGTTTTGTATTGGTTATGTCTTTCTATATGTATTGTTATTTCAGAGTTTCGGGTTTTTCTTCAATTGCGTAGTGATTGGAATTAGTTTCTTTATATTCATGTTTTATGATTGTCTTTTGCTTCACAAAAGGCTCGAAAGTTGAACATGTTAATTGTTTATTGGTTGGCTCCATGCTCCAAATCTATAAATGCTAACAGAAGAAGTATTTAGGTTTCTGGTTATTGACATAGAAATGTATTCGCTAAATGTAATATATGTACTCGAAATATAGCAAGGTAGATTTATGGAGGTGTGTTCTGGATGGTCGTATCATAAAGCTGTAAATTCTGTCACCTTAAAGAATGATCTGATTAATGCAACTAAAATCAAATGAAATAAACATTGTTATAGAATTTAAATGCAGATCGACGTTGGGCATTTTTCTTTTATGTGGCTTAGGCCATTATTATGTCTTACCATGGTAAACCTAGATTCAACCTATTCTAGGCTCCAATACATGCAATAGAAGAGCCTTCTTCTTAGTCATATTTTGCTCTTGACAAATTGATACACAACATTACCCCAAATTTTTGTAACATTATCACATATTCTTGTAACATCAAACTCGGAAGCCATTTATCACATGTAATATTATCACATATTTTTGTAACATCAAACTTGCAAGCCATTTATCAGATGTAACATTATCACATATATTTGTAACATTAACACACATTTTGTAACAACACGTGCAATGCATATTATACATTACACGCAATGTAACACAAGCAACATTTAATTTTTCCAGACTTCTATTATATTGATATATATTTTTTAACAACCGATGCAACCTAATTTCAACTTTTAATAATACTAATACTGATGAACATATTGTCATCTTCGCCTGTTGCAACATTAATACAAATTTTGTAACATCAAACACAAATGATTGTTAACACTCAATGCAACATATTGTGATCAATTAATACAATAAAACACAAAACAACATAATTACTGTGACAGCAAGCGCACCATATTTACATACAAATAACGTGGACGAATTTTTATATTGATAACTTATTCCAGATTTATGTAAATATAAACGATATCAAAAATCTCAAAACATCATTAGGTTTTCTAAATCTGGTTTCAACAAAAATGAAATGAAATTGTATAAAATTGAATATTACCTGAATAATCAAAATTCACAACCAGAAATTTTTTTCAGAAATTTTATGTTATCAATGTCGCACGTCTAATGCAAGAGAGGAATAAGATATATTAGATAGGAAGAACCCACGTTCACATTTGAGAAAATGCAAGAGAGAAAAACAGGAGAGAGTTTTCACACTTGAGAAAATGCAAGACAAAGAAACATGAGAGATATTGGATTCGTGAGTGAGAATATCTTAATTAGTTATATATATAAAATCCTAATCAAAATGGTAATTGAGATGATTAAAGATTCTGTTACAATATTTAATCAATTAAATAATTAATTAAAAATTAGATAAAACCCAATATTTTTGGAATAAAAAACATGTTACGATTTTTTTATAAATAATTACAAAATATGGCTTACTTGTGAAAATTTTCCAATTAACTATCTTATCAATAAGGAAAATGACTTATAATTTGGGACATATAAATAAAAAAAGTAAAATTATCTTTATAGCACAAAAAAACTATTAAATAAGTATAGAAATATAAATAGATAAAAATTTAGTTATTTGTCATTTTTAATACCATCTAATGCTGCTGAGTCCACTAAACAATCACACTACTAAAATCAAAATAGACTCTTGACTCTTTTAGAGCATCTCCAATGTAATTGTGGAATGCTATATGTATTTTTTTTTTTTTTTTTTTTGTCATATGAGTAAAATAGATAATGTTTAAAATCTTTAATGCAAGCTGTCAAGGATTATGTTAAGAAGACGTAGTAAAAAAAAAAAAAATAGACAATGTCTAAAGCTCTATCTAAATTTAGAAGCTCCATTAAATATACTGACATAGCAAAATTTAGATTTTCTATGTAAATTTAAATATAATTTTATTTTTATTTTAATAAAATAATATATACCTAGATAGTGATTCATAGAATGTATTGGAGACTAAATTTGAACTTGAATATCTATTTATTAGACATTAATGTCACGTAAATCGAATATCTTTTAACAAATGTGCCACCTATAAAGCAATCCATAGTAGTGGCGGAGCCAGATATTTTGAGTTGAAGAGTCCCAGATTAACGTGCAAAAAATTTGAAACAACATAATAGTGATGGATTTTTATTTACAAACGTTGCTTACGAGTTCTCATACTTTATTTTATTTACACACTATACTATACACAAACAGATAAACAAACTCATTTAAACTATTGTTTGACCTGATTTCGCATTAATATGTTGGTTTTTCTTTTAAACATATCACTTAGGGTTTGTTCGATTTTGATTAAAATTAGATTTTTTAGAAAAGTTGATTAAATATGTGGTTAAAAAGTTGTTGGTTCATGAAATGTGTGATTAAAATTAATTGTTGACTTAAACTTTAGCTTTTTAGCAAAATTTTAAATAAAAACAAACGGGGCCTTAGACTGTTAGAAAAGGAGATAATTGTGGACCAAAGTATGCAAACCTAAAAAACAAGAATCAAATGTATGGAAAGGATAAAACATGAAGGACCTGGATGATTTTATATTCCCCTACCAGAATGCTGTTGTGATTGGAAGATAATGGAAGCGTCTATCACATGTGGGGTGTTGCAACCAAATTCAGTTCAGCATTATTGTTTCATGATGTATATAGATAGATTGAATTGTATGTATATTGAGCAATAGGATTCAACATGTATATAAATAGCAGCTATGTATTCCTTGAATGTAAGCTGAAAATTACATCAATCAAAAACAGATTCAACGTCCTCTCTGAAGCTTCTTCCTTATATATATCATTTTCTATATTTCTTACTTGGTATCAGAGCCTCCTCAATGGCGAATTTCAACTTCAATAATCAATCTCATAGCTCAAACTCTAACCCCACAACTCAAGTTCCAGCTCTTATAAACAACCTATCTTCCTTTGGCATGAATCTAACACAGGCATCATCTGTGAAATTAGATAGAGATAACTTCCTTCTGTGGAAGAATGTTATCATGCCTGTTGTAAGAGGTCACGGCCTGGAAGGATACTTATTAGGCACCAAGGAATGTCCTCCACAATTCACCAACATACAAGTTACTGCTGAAACTAGAGAAACAGTGGAGACGTGTCTCAATCCAGAGTATGCTAGGTGGATTTCTGTAGATCAACTTCTTATGGGATGGATGTATTCCTCCATGACATCAGAAATTGTGATGCGTGTCATGGGATGTAATAGCTCAAGTGAGCTTTGGAAGGCTATAAATGAGAACTATGGAATTCTCAATAGGTCAAGAGTGATCTTTCTTACTTCTGAGTTGCAGAGAATCAGGAAGGAGTCTATGTCAATGGATCAGTATCTAAGTGCTGTCAAACAGCTTGCTGATAATCTGGAAATTGCTGGAAAGAAGATTGATCATGTTGATCTAGTGACCCAAGTTTTAGCTGGACTTGATGAAGAATACACCCACATTATAGTACAGATAAATAGCAGAGATCAAGTTTCATGGCATGAGTTGTCTACTACACTCATGACATTTGAAAGCAGATTAGAATATCTTAATCAAGTGAGGAGCAGTTTTGGATCAATCAATCTGCTGCAAGGAAACACTCAGAACACAAATCCATATAATGGAAGGGGAAATAAAGGTGGACGAAGTTCAAACTTCAGAAGAAGAACAAGAGGCAGAGGCAGATTTGGAAGGTCAAATGAAGTAAGAAATCCCTGTCAAATTTGTGGTCTGAATAATCATACAGCTACCTGGTGTTACAACAGATTTGATGAAAAGTTTATGGGAAAAAGACCAACTGATCAGAACTGTAGTATTAATCCTTCAGCCTACACTGCAAGTCCAATCTCAGTAGATGATCAAGCCTGGTATACTGACTCTGGAGCTAGTCATCATGTCACCTCTGACAAAGAGAATGTAGATGAAGCAAAAGAAAATGGTTGTAGATAATGGCACTTCACTACAAATATCCCATATTGGCACTAAAAGCTTCAATGTGAAATCTGATAAAACTCTGGTTCTGAAGAAGTTACTGCATGTTCCTAGAATCAAAAAAATCTCATAAGTGTTTCAAAACTAACTGCTGATAATAATTTCTCTGTTGAATTTTTCCCTAATGGTTGTGTTGTGAAGGATCTACCAACAAGGAAGGTTGTGTTGCAAGAGAAACTTGAAGATGGACTATATCAATTGAATTTGCCTAACCACAACTCAAGACATCAAAATTCAAGCTCAACTATTCATCATCAATCTAGCAACAACCATACTCTTCTCAATACTAGTATAAATCAACCTGCCAAGTTTACAAGTAACAAGTCTATCGAGTCTAAGGCTGAAGTCTAGCACAGAAGGCTAGGACATCCTCCTGCATCTGTGCTACATCAGATTCTTAAGTCCTGTAATAGCTTCAAAGTCGATGATAATAAAAGTTTTTCATTCTGTGAAGCTTGTCAGTTTGGCAAATCACATGCACTGCCTTTTAAACCATCTTCATCTCATGCACAAATACCACTTGATTTAATCCATACTAATGTATGGGGACCATCCTCCATTAATTCTACCTCAGGATTTAAGTACTATGTGTTATTTGTGGATGATTGTACTAATACACCTGGATTTACCCTTTAAAACAAAAATCTGAAGTGTTGTACTACTTTACACAATTCAAAAGACTAGTTGAGAATCAATTTGAAAGGAAGATTAAAGCCCTACAATCTAATATGGGAGGAGAATATAAAAGCTTAGATAAACTAGCCTCTGAAACAGGCATAAATATCAGATACTCATGCCCACATACATCAGCTCAAAATGGAAGAGTCGAAAGAAAACATAGACACATTACAGAAACTGGTCTGACCTTATTAGCTCAAGCACATATGCCTTTGTATTATTGGTGGGAAGCCTTTTTAAGTGCAACATATCTTATAAACAGAATGCCTACCTTACTTCTTCAACAAAAATCACCTTATGAAGTCTTGTTCAAACATATCACAGATTATAAATCCCTTAAGGTGTTTGGTTGTGCCTGCTACCCCAGTCTAAGACCTTACCAGAAACATAAATTTGATTTTCATACCCAAAGGTGTGTTTATCTAGGACCTAGTACATCTCACAAAGGATTCAAGTGCTTAAGTTCTAATGGTAGAATTTATGTCTCAAGACATGTTGTATTTGATGAGAATTCATTTCCCTTCAAACAAGGTTTTCTTAACAAAACACATCAGTCCAAGTACTCTCTTCCTATTCCTACTCTTCATCATCTCTCTTTTGAAGTTAGTTCCAGCAAAACAATCCCATATTCAATTGATATAAGACATTCTACAAGTGAACCTGTACACAGAATTTCTGTTGAAAATGATGAGATGATAGAAAAGGATGAAGGAATAGTTAATAAATTGCCACAACAGAGTGAACATGAGGACATACAATTTGAAGCTTCAGATTCTCAGGATGGAATCAAAATCTGGGTTGAAATGCCAAAAGTTGTTAATGATGCAGATAAGCACAGAGGGAATGATGAATTATCAGAAGTTGGTAATGATGCAGTTGAGTATGGAGGTAATGATGCTGACAAATATGGTCTTCCTATGATAACTAGATCCAAGGCAGGGATAGTGAAACCTAGAGTGTATACCACTGCTGCCACTTCATCTTCTCTAGATGAAATGGAATCAATCAATCTAAATGAGGCATTAAAGAGTGAAAAGTGGTGCAAGGCAATGAAGGAAGAATATGATGCCTTGATGAAGAATCAAACGTGGGTGTTGGTGCCTTATGAATCTACAATGAAAGTCATAGGATGCATATGGGTATACAAATTGAAATTTGATGCAAATGGTGAAATCCAGAGACATAAGGCCAGGCTAGTGGCAAAAGGTTACTCACAAACCCCAGGTATTGACTACTATGAAACTTTTAGTCCAGTAGCTAAAGCACCAACCTTGAAGGTAATTCTTACAGTAGTAGTTTCAAAAGGATGGGAGATAAGGCAAATAGATATCAATAATGCATTTCTTAATGGAAAGCTAGAGGAAACAGTGTATATGGAGCAACCTCAGAGGTTTGTAGATCAAAAAGAACCATCCTATGTTTGCAAACTCAACAAAGCCATATATGGACTCAAACAAGCTCCTAGAGCTTGGCATGACACACTGAAGGAAATGTTATTGAAGTGGGATTTTAAGCAATCAAAGGCTGACAATTCAGTATTCTATCAAGAATCACAAGATCAGATCATCTATCTTCTGGTATATGTTGATGATATTATAATGACTGGGAACTGCAGAACAGCACTACAGAAACAAATTGAGAAGTTAAATGCATCATTTGCTTTAAAAGGATATGGGCAATCTGAAGAAATTCTTAGGAATTGAGTTTTACAGGGATGAGATTGGACTTCATTTGTCACAATGAGATATGCTATGGATATATTAAAGAGGTTTAATTTTGTGAATTTGAAGCCTAGTGTTACTCCTATGGCAGTTGAAAAACTTGTAGGAAAAACAGAAGGAATAAACCTGAAGAATCCAACTCAATTTAGAAGTGCAGTAGGGACTCTTCAGTACTTGACTCACACAAGACCAAACATACCTTTGCTGTGAATAGAGTCAGTCAATACCTCCAAAGTCATACAAATGCTCACTGGAATGTGCTAAAACGAATCTTCAGGTACATAAATGGAACTCTTAATATGGGATTAATCATTCATGAAGCACACAATCTCAACATTGTGGCATATGTAGATGTTGACTAGGCATCATGTCCAGATGATAGGAAATCCACCGTGGGCTACTGTGTGTATCTAGGTGATAATCTAATCTCCTGGTGCTCAAAGAAACAACAAGTTGTGGCAAGATCAAGTACTGAGGCAGAGTATAGGACTCTAACTCACACCACTGCAGAAATCGTCTGGATTCAATCCCTTCTGCAAGAACTGAATATAACACAGACTGAAGTTCCAAGAATTTGGTGTGACAACTTAGGAGCAAGTGCCTTGGCATCTAATCCAGTCTACCATGCGAGAACCAAACATATAGAACTTGACATGCACTTTGTTTGAGACAAAGTTCTAGCTAAACAATTGGTGATAAGCTATGTTCCTATAGCAGATCAAACTGCAGATATACTGACCAAACCTTTGATGAATACCAGACACTTATATCTACGCAGCAAACTTGGAGTAATTGAAACTTCCTCCAGTTTGAAGGAGGGTGTTAGAAAAGGAGATAATTGTGGACCAAAGTATGCAAACCAGAAAAACAAGGATCAAATGTATGGAAAGGATAAAACGTGAAGGACCTGGATGATTTTATATTCCCCTACCAGAATGCTGTTGTGATTGGAAGATGATGGAAGCTTCCATCACATGCGGGGTGTTGCAACCAAATTCAATTCAGCATTATTGTTTCATGATGTATATAGATAGATTGAATTGTATGTATATTGAGCAATAAGATTCAACATGTATATAAATAGCAGTTATGTATTCATTGAATGTAAGCTGAAAATTATATCAATCAAAAATAGATTCAACGTCCTCTGTAAAGCTTCTTCCTTATATATATATATATATATATATATATATATATATATATATATATATATATATCATTTTCTATATTTCTTACTACTACTAATGTGCAATGTCTAAAATAAGACCACAAAAAAAAAAAAAAAAAAAAAAAAAAAAAAAAAAAAAAATAACAAACTCTTCTTGTTCACATTGCCTTCTACAAAATTATCTTCCAAAAATATGAAGACCCAGTACATAAATAAAATTAAATATCACTTAAGCTTAAAAGAAAAAAGAAAAAAATCAGTTGAACATGATATTCATTCACAAGCAAAATGCATTTATTAATTTTTATTTATAAAAAAAAAATGGCTTATTTTTACTATTCCATTTACCCAAAAAATTTAGCAATGGAGTGACAAGCACGATATTTGTCCCATGCTTTAACGTCTTGTACGTCGTCTTGATTTTTTCGGTGGTCTAGCAATTGAAGATTTTATGGTAAATTTGAGGGATTGTATTTAAAATTTTGGGGGAAATTAATATAAGGTAATTGTTGAGTGATTTGGGATAAATTTGTAGATATTGAAATGTCGTAATCAAACTTCTGCTTTACTCAATCTAAAAAACAGGGAAGAGAAATATGATTTTCAGATTTCAAATGGGTGAACGTACACTGAAATTGAATAATGGGCCAATCATTTGTAATTTTTCATTATTAATTTTATTATGAGTCCAATTGCCTAATATTAAAAATTGATATTGAGTCAATATGTACAATTATCATCTATTAAATTGATATTAGATCAAAATTAAATTGCATATTAAAAAATTTAACAAAATAGAAGAAGACTATCTCAAAAAGTTGGAGGTCCAGGTCTCCCTAGAGGACCCCCACCTCAGCCAATGATCCATAAAATGTATCGGAAATGCTTTTAGTCTATTTTGAGTATTATTGTTGTTACAAATAGCTAGGCACTACACATTTTGCACGAGTTGCCTCATAACCAAAACTTATTCTTCTGGCCATGGATCCCATATGGGTAATGCTTGTTGTACATCAAACATTACCTAACCATTTATAGAAGATGACGTGGCACTGGCAATAGTTCATGGATTGATTTTGGAAAGTGTGTGGGTTTTCTAAGTTGTTAATTTGTGCTCTTTTCTTCAAAACTAGTTGTAGGACGTGCGATTAACGTAAGGTGATTCGTAGAATACTTACGTTATTGTATTTTAATTTATAATCTATACAGATATAAAATAGTTCAATTATAATTTGCAGCAAATAGTTTAAGAAAATTAGCACTCAACAAATACAAGATAGGTAATAAATAAATGCACTTCTTAAATATAAATACAACAAGCAAACAGTTATTTGAACAAACCATAATTTACAATTTAGAAGAATTTGTGATTGATAGCATAACTGTTTTCAAATTGTTTACTAAGTAAAATAGTAAAAGTTGAGAAATACTAAGTATATGTTTGGTAGTGCTGAATTTATTTTTTAAGTGCTTATATTATAAGTTGTGAGTGAATGTATGGATAAAAAGTGAGTTGTAAATTATGGGTCCTAATTTTTTGAACAGAAATCATCATCAAAGATAAAAATAAGATGTACTAATTAATAGGTTGATGATAAAAAGTGTGATAACAAATAGTTAGGGATATAAATGTAAAAATTAGATATTGTTGAGGGCTTTAATGTGCATTAAAATGAGAGACAAATATTTTGCCAAACTTTTGTATTTTGTATTTATTTTGTTTATTTTAAAATATGAGAGAAAAAAAAATATTTTTACGCTCCCTTAATTAATTTTTTGAACAAAAATCATCATCAAAGACAAAGATAAGATGTACTAATTAATAGGTTGATGATAAAAATGTGATAACAAATAGTTAGGGACATAAATGTGAAAATTAGATATTGTTGAAAACTTTTATTACAATTATAAAATGTGGTGTGGTTAAAATATTGTGGTTTAAATATAATTATCCAAACAAAAAAGGGGGAAAAAAAAGGAACAAAAAAGGGGGGGAAAAAGGAAGACAGCCACATGTGAAGTCGACACGTGGCAATATGAATAGTAAGAAAGTTAGCCTCTTTTATTATATTTAGATTTAGATTATTTAGCTATGTTTGGTTAAGTTTTTTTAATTTTTTTTTTCAAATATATTTTCAATCACATATTTTATAGGATTCACAAATTTTAATCACGCATTTTATCAACTTTTATCAAAAACTCCTTAAAAAATTACTTTTAATTAATTTGCCATTTATTTGATTTTATTTACGCTATTATGATTTAAATGATTTACAAAGAAAAAATTGATGACTATAAAAATGAAGTTTTTGATATTATACTAATATGATTTGAACCAAGTTAAATATGTTTTTATAAAGTTATTAATTTTATAAATTTTATTTATTTTCTTCAAGTGGATGAAGCATTTTTTTTAAGTTGTCGCGGTATATGTTCATGTTTGTTAAAGTGACTTTGTTGATCTGATTAAAGCGATAATTGTGCTGTAATATTGAGTGAAAAAATTACAGAATTTTTTGTGTAGTATTCCAATATGAAAAATGTATTTTATTAATAAAATGAGAAGTTTCTTTTTATCTTTTTTTCAGTAATGACTAATGAGTGATGATAATTTACTAGAATCAAATGTTTGAATGATTATTTATTTTTCAGACTGCTATAAATTGATGAAGACGGTTTATTTTTACTCTCTTATTGGATTATACTTATTATTGTATTTGTGTGTCTTGTCGACTTATTTTGTTGTCTTACCAACCTATTTTGTTGCCTTGTGGATTTTTATTAGATTGTTGTGTCTTGCCAGCTTATTGTTGATTGATAGATTTTTTTGTATGTGTGTTGTTTTTAGAATTTACAAATGGAAAGTCGATTTCGGCCAAGAGAAGAAACGCTTGTTTTCATTCTTTAAAAAGGCAGGTAAAAAAAAATTCCTGGATCCACCCCTGATTGTACGAACGTTTTTCATCACTGATAATTTAAATAAATTATTTAAACAAGTGGAGAAGTGTGCCCAAAATCTAATTCTAATAAATTATCATCACTTATTAGAGGAAAATGGATAAAGAAATATAATTTATTAGAATTGCACGTACTTTTTTCATCACCTTAATTAGATGGACAAAATTACTCTAATAAACTTGAGCATATACTGCGACAACTTGGGAAAAAAAATTATGCTTCATCCACTTAAAGAGAATAAATAAAAATTATAAAATTAATAACTTTATAAAAACATATTTAACTTAGTTCAAATCATATCAATGTAATATCAAAAACTTCAACTATATAGTCATCAAATTTTTTTTTGTAAATCATTAAAATCATAATAACGTAAATGAAATCAAATAAATTGCAAATTAAATTAAAAGTAGTTTTTTAGAAGGTTTTGATAAAAGTTGATAAAATGCGTGGTTAAAATTTGTGCATCCTATAAAATATGTGGTTGAAAATATATTTAAAAAAAAAAATTAAAAAAAACTTAACCAAATATAGCTAAATAATTTTAAAGAAAAGAGCACAAATGAACTGCTTAGTAAGCCCAACTTTTCAAAATTAAACCATGAATTATTGCCATACCACGTCATCTTTTGTAAATGGTTAGGTAATGTTTGATGTACCCACCCCCAGAGGCCAGATGGCTTGAAATTTGCTAAGCACTACACATTTTGCATGAGTTGCCTGAGAACAAAAACTTATTCGTCTGGCTATGGACCCCAGATGGCTTGCAATTTGCTGTTAAATATAATAATTGTCAATTTTCTGTTTAAGATGGACAGATTTCTGCGGGATCCCATGCATTGCTCTTGCCTCTTGGTGAATGGTGAACAATATATAATTTTGCGTGCAAGAAATAATTATGATTCTACTCTGTCTCAAGTTGTCCAAGTTGAGTTTTCTCAGTCAATACTGGCTGTCATTTTCTTCAGGTTAATCGGAACTTACTTTTTAGAAATTGAGGTCTAGTTGAGGTTTTAGGGATTAATAAGTAAATTCATATTAAAGATGGGATTATGTCGAATTCAAATATTTATGCTAACATTATTCGATTTTGGTGTTTCGTCTTAAAATGTCACAATTAATAAAAAGAGTAATTCAAATCTTTATAGTTTGATTATTATTTTAATCAATAGAAAATTTTTACACTTATAAAAAAGACATATGGGCTCTTTTGTTAATGCAAAAAATATTATTCAGGAAAATTTGCATATGCATTTTGCAAGCTAAATAGTCACGGCCGCACAAACTGAATAGAGAGCCGCAGCCAAGATGTGCGGCCTCACGGGGTCGCTGACCCATTCCCTTTCTTCTATTTTCGGATTTTCTTGACTTAAGCATATTTATTTGTATAAAGCGTGTTTTGATAGTGTGAAATAAACAATTAAAGACGTACAATTCTAAGTTGGCTTGACTTGATGGTGGAATTACGCCAGGTGTAAATTCCATTGGCCAAACTCTTAACTCCAATCAACGGAATTCAAAGAAATGATGAATGGGTAAAACGTTTTAAAGCCAAGTGATTATTGAGAAAAATTATAAAGTTTAATGACCAATCAGTAATACAATGTAAAATTCAATGACCACTGAAATAATTAACCCTAGCAATGGCTAATCAATTTAGGTTGCGATTCTTCGCGTCACATTCAAACACAATAATAAATATGATGAGCCTATCCTATAAAATTCGAATCAAATAACATAGATCGAATCTAGTATAAGCATCAATGCTTTCAATTTTCGCAAACACATGAAACATGAATTCTATATACAACAGTTGGCAGAAAATTAATTAATAAATAATTAAATATTATTCACAACAACTATGATGGAGTGCAAATATAGATATATCGGATTGGATATTTTGAGTAACAAAATGGCTATATTACATGCATTTACAAATGAAATTTAGTTATCATTTTATTGTCAAAAAAATGAAGCAATCAATTAATTATTTGCACTAATTATTGTTACTTCCTGATTACCAACATAATCTAATGATAACTACTTTTATAATAAGTAATAATCAAATAAATTATAATTAAGCACAGATAGAACGCACTTGCCATTAACTGGCATAGTTCTTTCTTGAGCGGGTTCAGTGCATCTATTATAATAAAAACATGGAATGACCAAATTAGTAATAGATATATTTGCTGTTTCAGTATGAAAGTGAAATTGAAACGAGAAAACAAATGCCAAAGAAATTAATTTTTTTTTTTTTCTACCCAATATTTCCCCCATGTTTACCGTTTTCATCATTAAAAAGAATAAGTAACAATGACTTTACTTTTTAAGATACATTTACTATAACTTGACAAGTGAATCAAAATTTGATTGCACTGTTGTCGATCTTAACCACAAGTATTTGAATGCTCAAAAAAAATTTAAAAATAAATGAAAATTAGGAAGAAAAAAAAAAATTAATTAGTTGCCTTTAGCTTTCTTTCTTTTTTCTTTTCTTTTTCTTTTTGGGAATTTGCTTTATCCTGTTGAGACTTTTAGGGGACCAAAGATGGGATTGTGATTTCAGTGTCAATACGCTTGGTTGTAACTTCTGCAGCGGATAGCCAGACACTAAGTATATGTTTGGTAAAAATTGTAATTTTGTAGATTAAAAACAGTGAGTTTTATGTGTACTATAAGCTGTGTGGATAAAAAGAGAATATAATAAAAATTGAGAGTATTACGGAATGTACTATAAGAAATTTTGTTTTTAACGATGAAAATTTGGTCTTGTAAAGTCTTACGGTTATCATTTTTTAACGGAACAATCTAAAAATCACTTTTTACGACAAAAATTTGCATCGGTAAAATTAAAATTTCTTGTATTATTATAAGCTTTAAAAAACGCAAAATTTTTCTAAATAGCCTTGTCAAACAAGCTTTACAAAGAAATAGCCTAGTGTTTTACAAATAAGTTGTAAAGGCCTCTTTTTTAAATAAAGTGACTAAATTGCCCTTTTAACTTCTCCTATGTCTATTTATTTCTTCGTCACTCAACCTTCCCAACAATTCTAATTTAGTATCTAGAATATCTTCGTATTTGGCTAATAATCTATTTATTATTCTAGTTTGCTCTAAATATTCTAAAGATACTGTATTTTGGATATTATTTAATTTCGTGAATTCCTCTTCTAATAAATCTAATATATGATTTTCAAGGTTATCATAACCTTTTAAATTATATCCTGGCATTTAAATAATCTATATATGCAGATAATTTCTTAAATGCGTTAGGATGTTCCTTTTGAGTTATATATCCTAAAACAATTCCTTCTGATACTTCTTCTTCTAAATCTTTACATTCAGAAATAATATCTTCAATTCTTTTTATGTTTCTAGATGTTTCTATAGAATTGATTCTTATATTATTTTTACAGGCAAGATCTATATTTGTATAGATATCTTTGAGTTTAGATTGACCAATAGGATAAACTTTTTCTAATTTATTAACCAGAGTTAATAAAAACGAGATATATTTATCATCTAAATACAATTTAAGATCACAATCAGTGGATGTGGATGCTTGTGCAGTGTACATGAAAATAAGAACGTCAAACCTAGAATTATTCTTCAATAAAGAAAGCTAGGTTTCCCTTGAGTGATCTTCTTCAAGTCTTTGTGTATAAGTGTGCATTGATCAAAGCAAGATCTGCTTCTGTTTATAGCTCATAAGGTTTTTAACAAAAGGGTCCAACATGCCTTCCGCTTATTTTCTTTTCAACTTCTTCCTTTTGCATTGATAGTTCGAGCTTACGGATTTAAATCAAAAAGATTCAACCCTGCCACGGAAATTCAGACAAGCTGTTTTCACCCCTATCGTAACAAATCTTTCAGTTTAGAACCTACTTGATTTTTCCAATGACACTCCAACCACTCCCAAACAAGGCAACATAGCCAAAATGGGAAAACAAGAAGATTCAAAGGAAATAACACAAGGTTATCTTACTACCGCCGGGGACTGGCTATCAAAGGAAGTTTTCTTTTGAAAAGAGATAATAAGAAAACATTCTAAATATTTTTATAGAAATTGTTATGAGCATATTACAAGTACACACTTGATATACAAAAACTCAAAATAAGAAACACTCTTGGTACTCCCTATGTTTGAAGTTTAGAACTCCATAGGGATTACCTTTATTCACTCTTGAAGAAAAGACTACAGGACTTTGGTATGATAGTAGAGAGATATGAGAAGACTCAGTGATTGTCTCTATTTTCGATACCTTACAACTCGATATGTCTGTGGTATATATAGACTCAGAGACTTAGATACAACTTATTTTTTAATAATTGATCCTTATCAAGAAGGAATCTCCTTTTTATCTTGTCGGTAAATAGGGACCACAGCTTTTCCAAAGTGATAAGATTATCACTGTTGGTAGTGAGTGAAGGGTCCTATCCGATCATTTTTCCTTCAAAGTAGTCTGGTGGCATGTCGTCTTCATTGAGGGAGACGTGGTCCATATCTTCAATAATGCAATTTGGACAGCTATGTTCAGCATGACTCACCATAATTTTACACATTTCTTGAAGAAAGTTTGGTGATCCATCATTTTCATTATTCATTATTTTGTCGCACCAGTGGTCAAGTAGGGCCCAATCTTGATCACGAGTCTTTCTGGTACAGTTGCTGAAGATTATGTGATCTTCACATGGGTATATCCAGATATTTTCATTCTTGCTCATGGTGTCAACCAAGAAATCAAATTGGTCTTTGAATCCTTTGGCTCTTCTGAAATGTTCAATCTTCAAGATTTCTTGAGGAGTAATCTCATGGGTATTTTGATTGTTTGGATCGAACAATTTTCTTGTTAATCCAATTTTGATAACATTTTTGACTGGAATGAGGTAATGATCATAAATATCCCATTCTGGAACTGCAGAGAAGAATCTGATATAAATGTTGGTCGGTTTAGTAATTCGGACGAACTCTTCGACTGCTATTTTGATTCTTGCTGGCAGCATGGAAATTTCTCTGAGATTTTGGCTAGGATAAATACAGAGTATATTTCCAATATCATACATATGGCGAATCCAATTCGGTGGTGCTCCGAGATAGAAATTCACCTTGTTATATTTTCCATAGTTCAAAGTCTTTATCCATGGCTTATTACCAATTTCAATAAACCAGCAAGCCACAAGATTGAAAAGACATATCTTGTATTTATATCCTGCTTCATCTTTTACCCCAAAGGATAGAAGACTGTTGCACAGCTGGATGACATTAGTTTTGTTAATTTCAGATATATCTTGTTTAATGGCTGGTGGAGGTTGAGAGGAGGAAGCCTCCTTATTTTCTTTGATATCTTGATTATTTCGTGGAATATCTTCCTTTTGGAGATTTTCATTCTCCATTTTGTATATTTTCTCTTCCATTTCCTTTATTTTGAGTTTCATTGATTGTAACTCTTGCTTGATTTGCTCCATCCCTGGAAAGGAAATCAGGAAGAAAATTATCTTTACCACGAATATATTGAATATCAAATTTGAAGTTAGCCATCCAAGATTGTATTCTAATTAATGGCTTATTAGCAACATTTGGTTCTAAATTGTTTTTAAGAAAATACTTGACTTGAGTATTATCTGTTCTAATAGTAAATAATTTTTTAATCAAATAATATTCATATTTAGCAACTCCTTTTTTGACAGCAAGTAATTCTTTTCTATTTGAGTCATATCTAGTTTCAACGTCTTTGAAAGTTCCCGAAGTATATGCAACTAATTTTTCAGGACATGTTTTTGAACAATCTTTATGACATGGGTAATTTTCTCCATGTTTTGATACTGCTTTTAAGACTGCTCCCCAACAATAGTCAGAAGCATATGTTTCAAGAATAAAATAGTCATCATCTTCTGCTATAGATAGTTTAGGAAGATTAGAACAGTATTTTTTAATGTGTTGGACTCTCTTAGTATCTTCATTGGTCCAATTCCAAACTTGATCCTTTTTTAGTTTATTTAGAAATGGCTTTTTAAGTAAAGCACATCCTTCGATAAATTGTTCAGAATAATTCAATAATCCTAAAAAGCTTTGTAGCTGTTTTTTGTTTATTATTTCGTCAGGGAATTCAAGTAATTTTTCTCCAATATGAGATTGTAATTGAATTTCTTCTTCTTTGATGATGAGTCCTAAAAACTCTATTTTTGTCTTAGCTATTTCAGCTTTCTTTTCTGAGAGTATTATTCCATGTTTGTTGATAATATATGCAAATTTTTCTAGGTGTTCTAGATGTTCTTTGTAAGTAGTAGAATGTATAAGTATATCATCAATATATATTACACAAAATTTTTTAATTGGTTTAAATACTTCATCCATTCTTCTTTGATATATTTGGGGTTCATTTTTTAATCCAAATGGCATTACATTCCATTCGAATTGTCCTAAAGGATTAGGAGTACTAAATGTTGTTAGTGGTTTACTTTCTTCATCTAGACATATTTGCCAAAATCCGCTTTTGCAATCAAACTTAGAATATACTTTGCTATTCTGTATGGCCTTTATGAGAATATCTTTATTTGGTAAATAGTATCCATCAAATTTGGTTTTCTCATTTAGTTTTTTATAATTTATAACCATTCTGGCTTTATTTCTTTTTATTTCGACATGGTTCCTAACCATAAAGGCTGGGCTACTATGTGGACTTTTACTTGGTCTAATAATTTTTGCTTTTAATAATTCTTTTATTTGTATATCAAATTCTTTTATGTCTTCTTGACTATATGTCATAGGCTTGACTCTAATTATGACATTTGGTTCTATTAATTCTATTTTTGCCGTTGTTTTATTTATGGACCATTTTTCTAATGGATTTTCTGAAAAGTTATTTTTAAGATTTCTTTTTATTCTTTCTAGCTTTTCATTTTCTGATTCACTTATTTGGAGGTTTATACTATTGTATAATAGTGATTTGAAATTTTCTTTTTCTATTTCTGTATAACATCCACCACGCTGGGTTGAGGATCTCTGATGGTTTATTGGTTTTTGAGCTATGGATACAGCTTTTTGTATTTGTGGTACAATTATTTTATGGTTACAGGGTGTTGTGAATTCAAATCTTGTAGGATTTTTATATTGTGTAAATGGTGCATAATCTTCTAAGATGAATGTCTGTCCTAAAAGAATGTCACATTCTATTTTGGGGGCATAGTAAAGTTCTCTAACTATGACTTCTCTATTTCCTAGTAAGAATGGTATATTTTCAGCATATAAAGAGTATGGTTCAAATAGGCCGCTAGCTGTTTGAGCATAGTATTTCTTTTTAGGGTCTGTTTTCCAGTAAGAAGCTGGTAAAACATTGTATTGTGCTGTACATAATGTTGATCCTGTATCTAGATAAGCATAAAATGTAATTCTACAGTATTCAGGTAGGTTGAGTTTTATTTCAACATAGGGACTTAATGGATTTGTTATGTTCTTTGTTATAGATTTATAACTAATCATCATGTAGTTAGTAAATCTTTTCTTCTCACTAGTAATCCTTGGGATATGTTGTTCTTCAAGGTTAATTGTTACTTGCAATTTATTATTTTGAATGCTATATGGTTTGAACATATCTAAAAAGTCCATTCCTAATAGGATTGGTGCATTTGTTTCTATCCTATTGGGATCTTTATGTATAACTATAGTTATAGGGAATTGTTCTCCTCTTATATTAGTAAGTATAAGATTCATTTCTACGAATTTTCTGATTTCATATTCTATCCCATGATAATCTTTATATTTATATCCTTGAGGTAAGTCTTGTTCTGGTAGAATATTAACTGTATTTCCTTGAACATGGCTTGATCCTGCTCCTGTATTTATTAGGGCAATTATTTCTTGTATTTCTCCTGTAGGTTTTATCCATTCAGTTAGGATATAGAATTGTTCTTCTATTCCATGTCTATCTAGTTTGGCTAGTATTGGTATATTCTTTTTCCAATAGTTTTTTGGAGTGGATGTCTCTCCTATATAGCTTTTCCTAGGAAGACTGAGACTTCTTCTAGGAGGGAATTTTGCTATCATATTTCCTATTGAGTCTATAGAAACATTGCCTTGTAGATTACTGGTTTGTCCTGTTTCTCCAATTGTTTTAATTTTTCTTTTGAAATCTAAAACAAATTCTTCAGGTATTTCAATTTCGTGAGATCTGAATTTTCTAGGTGGAATAGCTTGTGCTAATTCTTCAAATCCTTCTTCAATTTTTATTTCTTCAAAGCTTCTCCTTATTTCCTGATGGTGGCTTGTAGCAAATATAGATCTTATGGTAAGACTTACTGCCTTAGATTTTTCTGGCATTTCTAATCTGTCTATTTTATGATATAGATTCAATGATATATCTATATTTTCATCTAATAGAGATACTGCAAATCCTGGTTTTAAGGTAAATATAAGCTTTTGGTATACTAAATTTCCTGAAACAGCTCCTAAAAGGGCGTCTATAGGATCATGTAGTATTCTATTATCCATGCAGAATATATTGACAGGTATATCCATTCCTTGTCTAAAAAATCCTTTCATAAGAATCTGGATTCCTCCAATTTCTACATTCTTAATTTTGTTTCTAATATCGGGCTTTATTTTACTTAATTCTTCGTTTACCCATTTTCTATTTAGTATGGGAATCGTTGTAGATCCTTTTACGTTTTCTATATAAATAGGAACTTCATTATGTTTTATAACATAAATAGTTTTGTTTAACTTTGGCAGTATATTCCAAAATGTTTTATTTTTGAAGACATCTTTTTGATTCAAGGATAAAACTTTCTTCATTATTTTATCATATTTTTCTTCTTCGAATGTAACAGTTTGGCTTATTCCTTCAATATTATCTATGTTAGTTTCTTGTATTTCCATACTTTCTTCTATTCTTACTTCATTCATAAAGTTATAATTTATGAACTCATTATCTTCTTCACTTTCTATTTCACTATCGGAATAAATATATATAGTAGAGACTTCTGATTCAGTTTCACTAATTTCATAAGGTTCATATTCTGAATCATATATAGCTTCTTCGTATACTTCTAAAAATTTTGAATTGGTCTTATTTTTATGTTTATCTGGGCAGTTTGGTGCTATATGTCCTGGTTTTTGACATATAAAGTATTTACATTTTTTAATATATTCTTTCTTAGGTATCCAACCTTTAGGTTTCGTTCTCTTTTTAAAAGATTTTTTATTTGGTTTCCAATTCTCTCTTTTTTTTCTAAAATCTTTCTTTTTATAAGGTTTAAGAAATTTTTTGAATTTCTTTTTCTTTTTATATTCTTTTGGATAACATCCCCATTGATGAGTATGAAAGATATCTTGATTACAACAAAGGGGTTTTTTCTTTGTCATCTTTTTTATTGCTTTGTTATCTGCTATTTCTCTACACCATTTATTATTTGTATTGATAATAAATTGTTCTCTATTGCCAAAAGTATCATTTATTTCTGGATAAGTCATAACAGACCTAATCTTTTCATATTCTTGATGTATTTTTATGTTCCAAGGGTAAGGAAATTTTAGGAACATTATCTTGAGATAATTTAGTTTTTCATTATAACTCATATCTTTATTTAAAGCTTTTATATAGATTTTTTCAAAATCTCTTAAGTATCCTTTTAGCTCACACATATCACAAATTCTTAGATTTTCTAATTCTATTTGTGCTTCTAATTTTTCCCTTATTTCTTTCTCTTTACTGGTTTCTTCTGCAATTTCTCCTAGAAATTGTGCTCTTAAATATTTTTCTAATCTTTTTAATATATCCATAATTGTTTGGTTATTTAAATGTTCTCTTGTATTAGCTATCAATTCTTCTCCATATTTTATGTTACCTTTTATTTGGTCGGGGGTTTTCTTCCATAATTCTTCAACATTTCCTCTAAAGGTATGTTCAAGAAAATTGAAAGCTGTATATGTATCCCATCCTTTGCTAAATTGTATAGCAAGGCTAGAGGCTTTAACCCAAGCAGATATCTTTTTATCTTTGTCTCCTGAATCTAGATCTAACCATATTCCTGTTGTTGGTATTGGTTCTGTTAGATTTTCTATAGGACTTTCTTCTTTGGTAGTTATTTTGAAGTTGCCTTTTAGTTTGCTAGGACTTATTCTTTTATTAGGGTCTTCAACTTCCGGACTGAATTTATACCAAGTATAAAATTCACCTTCATCTGTCGGATATCTATAACTATCATATTCTTTGTCTTCTTTCTCTTTATTTACACCACTAGTCTGTCCTGGTCCTTCGTATCTTGGTGCAACAGGTGGTACAGGTCCTGAGCATACTGTAGGGTATATTCCTTCAGTTTTTGGTAGTGTAGTAGGTGTAAATGGAGGTTGTCTTACTGTAGGAGGGGTAGTAGAACTACTAACTCCTGTGGTACTAGTATTCATTTTAGTATTTCCTAAATTTATGTTGGCCATTTGTATTTCTAAATCTTCTAACATTTTTCTGTATCTCTCAGCATCTTCTCCTGAAGTTTCAAAGAATTTTTCTTCAAGATCTTGTTTGGTTTCATTCATTAAATTATATACAGACTCTAGAGTTTGAGGTTCTTCTCTAGTATAAATTTTTATATGTTTTCCTGTTATTGCTGTTGATATTTTAATATTTTCATTAATTTTTAAAAGATTTTCTGAAATATCTTTTAATTGAGTATTCATGTTTGGATTTAGGTTATAAGGTTCAAGTAGTTGGTAATATTTATTATTTTGTTCAAGAAATTCTTCTATTATAGTTTCTTGTTCTGTTGGAAAATTTTGTTTTACTTCATTCATCATAACAATATTTTCTTTTATTGATAATTTGTCTTTTTCTTCAAATTGAAATCCTAATCTTTTCCCAATTTCTGTAATTATTTCTTTATAATCTATTATTTCGTTTTCTATATTTATTATTCTTTCTTCTAGAGTTAAAGGTTTTCTTAATATTTTTATTTTTTCTTTTAACTCTTCTAACTCTTGTTGAGTTTTTAATAATTTTATTTGTTCATTTAATACTTTATATTCTTCGGAAAGTTTATTCCTAAAATTTTGTAATTTATGTTTATTTGTATTATTTAATATTTCAATTTGCAGAATTTCGTTTAGAATTTCTTGGTCTTCTTTTTTAATATATTTTTCTCCAATTAATCCAAATTTACATATCAAAAAGGTTTTTATCCAATTAATTTGTTCAATTATATTTATTTTTGATATTTTGTTATAATTATTTGACATAATTATATTTTTAACAGGCTTTGATACCAGTTTTGGGTGCGGAAACTTAAAATCGTAATTTATAAGGAGTAATATTGAAACTTTTTATATGTTAAGGATATTTTAAGAAATTCTTTATATGTTAAGGGTATTTTAGGTTTTATTTGGTCAAAGGCTCTTTTGAAGATTTAGCAATTCTTGGAGGCTATCTTGACTATATGCCACTTAAAAAACAGAGCCAAGCATGCACTAAGTTCTCTTTAGCTTTTGTCTTTTGATATTTTAATGAAAATATTGAGAAGTTTTTTTTTTCCATATTTTTTCTATTTCTCGATATTCACATTTTGAATCAACAAAATTTCTTATGTTAAACATATTTTTGCAATTTTTTTGCTGCGTTTTCTTCTAGTGACATTTTGAGTAGTTTTGTGGAGACCGTGCGAAATAAAATAGGCAGGTATGGCCTGGTAGATTGAAAGGATTGAATTTACTTTATGTTAAAAGATGAAGTTTTGAGGCATCTTTTATGTATGTTGAAGAGGATAAAAAAAGTGGGCGTGCAGACTTTGTTTTATGGGATTTTGTGTGGGTAATTTTTCGAATAATCAATATTCCACACATGAAAATTATAAGTTGGTGGCGGGTACTTCTAACGTTCTCAGCGTCGATCTGGTTCCATATTCAAGAGATTGTTTGTTAGATGAAGATGAGACAGTAATTTAAGGACGAACCTTTTTTTATCCCAACTCGAAAGATGCATTTGTAATCCAATTATTAGGCACGTTGAACGATCTAAAGAGGGACTATGGTTAATCGAGACATGCCGATACAACGATAAGGTGGACAGTCTTGGGCGGATCCCCTTTTATTTTGATTTAAATTAGTTATGTTTGTTATTTTTTTCATGTAAGCCTTATTAGTAATTTGTTGAGATTTTTAGGGGCCAAAGAAGCAATTATGATTTAAGTCTAATTGAGCTTGACTATATATAACTAACGCGACGGACAGTAAGTTCTCTTTAGCTTTTGTCTTTTAATATTTTAAGTAGTTGTAGGACGTGCGATGTACGTAAAGTGATTCGTAGAATATTTATGTTATTGTATTTTAATTTGTAATCTATACATATATAAAATAGTTCGAGTATAATTTACAGTAAATGATTTAAGAAAATCAGCATTCAACAAATATAAAATGGATAATCAAAAGATATTTATTAAATATAAATATAACAAGTAAATAGTTATTTGAACAAACTAAAATTTACAACCTAAAAGAATTTGTGGTTGATTGCATAACAGTTTTCGAACTGTTTACTAAGCAAAATAGTAGGAGTTAATACATATAATTTTCATAATCAACATTATAGTACTCTGTAGACAGACAAAAAGAAACAAGAAGAGTTTTGATCATCAAAAGTTGCTCTCAACGTATGTATATTCAAATCATAAATAATCTAACATGTTCATAAAATTATAAGTGTGATCTTTCATAAGCATCAAGATAAATAAAACATTATAACACATTAAAAAAACTTAAAAGTCAATGAAATTGGACTATTTGGGATATAAGATAGCAAAATCATTAATTAGCCCTACCTCTTTTATTCTTTTTTTTTTTTTTTACTTTATGGAATATATTTGTTCAAAAATATGAAAACAAATCCTCATCAGATCTCCATAGAAGCTCAATACGTAGAAAATTGTGTATCCATACAATGCACTTTGAAAATAGATTTTTTTTTTTGGTTAATACTTGGACAAATTTAAAACTAACTAACGAATCACAATTTTGAAGTTTAAGTACATATAATGATCAAATCGATATCAACAAATCTACAACTTTCAGATATTTCGAAAGAGTATTCCAGTTACAAATCTCAAGCATCTATATATCAACTATGAAATTTATGAATGTACAACTACTTGGCTAGCCTATCTTCAGATGTAGCTAAGGAACAAAACACCATTGTCCTATCCAAGATTATCAAATTTTATATGTAAGCCAAATTTCATATTGTCTTATAAATGAATCTACAATTTAATTGTTCCAAAAGTTAACTAAGGTACAAGCAACCTGTATGATACATATATAACTAAACGCAAATCAACATTTTTTTTTATAACAGTCAACAATTTTCAGGATATTTTAAGTCTTGGAAAAAAAGAAAAAAAAAAGACGTCATTCGACCAATAAAAATAGAAATTAAAGAGTAATTTGTATGCGACAAAAAAAAAAAAAAACTGCACTTAATCAAAATTTAAACCCATCATCATCAGCATGTTCTTTCTTTTCTTTTCAATAGATCTCATTATACATTGATTCCATTATATGTAGAAAATCGATTACAAATCTAACAAATAGATGTGCAAAGAAGTGCTCAAACTCACCGACAGAAATCACTTACCAAATAATAAAATTTGCAAATGGGTGAATCGATCATTTCTCTAATAAAATCTGCCTTTTTCTCCCCTCGGTTACAGTTTGCTATACTTTGTGCACAGATCAGATTCGGGTTTTGTATATCTGAATTAAGATCTTGCTTCGATTCAGTTCGTTTTATTACCAAATTTTTTCTTTTGTGACTGAGTTTGAAATAACGTAGAAGTCATAAGCAAAAGAGGGTTTGCAAGAAATCGGGGAGAAGACATTGGGCACAAATTTGTGATGTTATTGTATTTTGAATTAATAGAATTAGGTTGTTGAGCCACAAAATTGGAGTGCTATTGTGTTTTGGAGGAATAAAATTAAGTTGTTGGTCACAAAATTGTAGTGCTATAAATGATATACACGGGTATAACGTTTAAACAATAAACAAAAAGGGTAATTATATTCTCACTACAATTTTTATTATCTACACTACGTTTTAAATACAATAAATGTCCACCAATCTTTGAAATTGTCACTTGAATCCCCAACTTTTTTTACGCATTTTTATTGTTAAATTTCAATTAATTTTCACATCTTGTATCATATGACGATTTTTGTCTAAATATTCTGATAATAGTCACTCGCTACTTGTTGTCATGTTAGTTTTAATTCTAACAACTTAAAAACTTTTTGTCAATTTACTTACATATACTTCCAAAGCGCTAATTACGTACGCCCTTTGTGATGTGTGCATACTAGGCTTTGCATCCACCTTTACGGCTAATCTAGAGTGTAGCTCTGAATGTCCATCAATTACAACACGAAATAATAAAATCAAACATAAATAGATTATTATTTTATTATATTTCTATCTTAGGGTGCTTACTGTAAGAATTAATGTCCAAGGTCCAAATAGTTGGGTCGGACTTAATTCTTTATTGGACCAAATTAATTAATTAGATTAATTAATTGGGCCCGTTTGTTAATGGGTTCTAGTTGGACTAGAACTAAGGCTAGGGTTAGCCCTACCTATATATACAAGGGCCACAACAGATTAATAACAAGAGTTGTTTTTCCATTACTTGCTAGCACAAGCAAAAGACAACCCAATTAACTTCTCCCAAAATTCCGCTTTCATCTGTTCTTGATTGTGGAGTTCAGATCTGTTCTTGCTGTGTGGATCACCATTAGAGGCTGGACAATTGGATAGCTGTGGTATTGAAGATCGCACCTCCAGCCAATCAGATAATCAGATTCAAGACATTCATCAAAGGTAATATTCTATCACGAATCTTATCTAAGTACGAGGTTGATCCGGGCTTATAGGAATTGAGCATTTAATTTCCGCTGTGCATGTATACCTCAATTCCTTACAGTGGTATCAGAGCCTACCTTGTTACTTGTTAGAATTCGTTTGACTGCTTTGATGAATTGAACAATAATTATTATTGGTATATTAATTTAATTTGAGTTTTGACAAAATATAAAATTTTGAATTTTGAAATAAAAAATCTGAAATTGGATTTTAGATTTTAATTTTTATTTGGAACGGATCTTTTTTTTTGGCAAGGTGGTTGTAGGCGGCGATAGGAAATCGACCGCCATAGGTGCAGGTCCGCTGCCTTGCGAAAGCAGCGAACGGTCGCAGCGAAATCAGCGGTCGTCGCCGCTGATTTCGCGGCGGAACAACCGTAGGCCGCTGCTGGAAATAGCAGCGGCGACAGCTCCCTTTTTCGAACAGAAGATTTTGCTGTTGTTCGACAACAAACGGCGATGGCCGCCGGTGTTAGACACTGGCGCGACGACCGCCGGTTGTTTTTTTTTGTAAAACGGCGCTGCCTTGCTTTAGGGTTCTGCCGTTTTCAGCTTTCTGTTGATTATAGAAGACGCTCTTGTGCAATTTTTGAAATTGCAAAAGAAGCCCCCTAATTTCAAAAAAAAAAAATGGGTCTCTCTGCAATTTACGAAATTGCATGAGTAGGCCACTGTTTTAAAATTCACAGAAATGGTTTTTTTTGTGCAATTTGTGAAATTGCGTTGAAGGACCACTGTTTTAAGTTTTTTTAAGGATTGATTGTGCAGTTTTAGAAATTACACATCAAGTCCTCAAACATTAAAATGAAAAATTAAGGTCTTAAATGTAATTTTAATTATTTTTGAAAAATTGTAGATATTAATTCTTTTAATGTTGGTCAAATATTCAAAATTAATTAAAATCGTTTTTAAACAATATTTTGAATTTTTTGACCAGATTAAATTTTGACTTTATTTTATAAAATTACAATTTTGACCTTATACAAATTTTATCTTCAATTAGAGTGTGACTTTAAATTGAGAGATAAAATAATTTTTTGAAAAATCCCCTTATTTGAATAAAATTAATTGGTTAATTGGTTAATTGATTAATTTTATTATTGAAAAATTAAGTAATTAATTAGATTAATTATTTAATTCTGTTTAGTCCGTTCCAAAATGTCTAAAAGGTTTAGACTTATACTGTCAAAGCTGCAAATTTAGAAATTAATATATATATTTTTTAATATTAGATATTAAAATGGATGTTTAGTGGATGATTATGGACTCGACCCATGTGATTGGTTGTATGGTTAATTATTCATGTTGCTTATTGGTTGGGCCTGCGAGCTTATTATTTAATTAAATGGGCCTGCGAGCCTATTATTTATTTAATTAGATTTTTGAGTTATTTATTTATTATGGGCCTGCGTGTCCATTGATCAGGGCCTGCGTGCCAACTAGTATAGGATACAGGTTGCAACAGAAGATGGAGATGATTGCATTTAGCATTCGATGAACGAATGCAACGTCCCTTAGGAATTGACCAACTAATCTTCTTTTTGGCTCAAGAAGATTAGATAGATAAAGTCCATAATCATCCACGCTTATTATTATGTATGATTGATTGCATGTTGAATGTTGGTTAATATACATAAATGTGATGAGACAAACCCCTATTTATCAAAATATTAAATTCGTATTAAATGGTTAATACAACGTGCCTTCCATTGTTATAGTGAAAAAAAACCAGAGTCTATTATCGATGTCAGTTTGTTGAGTCGCTCAAGGCTGCTCGCTCATAGATATGTTTACCACTATAAAAATTCGATGTTTCTGAACAATGGGTCGAATTTAACTAGAATTTTATTTTTTGTTGAGTCGCTCAAGGAAATAAAGTTTTAGGGGCACAATCAAGTAAAACACATAAGATGTGTTCGACAATAAGTTGTCTACTTGATGATCTAGGAATCACATAGAGATGTGATTGATAAAGTATCTACCTGGATGTTTTATTAGGGCTTGTTGAGTCGCTCAAGGTTCTAATAAAACAAAAGGGATCCTAGCCCACTGGGAATCTAACCGGTTCTATTGATTAATGTTTGAGGGTCATTAATTTAATTTAAACAGTGGGAGTACAATTAATTTAATTTAAGTCAATGATTAAATTAATTTTCTATATTTAATTAATTTTCTGTCTTGTTATTTCAGTATTGAATCATGAGTAACCATATGAGTTTGAGAGGCATATTGGATGCAAACAAACTTACCGGGCCAAATTTTCTGGATTGGCACCGCAATTTGAGAATTGTTCTCAAGCATGAAAAAATTGGATATGTTGTTGAGCAACCTATGCCGGAAGCTCCCACTGAGGAGGCTACACCGGAAGAAGTGCAGGCTTATAATAAACACAGCGATGACGAAAATACTGCAACATGTGTGATGCTTGCAGCAATGTCACCTGAGTTACAAAAGCAGCACGAGGGTATGGATGCTTATACCATTATAATTCATCTCAAGAAGTTGTATGATGAACAGTCAAGCACTGAACGGTATGAGACATCCAAAAAGTTATACAGATGTATGATGGCAGAAGGATCTTCAGTCAGTGCTCATGTACTGAAGATGATTGGTTATACTGAAAAAATAAACCAATTGGGTTATGCCATGGACCATGAGCTGAGTATTGACTTGGTTCTACAGTCCCTGCCTGATAGCTTTTCGCAGTTCATTATGAACTTCAATATGAATAAGATTCAATGTACCCTGCCTGAGTTGCTGAACATGCTAAAGACTGTAGAGCCCAATATAAACAAAGGGAAGGGGCAAATTTTGGCTATTGATACCTCTAAGGGCACTAAGAGAAAATCAAAAAGGACCTTTCAGAAAGGATCCAAGAAAGCCAAATCTGCTGAAAAACCAGTCAAAGCAAACAAGACAAAATCCAAGTCTGATGATCCGTGTTTTCACTGTAGAAACAAAGGACATTGGAAGAGGAACTGCAAGGCATACCTCGCCACCCTGAAGGGAAAGAAGTCTACTGAGGCTCCTACTTCAGGTATCCTTTTCATTGAAATTAATTTATCTACTCCTTCAGCTTCTTGGGTATTAGATACCGGATGTGGATCTCATATTTGCACAAATATGCAGGGGCTAAAGAATAGTAGATTACTGCAAAAGGGAGAAGTAGACCTACGCGTTGGGAATGGAGCAAGAGTTGCTGCCTTGGCTGTAGGAACATACTTTTTATCGTTGCCTTCGGGCCTTGTTTTAGAATTAAGAGACTGCTATTACATTCCTGATATTACTAAGAACATCATTTCTATTTCATGTTTGGACATGGATGGGTTTTTCATTAAGATTAAGGATAAACGTTGTTCTTTATATCTTGATGATGTGTTTTATGGATGTGGGAATTTTTTTAATGGCATCTATATTCTAGACTTGGAATGTCCTATAATGAGTATAGACAACAAAAGGCATAAAGGCAATAAGGTTAACAACTCATACCTTTGGCATTGCAGACTGGGTCATATAAATGAAAAACGCATCACCAAGTTACATAAAGATGGATACTTGGATTCAAATGATTATGAATCATTTGATAGATGTGAGTCATGCCTGATGGGCAAAATGACCAAGACCCCATTTACTGGAAAATGAGTCAGGGCTGCAGACGTTTTGGGACTCGTACATACTGATGTATGTGGACCAATGTCTACAGATGCTAGAGGTGGCTTTTCTTACTTCATCACATTCACAGATGACCATTCTAGATATGGTTTCATCTATTTGATGAAATTCAAGCATGAAGCCTTTGAAAAGTTCAAAGAATTCAAGTAAGAAGTAGAAAGGCAAACCGGGAAAAAAAATTCTAACACTTAGATCTGATCGAGGTGGAGAATATTTGAAGGGTGAGTTTTTAAACTATCTAAAAGAGAATGGGATTCTCTCGCAGTGGACTCCACCGTATACACCACAACTAAATGGTGTATCAGAAAGGAGAAACCGCACCTTACTAGATATGGTGCGATCAATGATGAGTCGCGCAGTTCTTCCAAAATCGTTTTGGGGATATGCACTTAACACTGCATGTCACACACTAAATCGTGTCCCATCTAAATCGGTCGATAAAACTCCATACGAGTTATGGAAAAGAAAAAGACTCGATCTTTCATACATGAAAGTTTGGGGCTGCGACGCTTATGTGAAGCGCGTAGAATCAGATAAGCTAGGAGCTAAATCTGATAAATGCTTATTTGTGGGGTATCCAAAAGAAACTGCTGGATACTATTTCTACAATCCCATCGAGATGAAAGTCATCGTATCGAAATATGCCGTATTCTTAGAGAAAGAGTTCATTCTAAGAGAGACCAGTGGGAGCAAAGTAGATCTTGAAGAGGTTCAAGAAACCAAAAATATAGACCAATTAGATGAGCCAATAGTTGAGCCTGCATTTGATGAGGCACATATTGGAAGTGGGGAATCATTAGTCCCCGAGGACACAGCAGCTCTCCGTAAGTCGAGTAGGGTCATTCGTCCTCCTAGGAGATACGATCTCTTAATTACCAATGATGCATTGCTAATCGAGGAAGATGAACCCACTACTTACGCAGAATCGAAGTCAAATGTTGACTCAAAGAGATGGCAGGAAGCCATGGAATCCGAAATGAACTCCATGTATGAAAACAAGGTTTGGACCTTGATTGACCCGCCTGAAGGGGTAAAACCAATAGGCTGTAAATGGGGTTTACAAGAAAAAGGTCGACATGGATGGTAATGTTCATACTTACAAGGCAAGATTGGTTGCGAAGGGTTACAAGCAAAGACAAGGAATTGACTTTGACGAAACTTTCTCACCAGTAGCCATGTCTAAATCAATTCGGATTCTGCTTGCAATAGCGGCATATTATGACTATGAGATATGGCAAATGGATGTTAAAACCGCATTCCTTAATGGGAATCTTAGTGAGGATGTGTACATGACACAACCAGAAGGTTTTGAATCTACAGAGCCAAACAAGATATGCAAGCTACATAAATCCATATATGGATTAAAGCAAGCCTCTCGGAGCTGGAATCTTCGTTTTGATGAGACAATCAAAATGTTTGATTTTATCAAAAATGAAGATGAACCATGTGTGTATAAAAAGGTTAGTGGGAGTAAAGTTGTATTTCTAATTTTGTATGTGGATGACATACTATTACTAGAAAACGATGTCCCAATGCTAAAATCAGTAAAATTGTGGTTATCCAAAAATTTCTCCATGAAAGATATGGGAGAGGCGGCATACATTCTCGAAATAAAGATCTATAGAGATAAATCTAAAAGAATGCTCGGCCTATCTCAATCTACGTACATAGATAAAGTCTTGAGAAGATTTAGCATGAAAGAGTCCAAGAGAGGACTCTGTCCCATCGGGCATGGGATCTATCTCTCAAAAGAGATGTGTCCAAAGACACAAATTGAAAAGGATCGCATGGATAGAATTCCTTATGCATCAGCAATAAGATCTATCATGTATGCCATGCTATGTACTCGACCAGATGTTTCATATGCTTTGAGTGTCACAAGCAGGTTCCAAGCGAACCCTGGCGAGAAACATTGGATCGCAGTCAAGAACATCCTTAAGTACTTGAAAAAGACTAAGGACATGTTCTTGGTGTATGGAGGAAATGAACTTAGAGTTCAAGGTTATGCCGATGCTAGCTTTCAGTCTGATAAAGATGATAGCAAATCTCAATCTGGATATGTATTTACTCTAAATGGTGGTGCAGTCAGTTGGAAAAGTTTCAAACAAGAAACGACTGCTGATTCAACTACAGAAGCCGAATATATAGCTGCTTCAGAAGCAGCAAAGGAAACGGTCTGGATCAAGAAGTTCATTTCAGAACTTGGAGTAGTTCCTAGCATTGTTGATCCAATATCTTTGTATTGCGATAACAATGGAGCCATCGCACAAGCGAAGGAACCCAGGTCTCATCAACGATCCAAGCTTATATTGAGGCGATATCATCTCATTAGGGAGATAATCCTGAGAAATGACATAAAGATAGAAAGAGTCCCAACTGATGACAATGTAGCAGATCCTTTGACAAAGCCGTTGTCCCAGCACAAGCATGATAGTCATGCTAAATCTATTGGTATTAGATACATGAGTGATTGGATCTAGTTTGTATGGGACGTTTTATATACTCTTTGTTAGACATCGAAGTGTATGAATAATTTTATTAATTAAATATTTTGTCTACATTTTAATGGCAGATCTGTTATTTTAAATTTTATTATTTAGAATAATAGAGTCCGAAGAAAAGTTCACAGTAACTTGTTAATCACAAGGTGTTGTGATTGTGATACACAAGTTATAAATAACTTATTCTTGAAATATCCCTAGTCATAGTAATAATGAGATACGGATATCATTATTGCGGATAGACTAGCATGTGTTGCATTTCTTTTAAAGAAAGTAGCTGATCTCACGAGCTAAGATGTAGAGGGACATCTGAATGAACACATGAATGCATTGTTATGAGAACATGACATTGGATGATCCGCCTAGAGATTCCACATGGATAACTATCCAAGCGTCAGTGGTAAATCTCTAATGTGCGGTTGTGGATTTGGTCCTTTGACTTGAGGACATCATAGTCTTATATGAGGACCACTGTACTTTGGCGAGCGTTTGATGGGGCTCGAAGATTTGAGTCACCAGGAAGACGTCGTACGGGTATAGTGAGAATCATATGAAGGTTGTGAATGTCCAATATGAGGATTCGTCACTCCTCGAAAGTAGGAGATTATAACCTGCATTTTGCCCACTTAAGTTGATATAAATTTCCTCGGCCGGGGTGGAGTTATGAGTTGAAAATGTTTCAATCATAACTAGATTAAATCAACGAAGAGTTGTGGTGAATAACATAATTGGTTGAAATGAGATTGACGCTGATCCATATCTCTTAACCAATTGGGTTATATTGATGAAGGGATTATATTTCCACGGTAATCGCACATATATTGGTTCTGTCATACCACATGACATTTTCCTTCACATGGATTGCCTTGACACATTGCTAGATGTCAATCTTGGACGGCGACGTGAATTGATCGATCTCGGTGAATCGATGAGAATATCACTGCGTTTGCCATCGTGAATGGGAACCTAATGGGTCACACACAAAAGGCGAGAATTGAGCATCTGGAATTGGACCTTGTCCAAGTAGGAGATTGTAAGAATTAATGTCCAAGGTCCAAATAGTTGGGTCGGACTTAATTCCTTATTGGACCAAATTAATTAATTAGATTAATTAATTGGGCCCGTTTGTTAATGGGTTCTAGTTGGACTAGAACTAGGGCTAGGGTTAGCCCTACCTATATATACAAGGGCCACAACAGATTAATAACAAGAGTTGTTTTTCCATTACTTGCTAGCACAAGCAAAAGACAACCCAATCAACTTCTCCCAAAATTCCGCTTTCATCTGTTCTTGATTGTGGAGTTCAAATCTGTTCTTGCTGTGTGGATCACCATTAGAGGCTGGACAATTGGACAGCTGTGGTATTGAAGATCGCACCTCCAGCCAATCAGATAATCAGATTCAAGACATTCATCAAAGGTAATATTCTATCACGAATCCTATCTAAGTACGAGGTTGATCCGGACTTATAGGAATTGAGCATTTAATTTCCGCTGTGCATGTATACCTCAATTCCTTACACTTACCCAATCTTTTAGAGAGAAACCAAAAAACATGTTCACTAATGACCTTTTAAATACATATCTCTATTCACTAGAACATTGTTTTAGTAAATAAAGATATATTATTAATCTCTCAAGTTAAATATGATTTACCATATTATTAATATCTTAATTAAGTATAAGACCAACTCACAATTGTCTTATTTCATCAGCAATTAATAAGGTAACCAATTTTTTCTACTAAATAATATTTGATAATTTTTCACCAAAGGAATACACACGATAAAAATTCACATATTACAATTTCTTCATCAATAAACAAGTGGGAGGTGCCCTTACCAGAACTGGTAATTATTATAATCTTATTATTTATTAATTCTAAGCACCTCAGTAGCTACTGGCTAAGAAGAAGATAAGCGTCCACCGCTTTAGTTGTTGCGAATGCAAAGACCATATAGATATCTGGAGGTGGAACCACTGGAAGAGCTTTTTCATAGTCAATAGTCCATTTAACAGAACCATTGCTGACAGTAATGGTGAACTGGTAACTTTTGTACAGCTTTAAAACATCTCCTTCCAAAGCTTTGTAAGTTACAGATCTTTCTGCATCATTTATTGCTTCAGTCCTCAGCTTCACCGTCTCAGTAATGGCTCCTATCAACCAGATATCGTTTCTTTAGTGTGTACGGCTAGTCTAAAAACTTAAGTTGTAATTATATGACAAAAAAAAAGGGCAAATAATACAATTATTTATTCTTAGTTTCTTACCAACCACAAAAGAGTAAAAGAGGACAGCACCAACAGACCCCTCCGCTCCTTCAATCACTTGAACACTTTTAAAACCTGCAGGAAATATATTAACAAGATCACTCATGTTGTTTCTAAAGAAACCATAAAACTTGTCAGCTGAAGATAGTATTCCAGTGGTTGCTTCAAGCTTTTGAGACATGGTATCTAACTATCAATTATAAGCTGAAAACCCTAGTATAATCAAGAATGTTTTGGGGGGATAATATTTATAATGTTGGTTTAATATGTATCTGCAAATTAAATTAATATTGTAATCAAACATGGATTGTATGGTGTGACCTTACACCCTCAAAATCTATAAATGGGCCTTGTTGAAGATTTTTATTGAGCTTTCATTGATTAATTAACTTTGACTTCCAATATGAATCAAGAATATATCCATCACTATTTATTTACCCCAAATGACATATAATATTTATTCAGCGAAAAAAAGAAGAAGAAGAAATATAAAATATATTATCCTGCTCTCCCATTTTTTTGTGCTGAAAAAATATGATGGCGTTTTTTAAGTACGTACTCCAATCACTTCTTATTTTTTAACACTTTTTTCAATATTTATTATTTTTTCTAATATTTTATTTTGACATGATTTCCTCATAATTATTATATGATTTTTCTTCAATTTTTCTAATTTTATTTTGTATATACTATTTAATTTAGTCAACATATTAGTATTGAAAATTAGAATTATTTGAAGAGAAAATTATAGCAAATGTCATTTTGCATATCATAAATAGCAAATTTTAAAAATAAGTTGAAAATGATCATTTTGGACAAATATAACCTCAAACAATTACTTAAACACCAAGTTATCCTCTTCAAATCTAATTCAAAAATCAGATCTATTATTTCACTAAAATCAAATTTTGCTCTACCACCCATCACATTCGTGCCACCGTTCGGCACAGGTAACCCACCTCAAATAAGTTACTTTTTTATAAAATAATTTAGATTATAAAAGAACAAAAATTCAATAGGTCTTGTGCTAGATTAGTTTGATTATTTTTAGATCTAAAAATATGTTGAATATAATTGCCTAAAAATTGTTGGAATAAATTGGATTCATGGATTAATGTCTGGTTGGAAAAAAATGTAGAAGAAAAAAAAATTAGTTCATGGATTAATGTTTGATTGAGCAATTTTTGTTAGAACTGTCTTGAAAAAGAAAAAAAATTCTACTGTGGCCAGATAGTTGAGGATGTTGAACGACGGTTTAACTGTCAGAAAACAAGAATAAAATTTTGGTCAACTTTCGGTTCGATAGTTGACCAATTTTTTATTTTTTTTTAGCGACAGTTGAATAACAAATAAAAATCAAATGAGAGCTGAATTTTATTCTGAAAGTTGAACTATCTTTCTGCAAAATGGTAAACATGACTTTTTTGTATCAAAAAATTGATATTTTTGCAAAATGTTATTAAAAGTTGCGACACTCTGCATTTTCCTAAGAGCATTTATAACAGTTTGTATATTTAAAGAGCATCTTTAGCATTTTAAAGAACACCATTAAATTTAAAGAGCAATTTTTTTTAAACATTCCAATAGCCTCTTTATTTCCACTCTTTATTTTACTTTTTTCAAAAAGAATTTAATATATTTTCCTCTCATATCTTTTTATCATATACTAGTGAAATTCACGTGCGTTGCACGTGTTGTATTTTAATTAAGTATTTAATAGTGTGGTTATTGTTAATAAGTTTTTGTAATTATTTTCTCACTTATGAAGGACTAAGTAAAACGTGTATTAAAATTTATTGAAAAAAGGAAATATTATTTAAAGGTGGGCAATATAGTTTCAATTGATTTTTAACAAGAACATTTTTCATTTTTAGATGATGTAATGAATGGTATGTAGTTCACTAACAGAATTGATTAATACAAATCCTAGAATTGAATACTTCAATTATAATCTCACAAGATTATTATGTTGCTTTAAAGTTTAAACTTATTTCATATTTCTGCTCATTATGACCCGACTTTGTAAATTATTTTAATTTTTCAATTTAATTTTGTTCATACTAATGTATCAAACATTCAAAAAAGTTTAAATCGTACAACTGTCGTAAGATATACATAAGATTTCTTGTGAACTCGCGGTAATAAGTAGTAAAAATACTTATTATAGATTAGTATAAGTTGTTAATTAGTAATTTTATTTTCTTGGTATATTGGACATGGTTGTACTCATGGATATATTTTCCTTCTAAACTTTCTACCTTGAGAGTAATATACTCTTTCTTTTTTCTTGCATAGTGCAAGATTTTGCACTTATGGGTAAATCTTCTTGGATTTAATTGTAATTTGATATTTTGATTCAGTAATCGCTAGAAAAAATGACTGAAAACTATGTATTTCTTGTAATCTTGATAATTGTGTTGCTAACTTAATATAAATAATTAATCGAAGGAAAGTTGTTTCAATTGTAAATGATTTTGAAGTTCAAAGTGAGTTGCTTGGTATATATTACTATGGCTTGGCCTTTTAAAGTGGGTTACTTGGTATATGTTATTATGGTTCAGCCTTTAGAGCCTAATATGTGTGTGCTCGCGAGCGCTTGTGTGTGTGGAGCTCAATCTTGTTTTAATGGTTTAAATTATTAGGTATTTGGATAGCTTATATTTGGAGAAAAACAAAAATAATATTTGATTGGGTATCTAAAATAATCAACATATCTGCAAAAATTTTGGGCGATTTTTTGAAAGACATGACTAAAGTCGGAAGGAAGACAAACAAGACGACCAAAGAAAGACGAGAAAAATGGCGAAACGTTTGAAAAAAATTAGGGTTGAAAAAAAATCTATAATTGAAAAAAATTATAATGAAATAAAGGATATGGAAACAGGGAAAAGTAAAAAAAAAAAAAAAAAAATAGTAGTTGGGCATAGCCGAATGTTGGGAAAAAAATCGTTGAAAAAATCTCCTATTAGAAAAAAAAATAAAAAGGAAATAAACGACAGGAATGAGGAAAAAAGTTTTTAAAAAATTAAAAGTAGTTGTGTACTCATTCCCAAGAACATTGTCCAAATTGAGTCCCTCTTTTAATATAATATAATATATAGTGATAGTGATATTGAATATTGATATTGATGATGGAAAAACAAGAAAGGAAAATTTAATATTATGTGGGCACACATTCCTAGTAATAATGCCAACAATAAGTTCTCTCTTTTAATATATAGGGATTTTTCTCCCAACTTGTATATATTATTTAATTAAAACCAACATATCAAATATTGAAAATTGAAACTATTTCAATGCATTTAATAATAGATAGAGAGAGAGAGAGAGAGAGTTTGGCTCTCCAAATATAGAGAGCCAAACTCACTCTCTAAATTAAAATGTTAAGAGCATCTTTAATAGATTCTCTATTTATAAAGAGTATCTTTAGCATTTTTAAGAGCATCTACAAATTTAGAGATTAAAATTTTTTAAGTGCTCCAACAATCTCTTTATATTTAACACTTTATTTTACTTCTTCCAATAAGTATTTATTATTTTTTTCATTTATTTTATTTTAACATGCATTTCTCCTAATTATTATATGATTTTATTCAATTTTTTTCATTTTATTTTGTATACACTATTTAATTCAATTATTATATGAATATTGAAATTTGAAATTTTTTGAATGCATTTAATTATAGAGAGTGAATTTGGCTCTTTGGAGAGCCAAACCCACTCTATATTTTAAAAAGTTAATTTAGAAAGTCTGTTGAAGCATAATTTTAAAGTTTTGCTCTTTAAAATAGAGAGAATTTTATGTTTAAAGAGTCTATTGGAGATGCTCTAAATTGGAGAGTTCATTGGAACAAAATTTTAAGCGTTGACTATTTAAATTAAAGAGTAATCTGTTTTTAGAGTATCTCCAATGCAACAATGTCTATTATGTATATGTGGCAAATGACATTGACATTATATTAAAAAACTTCTCCAATGCAACAATGTTCATTGTGCAAATGTGACAAATTATTATTAATTTTTTAGAAAAAAGAAAGAGAGAGAAATGTATTGATTGGATATAAATTATTAAATTAATGGTGGACATTGTCAAGAACAATGTCTAGAATTAGACATTGTGCTAGACACCTTCTAGCATTAATTGTGCCACATAAGCACTTTTTGACCATTTGTCAAAAAAAGTACTCTTGACATTGTTACATTGGAGATGCTCTTAAAGAGTTTGTTGGAGATGCTATAAATTTCTACATTCCACTTCTTTGAATGCATTTAATTATAGAGAAGGAGTTTGACTTTCTAATCTTTGACTCTATTAATTTGAAGAGTCTCTTGGAACATAATTTTAATGGTAAACTCTCTAAATTAAATAGAGAGCATTTTATATTTAAAGAGACTTTTAGAAATGTTCTTATATAATTAAAGGAAAATTAATAAATAATATTCATTACATATATGGTTGAGTGAGAATATAGATAATTCGGATTGTATATTTTGAGTAACCAAATGGTTATACTCGATGCATTCACAAATTAAATTGAGCTGTCATTTTTTTTTTTTTTTTTTGCATTAATACTTTTTGTTAGGTTGTGAGAAAATCACCATTAGGCAACATAATCAAATGATAACTCTTTTTTTAACGAGTAATCAAAAGATACTTAAACGATAATATAATATATGCAGTTGCCATCGATTAATTAGTTCATCGCATCGTCTAGATATGCAATGTTTTAGTCGTCCTTAGAACTTGTTTCTCATAGATTTTGTTTTTACATAAACTTGCTTCCTTTGTCTCTTGAGTCTATCTTGATTAATGGCATGTATAGACGCAACAAACGATTAAATATTGCATCTTTCAAACTAATATGTATTAAAAGAATACCTTATTTGGCTAGTAATTTTTTTGTTAGAAAAAACTAGAAGAAATGTTATACGTGCGTCTATATTACTACATCTAAAAGGGAAAAATATTTTTAAATTATTATACCTTTACAAACTTTTTAAAATTCCATACTTGCTCTCAGTATTCATTAATATAAAGTTATCTTTTAATATTTTATTTATTATTTTTTTAATGTTCATCACATTAAATTTTTAACAATTTATTAAATATACAATTAAATTTTTTAAATATTTAATCTATTAAATTAAATATGAAGGTGAAAAGTTGATGTCGATTTTTTTTTTTTTTTTTTGGCATTACGTAGATGAAAGAAATGAATGAGAAAAGTTATAACTTTGTTTATTACCACACTAGAATTCAAATCATGGTTGTCAAAACTGAAATTAAAATAAAAAGATTATTTTTAATACATTAGATTACAATGATCATGAACATGTTTGGTTCAATTTTTTTAAATTCTTTTTTTTTTTTTTTCTCAAACTCATTTTTAACTACATATTTTATGGAACCCACAATTTTTATTAACTTTTAACCATACATTATATTAATTTTTTTGCAAAATCTCCTAAATGATTACTTTTAAACCCCACCAAACATATACTATTGTTCAGAACTAATGTTTGAAACTTTTTAAATTTTAAATTTTATTTAATTTTATTAATATATATATATATATATATATATATATATATATATATATATATATATATATATATATATATATAACGTTGTTCTCATCTTCTTCTGTCCCTTAACAATATTTTCACAACATAGATAAGCATTGACACTTCTTTAATTTTTGTTTCTCACTTACATTTATGACGTTTTCATTTATATTATCAAATCAAACGCGTCTAATAAAAAGAGAACATACACAAAAAAATATTTTTTTTACAAGAAATTACCATTATAACAAATGTACAGTATTATGTAGTCAATCATTACATTCTTTCACAATAAAATTGGTAATTATTAATTTTATTTTTCGTAAAATGCAGCCCTAAAAATTATTAAATTCTATAAGATTTGATATCAACGGTTCGTTAAATTACCGAAAGGTCTTCATTGGGTTCAAGTTATTGTTGGTATTATCACTATATAAAACTCATCCCTGATTATATTTGTGCTTCCATGAATGCAATTATCTTTTAATATTTTATTTATTACTCTTTTATTGTTCATTATTATCGTACATTAATTTTTTAGAAATTGATTAAATGTACCATCAAAATTTTTAAACATTCATTCTGTTAAATTAATTATGAAGGTGAAAATATTATCTCAATTTTTTTTTTTTTTTTTTTTGGCATTACGAGATGAAATGAATGAGAAATTGGTTTTTAAAAAATGAATGGAAAAAATTGCAACCTTGTTTATTACCTCATTAAAATTTAAATAATGGTTGTCAAAAGTGAAATAGAGATGAAAATATTATTTTTAATATATGGTACAATAATTTTTTTTACAAAAAGAAAATACAAAAAAAATAATAAATTAACAAAATAGGAAAAAAATTAAAATTAATGACATGGATTGAGAATTTTAATCTATTTTCATTTAAATTAATTTTTTTTATTTATTATTTAAATAACCGATAAGGGCTTGAATTATTTTTTTAGTATTTAGAATTTTAATTTGTTTAGAAATTTTGTTTATATAAATTTTGTTTTCTTTATTTTGAGTGTTTTCTATATTTTCACTGAAAACACTAAAAACGTCAAAAATGTTTTTGAGTTTTGTGTTATAAATTTAAATTTGTTTGTGAAAATTAATTTTCAACAATATTCTCAAAACATAGGCAAGCATTGACACTTCTTTAATTTTTTTTTTTTCTTACTTACTTTTATCATATTTTCATTTAAATCAGACACACTTTACAAAAATAGAATACACAATGAATATTGTTTACAAGGAGCTACTACTCCAACAAAAGTACAATATTATGTAGGCGCCATTTGGGATTGATTTTGGAGCCCAACTTCTGATTATCAAACAATCATAAGTTAATTTAGGTATTTGACAAAAATTTAAAAGTGATTATAAAATAATTTGACTCACCTGACAGCAGACTTTGAGAAGAAGCAAAAGAGTAGTTTTTCATATTTTTCTTTTAGCTTTTCATTTACATATTATTAAAATATATATTTTACCCCTAATTAATTAAACTAATTTCTTTAATACGCATTTGAGAAACCGAATTGATGCAAGTTGGATACATAAAAAATAATATAAATTTAATTAATTTTTGCACTATATGACTATACTTTTATTTTATAATTTTTATAAAATTTGAAATTTATTAGGTGTTTATTATTTTTATTTTAAAATAATAATAATAAATGCATTGTCTTGTTAAAAAATATTTGACTAGGCAAAAAAAATAAAGTTTACCACTCGTGATAATAATAATAATACAAAATAACATTATAAATGTCCATTTTAGTAATTTAATAACGTTACAGTAATAAATCACTTTTATTTACCAAACGCTCAACTGCTGCTTTTGAAACATACAACAATTTTGAAACAAGAGTTTACCAAATATTTATCTGATTTTTCATATAGCTGATTTTTTCTGCAGCACAGCAGAAGCTGATTATCTTAAAAACATAGTGTTATCATTAGATTTGGGTAAGGCCTCCTAGGCCCAGTAAAGGCTTAGACTAGGCCCAACGAGAGTCTTGTAAATTCATATAAGAAATCTTAGACCCAAGTTAGGCCCAGCGAAGGCCACGTGAATACATTAAAAGCCTCGGAGCCCAGTAAAATATTAACACTCTTAAACCAAGTATAGAGAAGCCCATGAAGGGCCTCGACATTCATGGTCGACCCTGTGAGTTTCGCTGGCAACCGAATTTTTCACAGATTTGTGGACGATATCTCAGAATGACCATAGATATATTTAAAAAAAGATTGTGTTTAATTGTCACACGGATTCTCACAAGGAAAGTAAATCTCAATCTCCTAAAGATTAGGCAACACAATGGTATGAATCAACTCAAATAAGGGCTAAAATTTAGGAGACTACATTGCCAACCAATTACCCTTATCTAATAAGGAAGGAGAATCCAATCAGAAGTCTAATTGATTGTTTTACCTAAATCAATTAGAACTCTAAAGCTATAAATACAACGTCTCCAATTATTCTAAGGAACGCACTTTTACGCATTATTATCACCCCTAAACTCTACTCAAATCTCTGTCTGCTTGTCCCTTTCACACCCAATTATTTTTATCCCCCGTATATTGTCCTATATACCGGCAGTTGACTTGATCGTCGGAGTACCAACGATCGGCAGACCCTTTTTCCCTGGTGATCTTGGTGCCTAACGGTCGTCCTAGTGTACAGGTAACATACAGGTTGGCAAATGAGTGACTGGAGATTTGTTGAAGCGTGAACGCGACAAATTCCGACGTCAACACATAGCAATACCAAACCAAACCGTAGTCAATCATTAAATTCTCTCACAATAAAATCAATTATTAATTTTATTATTCTTAAAATGTAGCATTGGAGATCCTATTAATACATCGTTAATTCTATAAGATTTGAATCAAAGCTCAAATCACCAAAAAGTCTTCACTATGTTCAAGTTACTATTCATATTACTACTATATAAAACTTATCTCTGATTACAATTGTACTTCTATGAATATAAATAAAATATCAACATCAAACAATACAATACAATACAACACAATATGTTATTAAGAATTGTGTTTTTTTTTTTTTTTTGCAATTACTATTTTAACATTTTAATTATTAAAAAATAAAAAATAAAAATTTTGAAAATATTAAATATTGACAATATTATTACAAAAACACGTGCAATGCACGCGTGTCTAACTAGTACATTTAAAAGGTCCTAAAAAAGAGAAACATTTCTAGACCAAAATATCATCACTCATATTTTAGATTTTTTAATTTATCTTTGATTAATTTAAAAAGGGGATTTTGGCACAAATGGTCCTTAACGTATGCACTTAGTGCGGTTTTAGTTCCTAATCTTTCATTTTTTGCTAGGAGGTCCCTAACCTATGCATTTGCTTGCAAAACTGGTCCTATGGACATAATCCGTCCAATTGTACCGTTAGTTGGGTGCGTACATTGCAATCTCCATTAATTTGTTTTGAGATTTTGGTACAAATGGTCCCTATTGCCCTTAGTGTGGAATTGGTCCTAACGTTTATTTTTTGGCATACATGTCCATAACCTATGTGTTTTGTGCGAAATTGGTCCTTATGGGATGAAAAATAAAAATATGTCATTAGTTAATTAGAAGAAATTGTATGTGGATTCCTAATCATTACAAAATATGGAAATATGTCCAATACTTTTATTTTTTATAAAAAATGAAAGAAAACTAATAAGTTTTTTTTTTTTAATTAACACTTTAGTAATAAACATATCAAATAAAATTATTATTTTTATTATTAAGTAATTATATTATTTAAAATTTAAACTTTTATTTTATTGTTGTATAAAAAAAAATAACTTTGTCACAAACTTGATGTACAAATACTTTTATTTAATTGAGTTATAAATTTATTAACTACAAATATTAGAGATCCAACTATATTCTTCATATTTTAATTTATCATTTTACTTTCGTTCAAAAATAAAACACTAACCTACAACTCTAATCATCACACATCATACTGAGGTTATGCTTTTATGTTCAAGTATTTGAGGTTTTATTGTTTTGTATTAACACTGATAAATTTTTTTCAACTTAAAAAAATAAAAAAAAAATAAAAAAGTAATGAGTATTGAATTATTATATTTGCCTTTGAAGAAATTTATTAATAACTAAAATCATTAATTTATTGAATATTAAGTTTAGACCTTTCAAACATAATTTAGGTGTTCAATTAAAATCCTTAGCGAGAACTTGATACCCAAATAACATTCGGATAAAAAATAAAACTAACATAATTTTAAAAATTAAATTACAAAAATAATTAAGAGAGAAATAAAGTAAATTAAATTTTACACAATTGACAAGTGTTATCATTTGAATAGGTGAGTCAGAATAAAATAAATAGAGAAAAATCAAATAGGACGCAAAAGCCACGTGTCATAATTTCAATGGTTAGACGTACCACGTAGGACTATTTGAATGTCCTACCGAAGTTTTTCTCCTCAAATTCACTATTGTATCAATTAATTTATGGGTCGGATACTTTTCGCAACAGTAGGTTTAAGATCGTAAATAAAATTGTGAAGGAACCATGAATCATGAAAACTATAGTAGAAAATCACTATGTGTGCCTATTAGGTAAGGCTTGGAATTGTTATTACCACAAATGGCATAATAAAGGGAGAAATATTTTTGGACCAAAATATTTCTACTCATATTTAAATTTCCTAATTTACCCTTGATGAATTTAAAAAGGCTTTAAAATTGGTTCAATTAATTTTTTATTAATTAAGGCCTTTAAAATTCTATATCTATACATCTACATCTAACAATTAAATTTTAATTAATTATGGCCTTTAAAATTTTTCACATATATACATCTACATCTAAAAGGCCATAAAATGGATTAATATTTTTGGACCAAAATATTCTCACTCATATTTTAGATTTTTCAATTCACCCTTGATTAATTTAAAAAGCATTTAAAATTAGTTCAGTTAAATCTTAATTAATTAAAGCCTTTAAAATTCTTCACATTTACATCTACACCCACCCCTTCATTTCACGTATTAAATATAATTAATTAAAAACACTAGCTTACAACTATAATCATCACACATCTCTCCAATTCACTATTGCATCAATTTATTCATGGGTCGGATGCTTTTCGCAACAATAGGTTTAACATCATAAACAAAATTGTGAAGGAACCTTAGATAATGAAAATTGTGGTGGGAATGCCTGGAATTGTTATTACCACAATGGGCATAATTATTTTGAAATAGATGTTAATATTGGTAGCTGAGCAATCACTACTGCAATTTTGCGCTTGGCTTTGGAATGCATTACGACAGTGACGATGGACGTGGGTTTATTGGTGGAGGCACAATCGGAGAAGGAATTATTGGAGAGATTGATTGGTACCGTCAGGATTTGTCAAATGGGGGATGATTCTATAACATTTGTTGATAATGTCATGCCATTGAGGAAAGCTTTGCCCTGCGAAGATGAAAGTGAAAATGAAGATGAATAATGAGTTTTATTGTAAATTTTATCAGTAAGTTTATGATTTTTCTCAATCATGGTGACAATTGAGGGTATAATTGAAAACTTTTGTACACATTACATATATGGAATTTTGTACACCATACATTGAAGACACAAGCCCTAATAGATACATAATCCTTAAAATAAATGATATTTAGAAAACCAACATCACCACACAGTGACAGTGGAGCACCAAGTGAATAAAGTTGTGGTGGAAGGTTTTACTTTTGCCTTAGCTTTTATACACGAAAGATAGATGTACAAAGCATAGATATGGGTTACCAAATGCATTGTAAAAGATGATAGAAGATGTATAGCTCAATAAATAAAACATTTTAAAGTAGACTACTACATAAAATATGAAAAATATAATCATGTTGGATTTGTGACATAATGAAACTTTAACACATGGGTAGATGTAGCAAATGGACCGGACAGACCAAGCTCAGTGGATTTCAAAAAATAAAAAATAAAAAGAAATTGCACCCTATACTTGACTTTTTGGAAATAATTATAATATTTTAAATATTGTCATTTGATCTTAAAAATACTGTATATTATTTTATATTTTATAATATACTAAATTAAAGTAGTAGCTCTCAAAATTCAAAATGAATATCTAAATTGTAGCTATTTTCCTTTTTTAAATAGAGCTCCAAAATCACATGTGTCTTCAATATAATCGAATTTCATCCATTGTCATCTTCATTAGGAGGTTGAAGCTCAAAAATCGAAGAACAAATATTCAGAATTTCCTCTATTATCGTCTTCGCCCGTGCATCAAATATTCAACTCCAAAAGAATCTCAAAAAATCAAAGGTCTAGTACAACGAAATCAGACAAGTGTGAATTTATTTGTTACAAATAGTAGTACCATATGTATTATGATGTGTCACAAATGTGATCATGTGTGATTTCTGTTTTTATTCATATAAGTCAACTGATTGTGTAGGATTATTGACATCTTGTCACAAATATTATGTATCATAATACTATATTTGTTATTATCATGAACTTTTCTATTTGTAACATGAATCGTTACAAATATGATCTTGTTGAGATTCTTGGGTTAAGTGATTGAGTTGTGATAGTATGTGACAAATGATATGTAAGATGAAGTGATACAAATGTTATTATCATAAGTTTTACTATATATAGCACAAACTCTTACAAATATGATCTTGTTGAGATTTTTGGTTCTTGTAACGTTATATTAACTGATTGATTTAATGCATATAAGTGGTTAATGGCCGATAATATTTTTTTTCTTTTTGTGAAGAGCGAGAATTTTTATTTCAAATAGATATATCAAAGTTATATTTGGATGATTAAAATAGTTATCCCATAATTAAAGATTCTACAATCTTATATTACAATGAGTCTCTATTAATTAGCTTTCAGTTATGGTATATAATGTAACTAAAAAATAACATTACTAATTAAAAAAAGACGGACTAAGGAGAGTGTTCTCAACTCAAATTTTAAAAGATTTGTTAAAAGACGGACTAATTTTACTTTGTTTTTAATTTAAATAGTTCAAATGATTGTCCTACATAAACAAATATTTTGAGTTGAATTTGGAAAGAAAAAAATTATTGAAATGTAAAGAAGTAAAAATTATTTTCAATTAAAGAAGTGAATGATCTGATGGATTGAGAGGTATACCAATCCGACAACTATGTTAGCTAGGCTCCTAGGGAATAAACTAATAAATATGTCATCCGCTGTTTCTAAACTCGAAGCGCAATTATATCCATTGTTTGGGGGGGATTCAATTACTATTATCAATTTTCTCAGTTTTGAATTTAAATAAAAAAAAAAAATTGATTAAAGAGCAATGCTCCTTGAAACAAAAAATTGAAATAAAGTTTTAATTTTTACTTTCTTTCTACTTGTCTTTTTTTTTTTATATAAAATTTTTTCTTTCATATTCGAGACTAGATGATGGATATTTAGGATTCATTCTCTTCTAAAATCAGTTGTTTAACCATCTTGTATAAAAATTTATTTTATGGTTTAAAAAGATAATTTATATGTATCGCAGTTGACGAGTAAATCTTTTCAAGTTCAAAAAAAGAATTTTTAGTGCTATACTCATTTCACAGTCCAATATCTAATTGTCTTATATGATATTAGGCTAATTATCTAATTAATATTTACTAATAAATTATTTATATTTTTCAGTCTAATTATTTGGTTCAATAAATGGTCATGGAGCATCAAAAATGAAATTTCAAATACGATGTTTAACAATTGTACAAAAAAAAATTAAAAATTAAAAATTAAAAATTAAAAATCAATAAATTTTCATATTAATATAAATTAAAAATCAAGAATAAGAGTTTACTACAAAAACTTGTAACACAAATTAAGGAGAGATGCAAGAGGAAGTGATGCATAAGAGAATAGTTGGATTGAAATTTTGAGGGTGTGGATAGAATTCTTAAAGAATTTGGTATTCATATTTATGGGTTCGAAATCTATACAAATCTGTTTAAATCTTCTAATTAATGAAATCTTTAGAAATCTATTAGTAATTTGGGACACCTAAATTTCTAAAGAATCTATCTGAATTGAGGATACCTAAATTTCGGAGGGTGTCCTCAATTCAGATTTTAAAAGATTTGTTAATATTTATAAATTTGAATGAATTTCATGAATTTGAATAGAATTCCATAGAATTTATAAGATTTCAACAAAATTATATATTATAAATTTCAATATATTCTAATGGATTTCTATGAATTTTCATGGATTTGTGGTCTTTTATTAAAATAGTAAATTTACATTATTTTTATTCTTATTAGTTTAAGTGACTATCATACATAAACAAATATTTTGAGTAGAATTTTGAAAAAAGAAAAATTCTTGAAATATAAAGAAGTAAAAAAAAATTTCAGTCAAACTAATAAATAGATTATTCGTCGTCTCTAAGCTCGAAGCCCAATTAGATCTATTGTTGGTGGGTGGTGGGTGGAATTCACATTACTATTATCAATTTCCTCAGTTTTGAATTTTAAAAAAAAAATTAAATTAACGTTTTAATTTTCACTTTTTTTCTACTTGTATTTTTTTGTAAAATTTTACTCTTTCATATCCGAGACTAGATGATGGATATTTAGAATTTATTCTCTTTCCAAATCAATTGTTTAACCATCTTGTATAAAAAATTATTTTATAGCTTAAAAAGATAATTTATACGTGTCGCAGTTGACGGTTAAATATTTTCAAATTCAAAAAAGAATTTTTAGTGGTATATTAATTTTATGGTCCAATATCTAATTGTATAGTATTAGACTAATTATCTAATTAATATTTACCAATAGATTATTTATATTTTTCAGTACAATTACTTGGTTCAATGAATGGTCATGGTCAAAAATAAAATTTCCAAGACGATATTTGACAATTGTAAAAAATATATATATTAAAATAAAAAATAAAAAATTCAATAAATTTTCATGTTAAATAAAATTGAAAATCAAGAACAAGAATTTACTATAAAAATTTGTGGCACAAATTGATGAGAGAGGCCAGAGGAAGAGATGCGTAAGAGAAAAGTTGGATTGAAATTTTGAGGGTTGAGGATATAATTCATAAAGAATTTGGTATTCATAATTTTGAGTTTGAAATCCATGCAAATCTATTTAAATCTTCTAATTAATGAAATCTTTAGAAATCCACTAATAATTGAAGACACCTAAATTTCTAAAGAATCTATTTAAATTTGAGTTGAGGACACCTAAATTTCAATTGAATATATTAAAATCTGAGTTGAGGATACCTAAATTTCAATTGAATCTATCAAAATCTAAGTTGGGGATACCAAAATTTACATAAATTTTTAAAATCTATTCAAATCTAAGTGAGGACATCCTCCTTCAATTGAATCTATTAAAATTTGAGTTGAGTACGCCCAAATTTCAATTGAATCTATTAAAATCTGAGTTGAAGATACCAAAATTTACATGGATTTCTAAAATCTATTCAAATCTAAGTTGAAGATACCCCCCCTAAGTATATTTGAAATCTATGGTACATATATATTTTCATGTAATTATTTTCAAATATTAGTTTATTTATGTAAAAGTTCAAAAAAAAAAAAAAAAAAAAAAAAAAAAGCCCCGCCAGCCTAAATAAACTCGACCAGTCCAGACCAAGCCCGATCACCTGGCAGGATAATTGGGCCGGGCCCAATAGGCCCAATTTTTCAGGTCATTTTTTACTGGGGCAATGCCCAAAATCTGGGCCATGCAGGCTGGCCCATTGGGAGAGAAAGTAGGCCCAATCAGTAGTCTGTTTCGTTGGGCCTTTTTTTTTAGCCCAAATAGTTCCAAACTAATGATGGGCCGAATTATGATTGAAATAGACTTAAGTAAGCCCTGTAGCAAAAGACCCGGATCATTCTCAAACATAGGAGCCCTCGGGTTAAGACAATACTATCTGGGCTGCAATAACCTCCCCGCGTTGTTATCTTGGAGGAAATTGGATAAAAAAAAATACTAAAATGGGTTGCCTTGACCACTTTGTAGCACTTTTTCATAAAATTTCAATCTTAATAATTTTTTCTGCTGGTCTTCTTTTTGACAAGGACCAGGGACATTTTGCCAAAATGAAATAACACAGCTTCTTAATGCACTAACACAAGGTTATAACGTGACACCCTCGATCAAGTAAATAAACGTAGTTAAAATTTATTATATATCTTGCACAAATGTCAAATTACAATATGTAGTTTAGGCTAGATTAGATGTGAGACTAAGATTAGATGTGTAGTCTCAGTCATCTTGTCTAATTCTAAAATAACTTCGAAATTAATTGGGCTTGATTTGAGTCAATACATTTACTGGCTAGACCAAATTGGGGCTGGGTGGCCAGCCAATAAATGTTTACTTAGATCATTTACAACAGTTTAGTTATATTTAAAGAGTATTTTTAGTATTTTAAAGAGTATCCATAATTTTAAAGAGCAATTTTTTTTAAACATTCTAACAACCTCTTTATCTATGCTCTTCATTTTACTTATTTCAAGAAACATTTAATATCTTTTCATTTATTCTATTTTTTTCATATCCTAATTCGTATATATTATTTAATTAAAGTCAATACATCAAGCATTGAAATTTAAAATTGTTTCAATGTAAATAATATATTGGAGAGCCAAAATTTGGCTCTCTAAATTTGGAGAGCCAAAATCACTCTCTAAATTAAAATGTTAAATTGAAGAGTCTATTGGAGCATAAATTTAAGAGTTAACACTTTAAATTAAAGAGCATTATATATTTAAAGAACTTGTTGGAGATGATTTTACTTGTGCTAAGCATAGCCTATATTGACATAGCTTCTGGAAGATAAATGATGTAATATGAGATATTTGACTTGATTGGACCTGAGCCGGCCCATTCATTGATAGACGGGCTTGGGCCCATGTGGCCCAGCTTATAGACATAGGCTTATGGTATCTTGTCCTAAGAATTTGCTAGAGGAGTCTATTTAATTAAGATTTGATAAGACTTTTAAAAATTTTTGTTAAGTTTAAAAGTTTAGGTGTATTCGATTTAAATTTTTTAAATTTCATAAATATCTTGGGGTATTCAATATAGATTTGTAAAGACTTTTAAAAAGTCTTATGAAGTCATACAATATTCAATTTAGACATTTTAAAATCTTACGAAATTCAGGGGTATTCAAAATGTCGATAACTTTTAATGACTTTATAAATAATTTTATATGTACTAACTTTAAAGCACAATGTATAAATAAACAATATCACAATTTCTCTCACATTCACCCTTAAAATTTTGAAAGACTTTGGAAAAAAAAAAATATTTTATTCCCTTTTTTTTTTTTTATGTATGCAACATTTCTCTTTTCTTTTTTCCTTCAACAAATTGTATAGTCAAAATTAATATTTTTTTTCTTCAATATTCCCATAACTATTTTTTCCATCGTTTTTCTATTTTTCATTAAAAACAATAGAAATTTATAGTTAAATTCTTATATAATTATTGATTATATAATTTATATAATTGTTTATTAATGAATTTAATCGGGTTAAAAATTAGTTTTTTATTAATGTATTTTTTTTTTCATTTTCATTCTTGTTTTTTCTATATAGTGGGTGATTTTTTTTCTTCATAAATTGGTACATTGGTTATTTATTATGCAATTGTCGTGACTAATAATGATATGTTATCTATAGATTATTAAATATAAGAAGGAAGATTATAAACTGGATACATTTTTTTGTTGGAAAATATTTTTAAAAAGAATTGCATGCCATAAGTTCTTGAATTTATCCACAAGCCATTTGAAAGTTTATAGTTTTACCCAAAAAAAAAAAAAAAATAGAGTGAGTTAATAATTTATGTCATTAACTTCTGACGTAGTTACTTGCAAAAATTAAATAGAACATTTTTTTTATGAATTTAATAATATCAATACAATTAAATAAATTATTACTAGACTTTTCCCGTGCGACATTTTTTTTAATTTTATATTCAAAATTTTTAATTACAAAAAGTCTATAAAAGTCCATAAAAGTATGCGCAAATTTAGGAAAATCTTTCAAAATGAAATATATACAAATTTATAAAAGTTTGCAGGAGTGTATCAAAATCTATAAAAGTCAATAAAAATTAATGAAATCTATCAAAGCAAGTCACTAAAAAATGTCAATCAAAATTTTTAAAAATTTAGATTAAATACACCCCCAAAATTTTACACGCTTCTGGAATCTTAGGAAAGTTCCAAAGCAGTGAATGAAACATAAAAGTGATAAAACAGTGAATTAATCCCCCAATTTCATATTCAAGCCCCATACAAAATTATCAACAAGCGAAGGAGAGAAACAAGCGGTAAACCATGAATGCAAAATTAGATATACAATTACTTCCAGGAATTTAATGTTGTTTACGATCATTAAACAGCAATCAAACAGAAGTATCAATCACGGCTTTTTTTGAGTCCCTCGGTTACTTTTTCCAATCCCAAACAATTCAGCATGAGGTGATTTTCAATCCCAAGGTGAACGACCCCGGATCCCATCCCCCCACGGTGGCCGGGGTGCTTTACCCTCCGAAGGCGGCTGCCCCTCCGATCTCCTCTTCCTTGCTGGCGGCGGCTTTTTCCTGTCTTCCTCAGCCACCGCCGCCTATTAACGATTCGATTTTCTTTGTATTTTAAATTGGCCATTTATTCCCTGTTTTGAATTTTAAGGGATAGAAAGACGCGCGAACGCATATACTTAGGCATAGATTATATGGAAAGGATGTTGACTATTAAACGGGTGCCAACCGTGGTCTCCAATTATCAAGAGAATGCTTCATCTGAGGACCTGGAAAGCAAGTATCGAGGATGCGGCCGCAATTGCCTCGGAAAGTGCTGCTTGCCTGGTATATTTTTGCCTTATTAATTACCAATACAATAGAGCGTCATCTCTATATACATAGAGTAATGCTATTATTTTATTGGACTTATCATGATGATAAATAGCATTATTCATACATATATATACACTAGTATACCGTTTTTTTTTTGCGGTGGAATCCGACTGTAGATGATTTTAATGAATTGAAGAGTTGAGAAGAATAGGAGAGAGAGAGAGTTATATTTGAGGAGAGTTTGATTTTGATGAATATAGAGAAGAATATGGAGAAATTGAGGAATTGAGAGAAATGTATGGATTTTGGTTTGAGAGGATGAAGACGTAGTGACGGACAAAGAATAGTGATGGCAACGGGGCGGATCGGGGCGGATCGGCTTGATCCAAATCCGCCCCGCAATAATTGTAGGAGATCCAAATCCGCCCCGCAATAATTGTAGGAGATCCAAATCCGCCCCACGATCCGCCATTTTTCGGGGCGGATCGGAGCCCTGATCCGTATACTGATCTGTTTTTTTTTTTTTTTCCGGCCATCTCGGATAGGGGCATTAAATTTGACCAGAAGAGTCTATTTATACTATTTTCAGAAAGTTGTTCTACTTGATTACAATAAACTTATCCGTCTCAAAATTTAATTATCTCCAATCCCAAAATTAATACTCCCTCCGTCCCAATTATATAGTCTCTTTTTCCTTTTTTGGATGTCCCATATATATAGGCCTCTTTCTATATTAAATAGTAAAAATTTTGTTCTTTTACTATTCTAACCTTATTTAATTTGCATAGATATATCCAATGTAATCTTGATATTTTAAATTATTTACATTACCAATTAATAAATAAGGGTAAGATAGGAAAATTATTTGTATTTTTTATTTTTCCCATACTGTTTTAATCTACGTGAAAAAAAAATAGAGCCTATATAATTGGGACGGAGGGAGTAATAAATTGGATACCAATTTCAGTTAACATTCTCCCTATTCACTCATTCAAATTCATACACGTTGTCTACGTATATATGTTAGCGTCTAATTTCCCATTGGTGATAACCAAAACAAGAACCAAAATCTGACTTTAATCTCTGTTGTTTTTTTTTTTTTTCATTTGCTGACTCATGTAATGAAAATCTATATTTTTTCCTTTCCCATTTCCATTTCCATTTCCATTTCCATTTCCCTTTTTACGTGTTCTTTTACGCTGCCAATACATTTCCAATTCGAACCCCTTTCTAATTGAGGATAAGTAATTTGCTGTAATTGAAACAACGAAATAAGCTATGTAAACTTTGATCCATTTTTCTCTTACAGGGAAGAGAGTTGGAGAGATTCAGAGATTCAGATTTCATTTCTAATTTCATTAGGTTTAGGAAGTTTAAAATTGCATTTTCAGTCCTAGTCCCAAATTTTTGATCTTTTTACAATTGAATCTTTCTTTTTTTTTTTTTAATTCGGGCGGGGCGGCCCGAGATCCGTGGCGGATCATGGATATCCGCCCCGATCCGCCCCGCCGATCCACGGATCAGGTATTTTTCGCTCCATTCGGATCGGGTATCCATCGAATTCGGGACGAATCGGATATTTTTGCCATCACTAACAAAGAAGTACTTTTTTTTATGCTTGTAGCGAAGTAAACCTCCCTCGATCGGTGATTAAGCATTTACCAAGATTTGGTTTTAGAGCTTTAGACTTGGTTTGGTATTATTGTGTTTTTAAGAGAATCAACTTTTGATCTCCTATCATACAAGTACTTGACAAGCTTTTGTTTTAAAATTGTTTTATGTTTTACAATTAGTATTTGAGCTTTAGACTTGGTTTGGTATTGTTTTACAATAAGTATTTGAGTGTTTGATAAATAAAAGTGATTTATTATTGTGACGGTATAAAATTACTAAAACAAATATTGATTGTAATAATGTTATTTTGTATTATTATTATTACGAGTGGTAAAAAAAAAATTCGTTTATAGTAATATTTAATATTGTCAAAAATTATTTAACAAGACAATGTCATCATCATTATTTTAAAATAAAAATAATAAGTACCTAATAAATTTTAAAATTTATAAAAAATAAAAAAAATAAAAAGCATAGTTATATAGTACAAAAATTAATTAAATTAATATTTTTATGCATTAAACTTGCATTAATTCGGTTTCTCAATTTCTCCATTTTCATATAGTACGAAAAACGTCAAATAAATTTAAATTATCATTAATGACTTATATAAATTTAGTTTCTCAATTTCTCTATTTTTATATAATAAAAAAAACATCAAATAAATTTAAATTCTATTTCATAGTCGAACTTGCTGTGATTTGGTTTCTCAGTTTCTCTATTTACAAATAATATTAAAATATTTAAAATATTTAAATTATCGTCCATTCATCAGACTTGCAGCAATTTAGTTTCTCAAGTTGTCCATTTCTTGTGCTCCATTATCGTTGCTATTGCGATGTTTTCTTTCAACCTCATCACTTTCCATTTCTTCATCAGTATTGTCATTTTTGGCAATCTTAGTATCTTCAAAACGATAATCATGTCTAGCATGTCTTCTTATGTAGTTATGTAGTGACATGGTTGCAATAACTATCTTCACTTGCTTCGTCAATGAATAATTTGGCATTTCTCTTACAATCTTCCATCTTTTTTTCCAAACTCCAAAAGTTTGTTCAATAGCACTTCCTAAAGAAGAATGAGTATGATTAAACACTTCTTGATCGCCAGTTGGCTACCTCGTCGAAAATGTGGAAGGTGGTATCTTTCATCTTTATAAGGTCCTAAATATCCATTCATTTGTGGGTATCCAGCATCAACAAGATAGTATTTTCCTGTTGAATATAAATGACATTTTTATCAGTAAAAATATTAAGACTAAAAAAATTTAAACATAGAAAATAGAAAATGTGAGTATTTTCAAGAAAAAAAATTACCTTTAGGAGGTTTAAGAAAATTTAAAGTAAGATTGTTCAAAGGAGACAAAAACACTCTTGTGTCGTATGTTGTTCCTTCCCAACCTGCGTATACAAATATGAATTGCATATCAAAACTACATGCTGCCCATTACATTTTAAGTTGGTATCCATTTCCTTCTAACATACGATATTTGATCTTCAACGCCAGCGTGTACCCCATCAATGGAACCAATACAATTCTGAAAATTAAACAAAATAAATATGTTAATTAGCAAGTATAATTTATTTTTACTTTAAAAGTATTAAATATATTATTTACCTTGAAATGAGGCATATGGAATCTCTCAAATTTTCTTCAGGAGTATCGTTAAACCCCGGGTCTAATGGCTTTATCACATTTGTAGTCATACTACAAACAATATCTAGCCATTTATTGAAATATCTACTCACAGTCTCACCAGAACGTTGAACTCTTTCTAGTGCTAACCTATTTCCCACCCCATGTCCTAAAATATAGAAAAATTCTTAACATCTCCATTGTTGACATTCTTCTTGAATTATTCAGCTCACATTATGTTGTAACTCATTGCATAATCTAAAAAATACATCATTTTCCATTCTAAACATTCTATGGCATCGTTTTTCATTCCTGTGCAATATTTTTGTCAACTAAATATTACCTTTTGACTAGAATCGTACAAAGTCTTTTATAAATATATCTATAATAATAAAGTTCAATGAGATGAGCACAAACATGTACAAGTTGATCATTGAACTCATTATCCTCTTCTGATGTATCCATTATTTGAAAATAAACATATAAGAGTAACACACATCATCATGGCATAAACTGCATAAATAATTTCAATTACCAAAACATCATCAAAATCAATAATCTATTACATAACCAGAAACGATAAAGGAAATAAATGGCACTTAATAAAAAGTACACAATCTTCCTAGACAAAAGATAATGATAAGATTTCTACATTGGTGAACCTAACATTAGTTGATAATTAAGCCATTTAAGCATGACACCTGGTTCTTTTTTCGTGGAAAACATCTCTCTCTTCACTTTATTTTCAAAAAATTGGCATCCCAATAACTAGAACTCGTTTCCTTTCTCTACTCCAGGTAAAGATTTAAATACTTGCATTATTTCAGGAATACTAGGTAAGTCTGTGCGGGATATCACATTATTTCTAACCTTAGTTGCTTCAACAAGTTTACCAATATGTTGTCCTAAGAACATTGCACCTCCCACTTTTTCTCTACCAACTTTTTTGCTATTCTTCTCCTTTTTATGTTGTGTGCCAAATGTTTCAAATGTTCTCTTATTTTTATTTCTTTGGGTTTCTTTAATTTTTAAATCATCACCACCATCAATTAGAACAATATCATCATTAAATGCATCATCACAGTCAATTGGAATTACACCCGATGAGGGTGCTCAAGCATGGTCACCAATTGCTGTAATATTCATAAACATTCTATTTAATTTATCCAATGACTTCGGATCAATACCATCCTTGCGGAATTTGACAGCATTTAGATGTACCTACATTTGAAAAAAAATGATTTAACATAATAGAATAGAAAAACATGCACATTACAAATTCAATTTGTTTATCCACTTTGCCACCACTCTTTTGTTGCATCGACAGTCTTCAGTTGGGAATTTCATCCTAGTCCTGGATCTTTTCCAAAAAGTTCTTTCAGAGTTTCCAATCATTTTTAAGTGCACCCCATTTATTTTTCAACTGCAGTTTACCATAATTCTATCCAGTTTTCTTGCTAAAGTTTGTGACTAAGTTATCCCATCTAGTTTTGATAAAGTGAGTTCCAGGTAGACGCCCTTCCACTTCCAGAATACATAAATAACAAAATATACGCACATAATTTCTATCTCATACGACCTTAAACCCTTTTGATTTGATACTCACATTTTCTGGACAGTTGGCATTATTATTATTCTTCCTCATTTTTTAGGACTCCTTAAAAAAAATGGTACAAGATTTTCCAAGAGTGATAAATCCACTTTTCATGTTCAGCTTTTAACAAATATGAGCCGTTAAATCACTTTATTTACTTGTCATCTTGTCTAATCCTCAACTTATAGACAAAAGTGTCTTAGTCATGCACTAGAGAAAATATATTGCTAAATAACACCTAAGAAAACAAGATGAAAAGTAACACACTACAGTATTAGAAAATAACAAATAATAAAGGACGCAATCAAATTTGAACAGCACCCAATCCACCTTCACACAATGACAACCATCTGGCCTTTTAGTTGGCCATAGCATCTGTAAACTAATTTGAAAAATGTATTGGTGCATTTAATGATGTCTCCCAAACATTAGAAATGATCATAAATTATTGGATAAGTACATAATTAACAATAACAAAGATAAGGAACAATTAAGTTTTATAAATTATGGGATTGAAAAAATCCAGCTGTTCATATTTGATCAAAACTTGCAACATAACCAACCAACATAAACGAAAAGGCAAACATATTTCTGCCAAAAAAGGCTATTTGATATAACCTTTTTTCACCTCAATCTCTTGCAAAAGGGAGGTTTCTATAAATCCAAGAACAGATGCAATGGAAATTTAAACAATTAAAGCAACAAGAGAATGATATCAACCTCTAGGTTGAATTTCCAACCCCTCAACAACTCTCGTGTTGAATTCCCGCCTAATAGTCCATATCAAATGTTTAAGGGAAAGCATCTAACTCTTCTCGCATTTCTAATACCCTAAGATTCCTGTAGGCCTAACATTCTATTGTCTTTGCTTAAATAACTTGACTCTGTAAAGACATAATGGTAAGATCCGAACTGAATAAAAAGCCCAGTGCATAAACAAACAACCACCTCTTCGTAACTCCCTACACAAAGTAATATTGATGTAAATTCTTTCTACAGCTCTAAAATTGTCTGTTTTAAAGATTGAAAATAATCATGGTGAAAATTTTAGCAACTCAATGTCTATTAGCAACAGATTTTTTATGCACAGGAATTTTCACCAATACTCAAATTAGAAACTGAGTTTTAGAGGAAAACATCATTAGTGAGGCAAAGGCATGCGCAGGAACAAATTGCAAGTAATTCATATTTAAAGATTAAATACAATCATCTGAAAACCATTTTTCAACTAATTGTTTTTATATATATAAATCAAGAAATTAGTAGAAATAATCAATTACCCATTAGCTTCTTCAAATTACTGTATATATTCTACAAAAGGTAATGGTGATTCGTGAATAAGAAGAAGAAGGAGGAGGAGGCATATGGAGAGATTCAATAATGTGAACTGAAATGTGAAATTAATAAACCTAGGATATTAAAGGTATTAGTTAATTAATTATGGGTAAAATTGGTATTTTAATAATAAATTAATGGAAAAGCTAAAAGCAGAATATAAAAAACTGCCCTTTTACTGTTTCTCAAAATCTGCTGCCAGGTTTAGATTTTTTTATAATCATTTTTAAAAATTTGCCAAAAGCCTAAATCGACAATCAGAAGTTGGGCTCCAAAACCAATCCCTAACAGGGCCTTGCATTGTTCACATGCTTAGACTGAAATTTTCATGGTTTCTTTTGAGTACTTTATCTGAACAACATTACTTAATTTGTGATTCAGTGAAACTAAATAAATTGAGTAGTGTCTCAAGATTATTATAATTTGTTGATATTTTTTTCCAAATATTCTTGGCATTCCTGATTCTTGATTTGGTGTTTGCTTAAGTGTCTGTTTCATTGTTATGGTTTAGAAAAGGAGAACCTGAGAGGTCCTATAGGCTATAATGTTGATAAATTGTGCATCTTTTATTTCTGGTTGTTTTTATTTGTAGACAACAAAAAGCTTTGATTCTTAAACAGTTCAACTGGAATGATTTTCCTTGACATGCTGCTATTAGGCAAAAATCTAGCCATCCAATAGTTTTCCTTGGTAATTGATCTGTGTTGACTGCGAAGACAAATGTCTAATTACCTTTTGTGAATTGCATTCTAAGTTATCTTGTTTCTTTTATCTAATTGAATTGATTATTTGTACATTTTCAGTTTCCAAGCTACCTCTCTATTCATTCAACAACGCGGAGCAAGAGACAGTTGAGAATGACATTGACACGTCTTGTGGCAGAGGACCTCCAATGGCCTTTTTGAATAATTTGTTGTTGGGACAGTGGGAGGAGCGCATGAGTAGGGGCCTTTTCAGGTATGATGTGACCACCTGTAAGACGAAGGTCATTCCAGGCAGACATGGGTTTATTGCACAGCTTAACGAGGGACGCCACCATAAGAAACGAGCGACAGAATTTCGAATTGATCAGGTTCTTCAGCCATTTGATGAGAACAAATTCAATTTCACAAAAGTTGGCCAAGAGGAAGTCCTCTTCAGGTTTGAACCAAGCAATGACAATGAGTTTCATTACTTCCCCAGTTCAGCAGTTGATGCTGCTTCTAGCTCACCCAGTGTTGTTGCCATCAATGTAAGTTATTTTGCTACTTCATATCAGTTGCATACAATGCAGTAAGATAGCTTTTGAATTATAGAGTGCCTGCATTTTGTTTTTTCAGGCGAGTCCTATTGAGTATGGGCATGTGCTTCTGATACCTCGTGTTCTTGATTGCTTCCCGCAGAGTATTGATCATGAAAGTTTATTTCTTGCCCTTCACTTTGCTAGCGAAACAGCAGATCCTGCTTTCAGAGTGGGTTATAATAGTTTGGGTTCATTTGCCACCATCAATCACCTCCACTTCCAGGTGATAAAGCAGGCATTCTATTATTTAGTTCAATATGATTCGTAATTCAGCACTTTGTTTAACTTTATTAATTGTCTGAAATGTGTGTTGACAGGCATATTACTTGTCACTTCAATTACCAATAGAGAAAGCACCAACTTGCAGATTAATGACCAGTGATGGGTCGACTGATGCTAGGGTGATAGTATCTAAGTTACTGGATTATCCTGTGTCTGGTCTTGTTTTTGAGGGTGGATGCACGCTGCGTGATTTATCTGATGCGGTTGCCAATTCCTGTGTTTTCCTCCAAAATAATAATATACCTTTCAATGTACTAATAGCTGATTGTGGCAGGAGAATTTTTTTGCTACCTCAGGTAATTTTCTCAAATTTTCTTAGCTGCTTTTGATGCGTGATCTGTGAATTATCAACAATCCTACATTGTCAAGTCTTGTGAAACATGGAATATATGGGTTATTTTCCTGCAATAGAGGTGCTTCTAAGACGCACCAAAGTGCACTTATGAATGTGCTTGCAAAGAATGATACATGGTAACTCTGATATATCTTATTGCTTATTTGATCATAGAGGATGTTAGTTTTGTGGTACGTACTATAATTGATAGGTAACAATTGGCATAGCATGGAGTAGAACTTTAAGTTTCCAAAACTACCACTTGCCATCATCTTATATAGCTTGAAGATATTATTAATCAATTGAAAAGCACCCGCTCATCATTTGGTTCTGATTACTCGTGTTATATTAGATGATAAATTAGCATATTAGTCGTTCGGTGATTAGTTGATACTATTATATGTTGAATTACATGATCTAAAAACTTAATAATACCTTAGATAAAGTCACGTGTATATCATTTAAATCTTATTTTAACACCCTTCATCACTTGCAAGTGGGGTACACTTATATCCAACAAACCCTAAAACTTGCACAATTTTTAATAAAGCGGTGGTGGTAGCGAGACTTAAAGGCTTTTCCTTGCTCTAATCACGTATTGAATAACTTGATTTAAAAGTTAAAATTCTCACGTTGGTTAAGTATAAAATACTAACCAACATATAAGGGATTGGGCAGTGGCGGAGCCAAACTTTTGAAGTTGGGGGATCCCAAATAGGGGTGGGGTGGGCTCTCGGGGATTCGGGGGCAGTGCCCCCGAAATTTTTTTTCCCTCAAACCACAATTATTTAACTTTTATTCTTATGAGAATCTAATATTTTTTTTTTTGTAAGTCATAGTATTTTAAAAAACTTACAAGAAGTCATTGCACAAAAATAAAATTTATATCTATTTCATCTAAAATTAAGCTATGTAGTTGATGGACACAAATTTAAAGCCTTTTAATAGTGTTATATACAATTATTATTTGAACACGATATGTATTAACAAGCAAATGCCTTTATTAATTTTGTATTATCATTTGAAGAATGGGCCAATCATTTGTAATTTTGTATTATTAATTTTATTAGGCTAATAGGTCCAATTGTCTTACATTAAGAGTTAGTTTGGTCTAATTTATGAACTAGTTTATTTGACCAAAAAATTTGCCTTTGTAGCCTGATATTTTTTTACTATTATTTGTCTAATAAACCATTTCGGTCAAATAAACTAATTTATAAGCTATAACAAACAAGCTCTAATTGATATTGAGTCAATGGATCCAATTGTTATCTATTAAACTGATATTAAGTAAAAGTTAAATTATATATTAAAAAAAAAAAAAAAAAAAAAAAAATCACCCAAAAAGTTGGGGGGTCCAGGTCCCCCCGGGACCCCCCAACTCCACCCCTGGGTTGGGCTATTGTTAACAAGGTTGACGTTTTAAAATAGAATCTCATGTTTTAATATTTTATCAGAGCTCATTAAACTTTAACGAGTAATTCGGTCTGTAGGTCAAACAAGCATTCGAATTTCAAGATTGGGGAGAACAATTAATTTATCACACTAGGTAAAAATTATGCACATATTTTTCTATGTACTTGTAGAATTCTAAGACTTTTTCGGTTTTGGAGTTCTGGATGTCTTGATTGTCTTCATCTTCAAATGCTATCAATTTATTATTGTATTGTATTGGAAGCTAGTTGTGACTTTCTTGATGAAATGCTAGTGTTATGCCGAGAAACAAGCACTTGGAGAAGTAGGACGGGAGCTTCTGGACACTCAAGTTAACCCCGCTGTTTGGGAAATCGGTGGACACATAGTGCTTAAGAGAAGAAAGGATTACGATGAAGCATCTGAACATTATGCTTGGAGACTTCTTTCTGAGGTTTCTCTATCGGGAAAGAGGTTTCAGGAGGTGACGAACAATATTGCTGAGGCGGCCGGTTTCCAGCAAGTGGAGGATGACGTCACTGCAAAGCACGAGAGTAACCAGGAGTCTAGTGTGCCACGAGCTGCTTCACATCTTCCTAAAGATTGTCTTGTGCAGCAATGACATCTTGCAATGTGAAGCACTTCGTTGTTTGTTTTCTATGGCAGTAGGTTTTAGCATGAGTAGGAAGCTTGAATAGGTTTTTAATCCTTATTCCAAGATCTTGACTGTTTTGTTGTTATAGTGATGCAACGAAACTGTCTAGTGTGCCACACACTTTCCTGTACATATTTTCCCTCGATCTTATAGATATATCTACTGTGTCTGCAGTACCTAATATCTCCCGATTGTATGGCATTGCACTGAAATTCTGTGGACATCTCATTGTAGGGTTGCGAAATTTTTTCAAGTTGGTCACTTTTAGTTACACAACCTAGATCTTTGTTACAATGGAGCAGTTGAAGCAGTAGTCCAGTCTATAAAAATGATACTGATAATGTTGATATGGACACATCACCAAGGAGTTACAGTCTTATAGATTATTCTCTATTGTAAGCTATGAATATTAGACTGTCAATTCCATCGACCTCCTTCCCTAGAAGGCATGTTAAAAAACAAATTAAGGTATTATGCATTATTGGCTATGTTAGTTTCAATTCCCGCCGTTAGCTGAGCAACTAAGGGTCTGCTTTTTGTAGTACCGGTTATGAGAGTTTTTCAAGTAATAGTTTTGGACGTCCATGAATTGTTCGATTTTGAGTGGTTTAAGTATCGATTTTTAAAACAGTCATACTCTCCAGTGGTTATGAAATTTTTTAAAAAGATTAAAATTGCATATATAATCGTATATTCAAAAAAGTAGGTATGTGTAAACAATATGAAATATGTAAAAAAATTTTAAAAAAATAAAATTACATATATATTCGTATATTCAAAAAAGTAGGTATGTCTAAACAATATGAAATATGTATAAATTTAAATTTAAATATATATTTGACTGTAAAAAATAAAAATTAATTTAGCGCATAAAAAAATGTTTGGAGTAAAAAGACAATGTGCGTTTGGAGAGAAATGGAAGAATAAAATATGTATTTTATGTTTATGGTAGATTTAGAAACAATTATTTTAGAGAATGTAAAATTGGAAAATAATTTAAAAATGGCAAAAAACCATGTATTCGGGGTTGAGAAACACACCCCAAATTATACTACACCAATTTTGGGTGGTTTTTAAACTACCTAAAACCATTACTCCAACAAATTAACAAGCACTGTTTTTCCGATCCCTCATAAATGGTAACACTAAAAACTAGTCAAAATTATTGGGAGGAAAAAAAAAAACTCACAAACCCACCCTAAAGGACTGCAACACCTAAGTGAAAATGGGGAATAATAAATAACTAATGTGTGGCAAATTAAGATGACTAGATACTAATAAGGACACGTGTGAAAAATTTATATTTAAAAATTAGTAAATTTTGATAAAAGTTGATGAAATTGGTAATTGAAAAAACCTAAGAGAAAATGGGGAATAACAAATAACTAATGTGTGGCAAATTAAGATGATTAGATATTAATAAGGACACGTGTGACAAATTTTGATTAAAAAAATTAGCAAATTTTGATAAAAGTTGATGAAATTGGTAATTGAAAACTTGATAAACTTGTGAATCTTATGTGATGTGTGGTTAAAATTAATTGATGATTTTGACTTCAACTTTATAACTTGAACCAAACAGGGACTAAATTGAAACAAAATAAAGTTAGTGATTGGGGTTTTATTTGTTTTTTCATAAGAGTATTTTTACCTTTAAAAAGAGAAAATAAATTAAGAAAGAACATTTTATTTAAGTATATCCTGCCGGCAAAAGACAGCATCTTAACATGGCCAGCCAAAAATATTTGGCAAGAACGTAAAATATAAATTGCATGTAGAATGTTTTATAAGGTGCCACCGGCCACGGCCCATGAGATTGTCTGTTCTTTCTTACACGTTTCTATGATTAATGAGCTCTAAGCAAGTTAAAGCCAGGCCATCATCCACCCGTCATGCTCTGAAATGGTATAATTGTAAAGATTTCAATATTTTTCGAATTAAAATGCTTGGAACAGACCCGTCCAGTTGTAGAAAATATATCACTTTAGTCATCACCGAATTCATTAAATGGACTAATAGATATATAGTCAGTAGCTTAATTGAAGCAACTTTAGATGTTTGTAGTGTCTCTGGTAAGCATTGTTATAATATCTATTGAGACAAATGTCACACACTTATTAGATGAACGAAAAGTTTTACATTCATTTAATAAGTGTCACATTACATTCATCCAATAAGTGTGTGATACTTGTTTCGGTAGGCATTATTATAATGTCCACCAGAGATATTAGATCATTACTCATCAAGGATGTCCCAACTGCGAGACTAATGTGACAAACCAAAATCATGTCAAGGCCAAAAATTAATCAATGTCTTCTTATAGAATAAACCAAAGAGTAAATTGAAAATGTTGAACACTTAAATGAGTGTTTTGAAATTAAAATTGCATAATGAGGAATGAGTTAAATGTTTGAATAATCATTGAATTTTTAGTTTCGTATTTATTTTTTTACTGAACTTTAAAATAGTGTTGAATGCTCATCAAATTTTACAATATTACTCGTCGTTACTCACTTTTGACAACCCATTAACAGCACACGTAGCAGACGGAATGCCTACGTGGCATACATTTTTGTCAACCAATGTTGAGTTGTCCTCCATGTCTATAATCTGTATTTTAAATAATCACTGAACATTTCAGTCATGTCTTCATTCATTCACAAAATTTTAAAATATTGCTGGATGCTTATTCAATTTTTCAAAGTTACACTCCGTTACTCACTATTCAATAACAGACGATTGATGGATGCCCACATGACTAACAGAATGACAATGTGTCATCCATTTTTTGCCATTAAATGTACCAATTAGAATAATCACGCGTCATGTCATCAAACGCATTTTTAAAATACATTTTTTAAGATGTCAAAATCGGTAAAACTTGCTCTAATTAAACAAACAATTTTATTTAAATTGATTTCTCCTAAAAGTTCTACCAAAAACCCTAATCCTAACCCATCTTCTTTGGCGAACCATTTTGGGATGGAAAACTTTAATTCTTCACTAATTATGAACACAAAGTTGTGTTATTGTAATAATGTTTCAATGTTGAAGACATCTTGGATGAAATGTATCTTTGGATGTCGATTTTGAGGTTGTAGATTCTACGGGGAATGTATCTTGTAGATGATTTTTTTGATTGTACAGAACCCACACCCCATACTAGATACAAGTCGGTAATCAATTGATGGAACGTTTGAAAAAAATCAATTTGAGATCAATTGTAATGAAATCGTTTGTTTAATTTTGACAAGTTTCACTGTTTCTTGCATATTAAAAAACGCATTTTGAAAATGTGTGATAATATGGCACGTGACTATTTTGGTTGGCTGATTTAATGGCACAAAATGAAGGGCACGTGGTTATTTCGTCAATGGGACTTTTATGAAATCATCACGACTAACGGAGTATAACTTTGAAAAGTTGATTGAGCATTGATCAATATTTTAAAATTCAATGAGTGAACGAAGACATGACTAAAAGTTTAGTGATTATTCAAAAGACAAATTGCTAGTATGGCAGACAACTCAACATTAGTTGGCAGAAACATATGTCACGTGGACATTCCGTCTACCGTGTGTGTTGTTCTATCTAGTGGCTATTAGTGGACCGTCAGAAATGAGAAACGTTGTAAATTTTGATAATTATTCAACACCATTTTAAAGTCTAGTGACTAAATAAAGACGATAATAAAATTTCAATAATTATTCAAATATTTAACTTGTTGAACAAGAGTTTTTTAACTTGTAAATGTTATCTCATTAATGTTGATCACCTACCTACAGCATGAGTAGACATCTCAACAAAACCATTTATCCTTCTTAAAAGTAAATCTTAAACTTTTAATTAACTAATGATAAGTACACTTTTCTCAAAAGTAAATTTTAACTGCACTGAAGAAAAAAAAAAAAATTTCAAACATAGGTTTAAAGCTCCTCTACATAATATCGTTGTATGATGAAAATTCTATTTAATCTCAAACTCAATAAAAATCGTATTTTCTATTAACAAACTCAAAAGTCAAAATTGTAAATTTTGGACCAATAGAACACACTCCTTGTATGATGAAAATTCTATTTAATCTCAAACTCAATAAAAATCAACATTGATCGTATTTTCTATTAACAAACTCAAAAGTCAAAATTGTAAATTTTGGACCAATAGAACACACTCCAAGCACCCAACTTGTGTTGTAATCAACTTGTACCCTAATGAAGCAAAGCCACAATATTAGAATATGTCTTTCATGAAAATTTGACATCCTCCCCCACAAATTCAAAACACAAGCGCGTTTGCCTTTTCAGTCTCAATCCTCTATTTCAATTCCGTGTTGAATAATTATGCAACATCCACTAAAATCCATTAAAGCCCTAAAAACCATACAAAATTCTCCTTATTTTCATTGGATCATACATATTCCATTGAATGGTCAACAAATTATTAGCTCATTGCACTGAAATCACATTAGTTCCACCACCACTTTTGCAGCTAACACTTTTTTATTAAACGCTTGCCCTAAACTAATTGCAGATTCAAGAAAAATTTAGTAGTGATTCACAATTTTCCTTCCAAAACCAGTGAAAATAGAACAATATAATAAGGAAACGAAGATGGAGTTTGATTGTGAATATACAAATTCACCGTGATTAAACCCTAATACCACTATCTAAATGTTATCTAAATTGCAATAGAACAGAAATTGAAGTCAGAATTCAGAAATACTAAGAGTCACATACTAGGATGAAGGCCTACTCATCATCTTCTTGAATTCTGCGAAGTTAACGCACCCGTCGCCGTCGACATCGACGGAGCTGATCATTCGCCGGCAGTCCTTGAGGCTACACTTCTCACCGAGGCCCCTGAGTACCGAATGCAATTCATTTGCCGAGATCTTCCCGTTCTTGTCCTTGTCGTACAAATCAAACGCCTCCTTCAACTCCTTATTGTCGCCACTCCCATAGTAGAACGCCTTAAACTCGTTAATATCAATGGAACCATTGCCGTCGGTGTCTAATTCCGACATTATGCGTTTCAATTCCTCGTCTTCAGTTTTCGAGCCGAGCGCGTTCAAAATTTCGCCAAGTTCTGATAGCGAGATTTTGTGATCTCCATTGGTATCGAATTTCTCGAATACCTTTTCAACTTCTTCTGCTTCGGTTAACAAAATCGCTGGTTTTTTGGAGCTTTTCTCCATGTTAGAGAGATTCAATAAATTTTTCTACAAAACAACGCAGATTTTTCTATGTGGAGGGGTTGCCCGTGAGTATTTATAGTAAGGAGTTACGCGGTTTCGTACGCGCAGGAGCACGCGGCCCCAACTGGGAGCGTGAATGCGGAGTTTACTTTCTGGTTCATGAGCAAAGATCCACTGAAATGCGTCCACGTAAATTTTTCTACACTCCTGTACTAGACCCAATTAGATCAATCTGGATTCTGCTCGATCCGATTAAACTGATTTCATCACATTCAATATCATTATATAGAAATAAATATGTTTAGTAATTTAAAATTAATTCGGCTCAATATTTTTCACAAATCAAATAGATTAATTTAGTTTCATAGCAAAAATGTTTTTCAAAAAATCATAATAATGCATACTATATTCTAATACAATGAGAATATATAGGTTTCAAAAATATTATAAAATTAATACAATGAGAATATATAGATTTTTATAATATTATAGATAATTTTTTACTTAAAAATATTTGAAACCAATAAGAGATGGACACGTTTTAACCGGCAAGTACTGGAGGTCTGCTGTCCCAATTCCGTGTTCCCTTAACTGTCCCTCCAATGAAAACATTATACATAATTAATGTGAATGCATTAAATGTAAGTAATATTTTTATTGGAGGGACAGCCAATAGGATACGGAATTGGGACAGCTGATCTCAACTCGTAGAAGAATGCTTCTCATGGGGATTTTGTAATTTTATTGATTTTATATATGGTTAAATATATTTACACAACATTGTTTTTATAAGTGTACCACGTTAAATTGTATAAAAAGTCTATAATCTTTATTTGTTATTACATTTAGCACATATTGTCTCTGTTCTTGACCAAAAAATTTATTAAAACAGAACAAATAAACTCATTTTTCTCTCATATTTTTAAATAAGTAAATAAATAAATACAAAATTCTATTAAATATTTGTTCCTCGTTTTAAAGCACACTAATGAATTTTTTAGATAAAAAACGTTAGTACGAACAAGATGTGTTAATTAATAGAATAATAAATATAAGAATTTGATGGAAAAAAATTAAAGACATAAATATAATATTAAATAAAAGTTAAAGATTTTTTATATAATTAAAATATGATGTATTTATAATAAAGTGTGGTAGGAATATAACCACTCTTTTATATATTTTTATTAAAAAAAAATTGATTAGGGGTGGAGTGGAAGAAAGGGTTTAGAATCACACGCTTATGGCAGTTTTATGATGGAGACTTGTACCTGTCAAAGCGTGGATCAGTTAAAAGCGGGTTAAAGTGAATTGACCGCTTTTGCCTTTGCGTGCCATCTAAATTATTACATGCCAAGATCTCACTTTATTCACCAATTTAATTACCATAATTAGTTATTGATTTTATTTTGCTAAATATAGTTAGGTCAGGTTTGAACTAAAAATAATAACATAACTATTCACAAATTCTATCGCATTCTTTTATTTTTAGTTATGTCTAACGTTAGAGAATGATCTCATATCTACTTATGTTGCTCAAGTGACATTACATGATTGATAAATCATAGTTTCACACTTATTATTTTTATCAATCATGTAATGTCACTTCGACGTAAACAATATACATAGGTAGGAGATTATTTCCACGTTATTTAAACTAATATCAAATATGTCTTTAAAAGTGTTTTACCGTGCTTCCCTAAAGTTTTGAAAGTCAATTAAGAAACAAATAAACAAAAATTACGCTTATTGATAGTATTATTTTCAACTATGCAAATAATATGATGAAATTTATGAAAGCGAATAAATATTGTAGAGTAGTTTTCATAGATTGGAAGAGGGCTATTGTTTAAAAAAAAAAAAACAAATTTTGTTATAAAATTTATAAAAATGAAAAAGTGTTACAAAAGAAAAGGTTATATTTTAGTGCAACTTCAATTTTGAACTTCATACTTCAAATTTTGAACTTTTCTAAAAAATTCTAATTGAACAATTACAGGAAATTGCAATTAACATATCAAATTTAAATATTAACAAAATTACAAATAATACAATTAAAAAAAAACTTTATATCTAACTCAATTCGTATATGTATATAAAGTAAAAATATATATTGAAGTGTTAAATATAAGATAATATATACTAAAATAATTGTGTTATCATAATTTAATATAAGATATTAATTTTAATAACACTCAATTTTAATATTCATACTACTTTTTATATTTGTAGTCAACAATCAATATTTTTTAACAAATATTTTATTGTCAAAAACCCTAATGTCAAAAATTCTACTATTAAAAGCTCAACTCACAACAACTGTATCAAACGAACTCAAAAACAATAAATGAATGTGCGTTGGGCTTAAGAGAGAAGCGTTTGAAACTAGGGAAAATTATGCCTAGGTACCCCTATGTTTTCTAAAATTGCAAACTTATTGTACATTGATTTTTATTTTAAATATGTTGTATTTATTTCAAAATATTATCAAATTAAAAGGGATAGTTTCAAAAATAATCATTAAAAAAATATATTGTTTCTTTTTTTTATATAAAAATATTATTTATACTTTTTATTATATTTGTTACAAAAAGATGTATGTTATCTGTTATGCACATTTTACTACATGTTTCACAACCGTCGTCGTCACCACTTTTTGTAATATTTTTTGTTATATTTGTTGTAAAAATTGTGTATTACATTTGGTATGCATGTTTTCCATTCTTGTTTCCATTACTACCATCAAACCTGATATGAACTGCAGCCACTGCTACAATCGTTGACACCGATATGCAATGTTATCACTTTATTTGCATCACAATCAAGCCTACCAAATATGCACAACCATCAAATTTGCCAAATCTGCATCGCCACTGTCACCATCGACAACCATCAACACAAACAGCCTATTTTCACATCCACAATCACGACAAACAACCAAAAATTTAGATTCAGCACCAGATCTTCTCGACGCAGCCAACCACCACAATACCAAATACCAAATCCCATATCACCACATACATCTTCCCCAATCTCCATTGTAAAATTTAAATATTTTCATAACATATTTACAATGTGTTAAGTGTTAACCATACCAATGATAGAAAAAGTCAAAAGATATCATGTTTCGTGCTTTTTTTTTATTTGGATTCATGCTAACAATTAAAGAATTATTCAGACGATATGTAAGGAACAAAATCTTTTGAAACAAAGTCTCAACAAGGGATATTATAATTGAAATATTGTTTTACACAACTTGCCTCTAAAGGGCAAAGCACACAAAGTTATTAGATTCAGAAAATAAAGACTAAAAGACTTGAATGTACATTCACATATTTCTTGTGAGATATTTGTTCGTCCTGTTTCTTCGCTTGCTCCGCTTTATTTATAGTTGATCACCATTTTCGCTCGTAACTGACCACTACTCTATAGCACTACTCCTCAAATAACTTCTTATAACTTCTTATGACTGTCATAACTTCTTATGATTGCCATAACTTCTCATAAATGTCATTACTTCCCATAATGTCTTTTCCATCAACTAACGGTTACTTTGAATTATGGGTCACGTGGAAAACTGTTCCACTATTTGCGCGATCCAGTTATTACTTCAATCACCCAAACTCTGTTCCGTTTTGCCCTATCGTCCAAGCTTTTGTACATTTTAGGCGATTCCTATCTTGATAAATTCGATCAAGCTTCATGCTTGAGCTTTCTATTTTGGGCCTTTATTTTAGATCTTTATGTTGAGAATATTTTGTATGTCAACATATCCCATTTGAATTTCTGCCAATTTGAAGATTCTATTCTGGAGTGAGAAATTTTAGAGATAGATTTGAGTTGTTTGAGAATTGGAAGATGGTGGTGACTTGTGGGTGGAGGGACGAGAATGGTGGTGTTGGGTGGATTATTTTTAATGATTTTGAATATCATGGTCAATCTAGGTTTTTTAATAAAAAAAAAAAACTAAAAAAAAATTATTATATTAGTATACGACAAAATTATCACTATAAAAAATCAGATTTTCAGTAAAACTACCCCGACTTCCAAACCCACACACCACCGTGGCTGTCACCACCATCTCCTTCATTGATCCTAGCTTGTATTACACAAACAATCTTTATTATTGTCATCGGTAATTGAAATTGAATTCTCCATCATTACTGTCTATCTTCTTGTTGAACACCACTACCATCTCCTTGTTGAATATTTTTACAAATCAAATTTTTTCTCTATTGTTACTGGACACCACCACCTTTCTTGCTGGAATTTTCTCGATCTTCATAAGGTGTTGAAATCAGATTTTTATGGAGCGCGGAATGCAACCGGATTTGGTGGGCCTGGTGGTGGAGTTTGATTGGAGATGGATTATGCTCTTGCAAATGGTCGTTGGATTGACTAGTCAACATATCTGCATCTTTTATGGTGACATTTTTCTGTGGTGGCTGTAGTCAAATCTAGTGGCGGCGGTGCGGATTAGTTGATGTGCAGTGATGCCGGTTATGGATTTTGACACCATTGATTTCCCTTTTTATTTTTATTTTTATTTTTATTTTTCTGGATTGATTTGTCCATTTTTTGTGGGTTTTGTGGTTGTGGAATTTTTATGAAAAAATCCACATTGAATCGTCAAATATTATCAACAATTTCACATATGAATATCGGAATAGTTTGATTCAAAACACTAAACCTAGAAAGTTCTTCAAAAATCCACTACATTTTATCTTGAATCCCATCATTATCTTATAAGAATTGTACTAATTAAAAAATTTAGAGTTCACATTGAAATGACAATTACCCACGGGTGATGTATCGCTAACCATACCAAAAAAGAAATTAAAAATGTCGAAAAAGTAAAAAGTCGTATAGAAAATACATCTAAATCACCACATTCAAAGAAGAAGAAACAACCCAACTAATACGAGCAACGGGTAAGTGTTCGTTATATTGTTGTTGCATTCATTGTTTATTTAGGGTTTTTACAGTTTTTAATTCATGTTTCTGCAGTCCTTTACATTGTTTTGTTGTAATACTTAATTATCACAATGTATTATTTTTGTATTACTATGTTACCTGCCTTATTATTCTTTATTTTATATTAGTTGATATGACAATGTCACATTCATTCTTATGATTCTGGAAATTATTTTTTGGCCCTATAATTTTGCATTGTGTGCTAAATAATTCCTATTATTTGTTGAGTTATCTATGTATAAATCTGATAACTTTACATCCTTTTTGTATTACAAGTTATAGTATGTTTTATTTTGGGACTGTTTATTGAATTAAAATGTGTTCTAAATTTATAATATTACATGATCTAACCTTGCATTCGTCGATTAGCTAGTTCACGTTAACCAAGTTACATCATCTATTTTATGTAATTTTTGGCTGTTACAATCATGATTTCTATGCATTCTTTTACCTAATGTTACATGCTACGTTATATTGCAGTGGATGATGAGTGTATATATAGTAAGGTGTCATGTTTATATGCTCGGTAAATTTTTATGTTTTGTGGTATGTTATTTCAGCTACATGTTTAGTTATATGTGCATCAATCCACTGAGCATGCTAACGTTCAAATTCTTTTTCTTTTGTGTTAGCAAATTGTGCACGAAAGAATTTTACTGACTGCACAAGTGTGCTTCATCACATCAATTGTAAAAAGCCCATAATATTTCGGTGTCATTGATTTACGGATTGTGCTGTTCAGGATTGTTAAGTCTAGATCCAAAGCTCAATACAAATTATTAAAAAAATATAGGGAAAATTTCATATATAGACCCATTTATCTTAATATTCACAAAATCAATGTTACATATTTTATATTCTAAAATTACTGTGTTTTGCATTAAAATTAATTATATAATTTAATAATCTACATATGTTATCATTTGTAACTGCCCACTAATTATGCTAATTACCCTTAAAAGATAACTACCATATAAAAACGGTTCCAAAGGAAAACTGCCATTTTCTCTCTCATAATCCATATATTTTCTCATACGATACAATTACATACATGAACATGAAGAACGCCATCGAATAATAGAAGAGGAATTTCTTTAACTGAGTATTACGGTATAAATTTATCTCATTTCATTGTTGGGGTTTTTTAAATCCTTTTTTATTTGTTCGTCTGTGTATCAAAAGGAAAGTGCAATCAAATTTCTTCAAAAACTGTTAATTAGAATGAATTTTATAAAGCTAGTGTTCGAAATCATGTGTGTTTGACATTGAATGTGATTTTCAATTTTATCAGATTCTGATAGATGTATTATAGTTTGCAATTGTTAAATATTTTGATGTAAAATGTTACAATATTCTATTGCAATGGATAATATTTAACTACTCGTGAAATTGTTATTAATGAAAACATTGCAAATTCATCATGATCGTGTTACATAAAGTTGGCAAATTATTGTATCCAGATTACAGACTAAAATGTTATATATGTCACAATTGCGTTGCTTGACATTTATCTGTTTTGCAATTGTTACAAAATAAACATTGCATATAAATCATGATCGTGTTACATAAAGTTGGCAGACTACTGTATCTAGATTATAGACTAAAATGTTATATATGTCACAATTGCATTGCTTGACATTTATTTGTTTTGCAATTGTTACAAAGAAGTTATGTTGATGATACATTGCGATTGTGTTACATAACACTTTAATATGTAATTTCAACTATATTACAGTTGGGCTCTTTTCTACTTTGTGGGTCATATGTTGCAAGGCAAGTAAAATATGCAACACTAAATGACACAATTTGTCACTCGTTATATTGCAGTGGGTGTTACTAAAGTACATGAAAATAATTTAGGTTGTAAAAATGTTACATAAACGGGTAAAAATGAATTTAATGCTCTTACATTAAATCAATTGTATAAACATATTTTATTAATTTCTGATCTCAATGTTTGTAGGTATGGAAAACATAAATATATTCATCAATTATATGGGAGAAACAATAGGAGTACTACTTGTGCTGATAAGTTGTACTTATACCCATCTCCTTGATCTGATAATGTCGGTATTGAAGCTTAATAGGAGTATGGTTGTAGTATCAATACAATATGAAGTGCCTGGTTGCCTTTCTCCAATTAAGATAACAAATGATAACACTTTATTGTTCTACTTCGAGCTTAAAAGAAAGGATCAATTTTTAGTAAGTTACCCACTACATGTTCATAGCAAACATTCATTGGGGTCTGTTCCATCAATAAATAGTTTGCTTCCTTTGGGTAATGATATAGAAGAAATACTCCAACTGCAACATAATAGTAATGAAGCATTAGTGAATCAATCATCTAACAGTTTGTGCAATCTATATAGCTTTGCTTCTACAGTATATGAAACAATTCCAAATTTGCCGGAAGTGGAAATTCAAGTTGACAACAGTGTAATTGACTATCCTGAATTTGATGGGATTTCAACTGGTAGGATTTTTTGAGATAAAGGAGTGTTGATGAAAACTATATTCTTGTATGCTATTCACAACAATTTTCAGTACAGGGTGTACCAGATCTGACAATAGTAATATGATTATTGTAATTGATACATGTAAGACCTTTGGTTTAAAGTTACCACAAAATGCCTCAAATAACCTATTTGATTAAATACTCCACTTAAACAACAATCTTGACGCTCATGAATATACATACAACAATTAAGGGATAATAAAAACATATGATCAACATGTTGCATTTAAAACCAAAAAAAAAAAAAAAAATGACATAATATTCTTTATCAATTCATCATGTCTGACTATATCAAATTTAGTTAACAAATTAATAGACAAATTTTATGCTACTTGTTGCCAAGTTGTACAGGATTTAGAGAGGTGGGATATGCCATATTATACCTGTTTTAATACTTATGATCAACATAGCTTTAACCCATTTGTGAAATTGTTAATTAAAATCACTCTTTCTTTTACACCAACATAATTAAAACTCTTTTAAGAGAAACTACATATATCTAACTCATTATGCTTGACAATTACCTGAATAAATTCCTAAAGGTTGCTGCATTTAGAGTCATTATGTAACATTAAAAACATTTTGAAAAAACCACTTTAAATTTACAGATAATAGTACCATAAAATTCCATAACGAATTCAATTTTCCAGAACCTAAAAAACTAACAAAAAGCTAATCCATATAAACTATTGTCTAAGAAATTATTTCTCACAAAAAAGTCAAATTGTATATAAAAATATGAATGGGAAATCTAACTTGGGTTCAAGACCTTGAGAATTTTTGTTCTTCTTGGAGCCAGATGAAAGGGCTATCACTGGACAAAATTTTCTTTCGTTCAAAAATGGATTTTCTGGTGATTCTTTTCCAGCACACGAACTCATTCGACGCTGAGTTCCAATACTTTGATCATTGTTTGAATCTTTCGTGGGAGTTGGCGTGTCCAAATAAATAATATTTTTTCGCAAATAACCAGCGGTTTTGGCCACATTACCCGGCGACTCTCTTTTTGTCAATGACCGAGTGAATCTTCTCGTCGGAGTGTCCATGGGTAAGATATATTCCACAACAGCAGTAGCCAAGATGTGCGAAGACTCAACTCGTTGAAAATCAAAATGTTAGGGTTTCACGGTGTTGAAAATAATGAACGAATTTGCCGAAAATGTAGCGATTTTCTTCAAAATGAAGATTTTCACCTGAATCTTATACAATTGAATTTTCTAAATTTGTCCATGAAATGATTCCTCCATTGTTGGGATTTGTGGGTATGGGTAGAAGTATGTGGGGTTGGTTTGCGAGAATAAAGGAGAATAAAGGGGAAAGTGATTGTAAAAAAGATTTCATTTGTTTTATTGGAGATAATATTATATTATAATATTAATATATTTTTCACAGTATTATTGGAATAAATGCACATCAAAAGTATTGTTGGAATTATTTATCAAAGGAACAGTATAGGGCGCAATTTCCTCAAAAATATATATTATATTAATTTAGCCCAATCCAATTTTTTAATTCATATTTTCTGAGCTAATTAAATACTCACATGGCCCAAACTAGGACTATTGCGTATTAGCACTTTCTCATTCCACGAAATTCAAACTTCAAAAAGTTCAAAATTCGAAAGTAGGCTTAAATTTTTTAATTTGTTGCGTCTTTCACTATTTGGTGTTGAAATATTATTTTATTTTCTAATTTGGTTGCAATATTACCTTGTTGGCTTACTTGTATGTTGTTTCATTGAATATAGAATTATAATATAATTATATATAACACTATTAAACGGTTTAAATATTTTGTTCATCGACTACATAACAATTTTTGTTAAGAAAACCTTGTTAATAAAATAAATATGGATTTTATTATAGAAGAATTCGCAACTTTATTATAGAAGAATTCGCAACTGTAAAAAATCGTCAGACACAACTTTCTTTAGCTAATTTTTGATCTTGAATATTTTTGTATAATGACTTCTTGAATAAAAATGAGCTAAGTAGTTGTGGTTTAAAAAAATAAAAATTTCAGCCCCCTCCTCCATTTCAATCATTTGTGGTGTCCTGGCTCTCCCTACTTGCTATTATCTATGAATGCGGCCAGATAGAGGTGTCAAGACGGGCGGGCCGACCGAACCGGCATCGGCCCACCCGCCTCGACCCGGAACCGCGGGCCGGCCCGTGAACCGGGCGGGCTGTTCACGGGCCGAGAAGGCCAACCCGCGGGCCGTTCACGGGCTGAAGAGGCCAACCCGCGGGCCGGCCCGTGAACCGCTTTGATTTTTTAAAAAAAAAAAAAAATTGGGCAGAAAATTTAAACTTTTATATTTGAAATGATATTTAAAAAAAAATAAAAAAACAAACGGCAGAGAGTCATTTAAAGTGAAAAATGTGACAGATGCATCACGTTTTAATCTTTAAATATATAAATAAAAAATAGAAATTGAATTAAAAAATTAACAAATGTGAATTTATCATTGTTATTTATTTTTTATTTAGTAATTTAACACATTTTTTGTTATATATGTAAACATTTTTTTTTTGAATTACAATAAGTAACTAAATTTTTTTAGTAATTTCAAAAAAAAAATCAATTTTTTATTCATACGGGCCGAACCGGATCGAACCGCGGCCCATATGGGCTCGACCCGTATGGGCCAATGGGTGGGCCGGGCTTTTGAAAAAATTTCGTGGGCTGGGCCGACCCGGCCCGCAACCCGTAGTGGCGCGGGCTTTATCGAACGCGGGCCGTTACCGGGCCTCATCGGAGGCGGGCCGACCCGACCCGCCTGACCCGGATTGACACCACTACGGCCAGATGAGCTTCTCTTCGTGTTTGTGCAATTAGATTGGACTTTACCAATGAGGGTTCTTGAAGATAAAAATGCGTTCATGAGTAAATATTTAAGAATATAGTTTGTAGCCTTGTAAATGAGCAAAAGAAGAAAAGGTCTCGAAGAAATCGGTATATATTGTTCGGAGATCACAAAAGAGTAACGTAGTTGAAAAATAGTTTAGGGCTTTCAGTTGCAATTTTGAGGATTAAAGTCAATTTTAGAAATTGTTTATCATCATTATCCTTTTATTGGAAAATACAATCTTAATGTATTTTCATTTTTCTATATGTGCTTATTGTTTTTTTTTTTTTTTTGCTTTTCTAGGTTATTGGAACCAAAAAAAAAAAAAGTTAAAATTTCACTATAAATGTTGAAAAAGTTACAATCAAGGTAACTTTTACGATTTTTGTAACTCAATCTCGGGTTGTTTTTTGCGTAACTTACAAACTTAATTCTAGTGAGATTATGATCCCCCACTACAAATTAACAGAGTTCATAATTGTGCGAAAACATAAATTATATATCATGTAAAATTATAATTAACAAACTAAAAAAATACAAAAAAATAAAAATACTCCATAATTATTTAAATGAGAAGTGTCTTATCAAACAACTAATACATGATCGTAATGTGGTTTACAATACACTTCGTAATTTGGATTATAGAAAAATAACAAATCATCCATTATATCACAATTTTTGACTAACTCAACTAAAATTTTCAAATTCAAATTGTCAAAAATTTACATACACTCTAACAGAATTAACACAAAGTATAGATTACAATCGTTGTAACCTATTAAATACAAGATTTTCCAAATTACCATATTTTCCTTTAAATGGGTTACTTTGTTAACAAATACGAGGTCCAAATCAAGGTTATCCACTACTTAGAACTAAAAAATGAGTTAATTTGATGCTAGAAAAAGAGAATTTAATTTTTTTCCTGAAGGTTGTTTTGAAAAATTTCCCTAGAAATTTAATGAAAGATATTTCCTTAAAACAAAAAAAGAAAAAGAAAAATCATAAAGTAACTTGAGTTGTAAAATATTTTAGCTAGATTTCACAAGCTTACAATGGTGGTAGCAACCCAAACTTGTAAAATGTAAAACGAACATTCGTTTTAAAAAAAAATAAAAAAAATCATCACATTTACTAATAGTACTTCACATGCTTTGCACAAGACATGCATTTTATACGACATTGCTACAAGTCTATAAATTGAGTATCAATGCTACAAATTTTCCTGTATTTTGGAAGGTAACATTGCAGTATTGTTCCTTTATTTATTGCTTAGTAATAAGTTGGTCTTCAACTTTTTATTTAATTACAAAAATTATCTAAAATTTTCGTTAATTTGTCATGTGAACTTAATAAATATTAGAGGTAGCAAATGAGTCAAACGGATTGGCCCGACTCGAAATTAGTCAGGCCACACAAAAAATTGGGTTGGAATAGCCTTGACCCGATTTTACACGGGCCCGTATTTGTTGGGCTAACCCAGGCCGATTTTGGACCACAAGGTAACTGGGCCAACCCAACTTAAATTTTTAATTTATTTTTCAAAAACAATTATTTTAAAAAAAAATCATTCAAACCTCCACCCCAATTCGTGACTAGATGAGGGGGGAGTTTCTCCCCTTGATCGCCGGACCATCTTCCGGGTTTCGCAAACACCAATTCTCTGGTTTTGGGGAAACCATGGAATTGCTGCCAAGATATTGCACGTAGTGTAGGGGATAGGGGTGGGGGGTTAATGGGGGATCGAGGAGTTGGGCCAAGAAATTTTATTTGGCCAATCCAAAATAATTGGGTCAGCCCGACTTCATCGGTAGGTTAGTTGTACCGGTCAAATACTTTTGATTTTTACTTGAACAATTTTTTATTGGGCCAGCCCGACCTAGAATTCGAGTTATCTGGACTAGCCCACTGAACCGACCAATTTTTGCCACCTCTGATAAAATCACATCTCATTTTAAAATTCTACATATTAACCTAAGTTGTGAAGGAAAATGTAATTTTATAAAATTAGACATGTAAAAATGACTAAATATTTAATAAAAATTTAGACCATTTATATTATTGTTAATTGATTATGTAATTAAAATAAAATAAAAAGTTAGAGCTACTTAATGCAATTTTGCCAATTGGAATACGAAACGGGGCATATTTGACCCGAAAAGACTGAGGTCATTGGATGTCCAAACTCCAAAACAGAAAACTTGGCACCCTCCCATACAACAAAAACCTGTGTCTCGGCTCAGTCCTCAGTGTCTCCTTGCACTCTTGTCTTCGCTTTCTCCGCTGCACTACACAATACACCCACCAACCCACTCCAACTGCACGAAAACCAGCTGAAAAATTCTCAGGAATTATCTCTTATTCTTTAATATATAAAAACCAGCTGAAAAATTCTCAGGAATTATCTCTTATTCTTTAATATATAAAAACCAGCTGAAAAATTCTCAGGAATTATCTCTTATTCTTTAATATATAATTTATTTCCTGTTTGTCGATATAATCAATTTGCTTGCTTACATTTCCTTTTCAGACCATCAATTTTAACGCCAAACTGTAATTAAATTGGGCCTCAAGTTCCCCAATTGAGAAATTTATTTTCTTCCTTTTTTTGTTCTTTGGAGCTGAATTAATGGCTATTCATTCGGCTGCCTTGAGCTTCAGCTGTGTCTCCTTGAATTATCAAGCTTCTGGGCCATCCCATAGGTTGTTCGGGCCCTCTGTTCTCCGGAAGTGCAACGTCAAAGCGCCGGTTTTCTCTTTGCCGTCGCCGGCTTCATTTTCACGCTCCAGACTTCAAGGTGAGAATCTATTCGTGTTATATGCGAGTGCACAATTGTACTTTGGACAGTGTTTTACTTGGGCCAGATCACCTGATTTCACTTAATTGTATATCTGTTTTGGGATAGGAAGTTAAATTGATGTTTTATGAAGCTAGATTGTGTGTTATTGTGTAAACAAATTGATACGGAATATTTGTTGAAACAGAGTTTAGTTGATTAAAAAAAATGTCAAATAGTTTTGCAGTTATAAAAGGAAAAAGAATCTGAGAGGGAGCAGGTCAACTTCTAGTCAACTAATTGCCACTCCCTGTCGTCGAGGGTGGAGTTTAAATGGTAATGTAAATATGGGACAAGCATTGAGTGTTATGCCACAAGAGGAGTATATGAGAGGATCGATTTGAATCAGAAGTGGGGTTAATGCACTAAACAGCACACCGGATTCATTTTTGCATAATGTGTTACAAGTGAAATTATCATAAATGAAAGGTGGTGAGACGATATTATGTTGGCTTATATCATCTCAGAGCTTAAGCTATTAGAGAGGGCGTGAAGTTTTCCATACCTGTTCAATATTTTTTATCCAAGCTGAAATAGAAAATCTGCAAGCACCACTAGGCCCGGTTTCCGGATTTAGGGAAGGCAAAGAAATAACACGGTTCATTTTGTCATGAAGATGGATGTTCAAATCGCTTTACTGCACTGCATGTCTAAGTTTATAATGAAAAGGGGAACCTGCTAAAATGTTAAATAAACTTGAAAGATATGCCCAGCAATTATCGTATGGTTCTTGCACTGAATGACATCTTTATAGATCAAGAAATTTTTTGATGATCTATTCTTTGTTCTCAATTCTTATTAGGAAAAGCATTAGAAAGCGAGAATGGCCCATTGGAAAAGGAGGAGTCTCTTGTGGTTTGTTTTGGGGAAATGCTGATTGATTTCGTCCCAACCACAAGTGGGCTCTCCTTGGCTGAAGCACCTGCATTTAAGAAGGCTCCTGGTGGTGCACCTGCTAATGTTGCTGTTGGCATAGCTCGCCTTGGCGGTTCATCAGCTTTTATCGGGAAGGTATCATTAATCATAATATTTGTTTTGCATGGTTATTTTTCATAATTAATTTATGGGTAATTTTTTTTCCGTCAAGCTGATTCAAGAGTTTGAGGTTTGGTTACAAGATTAAATGTTTCACATTTAGCTGTACTTCTTAGGTAAATTGTGAATTCTAATTTTATAATTATTTTTAAAAAGAACATATGATGAAGGGGAGAGTTTAGGCGTACCTTCTTCATCATCAAGCACAGGTTAGATTATGTCATAGCAATTAACCAAAAAAATCTCAAATGAAAAATGGATTCATGACTTTATCTCGTTTTGTTTCATCTATTATTTGACCTAACAAATTGAAAATTCTGTAAAATTGTGGCACAGGTGAATGAAATCATTTTCAACTTTTTATTTGGTATATGTACAGGTGGGCGAAGATGAATTTGGTTACATGCTTGCTGATATTTTGAAGGAGAACAACGTGAACAATGAAGGAATGCGGTTTGATCCTGGTGCTCGAACTGCTTTAGCATTTGTAACACTCAGAAAGGATGGGGAACGTGAATTCATGTTTTATCGTAATCCTAGTGCTGATATGTTGCTCCGAGTAGCTGAACTTGATCTTGATTTGATTAAGAAGGTATGTGAGGATAACTTTGATAAACTGATGGAATAAACATTTTATTGCTTAACGAGAATAGAGGGGAAATTATGAAAGGGGGAAAGAAACTGACTTCATTTTTTAAAGCCCTGATAACCAGTTCTCATTTATTAAACTAAGGGTGCATTTGGTTTAGAAAAACGATTGACTCCAGAATTACAAATGTTGTGTAAGTTCTTTGTTGTTTAAGGTCATATATTTGTTCAACCACCTCATCTAAAAGTTAAGTTGTTAGAGGCTAGACAAACTTATTTATCTAAATTATATCTTCAACATGTCCCCTCACGTGCAGACCATATTCATTTTTTTTTTTAAAAAAATTTATTTATTTGAGGATCTTATAAATACTACTGTTTTGGAAACTAAGGTGATTTTCTGCCGATTGTTGTCGTTTGCCAGTCCAAAGTTTTCCACTATGGTTCTATAAGCTTGATTACAGAACCTTGCAAATCGGCCCACATTGCTGCCGCAAAAGCTGCAAAAGATGCTGGTGTGATCTTATCATATGATCCAAATTTGCGGCTTCCATTGTGGCCTTCAGCAGAAAGTGCTCGAGAAGGCATCCTTAGCATATGGGACATTGCTGACATAATTAAGGTACTCCACGTGTATTCCACGAGTGCGCGCATACCCATCCCAATGTGCATCGCTCCATAATTTGAATGGTACTATAGACTCTCACATTTTGGCATAATTCATCAGATAAGTGAGGAGGAGATACGCTTTTTAACCCAAGGGGAAGACCCATATGATGACAATGTTGTTCATAAATTGTACCATCCGAATCTTAAATTACTCCTAGTTACTGAAGGCCCAGACGGTTGCAGATACTACACCAAGGTGCACTTCCAAATTGTGTTAGTTAAAAAATTTAATTATAGAATGCTGGAGTCTCTATTTTCTACCCTTACTGTAATTTAAATCTGCACGTCTTAATGTATGTGTTTTTCAAATTGCCAAACATTTATAGGCACTTGTTAAGCAAATTTGTTTTTGTAAATGTATATTCCCCTAAGTTTTCCATGATTAGTACTATTATCTGATACTGCCTGGAGTTCTGACTCTTGCAGGAGTTCAGTGGAAGAGTTAAGGGCTTGACGGTGGATTGCATTGATACAACAGGTGCCGGGGATGCTTTTGTGGCTGGAATTTTATCGCAGATAGCTACTGACATCTCACTGCTTCAGGTATTAACTTTTAGCAATGCAATAGATGATGCATAGACATATTGTGGAATTGCAAGCCTTGTTGTCCCCTTTCATATACAGGAAACGTTTTCATACCTGGTTCTGTAGATATTAACACGGATTCCCATAAGAATAAATTAACACTTAGCCTTTGAGATGGTTTCGAATTGATTAAATGTCAGATTCCTTAAGAGGGATAAAATAATTCACGACTGCTATATGTGCAACCGAGCAACTCTATTTGAGAGATCAGATCGAATGTATCACTACTAGTTCATTTGTGCTCTTAAATTAGATAAAATAAGTACCAGATAATCTGTGGGTGTATTCTTTTGATTGACAATACTAATAAAATAGACAAAAATATGAGAGAGAGAAGCAATGCTTCTGTTTTATTATTTTTGTGATAACTTGTGTCAAATTTAAAATAGGCCATTCATTTCTTTGTTATTGCTTTACTGTTTGATTTGATACTTGATTCTTTGATCTTTCACCAGTGTGTAATCACTAGAAACCAATTATTCAGTTTTGCTCTGTGAGTAATGTAGATACAAACCTAAGCCATTATTGCTTGTTTTATATGGCATTCGATATGTATCTCTGATACATCCTAATGTGCTCGTTTAAGTATTGATATCATCCAATTATTTATCCTACTCATATTTGGCCGTTTGATGAATGATTTCAATCAGAGTTTACCAAGAAATAACAAAAGTAGTAGTTTTTATATGTCTTTTAAGCAGGTAAAATGACAAGTTTCGTGAAATATGTTTGGGGGAAAAAAATTCAAATTCTTGCATTTTGTTGGAAGATTTGGACATCTCCTCAAATATATATCTTCATGCACTTGTATCTATACATTGATTTTGGCACATGATAAAGATGGGCCTTTTCACACTATTCTTAGCATTCTTGTTTCCGTTTGAAACTCCTTGTAGGACGAAAACCGACTGAGAGATGCTCTGAGATTTGCTAATGCTTGTGGTGCCTTGACTGTGACGGAAAGAGGTGCAATTCCAGCTTTGCCAACTAGAGAAGCTGTGCTAAATGCCCTACTCAAGTCTGTAGCATAGGTGTTTCTCCAAATCTATGCAATCTGTGGCCATCTGATCAAATCCACCATCCTATGATTTTTTTGATAATGTTCCTGTCTCGTGTTTACCTGCAAATCTTCCCGACATGGTATGGATTTATCATTTTAGATCATCTAGCATAATAATGTGGATCTGGTTGCCCCAACCTTCAAGTTGTGATGTAATTTAAGATTTAGACCCAGGTTTAAACAGATGATAGCAGTTCCTATGGATTTCCAATTTTCTTTTATTTTCAAGTTTGCGAGAATCTTGAGTTGTAATATTATTTTAAGTGATGGAGAGCGATAATCTTTTGCCTGTTCTAATACCTGTGCAATGGTTAACGTGAATTATAATATGCTTACTGCCTCACCGTGATATTTTTTGTTGATTGAGCTTTCAGGGCTTACTTGTCAATTCAAATTTTGAAAATGTTATCATAAGATGTGACCCTTGAACGTTTCTTGAACTCAATTTATTGTTTGTATCAAAACGCTCCAGTAACTGGCTTGATCTTGACGTGTCAAAGGGTTCGGATTTGACGTCAAATAATTGATGGGACTTACAAGTTTTTGAACCTCAAAATATTTAGCCAGGCAAAGAAGTGTGTCACAATTTAAGCATATCAACCAAGGGAAATGATCTCTTGCCCCAAGGGGCAAGAGATCATGACTCTCTCAACCAATCTGCTTGAGATTTGATTCGAAGCAATAAGCTACTCAAACTCGACTGGTGTTGGTTTGAGACTACCAAGTCTTCAATTTTAACGTTCACAAGGAATTAAATTAATCTTGGACGATCTAATTCAACATAATGTGTAAATTAGGTGCGATCCAATGGACTAATCTCTATCGAACCAACTTGATCTGAAAATCTTTTCTAAGACTCTGTCCATGACGGAAGGATGAGCAACAAACGGGCAAATCCGTTAGAGCGTTACACATTCACTGGCTATACAATTTTTTGTACCTAAAAATGGCAAAATTCCTCCCGACTCACATGGATTACCATATCCTTCATTATAATCTCTTCCTTATAACCTAATCTACACACTCTCCCAATCCAACTTTCTAAACAAAACTGAAAAAACAAACAATAATTCATTAATCAAATCTTCAATTTGAACCAAAAATGGCAGACGATCCACAGGAAGTAGCCGAGCGCGAGCGAATATTCAAGCGATTTGATGCAAATGGCGATGGAAAAATCTCATCGTCAGAGCTTGGAGAAACTCTGAAAACACTGGGTTCAGTGACTTCCGAAGAAATCCAGCGCATGATGGCTGAAATTGATACTGATGGTGATGGTTTCATTTCATTCGAGGAATTTACAGATTTCGCCAAGGCCAATAGGGGATTAGTCAAGGATGTTGCCAAAATATTCTAATTTTATCTCCAGAAAATCTCATCTGGATTTCATTTATTTTCAATTTCAATTCGAGTAGCCCGTCCATTTCATCTGCCTCTTTCCAAGTTTATTCTAATAGGTTTTGTTGTGGTAGTTCAACAGTAATAAGCAGTTTCCTGTCATCTTATTCATACACTTTTTTTTGTTTTATATGCTTTGCTTGTAATCTTTTTAATACCAATACATTTATTTATTTTTAAAAATAGTCTATAAATAATGTGTTTTTTGAATTTAGCACCTAATGCCTTGTTTGTGGTGCAAAAGTTGTCCTTTCAGAATTAATTCTTTTCTTAATCACCTAACTTAAAAAGGATTGGTTAACTTGTTCCATCTCAAAACATGTGCAACCAGAGCACGAGCCACGAGGCTTGATGATGAATAGTAATCTGATTAGCCAACATTTTAAAAGGATTGAACTAATCAGAATAAGTGTGAAATGAATCAATGATTACACTTTTGTCTGTTGCTTTCTTTTTTCGAGAGGAAAGTTTCAACAGGTAGCACAAAGCATTAAGTAGCTCATTTGTAGAGTACGTTTGCCAACATATGGACTTGAACTAATATGGACTTGAACTATCTCACCATGTTCTAAACTCGGCTCGCATACACTTAGACTACCATCCCATCGTCACAGTTACAAATGTATAAGGTCGGGTGATTTCTTGATCCTCGGCTGGTACTTGTGGATTCAATTCATGACCATTGGATCCAAAACCATCCAAGAATTTTGTGTCAGCCTAAGAAGTGTAAGTCTTGTCTATGGTTACTCGTTAAAGACTTCAAATTTGTCTAGTAGCAACTGCACATGGCACCATTAGAGTATTTCAAGAACAATGAAAAATGCACATGGCCACCCCAAAAAAAATAATAATAATAAGGATCATAATGTAGAACCCAGCGCAGAATTTGTCAAACTAATTTCTCAAATTATTGCATCTGCACTTTAAACTGGTCAAAGAAATCATGCCATCCTCTCCCTCGGGGAGAGCAAACAAGAAGATGCAGATCCATACAGACAAAACAGTCATGGAGGGTGGGGGTGCGGGGGTGAAATCCTTTAATTCCCTTTTAAATAAGAAAAAAAAAAAAAAAACAGTCATGAGGGATAGGCTCCCATTTCTATATACAAGTTCAAACTTGTTGGTTCTAAGCCTAAAAACTCCCTATTTTCAATACCCAAAGGAGTCGTAAACACAAAAAATATACTCGGATATATAAGTGTTTCACCGGCAGTGAAGGTGATCATCATCCTCAAACTCGACTCCTAGCATGGCCAATGCGAAGTGACTCTTCATTTCACTTCTTGTGCGTTGTAACTGAGGGCAACAATCGATCACACTATTGTTACCTGGCAAAACAGCCTTGTTTCGGCCTAAGCAATTGGGATCTTTTCCTCTTAGTATTGCAATGATCTCGTCCATGTTAGGCCTACGCGGCTCTTCACTGTTTATGCAAGCGCTTGCTGCTTGCATCATACAGGCAATCTGATTCGAGTTCTTTTCAATGAATTTGAGCTGTGGATCAAGCAAATTTTCAACATCTCCTTGCTGGAGTAATGGTTTTGCCTGAAAACGCAAAGGCAGAATATTCACCTTTAAGATACAATTTTAACATAAATGAACACCATGGAAAGTGACATGGCAGAATTGGAGGCAAATTAAGCAGAAATAAAAGCAATGACATACCCATGAAACTAAATTTTCTTCTCCTGGTCCTCTTTTCGACTCAATTGGTTTCCGGCCGGTTATTAGTTCCAAGAGGACAACGCCTAAGGCATAAACATCGGTTTTATCAGACACTTTCCCGTGCTGGAAATATTCAGGAGCCAAGTACCTGTTCCCAAGATTTATGAAGCACGATAATTAGTTTATATTCAGTAAGAAACATCAAAACCATTATTTATGCTTCTTCACAAAAGTTATTGATTGAGCACATTACCCAAATGTGCCTTTGACAGTCTTGCAAAGGAATGGCACTGAAGGTGCAGGAGTCCATGTAGCCAATCCAAAGTCACATAACTGCATACATTAGTACATGAATTAAAATACCGCTCCGTATTGGACATAATAACCTAATATTCTCAAGTAGTTCCACCTAATATGGTCAATAAATCACTTTTTAGCATTAAAATATTATTCAAGAAAATGAAGTTGCAACACACCTTGGGTGACTTCTTGGAAGAAATAAGGATGTTTGAGGGCTTAATGTCCCTGTGAACAATGCATCTTTCAGTTCCATTATGTAAATACCCAACTGCCTCTGCAATCCCCACGGCGACCTTATACCTAGACGACCATTGAAGTGCCGGACGACCCTTCATGCCCCTCTTCTTGCCTGCACGTGATCAATGCACCTCAAATGACTCAAAATTTTCATTTTCGTAACAAATAAAGCTACATTCTTACATGAAAAAAGATCAGGAAAAACGAAATAATACCGTGCAAATATCGCTCTAAGCTTCCACCGGAAACATACTTGTAGACTAAAAACAAGCCCTCCTCAGCATCAATACAAAATCCCACAAGAGGAACAATGTATTGGTTATGCAAACTACTAGCAATCATCAATTCCCTACAAAATGCCTTTGAACACTCCTTATCTTCCTTATCCAATCGCTTAATTGCCACTGCAGTTCTCAGAAATCCCACTCTACCTCTAAATACACAACTCAAAGCCCCTCTCCCCAAGACTCTGCCTATTCATTTCAACAAAATAAGTTATAATCATGCAAAAAATGAAAGGAAAAAAAAAAAACGAAGATCATTCGGCAAAGAGTCGAGAAATTTGAAGGAAACCTGATTCAGTACCTTTTGAAAAACATCTAGTGGCAGATAGGATTTCTGAATAGCTGAATCTAATCAAGGAGTGTGCCACTGGAGAGATACTTCTCTCCAGTGACTCAATTCTTCTCCATTTTAACTCTCTAGACTTGGAATCAGACAGCAATCCATTATCCAAATTCACCATTAAAACAGTGGTGGAAGAACAGCTGTTGTTTACATTCATTGATTCAAGTTCAACCTGAGAGCAGAAACTGAACCTAAAAGAGGAGTGCACTGAGTGTGGTTCCTCTGCACCGCATCCACCAGATTCTGCTAGCAACCAAGCCTTATTGTGCTCCAAAATGTTTCCACCGCCACAATTTCCCTCAACCATCTGTTCCTCGTCGGATCTCCGGCGCCGGCGAGGTGCAATCAGACACCCTAAACCAAAATCCCAGATCATTTTGTACAGAAAAGACTTGAATTTTACCTCAGCATCATCAGTTTCATAGTACTCATGATCCGCAGTAGTGCCCAAAATTTGTGTTTTTGAGGGGAATGATGTATGCAGAGGCTCTATGGAGTTAGTGAAACTAATTCTTGAAAAACCCATTTCGATTATAACAATGGATCTCGAAACGCAAATGCACAGAAACCCAGAAACCAAATGGCAATAAAGGAAAAAGAAAAAAGGTCTGATGCAACTTTGCTTCAAAGGAGAGGAGAGAATTTACTCCTCAAGAGAAGAAAAAAGAGGAAGTCTTGGGACAATCGGTGTGAATTATATGAACAAATAAACAGATACATATATAAAATGGTATGGGTTTTGTAATGTGGGGAGGGATTATAGTAATGGGAGAAGGTGAGAGATGGTCCCAAGAACGAAAAGAAGACTAACCCAGATTAATGACTGAGATGATATATAGACTATATTAGTTAATAGGCGTAAAACTAAGAACAAGAAAAGTGTGTGTGTGTGTGAGAGAGAGAGAGAGAGAGAGAGAGAGAGAGAGAGAGATTCTTGATGTTTATGTTGAAGAAGACAAGACGAACCCACAAGTTAAGTTTCATGCATATGAATTTAGGTGCAGATTATGTAGTAGGAAGGACCAAGGGGAAAAGGGAATGCTTGTGAATTATGTAAAGGTTGATTGGAAAATATGGTGCCATTAAATAATTGTTTAGGAGAAAGGGGAAGTTTGGGGGTTAACGAGGATTTGATTTAATTAACGAATATTTAATACACAAAAAATCAGAAGAAGAGGATGCAATACGTAGTTTGGTGACCATCCAATTCAATCACTTGACATCTCCCAACAACCACACTTGACAGCCGAGCTGGGTTCTCCTTAGCCTATTGTTAACCTAAATTTGTGCATCGACCCGACTGAGAACGACCGTGTCATTGATTGATTTGTCTTTGTTAGTTAGATTGTTTTGAGTTTAACTGTTAGGACTCATGATCGAATTAAGCAATATGAACAAATATTTTTATAAAAAAAAGTATCGTAATGAACAAATCATCTAAAATTAAATTGTATCAACCTATTTGAGACATTTAATGACGATAGGTCCCCATGTTGGTTACGTTTTTGAATTGAACTTTTAAATGGTAAACTGTGTATGCATTTTTGTGGGTAATAAAGATATTTTAAGGGTTTGTTTGAGATGAATTACTAGTGCATTTAATACCTTCCCAAACAACCCCCACAACTCTTCGGTTGAAGGCTGTCGTTATTCAATTCAATAGTAGTTTGTTTAGTTAGGAACTCCTAACAACAACAACCGTCTTCAATTCAAAGGTTCCAAATCAGCCTTAAATTGGGTTTGGTCATATTTTACTGGTTTTGTATGTTTGAACTCTTTGAAATTGAAAGCTGTAATAGCCGTCTGAAAATTGTAGGAACAGACCACAGTTTGGAACAATATTAAACTAATGACTACTCGTATTCATATTGTTAACCTTTCAAGATAGAATTTCAAGACAAACGAACTACACAATCCAGTTTAAATTCAAATTGGCTACTAAAGTTCAAGATTGATATTTTTAAACGAATCAATATTCTAATTTTGATTAAATCTAAAAATACTAACCAACAAATTACTCATCTTTTAAGATAGAACTCTAATACTCGGTAAAGACTCTTAGTGCACTTATAATCTACCTCAAAAAGTATAAATGTTGCCGTGCCGGTAGTTAGGTTTTGTCTGATTTTACTTAAAATTTGTTAAATATGTGAAGTCAAAGTCAACAATTAATTTTAACTACACATTTTATGAGATCCACAACTTTTACTTCAAAAAAAACTCCTATCCACTGAGAATACTAAAATTTAGAATTTTTTTTTTTTTTAATTTTTAGCAAAATGAAAAGACACTTTTGTGCCTTTTTCACTTTTTCTGATACATTCATGGAATGATTTGGCACGAGATATTCCAATTTTGCTTTTAACTAAATTAGGATAAAGAGTTGTGATGCGGAACTGTTAGAAGAGAAGATTGTAAAACAGCTTGAGAAAAAGAAAGATGCGTAACTTTCAGCTCGGGTGTTAGATTTAGATGAGCGAGTACATTTCGGAAGCGTTTTTCGATTCCGCACATTTTTGTTTGGTGACAATCATAGCCTTCGGCCAACATTGTCAAACTTTCAGGGCCAAATTCCATCGTTTAGGTGTCCGTTTTAGCAGTTTTATATTTTAATTCAGTTTAAGGGTATTTTCGTCATTTAATCAGTCTTTCAATTTTAATCAGTTTTGTCTAGCGAATTAGGGTTTTAAATACTGGTCTAGGTTTGAAGAGGACGGCACTTTTCGTTTTTGAGAAATTAATAATATTTTCATCTTTTCTTTCGTTAATTGGTGGATTCCAATATTTCTCACGTCCGTTCGAGCGAAACTCGATCAACACCCGTTCGTGTGTTACGAACAAGAAATTTTTATTGTTATTCACGTTCCGTTCTGCGTCAAGTTGCTACAGATTAAGTGCTCGATCAATGCAGAAACTTATCCACAGTTTCAGAAAATAGCAAATTGGCCCACAACCTCTTGCACAACCAGTTTTCAAAAATGAAATTTGTCAAAATCGATATTAAAATATAACGTAGTCCTTATATATCTAATTTTATGAAGTTAAGTTTTCTTCACAATTTAGCAAGTTTATATTATTGAGATTAATTATGCAACTATAATGCAAGACTAGAAATCAATTTACTTTTAGAACAATAAGTTGAGGACTAATAGTGCAATTTTACCTTTTAACATAGATGGAGCGAAAAAAGAATTCGTTTCCGGCATTGAACACTACTAACCATAATTATACGTTATTAGATGAGATAATTCACTATAATATTAAAGTCGATAAACTCCTAAATTTTGATATTATGTATTATTAAATATTTAATATATAGCATGTTTGGTAATGTTAAAATTATTTTTTAAGTACTTATAAGTTATAGTTTATATAGAATGTGTGTAAATAATAAGTGGATAGTAAATTATGTGTCTTATAAAATATGTAGATAAAAGTATATTTAATTAATTTAATCAACTTAAATTATAATTTAAGTTTAACCAAACATACACTAAGACCAAAACCTAAATCAATTACCCAACTCAATATCTTAAAGTGGATATATGAAAAAGAAATATGCATTATGAAAGTTTGTGGCAGGAATTGGGCAATGGGAGCATCAAGCAATCAAGCATGGGACTGGTTTGGTAGGAGGCTTTAGGGTGTGACAGGTTTCTTAATTATGTGAACATAATAAGAAGGGATTTGGGTGATCATCAATTTGAGCCTTTGCACGCGTAAATGACGACTAGTTAAAATTATTGCATTAATAAATCACGTTTACTATTTTTCGTAGTTGACATAAAATTAGTTATTGCCAATTGCAATTTATTTTTAATATAAAGTTCTTACCACACGTTACTTAGAATTTGACACGTTAAAAATATATTATAAACAAAACGTTAGAGATATTTTAAACTTATTTGAAATTTTTGTTTCAATAATAATGTTGTTTTAAATTTTAATATTCTATGTAGTATACATGTAATCAACAAGTGGTTTACGTAAGCTCATTAAGAGATGTATATATTTTTTTGAAGTATTCGAGCCAACTACTAATGCAAGACCAAATCATAGTAACAAGTAAAATTTTGACACACGAATGTCTCATTTACGAACCATATCTCCTCCTACCTCTATAAATATAAAACATACTCAATTTAAATATATAAATTTTTTAACATTTATCAAAAAATAATTATGTTTAGCATTTAACCAATATCTCACTAAAATATTAGAATGTCTTCACGTGTTCGCCCATTATAAAATATTAAGTACTATGAAATAATAATAAAATTTTATCAATTTCAACGTTTATTTCTATTTAAAAGTGCATATCGATTACAATTTTGCTCACTTTTATACTTCAGTTACTTAAAATAATTAATTCCAAACAAACACAAACACTTTCCAAGTGTAAAAAATATCACGTCTCTCTAATTTTAATGTACGTCAATCACAAATATATACAACACTTTGGGATTTTGTTCTATTATTCCCAGGTGGGCAGCTTATTCGATCCACCTGTTGAGGTGTCAGCAAGTGGACCGTCCATAATAAAAATTGTTTTATCATAGGGGATAGTAGATCGGGACTCCAACACTTTGCCGTGTAAAAATTAATCTCATATTTCTGTAATATTAAAGTAAGAAGAGTCACACGTGGAACGATGACAAAGAATGGGCAGTTTTGCACCCCCACGCCCCACCTAATTACTAATTAATTAATTGCTAAAATAAAAATGTCTGTTGGCATATGCAAGGACGACAAATATTGTGATTTTCTGTTTCGGACGTGTGGATCTTTGTTTGTTTTGATGGCTCACCTAATGACACGACACCTTGTTTAATTATTCTATTTAATTAATTGTAAAATTAGGTTGTTTACTTGATTAATTTTTGAGTTGTTTAAAAATTATAATTAAATATGCAAGAATCAATAAAATCGAAAAACTAACATGTTGAAAAAAGGGATTTAGGCGAGGCTTAGGTATCTAGTCCTCTTTCAATAAACTTAAAGTCCTTTATCGTACAATAATTTTTAAAAAATAGCATAACAGAAATCTGGTGATTTGTTAGTTACTGATATTACAGGTCTTAATTAATGCATATAATCTTTAATTAATCAGTAGATGTAAATGGTCCATCCTTTTATCTTATATAGCTTATTTGGTTCATTTTAAATTATAATTTAAATTGATGAAATATAGATTTTGTCAATATATTTAATATACTCAAATCTATTCAAATCTATTATATTATATTATTTTCCTACTTAGTAATAGATTTATTAGTTATATATACTTGTACATTGTCAGAGCTGTTCTACTCCACCTATTGAAAAGTTTATTTTGTCCATTTGAACATTTGTCTAAATGAGATTGGAAGAGGAAAATGTGATGCACTTTTTCAATTTTTCTTTCTCCAATCTCATTTGGACACGGGCAAAATAAGCTTCCCACTAGGTGGAGGAGAACAAAACCATGTACATTGCATACAGATTTTTATTGAATAAAGATTTGATAATAAATATTTTTTCCTCCTCTGAATGCAGCGGCGATAGTAGTGGAGATCTACGAAAAGTGGCAGGACTTTTTAACCTTGTGTCCACTCCGATGTGATAATATGTATATGATTAAAATATATATGCAGAGTAGCAATATGGAGTGTATAAGAGTTGTGTGTTCTGTTTTTACCTGTGGGGTTGGCCTCTATTTATATGGATGGTATGCAGTTATTGATGACGGGTGTCCCTTCATCTCTCTCATTTGATGACGAATATCCCTTTATCTCCCTCATTATTAGGAATTAATGAAGGATATTTCATCTTCTCAATTGCTGGTGTTTCATCTTCCCAATTGTCGATAGTAATTATCATTTTATGGGTAGCCTGTCTGGCTTGCCTAATGGCAGTTAGGTCATTATTGTCTATCTATCAGAGATGAACTTATGATACCAACGAGACGGACAAGTCGGCGAGACAGGCGTGCCAGGACGTGCCACTATTGGTAGACAACATATAGCAACTATTATTATTTTTATCATCATAAGTCCATCTACTTTTCATAGACTATCGTTAATGAGAGGTAGAAATAATCTACCACACATGATATTTTCTAAATTTTTCAGATAGAGGCTCGTCGTCTTGATTTTTAAACAGAGGCTTATCACCTTGTATTTCAGACAATTACTCATCACCTTGTTTTTTAGACAGAGACTCATCTCCTTGATTTTAAATAAAGGCTCATCGCCTTGGTTTTTAAACAGATGTTCATCGTCTTATTTTTCAGACAGATGCTCATTGTATTGATTTTTAGCAGTAGCAAGTGGTGGCCTTGTTTTTCAGACAGTATCAGTTGGCATTGTTTTTCAGACAGTAGTAACTGTAATATTATTGCTAGCCTTGTTTTTCATACAGTAGCAGCTATCATTAGAGCTAGCAAATGGGCTGGGTTGGACCGCCAGAGCAAGGCCAAACATAAAATTGGATTGGGCTGGCCCAACCAATTTTGTATATGCTAGAAATATGTTAGCACAATCCAGCTCATTGGCCATACTTGGTCTTAATTTTCTTTTTTTTTAAATAAATTTTTATACAATCTAATACATTACATCAAATACAATCTTAGATAAATTTAGACTATATATTTTGAGATTTTTAAAAAAAATAATTTATAAAATTAGGGCTCTCATGTATTAGTCAATAGATAAACGTCAATTTTCTTTCAAAATAATAATAATTTTTTGTTAATTGTAAACTATTTGTAGACAATTTTTTTAAAAAATATAATTACTAAAAGCATGCTAGTCTTATTGCTTTGAGATATAAGCATGTTTGACTTAAATTAAAAAGTTTACTTATAAGTAAATTTAAAATAAATAATTTACTTGTCACACCAAATATATTTTGGATTGAAACTTAAATTAAACTAAATTTTAATTAAATCTAAACAATTTTATGTTGAATCTTGAAATTTTTGGACTAATGTTTATTGATGACTTTGACTTAGATCATTTTAGATTGATATTATTTGGATTATGTATTGGGGCTATTCACAAAATGAGTGATTAGTGTTAAGAGGAAAAAAATTCAAAATTGGACAGGTCCAACTAGCCCGTGGGCTAAATGGACCGGGTCATAATGACCCGATTTTATTTGGGTCAGGGCCAGTCCAACCCAAAAATCCTAGTTATATGGGCCAACCCACAAACCGGGCCGATTTTGCTACATCTAGTTGTCATTATTTCTGGCCTTGTGTTTCAGACAATAGTAGCTGTCATTATTTCTAGCCTCACCTTGATTTTTAGACATAGGCTCATCGAATTTTTTTTATGGAGCCTTGGGTGAGCTTGTCTCAGCTCAATTTTTTTTTTTTGAAACTTTGGGCAATCTCCCCTTGCCTAATTTTTTTTAAAAAAAAAACTTGACTCGACTAGCTCGTCTGGTTGACTCGCTTCGGCTTGGGCGAGGTCGTCTCGTCTTGGGCGAGCTTGCTTTAACAAAAAAAAATTTTAGCTAAGGCTTTGTCCTCTCGTCTGACTGTTGTAGTAGTTGAGGATATTTTTGTCACAGGTTGGGTCCAATAGGTGCACTAGGACTTCCCAGCAATTCGGATCCTTCCTTGGTACATTCATCATTTATTCGTCGTAGATGGTTTATTTTCTACTTGTCTTTATCATTTCGAGGTTCGGGCTCGTCCCGAGTCTTTCTTTTGTTAGACTCAGGTTCATTTCGATCTTTCATATTTTTGGTAATGAGATATGCTTCTTCAGCGTCTACATACTTATCCCTTCTCTTGAGTAACTCATGCATCGTATCCGACAGGTTTTTGGATAGTGACATCTTGAAAAGGAAACTTCGAGTTACACTCAACATGGCAGTAACTACAGCAGACATCTGCAGATCTTTAATTCCTAGTGTGGCTCTATTGAACTGGACAATGAAAACTTTCAGCAGTTCGTCATTTTCCTGGGTCAATTGCATCAGATCGATGACAGTTTTCTTAGTACGTTTGTTGCTGGCAAAGTATGCAGCAAAACTCTTGGAAAAATTGTCAAATGTACAAATTAATTTTGGAGAAAGAGTGGCTACCCAATCCTTGGCCTCACGCCTAAGTATTGGCGAGAAAGCCGTGCACATAATCGCATCAGGGGTGGCTTGCAACCTCATGAAGTCGATAAAAGTCCTGAGGTGATCGACATGATCAGAAGATCCGTCGTACTTCTCCATCTATGGCTGTTTGAAGTCTTGTGGCAAGGGGACTGCCATCACTTTTAGGAAAAAATGATCTTCTTCCAACACCATTGATTGTTGCCTACTACTTTTTTTTAGACATAGTTTCAGCTATTTTGCGACCCATCATGTCTTCTAATCGATGTTCCAGGCTTAACACTGGTGTCTCAACCAGCGTAGGTGTGAACATCCATGATGATAACCCCCTATGTGGATTTGGGCAAATGACAATGGATGGAAGTGGGGTATGGAAGGTGGAGCCAAAGAAACTGGAGTCAGTATTGGACCCATTGCTAGAAAGTTAGGAGCCTGGGGAGGAACTCCTAGCAGTGAGGGCCCTACCGGTTGATGGCTAAGACCCTGGGACGGAGTCTCTGGTGTTAATGTTCCTACCGACGGAAGGTTAGGACCCTGTGGTAACTGAGAAACTACAGCGTTCCAATCTTGCAGTAGAGCCGTTAAGGCCACCACCTAAGCTTGCAGTGCTGCAAGTTGAGCGGCAGAGGAAAATTCTTGTTGTGGGTAATTAGTTGCGGTGTTAGACTCGGTGTTTACATCCCCGACGGAGGCTAGTAGAGCGGTTACATTCCTAGCTCTTCTAGTTCGAGCTATGACTTCTTGTGCAGTTTTCCACAGACGGCGTCAATTGATGATAAATATTTTATTCTGCTCTGAGTGCAGTGGTGATAATAGTGGAGACCTATGAAAAGTGGCGGAGCTTTTTTCTTCCGTGTCCACTCCAGTGTGATAATCAGAATATGATTAACACATATGTGCAGAATAACAATATAAAATGTATAAGAGTTGTGTGTTCTGTTTTTACCCGGGGGTTGGCCTTTATTTATAGGGATGGCCTGCAATTATTGATGACGGGTGTCCGTTCATCTCTCTCATTTGATGACAGATATCCCTTCATCTATCTCATTATTAGGAGTTCATGATGGATATTTTATCTTCTCAATTGATAGTGTTTCATCTTCCCAATTGTCAATGGTAACTGTCTTTTTATTGGTCGTCTGTTTGGCTTGCCTAATGGCAATTGGATCACTGTTGTCTATCTGTCAGAGATGAGCATATAATACCAACGAGGCGGACGAGTCGGTGAAGCAGGCGTGCCAGGACGTGTCACTACAACATATAGCAGCTATCATTATTTTTATCATCAAGATTATTCATTCTTCTAATTTTACATGGTATCAGAGTATTAGGTTAACTTATTTTTCAGCCTTTTTACAAGTTTTCAAGCTTTTTTCTAGTTTCTTTGAAAAATATTTGCAGTATCCTTTTTTTAGGTTTTATAGTATTTTTTGGGTGAAAACTGCCATCTAAGACCAAATTCCATCGTTTAGGCCTTCAAAATCGCGTTTTGCGATCATGTTGACTAGTTTTTTTCCTCTTTTTCAGTCATAGAAGAAAATTTTGAACAAAACATAGCTAATAACTCTGGTAGCCTTCTTCATTCCTTATTCTGATCACACGGAAATGATGCTCGTTTCCACTAAACTTACAGGTGAAAATTATGGCACTTGGTGACGCTCCATGTCAATTGCACTCAGTGTGAAGAAAAAGTTTGTGTTTGTTGATGGGACAGTTGAATAACCATTTGCAAATAAGCTCACAGAGTCTGCTCTTTGGCAATGGTGCAATAACATGATTCTTATGTAGATTTTCGATACAGTATCTAGCGATCCACCAATGTGGTATATATGAAGACGACCAAAGAAGTTTGGGATGATCTCCAATAACGTTTTTTCCAACAAAACGTGTCTCGTCTCTTTGAAATTCAAGATCATCTTGCACGCCTTAAACAAAATCAACAACCAATCAATTTGTATTTTACCAAACTTAAGAATTTGTGGGATGAGATGGATTCTTACCAAACTATCGCACTGTGTTCTTGTAGTGCTATGAAATCCAATCATGAACAAGCAGAGAACAAAGTACTGCAGATTCTAATGGGATTATATGATTCTTATTATGTTGTTCGTGGACATGTATTATTGATTCTAATGGGATTATATGATTCTTATTATGTTGTTCGTGGACAGATATTATTGATTCATCTGCTGCCTTCTATTCGGTTCGTGTATTCCATATTGACACAAGAAGAGAAACAGATAGGCATGGTTGCAGGGGCTACAACATCAAACCCGCAGCCATGGTAGTTCGAATAGGCTGTGAAAACAGCAACAACAGAGAAAAAGGTCGATCGACTGAAAAGAAACCACCACATTGTTCATACTGTGATAATGACTATCACACCATTGATACATGCTAGAAGCTTAATGGCTATCCGCCGAGACACCGCCTTCATGGAAAGTTCCATGTTACTTCTAGTGGTTCTAATGGACATGAAAAAGAAGGGGAACAGAATATCCTCAGTTAACAACATAACAGCAGCAGTAAACTCTTCTTCTCCCAACTTTACTACAGACAAGTTTCAGTAACTTTGTTCATGATGAGCCAAAATTGGGCCTTGAATCTAAGGTCAACATTGCAGGTGGAGTTCTTTCTCTTCAATAGGTAATAGATAGTGGCACCATTGACCACATATCTAGTCTCCCACTAACTAATGCTACTAAAAATCGGTTTCTACCTTCAGTCGCATTACCTAATGGGACTCAAGTTCCTATAAAATATGTTGGGACTTATCATTTTGGCTCCAAATTTTCTCTTTACAATGTTCCTATGATAGTTTCTTTTTTGACAAATTTGATTTTTGTCAGTCGAATTACTCGATCATTGGGATGTTTAGTAATATTTTATCTTGATTTTTGTATTTTACAGGACCTGGAGACGAGAATGATGATTTGTTGGGGACGACAACGTAATCAACTCTATTATTTGGTGGACTCCAAGCAAGAAACATTACCTACAACTACTTCTTCTCCAAAGGTATTATCTATCACATGGCACCGCTGTCTTGGTCACCCTTCACCTCTGCGCTTGCAATTGTTGGCTAAGAATTTTTCTGAATTTTATTCTTTAATTTGTAATTTGTCCTTTGGCAAGACAAACTAGTTTGTCTTTTGGATTAAGTCGTATTAATACAAAGCATGCTTTTAAACTTATACATTGTGATATTTGGGTACCCCATAGAATATCATTCCATTCTGGTGCTCGTTACTTCCTTACTATTGTTGATGATTTTACCCGCTGAACTTGGGTCTATCTTATGTGTCATAAATCTGACACACAAACATTGCTTAAGTCATTATTGCCTATGCTGAAACACAATTCTATTATAAAGTTATAACAATTAAAACCGATAATGGGACTGAATTTGTTTATGTGCATACTTTTTTTAGTGACTGTGGAATTATTTTTCAACGTTTCTGCGTTTTCACCTCCCAACAAAATGGGGTAGTAGAACGTAAACATAGACATATATTTCAAACTGCACAAGCTTTGCAGTTTCAATCTCATATGCCATTTAATTTTTGAGACGAATGTGTATTAACATCTATCTATCTCATTAACCACATTCTCACTCCACTCTTATCAAGCCTCACGCCTTATGAGAAATTATTTGGTCATAGTCCTTCATATACACATATCTACGTACTTTTAGATGTTTAGCATATGCAACTAATATTTATCCATGACACAAATTTGATGTTCGGACCAAAAAATGTATTTTTATTGTTACCCTTTTGGGCAAAAAGCACACAAATTATACGACCTTAAATCAAAATAAATTTTTATGAGTCGAGATGTTACATTTCATGAAAATATTTTTCCTTACCAAAAGGGGCAACCTAGCCTTGATCTAACACCCATCACTCAAACTGATCACACAGACCATGATATATCTCACTATTACACGGCTAGACATTACATATTTTGTTCATTTATTGAGTAGATTCATGAAGTCACCTCGAAAGCCTCATTATGAAGTTGTACTACGAATCTTGAAATATCTAAAAGGCACACCGGGACAAGGCATACTGTTCTCTTCCCAAAAAAATATTGAAGTTGAAAGCATATTGTGACTTTGATTGGACATGATGTCCAACTACTCAGCGTTCAACAACTGGTTACTGTGCTTCCTAGGAAATTGTCTTATTTCATGGAAAAGCAAACTCCAGAAAACTGTATCCTTATCCTCTGCCGAAGCCGAGTACATATCCATGACAGCAACATGTTGTGAGCTTTCATGGCTGTAAAACCTTTTTCGAGACCTTCGAATTCAAGTTCAAGGGCCAACTACTTTGTTCTGCGAGAATCAAGCTGCTCTTCATATTACAACAAATTCAGTATTTCACGAACGAACAAGACACAAAGAAAAATCATGACAAAGTTTGTTTCATCATATTACAACTTGCTGACATATTCACTAAAGCTCTCGGTAAGAAAATATTTCATTTTTTGTTGGTCAAGTTGGAAGTTCACAATATTTACTCACCAACTTGAGAGGAAGTGTTGAAAATATATTATATTATCAAAGATTGATATCATAATATATTTAAATATATTTAAATCTATTGTAGTATATTACTTTCCTACTTATTAGTAGATTTGTCAGCCATATATACTTGTATATTCTATACAGATTTTTATTGAATAAAATTATTCATTCCTCTAATTTTACAGTCCAGTTACATTCTAGAGATAGATTATTATTTTTTAATTATTGAGAAATAGAAAGCTTGGCCTCGATGAATAAAAATTAGACAAATTTTTTTAAAAACAATATTGTATTTATATTCTCTTCACGATAATCTTCGTTAAACTTCAAAATTTTTAGGTTAATTATATTTACATTATAATTTTTATTTTTTACACCACATTTTAATTTCAATCAATGTCTTTAATATTTGGTCATTGTAGCACACAAGTTTCTAATTTTTTTTATCACATTCTTATCATCAACTTTTTATTAATTAACACATCTTGTATATGATAATAGTTTCCGTACAAAAAATCAGTTGGGAGGGTGTAAAACGGCTTAACCCATGCTTAGTAGTGCTTAACTTATATTCAGTTAGTCAAACATACTTTTTATCTATATATTTCATAGGATCCACAACTTACAATCCACTTTTTATCTACACATTTATCATAATCTAAACATTTAAAAAATAATTTCAGCACTATCAAATATAGACTTATTTGTTCATTATATTTAAAAAATAAAAATAAATATAAAAGTGCGGCAAAATATTTTTGTCTTATTTCAAAACACGCAAATAGAATATTTTAACAGAAACTATCATTAAAGATGAGATGTGCTAATTAATAGAAGTTGAAGATAATAATTCGATAAAAAAAATTAAAAACATAAGTATTACAATAAAAAAAAAATTTGAAAATCTTAAATACAATTAAAATATAATGTAGCTATAAAAAATTGTACTTTCAATATGGTCTTCCAAACTTTTAATCTTGGTTAAATCCTTAAATAGTTCTTTAAGTCTATAAGATCGTGCACTATTTGCTGCTCTTGGACGCACCAAATATCTGTACTTATATGAGCACGATGTAGACATTTGGAACTTATCCACATTTGATGCTACAGAACCACTTGAAATAAAGTCAATTATTCAGTTTATAACACATAAATATAATTGTGAAAATATTTAAAATTGAAGAAAATATTAGGTAATCGACTTTTTTAAAAAAAAAAAAAAAAAAAAAAAAAGTAAATTATACTATTTAGTACTAAACGATAATTTTTGAAATGGCCCGTTGATGTATGTGGTCCATAAAAGTACCCATTCCAATGCATGGTTTTGGAATCACATGGAGATCCACTTCTATTTTGGTATTTACACAACTGTCTCGTGCACATGGCAGTAGCCAGTAGGACTATAATAAACCAGATTCTTGATCATGTGGTTTGATGCGTTTCTCAAATATGATCACATTCTAAAGGCACCATGTGAGAAGCAGAGAATCATTTTGACTTTTCTTTTTTTTTGGGTACAAGCTGCTCATACAATTTGGACTGTATGTTGGGTTTTTTTTTTTTTTTTTTGAAAAAAGATATTAATTATTGCAAGCGGGATGAAATTATCTGCGCACTGTTCTTCAAGGATTGAGTGGAGACACGATGATGAGCGACTGATCTTCTAGCTGTACAACCTGCAAAAAAGGAGATTGGACTTCCTCCCCTGGTTTAGCTATGGTGTAATAATCAGTCGCCGGCCATAAGAAAATATATGAACATATATGTATTTTGTATGAATTTATTTATCGATCGACAGAAGAAGCTACGTACGTGGTAGACACTGATCTTTATAGCCACTTTTCTCAATTCACGTGACTTCCATCCAGTAAATCAGAGAAACACGCGTCTCCAAACTTAAAATCATAACTCGTACAAGGTAACAATATATTTAGTTATAATCGCCTAATAAAATACACGTGGAGATTTGAAAGCTTATCTATCGATTAGATGTTATTTGAAAGAATCGAGCAATCTCTTTGCAAGCTCCAAACCTTCATACTTTAAGTCTATATATCTTTCCTCTACATGATTAGTAGGCGGTGTGTGTGTTGACCATCATCTTGCCTCTGTATACCTAAAAGTCAATCGACAACCCACCTTTAAGGAAGATGGACGATAGTACTAGAGCCCTACTTCACTTGGACTCATTTTGCTCCCTTGACTAGCATAGCGGGGAAAAAAAATTGGAAGTTGACATGGAAGTTCATAAAATTTGAAGTGTTACACAAATATAGAGTTTTGAATCACCGCCTGATTTATCTAGCAGTCGAGTCACCTCCATTTGATTAAGAGAAAAACAGACTCAATTAGATAAAGAGAAAAGAAACAAAACAAAACAAAAATATTTAGGTTCATTATCAAATCAAAGAAAAAGATAAAAGTCGTGCTGGGAATATCAGAAAGAAAAAGCGTTAAACAACCATTTTGTTTGTTTACTAGCTTTTTCCCATCTTTTCTTTATTAACACAGTGGGAATAATTCTTTATGAGAGTGCAAGAGTGGTATGGTGTCATAACAATTTCCGTATACTTCGTAATATTTTTTTGTAATATTGTCACGCTTTATATTCTTTAATTTTTTGATATATCATTAGAGTTTAACCGTTTAAGTTTAAAAAATGTCTGATTTATTACTAGTCATGTGTAGAGCTACTTACATATCGAATTTTTTTAATTTTTTTTTAGAAAAGTACTAATTTTTGAATCTTTGACTTCACTAAAAACAACAATCATTAACTAAGACAAGGAAAATTAGTACATACATGTCAATTTTAACACATGGATTGTATATATTTTCGAGTTATCAGTTAGTATTAATGTTGAAATTATAAAATAAAATTATAAAAAACTATCATAACTTATTGAAATTTGTAATTTTCTAATGAAATTTTATTCGAACTAAACTTGATTTATCATCGACTTTTGAGGAGAAATTTCATTTGATTCGATAAGAAGTCTTTTTGAATCTCTATTATAAATGTAAAAAATACAATTTATAACCAAAATCATAAGAAAAACTTAAAAGAGATATTTTATTCGATAAGATAGGCTTATCATATCTTCCATTTTTATTTGTTTTGAAGTTTTGAATTTGAAAATTAGACAAACACTATTATAAAGTGGGCGTGCCGGAGTGGTTATCGGGCATGACTAGAAATCATGTGGGCTCTGCCCGCGCAGGTTCGAATCCTGCCGCTCACGTATTCCATATATGATTTATTTTTAAATTTCGTTTAAAACAAAAAAAAAAAAAGCATTCGCTAGAAGGAGGGCTTGAACCTCCGACCTTGTGGTTAACAGCCACACGCTCTAACCAACTGAGCTATTCCAGCTACTTATATCATACACTCAAAGATTAAAATTCATATCTTTTGTTGAGTCCAGCGCATCAACAATTAAACACACATTACGTTGAATTCTCATCTCTACGAATTATAGGATCGGCAGAAGAAACAGGGCTGCCATGGGGAATAGATCATTTCCTACAGAAGAAAACACAGCATTTTAGTAGGCAAAAATAGTATCATCAACACAAATTACATCCATAGTAATTTTCTTTTGAAACACAATCAAATTCCCGTCCGTCTAGTTAGACAATCCAAGATTGTTTTTTGCTAGCCAAACCAATTCAATTGACGCTAATACCACGTTGGATCAGGTGCACTATATTATTTCTTGTCCCATCATATCACCTAACTGTCCATTTTAAAAAATAGGACAAACTAATTGTTGATTTACTACCAAAATCCAAGGAACAATGTTATTTGCTGTTTGCATAGTCCCTAGTTGCTCCGCAGTACAAGATAGCCCATTCATTAGGAACATAAAATGAACCAAACGCTGGTTTTAACTTATAGTATATTGGGTGGAAGAACAATGGCTATATAAAAATACTAATAGATATAAATGACATATTCATCAACCACCTGAATACCATATGCATTACCAAAAATCACTCAAAAGACTAGTTTCTTAACTCGAACTCGACGACTGAGCATACAGCTCATAGTCATAATGAAACAAGGTAGCATCTCGAGTCTTTCAAAATGCAACAATTATAGCCAGCATATTTACAAAGCACCATACTTCCAATAGAAGATGAAAATAAGGCGCATTTACGCTCTGCATATTCACAACAGCTCTGCATTTGCAAATCCACACTCAACAGATGCAATGTAGCCTAAAACTCTTATCATCTGCACCCTGGTCTTAATAGCTACAATTTATAAAGGTAGCAGTACCACAGGAACAAAACCTTAAAAGTGTTTTTAACCCAGCAGCAGCTCAATTGAGCTGCTGCTGTATATTCAGCTTGAAACTAAGAAATGAGAAGATGCACAATATCTATTGATGCTAACTCAATCATATGATTTCAAACATGGTAATGAACAAACTTACAGCTTCAATTAACTTCAGAAAAAGGAAAAAGAAAAGGCAATCCGCAAAAGTATACAAGGAGCAGATAAACATGACCAATTGCTATTAAAGGCCTCTGATTGCAACTAAACAAAGATGTCACTCTGCAATGCAAATTTCACTAGTGAATTCGTATTGAGGTGTTTACTTTATTTTATTTTACTTTTTTCCCTTCATGAGAGACTATCATGTTGATTATTCATGTGATCTACCCCAATAAGTGCATCAGCATTGTAAACACGGACAGGTAGGATGCAGATTATGTAATCAATCACCAGTTGAAGCCAAAATATTATGTTTGGATTTTGCTCTTTGACGATTTTAGTTTATCTACTTTATGTTTCTGATGCAGTAGGCTTGTAATAAACAATCAACAATTACGAAATTTAAAAGAGGAGAGAAGAGAAGAGAGAGGAAGGGGGATGAGAAATAGAGAGAGGAAAATTAAAGACAGGAACTTGTTTGCATTCAATAATCAAGCCTAATTAAAAACAAAGAGAAAACTTGTCGCGATTTAAAGTAATTGATGCTCAAACCAAAAAAATAAAAAATAAAAAAGAAGCTAAAAGTGGATTTTATCATATTAACTAGTATTAACGCAAGGAAACACCAACACTTTAGCTAAGAGTATAACAATTTCCCCATATCACTACCAATATGCCTTTTTCCAATCAATTACACCATAAAAATGAGATGACGAGATTGCTGATCTGATGAATTAGTACTGTCTGACTCAGCGAACATATACTTAGAGGCAAACGTAATTTGCAATGATCATTAATTTGGATAGCAATCATATAACTGACACTCGTCAGAAACATCCGTGTTGTAAGTACTAAATAAAATAATAGAGGACACCTAATAAATAATATATCATAATATTTCATAACAGTGCATGCAACGGACTGTGATCCTTGTTCAATTCCCTGTGATTGCAGTGCCAGTTTATAACTCAAAAGTAACTCCATTCCATAAATGGAACACAATATAAATCTTCATGAACATACTTGAGACTCGAGAGGTAAACCGTGTGAATCAAGAGAGACAGATATGAAGCTTAATATATGACAGCTACTACATCCATTTTAGCAATTGATATGCAACTATTTTATTACTCAGTGCATTATGAATAGAGAGGCATTATGAAATAGAATAGATCAAGGGCAAACATAAAGTCAATCTGCGAATATTTGCAAAACACTCTGTCAGCAGGAAAAAAACAATTTGCAGGGCATAAACAAAGAAATACTGTAAATTAATGTAAGCAACTGATTATATATTATTAACAAGCTCAAACCTAACTAATGAGTTTTCCACTTCCGTAAAAGTTCCTCGTATACAAATGTCTTCCCCGCTTTACCTAGGGTTTGTTTCAACTTTGACAGTGTCGCAGAGCTCAACTTAATTCCCCTTTCAATCACATCCTCAGCAAATTTAACTGCTTCTGGAACCCAGTTGATGTCTCGAAGCCCCAAAACTAACAAATTACTGGTTTCCTCCAAATCCGAACTATAATTTTCAACCATGCATCGCCATATCCTAATTGCCATACGAGGATCCCCACCGTCTACGTAGGCTTTAACTGCGGCATTGCAGTCTGCCTGTATAGGTACACGCTCATTTTTCACCATCTCATTAAAGATTGGCATAGCCTCTCTCAGCCTTTTGCATCTAATCAAAAAGTGAAACAGTATGTTGTAAGTTTCAGAATCAGGGAAAGCCCCATTATAAACCATCTCATCTAACAAACTTTTAGCAAAATCAAAATCCTTGACATTACAATACAAGGAAATCAACGAATTATACATTTCCGTATCTGGCCTACAAACATTTCTACCAACCATCGCCTCCCAAAGCACTTTAGCTCCTTTTGCATCACTCTTCCTTACACATTCATCAATTGCAAACTTAAAAAATTTCATCCCAGGATAACATCCCCTATCCATCATTGTATTTAAATATTTCAATGTCTCATGAATACCTTCAGGACCCTTAAGCAGAGTACTCAAAAATGAATCATAAGCAGGCACGTTCCTTGGATCCCAGCCAATGTCAGCCACCATCTCCGAGAAAGTCTGCCTAGCTCTACCCACATCACACTCATTTTCCAATCCTTCCAACAAAATTGCATACGAATCAGCGTCCACCCTAATCTTGTTCTTTGCGATACCCAAAAAATCCCTTGCCTCTGATGTCTTCCCCTCCCTGCATATTGCACTCAGCAGTGAATTCAGCGCTACAACATCCCTCGGCACACCATACTGATCGATTACCTCAAATGTCATTAAGGCCTCCTGCACACGATTCGCTATCACATAACTACTAAAAACAGACGCAAAGGTAGCCAACGACAGCAACCCTTCTTTCCTCATGGACTTAATAGCATCCCACATTGCATCAAACAGGCCATTCTTGCCCAACAAATCCACAACCAAGTTCCAAGCATAAGGACTATGCTTATCATTCAACTGGAACCCGGACCATCGAAAGAACTTCACTGACGGGCCCGGGAACCCGTACGACAGTTTGAGCACCTCCTCTACATCTTCTTGTGACACCCGGATGCCAGTGTCTTCAAGCAACTTCTCCACACTGGCAGAGGGAGTGTTAGCTATGATTTCACAGAGGAGTTTCACCTTGGGGGTCAAAGAGGTGACTTCAAGGTATGAGATGAATTTTGAGCGCTTACCCATTATTTGCTGATGGGAATTGTGATGTGGGTGGGACCCAAAATTGTTTGTTGCGGCTGACGGAGAGTGGTTGCTCTGGCGGCGGTAGTGCTTATTGTTGGGGTCAATTTTGGAGGAGGAGGAAGAGGAATCTTCGTCTTGGGGTCTTTTCTGGCCCTTTCCCATGGCTTCCTTTTTCCTGTTTATAAATTATATAACTGGAGAAGAAGATGGAGCCTTTAATTAATTATAATTGAAATATTTTGGGAATTTGCACGAGCATCTGAAAACCCTAGTTCAGGACATGACGATATGCTAATGTGAGTATTCTTGGATTTCAGCTCGAAAATGACCAACATATCCTTATATATTTTCAATTTTTTCGTTTTTCTTGTTTTTCTTGAAATTGACAGTAATTTTAAAGATAAATTCCACTCAGCATGCTAACCTTGAAAGTTGTTTCAATTTTATTCTCATTTAATTTTAGGGTTATTATATTGTCACTGTATTTTTTTTTTTTCGCACCACATTTTAATTAAATTTAAGGTTCTCAATCTTTACCTATTATAATACTTATGTCCCTAACCTTTTTTCCATCAAATTCTTATTTTTAACATTCTAATAAATTAGCACATCTAGTCATTGATGATGATTTTTGTTAAAATATTATATTTTACGTACTTTGAAATGAGATAAGAATATTTTGTCACACTTTTGTATTTATCTTTTTTAAAATATATATATATGATTGACAAATAAGTAGTTTTACTCCTTACAAACGTACTTTTTGGACGTAAACTTTTATTAAATGCGAGATGTACTAATTAATAGAAGATTGAGGATAAAAAAAAGACGAAAAAAAGTTGATGACATAAGTGCTACAATGAATAAAGATTGAGGACCTTAAATACAATTAAAATGTAGTGTAACAAATAAATTTTGTAGTGTGAATATAATTACCCTTAATTTTATTCATACTTATTATACCTAACCCTTTATGACAATTCACCTGCCAACTTAAATAAACTAAAGAATAAATTACACTCACAGTCTCTATTCTTTCAATTTTATAACAATATTATCTCATTCAATTTTATTCGTAGATATCGTCATCATCTTTTCATTAATTCGCACAAACGATCCATTTGGACAATTTTGTTCCGACTAAATAAATTAAAAATAAAATAAAATAAAAAATTGCAGTTAAGGTCTCTAACATTGTAAAAAGTGTAAACAAATCATAAACTTTTTATTTTAATTTTTTTTTTTTAAATAGTCATCTTCCCCACCACACCCTCATCCAACAGTCACAACCGAGGGAAGAAATCCTCCCCGTTCACGACTGAAAACCAAGGAAGGCATCTCTCTTGTTCATGCAACGAGGGATTTCTCCACTCGGTTGTAACTGTTGGGTAGGAAAAGGAGATTTGATGTGGTGGGGAAAGATGACCATTTTTTTCTTTTTTTTAATTGTTTTAAATAATATAATGTAATATATTATTTTATTTTTGTTAAATTGGTCAAATTTTATATCACGTGTTTGATATTTTGTCAATTAACAGACCTCTAGATGGAATCTGTCTAAACTCTAAAGATATTTTCAGTGGACATAATTAGAATGTTTGGGATTTGATGACACATTTTTTTATTGTTTTAAATAATATAATGTAATATACTATTTTGTATTTTCCATTATCAGGAACCTAGACGTAAGCAATTCAATTTCTTTAACATGTGGACTGAGCACACCAACTTTAGCTCTATTGTCCAAGAAAGTTGGTCTGGCAGAGTTTTAGGAAATAAGTAGTTTTCCTTTTCCAAAAAACTCAAGAGATTGAAGGGGCCTCTATCAAGTTTGAATAAACTTCACTTTAGTCACATTTCTACTAGAGCAGAAAAAGCGAGGACTGATCTTGCTTCGGCTCAGCTTCAACTTCATGATTCTCCTCTGAATCAGCAGCTGCAAATTGATGTCCCAAGGCTTAGAAAACAGGCTGGCATATTGTCGGAGGCCGAAAGAAATTTTTACTTCCAGCAAGCTAAGCTTAATTTCATCATGAAAGGAGACAGGTGCACAAAATTTTTATCATGCTTTAGTTAAGCGTAACACCAAACGGAATCATTTCTCAGCCATTAAAAAAGAAGATGGCAGTTTCACTATGTTGCTCAAGGAAGTTGAATTTGAATTCGATTCATTTTATAAAAACCTTTTGGGAACGGAGGTTGCCTGCCAACCTATTAATGATAATGTTTTAAATTTTGGTCCTCTTATCTCCCCTGATCAGGCCACTGAACTCTTCAAGTCAATTGATCCGGTTGAAATTAAAGTAGCGCTTTTTGATATTGGGGATGATAAATCTCTTGGTCCGGATGGTTTTTCTTCTTGCTTCTTTAAAAAATCATGGAATATTGTGGGTGAAGAATTAATTGTGACTGTCTTGGAATTTTTTCAATCTGGCAGAATTCTTAAACAGCTGAATCATACTGTTATTGTTCTGATTCCAAAAACAAGTCATGCTCAGTTAGTTGGTGATTATTGACCTATCTCTTGTTGCAATGTTGTTTATAAAGTTATTTCCAAGATCCTTGCTCAAAGAGTGGCTCCAGTTCTAGACGGGCTGATTGACAGTGCTCAATCTGGTTTCATTGGGGGAAGAAGTATGACCGATAATATCCATCTAGCTCAAGAATTGATGAGGCATTACAATAGAAAAAGGATTTCACCACGGTGTGTTCTTAAAATTGATCTCAAGAAGGCTTTTGACTCAATTAATTGGGGATTTCTTCGTGCTGTGTTAGTGGGACTGAAGTTTCCACCTTTGTTCGTTGGATGGATTATGGAGTGCATTACAATAACTTCGTTCTCAATTTCCATTAATGGAGGCTTATCTGGGTTCTTTAAAGGAAGAAGGGGGCTGCGTCAGAGAGATCCTCTTTCTCCCTTCCTTTTTGTTATTTGCTTGGAGTATTTTTCGAGATCTCTTAAGATCCAAACGAACAATCAGGATTTTAATTTTCACCCTAAATGTGGTCAGCTTAGGATTTCGCACTTGGCGTTTGCTGATGATCTGATGCTTTTTGCTAGAGGAGATGTTCATTCCGTTACAATTTCGATGAATTGCCTCCAGCAGTTTGGTTTATATTCGGGACTTCAAGCTAATGCTCTTAAATCTTCTCTTTTCTCTGCTGGAATTTATGGACAGGAATTAGAGGATATTAAGGAGATCTCGGGATTTCATATTGGTACTATGCCTTCTCAGTATTTAGGGATTCCGCTGGCAGCAGCAAGGCTTAAAGTTGCTCACTATGCTCCCTTTGTTGATAAAATTGCAAATTATATTAATGTGTGGACGTCTACTTCTCTATCCTATGCGGGAAGAGCTGAGCTTATTAGAGCAGATCTTCAAGGCGTGGAGTGCTTCTGGCTATTGATCTTGCCCGTCCCAGCTGCGGTAATTGATAGGGTCACAAGACTTTGCCGTAACTTCCTTTGGTCATTTAAAAAACCATTGGTAGCTTGGAAAGAGGTTTGCCTTCCGAAATCTGAAGGGGGACTGGGCTTTAGGGACATCAAAAACTGGAATTCAGCGCTGCTGGCTAAATCCTTGTGGAATTTCCACCTTAAAAAAGATACTCTTTGGGCTAGATGGGTCAACCATGTTTATATGAGAGGGTTGTCTATTTGGGATTGGACTTCGGCTAAAAAGGACTCACCTTTAATCAAACGAATCTGCGAAATTCGAAACCAAATCTGTCGGACAGAAGGGAATTGCGCTGCTGCTATTAGTCTGCTTACCAGCTGGAACACGGGATCGGGAAATGGTATTTCGAATGCTTATCATTATTTCCGAGACAAAGGGACCTTTGTTCATTGGGCCAAGGACGTCTGGAAATCCTATTTATCGCCAAAACACTCATTTATCCTTTGGTTGGCAGTGAAACAAAAGCTTCTTACTAAAAACAAATTATTATTTTTGGACATTAACTTTTCTTGCAGTCTATGCTCGCGGGATGATGAAACCAGTGTGCACTTATTCTTTGCTTGCACGTTTTGTAAAGAGGTTTGGAGCAAAATTCGTCAATGGATGGGTATTCGAAGAGCCATGACTACCATTCCAAGCGTACTAAAATGGTTGAAAAAGGAGGCTAGAGGCACGACATGGCAATGTAAAGGAAGACGATTGGCTTTTGCGGCAACGGTCTATCAGTTGTGGATGACTAGAAATAGGATCATTTTTTAGCATCTCAAGCCTACTACGGATGGTGTTATTAAAAGAATTAAAACACATGTATACAAAGTTCTTTTTTCTTTGTATCCTCATGTATTAATTCCTTTTGATCATTTCTTGTAGGTTTTTAGTTTGGTTTTTCCTTTCCTTTTTGACTTTCTGGGTATGCTCGGTGTATTTGTTTCTTTTTTCTTGACAATGTTTTTCTTGCTTCGCCCGGGTATGCCCGGTGTATTTGTTCTTTTTTGATCTATCTAATTTACATTTTCGATCAAAAAAAAGAAAACCAATAAATTATTTGGTTAGTTTGACTATATTATTTATCTTGCTATTAGTGTTGCCAAAAATCCAATTGCCGCTGACATCAGAATTGGGGTTTTGAGCAATGGTGCAGGTGAAGCCTGTACTGGAATCGATCCGAAAATGGTAGGGTAAGAGGGAGTAGATGCATGTACAACTAGACCAAATACGAGCATTTATCCATTTCCAAACACATAAATGTGGAGTTTCTGTGATTTTTGACAGTGCCTTTCAACTCCACTTGTCAAGTAATTTCCCACGGCGTAGTGATGTCAAAGAGAGAATTCCCATTATCAAAAACTAGGGGGAAAATTGCCCTTCAGTTGGTGAAGTGAGGTGGTGCCGGCGCCAATGATTTTGGGGTGGGGGATAGGAATTTGGGGATAAGTTTTTTTTTTTTTTTTTTAATTCCCACCCCACCCAACACCCTCAGGTGGGGGATTAGGAAATTGGGAATAATTTTTTTTTTTTTTTAAATTCCCCCCCACCCCCACCCCCACCCCCACCCCCACCCCCTCTTAATGTAGGTGTTAGAATTAAAAAGTTCAGGATTTTACTTATATTTTTTAAGGTCTGTCCCTGAGCAAATTTTTTTTTTATTTTCTTTTTCATTGTTTTAGTTTATTTAAGTTGTAGGACAAAATTATCATAAAGGACCATCTGCACAAATTACTGAAAGGTTGAGAACGATAAGTACGAATAAAATTGAATTAGGTGAAATTGAGATGACCTTCAAAGGTTAGGAATAGAATTGGCAAATGGGTTGGGTTGGTCCAGCCCAGCCCGTCAGAGCAGGGCCACACATGAAACTTCCCAATCAAGTTTTGTATGAGTCAGAAATATGCTAGTCAAGTTCAGTCCATTGGCCCAACTTTGTTTTAATTTTCTTTTCTTTTTTTAAATAAATTTTTATACAATCTAATACATTACATCAAATACAATCTTAGATAAATTTAGACTATATATTTTAAGATTTTTAAAGAGTATAATTTATAAAATTGGGGCTCCCATGTATTAATCAATAGATAAACGTCAATTTCTCTCAAAATAATAATTTTTTTTGTTAATTGTAAACTATTTGTAGACATTTAAAAAAATACAAATATTAAAAGCATGCTAGTCTTATTGCTTTGAGATATAAGCATGTTTAGCTTAAATTAAAAAGTTTACTTATAAGTAAATTTAAAATAAATAATTTACTTGTCACACTAAATAGATTGAAACTTAAATTAAACTAAATTTTAATTAAATCTAAACAATTTTATGTTGGATCTTGGGATTTTTGGACTAATGTTTATTGGTGACTTAGGCTTAGATCATTTTAGATTGATATTACTTAAATTATTTATTAGGACTATTCACAAAATAAGTGATTATTGTTAAAGAGTAAATGCAACCCGATTTTATTTGGGTCAGTGGTAGCCCAAACCAAAAGGTCGGATTATATGAGCTGGCCCACGAGTCGAACCAATTTTGCCACCTCTAGTTAAGAACCCTGAGTATAATTTACCCATTTCTCGAAATATGATTGTTTTTTTTATTTAATGATAAATTACACTCATGGACCACAATCTCCATCCTTTAAGTAATTCGTATTTCGTACAAAAAGTCACTTTCGACAATTTTCCTCATAATAAATTAAAATAGCAAAAAAATAAAATATTTAGAAAAATTGCAGTTGGAGTTCATAACCATTTTAAAAACACAAAAAAAAATATTTCTTACACTCTTTCACTTAAAATAGTAAAAACGTGTTGTCAGATCTTAAACCTTCTAATCCTATTACTTATATCCCTTAGTATATGTGTGCAGAAAAATCTAATGTTCGTTAATTTCCCAAAAGTCAATACCGTAATCTAAATTTGACCAATTTAACAAAGACAAAATAGTCTATTCATATTCAATTATGTAAAACAATTAAAAAAATGAAACAAAATGAAAAAGAAAAAAGAAAAAGGTCTTCACCCCCACCGCCACCCGCACCTACACCCGACGTGCACAAACGAGGGGATTTTTCCTCTTATTTTTGGCCTAAACCTGCCAGGATTTGGCCTACCCACCCCCGGATTTTTGCGTAACCCAAAGGGAAGAAATCTCTCCAGTTGAGCATGGGTGGGAAAGAAAAATGTTTCATTTACTTAATTGTTTTACATAATTCAAAATGAATAGACCATTTTCTTAAGGGTTAATTACACTAATGATCCCCATTCTTTCAGGTTTGTAACAATTTTATCCATATTCTTTTTTTTTTAGCAGATATCATCCCCATTTTTCCATTTATTCTCACATAGGGTCCCCAAATCACTATTTTTCACTATTCTGAAAATTCTATGACAATTTTACCCTTTGACTTAAATAAATTAAAATAATAAGAAAAAAATACAATGAAATTGGACCCTTAACTTTTACAAAAGTACAAATAAATCCTAAACTATTTTATTTTATACAAATAGGTATTCTTCTACTAATTTTGCCACTATAGCAGCACTCTCGTTAATATGGTCCATGTTTTTGGCATCTTTCCACAGCCGATGGCATAATTGATGCCTTCTGTTCTTTGATTTTAGGCTAATGCCCCATTTTTGGAATAGAGCTTCTCTGTCCTTTGTTGAATATTTCTTGATCATTTGTTTGATCAGCATCTCACTCTCCCGGTTGAGAGCCCTGCAGTTGTTTAATGGAAGTTAAATTCTGTTGTTGCCCAAGGTGAATAAAAAAGTTACAAGAATTAAGTATGAAGCTGTCTGTGACTCTCTATATTCTTAAGATTTCACCTATAATTCATTTAACTTGCATTATACTTCAGGTCAATAGCAGTTTGGGGTGCGCTAAGTCCCCGTTTCTGTGCAGAGAAGACTGTAAAAGCATTGGTTTAGATTTGGGAATGAGAAAAAAGAGTACCTTGAGGACTTTGCGGAAACTTGACCACTAGATAATGTATTCTTGAGAAATGACAACCGTCTAAGCTCCACCTCCATGTAAACAGCATCTGATGGATCTCCTTTAAAAAACAGTAAGAAGTAAGTTCTATGGACCAATGGGGTGCAGCAAGCGTCCCAAAGTTCTATTATCTCTCGCTTCTGTCTCTCGAATTCTGTAGACCAATCAGAAGCAAAATTCTGTATATCCTGATCTGTTTTAGAGCCATCATCTGTAGTTTTTTCTGGCTCGAATTCTGTAGACCAGTCAGAAGCAGATTTATGTATATCCTGATCTGTTTTAGAGCCATCATCTGTAGTTTTTTCTGGCTCCTTGGAAGTTTTTTCAGCCTCAAGATCCTGCCATAGAAAATTCCTTATAAGAACACATAATAATACTAAACGGAGATGTTTTTCTCCAGAAACTAATCTTCTATCCATGCCAAAGACATCACTGCAGTGCGTCTGGGGATGAAAACGAAGATGGTGGGGTGGAGTGGGGGAAGAATACCTATTTGTATAAAATAAAATAGTTTAGGATTTATTTGTACTTTTGTAAAAGTTAAGGGCCCAATTTCATTATATTTTTTTCTTATTATTTTAATTTATTTAAGTCAAAGGGTAAAATTGTCATAGAATTTTTAGAATAGTGAAAAATAGTGATTTGGGGACCCTATGTGAGAATAAATGGAAGAATGAGGATGATATCTGCTAAAAAAAAAGAATGGGGATGAAATCGTTACAAACCTGAAAGAATGGGGACCATTAGTGTAATTAACCCTTTTGTTAATTGTTTTATATAATTAAAAGTGTGCTTTTATTAAAATTGGTCAAATTTGGGTCATGGACTTGAATTATGATTAACTAAACAACTTTTGGACGAAATCCGTTCATACTCCATAGTCTTTTCGGCGCACATATATTGAGGAATGTGATGCTAGGATTAGAAAATTTGGGACTTGACGTCATATTTTTTTGCTATTTTAATTGAAGAATTGTAAAAAATAAAAAAATTGTGATTTACACACACTTTTAAAAAGGTTAAGGATCTTAAGTATAAGTTTTCTATTTTAATTTATTTAATCTAAGGGCAAAATTGTTAAAAATGACTATATGTGTGAACTATGGAAAGATTGGAAATGATATGTGATAATAAAATTGAATGTAGATAAAATTGTTACAAATCTGAAAGGATGGGACTGTATATGTAATTTACCCTTTATTTAATAAAAGACCATGTGTAGCTAAGTTATAGAGAAATTTTCAAAAATAGTCCCTAACCTATAGGGCATGCACAAAATCAGTCCTGATTCTTTTTATTCTTGACAGCACCCTCCTCAATTTGAAGTTTTCGTGCCAAAATAGTCCTTACGAACAGATTACATACAGTTTGTCCATTAACTATGCGTTTAACTCCAGACATGGACTAATTTGAAAAGGGGAGGACCTGCCTCTTGATTGTTTTGAGGGAATTTAGAAAAAATTGTATTTAACCTTTGTTCTAAGTACGAAAATAGTCTCTAATATTTATTTTTTTTGGTACAAACGTTTTCAACATGTTTGAATGTACAATTGGTCCTTATTTGATAAAAAAAACACAAATAAATACTTAGTTTTAATTAAAAAAAAATGCACTTAGATTCCTAATCTTTGCATAGGGTGCAAATGGGTCATATACATTTATTAAATAATATTTAATTTAACATACTAAATATATCATTATAGTCTCATCAATTAAATTTTTTATAAGAGAAAAATATAAAAATATTTTACTTTAAATATATGTAATTGCTATATGTTGTAAAAAACTTGAATAAAAATTAAGATAAATAAATAACAAAATGATCTATATAATTTTATGATATTGAACCAATCTTATTATGTTTTTATTTAACATAAATATACTAATAACAATTAATTTATTTATAATGTTTTTTATTTTTGAACGATAATAAAACAATAAATAAAAATCTGAAGAAAACAGTTGAAGCTCTAATATTTTTAGTTAATAAACGAATAGTTAAATTAAATAAAAGTATTTGAACATCAAGTTGGTGATAATTTTATTTTTCTTTTTGTTATAATGATAAAATAAAAGTTTAAATTTTAAATAATGTAATTATTTAATAATAAAACTAATAATTTTACTTAACATGTTTGCTAATAATTATGAACTTAAATTTTAGTTATTTTATAATAGTTTGTAATATATATATATATAAAATAGTTCGTAAAGTATACAAAAAAATTTAGTATATTATGACTTTGGTCAATAAAAGTCTTAGTTTAAAAAAAATGACTTGTTAATTTTCTTTAATTTTTTTATAAAAAATAAAGCATTTGACTCATTTGCACTATTTGTAAATGTTTGCAACCCAACTTCAATTTTTTTATAATTAAAATTAAGGACATATTGGTCTTTCTTACATGGATGGCAACGGAGCGAGACAAGGCTGGGGTCGTCAATTACTATCCCCGCCACATCAGGAATTTTTGGGAGGCGGGTGGGCTGGGACAGGTGTAGAAAAATTTCTATTTATCACCCCATTTAATTAATTAATTAATTTTTAATATTATTTTTTATTTTTTACATACAATTTAAATTTTAAAATATAAAAATAAAATAAAATAAAAATATTCGGGACGAGTTGGGACAGTTTTTTTGCCATCTCTATTTTTTCATTAAATAAAGACCAATTGCACACCAAATCAATAGATTGAAGATATATGTGCTAAAATAAACAATAGAGATCATTTTTACACTGTGGGCAAATGTTAGAGACTATTTACACCAAATTTTCAAGTAGAGTCAGCTCACAAGCATGAGCGCAGAACTCGAGGCTTATGGACCTGGGCCAATTACACCAATAAAATTAATTAATTAAAAAAAATTGTGAAATATGTTCAATCATAAAAGTACTTGGTAAAATTTTTTGTAGATTATAAGTAGAGAGTCATACAGAATGTGTAGATAAAAAGTAGATAAATGTTGTATGTCATACAGAATGTGTAGATAAAAATAATGTTTGACCAACTTATAAGTATTCATAAGAAAAGCAAACATACTATATGTTTAATTTTTAACCTAGGTATACCCGTCCGACTTTTTGTAATATTGTTACACGTTGATTTTGAAGGAATATTTTCTTGATTGTTCTTTTCTACTGGTTAACGTTATATAGATACGTGTCTTGTTTTTGCATAAAAATGAAGTCGATAGATGTATATAAATATGTTTGATAAAGTTTTTTAAAGTTCATAAACTCGTCAACATTATTTTTACTTTCAAATTATGACATTTATTTATTTTTTATCCACATAATTTGTAGATTCACCACTTTACAAAACATACACAGTGAACCCTTGATTCAAGCTGCCATTTGCTTCTTCTTTTCTAAGGAGAATGTTGAGTTCTTTTTTGTTTTCTACATGTCCAGAATTGCCTGTTTGTTTGACTTATTATATTTCGTCTCTATGATGTCATCGTGTTGATTATTTCATTGAGAATGGTATGTTTTTATGACAGCATTCTTGGTTAATTCACTGAATTATTTTAGTTCATGTTGAGAATTTCCTCTTAACTATTTTCTAACTTTCTTATAAATGTTTATAAATCATTTCAATATGTTGCACATTGTTGTTCAGAGAATTATTATACCTGAACGTAACTCGTAAGTGGTTTTTTACTGTACAGCCTATCGATCAATTCAACCCAATATACACTTAGGAAAGTTGATTCTGCTGCCTCTACACCAAGATCATGGTTCAGTCCAAATGGTTGGCATCATTTCTTACAACCCACAAGAACCAAAAGACAGCCTCGGAATGTTTTACTGCTGGAAATGATCCACTATTAATTACTAGTGCTCTCTCATTTTTGTATGTCTATTCCATCATATATGGGAAGTATCAATGAATGAATTCAGCTTCTATATTGACATAGATCTAGAGTACTCTCGCCCCTACTAAGGTCAACTTACTTTAGAACATTAAACACACTTTGATATTAATCTAATTAAAACAAGTTTATTTTACTAATCAACTTAATTAGCTGCTTGACAATATACTAGCTCAGTTAATATTAATTGTCCATGTGCTGACATCCAAAGATGCGCTCATAATTTGGATAAAAAATTACTTAAAATTAACTTAATTAAATGGTACTACTCCCTTCGTGATGCCCCAATCAAGATTGGAGCCTTTTATTTTTTACTTAGATATCGATCAATGGAATAATGAAATGTAAAATATATAATATAAAAATTAAAAAGAATAGAATCCACGTGCTTATGGATTCTTGAGTGTGTACGAAACTGGGTAGGAAGGACCCCCTCTTCAAACTGTATAAAGATGCTGAGGAATCTGAGTCGACGTCGTGCACTAGCGATGTACATGCACGAATATATACTTGCTAACCCTCACTAATAATATAGGGGCCACAAAGTTGAACACCCTCATAACCTCATTTGTCTATCTTCAAATTCTAAAAACCTCTGCTACTAGTTTGTATTCAGTATTCGGATTCGGGTCTGTTCTTATTCAATGGCACTGGCCAAGGACACTGTGCCGAATGATTCTACTCTGGGTTCAACTCAAGCCACTGCATATTATGGAAATAATTTCGGAGGATCATCATTTCTTGCTTCCATGGATCCTTCCTCCGAGCTTTATGGAATGGATGAGCCGCAGAAAAAAGCGTTTCAAGATGGCGAAAAAGCACTCGTTTTAGCGAAGAATTTTACAATGAGCAATTCTTCTCCAGTATCCAGTCTGAGCAGCTCGAATTCTAATGGTTTAGGGTACCAAGTGACACCATATCTGTCTGAAGAAGGACATTCCTTGATTAGCTTCAAACCTCAGTATGGTAATTTCATGCAAACTGGTGGATCGTTACTTATTTTTGAGCAAAGTAAAGGCTTGATCAAAATGAGTAATCAACAAGATGATTATTCAGACTGGGAAGACAATTTGCACCATAATTATCAGAATCAGCTGAATCCCAAGCGCAGCACCGCCACTCACATTCTATTGGAAACATCCAACAGCCTACATGCTGCCGCCGCCAGCGGCGGCTACGGCTCCCCGGGAAGTGGAGGGAAATTTGGGTGGCTAAATCCTGAGGCAAATACACTTACTAATGGCATTGAGGAGATTGCTAGACAAGAAACAGGCTCAAGTAAACGCCCAACTACGGTAAAATACTGAACGTCAACTGCAAATTCTCCAAATTTTAGGGCTGCATGCATAAATTTCCGAGTTAATTCTTTTTACAGGGAGAGAATACTCAGGCTCTTAAGAAGCAATGCACTGTTGCTTCAAGTGTTGGTTCAAAGAATAAACCCAAACCAAAGTCAACACCTACGAAGGATCCACAAAGTATTGCAGCAAAGGTTTGCTTCTCTTTGAAGTGCTAAAATCTTATTTTGTTTTGATTATAAGTTATTTGCAAATCAAGAAAGATCAGAAAGGGAAATTAAAGGCTAGTTAAAAGAATGTTTGTATTAATGTAGAATCGAAGAGAGCGGATCAGTGAGCGGCTTAAGATACTCCAAGATCTTGTCCCCAATGGCTCCAAGGTAATCCATTCTTCTTCATGTAAATGTTTTATGTACAATTTGTTCGAAATTTGGCAAAGCATTTATCTTTTATTTCCCTAATTTAATTACTTCTGCAGGTTGATTTGGTTACTATGCTGGAAAAAGCAATCAGTTATGTCAAGTTTCTCCAGTTGCAAGTGAAGGTGAGTTGTATTGAAGCAAGTTTTCTTCTTATCAAAGCCCTAAATCTAAATATCCTCGATGGCACGTTTTGCAAGATGGATTGAACCGTATTAAAAAAGATATAGAAACTAAAACCTTTGTTGGATTTTACAGGTATTGGCAACTGATGAATTTTGGCCAGCGCAAGGCAGAAAAGCTCCTGAACTCTCTCAGGTTAAAGAAGCCATTGATGCCATACTTGCATCTCAAATAGACAGGAATTAAAGCTCAAAATGATGCATAAATTCCTCAAGAAAAATCAGACAACAGTCGACATTGAAAATTTAAGAAAATAAAAATGATGTTCCAAAATCAAGAAAAACGGGCTGATAGGAGTGAAATGCATCTGTATATTTTGGAAGTTGTTCTTTTATTTTCTTGATTCTTCTTGTTATCATTAACTTGTATAACAGAATTTGGAGTCTTATTATAAGTAAAATCTGGACTCAAAATAAGCTAGCCAGCCATAATTTTATTCAAAATTTAAAGAATTAATCTATCTTAATTATTTTTTATAACATAGTTAATTTATCACCAATAAATCATATAATTCAGATGTATTTTGATTCATTGATAAAATTACATTTGTCAGTTTATCATAGAACGGTATTATATTTCCTATTGACCTTCATTATACTTTTTAAGGCTGCATAATTAATGGTTGCCACTTAATTCCACTGTAATTAGAAGAATTTGATTACTGTTTCAAATGGATTTGACTTCTTAATTTTATTTATGCTGTCAGATTATGATTAGCTTTACTAATAAATAAAACAAAACAATGTACTGCATAAATAATGTACTAGATACGTACATAGAGTCATGGACGTACGATAGTATACTCAAGATGAAGGGATTTTGGCGCAAATGAACTCTAACGTATGTTTTTAGTGCGTTTTTGGTCCCTAATCTTTCATTTTTGGCTAGAAGGTCTCTAACCTATGCTATTAGATACAAAAGTGGTCCCTATGGACGGATTTCATCCAAATGTTCTGTTAGTTGAGTGAGTGTAGTGCAATCACTTTTATTTTGTCTTTACCTACAAGGGCAAAATCGTCAAATCCCATTTTTTTTCATTTTTACCCTTTTACTCTTCATATTACCCAACAATAGTTTGAGAATTTTGAAGGAAAAAAAAACTCTTACCACATTGAAACGCGAGAAAATCCTCATTCAATCATTGTAAAACCTTAAATTGAATCCGAGGAAAAGAAAAGCAGATTGTGTTTTTAGGACTGTTGTGTGGATAGAGTGTTTCTGGTTTTATAATTGTGAAAATGTCACTCATAATTTGTAGGTCTTAAATGTGGTTCCTATGTTTTTTTTATTTTTTTTTAAGGAAATTTCTCTGGTTTTGCAAATATGTAAATGGCACCAGTTAATTGAAAAATTCTCTGCAAATGTTGTTTGAGGAGAATGTTCGTGCAACTTTTTCAATAGGTTTAGGACTAATATTGCACCATTTTACATACCTTAGGACCAGTTGTGCGCCTTTACTGAAAATGTTATAGACTAGTTACGTACTTTTATTGAAAACGTTAGGGTCCACATATGCATCTGAAATGTTATGGACCATTCACATACATTTACTGAAAATGTTAGAGAGTATCTATGCACCATTTCCAACAACTTTCATTTCCAATAATTTTTATCTCCAATAACTTTCATCTCCAACAATTTTCATTCATTCATCCAACAACTACAATGCATATTGTACATGTTACCAGAGAACCCAAAAAATCCAAAAACCAAATCTTACAATTCCCCACATAAAACCCCAAAACAAATCTTCCAAGAATCCAAAAACCAAATCTTTCAACTCCGCACATAAAACCCAATGACCCAAAAACCAAATCTTCAAACTCTGCACATAAAATCCAAAAATCAAATCTTCCAAGAATCACCCATCTTCTTTGGCAAAACAAACTTCAAAAATTATAAATGGAAGTGGAAGCCTTCTGTGTGTTGATGTTTTTTTTTTTTCTTTTTTCTTTTTTCAAAACATGGAATAGAAGTGGGTAATATGAAGAGTAAAATTGGAAAAAATGATTTGACAATTTTGCCCATGCAAGTAAAGACAAAATAAAGGAAATTGCACAGCACTCACCCAACTGACGGCACATTTGGACGGAATCCGTCCATAAAGACCAATTTTGCACCCAATAGCATATGTTATGGATCTCCTAGCAAAAAATGAAAGGTTAGGGGGGCCAAAAACCCAAACATTCTCCTTAAGTGTCTCTAGAGCTGGCAAATAGGTTGAGTTGGACCAGCTCAGCTTGTTATAGCAAGGCCACACATGAAATTGGACTGGGCTGGCCCGACCCAGTTTTATATGGGCCAAAAATATGTTAGTTCAGTCTAGCCCATTGGCTCAACTTGGTTTTAATTTTCTTTTTTTTTTTTAAATAAATTTTTTATACAATCTAATACATTACATCAAATACAATTTTAGATAAATTTAGACTATATATTTTGAGATTTTTAAAGAGATTAATTTATAAAATTGGGGCTCTCGTGTATTAGTCAATAGATAAACGTCAATTTTCTTTCAAATAATAAATTTTTTTTTGTTAATTGTAAACTATTTGTAGACACTTTTTTTATATAAAAAAAATACAAATATTAAATACATGTCAGTCTTGTTGTTTTGAGATATAAGCATGTTTGGCTTAAATTAAAAAATTTACTTGTCACACCAAATATATTTTGGATTGAAACTTAAATTAAACTAAATTTTAATTAAATATAAATAATTTTATGTTGGATTTTGAGATTTTTGGACTAATCTTAATTGGTGACTTGGGCTTAGATTATTTTAGATTGATATTATTTAGATTATGTATTGGAGATACTCACAAAACGAGTGATTAGTGTTAAAGAGCAAAAAAAAAAAAAAAAAAAAAAAAATTCAAAATCGGGCCAGCCCAACTAGCCCGCGGGCTAGATAGGCCGGACCATATTATCCCGGTTTTATTTGGGTTAAGACCAGCCCAACCCAAAAGACTGGGTTATATGGGGGTTGGACGGATTTTGCCACCTCTAAGTGTCTTTTTAATAAAAACTTTACACATAATCAATAATAATAAGTGTGTGAATACATTATATATTGTCCATAATGATTACATCATATATTTATTTGATTATGTGTAAAGTTTCTATTGGATGGATAGTTAAGAAAACATGTATTTGGAACAATAGATTTAGACTTTGAAATTGTCGCTCTGATTAAATATCAAATTTCATTAATTATAATTTGTTTTTCAGTGGGGCACATGCAGATGTTAAATGAAGTGGGACCACAAAGCACGTGTGGACTTCAATTAATTAAAGCTAACATGGGTTCCCACATGCCCAATTCCAATGTACACTTGCATTCCGCATTCATTCCCCCAAAAACTAAAATGAATCAACGCTGGAATTTTACTTGTCCCCTTTGTGTTTTTTTTATTGATCAGATTTTGCAAGTCAAAGTTTTAACACCTCCATTTTAAATTAAGCTAAGCTGTGATGTAGCAAATTTTCGATGGACTCTATAAAATATTACATTATTACAAATTAAAAAATAAAAAATAAATTAAAACTTAAATAATTTTAAGAATTAAAAACTTATACACTCCTAAATTATTTCTCTTATTTTGAGTTTGTACGTTTTTAAACTGTCATTATTTTCTTTCAAATTTCTTCATGGAAGAAAAAAATAATTAAAGGGTAAAACCTTTTAGGTAATTTATTTACCTAGTATTTTCTGTGTCCCATGAATTTTGAGGGTAAAAAGTGTTGTTTAATCAAGTCGATTATTTGTCTGTGTATTACAAATGGTTAGAAACTCCACTGTAATTATATTTCGATAGAATTTTCAACTTTTGGTCATAATGAAAGGATCCACTATTATAGAAGTCATCTAAAGTCGAAAAAAAAAAAATAAAAAAAAAAAATAAATTCTATATTATAAACACATCACATAGTGTAATCTTCAAAATAAACACTATGCTTAATGCTCTTGAATAAACATTTGTTTAAACTATTATGTCAGTTAATTTTTTCTTTTCATCCTCTCTTACTATTTACTAGTAATCTAGAAAATTCGGCTAAACATGTGTGAGACACGGCTTCCATGTCTAGACTCAAAAAACTTAAATCTCAATCTCTACACCTAACAATATTTTACGTTTTTTAAAATACTGCTTACTAGTATTTTGTCTCATTTTTGTATGTCCATTCCACCACTGTTTATCTTACTTGGGGTTGGCATCTGGAGATGGATCCAAATTAAGCAACTATCACAAATGGGAATAGATGGTGGTCCTTGGGCCTATGCCATGACAAATAGGAACTATCAATGGGCCAGACCTAGACAAGTCTTTTATGTTTATTCGTATAGTCGATCCAGATCAAAAAACGAAAGAATATTAAAATAGGAGAATTTACAAATACGTATGGTCATTTTTAAAAATCGTAATTTTTAATAATTTTTACAAAAATAGCAACTTTTTAAGACAAAAAGTCATATATACTCTTTTGGAGAAAGACAGTTGAACTGTCAGAATATAGGTCAACTATCGTTTGTTTCTTTTTTTGTCATTTAACTGTCTTTTTTTTATTCAACACACTATCACATTTGTAATGTGGTTTTCAGACCTCCACAAGAAAATGATAGGGGAGTTCAGATACCCCAACTATATATAAATAACTCATAAAAAATACATGGGAGAGGTGTATAAAACCTGACTTCCAATCATAAAGTTAAAGCAAATAAATAAATTAATAAATAATAAAGCAATAAATAATGAGATACTACTTCCTAGACAAATACTCCTAAAAAATTCTGTAAACTACTAACTGTAGGAAGCTCATATTTATCAATTTGAACTAAACTGCAGTAACATTGCAGTAAGTCCTAGGCACTGTACTCGAAATAGTAATCACGATCTCAACCCTCTGAAACAAGTAAGCCAGCCACTTAGTTGCCTTCGTGATAAATATGAGAAATAGTGTCATATTTGACAGCAATGAGATATCTGATGTGGCGAATAGCGGCTTGAATAGACCAAAATCCCCCACCTATAGTAATGTAGTGAACTAAGCAAGTAATTAAGTCATTTAATTATCAGGTGTAAAAGAAAGCAAAAAATAAAAAATATTGTCTGGACGATAGTTACTGACAGCCGGACAATAACTTTTTGTTTTTTTTCTTCTTCTTCTAAATAGTTCAAATGATACTTGATCATCTCACTTTGTTTGTTTTTTTTCGTTTTCACATTCTTTTTCTTCACTCAAATATTAATCTATGAACCTAATCTTTCAACAATTTTTGAACAATTATTTACAAGATATTTTTAGATCTAAAAACAACAAAAATAATCTATCATAAAACCTATTTAATTTTTGTTATTTTATAATTTAAATTACATCCTGATTGGTATTGTTTAAACACAATTTTTTTCTCCCACATTTTTGTTTCAACATAATGTACAAAACGCAAGATGGTCATTTCAAACTTATGCTCAAAGGCTGTCAAATTGTCAGAAATTAAATTCCTAATTTAATGCATTCTTGGACGCGAACAATGATCTCCTGCCCTTTGAGACCAGGATAATTTCACCCACCTACTAAGGTGTCAGCAGGTAACCACCCACCTGCTGACACCTCAGCAGGTGGGTGAAATTATCCTGTCCCCAAGGGACAGGAGATCACCTCCCTCTTGGACCCACCAGTGCTGTTTTTAAACCATACCGAAAGGGAGCGGTACATTGGATGGGTATCTATTCAAGAATTTTAATATCCAAAATTATTTGTTACAGTTCGAATATTTTATAAATGGAACCATTTGATTCCACATAATTATTGGAACCAAACCCAAATTGGAACCGTCGATTTGGGTTTGGGGTCGGTTCTATCCATAATTTTTTTTTAAAAATCATTAATTAACAACATATTTTAAAAAAAAATTAAAAATTACAAACTTGTTACCATTAAAGTATGTTAGATATTAAAACAATTTATGAAAGATATAAACATTAACTGGAAAAATAGACACTAAAATTTGCAAACTCATAAATTAGGATTAGAAAATAAAAAATTAATTCTCAAAATTGAGGATTCGTTTCGGTTACAGAGGAGTTTCGTTTTCGTCGTCTTATTGTGTGTTGAGCGAGAGAGAAATGAGTTAAAGTGCGAGACAGACGACAATATTTGTATTGAGTATTTAAGCAAATAGCAATTAAGAATTTGAGATTTGGATAATTTGAATTGGGTCAATTGAGTTTGAAGTTTAATATTGACGAATTTTGTAATTTTTGTTCGGATTTTGGACAATAACTCTTGTCTTTGATACTGTGGTCTTGGATTGTGGATCATTGGGTTAAGGTGAATAAATTGTAAAAAAATAAAAAATTTATGAAAAATGATCAATTCGGTTCTAATCAGTACCCACGGTTATAGTTCAAGAACCAAGAACCGACCGGAACTCGGTCGATTCTCGCTTCTCGCTTCTCGCTTCTGGTTTCTAATTTTATTTTTTTGAAATCGGATCGGAACCTCTAGTTTTGATTCAATTTCGGTTCGATTCTAGTTAAAATGCCCATCCCTAAGAGCTATAGTAACTTGGTTAAGGTGAGTTAGTGGTGAATAGTGTGTGAATATAGTGGCACGAGGTAGTTGGTAGTAGAGCAAGATTTGATTTTAGTGAAATAATAGATCTAATTTTAAATTAGATGTAACTAAAATATAGTGTGTGTTTAAGTAATTGTTTGAGATTATATTTGTCTAAAATGACTATTTTTTAACTAATTTTTAAAAATTGTTATTTTTCAAATGTACCACTTACAAAAAAACATTTGTTATAATTTCGTCTTGAAATATCATATCTTATAACATGAATCATATCTTATATCTTATATTGTATATCTTGTATTTTATATAAAAAAAAAATTAATATTGTAATGTGTCTGCAATAAAAGTTCCCATGGTGTTTCACAGAAGGCCATGTCCGATTTTGGACTGAGGTGAGTGGGCAACCCGTCTTGGAGAAATGGCCCATTTTTATATAAAAAAAATCCCTCCCATTTTTATATAAAAAAAATATTTGTGATTACCGAAATTGGCCCAAAATAAAAATATTTATGCAATTATTGTCCAAAATGGAAGGGGGCTTATCTTTATTACTATGGTCCTTATTTGCTATATTTTTTAAAATTAACAATTAAATATATAAAAGACTTGTAGCTCTTGAATGCATACTACATTTGATGGCCTAATTTATGGAATTTGCCTCAGGCCCCAAAATTACAGGATCGGCCTTGCACAAGGCTCGAACTTTAGAAAACAAATACCTCAAAAGGATAATCTACTATAAATTTGGTAAACTTTTTTATAAATTATAAGGAGTGGTCCTACAGAATGTGTTGATAAAAAGTAGGTAAAAATTGTGGATCCTACGAAATGTGTGAATTAAAATAATGTTTAACTAACTTATAAATACTTATAAATACACACAAACATATATACACTTAGCTATGACCTAACTTGTAGGCATAAATTTACACTTAACCTAATATTTTTGAGATAAATATAAACAACTAAATTATTATAACTCTAATATATAAGTATTTAGCTCATGTGCTTAAACACAATAAAGAGCTGTAAACGTCTTTAGTTCAAGTATAGCTACTACATATTTATATATATTACGTGTTAAGTTTTTTATAATATATAGACGGCATCTCATTAATTACCATTTAAGTTCGTACTGAAAATGAGGCACAATGAATGAATTCAGTTTCTATATTGACATACTTATTCTAGAATCGCCCAACTTAAATTATATGTTCAATAAAATGAGTTTTATATATTTACATTTTATTGAACCTATTATTTAATGTCAATACAATTGTCACATAGAATGCTGATTTCTTATGGGCAGGAGATCGGGACTCTTGTCACATATACTTTTAATTATTATTAATAGCATTAGTTTTCTTTGTAATTAGGTCAACTTACTTTAAAACATTAAACACACATTGATATATTCTAAATCAAACAAAATTATTTCACTAATCAACTTAATTAGCAGCTTGACAATGTATTAATTGTCCATGTGCTGACATTCAAAGATGTACTCATTTGGATAAAAAAAATCAGTTAGAATCAACTTATAATTAAATGGTAATTATGAAGTAAAACTAGCTAGGACCATTGATAAATAATAAGTGATAAGGTTTAGAATTCAGATTAATTATAGCTGTTAAATATAGCTGTTAATGTTTTAGTATAAAGCTGGATTTGCATGAGAACTTGTCTATATTCATTATTCATAATGATATATAATATATAGACTAAAAAATGTTTATATATATGTAGTACAGAAAGTAAGGCACGACAATCTCCCGAAGACAAGGAATTGCGCTCATTCCAATGCCAGCTTTGATTTCAAGTAATTAATGTTTCATCTTACCTTGTTTCATGGTTATGATCTTCATCGAATTTCTCAATTATTCACAATTAATTACTTAATCATCATAAACTTCTGCTTGCTGATCTAATCACTGTTGATTCATTGAGGAAGTTAATTTCTCCCGACTAATTATACATATATCGAAGCATGAAAACGTCCTAGATTAAAGTATCAGTGTTAATTATTTATGAATATTGAACGTCAAAATTGTCACCATGTCATATCTACGTATGAAAATTGTCACCATGTCAAAATTGTCACCATGTTATATCTACGTATGTCAAAATTGAACGTCAACATGTCACCTATGATATCTTGTTTTCTCGAAAAATTGAGTAAGCATGTCTGCATCAAGTAATGTCTCGTATCCGTCATACGTATACACGGTTACATAAGTTAATCTAATGCAAGTTTCATTCTGTGTTGAAGACATAGGTGGAAGTACTACTCCTTTCACGATGGTCCAATCAAGTCTGGAGCTTGTTATTTATGATTTAGGTATAGATCAATGGAATGTAAGATATAATATAAAAATAAAAAAGAATAGAATCCACGTGCTTATGGATTCTTAAGTGTGTACGAAATTGGGTAGAAAGGACCCCTCTTCAAACTCAGACTGTATAAAGAAGGTGAGTAATATGAGACGACGTGCATTGGCGAAAGAACCGCCGAAGGTTTTGCTGATTTCTCCATTTTTATCTAATTACACTATTCTTCTCTCTTCTTCCATTTACTAAAACTCTGCCAGCTAACAATCCCCATACAATAATTAAATATACCTATTTAAAGACTAAATTAATTAAGCCAATGTTTGACTAAGTGGTGGATTTTAAAAGTAATTTTTTAAGAGAGATTTTGAAAAAAGTTAGTGATATGTGTAGTTTGTAAATCTTATCAAAGGCTTGTTCGGTAGAGTTTTTTTTTTTTTTTTGGTAAGAATGGGTTTTTTGGTTATTTTTTGACTTTTCAAATTTTTTTGTAGTGTAAAAAAAGTTGAAAAGTCAAAAATTGTAGGCAAAAAAATGGATTTTTTTGAGAAAAAACTCTACCGAACATGACCTAAATATGTGGTTGAAAATGAGTTTGAAAAAAAAAAAAAGAGTATATAAAAATCTATGCCAAACATGCTCTAAGTTTAAATTACTTCCTCCGTTCAATAAAAATAGACTTATTTTCTGTATTCATATATTTCAAATTATAGTCTACTTTCCTTGTTAGTTTATTAATTTTCTAATATGCTCATATTTAATGTGTCTTGTTATCAACAGACAACAAATATAAACTACCATTATATTAATGTAGGAGTATATGGAATAAGCGTAAGTAAAATTAACTTAATTAATAATAACTAATGTTTTATAATCTGTGTGAAAATAGAAGTAAGCATATCTTCATGGGACGAGGAGAGCATAATTTAAGTTGGTTAAACCGATCAACATGGTCCATCCGTCTAAAAAAGATAGACTTGCTTCTATTTTCACACAAATTAACAAAATGTAATTATTATAGTTGTAAATTTTATTTTTCCTAATTTACATTTATATTAATATCATTACTCTATTAAAACTAAGGACTAAGAAATGACTACATTAAATAGGAAACATATTAAGGAACTAAGGAATCAACTATACTCTCAACAAGAAAGCGATGTATAATTTGGGACGAATGAAAAAAGAAAACAATCATATCTTTTTAGGACGGATGAAAGTATTTTTTATCCACACATTTTGTAGTACTCATAACTTAGGGCCCGTTTGACAGAGATTATAAATTAGTTTAAAAACCAATTTTTGGTTTACTTGACCAATATTGTTGACTTTTCATGTTAAAAGTGGGTTGAAAAGTCAAAAATTATAGTTGAAAAAAACCAAAATGGATTTTTAATCTGTGTCAAACAAAGCCTTAGTACTTATAATTCGCACATTTCATATGACATACAACTCACAAACGCTTAAAAAATAATTTCAACACTGTCAAGCATGCTATAAGTAACCAAACTTTCATTCTAACAGCTTAACTACATGTTTGGGTGTGTGTGTGTTTTTTTTCAGCTTATAAGTTGTTAAAACATTATTTTTATCCACACATTTTATAAAACTTACAATTTTTATCTACACATTCTGTAAGACACACTACTAATTATAATCAACAAAAAACTTAAAACTTCTAGGTGGCCTAATCTAACATGCATAATAACATAGTAGGATGCTTTAGTTCAAATCTCGCCAATTCTAATAAATTAAGATTAAACCTTTAGATGAGAGGTTTGTTGAACTAGCTCATTTAAAGGTAGTTCGAGAAGAGACAAATTTATGTTTTCAAAACACTTCGTGAGGTGTAGGTCGGATTCATTTTTCTATCAAATATATAACATGTACACAATTTTAATAAATAGATTGCGAAAAGATTTGAATGTGATTTTTTCTCTATTTTAGTGCTTGTTTGATACACGTTTTAATGAGTTTTTGGTTTTTCATTTTTTGACTTCTTGTAAGAAAATGACAAAAATGATCTCATTTTCTAGTCAAATATTACAGCTCTTCGAAAAGCAAATAATCATTTTGGTCATTTTCTCTCTATAGTCAAAAAATGAAAAACTAAAAATTGATTTTAATGTGTACCAAACAAGTACTAATATCATGTTGGTCTATCTTATTTGAAAACTTAAGTCGTGTAGAAATAACAAATTTATTTATTTAAAATATCTCTTCAACGTGGATCATTGCACTCCAAGTTAATCCTCTATATATGCTTAACTCACATTTCTTGTTTTCCTTAATAGAACATGGATATATACTTGCTGACCCTCACTAATAATATAGGGGCCACAAAGTTGAACACCCTCATTTGTCTATCTTCAAATTCTAAAAACCTCTGCTACTAGTTTGTATTCGGATCTGGTCTAATTCAATGGCACTGGCCAAGGACACTATGCCTAATGATTCTACTTTGGGTTCAACTCAAGCCACTGCATATTATGGAAATAATTTTGGAGGATCATCATTTCTTGCTTCCATGGATCCTTCCTCCGAGCTTTATGGAATGGATGAGCCCCAGAAAACATCGTTTCAAGATGGCGAAAAAGCACTCGTTTTTGCGAAGAATTTCACAATGAGCAATTCTTCTTCAGTATCCAGTCTGAGCAGCTCGAATTCTAATGGTTTAGGGTACCAAGTGACACCATATCTGTCTGAAGAAGGTCATTCCGTGATTAGCTTCAAACCTGAGTATGGTAATTTCATGCAAACTGGTGGATCATTGCTTATTTTCGAGCAAAGTAAAGGCTTGATCAAAATGAGTAATCAACAAGATGATTATTCAGTCTGGGAAGACAATTTGTACCATAATTATCAGAATCAGCTGAATCCCAAGTGCAGCACCGCCACTCACATTCTATTGGAAACATCCAACAGCATACATGCGGCCGCCGCCAGCGGCGGCTACGGCTCCCCGGGAAGTGGAGGGCAATTTGGGTGGCTAAATCCTGAAGCAAATACACTTACTGATGGCATTGAGGAGATTGCTAGACAAGAAACAGGCTCTAGTAAACGCCCAACTACGGTAAAATACGGAACTTCAACTGCAATTTCTCCAAATTTTAGGGCTGCATGCATAAATTTCCGAGTTAATTCTTTTTACAGGGAGAGAATACTCAGGCTCTTAAGAAGCAATGCACTGTTGCTTCAAGTGTTGGTTCAAAGAGTAAACCCAAACCAAAGTCAACACCTACGAAGGATCCACAAAGTATTGCAGCAAAGGTTTGCTTCTTTTTGAAGTACTTAAATCTAAATTTTGTTTTGGTTATAAGTTATTTGCAAATCAAGCAAGATCAGAATGAGAAATTAAAGGCTAATTCGAAGAATGTTTGTATTAATGTAGAATCGAAGAGAGCGGATCAGTGAGCGGCTTAAGGTACTCCAAGATCTTGTCCCCAATGGCTCCAAGGTAATCCATTCTTCTTCATGTAAATGTTTTATGTACACATAACATAACGTTGCTAATTTGTTCGAAATTTGGCAAAGCATTTATCTTTTATTTCCATAATTTACTTCTGCAGGTTGATTTGGTTACTATGCTGGAAAAAGCAATCAGTTATGTTAAGTTTCTCCAGTTGCAAGTGAAGGTGAGTTGTGTGGAAGCCAGTTCTCTTCTTAATATCATCGATGGCACGTTTTGCAGGATGGATCATTGAACCGTATTAAAAAAGATATAGAAACTAAAACCTTTGTTGGATTTTTACAGGTATTGGCAACTGATGAATTTTGGCCAGCGCAAGGCAGAAAAGCTCCTGAGCTCTCTCAGGTGAAAGAAGCCATTGATGCCATACTTGCATCTCAAATAGACAGGAATTCAAGCACAAAATGATGCCTAAATTCCTCAAGAAGAATAAGACAACCGTCGACATTGAAAAATTAAGAAAATAAATATGATGTTTCAAAATCAAGAAAAACGGGCTGATAAGAGTGAAATGCATCTGTATATTTTGGAAGTTGTTCTTTTAATTTTCTTGATTCTTCTTGTTATCATTAACTTGTAACAGAATCTTGAGTCTGATTATAAGCAAAATCCGGACTCAAAATAAGCTACCTAGATATAATTTCATTCCAAATTTAAAGAAATCTTTTGTCAGTTTATCATAGAACGGTATTATATTATATTTCATGTTGACCTTCGTTATATTTTTTAAGGTCCGTGTTTGATTTTGATTAAAATCAATTTTTTTGTAAAAGTTGATAAAATGTGTATTTGAAAGTTGTTAGTTCACAAAATAAGTGATTTTTTAGCAAAATTTTAAGTGAAATTAAACAAGTTGCGGCTTTAATTCCACTGTGATTACAATAATTTCATTACTGATCCAAATGGAATTGACTTCTTAATTTTATTTATGCTGTCAGATTATGTTTAGCTTTACTAATAAATAAAACAAAATAATGTACTAGATACGTACATGGACTCGTACGTCACTACAACAAAAAGGACCTTTTGCAACATGTCAATGACAACATTCGTTAAAAGCATGTTGCTAAAACAGGTCTACGGCAACAGTCATCAAATGTCTGTTACAATTGGTTAATTCAATTGACATTTGGCAACAGTGTTACAGTGACCGTTGTCAATGTAACCTTTTGCAACGGTCAGTGACCGTTGTCAAAAAAATAAAATGTTTTCTTATACGACAACGGTCAGTGACCGTTGTCAAATAACATAGTATTTAGCAACGTTTGTGAACGTTGTGAACATATATACCACAACTCTTTTGCAACGGTCTTTGCATGTTGCGAAAACTTTTTAAAAAGAAATATTTGGCAACGTTCTTTGACCGTTGTTAAAACATACAACAATTGGCAACGGTCATTTGTCTGTTGCGGAAAGTTTTGTTAAAAACGATTTCGCAACGTTCTTTGCACGTTGCAAATGCCGAAACCCAAATACGAGCGCTTTTAACAAATTCACTGCCCGCGAAAACTAAAATTATTTGGTTCTAACCTAAAATACGTTCTAGAACACACTCTCGTGATCCATCCATTTTCCTCTCAACAATGGCGGCTTCTCCCATTTTCAGATCCTCCTTACTCTCCCCCCAACTCCTTCCCTACCACTCGTCCACCACCGACAAAAGCCTTTCCACCGCCCACTTTACCCCAATAAAAGCCACCACCTCTTCCGACCCCGCCACCACACCCCCTTCGCCCGCACCGCAATCATCTACCATCTCAAGCACCGACGCTCGGCAGACAACATCAGGGACGAGGCCCGGCGCCACAACGCCGCTCACAACTTCTCCGCTAAGTACGTGCCCTTTAACGCCGACCCCACCTCGACCGAGTCCTATTCGCTCAATGAGATTGTCTATCGAAGCCGTTCTGGCGGCCTCCTCAACGTCCAGCACGACATGGACGCTCTCAAGAAATTTGATGGTCAATACTGGCGATCCCTTTTCGATTCCCGTGTAGGCAAGACCACATGGCCTTATGGGTCAGGAGTCTGGTCCAAGAAGGAGTGGGTTTTACCGGAAATTGATGGCGATGATATTGTTAGTGCGTTTGAGGGGAACTCAAACCTCTTTTGGGCAGAGCGTTTTGGCAAACAGTTTCTGGGCATGAATGATTTGTGGGTGAAACATTGTGGGATTAGTCATACGGGCAGTTTTAAAGACTTGGGCATGACTGTTTTGGTGAGCCAGGTGAATCGGTTGCGCAAATTGAACCGGCCTATGGTGGGAGTTGGGTGTGCATCCACGGGTGATACATCAGCGGCTCTTTTAGCTTATTGCGCAGCTACTGGGATTCCGTCAATTGTGTTTTTACCCGCGAATAGGATATCCATTGCACAGTTGGTTCAGCCAATAGCCAATGGGGCTTTTGTATTGAGTATAGATACTGATTTCGATGGTTGTATGCAGTTGATTCGCGAAGTCACGTCTGAGCTACCCATTTATTTGGCCAATTCGTTGAACAGTTTGAGGCTAGAAGGGCAGAAAACCGCAGCAATTGAGATTTTGCAGCAGTTTGATTGGGAAGTGCCCGATTGGGTGATTGTTCCTGGTGGAAATTTGGGGAATATATATGCATTTTACAAAGGTTTCCATATGTGTAAAGAGTTGGGACTCGTTGATAGGATTCCGAGGCTTGTTTGTGCTCAGGCATCTAATGCTAATCCACTTTACTTGCATTACAAATCAGGGTGGAAGGACTTTAAGCCAGTTAAGGCAGGTACTACCTTCGCGTCTGCAATTCAGATTGGCGATCCTGTTTCAATTGATAGGGCAGTTTTTGCATTGAAGAATTCAAATGGGATTGTTGAGGAGGCTACTGAGGAGGAGTTGATGGATGCCATGGCTCAGGCAGACTCAACTGGGATGTTTATATGCCCTCACACTGGTGTGGCATTAACTGCATTGTTTAAGTTGAGGCAAAGTGGGGTTATTGGTCCGACAGATAGGACTGTTGTGGTAAGTACCGCTCATGGATTAAAGTTCACACAATCCAAGGTTGATTACCATTCCGGGGAGATTAAAGACATGGCCTGCCGTTTTGCAAATCCACCTGTGCAAGTGAAGGCGGATTTTGGGTCGGTAATGATTTTTGAAATTGATACAGGGAGTTGTTTCAAATAGGCCTTCGAATTTTGTCACAAAATTTCTTTCCCAATGATTCTAGTTTTGTTTTACCATTCAATCTGTTTTTATTGACTCTGTGTCTCCTGTCATTTATTTTTCAGGCATTCTTTTCTGCTAATGCTGAAGCTCAGGCTTCCCGAAAATCCTCTCCCAGGGTGAATAACGATGCTGTCCAGAAGGTTGTAAGTGATTCATTTGCGTACTTCTTCTTTTAGACTCCTTTTGCTGTATAAATCTTGTGCTTACCTACCAGGAAGAGCTTGATATTGATGTTCTGGTTCATGGAGAGCCTGAGGTAAGACAATACACTTGTGCAAAAATGTATTACTTTTTTTTGTTGATACAAATTGGATGCGTCATTTTGGTGCATGCTTGATTTGTTGAAGAGTTCTATAATGTTTACCTTCTGGATGCCCCAATATTTTAGAGGAACGATATGGTTGAGTACTTCGGTGAGCAATTATCTGGTTTTGCCTTTACTGCTAATGGGTGGGTGCAATCTTATGGATCTCGCTGTGTAAAGCCGCCAATCATATATGGTGACGTGAGTCGTCCCAAGCCAATGACCGTCTTCTGGTCCACTGCTGCACAGGGCATGACCAAGCGTCCAATGAAGGGAATGCTTACTGGCCCTTTTACCATTCTCAACTGATCCTTTGTTCGAAATGACCAACCAAGGTAATTTGAAAGAGTAATCTACGCAGTTTTTACTTTTGGTCATTATTCTAAATTAGAAAGAGGGAAGAATAGATGGATGGAATATTTTAATTTATCTTTTTCATAATTTAATACATTATTAACTAGATATTTTCCCTGTTCTCAGATTCGAAACTTGCTATCAGATTGCTTTGGCCATTAAGGATGAAGTAGAGGATCTCGAGAAGGCAGGCATCACTGTTATCCAAATAGATGAGGCTGCATTGAGAGAAGGCTTGCCCCTTAGGAAGTCCGAGCATGCTTTCTACTTGGATTGGGCTGTCCACTCTTTCAGAATCACCAATGTTGGTGTTCTGGACACGACCCAGGTACCTTGCATTTCATTATGCTAGATATCCACATGCTATAGTTTCTGTTTGTTAACGAGATTATTTCTTTCATTTCCAACAGATCCACACCCACATACTATGGTCTAATTTTAGAACTTTTTGTTCAGTGTTACAAAGTATGTCAATAAAAGTGCTTTCCTTATTTATTGCAGCTTATCAATTATAATCATTGGTACATAAATGATTTATTTAGTTTTAATTTGGCGGGCAAGTGGACACATGTATTTTATGGAGAGATACAATTTATTAGATACTGCTTTTAGGAATTGCCATTATAAAGAATATACACTTTCCTTAGTTACCAAATGAGGATAAGTTTTCATTAATTTGTACTTAATCTTAAATTTGCTTTTAGAATATAAATGGTTATGTTCACAAGTCTATTTGGTGCTCTTTATTTATTTATTTTTATTCTTTTTGCGATTTTGTATGATGAATTGATTGTCGTATTCTATCGTCATTGCAGTTCCATTATGGTGTGTTTTTTGCCTACATGAGGTTGAGGGAGCAGGAGATCAGGAACTTGATGTGGATATCTGAATGTGTTGCTCAGAACCAAAAGTCCAGAGTGCATGATAGCGTAGTTTTCATATTCTAGTTTCTTCAAAATTATTCTAGAACTTCTCACGCTTGTGTTGTGTAAATTTTGTTTGCATTTTGAAGGGAGTATTATGCTGCATTTTCTTAACATTCAGAATAAGTTGCGTGATGGATGTGTTAGTCGGAGGGAGAAATCTTGTGTTGATATTTATAACCTCGTGTTAGTATATTTATCCAAATGTACAATAAAGTTGTGTTGGCATATCTTTCTTATTTTACTTAGTCTTATTCTTATTTTACGCAGTCTTAGTCTTTTACTTAGTTGAGTTTTATTATATCTATAATGTAATTTTGTATTTAAATGATTGAGAAAGTACAAGAATATATATAAAATATATTTCGAAATAATAGATAAAAAACCCAAGGTAACGACAACGTGCACAAGAACGTTGTTGAAAATGAATACATAGGCAAAGGCAACGTGCAAATGTACGTTGCTAAAACTAAATGGCAACGGACATTGAACGTTGTTAAAAACTAAATGGCAACGGACATTGACCGTTGCTAAAAACTATAAATGACAACGCACAGTGACCGTTGCTAAAAACTAAATGGCAACGGACATTGAACGTTGCTAAAAACTAAATGGCAACGTGCAATGCCTGTTGCCGTAAATGAATACTTTTCGGCAACATCGAAGGACGCAACGTGCGCATGCACGTTGCGAAAGGTCTTTCGCAACGTTTTTCGCCCGTTGCAATAGACTGTTTTTCTTGTAGTGCGTAGCATACTCAAAATGAATAATTCTGGATTTAGAACTTTTGCGTTGCTTGTAATAGTATTGGGTTAAACTATTTCATGTAAAAGTTTGAAATTTTAAATAAGTTGGCTCAAAAGACTTGAATTCATAATGTCCGTTGCTAGACATTTTCAAAAATTCCACATGTCGGGTATGGTCTATGTGTAAGAAAATATGTTGAAGATATAAATAAATAATTATTGGGTAAATTCAGGGCTAGTCCCAGTTTGGGCACTTATGGAATCTAAAGTCATATGTTCAAAACTTAATTCAATTAAAGTCATATTTTAGAGCTAAAAGACCAACATACCATTAATTGTAAAAAAAAACGCTAACTGTGATACTGTTTTGTGGTGATACTGTTTTGTGGTGATTTTGTACTACTAATGAAATATTTTAAGAACAATATTATTCTCTTGTTTATTCTCTACTGATTAATTCGTCCACCTATCATTAAACACCTAATATATTTATACTTATGTATCAAATGGGAATCTATGTCCTAATTGAATCTCAAACATGTTCTAATTCAAGGGAAAAATTAGAAACATTGTTTATAATTTTAGATGAGAACCCTTTGCATGACTTCCCATTAACTTGAGAATGACTGGCAGTTCTTCTTTCTTCATTTTAGCATTGCTCTAAAGTATGTCTTTGCTTTTAAGGGACTCAGATACCTTGGAAGAGCTTTAATTTGCAGCAAAATGATGTAAATTTATTCGTGATAATGTTTTAGAGGATTTGTGATACTGTTTTAAAAAAAATTAAAGATTGTCATTTTAAGCTAAAGAGACGACTTCAAACAGGTAAAATCCATCATAGGCAGTGGCGAAGCGACTGGTCTTGACCGTCTCGTCGAAAAATTCTGAGCACGTGTGCAAATTCTATGATCATTTCTATTGTAATACTATTTTTGTGATACTGTTTTACATAATACAGTATCAAACAACACACATGACTATGATATCATACTTTTATCTTTGATACTGTTTAATTAGTCATATGTTTATCTTTGATACTGTATTATGCAAAACAATAACATATATTAAAATATGGATTAAAACAGTATCAATTTATATTAATGCACATTACCTAAACAAAACATTATCGTGGATTAAAACTAAGACATTCAAACAGTATCACAGGTTCAAATATTGCCATAATTAAACAATATCAAATATCATATAGATTCAAACAGTATCACAGGATTAAAGCAGTGTCATAGATTAAAACGGTATCAAAATATATTAATTACCTAAACAAAACAGTATCATAGATTAAAACTAAGACATTTAAACAATATCACACGTTCAAACCTTGCCATAATTAAACAGTATCAAAGATCACATATATTCAAACAGTATCACATGATTAAAACATGTTTCAAATGATAGTGAAATATTATGACAAAGTTTCAATCTATTAAACTTTGCCATAATTAAACAGTATCATAGATTAAAACTAAGACATTAAAACAGTATCATAGATTAAAACTAAAACATTCAAACATTAGATGATGGAACATTCAAGCTCCTATTTACAACAATTTTATGTCCATTTATATTGTGATACTGTTTTGTATAATACAGTATCAAATAACATATCATGACTAAACATTAGATGATGGAACATTCAAGCTCCTATTTATAGCAATTAGATGGTGGAGCATTCAAGCTCCTATTTACATAAGATAGTGGAGTATTCAAGTTCATATTTACAGCATTCTATGCCGATTTCTGTTGTGATACTGTTTTGTATGATACAATATCAAACAACTTTCACAACTAATTAACAACACAAAGAAATAATCTAATGACCAACTTAATACAATATCAAGTTGCTATTCTATAATACAGTATCAACAACAGATGTTACCTCATTGTTTACATAACAAGAAAATGCTCATTGTTTACATAACTGCTAAAATACTCAACCCAGGTTAATCATATTGGTCAGCATCTCTTGCAGCACGGATAGATCAATGCTAGCTGTCAGATCACTAGCCTGAAAAAATAATCAAATACAAGAATTAAAATTAAAACAAAGAAATTAATAACAATATTCCTACGTTAATTTGTTACCTCAATCTGGATTCTATGAAGTAACTTGTCATTTACTTTTGTAGTTTCACAGCTAACAACATTCAGTCCCCAACTGGAAATTGATCCAAAATCTTCACCAAAAAATTGCCTAAAAAGTGACACTGCACCATAGAAGCACTCGTCGAAGGTTACCGGAGGTCGCCGGAGGTGGAGACGGTTGTCGCCGGGGTGGAGGAGGTTTGTGGAGTTGGAAGATTGTGTCAATAAAAAATATGATTAAAATGGTGATTTTGGAATTAATATAAAATATTGATGTGAAGTATGACTTAATCACAATTTAAAAAAAAAGTTTTGATCTAATTTGAAACAAGTCATGTGGAGATGACTTATTGACAATTTTCCCATAATTATATTAAATAGTTTCAACTTTTAAATGAGGCTCTCAACTAAGTAACTCATTAGTTAGATTTAGAGTTGACAAATGGATCGGGTTGGACCGGCCCGGCCTGGCCCACCAAGGCAGGACCCAAACTTGAAACTGGACTGGGCCAGTCCAACCCAATTTTATGCAGGCCAAAAATATGCTGGCTCAGCCTAGTCCATTGGGTCAACCCGACATCAATTTTATTTTTTTTCTTTTTTTTAAAAAAATTTATACAATCTAATACATTGCATCAAATACAATTTTAGATGAATTTAGAAAATATATATTTTGAGATTTTCAAAGAGATTAATTTATAAAATTGGACTCTTATATATTTGTCAATAGATAAATATCAATTTTCTTTCAAAATAATAATTTTTTCCGTTAACTTTCAACTATTTTTTGACACATTTTAAAAAAAATATAAATAGATATAAACATGTTTAACACCTCCCCCAATTACAATCCTTCGTTCAAAGGACAATACTCTTCCATGGAGATATAATCACTGGAATACAACTCTTCTTTATTGAACATGAAGTGTCATCATTTCACTCAAAAATTATGAAAAAAAAAAAAAAAATGCTTACTCTAAATTGATATAAGCATGCTTAAAAATGTAAACTATTTCTTGACATATTTATTGCTTTGAGATATAAGCATATTTGGCTTAAATTAAAAATTTTATTTATAAGTAATTTAAAATAAATAATTTACTTGTTACACCAAACATAATTTGGATTAAATCTTGAATTAAACTAAATTTTAATTAAATCTAAACAATTTTATGTTGGAGCTTGGAATTTTTTTACTAATGTTTAAAAAAAAAAACAATTTAAGTTGGAGACTTGAGCTTATGCCATTGTAGATTGATATTATTTGAATTATATTTGGATCATTTACAAAATTTGTGAGTGATAATGTAAAAATAAAAAATAAAAAAAAATTACGGGCTAGCCGTGCCGTGTATATAGGCCCGATTTTGTTTGAGTCAGGACCAGCCCAACCTAAAATCCAGGCTATATAGCAGACCAGCGGGCCAGGCCAATATTATATGTTCACTTTGTGTGCATATCAATTATTCTTTTAATTCAAATGTTTGCAAAGTATTAAAAAAAAAAAAAAAAAAAATTAAGGTTGTCCACAATTTTTACCTATTTGACACTTGTGTCTCAACTTTTATTTATTGACATTACTATTCTTAACCTTTCATAAATTATTGGTCCATGTTCCCCAACGAGGCATCTCAACCAAAACGATTAAAGTTGCGTAAAAAGATAAAATTTTGTCTTTGAATTTAAATAAACAAAACAAAAAATACCTAAAAGTACCAAAAAGAAAAAAATACAGAAAGTCGTGGGGGAGGGTTGGGAGTGGTATGTGGGAGAATGGTCTACTAGGGAGAAGGGGGCTGTGGGTGGAAAACAAGACATTTTTTTAGAATGACGTAACGAAATAATTAAAGATTGAAATAGAAGAATATTATTTGGCACTTGTGGTCTTAGTTTCATTTTATATAAATAGGTATATTGATCTATATTGAGTAATTTAGTTTGAAAATACATTGTACTGATTTATTTTTCAATCTCAAATAGTGCAATAGTGTATCTGTGATCGTAGTATCACTTTGTTTTTTAATATATAAATATTAATAAACACAATCTTGTCTAAAGTGCCACCAAAATTTTGTCATTTAGATTTAGAACACAAATCTTTTTTTGAAATCAATTATTTTAATTGCACCTTTACATATACAATTATTCTTTATTTCGCGCAAGCATTCGTATGCATATAGAAACAAAAATGCAAAATTTAAAACCGAAAGTCTAAATGATCAAATTTCATAGATTAAAATTTGTTATTCAGTGGGTCCCATTCAGATGTTTAATGAAGTGGGACCAAAAAGCACGTGTGGGCTTTAATTAATTAATTAAGGTTCACATGGGTTTTCACATGCCCAATTCCCATGTACACTTGCATTCATTCCCCAAACACTAAACTACTAAAAAATGAATCAACACTGGAATATTACCTGTCCCCTTTGTGTTTCTTTTATTCATATTTTGCAAGTCAAAGTTTTATCACCTCCATATTAAATTAAGCTAAGCTGTTATGCAGCAAAATTTCGATGTGAGACTATAATATTTTGCAGTATTACAACTTAACCAATAAATTAAACTTTTATTAATTAATTATACTATTTAATTTTAAGAATAAAAAACTTATACACTCCTAAATTATTTCTCTTATTTTGAGTTGGCACACTTTCAAACTCTCATGATTTTCTTTGAAATTTCTTCATGGAAGAAAAAAATAATTAAAGGGGAAAACCTCTTAGGTGATTTATTTACTTAGTTTTGGTTCTATATTAAATGTCCATTTAATTTTGATGAAAATTATATTTTTTTTGTAAATTTTGATAAAAGTTGATGAAACGTGTGGTTGAAAAGTTGATAAAAATTGTTGATCTCATTAAATATGTGTTTAAAATTAATTGCTGACTTTGACTTCAACTTTTTAGTAAAATTTTAAGCAAAATCAATCGAAGCTTAAATGTATTTTACATGTTAAAAAAGAAATATGAATTCTATATATAAAAAAATATTTTGCCAAAAAAGGGAAAGAACTATAGCAAGGCTTAAAGAATTTCAATTTTATTTGGACATGACATATGGTTCAATTACTACATATAATATTTTGTTGGGAATTAAGTTTCATCATCAACATTTAATCTAGGGTAATTAGCACAAAACGTCCCTATTTATTGAAGTTATTGTGGAAAACGTCAATACTTTCTATTTTTTGGCAATTTCACCCTCACCTACTGAATTTGTTGTGCAAAACGTCTTTCCGTCCAAAAAGTTGTCGTTTCTTAACTTGACCAACACGATTCGTGATACCAAAAAGTTGTCGTTTAATTGTACATTTTCAACTATTCCTCTCCAAACGAAGTTCTCGTCATCATGGCCCACACATGATCATCCGTCTTCTTTCAACCAAGAAAGATTACATATTCTATCAAGTAGTATATGTCTCTATCATGTATTGTTGATGTTACATGGAAGTTCCGTTACTTCGAGACTCCACTATTACATAATTTTCTATTACCACGATCAAGTGATATACACTTTCATTCAAATTTTCATACATGTCCAAAATTCATCTTGTGGCTTGTGCATCCTCATAAAATCTTGAGCATATAGACCTTATTGTATAAAAAATCTCAATTTCCTTCTAAATTTGAGCTCGTCTAATTAATACCCAATTGACGTAAAAATTTTGTTCACGCATTTCTAACATACATTATGCCAGGGAATTATCTCATACTCATGCGGTAGATAAGAGATATATTGCCCACTGCTGATATGAGAGTGTTATATTAGCAGTAGAGCCCACAATTGTTTGTGGAACACAAATGTATCTATACACAATGGACAACATATCTCCTACCTCACTATGAATAGGATAACATTCCCCACATTATGCCACCGAGACATTTGTAAATTATATATAATTTTACATCATGCATTAACATTAATAATGCCAGATTATCTGTCTCCATAACGTCCTTAAGAAACCATTGGATTCCCCAAAGGCTAAACTCCTATTAGTATATATATAGCCAATGAATGAAATGCATGTCTTGTGAATTTCAGGCATTGCATGTCATCCTTTACATTCCATGTGCCAAATTCAACAACAACCCATTGTTAAACGCCTTTCATATTTAATCACATAATCAATATTCAAGTATTTGTTTAGAATGATTTTAGCATGGATTTTTACTTATATAACTACTTAACTTACAACTCTCATACAACAACAAAGTAAATTTTATACCTAGTAAATATGAAATTGGCTATTTTGTTCAATTTATTATTTACTCTATTGAAAGAATTTTTTTTTTTTAAAAAAAGAATATTTAGACTACGTCAGTTTTAATCTATTATTTTCTCGTATAATTATGAGCTTGTGTCAGTCTTATAAACATTAGTCTCTTCATGTCTAAAAATGACGTATGTTAATAACTTAAATTTCTTTATTTTATCATCGTTGTTTTCACTTCTAATTTTTTATGTATATTATTATAAATGACACTGCATTTAAAATTTACAAATGTCAAGTCAATGGCTACAATAAAGTTACATAATTTATTTTTGAATTGGTAGTTATCCCCATTTTCAGAAGGAATTGATCTACTCCGCATGGTACGGGGAGTTTTTATAACCCCCCCCCCCATCCCCTCCCCTCCCCTCCCCTCCCTTCCCTACGGGACACGTGTCTAGTGGAGATTGATCAATAAAAAAATGCTTGACAAAAAAGTTAAGCACTTGTACAATTCCCCACTGGACAAGTGTCCAGTGGGGGTTATAAAAACTCCCCACCATAAAAAGTAGATCAATCCCTATTTTCAGATACCAACACTACTCGCCAATGAAAGAAATCTTTAAAATTTAATGAAAACAAATTGACAAATTGTAAAAGTTTAGTATTTACAATTTTCCCCCAATTACAATTATTGATGTAACACCAATTGTCACTTTTCATACAACCGGCACAATGTTAACAACGGCTGTCTTGAAAGCTAGAAATACATCAGCATGTGTTACAATAATACGTAGTAAGGAATATTTTACTATCTAAAATTAATATTATAGTTAAATTAAAAAACAAAGAAATTGAACTATATAGTTTTAGCATAATACTTTAATTAATTGATCAATTATTGAGAATTGACACCATTTGTTTGGAAAATTGGTATTTAAATTTCACAAACTCCAATGGATTTTTTCTTTAATTTTTTATGTCAGATATTAATCTATATCTTAAGGAGTGAAGATCAATATTGGAGTTCTATTCAGAACGGTGTATCTAAATAATTTACTATTAAAATATAACTATTCATTAAATATCACAATAATCTCTTATAAATTAATTAGAGTGAATTGGTCTTGTACTTCTCATGATCAACTGAAGATTGAAGATTGAAGATTGAAGATTGAAGAACATTTGATAACACTAAATTACTAGGCACTAGCAAATCATCAGAGCAGATCATATATTAGTAATATACTAAGTACGAACTGGATAAATGCTGATGGGAGAAAAAAATTAATTTGAATAAATGCAATGGAATATAATTAATCTTTTTTTCTCATGCGAACTTAGCAAGAATTAATTAAATAGAGTAATAACTAAAATGAATAATGTACAAAATTAATAACACAATATTTAACATGCTTCGATAATATACTAACGTCTACTATTCAACTCCAAATAATCTTCCACATAATCAACAATAATGAATACAACGTTTTTCTTTATAACACTAAAAACACGCCAAATTATCAAGAACTATTAACATACAATAATTCTCGTCTATCAAAGACGGAATTCCTCGAAATTGCAACAATAATAATTTACCCAAGCACAATTACTTAAAAAAAAGTCATGCCATGTCTAGAAACCTTAGACTTAGAAGTTTTAGCACTTAAATTGATGTTAAAAACTTCATAATTACGGAAAAAGTGAATAATTTTTTTTCTTTCTAAAACATGATAAATATAAACTACTTTCATTAATGACAATAATTTAAGTAGAAAACGGTGTACTTAATATAACAAAAAACAATTAAATTATAGATTTACTTTATTTCAAAATATTATAACTCATTCACAAGCAGTAGTCTCAAATCATCTAACTCTCATCCTTTGTAAAATAAGGTGAAACATAGGATGAGTATTAGTCTATAAAGCAAACCTCATGCACGATATGCATACTTATGATATGCATTGCTTTAAAAGAAATAACAACTTTTCAAAATATGTACTTTAAAATATTTGATATAGTGAGCTCAATTTGTGTATTGCCTAACCGATTAGACATGGTGGACCATTATTATTTAGAACTCGTTTAATCTACTAATAGTGCGGCAAAGCAATTAAAATTTAAAAATTAAACATTATTATTGGTCAGTGCACGGTCCTCCACGCCTCATTTTCCACTCACTCCTTCCATGGCACATACATACACTTTCCTTTTTATAAAATTGGAATCTATATCTTTTTTGAATAGAATATTCTCTAAGACATTAAAATTTAAAAGTTATTCATTTTTTCAACATTCTTATAGGTGTATTGACATAAATATATACCTACATGAATATATCACAAAAAATATTAATGACATATAAAGTAATATCAGAATATTATGTTCATGTAATAGCAATTTATAAAATAAATTTACAAATTGTTTAGTTAAGTTTAAATTATAATTTAAGTAGATCAATATATTCTATGTCCACACATTTTGTACATTCACAATTTACTACTCACTTATTATCCCACATTTATAGGATATACAACTTATAAACACTTAAAAAAAAATTCAACATTATCGAACATGCACTTAGATATTTAACATATTGCAATATACAAATGAATAGTAGGAAAGGATTACGTGTAGAGGTGGCAAAACCGGTCGGCCCGCATATAATCCAGATTTTGGGTTAGGCTGGATTTGACCCAAACAAAACCACGCCTATATGGCTTGGCCCGTCGGGCTAGTCGGGCTGCCTACTTTTTTTGTTCATTAACACTAATCACTCATTTTTTTAATAGCCTCAATACATAATCCAAATAATATCAATCTAAAATGGCATAAGTCTAAGTCTCTAATTTAAATTGTCTTTTTTTGAAACATTAGTTCAAGAATTCCAATCACCAATACAAAATTGTTTAGATTTAGTTAAAATTTTGTTTAATTAAAGTTTTAATCCAAATTATGATTGGCATGACAAATAAATTATTTATTTTAAATTTACTTATAAACAAATTTTAAATTTAAACTAAACATGATTATATCTCAAAACAATAAGACTAGCATGTTTTTACTATTTACTTTTAGAATAGCAAGTGGTGTTGTACTTTGTTACCCACGAAGTCAACGTACTAAAGTCTTAAGTCTTTACTATTGATTAAAAAGAAAATTATACATATAATTTATTATTATTGTTATATTACTCGTTTATGTATTGTCCCACCACGTGTAGTACTTTAGAATTATCAATTGATGGACGGATGCGGCCAAATAGCTATAAGAGTGCATTTTAAATTTACAAGAATAAAGAATAATATAAATTTCACGTGCTTCAAAATTAATTCGTGTCAATGAGATACATAATTAACATATAAACTAATATGCAAAAAAAAAAATAATAAATAAATTACGAAGGGAAGACTAAACAAAAAAATTACATCTATGTGCCTTAAAATGGGTGGCATACCACAGCATCCATAGCCAGGGGACCATATTTGCACAATTTATTTACTGTTATCAAGAATTAAAAGACACAACACCTATAACTATGTGCCTAGGTGTATAAATTGTTTTTAAATTACAGAGGCAGAAATCCCAATTGACTTGGAATCATTATTTATTAATTTATTAGTTATTTATTTATTTGTATGTTTTAGTTTTTATGATTGGAAGTCAAAATTTATGTTCCTCTTTTTTATAAGTTATTTATATATAGTTGGGATATCCAAACTCCTCATCCTTTTCTGGTGGAGGTCTGACAACTACACTAAAAATGTGATAGTGTGTTGAATAAAAAAAAATTAACTTAGAATCTTGGATAGGTTTGGCTAATCTCAAAATCTACTTATAAATAAGCATTTACAATTAATAATAATGACAAGCATTACTAATATGCTAAATGATTCTTAATTTCTTATGATCTACTTTAACATAAACTATATCTTATTTTATTTTTATTCTTGATAAATGAAATATAAGTTATAACAGTTTATATAAATCAATTAAAAGGCCCTAGTCTCAATATTTGTACAAAAAAAAAAAAAAAAGGTAACTATATTTCTCTACACATGGGTATAAATATAAGTTATATCTTCCATTTATTTAATTATTTATTTATCTTTGAGGGTATAAATTAGTGTAACAATTACTCATATGACAAAAAAAGCTAACTAAACAAACAAGTATATAAAAATTGTAACGTCCGGAATCTTAATACCCAAAAGAATAATACCATCACCGAAATTAAAGAAAAATTTATCTTTTTCATTGAGATTTTACGGCAAGAGAGTTTTTGCGGTTAAACAAAGAGTATGTGCATATATTTACGGTTGCAAAAATTTTTTGCGTTGTGAAATTTTAGCTTTTGTAATTTCAAGGGAATAAATATATTTTTGATTGGTCATGTGACTTAAAATGAAGATTTTTTGGATTATATGACTTGAGAGATGCTCGATAAAAAATTTCTCCTATTCTAATCACAAATGGGAGTCCATTCTATACTCAAATATTACAATTAGGCCTCTTTAATTAGATGAATTTGTTGAATTTGGACATTTGATCTACTCGTCTACTCAAGACATAGACGAATATCTAACATTTACTAGAGTAATAATTCAACAAAAAACTAAAACAAATTTAAAAATTATTAGTTTATCATCAAGTCATGTTCACTAGCATGCGCACGTGCATGAATAATTACAACCTAAGACTTGAACTAAAGATATTTTTGACACAATCTGGAAACACTTGGGTTAAAAATTTAAACTATTTAAAATTAAAAAACAAATATTTATTTAAATTTTATCATAATGGGCAAGTTGTTTTGAACGTGGGGAACAGACTGGTATGGGAAACTATAAGTTTGTATATACTTACGCAGAGTTTGATGACTTAGACCATGATCTGCCTCATCAGAGTTTGATGATATTGATGGCATTATTTATATGCACTATAAAATAATAGCATTTAATACACATTTTTGCAAATTAAATTCTTTGAAAATGATTTATAAAATGTTTCGATGACATGGAAGATTTTTCATTTTTTGATAAATTTAACAAACTCTGAAGAAAAGCGAACTAAACTCAAAGATATCTTTTGAAAAAATTATAATTTTACTAATGTTTAAAATTAAATATTTTAACTTTAGTACTAGATCAAAGAAATGGAAAACTAAATTAAAAAAAACACGATACATGAACACCATAAAAAACTACCTCGTAAAATCTTTTCTTAGAAGGAAATGCTACATATTGTTAAACTCTCTTTAATTTTACATTAATGTTGGATGATTTTGAGAAGAATAAAGAACTTTACAAAAATTAGGAGTAATAGAAATTAGAGAAGTAATATTAATCTCCGACTCTATCTTAAGCAATGTTGTCAAAACCGAATTGAATTCGCCATGAGGTCATGAACCAGTGTGGGAAATTGCAACTCGTTAACATAATGCGAGTATCGACCAATTAACCTTTAAATTTTAGTTTTTTATTTCAATTTCTTTTTTACATAGTTTTGCTACTTGTTTGACTCTTTTAACTTTTGAACTTCTACTTTTTCGAGGTCGACATCTGAATCAATTTTTAAAACATTTATCTTAAGAAAATGAGTTACAGTAAAACTTCTGTAATATAATAATATTGAGATTGAGAAAAATTATAATTTTAGTGAGGTTATTTATTTATCAATAAATGAATAATTTATTAATTTAGAAAGTGTTTTATATTTTTATGAGTTGTACATGTATTATTTTTTAATCAAAATACATGAACGTAATAAAGAAAAAACCAATGAATATGGTCAAAAGTGTATATGTACATACGTAGAAACTCAAAAGTTAACATGTACATACATAAAATGTTAAGAGTGTATTTGGAAGTATTTTTTTAAAGTTTAAAAGTACTTATTCAAGACCAAAATTATTTTTAGTTATATTTATAATTGAATGTTTAAAGTCAATAAACACTTTTTAACTGAAAAACAAGTCATAAAGGTTGCTTCAGATAAATCTAAATTTTGAGCTTTTCTAAAACAGATAGTTGCAATTAACATTTAATGAAATTAAAAATTAACAAAGTTATCATTAAAATATTAAAAAAATGGTACTACCTCTGTTCCAAAAAGATAAGCTTGTTTTCTTTTTTCATCCGTCCCAATTATAAGCCGCTTTCTTTATTGAGAGTATAGTTAATTTCTTAGTTCACTAATATGTCCCTATTTAGTGTGTGTTATTATCAACAAAGTATAAACTAGTTTTAATAAAGTAATGATATTAATATAAGAGTATATTAGAAAAAAAAATATTTGTAAAATTTATTATTACAATTATAATAACAACATTTTCTTAATGCATGTTTATCTTTTTGGGACGGAAAGACTATTCATTATTTGCCATTGTCATTTCATAACTCTATATAAAGTGATAAATATATGTTGATGTGCTAAATAATATAATACAAATTATATGTTTAATTTAAATAAATTAATTTTAAGTAGTGTTTTAAAATGCGTAAAGCTAACGTGGCTAAACATGAATGCCAAGTTTCATACTTTTACGGTTTAGGCGTACTTTTTACAACACTGAATATGATATATACTAAAATAATTTATTTATCATAATTTAATTAAGATGTTAATTTTAATAGTTATTATAGGATATGAAAATAAAATATATATATATATATATATATATATATATATATATATAAAATTAATATTTAGTCAAATAAATATAAAATTTATACAAAAATATTTTTATAGTTATATAGTTAAACACTTAATTTAACATTCACGCCACTTTTTAAATTCATAGCCACACAATCAATAACTTTTTTATAAAAACTTTATTTGCAACAAATGTGCTAAACAAACTATAATATACACACATTACAGACGAACACTAATTTACATACACAAATGTTAATAGGTAGATCACATATACAACGGATGTGGACTCAAAATTTAATAGGCTTATTTGCACAAATGGTCCCTGACTTTTGCACTTACTATAGGTTGAGGACCCATCTTTTTATTTTTGACAGTTTAACCCATATTTCAAATGTTTTTGGCAAAAATGGTCCTTTTCAACAATTTCCATCCAAATATCGTGAAATTTGATTGTGGAAGAATTTTTTATTTATAAAAGACTTATTTGCACAAATGGTCCCTGACTTTTGTAAAGAAAAATTTGTAGCAAAAGTCTCTAATATTTTAAAAAGTGTTGAAAAGTCCCATAACCTTCTAATCCTAACACATATGACCCTAAACTTTTTGACAATTTTACCACTAACTTAAATAAATTAAAAATAACTCACAAACCTTTTTAAAAATACAAATAAGTCCTAAATCTTTTTATTTTTTTTACAGATTTACACTTAAAATAATAAAAAGTGTGTCATCAAGTCCCAAAACTTTTAATTTTGTTCACCAAAATGATATTTAAAATGTGTTTGATTAAAATCAGATATTTTAGTAAAAGTAATTGAAAAATTGTGGGACCATAAAATGCGTGGTTAAAATTAATTGTTGACTTTGACTTTAACTTTTTAACAAAATCAAAATTGAAAATAAACGGACTCTTAGAGTCTCTACAGATTTTGTCCAGTGGTCTATTAATTAAAAAAAAACTATACACATGATCAAAATTTGACTAATTTAAAATTTTAATTTATTTTTCATATCAATTACTAGAGGTGGCAAGATGGGTCAGCCCAGATAGCCTGGTCTCTAGGCTGGGCTGGTCCAATAAAAAGTTGATTCAATAAAAATTAGGTTAATTTAGTCCGGTACAACTAGCCAATCAGGCTGGTCTGATAATTTTTTTTTTGCCCAAGTCCCTACCCCACACTTCAAACACCCCACCCCTGGCTACCACATTTCACGGGGAGGGGAGGGGAGGGGAGGGGAGGGGAGGGGTGGGGTGTTTGAAGTGTGGGGTAGGGATTTGGACAAAAAAAAAATTACCGGACCAGTCCGGTTGACTAGTTTTATCGGACTAAATTGACCTAATTTTTATTTAATCAATTTTTTATTATACCAGCCCAGCCCAGCTCAGAGACCGGGCTATCTGGGCTGGCCCATTTTACCACCTCTAGTAATTGATATGAAAAATAAATTAAAATTTTAAATTGGTCAAATTTTGATCATGAGTATAATTTTTTTGTTAATTAATAGACCACTGGACAAAATCTGTAGAGACTCTAAGAGCCCGTTTATTTTCAATTTTGATTTTGTTAAAAAGTTAAAGTCAAAGTCAACAATTAAATTTAACCACGTATTTTATGGTCCCACAATTTTTCAATTACTTTTACTAAAATATCTGATTTTAATCAAACACATTTTAAATATCATTTTGGTGAACAAAATTAAAAGTTTTGGGACTTGATGACACACTTTTTATTATTTTAAGTGTAAATCTGTAAAAAAAATAAAAAGATTTAGGACTTATTTGTATTTTTAAAAAGGTTTGTGAGTTATTTTTAATTTATTTAAGTTAGGGGTAAAATTGTCAAAAAGTTTAGGGTCATATGTGTTAGGATTAGAAGGTTATGGGACTTTTCAACACTTTTTAAAATATTAGGGACTTTTGCTGCAAATTTTTCTTTACAAAAGTCAGAGACCATTTGTGCAAATAAGTCTTTTATAAATAAAAAATTTTTCCACCGTCAAATTTCACAATATTTGGATGGAAATTGTTGAAAATGATCATTTCTGCCAAAAACATTTGAAATAGGGGTTAAACTGCCAAAAATGAAAAGATGGGTCCTCAACCCGTAGTAAGTGCAAAAGTCAGGAACCATTTGTGCAAATAAGCCAAATTTAATATCTTAGACGATTTGTTTCAAGTAAATTCATATACAAAGAACATAAATTTGATAGATAGTCATTATTTTTAACTTTAGAGCTCAAATTAGTACAAATTCCAAATCTTGTACTTCCATAGCATCTCATTCGAAAGAGTAAAAAAATAAGGGTTAATTACACTAATGGTCTCTATTTTTTCAGGTTTGTAACGATTTCATTTTCATTCTTTTTTTTAGCAGATATCATCCTCATTCTTCTATTTATTCTCACAGATGGTCCCCAAATCACTATTTTTCACTATTCTAACAATTCTATGACAATTTTACCCCTTAACCTAAATAAATTAAAATGATGGAGAAAAAAATACAGTAAAAATATTGCAATTTGGTCCTTAACCTTTATAAAAGTACAAATAAATCCTTAAATAATTTTATTTTATTCAAACCACCCCACCCCACCTTACCTTTTCCTTCTCCTTATCTTTCTCCTGATCTGTCTCCTCTCTTTTTTCTGTGCAGATGAGTCCGTCGCCATGTCTAATCTCCTCTCCTCCCTCTACTCCACACTCTCCAAATCTAAAATTCTTAAAATTCAAACCAATCAAAACTTTTTCAACTATCCCCCCAGAGCCCCAACCCGCCCCTAAAACTGTATATCAACAAAATTTAAAATAATCAAAATCTCTTTCAGTTTTCATTCAAGTTTTTCATACACCCATCCGCTCACTCAAAATTTTCAGATTACTCTCCAAATGGCAGTATCTATTGTATATACATACACTCAAACACCTCTCACTCTCACTATTTTTCTGGGTTTCTTGGAGTCTGCATTTCTTGTAATATTATACAATGGCCGGCCAAGAGAACTACACAAGGGTGACACGCCTGGTGGCGAAGAAGAGAGCAGCGTCAGAGGTAATGTCATTGCCTTATCAGCAACAGAAAAACAAGAAGAAGAGAGTCGTGTTGGGTGAGATTCAAAATTTCGTATCACCATCAGATATGACCAATAAAAATAGCAAGCAGAATCTTAAGAAGCAAAAGCAGAAAAAGAAGCCCAATAAGAAAGTGAAGAAACCTATGGAGAAAGAGGATGCCAACGTGGAGGATGAGAGGGAAAAGAAGAGTGTAAATGGTGATGCTGGAATTGATGTCAACGCCAAATCTGATTATCCACAAATGTGTGGAGCCTATGTTTCTGGAATGATGGTGTACGAGTACAATCAGATGGGTAGGGGTGGGGGTGAAGAACAATTATTTAAATAAAATAAAATTGTTTAGGATTTATTTGTACTTTTATAAAGGTTAAGGGCCCAATTACAATACTTTTATTGTATTTTTTTCCTATCATTTTAATTAATTTAGGTCAAAGGGTAAAATTGTTATATAATTGTTAGAATAGTAAAAAATAGTGATTTTGGGACCATCTATAAGAATAAATGAAAGAATGGGGACGATATCTGCTAAAAAAAAAGAATGGAGATGAAATCGTTATAAACCTGAAAGAATAGAGACCATTAGTGTAATTAACCCAAAAAATAAACATTGACTGATAAAATGAGAAGAGCGTTATGTGAATAAAAATGAGCATCCCTCTTATATTCAAAAAAAAATTTACGACAATGAGTTCAAAAAAGTTCATTTTTTCACTAGTCAATCAACAATTGGAAGAACGCAATAAAAATAGAGATAATTATTATTGTTTTTTATTAACAATGGCGACTGACAAAATATCTCTTTAGATTATTGGTAAGTATATTAATCCATACTTCCATAGTTATTTTTAAAATGTGAACATGAGCAATTTTAGACTATATTTGTGTATATTTATAAGTACTTATATTTATTACAAGAAATTTTCCTTTTAACAATATAAATTTTTATCGCATAAAGTCATTTTTAAGTTGTTTTGTCGTAAAAAGGTCATTGAGAGATTTTAAAAGACCAAAATTTTTGTCAATAAAAATGAAATTTCTTGTAGTTCGGTCAAATATTATTTTTATCTATACATTTTGTAGAATCAACTGCTTATAATCTATAAAAATATTTACTAAATATATTTTTAATTGCCATTATCGTAAATAGGAAAGCAAAGATAACTATTTTGAAGTTTTTAAGAATTGTTTTATTGGCTTGACAAGAGAATTGATAGTAGAATAGAAAGGTTCAATTGCCCAGCCCAACCAAATGTGATTGAAGGCTTGAGAAATGTTAGAATTATTCCCCCCACCCCCCATAATACGACATATACAAATCACTCATGTGATGATGGGATTATTCGAGCAATAAAAATTCATTATCGATATCGTTTTTATTCTAACCTTTTGAACTATTCGAGTGAAATATGATATGTTGATGGAATCAATATCACCTAGAGTGTCATGTCACCGTGTCAGTATCAATGTATCACCTTTAGCATGGTGGTGCCTGACTGCGATGCCCTTTATATTGTTCAGCTTGCTGGCAATATGAACAGTGCTAGATAAGGAAGATGGCAGCATAAACGTTTTGTTTTCAAGTAAATAAATAAATAAATTATGATTTCCATTTTTAAAAAAATAACTATAACTATATATTTGTTCTCCTCACCACTAGTGAACCTCCCTGCAATCCCAGTTGTCCAAATGGGGAAAATAACTTCCTCACAAAAACTTTTTGACTTTTTCTCTTTCAATTCCATTTGGACAAGTTGTCCAAATGGAGAAAATAACCTCCTCACTAGTGAGAAGGAGAACAACCTTGATATTTTTGGACGGTTTAGTTACAATTTTCTATCTCGGTTGTATATAGCTTTTGAGTTCATTTAATTTGAAAATTATATAAATTAGATTAGTTAAATTTATAATGTTGTTGCACTTTAGACCCTCAATTTAAATCTTCTAATCTATTAGCAAAAAAATTGATGGGAACGTTGCAAACAAAAAGTTGATATTAACTTCAACCATTTAATTATATTGATTGATACTAGAAATAATCCATGTGATGGTGTCTAGTTTTTAACATTCAACTGCATGATATCGCTCAAATCAAATTAATGTCTACAAAAGTAGATGCTCTTTCTCCCCCGTTACCACTTTTATGAGCTTGATCAATCTTGTTTTCGGAACGAATAAAAATAGAAATTATCTTCGTAACGTGATCTTTTCTAAATTCTCTCTCTTTTTTCTCTACGCACGAATGTGAAGTCAAATTATATCTTATTTTGATTCATACACTATGTCAAACGGGTTCTTAATTTTTATTCATTTTGGAAAAAGTTATTAATTTCAATTAATTATGTGAAGGATGTAACTATGCATTTAAAGTTATGCGGGTACACTTGAGAATGATATTATTTTGAACTTACAAAAATTAGTGTTCAAAATAAAAGGACCTTACACAGTGCAAAAAACTATTATATGGCCAGTTAAAGTACTATTTTCAAATTTTCCTCTTAGTTTAGAAAAAGCTAATATTTAGGTTATTAAACCCGTTCAGTAAGTAGTCGTGTGATTTAGAAAGTTCATTTAACATCTTATATAACTCGATTTACTTTCTGTTTTTTTTTTCAACAGTTCCATTTGCAAAATGTCGACAATTGATCTACTGTTTAAAATTGTCTTGTAATTCCGCTTATAAATTTTGAACTAGACATTTTATTTTATGGTACAACCAATTAAAATGTTTTATGCATCTAAAGAGATGTATATTATTGGACATCTTTTGCATTTTTTAAGTTTTCAATTAAAACTTCGTTTGATTTTAATTAAAATTTTGATAAAAAGTTAAAGTCAAAATCAACAATTAATTTTAACTACATATTTTATGGACCAACAAATTTTTATAACTTTTCAACTATATATGTTATTAACTTTTATCAATTTTTACAAAAAATATGATTTTAATCAAAATCAAACACACCTTTAGAAATGAACGTGAGATAGTTCAAATTAGAATTGAGCGTGCAAAAACGTGCAAAACAGGCTGGCTAGAACCCAAGCCTGTAAATAGTTTCTCAATTAAAGGCTGATACTCCCTTCGTGTCATATTTAAGCTCAACATTGTTATTCTACACCATGGTAAAATCTATCCACCAAAAGAAAAAGATGTACACTTTACGACTCTAAAAGTCGAAATTGTCATTGCGATTAGTATATTTTTCTTTCATTTTTTATTTTATACTTTCTTGTTTGCTATTAAAAAGCATTTGTAATTACTAATTAGTAGATTATTATTTTCTTAATTGGAAACAAAATTTGGGACGTAATATTATTTTTTATTCTTCTTAAGGAAAATTTTGAATGTCCCCAAAAGTTAGTGGATTGACAACTTTTGATAATATTTAAAAATATGTCATTTTTCAAATTAAAAAATTTCAAATATATCATTTTGTAAAAATAACCACATCTTTGTGTGGTTAAGATTTAACAGTAATTAACAGTCATACAATAATTTCTTCTATCAATACAAAAAAATCGACACATTAGTAAAAATAATCGACAGTTGATTTTTTTAAAAATGAAAATCGACATTTGAATTTTTTTTTTTCTAAAATCAAAAGTATGATAAAAAAAAAAATTCGACAGAAAATGAGCACAACCAAATGGGCTTTGGTTTCCATTTTGTTTTGTCCATCGACAAAATGGGCAGACATTTTGTTGACGAAGAGACAAATTTTGTGTCTATTTTTTTGTTTTTGACCAAATATAACTAATTTCATTTTTCATACATCGACAACAAATTAGATCGAAAAAATTTGTAAATTAAACTCAATATCTAATACAATTCACTAATATACAAATTAAATAAAAAAAAAATTATGTAACATAAAATATGTCGACAAAAGAATAGAGATACAATATATCAAATTTAAATTTCATGATCTACAGTAAAAATACAATAATTTTCTCAAATTTTAATAGTTTCTAACTTACTTTAAAAATAACAAATGGGGGTGAGAAATGGAGTTTAAAACAGCGACAATAGTAGAAAAAGTGAGAGTGAGAAGATAAGAAAATAGATATAATAGATATTTAATTGTTCATTTAAAAGTATTATTGTCCAAATTTTTAAAATTTAATCAATTTATCAAATATTATAAGCCCGAAAATTGATAGTTTGTCCAATTTTGTCTTTCTTTTTAACCATAGTTATCAAACTCGGCTCGGACATCAACCCAGACAAGGAGACAGGTCATCGGATTTCTGGTTCAACCGATGATCCGGTGGTTCAACCGGTGGGTCAATTCATGTTAAACCGATAAGTCTATTTTTGTTAAATCATCATTATCAGAAATTTATTTAGCAAAATAAGTACGAGACTACTAGTATCATCAACTAATTATTGTAAGAAATAACATAAATTATTGTAATGAAAAAAAATAGATTAAAAAATAGACTAAAAAAATTTGAAAATTTTCATTATGTAACAACCCGGCCGAGTCATCGGGGTTCGAGTCACCGGTTTACTAAAAAAATCGGCGATTTTTCCAGGTCGTAGTCGGTTCAATTGCTTAGCGATCCAATTAAGAGAATCGGACCAGTTGGACTATCGGGTTGCCGATTTTTCAGTCCGACCGACCGGTCCGATCTGAGTCTAATAACTATGAATAAAAATTTCGTTGGTATTGAAAATAATTTCTGAAGTTTTTTAATTAAAAAGAGAGATAAATGAATCAATGAAGAGAGAGGGAGAGTAGGTTATGTAGCCTTCTGGTTGTACGAAATTAATTATACCATTTCCAGCTGTACAAAATCAAAATGAGAGAGGAAAAGAGTTTTGTACAATTCACCATAAATAATGCATGCTTAAGCCTTAGGGTGTGTCAATACCGTACGTACCAATTGTGCATATATTTGTTCTGCTTGTCAGGACACACCTCAAGCAAGGCTCAAGCATGTTTTGTTTTTACTTTTTAAATAAAAATAAAATAAATATCATTAAATTACTATGGATTTTCCAATCATGGTTTTAAACTATTTAATTCAAAAATTATATAAATTGAATTACTTACATGCTAAATGTTATTAATTAGTTACTAAATTATTATTTTTGTTACAATTTAGACACTCAATTTTACTCTCTCAATTTATCCAAAACTAAAAATAAAAAATTTGATGTGCAAAAATAAAGACTGTGACGTGACTCACGTTGTTTTCACATTTTGCCTCAACATTGTTGACTTGTTGCCCTACTCTAAAATGCATTCACTAAAGGGAAAAAAATGTATACTTTACGAGTTTAAAAGTTAGGATTGTAATCGTGAGTAGTATCTTTTTACATATTTTCTAATTTCTTGTTTAATTACTATTAACAAAACATTGGTAATTAGTAGATTATTATTTTCTAAACTAATAGCAAAGTTTTGGTCTTATATTTAATAATAAAATGAACAAAAGTTTCCTTTTGTGTTGAAATTATATTTTTAATATTTGTGAATGATTTTACTTTTGATCAGACTTTGTATAAATTAAGCACTATATCTCCTAATTTCTCTGCAAAGTCACCAAAAAAACAAAAAATGCGTGCAAGTAAACATTCATTCTTCAATGTTCTATTGAAAAATATTTTTATCATCTTTAATTATGGCATGCAAAAAAGTGTACCAACCAAGAGAGATAAAGAGTAGTAGAGAGAAACAATATGAGATTGAGAGGTGTTAAGTAAATTATACCATTTCCAGCTATTTACTGTACAAAATCAAAATAAGAGTTTTGTACCACCATAAATGCTTAGGGTTTTTCCGTACCAATTTGTACCAATTATTGTAAGAGTGGTGTTCTCCTACACACCAGTAGATAAGATGTAAGGCATCTTATCACATTTTGTAATAATGGACCATTTCGTCTTGTGGGCAAGATGCATCCAAGTCAACAGTAGGCAATTACATCTTGTCCACTCATTATTGTAACCAATAGAGAGGAGGACACATGTCTGTATGTATTTTCTATATATAGAACCATCTTCTCTACAAAACCTATACAAACTTCACCATAAATCTCCTCTCCCAACTTCTTCTTCTCACCATTTCCAACTATATGATGATTCGCCGAAGGGTCTCAAAATGGATCATCATGTTACTAATGTTGGTTGCCATTCTTGCTTTTGTAGCTTCCTATGAACTTACAAATGTGACATTTTTTAAGGAAGACATTTATAAATCTTGGGTGAATAGAGCCTGTTTGACATGGTTTATAAACCAATTTTAATTTATTTCAACCATCATTTTTGACTTTTCAATCCACTTTAACATAAAAAGTCAACAATTTCAACTCAAATAAACCAATATTGATTTATAAACTAGTTTATAATCTCTGTCAAACAGACTCTAGAATTCAAAATGAAAATGTGAAAATGAAGCCAGTACTCTACCAAAATTAAGGAGAAATGGTTAAGAAAGGAGACATATATCTAGTTGAATCAGCCAAATTGGTGTGCTGCATTTCTTTCTATATTTATGCATTCTTAGGCTACAGTCTTTTATTTTTCTTGGCAAGTAACAAAACCGATGAGGATTTTGGGTTTTAGATGCTATTACAGCCTTAGGGCTGAGTGCAACACCGATTTCAATATCCTGCTGGTATTGCATTTGTGGGTGCATTAAAACACATTATTCCGGCGATGGTGGCAGGAAAAAAGAAAGTTAAACCACATGACGATTCAACTTCACCACCTGATGCAGGTCTTCCGTCCAAAAAAAGAAAGTTACACTAATGAATGAGTATTTAGAAGTAGTTTTAATATTTTGTATCTTTTTTATGGATTTGGAGCTTTTTGTTGAATTTCAATTTTCTAAGAGTTAAAAATCTTCCTGTTTTTGTTTTCTACTTTTGCTGTAATGCTATAATTATGCTCTCTTTTTTCATTTTCTTTTCCCAAGTTTGATCACATAGTTTTATGCTTAAACTTTTCCATTTTAGGCAGAATATCTTGCAAACCCTTGTCTCTACTTTTTGATTACTTGCTTAAAGAATGATATTTAATCTGGTCAAAAAATGAATGAATGAATTTTTTAAAATTTTATTGTCTTTAAACTCACATGCATGTCAAATTCATTTATGATGTACACAATTTTAAGAAATAGTGGCAACACCAATATTCTTTTTTATGTTTTGATAACAAGTTGAATCACCACATATCGTAAAAAAATTTAAGCTACTATCCAAGAACAATTTAAATTTATTTCTTTATAGTTTATTTTCAACTCTATAAGCTTGAAGCCTTTGTTGAGCTTTCTTGCAACGATTAAACTGAATGCATTTAGAGGTGTAAAAGTGGCCTGAATCTAAACAAAAAGATACACTTAAAAGGGTAATTATGAGTCTAAGAAACGAAACGCGATTCATCCAAAAAAAAAAAAAAATAAATAATAAATTTGTTGTTTACACTATTGGTCCCTACTAATAATTGATGATGAAAAAATCTCACTCTAGTATTATTCGTCAAAAAAAATAAAAAAGCAATTTGTACAAAATAATGTGTGTTGAATAGATTCGAACAACGGGCGGATTCTTAAATTTGAAAGACAATATAAGCTTTATTTGAATTATATTTTGAGACATGTCTATTCAAATCCACAACGAACATAAATATACTTTTACAATAATACTTTTTATTTTAATTTATATACTTTTGTTTACCATTGTTAATTCACTTGTAGTGATCGATAGACGAAAATACTTGCTATTCACATAGAAGAAAAATTTAGATAAAATGAATATAAACTACCCATCAAATATGTTTATATTTTTCGATACACATTCTCACAACACAAACAAATACAAATTTATTGCCAATTCTTTGAGAAATTTATCCACTCAAAAATGGCATATTCCATAAAGTGAAATAAATATTATCGAATACGCAAAAGAATTTAAATCGATGTCTACTGTATATGTCAAATTAACAAAAACATGATAATCAATACTAATTCTAAAAGTTCCTTAATAGGAGAAATATTTTTGGACAATGTTACCCTCATATATTACAACTTTGGACAACTTTACCCTCTTACATTAAATTAAAAAATCCAAAACGTTTTCATCTCCTGAACTATTTTACCTTCGTACATTAAATTACCTCATACATTAAATTAAAAAAATTCAAAACCATTTTATCTCTCGAACTATTTTACCCTCCTACATTAAGTCAAAAAATCCAAAACTCTTTCATTTCCCAATATTATCAAACAAAATAAGTTATTTGGGACATTTGAACAATTTATCTTCAGTTTTTTTTCAATGCGGAATACAAATGATCATATGATAATTCCAAAAACCTTTCATTTTCCACAATTATTGAACAAAATAAGGAGTTGTTTTGGCCTTTGGACAGCTTATCTTCAGTTTTTTTTTAACTGCAGAATACAAAGCGTCATATGATGGTTATGTAATGCATAAATACGTATTTATGATCATAAAAATGAGACTATTTTACTTTCATATATTACATCTTTGGACTATTTAACCTCCCATATTAAATTAAAAAATTCCAAAAATCTTTCCTCTCCAACTATTATTGAACAAAATAATGGGTTGTTTAGATCTTTTGGATAACTTATCTTCATTTTATTTACTTCAAAATACAAATGTTCATATGATGATTATGTAATTCCTAAATACGTATTTATAACACAATCTCACTAATATATAATACTCTTATAATATTTTACCCTCTCATATTCAAAAATCCAAAAACCTCTCCCATACCACTATTTATAAACTACATAACACAATCTCATTTATGTACAATTATTTTATAATAATCTTTCCTCCCATATTAAAAAATTTTAAAACCTTTCACCTCCTATCATTATTAAACTATATATAATCCGCATGTTGTGTGTTTATGTGTAGTTACTATATAATTTTTTTACGTTATGAAATTTTAGCTTTTGTAATTATAGAGGCATAAATATATTTTTCCTCGGTCATGTGACTTAAAATGAAGATTTTTTGGATTATATGACTTGAGAGCTCATAAGTCCAATGAAAATGCCCGATAATAAATTTCCCCTATTCTAATCACAAATGGGAGTCCATTCTATACTCAAATATTATCATTAGGCATCTTTAATTAGATGAATTTGTTGAGTTTGGACATTTGATCTACTCATCTACCCAAGATATAGACGGATACATAATATTTACTACAGTAATAATTCAACAAAAAAATTAAAACAAATTAAAAAATTATTAGTTTATCATCAAGTCATGTTCACTAGCGTGCGCACGTGCATGAATAATTTCAACCTAAGACTTGAACTAAAGTTATTTTTGACACAATCTGGAAAATAAAAAATTTATTTATTTAAATTTTATCATAATGGGCAAGTTGTTTTGAACGTGGGGAACAACCTGGTATGGGAAACTATATATAAGTTGTATATGTTAGAGAAAAAATTAGATGTACAAATGTATCAAAGTATTTTTTTCTTTTTACCGTGTAATTAAAATAAATGTTATCCAGAATAATAAATAAAACTAGACAACACTAGAATTATTTTTTAACGTCGTAAAACCCTTTAAGATAAAGGGAAAATCGACGGGGCAAACCGACAGTAATCCACTATCAATTGAATAAAATATTACAATGTTTTTTCTCTAAATTTATGCCCTAAATCAAGAGGTAATCCAACACACCAAATCAACAACACTTTATTGGCTAACTATAATAACCATCATCTAATACAATAGATGGAACCCCAAAAATATAAAGCCAATAAAAAAAGAAATACCTCACCAATTAATCAATGATGGAATACAAGGGATGAAGAAGAAATCCTTCCTTGCCAAGAGCAATCTTTTTCTTCCTTTATAACTCTCTGTGCGTGCGTGTATATACCTGCTGTGTTTGTAAAACAAAGAAAATAGCCTCTGCATGTATTCTTGTATTTCACGTCTTCCCTGCTGTGTTGTAGGTGTATATATATATATATTAATATATATCCAATCCAGGAAACAAGAAACCAATTCTAATTAGAATTTGACCAAACAAATTGCACCATTGGTCCTTAGATTTAAATTAGAGTTTTATTTAAATATAAAACTATTTAATTCTCATGGGCTGAACCCATTTAATTAAAAATAAACAATTGAGTCGAATAATTAAAATCCAACAATCTCCCCCTCCAGTCCATAAGGGAGGTACACCATAAAACTTCAGTCAATCACTTGAAGTTCATCCCCGCTTGCTCGATACAAAACATAAGCTTCTGTTTGGTAACAACCTTGGTCAACATGTCAGAAATATTTTAATCAGTGTGAATCTTTTCCAACTGTAAATATTTTTCTTCAAGTGCTCCACGGATCCAATGATATCTCACATCAATGTGTTTAGTGCGAGAATGATATGTGGAATTCTTGCTCAACTCAAGAGCGCTCTGACTGTCACAATAAATTATGTAATCACTTTGCTTGACATTGAGCTCTTCAAGAAATCTTTTCATCCATATCATCTCTTTTCCTGCTTCAGTCACTGCTATGTACTCAGCCTCGGTAGTAGATAAAGCTACACATTTTTGTAATTTTGACTGTCAACAAACGGCTCCCCCTGCAAAAGTAAACAAGTACCCAGATGTAGATTTTCTGCTATCAAGATCTCCGGCCATATCTGCATCTGTATATCCTGTCAAAACTGGCTGAGCTCCCCCGAAACCCAAACACAAAGTAGAAGTCCCTCTAAGATACCGCATGATCCATTTTACTGCTTCCCAATGATCTTTGTCAGGATTAGACAAAAATCTGCTTACCACACCAACTGCATGTGCAATATATGGTCGAGTACATACCATGGCATACATCAAACTACCAACTGCTGAAGAGTAGGGAACTACTTCCATTTTCTTCTTTTCTTCACTAGTCGAAAGACATGATCTTTTGGTGAGTTTGAGATGACCACCAAGAGGTGAGCTAACTGACTTAGCTCCTTTCATACTGAACCTTTCAAGTACCCGCTCAATATATTTTTCCTGTGATAGCCACAACCTCTTAGACTTTCTGTCTCGAACTATCTCCATGCCCAAGATTTGTTTAGCCATCCCCAAATCCTTCATATCAAATGACTTATGCAAGGCTTCTTTCAATTTCTTAATCAACCCTACATCCTGGCCAACTATAAGCATGTCATCAACATAAAGCAGTAAAATAATGAACTTGTCACCTGGAAAAGATCTGATGTAAACACAAGAATCTATAGTTGTCCTCGTGTATTCCTGACTTGCCATAAAAGCATCAAACTTTTTGTACCACTGTCTTGGTGCTTGCTTGAGCCCGTACAAACTCTTATTCAATTTGCACACAAGGTGTTCTTTCCCTTTTTGTTCAAAACCTTCTAGTTGCAACATATAAATCTCTTCCTCTAAGTCACCATGTAGAAAGGCAGTCTTCACATCAAGTTGTTCCATTTCCAAATCTTGACTAGCTACTAAACCCAAAACAACTCTGATAAATGTCATTTTTACAACAGGAGAAAAGATCTCATCAAAATCAACACCATATTTCTGCCCAAAGCCTTTAACAACCAATCGAGCCTTGTACTTCATCATATCACCATTGCCGTCTCGTTTGATTTTGTATACCCATTTGTTCCTCAATGCTTTTCTACCCTTAGGAAGATTCACTAACTCATATGTATCATTCTTTCTCAAAGAATTCATCTCTTCTGTCATTGCTTTCATCCAATGGACTTTATCACTGTGAATCTGTGCCTCTGAAAGACTTTTCGGCTCTCCATCAGTAGTAAGCAAAATATAGTCAGAAGTAGGATACCTAGAAGATGGTATGTGCTCTCTAGTAGACCTCCTAACATGTGATTCTTCATCTATAATCTGCTCCCACTGATTAGCAATCTCATCAATAGGCATATCACCATGAACAATGTCATCAACATCATCATCAGTAGGAACTATATTATCTCCAACAATAGGATGTGGTGTTGGAGACATAAGATCAGGAATAACTGCAGTCACCCTCTTAGGCTGCTCAACTTTATCAAAGTCATCAATCGTCTGGTCTTCATGAAAAATCACCTCTCTACTTCTCACAGTCTTCTTTTTCTCTGGATCCCACAATTTGTAGCCAAACTGTTCATCACCATGTTCCTCTATCATCAAGCTTTGACCTATGTTCTTAGGCACGTGCACAAATGCCTTGCACCCAAACACCTTCAAACAAGAGTAGGATATATCTTTACCACTCCACACTCTTTCTGGAATATCAAAATCTAAAAGAACAGAAGGAGATCTATTGATCAAGTAACAAGCAGTCTGAACTGCTTCACCCCAAAAAATTTTAGGTAGCTTGGCTGTCTTCAACATGCATCTGACTCTATCAAGAATGGTACGTTTAATTCTTTCTGCCACACCATTATGCTGAGGAGTATTAGATTCTGTGAACTCGTGTCGAATCCCAAATTTTAAGCAATACTCCCTGAACTCATGTGAAGTATATTCTCCACCATTATCTGTTCTGAGGCCTTTCAAAGGCTTTCCTGTTTCTCTTTCTACCATTGTATGAAATTGTTGAAAACACTGAAACACTTGGTCCTTAGATTTCAGAAGATATACCCATAGTTTCTTAGAAGCATCATCAACAAAGGTAACAAAATATTTGTTTCTACCCAAAGAAGCCACATCACTAGGAGAGCACACATCAGAATGTACTAGTTCTAAAATATCTTCTTTTCTTCTAAAAGAGCCACTAAAAGACACTCTATGTTGCTTACCGTATAAACAATGATCACATTGGTTTAGCGACATACCATTGGCTAAGGGAATGAATGTCTTCTTAGCCAGAACCTGCAACCCCTTTTCACTCATATGGCCGAGCCTCTTGTGCCAAAGCTCGGAAGAAGAATCTTCAACAGCATTCAACCCAATTTTACAAGCTTTCCCATAAGTCTTGTATAGCGTGCAACAAACTTTTCCTCTAGCAATAACCAAAGAGCCTTTTGACAATTTCCATTTCAAACCATCGAAGCTGTTGTGATAACCCTGCCGATCAAGAGCATTAACTGAAATTAGATTAAGGCGCATATCAGGAATGTGCCTCACATCTTTCAACATCAAGGTGCAGCCGACATCTGTTTGCAAGTGAATGTTGCCAATCCCTACAATCTTAGATTGACTAGTATTTCCCATCTTCATAATACCAAAATCACCCACTGTGTAATTAGCAAACAAATTTATGTTTGAAGAGACATGGTAAGAAGCACCGCTATCAACAATCCATTCAATACTAGGATCACCAATGTGTAGGCACTCTTGCTCTCCACAAGAGAGTATATCATCACCATCAGATACAACAGCTGTAGTGTTCTTGTCATCTTCTTTCTTCTGATTGCCACCTTCCTTTTGCTCTCTCAACCAAACTCGACAATTTCTTTTAATATGACCCTCTTTGCCACAACGATAACAAACAACCTTTTTGTCTTTTGATTTTGATCTGCCTCTTGACTTGCTGTAACCTCTTTACCATCTATTCTTGTTCCTTCCTCTATCCTCTGTAACAAGAGTTTGTGGATGATCTGAACTCGTACGTATACCTGCAGTTTTTCTTCTTGTTTCTTCATTCTGCATACTGTCTTTTATAGAGTCCATAGTCAAAACATCATCAACAGCAGAGTTACTGACAGTCACAACAAATGTCTCCCAATTATCTGGCAAAGAACTCAAAATCAACAAAGCCTGCAATTCTTCTTCAAGAATCATATCCATAGTATCTAACTGATTTATGATATTTTGAAAATTGTTCAAATGCTCTGTCACACTCATGCCATCTTTATATTTCATGTTGACCAAGTCTCTAATTAAAAAGGACTTCTTAGATGCAGTTTTCTTTTCAAACATAGACTCCAATTTTGACCACAATTTATGAGCATTAGTCTCTTGTGCCACATGATGAAATACACTATTATCTACCCACTGTCTGATAGTTCCAATAGCTTTTCTATTCTGAGTATACCATTGCTTGTCAACCATGTCATCTGGTTTAGCCTCATCACCCTCAATAGGTTCATGCAAATTCTTACAATAAAGGATATCCTCCATTCTAAGCTTCCAAGTTACCCAATTATAATTGGTCAGTCTAATCATAGCACTACCAACCGGTTCCTCTATTTTAATCCACACAACCCAAACCTAAGCTCTGATACCACTGTTAGGGAAAAAACTAGATGTACAAATGTATCAAAGTATTTTTCCCTTTTTATCGTGCAATTAAAATGAATGTTATCACCTCAACTCAAGCAATATAAATACCAGAATAATAAATAAAACTAGACAACACCAGAATTATTCTTTAACGTCGTAAAACCCTTTAAGATAAAGGGAAAATCGACGGGACAAACCGACAGTATCAATTGAATAAAATATTACAATGTTTATTCTCTAAATTTATGCCCTAAATTAAGAGGTAATCCAACACACCAAATCAACAACACTTTATTGGCTAACTATAATAACCATCATCTAACACAATAGATGGAACCCCAAAAATATAAAGCCAATAAAAAAAGAAATACCTCACCAATTAATCAATGATGAAATACAAGGGATGAAGAAGAAATCCTTCCTTGCAAAGAGCAATCTTTTTCTTCCTTTATAACTCTCTGTGCGTGCGTGTATCTATACCTGCTGTGTTTGTAAAACAAAGAAAATAGCATGTGCATGTATTCTTGTATTTCACGTCTTCCCTGCTGTGTTGTAGGTGTATATATATATATATATATCCAATCCAGGAAACAAGAAACCAATTCTAATTAGAATTTGACCAAACAAATTGCACCATTGGTCCTTAGATTTAAATTAGAGTTTTATTTAAATTTAAAACTATTTAATTCTCATGGATTGGACCTATTTAATTAAAAATAAACAATTGAGTCGAATAATTAAAAACCAACAGTATATACTTACGCAGAGTTTGATGACTTGGACCATGATCTGCCTCATCAGATGATACTGATGGCATTATTTATGTGCACTATAAAATAATAACATTTAATACACATTTTGCATATTAAATTCTTTGAAAATGATTTATAAAATGTTTCATGACGTGGAAGATTTTTCATTTTTTTGATAAATTTAAAAAACTCCGAAGAAAAGCGAACTAAACTCAAAGATATCTTTTGAAAAAATTATAATTTTACTAATGTTTAAAATTAAATATTTTAACTTTAGTACTAGATTAAAGAAATGGAAAACTAAATTAAAAGAAACACGATACATTATAGAACACAATAAAAAACTAACTCGTAAATTTTTTTCTTAGAAGGAAATGCTACATATAGTTAAACTCTCATTAATTTTACATTAATGTTGGATGATTTTGAGAAGTATAAAGAACTATACAAAAAATATTAGAGAAGTAATATTAATCTCCGGCTCTATCTTAAGCAATGTTGTCAAAATCGAATTGAATCTGCCATGAGGTCATGAACCAGTGTGGGAAATTGTAACTCGTTAACATAATGCGAGTATCTACCAATTTACCTTTAAATTTTAGTTTTTTGTTTCAATTTATTTTTTAAATAGTTTTACTACTTGTTCGTCTCTTTACCCTTTGAATTTTTACTTTTTCCAAGTTGATGTCTAAATCAATTTTTAAAACATTTATCTTAAGAAAATGAGTTATAGTAAAAATCCTATAATATAATAATATTGAGATCTAGAAAAATTATTATTTTAGCGAGGTTATTTATTTATCAATAAATAAATAATTTATTAATTTATCATTAAATTAATAAATGATAAATGAATATTTATTAATTTAGAAAGTGTTTTATACTTTTATAAGTTGTACATGTATTGTTTTTTAATCAAAATACACGAACGTAATAAAGAAAAAACCAATTAATGTATTCAAAAGTATGTACATTCGCATAAACTCAAAAGTTAACATGTGCATACATAAAATATTAAGACTTTAGAGTGTATTTGGTAGAATTTTTTTAAAATCTAAATGTACTTCTTATAGAGCAATAGTGTTTTTTATTATATTTATAGTTGTTTGCATAAAGTTAATAAACACTTTTTGACTAAAAAAATAGTTTTAAAATGTTATTTTAGAGAAACTCAAATAGAGAAGTTCTAATTGAACTTTCATGGAAAATTGTTATTGATAAGTGCATTTTGTATACTTATTTGGGTCTTTAAATTAAGCTTTTATCCAGTCATTTTATTGAAATTCTATTTAATTTAGTGTATTATTGCTTTAATTTCAGTTTTGGATCCATCTGTGAGCAATTGAAGAAGATTGGACGAAAAAAGTAACAAGTTGGCAAATATTTAGAGAATATGTGAACTCAAATTCACTCAATTGAAACTTGAAGGACCACATTAAAAGTTGTGGAAAGTTTGATGACTAAAGAAGAAAATATGGAAGTTTGAGGACTAAAATGACCAAGACCCAAAGTTGAAGTGCCAAATTGGAGGATGTGGAAACTGAAAGGACCAAATTATGAAAACTTAAGAGAGCCAAGTTGGGCGATCGTCCAGCAACACAGAGCAGAAGCAGTGAGAAAAAATGCGTACATGGGCAATCGCTCAGGTTAATTTCTTCAATAGAAATTTTATTTTTTTTTAGACTTCCACTCCGATTAGGAAACATTTTGGCTAACGATTTTAAGGAACTATTATTTTTCTTTTGGGCAAAAATTAGGGAAGTATATATATGAGTTATTAACTCATAACAGGGGAGTTGTTTTTTGAGTTGAATTTTTGGAGAAAAACAGTAGATGAAAACACCAACCGAAGATCATGATTTGCTCTTTCAAGAATTCAACGAAGATCAAGATCAAGACAACATCTTTTTGAATTTTATTCTTCTCCAGGTGATAAATTCCATATTTTCTTTCTCTTTTTCTCTCTTTATTTCTTTATTATTAGTATGCTAGGCTAGTTTATTTAGTGCTATAATTACGATGAAACTTGAAGTTTAAATTCTTACTTAATTGATGAATTTGCTTATTTTTCAGGTCTGTATAACTGCAAATTTCGTTTTTCATAAAAAAAAAACGAAAAAATAATAGTTTATTTGTTTAGTTATTGTTGAATATCTTGCCGTCAATGATTATATTTGTTTGAATTTGAGTACGTTTTTAATTAGAATATTAGACAACACTTTAACTCGCGTTTTTACCTGAATATTTATCCATGTTAGACTAGATTTAAAGCACATAGGCAATATTGACTTATTTCTTATATGAGAATATGACTTGAGTGTATATGTTAATATTGTTAACTTAGGATCGTTGTGAAAAATTTCGTTCTCATATCCTTAAACTAGTAACCAGTTTTGGAGTGTTAAGTTATGTTTGTAGAATTTTGATGGTCTGGATTTTCTAGATCTCATTTTTGGTTGAATAGGTTGTAGTCAATGAAGTTAAATCGAGCACTAATAATTGCTAATAAAAATAAAATAAAATATCTGACTCGAGCAATTGAGCATGTTAGAATATTTTAAAACTTGATATCCTATGGTCATTTGACTTGGGAGTCATCGGTCCAAAGGTTGCTACATGAGTCACTATAAAAAAAATTACATCTCCACTTCTCTTATAGCATGTACGACTCAAGCAATTAAGTCTATTATGGTATTTTAAAACTTGGTGTCCTATAGTCATCTGACTTGAGAGTTATCGGCTTAAAGCTCGCTACATGGGTCACATAGAAAGCTAATGAGGGAGAAGTATTGCACATGTTGTAAGATTGTTTATTTTAATTAAATAAAATAAAAAGAGTTAGAAGTGCTCTGTAAGGATTGCTAGTTTAGGACCTCAGAGACTGAATACGAGAATTTATAAATCACTCACTATCCTAGTTCTAGGAATACAAATTTCTAATTTTTACCACTTTATTTGAAAAAAATATTGTATTAATCAATATGAACCAAATTCGCTAGAACACTTCGGGATTAGAGAGAAAAGTATTAGAAGTGTGATAATTTACAAGAGGTGTAAGGAATAAATGACTACAAATGGTTCGAAATTGTAAAAATATCAACAATACAATATTGATCGCGGTCTAATACATGTGTAAGTTCAATATCTGGCTATTCACACACTCACAAAAGGTCGAATATCGGATAAGTAAAAATTTATTTGTTGTGTTGTTTAATATATTTCTAAAAGTGTTGCTTTATTTTCGAACTTGGAGCATATTGTAAGAAATTTAATATAAACTCAATTATTGTTAATTCTTTTAGCTTAGTTTAAATTTGTAGTTTAATTTTATTTTTGTTCGATGACGAACAAATATTTAGTTTGGGGGTGTTTGATAAGTGTATTTTGTGCACTTATTCGGACTTTTAAACTAAGTTTTTATCTCGTTATTTTATTGAATTTCTACTTAATTTAGTGTATTATTGCTTCTATTTCAGATTTGGACCCGTCTGTAAAAAATTAGAGAAAAATTGATGAAAAAAAGGATAAATTAGAAGATGTTTCAGAAGTACGGGAACTCAATTGCAATCAATTGGATTTGAAGGACCATGTTGGAGGCTATTGGAAGATCTAAGGACTAAAAGACGACAAAATAAAAAGATGAAGGACTAAAAGTGCAACTTTAGATTCATCAAGCTGGGCGATCGCCCAGCAACAACAAATGCAAACAGAGAACAAAATCACATACCTGGGCGATCGCCCGGAAATGGCCTGGGCGAAATTCTGGCCGCAGGAATTTTTGTTTCATTTTTCAATTTTAATCCAACTATGATACTTTTTTGCCTACGATTTTAATGATTTTGTGGGATCTTTTTGGGCACAATTAGGAAAGTATATATATATATGAGTTATTAACTCATAATGAGTAAGCCGATTTTTGGGAGAAAAACAAGAAACGAAGATCAAGAATTACTCTTTCAAGAATTCAACGAAAATCAAGATTAAGATTTCTAAACATGGTTTTAATTTTGAATAATTGATATTGATTTTTCTTCATATACAATTATGTGCACAATAATTGTATGATTCTTGTGGCTTATTTTACCATCGAGAGATTGAAAATATGTTATACATAGTATCAATTATCGTAGAGTCCGATATGAGATAGATATACACCGCTATACTTTACGTGATCTTTAAGTATTTACAAATTCTAATGCATTCTTGTATGTTCGCATCCGTCATAAAGATATAGTCGGATTACATATAGGAATATGTTTAATTCTACTCGAGAGAGATTGTTAAGCAAATTAAGAATATTAATCTTCATGATTAAATCATATTATCAAATTCAATTATTTGAATTAAAGAGAATTAGTATAAGTGGATTCAAGATCCTAATACACTTTTATTTTTCAATTTTAAAGTAATTCTTTTCTAATTTAATCTTCTGCTTATTTGAATTATAATTAGTTAATTAATTTTAGTTTATACTTTAATTAGTTCTTAATCATACAAACATCTAAAGTTTATTCGATTCGGTTAATTTAATTGAATTGAATTATCTAAATCTCTGTGGGTACGATACTTAGACTCATAATTCACTTTATTACTTGTGTTATCCGTACACTTGTGGAATATTAAATACATAAAATCGCTGATAGTAATTAATATTTAGGAGGGTGTATTCAATTAAGATTTGATAAGACTTTTTTAGAGTTTAAAAGTCTAGGTGTATTCAATTCAGACTTTTTAAATTACATAAAAGTCTTACGATATTCAATATAGATTTTTAAAAACTTTTAAAAAGTTTTATAAAGGTATGCAATATTCAATTCAGATTTTTTAAAATCTTATGAAATTTAGAGGTATTCAAAATGTCGATAACTTTTAATGACTTTATAGAGAAATTTATACGTACTAACTTTAAAGCACAGTGTATAAATAAAATATATTATAATTTCTTTCTCATTCACCCTAAGACTTTGAAAGACTTTAGAAAAAAAAAACATATTTCATAACCATTTTTTCTTCAATATTTCGATAACCATTTTTTTTCTCTTTTTTTTATTCATCATTTTTTTATTTTTCATTAAAAATAAGATAACTTTATAATTAAATTCTTATATAATTGTTGATTGTAATTTATTAATGAATTTCATCAAGTTAAAAAACATTTTTTATTTTTATTTTTATTCTTGTTTTTTCTATTTATCTTGATGAGCATTGTTGTATTTTTTTTTTCTTCATCTAAATTGGAATTTTGATTATTTATTTATGAAATTGTGGTGACTAATGACGTGTTACCTATACATTATTAACTATAATAAGGGAGATAATGAACTGAATAAATTTTTTTGTTGAAAAATATTTTAAAATGAGTCGCATGCCATAACTTTTTTAATTTATCCACAAGCCTTTTGAAAGTTTATAGTTTTACACAATAAAAAAATTAGAGTGGGTTATATCATTAACCTTTGACATAGTTTACTTGCAGCAACTAAATAGAACATTAATTTTTATGTATTTATTAATATTAATAAAATTAAATAAATTATTATTAAAATTTTCTCTTGTGACAATTTTTTTACTATGGGATATTAAATTTTTATATTCAAAATTTTTAACTTAAAAAACAAAGTCTATAAAAGTCTGTAAATGTCTTGAAAAATCTTTCAAAATGAAATCTAAAAAAGTCTGTAGGAGTCTATTATAAAATTTATAAAAATTAATAAAAATTAATGAAATTCATCAAAGTAAGTCACTTAAAAAATGTCAATCGAGTCTTTAAAATTCTAGATTAAATACAACCCCTTAATAAAATTAAAAATTAAAAAATTTACCATTAAAATATTAAAAAATGTTATTCCTTCCGTTCAAAAAAGATAAGCTTATTTCCTTTTTTCATTCGTTCCAAATTATAGGCCACTTTCCTTGTTGAGAGTATATTTAATTTTTTAGTTTCCGAATATCTCTCTCTCTCTCTCTCTCTCTCTCTCTCTCTCTCTCTATATATATATATATATATATAAATGTATTTTTGAATAATATTTTTTATAGTCGCTCACTACCGATAGTCATCATACATGATATTATTTAATTAGAAGAATTATTTACTCTGACTGAATAATATATTTATAGTAATTAATTATGAATAATTTATTCAATTGAGTAATGCCACCTAGGATGACTATTGGTAATGAACGACTATGAATAACATTACTCAAATAAATTACGATACACACACATTAAAGATGAAACGATAATTTACATACATAAATGTTAATAGGTAGATCACATGTATAATGGATGTGGCTTCAAGTAAATTCATATACAAAGAACATAAATTTTATAGACACTACAACAAAAAAGGTCTTTTGCAACATCTCAACGACAACATTCGATAATAGCTTGTTGCTAAAACCTGTTTACGGCAACAGTCGTCAAATGTCTGTTGCAATTGGTTAATTCAATTGACTTTTGGCAACGGTATTTAAATGAATGTTGCCATTATATTCTTTTGCAACGGTCATTGTCTGTTGTCAAAATAATTATATTTTTCACTATTCAACAACGAGCAATGACTGTTGCCAAATGTTATAGTATTTAGCAACATTTGCGCATGTTGCAAAAGAACCTATTTTAAGATATTTTGCAACGATCAGTGCCTGTTGCGAAAAGTTTTATATAATAAAAGATTTCGTAACGTTCCTTGAACGTTGTAAAAGATCTAAAACCCAAATATGACCCCTTTAATAAATTCGCAGCCACGAAAAAGAATTATCTGAGTGCAACCTAAAATACATCTTCAATAATCAATCTCCTACTACCTTTGCTGTTCCTCAATCTAACCCAATTGAAACCATTCTGAAATCTGAACATTGTTGATGAGAATTTGTCGTTCGTGTTGGTGTTCCTGATTCTTCTTCTGTGAAACTCCCACCACCATTGTTCCGATCAATCCGGTAAAACGCATGTAGAATTCATCGAGGTGGAGCTGGACCCATCTTCTTTCTCTCAATCCGACCCACACGAAGCTGCCGTCGAGGTCATAAGCGTCGGAATTAAGAAACTCGAGAAGGCGATTCACAGAATCGTCGTCCACCATTCTGCTCCTGATTGGCTTCCATTTTTACCCGGTCATTCGTACTAGGTCCCTCCTTCCAACAGCAATGGAATCATGTGCCACCCGCAAAGTTTAATTGAGGTGTTAGGAAGTTGACCACGGTAGCAGAGATGAATCGGGGAACGCCATTGGATTTCTAGACGGAGGATAAAACTATGTCGTTTAGTTCTCCGCGTGGGTGGCCTTCTTCGACTTATTTTATCAAAGGTAATGCAAAAATTCATAGACTTTTTGTGTGTTGCTGGGGTTTTTTCTGCTTTTTTAAGGTTCTTTGTTGGCCAACATATGAGTATTTGATTATGACTTATTCATATAGTCTGTGTTTTCTTTTTACTGGCTAAAGAAATTGAAATTTCACTTGGCAGATTTTTCACTGGGTATGGTGGTCACTAGATGAGATTATGAATTGAGGGTTTTGCCCTGTTTTTAGGAATGAGGGGTGAAGCATAGATTGTTTATTGTTGTTTAAGGAACTCGTTGTGATTTGATAAATGGGTTGTGCTTGAAGAGTATACATCAATAGGGATTTTAAGATTTTGCATTATTTAGAGTCGAAAACTATTCAATTATTGAATCTTCCCGAGGACTTGGGCTCTTCTTGATCCTAGATTCATGTAGATTTTGATTGTTAGGTTCAGTTGCAGTTGGATTTGTGCTTCAGTGTTCTGGATTAACAATAAATAATTATCAGCTTGCAGCTCTATGGAGGTCAATGTTTACCCGTCTGAGAGGATGATGATTGGTATCTGAGGGACAACTGAACTTGTTTGTTATGGATAGTGGAAATGACTATTCGTTGTCATTTGACTTTATTGCTTCTGATCTTTCAAAGGGGTCAAACAGCAACAGCTTGCCTTCCCCCACTGGATATGAAGTAAGAAGCAAACTTGAATTGTTAAGTTTGAATCGACTCAGTGAAAGCCTTGAAAAGCTTTTGCTTGATGTTGAATATGACCACAGTGATGCAGTGATAGAAGTCGAGGGAACCCCTGTGGGTGTCAATCGCAGTATTTTGGCTGCACGGAGTCCATTTTTCCACGATTTGTTTAAGATATTTTTGGGTTAGAAGATATCTTTTTGGGTACTCAGTGTATACACTCTATTTTTTCCCTGAAATTCGAATAACGAAAATGGATGATTGGGAAGTGAGCGCAGAGAAATTGGATTCCCTTGAAAGAGATGCCCTCAAGCAATTGGCTGAGCGTAATTCCTCTTCCGCTGCCGCCACCACCAGTTACAGTAACACTAACAACTCCAGTGTATCCTGTTTTCGACTGGGTATCGTGCCATCATCTCGTGCCATCAACTCCAGTGGCATTCGATGCTTGTGATATTACTTTCAGCTGGAGAACTTGGATCCTTTGGTAAGGCGTGCTATTGCTGCTTCCTCTTCACTGCCTACGAGGTAAATTTTGATTCCCTGAAACAGTTCTTTCAAAAGTACTTCTGTTTGAATAAAAGTTAATGATTCCCTGAAACAGTTCTAGTAGGTAGAACTTGATCAATAAAAGGGTTGAGGTGAATGGTATATGGTAAAGGAACTGCGTTTGATCTTCTAAATTCAGTGAACAGCATGTGATCTTTAATTCAGGATTCAGTTCTGGTTTTTAACTCAGTAGAGAGTTTGCTAAAGAATGTTTATGTAATATTTCCTCAGATATCTTCCAGTCAAATCAACATCTTCAATGGCGTATGGTTTCTTAGATATCAAGTTTGAAACAATGTTATCTTCCATGAAGCATGAGACTGGCTCATTTTACCTTTTCATTCCTCAGGTAAAAGAACATTTTTTAAGAATTAGGTTGCTGGTTTCCACTATTATTAAATAGTTTCAATTTAGGATTTGTCTACTGAATGTTTTCTTCATGCTCCAGTGAGATCTACTCTAAACATGTAGCACTTCCGTAATCAAATAACTGTTTTAACAGATTGAGTTGGATGAATATGAGGATATCTCTATATTACTTGCAACACTGGCATGGAATGACTCTTCAATTTGTACCTTCAGCGAGGCAGTTCAAAAATTTGAGTTATCTTTCGACTAGGTACTAAATGGTTATTATATTCCTCTGATCTTTATAAGAGCACTGCCCATGCATTCACTGACACAGTGTCCGACCTGAAAGAAGATAAAACTTAAAAAGATGGATGTGCTAATAATAAGCAAGAGCTTTAGAACTCAAATAGCTTCAGTTTGAAAACAGTAGATTGCTACTAAGTCCGAGTCATGGTTTGCTTCTATCAATCTCCATAGTGAGTTATGTGATTGATCGTGGTCAAGCAATTTTGTCTGTCTGATTGCTCAGACTGCAGAGCCCAGCATTCAGCATAATTGGCTTCGACACATCTTTTTCATTTTGAATTAATTTACACAATGGTTAACCGAATTTTCTTCTCAAATTTTAACCAAACTCTTTTTCCCCATTGGAACACTGCCTAGCCTTTTATAACTAAGAAACAAGCATGAAAAATCAATGTGCCCTTCTTTCTTGAAATGTTTGTTTTGTATTTTATGATGTTAATTTGTGAGTGAGTTTGAAAAATTGTACTGCGACAACTAGAAAAATTATTGTATGAGGAATGGAATTTGGCTTTCTATTCTATCTCTATATCACATATTTTTTATTCGTATTTCAATGTCAGTTAAATTATCGCAAACTTTGTTGCAATTTGAGGGTCGATAATGTGGGTCTTTCCAGATTTATATTGCAGCATGGAGTGCGTGTCCTGCTGGCTGATGAAATGGGACTTGGAAAGACTCTTCAGGTATTTAACCTTTTATAAAACTGTAATACATCTCAACTCATTTCGTTGAACTGTCTACTGGAGATGGGCTGATAGTTTCCATTGAGCTTCGATTTCATGAGGTTTTGCCAGTTTCAGCTCTGCATGAAATCCATTTACAAACTACCAACTCCTACTGAACTACTGTTATCAAGAACTGCACGTTTTTAACATTTAATACAAGATTTTTCATGCTAAAGACTATTGTCTTGCCCCAATTTTATCTGTGGACTTAAATAATTTATTCTTTTGTTTTTAAAGTTTTGCATGGGGCTTGACTATCCACACATACTTACTTAATTCAGAGGTTTTATTGAATAATGGTTCTAATTTCTATAATTGCTATTTTTTTTTGTAAATCGAGATTAAAATGCTGATGCTATGCATCATCATCCTGTCAAAAAGTTATTAGATTTAGAGGTAAGGGGAAAATGTCGAGGTGAATTTTTGGGTAATATGTAATGTTTTGGCTGCACGGAGTCCATTCTTCTTTACTTTGTTGATAAAGCTTTTGCCGAAGATATCATTCCAATCCTTGCGGTAGCCTTTCATTGCAAATTATATTCACCATGTTACTTTTTTCAAGTATTTTAGTGAGTTGATTGAATATATTTCCTTGCAGCAATCCTAGTATGGACATTTGTGATTAGTCAGGTGATGTGAACTTGAATCTTCGGACAATAAATGTTTGACGTAACGGATTCGTTGATTCGGAGTGTTAGTTATCAAGTTTGTTTTGCTATATTTTGGTAGATTGAATATGTACAACATTGTAAGAAACTTTCAGGACATGTGTTTTGCTAGGTTTGGTTCAAACTTTGTATATTTAAAAAAACTTGTAGGCTATATTTTGTATGACAAATTTCATTAATATTGTATAAATTCCAGTTAAGAGTTGATGTGGTGTATGGATTGAATTTTATTATCTACAATGTAATTTGTATTTAAATGATTGTGAAATTACATGAATATGTATAAAATTTGTTTCAAAATAAATGATAAAAAACCCAAGGTAAAGACAACGTGTACAAGAACGTTGTTGAAAATGAATGACAACATAGGCAAAGACAACGTGCAAATTACGTTGCTAAAACTAAATGACAACGGACAGTGAACGTTGCTAAAAACTAAATGGCAACGGACATTGAACGTTGTTAAAGAGAAATAACAACGAATATTTGAACGTTGCTATAAACTAAATGGCAACGGACATGGAACGTTGTTAAATAGAAATAACAACAAAAATATGAACGTTGCTAAAAACTAAATGGCAACGGACATTGAACGTTGTTAAAGAGAAATAACAACGAACATAAGAACGTTATTAAAGAATAAACCACAACGTACTTTTGTTTTTTAACAACGTGCAATGCCTGTTGCCGTAAATGGATATTTTTCGGCAACATCAAAGGACGCAACGTATGGGTGAACGTTGCCAAAACCCTTTCGCAACGTATTTTACTTGTTGCGAAATGATCTTTTTCTTGTAGTGAGAGAGTCATTATTTTTAACTTTAGAGTTCAAATTAATCCAAATTCCAAATCTTGTACTTCCATAGCGTCTCATTTAAAAGAGTAAAAAAATTAACATTGACTGATGAGATAAGAAGAGAGTTAATGTGAATAAAAATGAGCATCCCTCTTCTAGTCAAAAAAATTTATGACAACGGGTTCAAAAAAGTTAATCTTTTCACTACTCAATCAACAATTGGGAAAAAGCAATAAAGACAGATAATTATTATTGTTTTTTATTAACAACGGCGACAGACAAAATATCTCTTTAGATTATTTGTAAGTATGCTAATCTATAGATATTTTTAAAATGTGAACATGAGCAATCTTAGACTATGTTTATATGTGCTTATAAGTATTTATAGATCGATCAAATATTATTTTTATCTACATATTTTATAGGATTCAGTGCTTATAATTTATAAAAATCTTTACTAAATATATTTTTAATTGCCATTATTTAGTAAATAGGAAAGCATAGATAACTATTTTAGGGTTTTAAGAATTTTTTTATTGGCTTGACAAGAGAATTGATGGTAGAATAGAAAGGTTCAATTGCCCAGCCCAACCAAATGTGATTGAAGGCTTGAGAACATATACAAATCAATCATGTGATGATGGGATTATTCAAGTAATAAAAATTCATTAACAATATCATTTTTTATGGTCTTGATCTAATATTTTTCGTGGATATTGTTATAATGTCCACCAGAATACTTGTCATCTACTCAATGGATGAGTGTAAAAGCCCACTTTATACTTATCCAATGAGTGCGGACCACTTGTCCTGGTGGGTATTATAACAATGCCCACCGAGATCATTAGATCAAATACGATTATTTTTCTGTTTTGTTCTAATGCCTACGGTGGGCATTGTTATAATGTCCACTGTGTACATTAGAACCGGAGTGTATCAACGTATCACCTTTAGCATGGTGGTGCTTGATAGCGTACCCTTTATGTTGTTCAGCTTACTGGCAGTATGAACAGTGCTAGATAAGGAAGGTGGCAGAATGGCACCATAAACGTTCTATTTTCAAGTAAAAAAAATTAAATTAAATTATGATTTTCTTTTTAAAAAAAATACTATATATATATAACATTACAGAATTTAAGACAAATAAATAAATATTGTCAAATTTAGGAAAAAATCCCACAAAAAGAAAAAAAAAATTAGTCAAATTGGGCTTTCAACAAAATGTAAATGTTGGGGATAGTCAATGGTAAAAAAAATAAAAATTGTGGGTGAATTAATTACAAATTTAAAAAGCTAGGACTAAAAGCACAAATTAAAAAAAAAAAAAAAAAAAGACAAATTGTCAAATTCAAATTTACTCGACAAAGCCCAAAAAAAGGTGAAAAAAAATTGAAAAAACTCGACAAAAATGAAAAAATTGCAGCTAAAATGATTAATCTAATTAAAAAAACAGTGTCAAAAATCGATGTCGAGTAATTTGACCAAATTATTTTTTAATAAATTATTGTTGAATAACTTGACAAACCAAAGACATTAATTTTATTATTAAAAAAAATTTGTCGAGTAACTTGACAAAAACTCAAAAAAAGAAAGGAAAAAAATTTTTTAACTCGAAAAAAAAACTCCCACAAAAAGAAAAAAAATGTTCAAATTGGGCTTTCAACAAAATTTAAATGTTGGGGATGGCCAATGGAATAAAAATAAAATTTATGGGTAAATTAGTTAAAAATTTAAAAAGTTGGAACCAAAAGCGTAAATTATATAAAAAAAAATACTTTCCAATTTCAAATTGGGCTTTGTCGAGTAACTAGACAAAGTCCAAAATATGGAGGAAAAAAAAAGGAAAAACTCGATAAAACAAAAACAAAAAAAAATGGAAAAATGAAAAAATTGGGCTTTGTCGATTAAGCCCAAAAAAGGAACCCAAAAAATTATATTTTTTCCCCTTTATCGAGTAACTTGACAAAAAAAAAAGTTAAAAAACTGTCAAAAGTTAAAAAACTGTCAAATTGGATTTTGTTGAGTAACTCGACAAAATGATATTAAGCATTAATTTTATTTTAAAAAAAAAAGTTTGTCGAGTAACGCGACAAAAACCCAAAAAAAGAAAAATAATTCCAAAATAAAAAACATATTTAGAAAAAATTTAAAAAAATGTTGTCCAATAAAAATAATATATTTATAATTTTATTTTATTTTGTTTATTTAAAGAGGAGGATAAAACAAAATTTGCAACAAAATTCAAAGGCCGGAGAGGGTCAATGCTAAAAAAAAGATTATAGGTAAATTTGTTATAAATTAAAAAAATTGTGGACCAAAAGTGCAAATTAAAAAAAAGAGCTAAAACCCTACACAACTATATAAAAAAAAAATTTCAAATGACTTTGTCGAGTAACTCGACAAAGTAAAAAAAAAAAAAAAATCAAAATTTTACTTGGTCATAGATTAACAAAAATTCATTTAACATATAAAACGATCATCGAACAATATGAAAATTTCAGGGTACATAGAATACTCATGTAGCTACCACATATCAAAATTTGATAGTCCGACGGCATGTTTCGGCTTACTAAAATACTCACCGAAACATCTTAGATAGTTTCTCGAATTCATACTATCACAGTTTACAAAATTGTCCATAACTTGAGTTATATAACATGAAATTATGCGAAACCAAAGCCAATGGTTATGTAACCCATATAGTTATCGTCTCCAACTGGAATTATATAAAAATACTTAATATATATGGTGCAGCAGATTTTTGAGTTGGACAACAGAAAATGCAGCTTAGAGAAACATAAAGTTTAGCAAAATCTTTCAAGTTCACATCATTAACGTATAATCAAAACATGGAAATCCACTAAAACTACCACAAAACCAAGGTCCATAAAAGTTTAAGAAGATATTTACACTACTTAAAGTTTTTTGATTGGTTTATAATAGCGATTCCGGCACGTCGTTGGCATGAATCTGAAAAACTGCCTAGGAGGTTTCGGTGAGCATTTTAATATGCCTAAACATGTCGCCGGACTACCAATTTTTGATATGTGGTAGCTACCTGAGTATTCTATGTCCTCTAAAAATTTTGTATTGTTCGATTATCGTTTTCTATGTCAAAGAAGTTTTTGTTACTCCATGACCAGATGAAGAAAATTTTCAAAATAAGGACAGTGTTACTAAACTTTTTTTACCCGGTCATGGAGTAACAAAAATTTCTTTGACATAGAAAACGATCACCGAAAAATATGAAATTTTCAGAGAATATAGAATACTCATCTAACTACCACATATCAAAATTTGATAGTCCGACAGCATGTTTTGGCTTACTAAAATGCTCACCGAAACTCCTAGACAGTTTTTCGGATTCATTCGGTCGCAGTTTACAAAATTGTCCATTACTTGAGTTATATAACATGAAATTATGTGAAACCAAAGCCAATGGTTAGGTAACCCATAGGGCTATCGTCTCCAACTAGAATTATGTAAAAATACTTAATATATAAGGTGCAACAGATTTTTGAGTTAGACAACAAAAACTGCAGTTTAGAGAAACATGAAATTGAGCAAAACTTTTCAAGTTCACATCATTAACGTATAACCAAAACATATGAATCCACATTTACCAACACTTGGTCCTCTGAACTTCGAACTTCTCTTTGGGAATACTACAATAAATCTTGGTTATTTTGATAGCGTTGAAATATATTTATTTATGTGAATTTCGAATATAGAAATCTCTGTGTCGTACCATAATAAGTTGGATATGCTGTATGACTTCTTCATCTTTTATTTTATTCTATAGGACAAAATGGTGAGATTTGTCACATAAAAATAAAAAGGAAAAAAAAAAGGAAGGACAAATCAAAAAATACGGCTAAACATTCAAAAACAAAAACAAAAGTCAACAAAAGTTGATTTGTTAATAATTTAATGAAAATTTGTGGGACAAAAGTGTGAGATTAGGACAAAATTAGAATAATAAAACACCAAAACTACGTCGTATTGGTTGAAGGGTGAACAGTAAACAAGTGATAGACACTTATATTATAATAAGAATATATATATATTATTGGATTAGTTACAATTTTCTATCTCGGTTGTATATAGCTTTTGAGTTGCTTTTTTTTTTTTTTAATTATTTAGTTCGAAAATTATATAAATTAGATTAGTTAAATTTTTAATTTCGTTGCACTTTAGACCCTCAATTTAAATCTTCTAATCTATTAGCAAAAAAATTGATGGAACGTTGCAAACAAAAAGTTGATATTAACTTCAACCATTTAATTTGATACTAGAAATAATCTGTGGTGGTGTCTAGTTCTTAAAATTCAACTGCACGATATCGCTAGAATCAAATTAACGCCTACAAAAGTAGAAGTCCTTTCTCTCCCATTTACCACTTTTACGAGCTTGATCAATTGAGTTTGTTTTCAGAACGAATAAAAATAGAAATTATCTTTCGTAACGTGATCTTATCTAAATTCTCTCTCTTTTTATCTCTACGCACGAATATGAAGTTAAATTATATATCTATCTCTCTATATATACAATTTAATTTTTACTCATTTTGGAAAAAGTTATTAATTTCAATTATTTATGCAAAGGATGTAACTATGCATTTAAAGTTATGTGAGTACACTTCAGAATGATAGTATTTTGAACTTACAAAAATTAGTGTTAAAAATAAATTTACACAGTGCAAAAAAACTATTATATGGCCAATTAAAGTAGTATTTTCAAATTTTCCTCTTAATTTAGAAAACGTTAATATTTAAGTTATTAAACCCGTTCAGTAAGTAGTCACGTGATTTAGAAAGTTCATTAAACATCTTATATAACTCGATTTATTAACATATTTTCTAATTTGGCAGAATCTCTGTTTTTTCAACAATTCCATTTGCAGAACGTCGAATTCGACAATTGAGTTACTGTTTAAAATTGTCTTGTAATTCCGCGTATAAATTTTGAACTAGACATTTTATTTTATGTGCATCTAAAGAGATGTATATTATTGGACTTCTTTTGCATTTTCAATATAAATGATTAGAATTGAGCGTGCAAAAACATGCAAAACAGGTCGGCTAGAACCCAAGCCTGTAAACAGTTTTTCAATTAAAAGCTGATACTCCTTTCGTGTCATATTTAAGCTCGACATTGTTATTTTACACTAAAATAGTAAAATCCATCCACCAAAAGAAAAAGATGTACACTTTACGACTCTAAAAGTCGAATTTGTCATTGCGATTAGTATATTTTTCTTTCATTTTATTTATTTTATACTTTATTGTTTGCTATTAAAAAGCATTTGTAGATTATTATTAAAAAGCATTTGTAATTACAAATTAAATAAAAAATATTATGTAACACAAAATATGTCGACAAAAAAATAGAAATACAATATACCAAATTTAAATTTCATGATCTACAGTAAAAATACAATAATTCTCTCAAATTTTAATAGTTTATAACTTACTTTAAAAATAACAAATGGGAGTGATAAATAGAGTTTAAAGCAGCAACAATAGTAGAGAAAGTGAGAATGAGAAGATAAAAAAAATAGATATAATAAATATTTAATTGTTCATTTAAAAGTATTATTGTCCAAATTTAAAAATTTTGATCAATTTATCAAATATTATAAAACTAAAACTGATAGTTTGTCTAATTTTGTCTTTCTTTTTAACTATGAATACAAATTTCATTGGGTTAATTTCATCAACGATCACTGAAGTTATTTTTAAAATACAAAATGGTCACTGAAATTCAAAAGTTTCAGTGGTGGTCATTGAAGTAAGAAATCCTTTCACTAATGATCACTCCATTAAATTTATAATTTAAAATGGTGATGTGGCATGATGATGTGACATTTATTTATTGTATGATAGTCCATATACTTTATATAATATTCACTTTAGTCCTTATATTTTAATTAAGTCTTTAAAAAATTGCATGTTAGGTCTTTAACCTTTTACATTTTTATACTTTGATCTCCAATTTTTTAATTATCTCAGTTAAGTCCTCTCAAAAATTGTATTTTAGGTCCTTCAACTTTTTACATATTTACACTTTGATCTTCAAATTTTTAATTATCTTTCAGTTAAATCCTCAAAAAAAATTGTATTTTAAGTTCTTCAACTTTATACATTTTTAAACTTTGGTACTCCAAATCTTTGATTAGTTGGTATTGAAATTAATTTATGAAGTTTTTTAATTAAAAAGAGAGATAAATGAATCAATGAAGAGAGAGGGAGAGTAGGTTATGTAGCCTCCTGGTTGTACGAAATTAATTATACCATTTCCAGCTGTACAAAATCAAAATGAGAGAGGGAAAAGAGTTTTGTACAATTCACCATAAATAATGCATGCTTAAGCCTTAGGGTGTGTCAATACCGTACGTACCAATTGTGCATATATTTGTTCTGCTTGTCAGGACACACCACAAGTCCACAAGCAAGGCTCAAGCATGTTTTGTTTTTACTTTTTAAATAAAAATAAAATAAATATCATTAAATTACTATGGATTTTCCAATCATGGTTTTAAACTATTTAATTCGAAAATTAGTCAAAAATTATATAATTGAATTACTTACATGCTAAATGTTATTAATTAGTTACTAAATTATTATTTTTGTTACAATTTAGACACTCAATTTTACTCTCTCAATTTATCCAAAACTAAAAATAAAAAATTTGATGTGCAAAAATAAAGACTGTGACGTGACTCACGTTGTTTTCACATTTTGCCTCAACATTGTTGACTTGTTGCCCTACTCTAAAATGCATTCACTAAAGGGAAAAAAATGTATACTTTACGAGTTTAAAAGTTAGGATTGTAATCGTGAGGATTGTAATCGTGAGTAGTATCTTTTTACGTATTTTCTAATTTCTTGTTTAATTACTATTAACAAAACATTGGTAATTAGTAGATTATTATTTTCTAAACTAATAGCAAAGTTTTGGTCTTATATTTAATAATAAAATGAACAAAAGTTTCCTTTTGTGTTGAAATTATATTTTTAATATTTGTGAATGATTTTACTTTTGATCAGACTTTGTATAAATTAAGCACTATATCTCCTAATTTCTCTGCAAAGTCACCAAAAAAACAAAAAATGCGTGCAAGTAAACATTCATTCTTCAATGTTCTATTGAAAAATATTTTTATCATCTTTAATTATGGCATGCAAAAAAGTGTACCAACCAAGAGAGATAAAGAGTAGTAGAGAGAAACAATATGAGATTGAGAGGTGTTAAGTGAATTATACCATTTCCAGCTATTTACTGTACAAAATCAAAATAAGAGTTTTGTACCATCATAAATGCTTAGGGTTTTTCCGTACCAATTTGTACCAATTATTGTAAGAGTGGTGTTCTCTTACATACCAGTAGACAAGATATAAGACATCTTATCACATTTTGTGATAATGTACCATTTCATCTTGTGGACAAGATGCATCCAAGTCAACAATAGACAATTACATCTTGCCCACTCATTATTGTAACCAATAGAAAGGAGGACACATGTCTTTATGTATTTTCTATATATAGAACCATCTTCTCTACAAAACCTATACAAACTTCACCATAAATCTCCTCTCCCAACTTCTTCTTCTCACCATTTCTAACTATACGATGATTCGCCGAAGGGTCTCAAAATGGATCATCATGTTACTAATGTTGGTTGCCATTCTTGCTTTTGTAGCTTCCTATGAACTTACAAATGTGACATTTTTTAAGGAAGACATTTATAAATCTTGGGTGAATAGAGTCTGTTTGACGGTTTATAAACCAATTTTAGTTTATTTCAACCGTCATTTTTGACTTTTCAACCCACTTTAACATGAAAAGTCAACAATTTCAACCCAAATAAACCAATATTGATTTATAAACTAGTTTATAATCTCTGCCAAACAGACTCTAGAATTCAAAATGAAAATATGAAAATGAAGCCAGTACTCTACCAAAATTAAGGGGAAATGGTTAAGAAAGGAGACATATATCTAGTTGAATCAGCCAAATTGGTGTGCTGCATTTCTTTCTATATTTATGCATTCTTAGGCTACAGTCTTTTATTTTTCTTGGCAAGTAACAAAATCGATGAGGATTTTGGATTTTTAGATGCTATTACAGCCTTAGGGCTGAGTGCAACACCGATTTCAATATCCTGCTGGTATTGCATTTGTGGGTGCATTAAAACACATTATTCTGGCGGTGGTGGCAGGAAAAAAGAAAGCTAAACCACATGAAGATTCAACTTCACCACCTGATGCGGGTCTTCCGTCCAAAAAAAGAAAGTTACACTAATGAATGAGTATTTAGAAGAAGTTTTAATATTTTGTATCTTTTTTATGGATTTGGAGCTTTTTGTTGAATTTCAATTTTCTAAGAGTTAAAAATCTTCATGTTTTTGTTTTCTACTTTTGCTGTAATGCTATAATTATGCTCTCTTTTTTCATTTTCTTTTCCCAAGTTTGATCACATAGTTTTATGCTTAAACTTTTCCAATTTAGGCAGAATATCTTGCAAACACTTGTCTCTACTTTCTGATTACTTGCTTAAAGAATGATATTTAATCTGGTCAAAAAATGAATGAATGAATTTTTTAAAATTTTATTGTCTTTAAACTCACATGCATGTCAAATTCATTTATGATGTACACAATTTTAAGAAATAGTGGCAACACCAATATTCTTTTTTATGTTTTGATAACAAGTTGAATCACCACATATCGTAAAAAAATTTAAGCTACTATCCAAGAAGAATTTAAATTTATTTCTTTATAGTTTATTTTCAACTCTATAAGCTTGAAGCCTTTGTTGAGCTTTCTTGCAACGATTAAACTGAATGCATTTAGAGGTGTAAAAGTGGCCTGAATCTAAACAAAAAGATACACTTAAAAGGGTAATTATGAGTCTAAGAAACGAAACGCGATTCATCCAAAAAAAATAATAATAAATAATAAATTTGTTGTTTACACTATTGGTCCCTACTAATAATTGATGATGAAAAAATCTCACTCTAGTATTATTCGTCAAAAAAAATAAAAAAGCAATTTGTACAAAATAATGTGTGTTGAATAGATTCGAACAACGGACGGATCCTTAAATTTGAAAGACAATATAAACTTTATTTGAATTATATTTTGAGACACGTCTATTCAAATCCACATTGAACATAAATATACGTTTACAATAATACTTTTTATTTTAATTTATATACTTTTGTTTACCATTGTTAATTCACTTGTAGTGATCGATAGACGAAAATACTTGCTATTCACATAGAAGAAAAATTTAGATAAAATGAATATAAACTACCCATCAAATATGTTTATATTTTTCGATACACATTCTCACAACACAAACAAATACAAATTTATTTCCAATTCTTTGAGAAATTTATCCACTCAAAAATGGCATATTCCATAAAGTGAAATAAATACTATCGAATACGCAAAAGAATTTAAATCGATGTTTACTGTATATGTCAAATTAACAAAAACATAATAATCAATACTAATTCTAAAAGTCTCTTAAAGGGAGAAATATTTTTGGACAATTTTACCTTCATATATTACAACTTTGGACAACTTTACTCTCCTACGTTAAATTAAAAAATCCAAAACATTTTCATCTCCTGAACTATTTGACCTTCCTACATTAAATTACCTCATACATTAAATTAAAAAAATTCAAAACCTTTTTATCTCTCGAACTATTATACCCTCCTAAATTAAGTCAAAAAATCCAAAACTCTTTCGTCTCCCAACATTATCAAACAAAATAAGTTATTTGGGACATTTGGACAATTTATCTTCAGTTTTTTTCAATGCGGAATACAAATGATCATATGATGATTCCAAAAATCTTTCATTTTCCACAATTATTGAACAAAATAAGGAGTTGTTTTGGCCTTTGAACAACTTATGTTCAGTTTTTTTTTTAACTGCAGAATACAAAGCGTTATATGATGGTTATGTAATGCATAAATACGTATTTATGATCATAAAAATGGGACTATTTTACCTTCATATATTACATCTTTAGAATATTTTACCTCCCATATTAAATTAAAAAATTCCAAAAATCTTTCCTCTCCAACCATTATTGAACAAAATAATGGGTTGTTTAGATCTTTTAAATAACTTATCTTCATTTTATTTACTTCAAAATACAAATGTTCATATGATGATTATGTAATTTCTAAATACGTATTTATAACACAATCTCACTAATATACAATACTCTTATAATATTTTACCCTCTCATATTCAAAAATCCAAAAACCTCTCCCATACCACTATTTATAAACTACATAACACAATCTCATTTATGTACAATTATTTTATAATAATCTTGCCTCCCATATTAAAAAATTTTAAAACATTTCACCTCCTATCATTATTAAACTATATATAATCCACGTGTTGTGTGTTTATGTGTAGTTACTATATAATTTTTTTACGTTATGAAACTTTAGCTTTTGTAATTACAGAGGCATAAATATATTTTTCCTTGGTCATGTGACTTAAAATGAAGATTTTTTGAATTATATGACTTGAGAGCTCATAAGTCCAATGAAAATGCCCGATAATAAATTTCCCATATTCTAATCACAAATGGGAGTCCATTCTATACTCAAATATTACAGTTAGGCCTCTTTAATTAGATGAATTTGTTAAGTTTGAACATTTGATCTACTCATCTATCCAAGACATAGACGGATATCTAACATTTATCAGAGTAATAATTCAACAAAAAAACTAAAACAAATTTAAAAAATATTAGTTTATCATCAAGTCATGTTCTCTAGCGTGCGCACATGCATGAATAATTACAACCTAAGACTTGAACTAAAGATATTTTTGACACAATCTGGAAAATAAAAAATTTATTTATTTAAATTTTATCATAATGGGCAAGTTGTTTTGAACGTGGGGAATAAACTGGTATGGGAAACTATAAGTTGTATATACTTACGCAGAGTTTGATGACTTGGACCATGATCTGCCTCATCAGAGTTTGATGATATTGATGGCATTATTTATATGCACTATAAAATAATAACATTTAATACACATTTTGCATATTAAATTCTTTGAAAATGATTTATAAAATGTTTCATGACGTGGAAGATTTTTCATTTTTTTGATAAATTTAACAAACTCTGAAGAAAAGCGACTAAACTCAAAGATATCTTTTGAAAAAATTTGAAAACATTATAATTTTACTAATGTTTAAAATTAAGTATTTTAACTTTAGTACTAGATCAAAGAAATGGAAAACTAAATTAAAAGAAACACGATACATGAACACCATAAAAAACTACCTTGTAAATTTTTTTCTTAGAATGAAATGCTATATATCGTTAAACTCTCTTTAATTTTACATTAATATTGGATGATTTTGAGAATTATAAAGAACTATACAAAAATTAGGAGTAATAGAAATTAGAGAAGTAATATTAATCTTCGACTCTATCTTAAGCAATATTGTCAAAACCAAATTGAATCCGCCATAAGGACATGAACCAGTGTGAGAAATTGCAACTCATTAACATAATGCGAGTATCGACCAATTAACCTTTAAATTTTAGTTTTTTATTTCAATTTCTTTTTTAAATAGTTTTGCTACTTGTTCGACTCTTTTAACTTTTGAACTTTTACTTTTTCGAGGTCGATGTCTGAATCAATTTTTAAAACATTTATCTTAAGAAAATGAGTTACAGTAAAACTTCCGTAATATAATCATGTTGAGATTGAGAAAAATTATAATTTTAGCGAGGTTATTTATTTATCAATAAATGAATAATTTATTAATTTATTGTTAAATTAATAAATGATAAATGAATATTTATTAATTTAGAAAGTGTTTTATATTTTTATGAGTTGTACATGTATTATTTTTTAATCAAAATACATGAACGTAATAAAGAAAAAACTGATGAATATGGTCAAAAGTGTATATGCACATACGTAGAAACTCAAAAGTTAACATGTACATACATAAAATGTTAAGAGTGTATTTGGAAGTATTTTTTTAAAGTTTAAAAGTACTTATTAAAGACCAAAATTATTTTTAGTTATATTTATAATTGTACGTCTAAAGTCAATAAATACTTTTTAACTGAAAAACAAGTCATAAAAGTTGCTTTAGAGAAATCTAAATTTTGAGCTTTTATAAAACAGAAAGTTGTAATTAACATTTAATGAAATTAAAAATTAACAAAGTTATAATTAAAATATTAAAAAAATGGTACTACCTCTGTTCCAAAAAGATAAGCTTGTTTTCTTTTTTCATCCGTCCCAATTATAGACCACTTTCCTTATTGAGAGGATAATTAATTTCTTAGTTCGCTAATATGTCCCTATTTAGTGTGTGTTATTATCAACAAAATATAAACTAGTTTTAATAGAGTAATGATATTAATATAAGAGTATATTAGAAAAAAAACATTTGTAAAATTTATTATTACAACTATAATAAATACATTTTCTTAACGCATGTCTATCTTTTTAGGACGGAGAGACTATTCATTATGTGCCATTGTCATTTCATAAATCTATATAAACTGATAAATATATGTTGACGTGTTAAATAATATAATACAAATTATATGTTTAATTTAAATAAATTAATTTTAAGTAGTGTTTTAAAAAGCGTAAAGCTAACGTGGCTAAGCGTGAATGCCAAGTTTCAAGCTTTTAGGGTCTAGGCGTACTTTTTACAACACTGATTTTAAGTAATATAATATATACTAAAATAATTTATTTATCATAATTTAATTAAGATGTTAATTTTAATAGTTATTATAGGATATGAAAAAAAATTATTTATAATTTAAAATATTATGAGATATATATATATACTAGTTTTGGCTACGTGCAATGCACGTATGTAAAAAATGAAGGAAAAAGTGTAAAAATAAAATAAAATCATTCGATTTGCCACCAAGATTTGACAGCGTGGATTTTGTAATTCTTGAATTGCATTTTTTAGCATTTATTTAGAATAATTTGTAAAAGGTAAAATAAAAAAACAATATTAGTAAAAAATTGAATGAAAATTAAGTGTAAAAGAAAAAAAAACAAAGATTTTTTTTTAAATTGTTGACATATTCCAACGATTTTAAAACAATATGGACCTTTTGTGCAATTATTCTTTGTAAAAAAAAAATTATTTAAACACTGTGATTGCCGAGCCATCTCGGCAATCACCTTAAAAGTTTTTTTTTTTTTTTTTTATTGCCGAGCCATGACTTTGTTAATATGTTTTTTTTTTAAATTTTATTGTGTTAAAGAAAATAGGCTTAAGATCGAGTTGCTTGACAATGAACAATTCATTGCCGAGAATTTTACTGGTCAAGTTTTTTTTTTTTAATGTGGCAACATTATAAAAATAAAAACATTCAATTTGCTTAAGATAAAATAAAAAAGATTAATAAAAAATTGAATGAAAATGTGTAAAAAAAAATAAAATCATTCAATTTGCCACTGTGGAATTTGAAAGCATTTTTTAGCATTTATTTAGAATAATTTGTAAAAGGTAAAATAAAAAAACAAGATTAGTAAAAATTGAATGAAAATTAAGTGTAAAAGAAAAAATAATAATAATAAATTAAATTTTTTTTTTAAAAGTTGTTGGCATATTCCAACGATTTTAAAATAATAGGGACCTTTTGTACAATTATTCCTTTAAAAATTGAAAAAAAAAAATTAAATAGTTGATTGCCGAGCCATCTCAGCAATCAAATTGATTGCCGAGATGGATTTGCCAATTGGGCCTCAATTGGCAATTCATAATCTCAGTGTACTCTCAATTGGTATATATATGATCTCCTGCCACTGCTGTACACCTGCATTTTAGAAAGAGAAAAAATGGGACAACATTCTTGCTGCAACAAACAAAAAGTGAAGAGGGGGCTGTGGTCACCAGAGGAAGATGAGAAACTCGTAAACTACATTTCCACCTATGGCCATGGCTCTTGGTGCTCAGTTCCAAGACTTGCAGGTATTCGTTATGTGCGTGCGTGTGTGTTTCTCTCCCCAAGAGGAAGCTGAAACACCAAAATAAATCCATTTCATTTGTTGATCTCAGCAATTGAGGCTCAATTGGCAAATTGATTGCCGAGCCATCTCGGCAATCAAGTGCCGAGCATTTTTTATTTTTTTTTTCAAATTTTATTGTGTCAAATGGGCTTAAAAAAAAATTTTGGTGAACCATACAAAGGTATATATACATTTAGAATTCAATAACAAATTTATCATTATATAAATTCAATTTTACATTGAAAGAATAACAAAATATGCAGCTGTATTTTAATCAAAAAACACATCTTTAAATTCATACACATATCTGATTATTAATGGAACGCTTGGTGCCCAACATTTGCTTATCAAAATCTCGGCTATCAATTGATTGCCGCCAACTTCTCCAACTCCACTATCAACTCATCACCACCGGCCTCCACCATCACCGCTGCTCAACTCTCCTCTCCCTCCTCCAACTCTACCTCTCAAACCACTGTTATGTTGTGAAGCTTGGCATGAATTGTAATGTGAATATATTGAACAGTCTTGTGAGTTTTTACATGGGTTATGTTAATTTAATGAATTATGCTGATGTTCTGTTTGAGATACATTCTTCCTCAACCTATATTTTAAAAATGCAGTTGGCAGCGTAATATTATACAGACATTTATGTACTGGCAGGTGCGTGTTGCTTCTCTGTTGCTAAAAATATGAAAAATTTCCATTTCATGTTACAATAGTTCGTGGTCTTATAAATATGTAGTGAGAATGTAAGTGAAGTTGCCCTTTATTTTCTAGCTAGATTATGGAGTTTTAACATTATTCAGTAGTGCAGTAGTGTATATTATATGGCATTTGGTTGCCGAGCAACCTCGGCAACCAAAGATGGTTACCGAGCAATCTCGGCAACCAGTTGTAGTTTAAAAAAAAAGTTTTTTTTTTTTTTTTTTTTTTTCCTTAGAGCAATCTCTGCAACCATGTAGTAAAATGAATAAACACTCATTTTGTATACTGGTGGCTAAGGAATATATATTTGGCTCAACTTCCCATATGATTTTCATATCATTTGAGAGTTATTACAATTTTTAGGTCCAGTTCTTTGATCTTAAAATTGTTGTTCAAGTTTAGAAAATATGAAACATGTTAACAACCAATGATGGTTGCCAAATTGCTTGGCAACCAAGACCAAGCTGGTTGTCGAATTTCTCGACAACCAAAAATGGTTGCCGAGATACTCATTACCAGGATAAGTTAAAATATTTTGTAGACATTATTGGACAGATAAATTTTATTAATAAACCAAACAGATTATTAGTATAAATCATACATATACACACACACATATATATACAGAGAGACGCACTGTTGCAAATTTGAATCCTTTTTCCAATTTCTCCCGTGAGTTCTATTCTCAGCTTCTATGTTTATGCATACATATGTATGTAATTTTGCCTGTAGATCTGGTATATGTATAAATGATTGAAGCATGGAAAAAGTTTTAATTTTTGGTTATTGATTCATTCTTCTTACTGTATTTTTTAAAAATTCTGAGCTTTAATTGATTTCGTTTATTAATGCAATTACAGGGTTCATCTCAGCTTTGATTGAGAGAGAGAAGAAATTTTTTTGGGTGAAATATTGGATAAAATAAAAATTGCGGCTGGCTTCATTGTCAAAACGACGTTGTGTTGGACAAAAAAAGCTACAGTAAAAAAATTATGGCTCTTATATTATTGTAAGGATATATATATATAATAATTATTTAATATTTAGTCAAATAAATATAAAATTTATACAAAAGTATTTTTATAGTTATGTAATTAAACACTTAATTTAATATTCACGCCAATTGCTTAGCGATCCAATTAAAAGAACCGGACCAGTTGGATTATCGGGTCGTCAATTTTCCGGTCCGACCGACCGATCCGATCTAAGTCTAATAACTATGAATAAAAATTTCGTTGGTATTGAAATTAATTTATGAAGTTTTTTAATTAAAAAGAGAGATAAATGAATCAATGAAGAGAGAGGGAGAGTAGGTTATGTAGCCTCCTGGTTGTACGAAATTAATTATACCATTTCCAGCTGTACAAAATCAAAATGAGAGAGGGAAAAGAGTTTTGTACAATTCACCATAAATAATGCATGCTTAAGCCTTAGGGTGTGTCAATACCGTACGTACCAATTGTGCATATATTTGTTCTGCTTGTCAGGACACACCTCAAGCAAGGCTCAAGCATGTTTTGTTTTTACTTTTTAAATAAAAATAAAATAATTATTATTAAATTACTATGGATTTTCCAATAATGGTTTTAAACTATTTAATTCGAAAATTAGTCAAAAATTATATAAATTGAATTACTTACATGCTAAATGTTATTAATTAGTTACTAAATTATTATTTTTGTTACAATTTAGACACTCAATTTTACTCTCTCAATTTATCCAAAAATAAAAATAAAAAATTTGATGTGCAAAAATAAAGACTGTTTGCCCAACTCTAAAATGCATTCACTAAAGGAAAAAAAAAATTGTATACTTTATGAGTTTAAAAGTTAGGATTGTAATCGTGAGTAGTATCTTTTTACGTATTTTCTAATTTCTTGTTTACTATTAACAAAACATTGGTAATTAGTATATTATTATTTTCTAAACTATTAGCAAAGTTTTGGTCTTATATTTAATAATAAAATGAACAAAAGTTTCCTTTTGTATTGAAATTATATTTTTAATATTTGTGAATGATTTTACTTTTGATCAGACTTTGTATGAATTATGCACTATATGTCCTAATTTCTCTGCAAAGTCACCAAAAAAACAAAAAACGCGTGCAAGTAAACATTCATTCTTCAATGTTCTATTGAAAAATATTTTTATCATCTTTAATTATGGCATGCAAAAAAGTGTACCAACCAAAAGAGATAAAGAGTAGTAGAGAGAAACAATATGAGATTGAGAGGTGTTAAGTAAATTATACAATTTCCAGCTATTTACTGTACAAAATCAAAATAAGAGTTTTGTACCACCATAAATGCTTAGGGTTTTTCCGTACCAATTTGTACCAATTATTGTAAGAGTGGTGTTCTCATACACACCAGTAGACAATATATAAGACATCTTATCACATCTTGTGATAATGTACCATTTCATCTTGTGGACAAGATGCATCCAAGTCAACAATAGACAATTACATCTTGCCCACTCATTATTGTAACCAATAGAGAGGAGGACACATGTCTTTATGTATTTTCTATATATAGAACCATCTTCTCTACAAAACCTATACAAACTTCATCATAAATCTCCTCTCCCAACTTCTTCTTCTCACCATTTCTAACTATACGATGATTCGCCGAAGGGTCTCAAAATGGATCATCATGTTACTAATGTTGGTTGCCATTCTTGCTTTTGTAGCTTCCTATGAACTTACAAATGTGACATTTTTTAAGGAAGACATTTATAAATCTTGGGTGAATAGGAGCCTGTTTGACGGTTTATAAACCAATTTTAGTTTATTTCAACCGTCATTTTTGACTTTTCAACCCACTTTAACATGAAAAGTCAACAATTTCAACTCAAATAAACCAATATTAATTTATAAACTAGTTTATAATCTCTGTCAAACGGACCCTAAAATTCAAAATGAAAATGTGAAAATGAAGCCAATACTCTACCAAAATTAAGGGGAAATGGTTAAGAAAGGAGACATATATCAAGTTGAATCAGCCAAATTGGTGTGCTGCATTTCTTTCTATATCCATGCATTCTTAGGCTACAGTCTTTTATTTTTCTTGGCAAGTAACAAAATCGATGAGGATTTTGGGTTTTTAGATGCTATTACAGCCTTAGGGCTGAGTGCAACACCGATTTCAATATCCTGCTGGTATTGCATTTGTGGGTGCATTAAAACACATTATTCTGGCGGTGGTGACAGGAAAAAAGAAAGCTAAACCACATGAAGATTCAACTTCACCACCTGATGCGGGTCTTCCATCCCAAAAAAGAAAGTTACACTAATGAATGAGTATTTAGAAGAAGTTTTAATATTTTGTTTTTTATGGATTTGGAGCTTTTTGTTGAATTTCAATTTTCTAAGAGTTAAAAATCTTCCTATTTTTGTTTTCTACTTTTGCTGTAATGCTATAATTATGCTGTAATGCTATAATTATGCTCTCTATTTTTCGTTTTCTTTTCCCAGAATATCTTGCAAACCCTTGTCTCTACCTTCTGATTACTTGCTTAAAGAATGATAGTTAATCCGGTCAAAAAATGAATGAATGAATTTTTTAAAATTTTATTGTCTTTAAACTCGCATGCATGTCAAATTCATTTCTGATGTACACAATTTTATGAAATAGTGGCAACACCAATATTCTTTTTTATGTTTTGATAACAAGTCGAATCACCACATATAGTAAAAAAATTTAAGCTACTATTCAAGAAGAATTTAAATTTATTTCTTTATAGTTTATTTTCAACTCTGCGTAAGCTTGAAGCCTTTGTCGAGCTTTCTTGCAACGATTAAACTGAATGCATTTGGAGGTGTAAAAGTGGCCTGAATCTAAACAAAAAGATACACTTAAGAGGGTAATTATGAGTCTAAGAAACGAAACGCGACTCTTCCAAAAAATAATAATAATAAATAAAATATTTGTTGTTTACACTATTATTCCCTACTAATAATTGCTGATGAAAAAATCTCACTTTAGTATTATTCGTCAAAAAAATAAAAAGCAATTTGTACAAAATAATGTGTGTTGAATAGATTCGAACAACGGGCCGATCCTTAAATTTGAAAGACAATATAAGCTTTATTTGAATTATATTTTGAGACAGGTCTATTCAAATCCACAACGAACATAAATCTACTTTTACAATAATACTTTTTATTTTAATTTATATACTTTCGTTTATCATTGTTAACTTACTTGTAGTGATCGATAGACGAAAATACTTGCTATTCACATAGAAGAAAAATTTAGATAAAATGAATATAAACTACCCATCAAATATGTTTATATTTTTCGATACACATTCTCACAACACAAACAAATACGATACACATTCTCACAACACAAACAAATACAAATTTATTGCTAATTCTTTGAGAAATTTATCCACACAAAAAGAAGATTGGAAGCCTTTTCAAATGCTGATTGGGCTAGTTGTGTTGATAACAGAAGATCTACCACTGGTCTGTATATTCCTTGGTGGTAATCTGATCCAGTGGTGCTCTAGAAAACAAAAAGTAGTTGCCAGATCTAGTACCGAATTAGAATATCGGGCACTAGCACATGCTTCTATACTGACATTGTTGGATTCAGATTCTGTTCAAGGAATTACATTTCCCTTTGATTGCATGTCATATTATATGGTGTGACAATGTTAGTGCATGTTCATTGGCAGCCAATCCTGTCTTCCATCAACTCACAAAGCACATAGAGATTGATATCCACTACATTCGAGAAAGGGTAATAGCTAAGGAACTCGAAGTACAATATGTGCCAACAAAAGATCAACTGGCTGACATTTTAACCAAGCCTCTTTCATCTGTTAAACTCAATAGATTCAGAGTCAAGCTTACTGGTTCGTTGCAGTTACGCTTATTGTATATATGAACAGTGAATGACTTTTGGGTAATTAATCAATCTTCAGATATTTTATAAGCGCCTCGTGTTCTTCTTTTTCTTCAGCTTTCTCTCTCTGTTTGTAACCTTAGGTTACTCTTCTGTAATTCTAACTAACCCACAATATTAACGGCTTTATAGGCTAGTCCTTAAATTTGAAAGACAATCTAAGCTTAACTCAAATCATATTTTGACAATAATACTTTTTATTTTAATTTATATACTTCCGTTTACCATTGTTGTTTACCATTGTTATCGATAGACGAAACTATTTGCCATTCACATTCATGTTTAGCCATGATATCTAGAGAGAAGAAATATTAAGATAAAAAGAATATAAACTACTCTTCAAATGTGTTTATATTTTTTCGATACACATTCGCACAACACAAACAAATACAAAGTTATCGCTAATTCTTGGAGAAATTTAAGTGAAATAAACCGGATCAAATGAGCAATAGATGTTAAATCGTTGTCTATTGTATACATTGAATTAACAAAAACCTGATAATTTTATCACTTTGGTGACAAAGGTCAAAAAAATCTTTATATCAGAGAGCGCTAACAAGCCAAGTTGTTTAATTACACAAATTCGAGTGTAAAAATCATAGAGGGAAAAAGTAAAACATTATAAGATGATATCAGGAATAAGAAGTTGTTTCGCGCAGAAAGTGTGTCCTTCGCTAACAACTAAAGGATTCAGACGATGTGTAAGGGACGCCAAACCTCTTGAGACAAAGTCCCAACAAGGGGTGTTTGATTTACGAAGATTACAATAGTGACAAAGGATAAAAGAGCAAAACGAAATGCCTCCAAGGGGCACAAGCACACTAGAATTCACTGTAAAGGAATATTTAAGACTAAAATAGAATGAAATTACATTTCTCTGTTTTTTTAGAGTTGTTTTCTTATTTTTGTCATTCAATCTTCTTTCTTTTATACTTTACCAAACGGTTTTACCACACGTTTTCCTTCAATCTTGCGTAAAAACTTCTCGTCGCCCAGTAGCTACCTTATCGCCCAATAACTACCCATTTCCTCCATGATGATTCAACTGTTTGTAACTCCCCCATGATGATTCAACTGTTTGTAACTCCTCCATGATGATTCAACTGTTTGTAACTCCTGAAACGTGGGAGAAATGATAAGAGAAGAATGAAAAACTATTTAAGAACGGTTACTCTTATGCAGTGATTGACCGTTCTAATCGGCCAACGCCCTGGGCGTTTCTGATCTGGGCGATATCCATTTTGGGCCCGATCTGGCCTGAATAATTTATATTAGGCCTATATATAAATTTACCTGGGCATCCATTGGGCCTGGACGATATATATTTCTAGGCCTATATGTTTGAGTACTTTTTATGGGCCTATATGTACAACAATTTTTTTTCTTAAGTCTCTTTTTAGGCCCTTGTTATTTCGTATGTCAACACAAGTATTTTTCCAATAAATTTGCCACTTTCCATCAATTTGTGAGCCTCTGCTACTTCTGAGAGTGGAAAAATTCGGTATATTACAGGTTTGAGTCCTTTTTCAATGGTTGGCCAAACGTGGCTTTGTAGTTGGCTAACTATTAACGCTTTATCCATTGAACTTCTCTGTTGCAGGTCAACCACTGCATTCACAAATTGAAAGTATGATATCAATTCTATTGAAGTATTGAATGAATATATGTACAACTCATTATATTGAGTTTATAATCATGACATAAAAAAATAAAAATAATATTTTCTAATTTTTCTATGTTTATCTCTCTACACACAAATGTAATGTAATGTAATGCTGAATTATATCTCCGTAGACAATTTAATTTTTCTTCTTTTCAAAAAATTTATTAATTTCATTTAAATAAGTGAAGGTAAAAACGGATGGGTTCATAAACAACTTTTAGCTTTTAATTTGGGCAAAAATGGTTGGCATATAAATGATTGTACCAACCAAGAGAGAGGAGGATAAATACAGAGGGTAATGATGCCATTTCACCTAGTGACGTTAACAAGACACAACCTCTCTCAAATATTGTTATAGTCTCTATGTATTTTCTATATATAGAACCATCTTCTCTACAAAACCTAAACAAACTTCACCATAAATCTCCTCTCCCAAATTCTTATTCTTCACCGTTTCCAACTATATGATGATGATGATTTGCCAAAGGGTCTCAAAATGAATCATCATGTTACTAATATTGGTTGTTATTCTTGCTTTTGTTGCTTCCTCCGAACTTTGTGACATTTTTTGAGAAAGACATTTGTAAATCTTGGGTAAATAGAATGCAAAATGAAGAAGTGAAAATGAAGTCAGTACTGCACTAGAATCAAGAGGAAATGGTTAAGAAAGGAGATGCATATCAAGTTGAATCAGCCAAATTGGTGTGCTGTCTTTCTTTCTATACTCATGCATTCTACTGTTTGATCATGATGGTAATCCGTCCCTAAGTGTTGAGAAGCGGCAAAGTTAAAGTTAGAGTTCAGATTTTCCTGCTCTTCATATTGAGCTGGTGTTTCTCCCCTGGGGTGCCCTATGGATCAAAGTATTTCAACGAAACCCCTGGGGTGCGGTATTTGTCATTCTTAGGGTTGGGTGTTGAGTCTGTGTGCCGGAACATCGATCTGAATATCCTGATGCTATTGCACTTGTGGGTGCATTGAGACACATTATTCCGGTGGTGGAGAGAGAAGAATGCTATACCACATGGAAATTCATCTTCACCACCTGTTGGACCTCCGTCCAAGAATTATATGTATATAAGATCGTATGGGTAACACATCGATGAGAAAGCATTAACAAGACAAATATTATAAGATCGTATCAGGAATAAGAAGTATTTTCCCAATAAATTTGCCTCCTTCCATCAACTTGTGAGCCTCTGCTACTACTTCTGAGAGTGGAAAAATTCTGTATATTACAGGTTTGAGTCTTTTTTCAATTGTTGGCCAAATGTGGCTTTGTACTTGGCTAACTATTAACGCTTTATCCATTGAACTTCTCTGTTGCAGGTCAACCACTGCATTCACAAATTGAAAGTACGATATCAATTCTATTGAATGAATATATGTACAACTCATTAAATGAGAAGTGATTAAAATGTAATTGCTAGTAGAAATTAAATAATTATTCACAAACATAATACTTGTTGTCTTAGAACTTCTTATCCTTCATAAAGAACAAAAACTCGACAAAGAAAATAGATTCAAGTAATAGAGAGAGCGGACCTTCAACAATTTTCTCTATTTATAATGTGTCAATCAAACAATATTATCCAAGATTTCATTATAATAAAACAATCCTAAAGAAGACTTGCCAATCATCTTCTATCAAAATATAATAAGTGACTGGCATTAAGTAAATAATAAATCAACTTAGATATCGATTGAGCACATGAAATAGAAGCTTTTTGGTCATTCTTGGATCAAATTAAACATTCGCAATCACTTTAGTTATAAATAATAAAACAGGAAGATGTTAACACTTTTCATGCTTGAGTATTTTTTATTTATATACATTTACTTTTCAAACTAATGCAAGTTTAGCAAGTTGCTTGAATGATCGTAACAAGAAGTTAAGTGAACTTGATAACCAAGAATATATTTACCTTGGACTTCATAATGCCTATCAATAAAATGTTCAATGTGCCTTGTTGCAAGTGAGAGTTACTAAATAGTTAATAGCCAAGATTTATCCATAAGCTCTCTACTCTAACTTCTGGAAGGCACATTCTGCAATTTACCTCATCCACCAAAGGCCTAGAGCAAAGTCGGTGGGGGACACTCAAGATTGGAGTTCAACCTTTTTTTTATAAAATGTACAATGTGTACTTTGGCGACTGGTTGACAATGCAAGTCAACAATAAGAACTTTGCCTGAACCAGCCAAACAACTCATGTTTTGATCAAAATTGATTGCTCCAGTATCCAACACCAATTTAACACCTGTTGAATAACATTCTAATTTAATCATGAAAATGAAGATAAAGCAAGAGAAGTAAGAAATGTTATTTTCCCCATATATTCATGAAATACTGGGAAAATGTTCAAAATCAAGCAACAGATATATATTAGTAGAATCTTTGCAAGAATATGATGTACGAATTTTGCTTAATGTTAAAAACAAAAACTTGAAAAGTTATGAACTCAAAGTAGAAAAACATTGTGTAAGAGAATTTTAGTTCACTAAAGACTTGTAATATCAGTTGGTTTCTATAGACACAAATTGGTCATAAACTTGTAAACTATTTGTAGACACTTTTTTTAAAAAAAAATACAAATATTAAAAACATACTAGTTTTATTACTTTAAGATATAAGCATGTTTAGTTTAAATTAAAAAATTTACTTATAAGTAAATTTAAAACAAATAATTTACTTGTCACACCAAATATATTTTGGATTGAAACTTAAATTAAACTAAATTTTAACTACATCTAAATAATTTTATTTGGATCTTAAGATTTTTGGACTAATGTTTATTGGTGACTTGAGCTTAGATTATTTTAGAACAATATTATTTGGATTATGTATTCGGATTATTCACAAAATGAGTGATTAGTGTTAAGAAGAAAAAAAAAATCAAAATCAAAATTGAGCTGACCCAACTAGCTAGCGGCGTAGATGGGCCGAACCATATTGACCCGGTTTTATTTGGGTCATGGGCAGCCCATTCCAAAAAGTCGGATTATATGGGCTAGCCTGCAGGCCAGACCGATTTTGCCACCTCTAATAATCAATCTTTATAACAGTTGCTTCTTAATTTATCTTAATTTATTGTTAATATAGCTGTGATATATTTATTTCATTAAACAATCAATCAAATGTCCATTCACCTAAACTAATAATGATTATATAACTAATAATGAATAATATTATTCATTTGTTCGCTCTTATTATAGCATTCTAATGCACTCCGTTTATTGTATTTTAGACGTACCATGTAAGTACAGATAGACAAAATTATAAATAATCATTTTCAATATATGCTGACGAGCACTTTGTCTATCTGATTTAGCACACTAAAAAATAGACCATATCTAGAAATTTGTCTAAATTTAGATGGATATGTAGACGGACTGACTCAACAAATTTAAATTTAACTCAACATTTTATTAAAAAAAATGTCAAACGGAGGAAATAAAAATTGAAGACTCTTCAATTTAAAAAAAAAAATTAATGTTAGTTTTAGACGGAACTTATTAAAGAATAATTTTTAATTTGACCGTCTTTTCAATAGACGTAGTGCCATATATATGGAAGACCGTCTGTTTTACTTGTCATGTAGACTCTAATAGAATCTAATAGACGAAGTGTATTGGAGATGCTTAAAAAACTTACTAATTATTGATATTATTTTATATAATTTTTTATCTAAAAGGTATTTATTTGTTAGATTTCAGTTATATCTTCTGATATTTACATTATTGAGAGAATCAAAATATTTTTAATTCACTCGCCTCTTGGGACAAACTCAATTCTCACGACAAGTATTTACATTCTTAGAAAAATTGTGATTATAAAATCGTTTAATTTTTGTCAAAGTTAGAGGGTGTCTTCAACTCAAATTTGAATAGATTTTAAAAATTCATATAAAGTTAGGTATCTCTAATTTAAATTTTCGTATATTTCATTGAAATTTATGTGTCATCAACTTGAATTTAATTCTTTAAAAATATAAGTGTCTACAATAGTTAGCAAATTTCTAAAGATTTTATTAATTAAAAAATTATAATGAATTTCTAGTTCATAAATATAAATATCAAATTCTTTATAAATTCTAATCCGACTCGTCAAAATTTCAACACACCCTTTTCTCTCACATATCTCTTCCTCTTGCATCTCTCTTCTATTTGTAATACATCTTTTGGTACTAAACAATTGTTCTTGATTTTCAATTTACTCATATATATTAGCATGAGAATTTGTTGAATTGTTTGATTTCTTATTTTAATAATATTTTTGGAAAAATTACTTATAAGTCACATGTAGGTATCTTGTTCCAAATTAGGTCAAAATACTTTTTAAAATTATCATTAAGTCATATCCTTCGGTCATATTTCATATTAATCCCAAAATTACCCGTGTAATCTATATTTAAACTTCAGATCAGCAATGTACGGGACCACCACCTTTTCCCACGCTTCTCCGTCGACTATTGCACCTCGTGCCGACTCTTCACGACTCATCGCCGACCACCTAAACATATCCCAACTGTTTTTTTGTAAGTGATGATGGTGGATTCACAATTTTTTTTCCTGTTCGTCTTCTTTCAAATCATGTAAAAGATAAAATTTTAAATTTTAACAACTTGATATTGTTATTAAATAATAACGATAATTCTGATAAGTGTTTGGCAATCACTAGATTGCAAAATTTTGGAACACATTGCTTTTTTAATATTTTATAGGTGAATTCAATTTTATGAATAATTTTTTCTCTTCTTCAATTATGTTGATTTTGTTGCAGATATTGTTTTTTTTATATACGGGAATACAATTGTTTAATCATTTTTTGGTCGGATAAATAGGAAACAACATTTGTTTCACGTACATCGATATTTTTATGTGTGTCAGGATATTACTGTCACACATTCATGTGTGTTGTTTAATACTGTATAATAGAAAACAATATCTTAATAAAACACTATCAGTAGTGCATTTGTATCAATACCATAATAACAGTATCATAGATAACAGTATCGTATGGTTAAAGATAACAAATATAACTATATCAGAAGCACATTATTATCAAGCATATGCTTAGGTGAGTATAAAAAATATATTTTAACAGAAACCATAGCACAGTATCTAAATAAAACAGTATCATAGATAAAAACATCTTAATATATTAGTATTATACATGCGAGTATCTTAATAAAACAGTATTACATACACAAACTACAATAAAATAGAATAATATTATAATAATTGAAACAGTATCAAACATTTTGAATGATATCAATAATTTTGTACTGCTAATGGATCATTTTAAAACAGTATCATTAGTTCGACCATAAAACATTTAATTTTGAATATGTGTTTGTTTGGTGGAGTTCAAAAGTAGTTTTTTTTAGATTTTGAAAAAAGTTGTTGAAACGTGTGATTGAAATTTTGTAGAACCCATGAAATATGTGGTTGAAAATAAGTTTGAAAAAAAAAAGTTAATAAACCTAACAAAACATGCTATAGTGTAACAAAAATTAGTGTAAAATATTAAAAGTAAAATAGTATCAAACATTTTTCATAAATCAATATCGTAATAAAAACAGTATCATAATAAAACAATATCACAGAAAACAATATCGTGTTTGAATTAGCGTTTTTTGCAATTGTAGGGGTACGTTGGTCTTTTAGCATTGAAATGTGACCTTAATTGAATTAAGTTTAGGTCATATGACTTATGAATCTATAAACGCATCATCAATAACTGACCTAAATTTTTCCTTTTTTTCCCATAGTTATTAAATATCGTATTTGGAATTTCATTTCATGAAAGTTGATTGAACCAAAATAATTAGGTGAATGAATATAAAAAATTATACTAAAATTGAATTGTTAATTTACATTTACTATAATACATTAATTAATATTTAAATAATAGAAAATTTCAAATAGACGATTTGCTATTTTATACCGAATATTTAATCGTTACCAATTTACAAAGCATCTTGCTTTAATTTCCCCATCAATTGTAACCATCCACATAAAAACTATTTTTTTTTGGTGGCATTTAAATCATCGACTGTCTATTGTTATTATCCCTCTAATATTTATTAAATTAATTTTAGTAATTTAATTTTTAATTAGATCATTTGTGATTGAGATGTTAAATAATCTACTGTTAAAGTATAATTAGAGAATTAGTAATTTTTAGGCGTAAAATAAAAATTTATATAATTTGTCGCTTGTTTTGACTATTAAAGTACGAATATGTTTGTTATATTTATCGTATAGTTGGGTGACACGAGGTCAATATTACATATGATTTATACATTTACTGTATAATTAGGTAAATATTTTCTTTTGAATTGCGAATTTATAAATCGTTGTCAATTCTTAGCTATATTTTGAAGTGTTTGATATCATCTCCAAGATTTTGATTGGCCAAGTCGTAATTTTGAAAATAGGAATGAACTATTCAATCTTCGCCATGCTTCTTTGATAAATGTAATAAGGAGAATATTTAGTATATTCAAATCACGATTCATAGTTTTTAAATCGGCACCTCTATATTCATTTAGGACACGAGTAGATCTAGTGTTAACTTGTACATAGTTGTACAATTTTTGTACAAAGAGTGTCGTTTTGATGAATTTTCTATTAAACTAGATAATGAAGCTTCACCCCGTCCTTGCTATCATTAGCAGGATTTGAAGATGATGAATATATTTTTTAAACTCAAGAGCAACAAAGTGAGTATGCAAATGAATGGAGAACTAATATAGCATCAGAAATGTGAAGAGATATCGTCAAAAGTGTGAATGAAAAGTGTTGAAAATTGAATGAATTGTGTTTAGACAAAAATCGTTTATTTTCTAATCACAAATTTAGATTTTTATCCTTTGAATGATTGAGTCAGAAGTTATAAGATTTTTTGTTTTATTTTTATTTTTTTCAAAAATTTATATTCAATATATATACCCACTACGTCTTTAAGAAAAATTGTGAATATATGTTCGTATTAAATTTGAAGTCTAAAGACTTGTTATTTGTGTTGAAATAATTAAAACAACCCATATGGACATGTCACATTGAGTGCTATATTTATTTATTTATTAATAGCGAGCATGAATTAGTTGCATATTTCTATTTTTTATGACTATTAATCTATTCATAACAGATAAAATGGTGCATTTTTTGGTGAGTTGGTTGTCAACATTAGTTCTAGAGCAAGTTGTTCGTTCCGACTTAAATAAAAAAATAGACATTGAAATTGTATGGTAGAATATAAAATTTTTCCTCTTCATGTTGACAAATTTGAGTAATTGGAGAGCTAAAATTACTATTTTAATAAAAAAATTAAAAATCTATAAGAATTCATAGAACATTCAAAATAATATAGGATTATGTTGAAATCTAATAAATTATGTACAATTTTGTTCAAATTCATGACTCATAAATATTAAAAAATAATTAAAATTTGAGTCGAGGATATCCCACTCAATTAAATATTTTAAAAAATAATGCAAGACCGGATAATATATTTGGTACTTTTTATTACTTTGGAAATTATTCGTTTTTAATTATTTTATTTTACAATAAATAGTTCATTTATGACATAAAGGCGGCATATGTTTCTTTTAAATGCGGAATCGTCGACTTACTAGACTCTCTTAGCAACCATAAAGTCGGTTATTATTTGGTTAGCATTCAATTTTCCACCCAACTAACTTCCAAAAAATGTACGAAATTGAGAAAAATTCCAAGGTAAATAAATTTGAAAGGTGCCTAAAATATAGGATGTTAGGTTGAAGTGAACCTTAAGCAAGTCCCACTCCTCAGGGATAGAAAAGGAATGTGGTAATTTAAAAAGAATATTAACATAGGAATATATTGAAATTATAATTTTATTTTTATTGCATCATATTTTAATTCACAGTTTTCAATATTTATTTATTATTGTACCTATGTCCCTAATTTTATTTTCGTCGCATTTTATTCCCAACTTTTTATTAATTAACATATCTTTCTAATAATAATTTTCGTTCAATAAATCCTTTAGGTGCATAAAAAGACTTATTTACTTATTTTAATTTTAAATAATCAAAGAAAAACAAAAAATACAAAATATTTATCGTTCATTTCAAAGCATGATACAGAATATTTGAACAAAAATCGTGATCAAATACTAAATGTACTAGTTATTATTGATGATAAGAACACGACGAATAAAAATTCGAGACATAATTACTGTTTTGAAAAAAGGAAAAAAAAAAACAATTTGGGATGAACAATTTTGTAATTTTGTTATTAAAAATGAATAAATTAAATATAATTACAAAACATTTCTAAAAAATATATCACTACAAAATAAGTAACTGAAATTCACTTGTTGAAAAATCACTTGAAAGGTTTCGTGCATTTATGAAATTTGAACTCCAAGATTAATCCACGTGTGGCAAAGAGGGGATTGAGAATGTCCCTTTCGTCGTGACCACTTTTCTCCAGTATTATAGCTTCAATTATTAATATTATTAAATCACATTGATCGTGTGAGAAATATGATATTTCCACTTCCAGCCAAATTGAAGGACGTTACTCGTTCTTGCGCTAATGATAACGATGTTTTAGCATATCTATTTGTTTATTAATTATAAAAGTCGAATATAAACTCAAATAAATTTAAAATCATTAATATGAATTCTTTTTCGTCATTCTATTAATTTCATATTATTAATTTACATAACTTTACTCAAATTTGGAATTGATTATGGAAACACGCGAAATGGTTGGTATAAATTGAACTGAGACAATATTAAGAGAGATAAAAATCTATTGTCTTGATCTCTTGGTGAATTCAAAAAGTACTTACTAGGAAAAAAAAAATCATGTTTCGATTGTGTTGGGAATTTTTACGATAAGGGTGTGTTTGATTGCAAGTAAGAAATTTAGGTGGAAAGAAAATAAATTTCATGGAATTGAATTGCCAAAAAATAAGATAAATTTTTCATGGAAAATAAAACCTCCTCTCCCCCTAACAAAATATTTTCCTTGAAAACAAGGAAAATGAGAAAAAATTTTACATGGAAAAAAATAAGGTTGCAATAAACACAACATGAAAAATAAGTGAGAAAATATTTTTTCCATAGAAAATATTGTACAATCAAACATGTTAGTTGGAAAATAGGTGGAAAAAAAAAGAATTTTCCATGAAAAACTATGTGCAATCAAACACAGCAATAGGCCATTGATTTTTTTTTTTTTGGCTAGCTCATCCAAAGAATAAACAATAAAAATCCAAAATTATGACATTTTCGATTTATGTGACTTTATTTTTTTATTCATTTTTAATATATTCTTAATTTCATAACAATATGATAATGAAATCTTTATATGAAGTAATCAAATTTAGAGTAATGATCTCATGGAGTCTGATCTCTTACCCATGGTGAGTAGGAGATATAATGATTACTGGTGAAGTGGTTAAATATGATTAGTAGAAATCGTGAGTGTGGGGTCATGAACTATCAACCATGTGACTTCACTTCAGCGTGGACATTATAAGTTGGTAAGTGATTAAAACTCATGATCTCATATCCACAAATATTGAATAAATGATCTCCTACCCACGGTGAGTAGGAGACGATTACTCATCAAATTTAACTATAGAGTTTAATTCTTTGCATTTCTCAAAGGAATTTATAAATGCATTTTATTTTTAGTCTTGTTAACTCACATATAAGCTGCATTACAATCATATTTAATGCAGCTTAAATAGGGTTGGTTTTCTCTCGTTTTCTTAATTTAGATAAGAAAACAACTCTAGTTAATGTAGCGGTTAACAAAACTCTCATTTTCATTCTTTTTTTTTTTGTACACCTTCGTGTGTGTGGAGTGCAAAAAATAGTCTTTATTGTATTTTTTAAATGAGAGAGTAATTACACAGTTGTTATTATTTAGAGTATTTTGGCAAATTTTGATAAAAGTTATGAAATGTGTAGTTGAAAAATTAATAAAAGTTGCGAGTCCTATAAAATATGTAATTAAAATTAATTGTTCACTTTAAACTACAACCTTTTAAAAGACTTTAATTTGAATCAAACAAACATTTAATATATCTTGTTCGTGGGTGACATTCTTTTTAATTATTTGAACATTACTGTGAAATCGTTTTTCACCGTTAATTGTTTCGAGAGTAAATTTAATTGATTTTTTTTATATTTAAATTAATATTTTAAATTATTAAAATCACATCATTATAAGTTAATAATTTGGAAATTTTCATTGATGGTCATCCAATTTATGAGTTTATTTCATGTTAGTCACCCAGTTTTGATTCACTTCAATTTACTCATTCAACGATCAACATACATTCTTGTTTCAGTTTGACCATTTCATCTAAAAACATGACCGATATTGATGGCCAGTCCTACACAGACAATGAAATGTGTTATCTTGCACTTACTTGATGTCAGATCATCAGTTAGTTTGCCAAACAAATCGAAAAGAAATTGAATAAAAACAAATTTTAGATTTTTAATTGACTCTAATTCATATATGGACAAGATTCAAACCTATGGCCGACAGGCCTACCCTTGACTTGTTGGGGTGGGTGGCCGAGTAACCACCCTAGATTGAATCAATTAGATTCCGTTCAAGTTAGACCACCAAATTTGAGTATGCAAAATCTATGAAAAAATTTGCAATCAGGCACATATATGTCGCAGATAAAACGTTTGTTCATTATCGAGTTTTGAAAGTACTCTATGTCAATCACAACATTCTTCATACATTGTGGGGGTGTAGGTGCGTTTATTGGAGTGGTTGGAAATAATGTTGGCCTAACGTAAATAGTCTCTTGCCATTTTTATTTGGTGAGGTATGAATAGACGAACTTGTTCATTTAATGTCAAACAAGTATCATGCCACGAATTCCTTAGTCGCAATGGGATTGGCAGTTAGTTTCATGATGGTGACATATGAAACGGTCAAATTGAAATATGAAAAGGTAAATTATACTCACAATTCTGATTCTTTCAGTTTTGTAATTATATCATCCCAATTCAATTTTATTCGCACATATCGTCCCCATCTTTTAATTAATTCGCACAGATGGTACCAAAATGGTCATTTTTGACGATTTTTCTTAGCCTAAATAAATTAAAATAACAGAAAAAAGAAAAGATAATGAAAAAATTATAATTGAGGACCCCAACTTTTTCAAAAGTGCAAATAAATTCTTTATTTATTTATTCTAAATTTGACTAATTTAACAAGGACAAAGTAGTATATTCACATTCTACTATTTAAAATAATTAATAAAAAATTAAACAAGAAAAAAGGGTCATTGTCCCCATCCCCTAACAGGTACTCCGGTTGTACCTGTTGCTGGGTGGGTGGGTGGGTGGGAGGGTGGGGAGAGGATCCTTTTTTTTCTTTTTAAAAAGGTGAAGGACCTCAACTACAATTTTTTATTTTTTTCTATTAAATTTATTTAAGTTAGAAGTAAAATTGTCAATGAGACCATCAGTACAAACTAATGAAAGGATGAGAACGATATATGTGAACAAAATTAAATGTGATGATATTATTATAAAACTAAAAGAATAAAAACTGTGAGTATAATTTATCCAATACAAAATACAAGTGACTAACATTAAAGATGAGTGGCCAACGTGAAATGAACTTGTAAGTTGGGCGACTTTTATTGAAATTTTCCATTCAATTATTAAGAAATATTAAATAATAGCAAGTACTTAAGGATTGTGTATATAATATAGCCTTTCTAACGCTCTGATTGACCTTTTTTAAGTGAACAATTTTTATAGATTTTAATAAAATTATATAAATTCTAATAGATTTTTATTTCGAAATTTTTTTCTAAATGTTGAAAGACTTGGACTTTTATTTATTTTTAATGTCCCACAGTTATAAATACAATTGTTGCAGGAAAAAATCTAGTAATAATGTATTTAATTGTATTAACATTATTAAATTTATAAAAAAAAAACTTTGAATTTATAATGTTCTATTTATTTGTTGCAAGTAGAATATGTTAAAAGTCAATGTCATAAATTATTAGTTTACTATTTTTTTTTTTTTGGTTAAAACTATGAACTTTCAAATAGCACGTGTATAAATTCAAAAAATTATGATATGGGATTATTTAAAAAATATTTTTCAGAGAGAATAATATTGATATTATTTTTCATAAAAATATATTCATAATTAATCATGACTATAGAGTTCGTAGAAAATGGAAGAAGAAAGAAAAAATAGTTAAGAGAACATCAAAGAGAAAAAAAAATACTACGGAAGAGAAAAATATTAATCTCTAAAAAATATGTTGGTAATTAATTTTAACTCTAAAGTTTGTAGAAAGAGAAAAAAAAAATATTGTATAAAGAAAAAAATCATAGAATGAAAGACTTTTTTTTCCAAAAAGTCTTCAAAATCCTGCTCATGAATGAAATATAAATTATGATATATTTTATTTATACATTGTGTTTTAAAGTTAGAGCATCTCCAATACAACAATATGGATTGTTGTATATGTGCCAAATAAAATGGAGACGAAGAGAATAGCATTTCCAATAGAGATGTAAATTGGAAAAATTGTTGTCCATATGTACACCAGTACAAGAGATATTGGTAGATAAATTACAAATTTTAATTAAAGAATTATTAATACACATTTCGATAGAAATAAATTATAAAAAATTAAAATAAAAGAGAGTTAACACACATTTCTATATACATTAAATAAATGGAGGATATCTAGCACATCGTTTAAGAGCATCTCCAATACTATACATCTTCTAAAAAAAAATAGGTGGCAAGAGAGAGAAAAAAAACGAGAAGATAAAGAGCGTAGAAAGATGAAAGATAAGGAAAAATAAATAAGAGAGATAAAAATAATTTATTGAAAAAATAGGTGGAAGGTGTTGAACAGGATGTTTAAAACTAGACGGTCTTCTACAATAAATGCTGTCACATCAGTTTTGTCCCATCCACCTCATCGCCACATCAACTGGACATTGTTACATCACCATCTAGTTTTAAACATCTTATTAGACATCCTAAATATAGACAGTGTGCTAAACATCCTCCACTTTTTTTTTTTTGGCTATGTAAGCAATTAGAATGACATGGTACACTTTTTTGTGTAATCCTACATTGGAGATATTTTTAGTACTTACATTTTGAATATTTCTGAATTTCGTAAAATTTTAAAAGGTTTAAATTAAATATCTTATGACTTTTAATAAAATCTATATTGAATCTTTCAAGTCTTTTATAAAATTTAAAATATTTATATTAAATACATTTTAACTTTTAAACTTATAAAATTTTAATTAAATGCACCACTAAGATTTAAAGGCAACTTACATAATATCTTTAAACAAAAGTCCAGACTACCAAAATTTGTTCATTTTAACGCCGTTACAACCCAGTCCCCAGATCATCCCCACACCTCGTCCTCACCCCACACCATGTAACTGTTGCTTAACGCCACGGCACCAATCCTCAACCTTACGTTTCCTCATCTTCCATTATTTAACCCAATCTCTCTCTTTGATTTTTCTCTCTCTACCCCCCTCGCATACACCTACCTACTCGCCACACTCGAAGGAGGAAGAAAACAACAAAAATGGGCTTCAAAGAGAGCGGACAGTGCCACCTCACCACCGTTCCAACCACCGTCACCTCTTCCGATGCTGATACTCCGCCACGTGCTTTGAGCCCATCATCCAACGTCAACCAAACCCTTTTGCTACTTCAATCTGATGACGTGAATTTGAGAGTCCAGGCGGCGGCGGAGATCCGACGTCTTACTAAGACCTCGCAGCGCTACCGCCGTCATTTCTCCGGCGCTGTTAAGCCACTTGTCGACATGCTCCGTTGCAACTATATTGAAGCCAAAGAGGCGGCCCTCGCCGCCCTTCTTAACCTCGCAGTCAAGGACGAAACGTAAGGAAAAGTCTATCTATTATATTCTAGGCCTACTGTTTATATGCATACGTGTATGTAGATTTCACTTGTATGGGTCTTGGGGTTTGGAACTAGAGTCTTTGAATTGGAATCCGTTAAATAGTTTGATTATTGAATTTTACACCAAAATTTATTGAGTTGGAGACCGAAAACATGATTCTGGTTCTGGTAATCAATATTCTGAAGGAAGTTAATTTTTACTGGGTTGGCCGTTGGCATGTCTAATTTAATGTTCAAAATTTCTAATTTTGGAGACTGAAAACATGATTCGTTGATTCTGGTGCTCTTAATCAATATCCTGAATAAAGTTTTAATTTTTATTGGATTGGCCGTTGGTTTGTCTAATTTAATGTTTGAGCTGTGGGGATTGGAGGGGGTTCACTTTCTTGCCTTTTCTTTTTTCTTTTTTTTTTTGGATTGCCTTTTTCCTCGGATTCAGTGATTTGGGGAAAAAATAATTCCACAGTCGCTGCTTCCTTCTTTCTTGGTTGGTTCTTTAAAAAAGTAAAAGATAAGAAAAAGAAAAAAAAAATAGTTAATGAATTTTGTATTGTTGGGGTTTTCACATAAGTTGAGCTGGTTTCAGCAGATGTTATATGTATGGTGAGACCAACGATATTGCATTTCTATAGAACTTGAATATTTTATATTGGAATTTTGATTTTTTTTGCTATAAACATTTATTGAACATTGAATCGGTTTCCTACAACAGGAATAGATTGCTTTGGAAACTTATAAGGGGTTGGTGGTATATTCCCATGGCCAAACGAATAGAATGCTTTCTGTTGTGGATTGGGTAGGTTTAGAAATGGGACTGATCTTTTGTTCACATGTTGCTTTCAATTTCTTTTTCTTTTCTTCCCATCTTTTTCTTTAATCTTGCTTGTAGAACTATCACATGGATTAGATTCTGTTTTCTTTTCCCAGAAGTCTTTTTCTTCTTTTTATTACTACTAGAGTGGTTTTAGCTATTATTCTCATTTAAAATAACCGAGATTGTGAGATGAAGAACATGTAGAAACCCTTCAACTCAAGTGAATGGGGGAAAAGGGAAGATTCCTTTTTAACATTAAAATTCTGACAGTCCTTAATCTTGGAGTTAATAATTAGGATTCAAGAGAGTAACCATGTTCATCAGAACACAATGAGTCAAGTTCACTGAATTGTTGTATGAGGAGCCCCTTTGAACCATATGAAAGAAACTGAAATATTGTGGTTCTATAATAGGCATAATATAAAGGCCTGTGTTGACCTTGACACCTCCATTAGCATGGTCTTGAGGCACGTGGGCTACAATGATCTATGTCCTATAACTTCTCTGGATACCAATGCCTGTTAAATCTGCATCTGCTGATGGTGTCAAATTTTAAATTAAGTGCTAGGATTGTTGACCCAGGTTGTACACAGCTTGGATGCTGTACAATTTCGATGGAGCTAGTTGATTTTGACCCCCTCTGTCTTGGGGAAAGACTATTTAGTTTGTCTCTGTTACACCCTAACAGTCCAAGGGAATTGATTACTGTAGTCATTGATGTTAATCCTAATCTTTATGGAACATTTTCTTCTGATCCATGTGTAATTCACCAATAATTGGATCTTGCTGCGTGTATTATAATAATGAAGACTCTGCAACTTTGCATTACCTTTGGCTTTCTTATTGTAGCTCGATCTAACCGAGACTTACTGTTTGATTTTATTTCATTTATTTTCAGGAACAAGATAAATATCATAGAAGCCGGTGCCTTAGAACCAATCATTGGCTTCCTTCAGTCCGAGGATCCAACTCTACAGGAGCATGCAATTGCGGCTTTGATCACCCTTTCTGCATCATCTGTGAACAAACCAATCATCAGTGCATCTGGTGCCATCCCACTTCTTGTCGAAACTCTAAGACATGGGAGCTCACAAGCAAAATCTGATGCTGTAATGGCCCTTTACAACCTATCGACACATCCAGAAAATGTTAGCCTGATTCTTCAAACAGATCCAATACCTTCCTTAGTTAATTTGCTTAAATCCTGTAAGAAGTCTTCGAAAACGGCGGAAAGATGTACTGGTTTAATAGAATTGTTGGTAGGTTTTGATGAGGGAAGAACGGTACTGACATCTGAAGAGGGGGGAATACTTGCAGTAGTAGAAGTGCTTGAAAGTGGATCACTTCAAAGCCGGGAGCAGGCTGTTGGAACACTTTTGACAATGTGTCAGAGTGATCGTTGCAAGTATCGAGAACCGATTCTTAGAGAAGGTGTTATCCCAGGACTTCTTGAGCTCACAGTTCAAGGAACACCCAAGTCTCAGTCGAAAGCACAAACCCTTTTGCGTTTGCTGAGAGACAATCCTTATCCACGGTCTGAGCTTCAACCTGATACACTCGAGAATATAGTGTGCAATATTATATCTCGGATTGATGGGGAGGAGCAAACAGGAAAAGCAAAGCAGATGCTAGCGGAGATGGTGCAAGTTAGCATGGAGCAGAGTTTAAAACACTTACAGCAACGGGCACTGGTATGCACTCCAGCTGATCTGACTATTAGTAATTGTGCTTCTGAAGTTTCATTGAAATGATTGTGTTAATGTATTGTACTTTGTGATTGAGGTTACCCTACATTGGTCAGTGTGTGAGATCAAATTGTCCATAGAAAAACAAAACCCGAAAAACGTATAGTACTAAATGCCAGTCCAGGCCTTTGTTGTGGGTACGGGGTGACTGGTAAGTGTTGATAAACTGGAATTATTTTTAGGAGTTAAAATATAGTATTTTCCAGGTTTTTCTACTTTGTTTTATACCGTGTTGTTGAAAGTTGTATGAGAAGTAAAGGTTTTTGTCTATACTTCTAATTGATATTCTTGAAGTAAGTAAACTTCTTGTAGGATTCATGTGGTGTAATTATCAGGATAAAGATGCTGATTATCTCATTTTCCTGATGGGAAACTTTATTTGATAGTACAGTTAAGAAGGAAAGAATTGCCAAAACTTTAGGGTGCGTTTGATTGGCAAAATTTGCCATGGAAAATCCATATTTTCCACCCATTTTCCATCTTTTGCGCTGTTTGATTGGTAAAATTTTCCATGGAAAATTTTTTCCATTTTCCTTGCACGTGAGGTGTTTTCCATGAAAAGTGGGAAAACATTTGCTTGGCTAGGGAGGAGAAGCAATTTTCTTGGCCAAATCATTTCCAAAGCAAGAAACCAAATATTAAGTTGCTCCAAATCAATTTAAATTTATTAATGATTTAGAGCAAAATTATTAATTATTAATTTTTAAGCAAATTATTAAATTTGCTTAAAATTTATAATTTTAAGCAAAATTATTAATTTTTAAGTTGGCAAAATTATTAATTTTTAAGTTGGCAAAATAATTTTTCGGCAAAATTTTTAATTTTTAAGCAAATTTAAGTTGCTCTAAATCATTAAAAGTAAATTTAATATAGTTAGATAAGTTAGTCCATTGTGTTTATTCAAAATATAGGACATTTTATTTTAGTTTACGTAAGTGTAAATCGTAGGCCTCATGAGAATGCTACTATTTAACTCACTTTTAGTTACTTTTTAACAAACCCATATGCTTGTGGTAATTCAACGTACAATATAATTTTTTCAAAATTTGTATTAGATTATATAAAATATATGGTGGAAATATGCATAAAAAATAGTAAATTATAATTTAACAATTGTCAATAGTAAACTTTCAATTTTTCTCTCCAATATTTTAGTCATGGAAAATGTGATAATTTCCCTAGAAAATAGTTGCTATCAAATAACAAAAGTTGAAAAATAATACATTTTTCATGGAAAATAAAGACAATCAAACACCAAAAGTTGGAAAATTACAACATTTTCTAGGCTGAATTTTCATCCAATCAAACGCACTACATTTACAATTCCCTGGAAAATATTTTCTTGGCAAATCATTTCCCTGGAAAACATTTTCTTTCCACCCATTTTCCATGCTTCCAATCAAACACAGCCTTAGTTTAAAAGTTTTTCTTTTTATCTTGTTTGTGGGAATTTGTGCTCGTATAAGTGAGTTCATTTAGACGTGATATGACTAATGAAGGCTATAAATGTGACATCAAAAATTATCTTCAAATGTTCTTGCAAATGGACATGTTTGAAATAAATATACATGGAAATGCGTATGAATGTGCTAGACGGTGTAAAAGCTCCACTTGTTGAATTCAATTGTAAAACCGGAAAAAGTATATCCTAAAAGATTTGAACTATCCATGATTTGCTCGATAATTCAAGATTGGTAGGCTTGAATTTGATTAGACATTTCTAAGTTTGTTTGTGTGCTGCTTTGAGTGTCAAATTTTTGTTCTTCAACTTGACTTGGGAGTCATTTTTTTCATGTCATTATAGCGGCATAACATACTTTCTTGATTTGGCCTAACTTGTTTGGCATATTACTTGCCGACATTTCCGGCGTGCTTGGGAGTTTTGGAGTACCAGTTTTGAGCGTTTGTGAGTGGAGCAGCTTTTGGTGATTTTTGGTAGGGGTTTTTTAAACGATTCAACCTATACTTGAGAGTTAATTATCTAATCGTTTTAAATTTTTTTTAAAAGAATTAAATTATATATATGACTATATATATTTAAAAATTAACTTAAATTTTAAAAATTATATATATCCACATATCATTGAAAATATAAAATTAAATTTATGTTTTTGCATGTGTTTTTTTCTCTTGTACATGTTTTTTTATTTTTATAAATTAAGTTTATGGTAGTTTTGAAAATAATTGTTTGAAAGTGGATAAAATTGGAAGAAATTTTAAAGAACGGCAAAAAACTACTGATTTAGGGGGTTGGGAGATATACTTCATGTTAGACTACATTGGTTTTTGGCAGTTTAGATCTCAAAAGAAGTAGTTTAGTCTCCTTTTATGTGCATCAAGGATTTGTAGATCTGGAGGGGAACTCTCCCAAAGTGCTTTAAAAAACTAACAAACATTGGTTTTCTCAATCTTTCATAAATGGCACCACTCAAGAATAGTGTTAAAAAAACTCCCAAGCACGCCCTTAGTTTATTGGAAGCCATCCGCTCTTGTTATTTTGCAATTGCAAGTGCAAGTGGAATGCACATTTGACTCGCAACATTGAACATAATTGAATGATTTTAACTAGTGTAGTACTCGTGTAATCACAAAAAATAATTTCGATAGTTATCTATGAAATTTAATTAATTATGTTAAAAATAAACACTAAATCTTAATTAGTATTAAACTCATACATACATTGACCAAAACGAAGATAAGATTAATTAATTAATTAAATTAAATTAATTAAGTATTTAAAATATGGGTAATGTTATTCATAGTCACTTACTACTAGTAGTCATCTTATGTGGCACTACTCAATTGGATGAATTATTCATAATTAATGACTATAAATATATTACTCAATTAGAGTAAATAATTTATCTAATTGAGTAATGTCACGTAAGATGACTACTGGTAATGAGCGCCTATGAATAATATTATTCTTAAAATATAGATAATTAAATTTAAAACGCATTGAAAAATTAATTTTTACAATGATAATAAAACTTTGAAAATATGAATTTTGAATTATTTTTCTTTCATTTTGCATTGATTGTTTTCCATAATAATCTTGAAAATATAATATCTTAAATGTGATATCCTAAATTTTAATTAGCATTGAAAAATCCATGCATATCTTGACAAAAATGAAGATAAGATTAATTAATTAATTAAATTAAATTATTTAAGTATTTAAACTATGGATAATTAAATTAAAATGCATTGGAAAATTAATTTTTTCAATAATAACAAAACTTTAAAAATATAGATTTGGACTTATTTTTCTTTCAATGTGTATTGATTGTTTTCCATAATAATCTTGAAAATGCGATCTCTTAAATCTTAATTAGTATTGAAAAATTCATGTATTTTTTTTTTACCAAAATAAATATAAGATTAATTAATTAAATATTTAAAATATAGATAATTAAATTAAAATGTATTGGATAATTAATTTTTGTAATGATGACAAAACTAAATTAATTTTTGTAATGATAACTAAATTAGAAGATAGATTGAAGGACTCTAATTGAAAAAATAAAAAAATCAGACGATTATTAAATGTAGTATTATGAATGAATATTTAATAGTTACTTAAAAAATCCATTTTTAGAAATTGAGAAAAAAAAAAACAAAAATTTTAAATAAAAAAATACATTTGGACTGAAAAATAGATTTTGGCGACACTTCTATTTATATATATATATAGATATAGATATAGATTATAGGTTATCGATGCTACTAGTGGTTATTCCTTTATTCTCCTTGAAGTACAGGACGTGGAACCTATCAACTAAATCCCCTGTTTTTAGCAGCAGTAACCAAATTGTAGTTTGGTTTTATTAACCATATTTCTTGAAATAACATCCCAACTAGTTTGGTAACGATTACTGTCTAAGGTTTGATGCAAGCACTTTTGTGAAAGACAAAATTTCACAGTCCCCACCATTTCCAGAAGTGACAATGACAATATTTATGAAACCTTAAAAACTTCCAGCCATTTGGATCCTTGTATGGACCCATGGCAGCACATTGTCGTGCAGACAGCAGAAGTCAGTCATCAAATCGGGATTTTAGCAAAATATAATCAAGAAAACGAACAAAGAATTTAGGTAGTTTCGATACAACTTGGAGTTTACTACTAAATGGAAAAGAGAGAATACAAAAAAGAGTATTACGGGTTAATACCTAAATTCAAGTTCCTTGTCAAATACATAATATGAGATAATCTATACAAATTCTAAAAGGCATTAAAATAGATAAATAATTTTGGATTATTTTATCTTCATATATTACAATTTTGGACTATTTTATTCCTCCTACATTAAATTAAAAAATCCAAAAATCTTTCGTCTCCCAGACTATTTTATCCTCCAATATTAAATTAAAAAATCCAAAACACTTTCATCTCCCACCATTTATCTTCAGTTTTTTCCCCCGTTGCAGAATACAAATGATCATATGATGATTCCAAAAACCTTTCATTTTCTACTATTGTTTGGAGCCTTTGGACAACTTAACTTCATTTTTTTTAACTGCAGAAGACAAATGGTCATATGATAATTATGTAATTTCTAAATATGTATTTACGATCATAAAAATAGGACTATATCACATTTACAATAAATTATTTATGTATTTACGATAATTATGTAATTCCTAAATATGTATTTACTCTCATATATTACATTTTTGGATTATTTTACTCTCCCATATCTAATCTATACTACATCTACAATGTTCTAAAAGTGAGAAACTTTTTAAAACTATTTTATCCTTACAAAAAATTTTAAAATTGCATATTCACTTTTAGTATTCATTAATTAATGTATAATTATTTTTTAGTATTTTATTTAGGATAAATATCATTGGGGGTTCCGAACCTTTGAACCTTGTGACGATGAGGTTTCGAACGTTCAATCACTAGCACCCGGGTCCTTAACTTTTAAAAAACTCGCGATTAATGTCTTTTTGTTAAAAAAAACTGTTTGTTTGACCGTTAAATGGTCAAAAATTTCTTTAAATGACTAAATTACCCTTTTTAGAATTTAAAAAAAAAAAAGAAAATAAAGAAAAAATTGCAATCAACTCCCTTCCACACTTCTTCTTCTCCAATCAACCCCCTCCTCAATTTTTTCTTTACCAATCAACCTCCAACCAACAAAATATAAAATTACAACTCATCCAACCACCAACCACCACCCACCGGAAAACACCACATTCCGACAAAGCCAATTCTAACAGCCTCAATTCTAACAACCTTAATTCCATTTCAAATGATCATTTCCAATTTTGCATAATTTGCAATTTCTCTTACAAAAAGCTATAATTTGCTGTTATGGCCCAAATCGAAAAACCCAGAAGGCGAGAAAGAGCTTAGCAATGGCGGACCCAACCATAGCGACGGGAAATACCACCACCAACTTCAATCCTAATCCGACTTTACCCAAATCCGACTCAACCCGAACCCGATAAGCAGATTTCAAGATTCTCGTAGCCCGTTGTTTTTTCAAATATGGACATGGTATCAAAGCGGTCTCGTTGTTTTGCCAAATATGGACATGGTATCAGAGCGGTTCCGCCGGTGCTACACCGCATTTGACGTTTGTTGAAATCCTTATACCTTCACCCGCCAGTGCAGACCACGGAATGGAACGAGCATTTTAAGATCTCGTTAACTCATCCTGTATTGTAGATGGAAAGTGAAAGATAATGATGTGTTTGCGGATCTAATCGGCGTCGCCACCGTCTTCGCCAAGAGGATCGCCGCCGGCCAGGTTAGTGAAGGAGAGTTATTTCCCATTGCACCATGGGAGAAAGCTAACATTGTATCAAGATGCGCATGTGATGAACGGAATGCTGCCGGAGATAGATTTGGATGAGAAACGGATTTTTGAGCACGCGATCTTAGAAGCCCACCATGTAGTATATGTAGTAGGATGATCTTAAAGGGTTGAATGTTTGCAGATTGTAGCAGAAGATGAAGGGTTTTGGAATTGGAAAAATGGGAGAGGGGTCGATTGGAGAATAAGAAGTGGGAGGGGGTTGATTGCAATTATTTTAATTTTAATTCAAAAAGAATAATTTTGTCATTTTAAGTAAAATTTGAACATTTAACGGTCAAACTAACAGTTTTTTTTAGCAGAAGGAATTTGCTTGCGTATTTTTTAAAAAGTTAAGGATCTGGAGGTTAGAAATGAAAGGTTCGGGACCCCATCGTCACAAGGTTCAAAGGTTCATGACCCCTAGTGCTATTTACCTTTTATTTATTACTCTTTTATTGTTCATCATTATTGTACATTTTATTTTCAACAATTTATTAGATGTACAATTAAATTTTTTAAACATTTAATCTATTAAATTAAATATAAAGGTGAAAAGATGATTTCAAATTTTATTTTATTTTTGCATTATGTAGATGAAAGGAATGAGAAATGAGTTTCAACCACAAAAAAAAAAAAAAAAAAAAAAAAAAAAAGAATGAGAAAAGTTGTAACTTTGTTTATTATTACATTAAAATTCAAATCATGGTTGTCAAAACTGTAATGGATACTAAAAGATTATTTTTAATATATTACATTACAGTGATTATAAGCATGTTTGGTTCAGTTTTTTTAAATTTTTTTTTCTCAAGTTCATTTTCAACAACATATTTTGTGGAACATACAACTTTTATCAATTTTTCAACCACGCATTTTACTTTTTTTTAAAATTTTTTAAATCCCACCAAACATATACCATAGTTTAGAACTAACGTATGAAACTTTTTTCATTTTTAATTTAATTTAATTTAATTAATATGTATAGAATGTTGTTTTCATCTTACTTATGTACTTCAACAATATTCTCACAACATATGCAAGTATTGATACTTATTTAATTTTTGTTTCTTACTTACATTTATGACGTTTTCATTTACGTCGCCAAATCATACACGTCTAATGAAAAGAGAACATAAACAAAGAATATTATTCACAAGGAACTACTACTCCAACAAATGTACAATATTATGTAATCAATCATTACATTTTCTTACAATAAAATTAGTAATTATTAATTTTATTCTTCGTAAAATACATTCGTGTAGATCATTAATTCCATAAGATTTGAATCATCAAATTTTAAGTCACCAAATAGTTGTCACAGGGTCCAAATTATTGTTGATATTATTATCATATAAAACTCATCTCTGATTGCAATTGTACTTACTTTAATGCAATTATCTTTTAATATTTATTTATTATTCTTTTATTGTTCATTATTATCGTACATTAAATTTTTAATAATTAAAATTTGTAAATATTTAATATATTAAATTAAAAATGAATGTGAAAACATGTCTCAATTTTTTTTTTTTTTTTTTTTTTTTTTTGCATTACGTATGTGAAATAAATGAGAAATATATGTAAAAAGAATGAATGAAAAAATTGTAATTTTTTTTGGGAAAATTGCCAATAAGTCATCTCCACATGACTTGTTTCAAATTAGGTCAAAACTTTTTTTTAAATTGTGATTAAGTCATACTTCACATCAATATTTTATATTAATTCCAAAATCACCCATTTTAACCATATTTTTCATTGACACAATCTTCCAACTTCACAAACCTCATCCACCTCCGGCGACAACCGTCTCCACCTCCGGCAACCACCTCCGGCGACCTCCGGCAACCACCTCCGGCGACCACCAGCGATCACCTCCGGCAACCTCCGCGACAGCCGCTTCCACCTCCGGCAACCTCCGGCAAGTGCTTCTACGGCGCAGTGTCACTTTTTAGGCAGTTTTTTGGTGAAGATTTTGGATCAATTTCCAGTTGGGGATTGAATGTTGTTAGCTGTGAAACAACAAAAGTAAATGACAAGCTACTTCATAGAATCCAGATTGAGGTAACAAATTAACGTAGGAATATTGTTATTAATTTCTTTGTTTTAATCTTAATTCTTGTATTTGATTATTTTTTCAGGCTAGTGATCTAACAGCTAACATTGATCTATCCGTGCTGCAAGAGAGACTGACCAATATGATTAACCTGCGTTGAGTATTTTAGCAGTTATGTAAACAATGAGCATTTTCCAGTTATGTAAACAATGATGTAACATCTGTTGTTGATACTGTATTATAGAATAGCAACTTGATATTGTATTAAGTTGGTCATTAGATTATTTCTTTGTGTTGTTAATTAGTTATGAAAGTTGTTTGATATTGTATTATACAAAACAGTATCACAACAGAAATGGGCATAGAATGCTGTAAATATGAATTTGAATGCTGTAAATATGAACTTGAATACTCCACTATTTTATGTAAATAGGAGCTTGAATGCTCCACCATCTAATTGTTGTAAATAGGAGCTTGAATGTTCTATCATCTAATGTTTAGTCATGGTATGTTATTTGATACTGTATTATACAAAACAGTATCACAATATAAATGGACATAGAATTGTTGTAAATAGGAGCTTGAATGTTCCACCATCTAATGTTTGAATGTATTAGTTTTAATCCATGATACTATTTTAATGTCTTAGTTTTAATCTATGATACTGTTTAATTATGACAAGGTTTAATAGATTGAAACTTTGTCATAATATTTCACTATCATTTGAAACATGTTTGAATCCTGTGATACTGTTTGAATATATGTGATTTTTGATACTGTTTAATTATGGCAAGGTTTGAACCTGTGATATTGTTTGAATGTCTTAGTTTTAATCTATGATACTGTTTTGTTTAGGTAATTAATAGATTTTGATACCGTTTTAATCCATGATACTACTTTAATCATGTGATACTGTTTGAATCTATGTGATCTTTGATATTGTTTAATTATGGCAAGGTTTGAACCTGTGATACTGTTTAAATGTCTTAGTTTTAATCCATGATAATGTTGTGTTTAGGTAATGTGCATTAATATAAATTGATAATGTTTTAATCCATGTTTTAATATATGACTAATTAAACAGTATCAAACAAAATATATGACTAATTAAACAGTATCAAAGATAAAAGCATGATATCATAGTCATGTGTGTTGTTTGATACTGTATTATGCAAAACAGTATCACAAAAAACAGTATCACAATAGAAATGATCATAGAATTTGCACACGTGCTCAGAATTTTTTTCATAATATGTTTTCGGAATGGTCTCGACGAGACGGTCAAGACCAGCCGCTTTGCTGCTGCCTATGATGGATTTTACCCGTTTGAAGTCGTCTATTTAGCTTAAAATGGCAATCTTTAATTTTTTTTTTCAAAACAGTATCACAAATTCTTTAAAACAGTATCAGGGATAAATGTTCATCCTTTTGTTGCAAATTAAAGCTCTTCCAAGGTATTTGAGTCTCTTAAAAGCAAACACATACTTCAAATCAATGCTAAAATGAAGAAAGAAGAACTTATAATCATTCTCAAGTTAATGGGAAGTCATGCAAAGGGTTCTCATCTAAAACTATAAACAATGTTTCTAATTTTTCACTTGAATTTGAATATGTTTGAGATTCAATTAGTACATAGATTCTCATTGGATAGATAAGTATAAATTTATAAGGTGTTTAATGGTAGGTAGAAGAATTAATCAGTAGAGAATAAACAAGAGAATACTATTGTTCTTAAAATGTTTCATTAGTAGTACAAAATCATAGATTTAACAGTATCACAACAAAACAGTATCACAACAAAACAGTATCACCGCAAAACAGTATCACCACTCAAAATCCGCGTTTTTTACAATTAAGGGTAGGTTGGTCTTTTAGCTCTAAAATATGATTTTAATTGAATTAAGTTTTGAGCATATGACTTTAGAGCCCATAAGTGCCCAAACAGTGACCGGCCATGAATTTACCCATTTTTTTTTTAATTACCACATTAAAATTCAAATCATAGTTGCCAAAACTAAAATAGAAATGAAAATATTATTTTTAATACATTGGATTACAGTGATTTAAAACTTTGTTAATTTTTAATTTAATTTAATTTATAACTATATTATATATACTTAACAAAAAGAGAATATACATAAATAACATTGTTTACAATGAGTACTATTCAACAGATGTACGATATTATATAATCAATCATTACATTATCTCACAATAAAATTAATAATTATTATTTTTTCCCTTAAAATACAACCATAAAGATCTCTATAATACATCATTTTATACGATTTGATATCAATAGTTCGTCAATCTTCAAAGTTCAAATCACCAAAAACTCTTCACTGAGTTCAAGTTACGTATTATTCATATTACCACTATATAAAACTCATATTTGATTGCAATTGTATTTCTATGAATGTATATAAAATATCAACATCGAACAATACAATACATGTTATCAATAACCGTACTTTTTATCTTTATTTCAATTGCTACTTTAACATTTTAAATTAACAATTAAAAAATATAAATTTTAAAAATATAAAAATTGACAATATGATTACAAAATCACGTACAACGCACGGATGTCTAACTAGTAGTATACAAAAGATAATGCTAAGTATGTAAGGTAAAATTTTCACTTACCACAAAAAATAAAAATAAAAATAAAAATCAAGTGTCACTAAAAGATAGCACGTGACTATCTATGAAATCACAATACAACGATTGCTTTCAAACCCCACTCGTGTGAATGTGGAATCAAAATCAGTTTTCAACATTCATTAAAAATTAATATTTTTATAATTTACCTCATTTTATAATTTTTAACTTCATTTTCATTTAATATTATTATTTCTATTTTCTCACTTGAAAACAATATTTTTACACATATAACATATTATTTTTGTGCAGAGCTCTGCGACGCTCCAACTCAACTCAAACATCCACCCAACCAAACCCTAACGCCACCCATCGCTAATGTCAAGGAAGTGAGCCGTCGTGCCGCTCAACTCTACTACCGCCAGTAACAAAGCTAACACCGTTGACCACCACTCACACATCCACTTTCAAAATAATTGTCACCACTTTCTCCAACTTTTTGCTACTCCACCATCGCTACCATCGAATCATCTCCACTACCATTTAAGCAGCCAACACCACTACTCACATGATCGTTAGATCTTCATGCCAACACTTAGCCAGTTGCGAACTCCATATCTCGACTACAAGTAGGTTCATATTTCATATTTAGAAGAAAAAGAAAAATATTGTAGTTTAAGACGGCGACAACTGGCATCACAAGATCTCCAGTTCTCCACGATCTCAGTGGCGTTGCAAAAATCTGCGTGACAGTCATAGATCATCGTGATGGTGGGGTGGTGCTATCGCGAGATCATTGCAATGGTGGTTGGCAGTTGACGGCGACAGAGACGTAAGTCATCAGAGGTGGTTGAAGAGAGATAATTACAATCAATTTCTTGTAGTTTGGGTTTGGAATGGTAAATAAATATTTTTTAAAAAATAATCGCTTTCTATCCAAACATATTCTCTCTCTTTTCTATAACACTTTTTTCTCTTCCAAACTATATTATTTCTCCACATTATAACCATCTAATGTAATCAAATTTTAAAATTACAGAATCAAATTAAATCTCAATTCAAAAATAAAATAAAATGCATCATTATAACAATACTTAGATAACAAAATATGAAAATAAATGGAGTTTCAAAAAATAAGACGGTTTGAAATTTGAAAAATAGATAATAATAAATTATATTACCAAGTGTAACTTGAAAATTGTTTCAAATCATCAGTAACAATATGGAGTAACTGCAGTAATAAACATTGTTTGACACCATTCAAAATTAGGCAGAAAGAAAATGGATTAATCAAATGTGAGATTTTTACATAATCCCAAAACAAGATAATATATGCGATGAAACTAATATTAACAAAGAATATTGAGAAATAATTATGAAATCTGGATTAAAATTGGAAATAATACATTCATAAAATGTGCTCTGAAAATCGAATGCATTTTCAAAGACTAACAAAAAATAAGAAAAAAAGAATCAATAGAGTTTAAAATTTTTCCTCAGCATTGAACAAAAAGAGAAAATAAAGTAGGAAACGTGTTGCAGTGAAAGTCCCCAAGTGTAGATGTTTGGAAACTTTCGAAATTTACTCAATTAGATATGGAATATATGTTTTAGTCCCTGAAATTGGCTTTTTTGCACAAATAGTCCCTATCTTTTTACTGCGGGTTGAAGACCTATCGTTTAATTTTTTGCAGTTTAGCCCCTATTTCAAACGTTTTTTTGCGACAATGGTCCATTCTGTCCATTTCTGTTAGATTTAACAGTTAGTTCTTGCTTTTTGCACAAATGGTCCCCGCGTACATTCCACACTCTTCATTTCATAAGAATATTTTTGACATTTTACTGCTCATAAATAAATATTTACAACAGAGATCATAAACTTAAAAGAAAAAAAAGAAAAGAAAATAATTATAAAAAAATACTCTTCTTCCCCACGCCACCCCACGCCACTGATTCTCTTGCTTGCACCACCACCGCATGTTTTCTGTCGCAAGAAAGTACGAAATCGAGCCATCAACACTCGGGCTGACCCACCATCTCCTTGTAAGTAGAATGCCTAACCTTGTTGTTTGAATCAGATACAACGGCTGGCACCGCCTCAGCCTCCACCACCTCCTCCTCATCCACCTCCACATCCACTTCTACCAGACTCATCAAAACTTGTTTGTCGGTGGTGGTGGTTCATTGCCCCGAATTCTCACTGATGCTTTTGACACTTATGGTGGAGCCGATGGGTCAAACTACTCGTGGCGTTATAACGCCTGGATTGATTGGCTCTTTCAATTGTGGCATAAAATCCAATTCCTCAATATCTTCTACCCCCATGTTCAAATCTAATTTAGGTTTCATTCCTTTCGAATTTTGGGCGGTAGAACACCATAGAACAGGAAGAGCAACAGACTCAGCCAGGGTGGTTACAATTGAACCCAGCCCACATTTAAGTGGAATAAGATTTGGGACAGGAAGAAGCTGGAGAACACCATTTGCGTTATGGGCAAAACCAATAATGGCTAAATTCTTGGCCGGCGAATTTGTTACCTGATAGGGAAGAGACATCCCCTGAAGACAAGCCCTGGCCCTTTTCACTCACGCCAGAATTTTCACTCAGCCCCTCATACTCTAAGGCACGCCGAAGCTTTCACTCACGCCGGAATTTTCTTGTGCAGCCTCCGGCTTTAGAGCTATTGGCCTGTACCTAGACATGATTTCAACATTCTTGCTGTGTTATAAGGATTCAAAGTTCTGGTCATTTTCAAAAAACTTGCTTCAACTGTGTCTCCTTGAATTATCAAGCTTCTAGGCCATTCCATAGGTTGTTCGGGCCCTCCGTTCTCCAGAAATGCAACGTCAAAGGGCCGGTTTTCTCTTTGTCGTCGCCGACATATTTAAAAAACGGTGGGGTGGGGTGGGGTGGGGTGGGGTGGAGAAGAAGAGTATTTTTTTATAATTATTTTCTTTTTTTTTTTCTCTTAAGTTTAGGATCTTTATTGCAAATTTTTATTTATGAACAGTAAAATGTCAAAAATACCCATATGAAATGAATAGTGTGAAATGCACATGGGGACTATTTCTGTAAAAAGTAAGAACTAACGGTTAACTCTAAAGAAAATAGACGGAAAGGACCATTGTCGCCAAAAACGTTTGAAATAGGGGCTAAATTGTCAAAAATAAAATAATAGGTCCTCAACTCGCAGTAAGTACAAAAGATAGGGACCATTTGTGCAAAAAAAAACCCCTGAACAGATCTCCAGTCACTCCTCTGCCAACTCGTATGTTATCTGCACACTAGGACAATCATTAGGCACCAAGATCTCCGGAGAAAAAGAGTCCGACGATTGTTGACACTTCGACGATCAAGTCAACAGCCGGTATATGGATGATACACGGGGGGGCGGAAATAACGGGGTGTGGGAGAGACAAGCAGGCAGAGATTTGAGCAGAGTTTAGGGTGGGATTCTTAAGCGTAAAAGAGTGCGTACCTTGAAATAACCGGAGACGTTGTATTTATAGCGCAAGAGTTCTAATTGATTTAGGAAACAAATCAATTTGATACCCAATCGGATCCTCCTTCCTTATGTGATAGAGATCATCCCTTACCCAGGCAATCTCCGAGATTATCTTCCTTCTTTGAGTTTATCACGTTGCATGATTTTAGGAGATTATGATTCGGTTTCGTTGTGAGGATTCGTGCGCCAAATCAACGCAATCTTTTCTTAATTACATCTCTGGTCATTCTGGTATATCATGCTGCATGCTAGTTATAATTGATACGAAGCCTGGCGAGGCCCTATGGATCGGCCGTGAGTGTTGAGGCCCTTCATGAGCCCTACAAAATTCTGGCTGCCAAAGGCCAAGACGTGCGATGGCCTTCGGGGCGCTTTATCAGAACTTCTGAGGCCCTAGCAGGGCCCAGCTGAGGTTCTTGATGGGCCTTGGACAAGGCCCCTTGCTGGGCCTAGATGGGACCCTTGCTGACGTGGAAGCCATATCAGAATCGTATGGCAACAATAATAAAATGGATATAATTATTTTAATGATATAATAAATATGAATAAAAATAAGTATTAGTGAATGAAAAAATAAAGACTAATATATTTCACAAAATAAATGTAGAGAAAGTGGAGGTCCTAATTTTTCAATATTTTTCATAGTGGCCCAAATGATGTTAATTTCATTTGTAGGTGGGAAGTTGGCCCAAATGGTCTTTAACTTTTCATTTTTTGCAAGTGGTCTTGAACTTATCCATTTAGGTGGACAATTAGTTTTTTTGAACACATTCTGTTAAAAATCTCCATTAGTTTCGCGAGTAGATTAAAATCTCCTTTTATTTTCCTTTATTAGAGGAGGTAAAATTGTCACTCTGCACTTTTTTTCTTTCTTTCTTTCATCTTCCATACTAGGCAGCCCCCAGATGCCACCAAGAATCGAACCAGAAAGTAAGTTCTTGCTAACACATAATCATGTTAGCGTCGTGCAATTTGCGTATGTGTTTGGAATTTTGCTTGTGAAATTATTCTACAGTATCAAGAGTTTCTTTATGGGTCCTCTCTTGCACATTTCTAGTGTATCGGACCGGTGAGATAGTTCTCAGAGACATCTATATAATAGAAATTGGCCCACCAGCCGAGCTTCTCTGACAGTTGACCAGTGAGCTTATTAGTGTGAAGAGACACGTTCACCAGCTTCTTGAACTCATCCAACTCAGCTTGCAATTCACCTGTAAACTCATTTTTAAACAATTGCAGGCTTACTTGCTGATTCAAGAATCTAATTTCAGAAAGATCACCATTCAAATAATTAGTTGAAGCATCAAAATATTCAAGACTTGTTAAATTGCCTAAATTGCCAAACCCAACAGGCAATTTCCTGGTCAATTCATTTAAGTAAAGCTCATGTTGCTATAGTTCCCAATCAAATGGATTGTCTTCGAGGCTTAACACAGCAAGATTTATCATAATTTCAAGAGAATTCCATGGAAAACTTCTTGAAAATCCACTCTTATTAGCGTATAAATAAAACAATCCACTTATTGATGAAATTTTGGGAATGATCCTGAGCAAAAATTATTGCCCAAGTCTAAATATTTGAGTCCAGTACAATTTTTCAATTCATCTGTGACTCGGCCATACAGTGAGTTGAACCCGAGGGAGAGCTTTTCCAATGACGGAAGCTTGGATACGAAATCAAAATGAATTAAATCCGTCAAATTCTAATTGGAGAGTGACGATTTTACCCCTCCAATAAAAACAAATAAAAGGAGATTTCAACTCACTCGTGAAACTAACGGAGATTTTTAACAGAATCTATTCAAAAAGACTAATTGCCACCTAAATGAATAGGTTCGAGACTACTTTTTTAAAAATAAAAAATTATGGACTATTTGCGCACTAAAAACATACATTATGAATCATTTATGTCAATTTCCATTTGTAGGCCGACATATGAGTTTATAAGTAAGATTGAATAATGTGAGGGTTCTTGGAAAACAATATTGAAGTCTATGTAGCTTTAGATTTTTTGACGTGGCCAAGAGAGGAAAATTATACTTATACTTACTTTTTAGAAATAATATAATATTTTAAATATTATCATTTAATCTTAGAAATATTGAATATTATTTTATATATTATAATATATTAAATTATAATAATTTGATAAATATAGAAATCAGTTTTATTAACGTTTCTACAATTTAGCTCTAAAAAACCATGATAAATTCGTAAATTGCAGTCATTTTCTTTTGTGATAATTTCACCCTATACCTACAAAATATAAAATAATTTAAAAAATACTATTTAACTTTTTTTATTCTAAAAATACTGTTTTTTATTTTTATAACACTTGTTGTTACATTTGTTATGTTTGTTAATAACAAATGTAACACATTTATTATAACTAAAATAACAAATGTAACAACAAGTGTTACAAAAATAAAAAAATAGTATTTTTAGAATAAAAAAAACATGATAGTATTTTAAAAAATAGTTTATTTATTGTGGTTATTTCTGAAAAAATCCCTTTTCTTTTTTTTTCGAATAGAGCCCAAAACCACACGTGTCTTTGGTATAACCAATTTTTTTCTACATTCTGTAATTGCGAAAATCCTAAAACATATTGAACTCCATTGTGACAAATGGTATGTAATATGAAGTAATACAAATGTTATGTATCATGAAGTGCTGTAAATGTTATTATTATGAGTGATATAGTTTATAAACTAGTTTATTTGACCAAAAAATTTGTTTTGGTAACCTGACATTTATTACTATTCTTGGTCAAATAAACCATTTTGATCAAAAAAACTAGTTTATAAACTCTACCAAACAAGTTCTAAGTATAGTATAGATAGAATTGTCTAAAAAATGATTCTTACTTAATGTGCTAATAATATATTATAGATAGACTATAGATTGTAGATTATAGAAAATTATAATACTTTGAATGCATTTAATTATAAATAGTGTGTTTTGTTCTCCAAAACACATTCTCTATTTTTTAAAAATTAATTTAGAGAGTCATAATTTTAAGAATTAATTCTTTATAAGTAAGAGAATATTATGTTTTAAAAACCTCTTGAAAATGATCTTAAGATGTACGGAGGGTAAATGGAGAGACATATTGAGTTAACTTATAAATGAATCTAATTGATGTAAAATCAAGTATTGGAATCTGAATAGGTTTGAAATTGAATGGGTGGTAAAATGTGAATGTAATAATGGTGAGATGTATATTATAATATAAATACGAACGTAGGGTGAATGCAAATATATATGCATAAAAATATATATAGATACATACATATTTAACTGAGAGTTCAATAATAAATTAAATACGTATTGAAAAAAATTAATGATATTATTTAAATAATTTAAGTATAGTTGAGGTAGAATCATCCAAAAAATGATTCTAACCTCATGTGGTATGTAATATATTATATATAATATGGTAATATTTCTACTTTCCAAGTGAGTTTTCTATAACAGTTTGATCTAATTTAAGGTTTTCTTTTTATGTCACGTACAAAATAAGTAATTTACATATTTTTAATTTTAAGCAAAAAATCGATTATTATAAATAAAATTTTTATGCTTAGCCAGACATGTTCTTCTATTCAATTCGGTATTTATGTGTCGGCTTTATTGAGTTTGTAAATTATTGTTCAATTAATTAATATATTTGAATTTGGGAAGCTACATACGGTAGTTCTAGTATAAATCAAATGCTATAAATATCGTTTGGTAAAGTTTATAAACTAGTTTATTTGACTAAAATAATATATTTGAGCAGGAATAATAAAAAATATCAGACTACTAAATTAAATTTTTTGGTCAAATAAACTAATTTATAAACTCTACCAAACTGGCTCATTTTTTTAGACATTCTATCTATTTACGTGTAAATATTGTAATTGAGGAACAATTTATGTATGGCCATTGATCTCTTGCCCTCCATGTGGGCAAGATAAAGTTCCTACATGCTGATGTGGCAGCATGTGGGCACTTGATGATAAAGTACACTTATAATATGATTTTTTTCATTTTGTGAATGCAAAAATTTGATCTTTGGAAATTTAGTGGGAAAAAAAAAAGAAAAATTAAAAGACACCACTTTCCAAATGAATGCATTTTCATTTCCAAACGATAAAAAATCCAAAAAAGATTTTGAAATCAAATCGACACAAATGAGAGCTAAACTAGGATAGCTCGACTCGATTGAGTACGTTTATAAATAATTTTTGGAAAGTTGTAATATAAAGTTTTATTATTACAAACTCGTATTCATTCTCTCTTTACATGCGAGTTTTTCTAGTTTATTCAATAGGGAAAAAGAAAACTAAAACATTTTTCCCATGTTTAGCGAATCTGGATCCATAAGCCTGCTGGGGAGTTTTTTTTTCACTGGTTTTGACCGATTTTGAATGGTACCGTTTATGAGGGGTTGAATAAATCGGTGCTTGTTAGTTTTTTAGAACACCATTTTTGAGCGGTTTTTAAATCGCTCAAAAATAGTGTAGTGTAATTTAGAGTATATCTCCCAACCCCCCAAATCGGTGGTTTTTGGCCGTTCTTCAAAATTTCTTCCAATTTTATCTTTTTTTAAACAATTATTTTCAAACTTTTCTAAACTTAATATTTGTAAAAATAAAACATATGCACACATAAAAAAAAAAAAAAACATATGCAACAACATAAATTTAATTTTATGTTTTCAATGATAGGTCGATATATAACATTTTCAAAATTAATTTTTTTAATATATGGGCATTTACGTAATTTGATTATTTTAAAAAATTTTAGAATTGCTGGATAATAAACTCACAAGCATAGGTTGGACCGTTTCAAAAGCTGCTACTAAAACCACCCAAAGACACTCCATTCATAAACGCTCATAATCGGTACTTTAAAAAACCCTCTTAATCGGTATTCTGAAACTCCCAAACAGGCTCTTAAAAGTCAAAAGAGCAATCAGAGATACTCGCTAAAAGCCTTGCAAATTTCAATTAATGAAGGATCTGAAAGGAATCCCCAAATAATCTGTTTTGTCCAACAGATAATGCACGGTAATTCAGAATATAAAGGATAACCACTAAAAACTCGGAGGACTGGTTCATCAAAGTCCACTAATAACTGGATAAGATTTTATTTATTTTGGGACTCTAAACAGAATTAGATTTGATCTCTAAAACAAATTGAGATTTTCATCTTAATCTCATTTCTCTAGGTTTTTTCCCCAAAATCTCATTGAAACTAGTAGAAAAGGAAAAAATAAAAATCCCTTTTTTACACTGTTGTATATTTACAAGATCTCGTCTTTACTTTTGAACAATGGCAATCGAAGAAGAGGAGATCTCAAAAATGGAAGAAGGAGTAGACACCACCACCTCAACGGGCCAATCCAACACTAAAGAAGGCTTATGTTCGTCAGCTTCAATTGTAACTCTCGTGCAAAAGGTTAGTGCCCGTTTATAGACATTTTTTCATGTTAATGGTGCCACAAACCCTTGGCTAAAAGTGATATATAAATTGTTTCTCAGGTGATTGCTGAGGTGATTGGCACGTATTTTGTTATATTTGCGGGGTGTGGCTCTGTTGCAGTGAATAAACTGTATGGTGGCACTGTCACATTCCCAGGCATTTGTATTACATGGGGGCTAATTGTGATGGTCATGGTCTACTCGGTAGGTCACATATCTGGGGCTCATTTCAATCCTGCGGTCACCATTACCTTTGCCATCTTCCGTCGTTTTCCATGGAAGGAGGTATCCAAATATAGTTGTGACACGTTTATTATAAGATCAAAAACGAAAATTAAAAATATAAATCTTGTATATCATCTCTCGTACAATATTACTGTAGAGAAAAAAGTACTCATTACCAAAGATATTTTTATTTATTTCATGTAGATGCGGGCATGGGACAAATATGCGAGTATCATTAAAACGTGACGAGAATTGATTTGTCAAAGTTTGAAATATGATTATGATGCCAATTAGATTCACTTTGCTTAAATTACATTGAGCATAATCTTTTTTATGGTTTTGATCGAATAGTAATGGATTTGACAAATCTTTGCATTGTTTAAAGCACTGTTCCAAAAAGCTTGCCTAAACTTTGCCTAGGTGTGAGGTTTGACCTCCACGCCTCACGCTTTGCCCTCACCTTGTCTTTTTTTTGAGCCTAGGCTCGAAAATTTTAAAGTTCGGCTTCCACGCTTAGCCACGTTTTACGCTTTTTAGAACATTTGTTTAAAGAAAGTCAAAATTTCGTGGGTTTTTTAATGTCTTATTCGTCATTAATTATTATGTTATATTTGGTAAATTTGCATTACAATATTGCATTGGACTTATGTTACTTATTAAACAAAAATATTTGGAATTACCTTCGATTTTACTTCTTTGAAATTCAAAATGTTCAAAAATTCATGACTCCGATAGAACAAGTGTTGTATGATTTGCAGGTTCCGTTATATATAATAGCCCAACTAATGGGATCTATCCTTGCAAGTTGCACTTTGGTTATCATGTTTGATGTCACCTCCAAAGCTTACTTTGGCACCTTACCTGTCGGATCAAATGGGCAATCTTTTGCTATAGAAATCATCATTTCCTTTCTCTTGATGTTCGTCATTTCCGGTGTTGCAACAGATAGTAGAGCGGTACGTAACTTCGAAAACAAACATGATGTGTTGGTAAAATAAGTAAAATTTTAACTTATTCTCTTTTTAAAATTTTTGATTTATTTTCTTCTTGAAATGTAGATTGGAGAATTAGCAGGTGTAGCTGTTGGAATGACCATAATGTTGAATGTCCTCGTCGCCGGGTACGTTTATATTTCAACATTGAATTACTTGACAGGATTAGACAATATAAATAAAATTTTAATTTTTTTAATAATGCGTATTACTGAACTTATAGGACCAAATATTTTGACAATATTTTATTTTTAATTATCTATTTAAATGCAAAGATTAAATGATTAAAATATATATACGTATCATCTGCAGGCCGATTTCTGGAGCCTCGATGAACCCAGCAAGAAGCTTAGGCCCAGCCATTGTGAAGCATGTTTATAAAGGAATCTGGGTTTACATATGTGGCCCAATTATTGGGACCATACTTGGAGGATTTGCTTATAACTTAATCAGATTTACGAATAAACCCCTTCGCGAGTTAACTAAAAGTAGTTCATTCCTTAGAACCGTATCCAAAAATAATTCAACTTAGGTTAACCTAATGATGGTACAAATTTGGTATTAATTATTTTCATGGGTCTTTTGTGACAATTATCAAGTATTCAAATTGCAAACGCATTCTTCCTGTGAGTGAGTAATGTTTAAACTTGAAAAAAAAAAGAGGGGTAAATTTGTCTTTTATCATTTTTATCTGTTTAGGTGAAGTGGTAGAAACTTATGTTGGAACGCAAATATATTTACTCGTGTTTTTAAAGTCATTTTTTTTTTCAATTTTTATTATGACTTATTATAGATGTAATGAATTTATTCATTTGAATAAACAAATTATTATGTTGTTTTTTTCGAGTTGTTTTTTGAATTAAGTCCTCGTTTGACCATGCTTAAATTATGGATGGCACTGTAAATATAGACGGAGAACAAACATACAATTTTTTTTGTTGAAAAATGTTAAAGTATCTCGTCCCACTTATGTTAAAATGAAATAAAAAAGGAAGGCAAAAGATTGAGGAAAGAAGAAAATGGAATACATGAATAGGAAATACAATTATGCTGTAAAGACCAAAAAAAAAAAGAATTGGAACGTATGCCACAAAATAATCTGCACAAAACCAGATTTCATGCATCATGAACGCATCAGGAGAAAGACAAAAATGAAAGAGAAGAAGAAAAGACAGGAATGGGGAGAGAAAAGTAGGAGAGGAAAAGACAAGAGCTTGTAAATTTCCTAATTTGAATAACTTGAGCTTTGATAGTGATTTCTATTTTATTTTAATCACGAGTCCACGTTTTTCATTATATCTTATCTTCTACTTATATATATTATTGTAATTTACTATCGCATTTTATTATTTTAATAATGATAATTCGTGGTGGATTGTCGTTGTAGGGTTTTTTTTTTTTTAAAATTAAAAAGAGTTTTCCATGTAATAGATTTTTTGTTTTTATATTATTTTGTATTGCACTTTTCTCATATTTTTACGTCTATTTTCTTATACAAAAATGCGTAAAGTAGATTTATTTTTTTGCAGATGTAATTAGTATATTTGTAAGAAAGAAACAATTTAAGAAATACGGTTAATAATTCAATATTTATTTTTACTTAAAAAGTAAAGACACTCCAATAATTTCGATTAAAAAGAGAAAAACATTCTATTAGTAGAGTGTGTTTGATTGCAAGTAACAAATTTGGGTAGAAAGAAAATAAATTTCATGGAATTGAACTACCAAGAAATTATTAATTGGAAAATAAGACAAATTTTTCAAGAAAAATAAAATCTCCCCCCCAAATAAAAAAAATATTTTCTTTGAAAACAAGGAAAATGTGGCCAAAACAAGGAAAATGAGAAAAAAATTTATATGGAAAAAAAAAGGTTGCAATCAAACAAAACAAGGAAAATAGGTGAGAAAATATTTTTTTTTATGTAAAATCTTGTGCAATCAAACATATCAGTTGAAAAATAGGTGGAAAAATAGATTTTTTCCATGAAAAATTTGGCTCAATCAAACACAGCCGTATATGAAAATACTATTGAATACGATAAAGAATCCAAAAGTTCAAAGAAAATTCTAAACACACTGAATTACAATATTTTCGAGTTAGAATGATATTGTCATTAGTAACAAATGAATGACAAACAAAAAATCATTTTTGCTAATTTGAGTTTAATAATGTTAATTTATGAATTTCCGTTCAAATTAGGTCAAGATAAATGACAATAATTTGCTAAATCTCTACAACCTTATGACTGACCATGTAACCAACCATTAGATCCCTTGTCTGCAAAAACTTATTAAATTCTAATTATTCGTTAACGTAGCCATAGTTTGAAGTCCTAAAACGGTTGGTTTCGTTTTCTAAAAAGTAACAAAGCAAATTAAAAAAGTAGTTCCCTTTTTTATCAAGCTACTTTTTATCCTAAAGAAGCTACTTTAGCTAAAAAAAAAAAATACAAAATTAGCAAACACTTGACTTTCTAAAATATAAGTTAGATGTATTCGAACTAAATTGTATTTGAATTTGATGAACATAATTACCAACTATAAATTGTGTCATTGAGGTGTTCTATGAGCACGCACACACTACCATATGTTTGAAGAAATAATAATACTATTTATCACTATCGATGATGATTTTTCTATGTAACAACGAGATTCATAGAAATTGATTAGGGTTAATTTTACCAACGGTCACTGAAGTTATCTTCAAATCACAAAATGGTCACTGAAATTTAAAAGTTTCAGTGGTGGTCACTGAAGTTAGAAATTCTTTCACTAATGGTCACTCCATTAAATTTCTAATTTAAAATGGTGATATGGCATGATGATGTGGTATTTATTTATTGTATAGTAGTTCATGTATTTTATATAATATTCACTTTAGTCCCTATATTTCAATTAATTTCTTCAAAAATTGCATCTTAGGTCCTTAATCTTTTACACTTTGGTATCAAAATTTTTAATTATTTTTAGTTAAGTATTCCAAAAATTGCATCTTAGGTCCTTCAACTTTTTACATCTTTACACTTGGGTCCCCAAATTTTTAATTATCTTTTAGTTAAGTCCTCTAAAAAATTGTATCTTAAGTCCTTCAACTTTATACATCTTCAAACTTTGACCCACCCAAATCCTTGATTTTAGTGATCAAAATAAGTACATTTTCAATTAAATCATTGACTTTACACTCGAATTTTTATCTGAACGAACAAAATAATATTATATAGTCTGACTACTAAAATGTCTAATTGTAGTGGTCAACTCTAATTGTAATTTGAAGGTAACTTCAGTAACTATTGGTGAAATTAACCCAAATTGATTAATACAACATAATTGTATTATATTTTCAAATAAATTAATTAAAATAGAGAAACTTGCAGTAATTAATTAATACTGCATATTGTCTCTTCCATCAAATTAATTGAAACAAACACATTAATACATAAATTAATAATCACCATCACCGAAACAAATAGCATTATTCCTAAAGAAATGCTACCCTTTTCAAAATTTTCCAACATAAACGTTCGTTCCTCATTGTGCTCGACGTCCTATAAGAGAAATTAGACCTTTGAACCCTAAAGTGTTTAAAGGGTACAGCAATGCATTGCACATCTCATAAACACTGTACGAAAACTACTGCAGGCAACTTCTGAAAACTGAAAGTACCAATAAATAGCGGCTGAAAGAAAATGAAATCAACTAGTGATTCAAGAACAATACTTCTCTTCCATAAATATTAAAAAAAAAAAAAAAAAACAAAAGCGAAAATAAATACTAATTCACACATTTTCAGATCCCGAACAAGCCGAAAATCAGTAAAACCCCTACACTTGCCGGAATATTCTCTTCCCAACCCTCGGATTCTGTTTCAGACACCGAGGGAAATTCACAATTCATACGGTTAAGGTTTTTCGGTCCGAAAAGCTGTAGCAGTAGTACAGCAAGAGATTGATTTTAGGGTTTTGAAGGTCTGGGAATTGAAATGGAGAGGTTGGGATCGGAGGGGGTGTTGGCGGGGATGGAAACGAGCATGAAGGAGGAGCTGTGCATGGAGATCGATCCACCGTACAAGGAGAACCAGGCCACCGCCGATGACTGGAGGAGAGCCCTCAACATGGTGGTCCCCGCCGTTGTTGTCCTCCGCACCACCGCTTGCCGTGCCTTTGACACCGAGTCCGCCGGCGCCTCCTATGCCACCGGCTTCGTGGTCGATAAGCGCCGTGGCATCATCCTCACCAACCGCCATGTCGTCAAGCCTGGTTCAAAATTTAATCTTTTTTGACCCCCCTCCCCTCCCCCCACTCAACTGATTCTTTTTCTTTTTCTTGAAAGTGGCTCGGTGATTGTTATGTTTCTTGTTATAGGGCCGGTGGTGGCTGAAGCCATGTTTGTCAACCGGGAAGAAATTCCGGTGTATCCAATATACCGAGATCCCGTGAGTTGTTACTGTTTCATTTCATGAATATTTTCTGTTTTCTTGTTCGAGAACTAATTATAATCTTAGATCCAATTCAAAACTGGCTGGGTAGATTTTCTTGTTTTGATGTAATAGGAGTCAAATTTAAAATTTAACTTTAGAACTTGTTTACGGAACTCATATGGAAACAGAAAGAAGGGATATATTGTATGAGTGGTACTATTGACTGAACGGAAGTGTGCATGAGTTGGATAATTTGCAGAAAGTTTCTAAATTTAGAACTTATAATTAGGTTGGTAGCTGGCAATCTAGCTAAAGTTGGTTTTAATGAATAACGGATCCATTATGCAACTTAATATGCAGCGGTTAATATGGCCCTTTAGACTTATCCGGAATTATTATTTTTTCTGTCTCTATCCTCGTCGTATAGTTTTATCGTATTGTTATAACCCTGAAAGTTGTCGTGTAGTTGTAACACTTCAAAATTGTTTCTTTCCAAGATGATCTTGCTTTTGGTAATTGATGGAGAACTATCCAAGGGTCTGGCAATCTAACGGGTCTGGCGTGCTACAGAATCCTGTATCTATTCACACCCAAACAATGAGATTAATTTCTGGCGAAGATTGTTTTATCTTAGACGAATTCTCTGCTCATCCTTCTTATGGTGCATTACTGCCACTTGCTCGCTGCTTCGACCTTTTCCATTGAAAGGGCCATTCCTTGTTTCTTAATTGGTAAATAGCATTTTTAAGCAAAGAAATTATCGAAGAAAAGAGATGCATCAGGGTGCCAAATCTTTATGATTAATACCCCCACTTTCTTATTGCAGCAGTTTGCTAGTGGCTTAGTTACACACGTCTATGTGTGTGTGTGAGAGAGAGAGAGAGAGAACTTTTAGTGAAAGGTGAAGCTGTCCGTTACTTTCCATCTAGTGGAAGGTTGTCTAGGAGTATGTTTGTCAATGCTTATAAGTACTTATAAGATAGTCATACATTATTTTTATCCACACGAATTCACACTTTTTATCCACATATTCCGTAGGATCCAGTACTTATAATCTACAAAAATCTTTACCAAACATACTCTAGGTCTTTTTTCAGCTTGAGAAGGGTTGAAATCATTCCTTTACTAGGTAAGTTGTGCTGACACGATGCTTTGTTTTTTCTAGGTTCACGATTTTGGCTTCTTTCATTATGACCCTTGTGCAATACAATTTCTAAGCTACGAGGAGATTCCTCTTGCTCCGGAGGCAGCTTGTGTTGGACTTGAAATCAGGGTTGTGGGCAATGATAGTGGGGAAAAGGTATGCACATCTTTTCTGTCAATTGATTTATAGTATGCTGTATGGCGAATTTAAATCCCTAAGAAATTAGACCATGTCTACTAATTAGATATGATCTGTTTTTAGTATTTACAATATCATGTTTATTGCCCGCTGGTGAATGCAGGGCCAAATCGATATTAGGCTTCAGTGCTGCACTTAATGTGCGTCTATAGACACAAATATAATGAATGTAGCGATGAAACAATTTTTGCTTCCACCTGTCTTGGATTTCTTTTCTGAGTTTTCTATATTAGTTGCATTAAATAATCTTCAATCTGCATTAGATTTTACTTTTTGTAGGTTTTTCTCTTTTCTGAATCTACAGGTCTCTATTTTGGCTGGTACCCTTGCTCGTTTGGACAGAGATGCTCCACACTATAAAAAGTATGTTAATCTATTTGCTAATCTAATTCTGACATGTTTCTGATTTTGCTTATTCATGAACTTGTAATATCGTTAAACTAGAAGTGGCAGGAGAGCCTAGCGATGGTTGTTTTAAGTCTGAACATTATATGATTTATTTCTACCAAGTACCAAATAATTGTTAAGGCCCAAGGTGTTTTATGTAAGCTTCACATCAAGCGGGATTCAAGGCGTAAGCTTCAAATAGTGATTTTTAAACAATAGATTTACCAAGAATTTAACAAATAGTTTTGTTAGAGATAAGCTGAACTATGATTACAAAAATTCTTTCTTTTTCTACTTGTGCATTATGATTGATAGAGCGATTTGTCTTCCTGTGTCTGAATTTTAAGCCACAGTTTGATATCTTAAAGTCATTTTGTTAGTTATTTAAAGCAATAATATATGTTAGCGAACTACATTCTGCACTCTTTTCTCCCAACGTGATTTTGTTTGCGAAGAATCTTTTATTGCTTATTCTGTTATACAACATGCTGTATCATTTCTGTTTTATATCCAACTATTGTAAATTGAATTTAATGTTTCTAGCATAACATACTCATCTCACGTGGGCTCTGCATTGTCTAACGGTGTTTCAGATGCATACAATATTACTTACTTCATTGTCCATCTATTTAATTTTCGACGGATGAAAGTTACTATCGTAAGATGATTCTGATTGAATACTACCATTAGGAACTACATTTAATTAACAAGGTAAATAAATTGATATGAATTGTGGCCTTGAAAACCATCAGTTGACTGTGCAAGTCAAACCAAGTCATTCAATGATTGATATGGGAGTATTATATACAGACACTGACGGACTTTCTCCACTTCAATTGACCAAGTACTTACATGCACAAATACTTATCTTTTTCTCAAAATTTTATTTTGGACTTCTATATTGCTAATTGGACATACATTTTTGAGTCTTTAATTTCCTGATAGGTTAAAGAGCTTTCCTTACGTTCAGTATACATTTTGTCTGACTAGTCAAAATTATTTAACGATATCACTGATTCAATGTTATATTTCTTTTTGGTCGAACTCTTAAGGCTCTTCATAATTTGTAATTACCAGTAATATTTCTGGCTTAGTTTTTGCTTTGGACCATAATGAAAGTTTCTCCTCCCAATGTCATGTTAATGATGAATGTATTATCTTGCGCAGGGATGGCTACAACGACTTCAATACATTTTATATGCAAGTAAGCATTATGATATCAATTGCTTTTCATTGCAAAATCAATGATACCCTGCAATCAAAGAAGACAGGAAAAAGGTGGTGGGTGGGGTATTGGGGATCTGGATTTATTTTGGGGTCACTTTGATGGCTAATAGATATAGTATCTGCCTTGGCACTTTATGTGATTATGATTTTTTCATACTGCTGTTTTAATATGTTTTGATCTTTTGAATGCTTTATTCTGGCCGCATTCTTGGTTATTTCATAGGAGTAATCTGGCTGTGATGGAAATTTAGAGAGAACTTTTGAATTCAGAAGTTAAAGCATTTACGCAATATCAGTCAGATAATGAAAGAGAGTAGTCTCAATAGATGTTTTCTCAGAATCATGGGACTGAGAGCCTGTAGAAGATGGTATTTCTTAGATCCACTGTACTCCACTGTGCTTAGTTTCACCTGAGTTGCAAGTTCTCACCAGTAATTGACATTTTTATTATATTGTTGTTAGCTAAACAGATGTGGAAATTGTTTACACCCAAATTGGCAAGTTTATTGCATAAAAATACTTTGAGTGTTTATCTGATTTAATGCCATTGTTTTCAGTTTGTAATTATAATACACATGATTTGCTCTGACAAAGAAATGGAATAATAGTGAGATATGGTGTAAACAGTAATTCCACTTGGTAGGATATGAGACTGTTGTTCACTTCATATGACATCCCATAAAATTGATGGAGGATTGTAGCTCAGCTTCTTAAGTTTCTGATCGAAAATAGAAAGCAGCCTAGTAATCTAAGTAGGCCATATAAAATAAGGTTCTTTGGAAGTGGTATATTCGAAGCATGTATGGTTTTATTGGGAGGCTGGGAGCTGAAAATAGTTAAATTTTGATAAACAACTAAATGATAGTGCAGATTCACAAGTGCAAATGTGATATTGTTATGGCGAGTAGTACCATTGTTGATAACTGTTGCTTGCGAATTCCTTTCTCATATATGTGTCTTCTAAATTGGCAGATTTGGTCATTTGGCCTTCAACCATTTGGTGTATTTGAAACATTGTTGGTTAACATCTGAATTTGACCTTTCTATGATGACTGAGTTTTCGACTCTTATCATCTTTTTGTGCCCAGTTGATTGCTTCTCTTCACCTTTTCGGTAATTTTACATACTACAGGCAGCTTCCGGAACAAAAGGTGGTTCAAGCGGCTCCCCTGTAATTGACTGGCAAGGCAGAGCAGTTGCCTTGAATGCTGGTAGCAAGACATCTAGTGCTTCGGCTTTTTTCTTACCTTTAGAACGAGTAAGTATATTTTTTAATATTTGGCCATTAGCAGTGGTCTTATATTTTCTTTGTGGCTTCTTTCTTTCTTTCTTTTTGTGAATGGATATTTGGATCATCTGCATGATTTTTTCTAAAGGAAAGCTGGACAATCACCTTCCCACCATGGGAGGAGAAAGTTCATTGAAATTTAATTCTTTGCAGGAAGAAACCTGAAGTTGGGATTTGACATTTTTTATATATGTAACTTTTTTCTTCACTGTGGAATCTGTATTAGTACTTCCATCTTCAAGATCCTACTTATCTAAATTCTATAAATGGGACGCTTACCTATTTTCACTGTCATTGTATGTTGAACTGTTGATAATTGATATTATTTTTCTTCCTGTTGCAACTATTGTTGGGTTTGTTTTTCTGTCACTGTACTTACAGATGTAGGTGCGCCGGCATACGTGCTATTATTAAGAATATGTTATTAAAATGAAACTTAAGTCTGATTCTCGCAATGAAGTTTTCTTCTTTCCATGTCAATAATAATATGAATTGAACTTAATAATTTTTTATATTTCAAAAACTTAAACAGTAACTTGAACTTTTCAGTTAAAATGGGACTCTGATCATGTCTGCCTAGTTACTGAGTGTTGCATTAACTTGGCTTTCAGGTTGTGAGGGCATTAAAATTCTTGCAGCGAGGAAGAGATTCTATTACAAACAAATGGGAGGCTGTCACCATTCCTCGGGGTACGCTTCAGGTTTGTTAGTTCTTTCTTATAGGGCTATGACTTAGTCTTCCTATCTGTTTTGTGTTATAAATGTAACAACACCTTTGTATAATTTACTGGATGGTGTTCACATTTTTACTATAGGGAACAAAATGACTGGATTGATTTTTTTGTTGCATATATCCTTGCATGAGCGTAAGACGATGTCTTCTTATATGTATACCATTGTATGATCTCGTGACTTGCTGATTACAAGTGCCTTGAAATTTAGTTTCAGAAATTATCTATCTCACCTTTCTTATCTCTAAAGGAAATGCTTTAGTTTATAGTGCTTTACATTTGAGTAAGCAATCACTGAAACCTTGCATACTGTTCAAGCCAGTAGCTTTTATGCCATACGAACTCACCATTTCCAAGCTAAAAAGATTTGGGTAAATTAGTCCCTATCATTTTAGGTTTGTAATAATTCGTCTCCATTCAATTTTTTTTGCACCTATCATCCCCAACCTTTGAGAATTAATTCTCACAGATGTTGTTGATGATTTTGCCCCTAGCTTAAATAAACTAAAATAACCAAAAAAGAAAAAAAAAATTTAAAAAATCACAGTTTGGGTCCCTAACATCTTCAAAAGTGCAAAATGGTATCTTCGCATACGTTTATTTCAAACAATTAAAAAAAGAAAATCTTTTTCTTCCGTTTCTTCTTCCCCATCTCACCTCGAGTTTCGGTCCAAAATCAGGGGGTGAAAATCCCCCCAGTTAGTGCAAAACCAGGGACACGCGACAGGCAAAAATACAAAATTGTCAATGTTGGGCGAAGCTTTGAAAAATCATTATATTGCATAACACCCTTGTTAGAGCTTGGGAGCTTTCTATATTGCATAACACCCTTATTATTTCAAGTGAAAAACTGAAAAAAAAAAAAAAAAAGTTTTAGGATTTATTTGTATTTTAAAAAAAGTTAGGATCCCGACTGTAAATTTTCTATTATGTCTTTCTTTTTTTGCTAATTTAATTTAATTAAGATAGGGGCAAAACTATCAAAAGAGACCATTTGTGCGAATTAATGAAATGTTGGGATGATATTTACGAATAAAATTGAATGAGAACGAAATTGTTACAAACTTGAAAAGATGGAGTCTATGAGTGTAATTTACTCAAAATATTTATTTGAAGGATTTTAATATTACGGATCAAAGAAATTTCACAACATAATTAATGAAGATTTTTCAGATATTGCAAGAGAAGAAGAGTAATAAATTGGTACCTGCGAAGAACTACAGATTCCATGGAATGGGGATTTAATTTGATTAGTTGCCTTAGCAAGCTTCTGTTGTCCCAGACCTCTGAACATTGGAATTTGGTCGTAAGATGTATGAAGCATCCAATATTGGTCAAAGGGATGATCATCCACTAGAAACATAATTGTTTTCATCCACATGGACCAAATTTTATTTTGGCTAAAATTATGCTTTGTAATTGTTTGAAGTGAGATTTTGTTCTTATTTATCTTTCACATTCTTTTATCTCTGGGGTTTCCGAAGGTATTGTATGATTTGGGTTAAATTTTTGCATAATATAGCTTACGTTTCTCCACAAAGGCTTTGATGAGACGCGTCGACTTGGGCTCAGAAGTGAAACAGAACAGGTATATACCCCCACGTTCTTCTATTCCTCGTTTGATCACGAGATTTCCATTCTTCCAGCTTGCCCTGTATTTAAGAATTTCTTGAAGTAATCATCAAATTCACCAATCCCTGATATTCGTTTTTACAATTTTATTGCATTAGTTGGTGCGCCATGCATCTCCACCTGAAGAAACTGGAATGCTTGTTGTTGATTCTGTGGTGAGTATATATTTGGGTGCATTGTTTCATTAAATTTTGTGGTTTTGTTAATATTAGTTATGACCGAATAGCAAGTTAGTGTTAATGCTTTTGTTTTCGTATGAATGTGGGCGTATTCCTGCCTTGGTTTCAGGTGCCAGGTGGCCCAGCACATAAGCTTTTGGAACCTGGGGATGTGCTTGTTCATTTGAATGGGGAGGTAACTTTCCTCTATAATTTGTATTAACATTTTTTACTGCTGATTATATTTAATGCTAGTGGTGGATCTACATCATTTACTTGTATCTTGGGTGAATACATTTATGATATCATGCGATTGCCTTGTTATTGATCAACTTGTTAGGATTGAATTACCTTTTCCAGACACAGTGATGTTAATTTGTTATTGATGCAGAATGGGTTTATTATGAAAATATAATAAATTTAAATACTAGAAAATGAATCAAAATCTCTTCTTATTTTCTATGCCTAAAATAAGTGCTCAACTTTAGCAAATCTTCAATGCAATGTTCATCCCAATCCATCACTATTGTGCCCGATATATAATATTATTGCAGAGTAGTGGATCTATATCATTTACTTGTATCTTGGGTGAATACATTTATGATATCATGCGATTGCCTTGTTATTGATCAACTTGTTAGGATTGAATTACCTTTTCCAGACACAGTGATGTTAATTTGTTATTGATGCAGAATGGGTTTATTATGAAAATATAATAAATTTAAATACTAGAAAATGAATCAAAATCTCTTCTTATTTTCTATGCCTAAAATAAGTGCTCAACTTTAGCAAATCTTCAATGCAATGTTCATCCCAATCCATCACTATTGTGCCCGATATATAATATTATTGCAGAGTAGTGGATCTACATCATTTACTTGTATCTTGGGTGAATACATTTATGATATCATGCGATTGCCTTGTTATTGATCAACTTGTTAGGATTGAATTACCTTTTCCAGACACAGTGATGTTAATTTGTTATTGATGCAGAATGGGTTTATTATGAAAATATAATAAATTTAAATACTAGAAAATGAATCAAAATCTCTTCTTATTTTCTATGCCTAAAATAAGTGCTCAACTTTAGCAAATCTTCAATGCAATGTTCATCCCAATCCATCACTATTGTGCCCGATATATAATATTATTGCAGAGTAGTGGATCTATATCATTTACTTGTATCTTGTGTGAATACATTTATGATATCATGGGATTGCCTTGTTTATTAATCAACTTGTTTGGATTGAATTACCATTTCCAGACACAGTGATGTTAATTTGTTGTTGACGCTGAATGGGGAAAATATGAGAAGAGAATAAATTTAAATACTAGAAATTGAATCAAAATCTCTTCCTATTTCTATGCCTAAAATAATTGCTCAACTTTGGCGAATCTTCAATGAAATCTTTAACTCAATCTTCATCAGTGATTGTGCCCGATATCTACCTATAATAAAAGAGGCTAACTTTCTTATTATTCATGTTGCCACGTGTCGGCTTCACATGTGGCTGTCTTCCTTTTATTTTTTTTGGCCTTTTTTGTTTGGGTAACTATATTTTAACCACACTTTTTTTAACCATACCACATTTTATAATTATAATAAAAGTCTTCAACAATATCTTATTTTCAAATTTATGTTCCTAACTATTTGTTCTCACATTTTCTATCATCAACCTATTAATTAGTACATCTTATTTTTGTCTTTGACAATGATTTTTGTTCAAAAAATTAATTAAGGGGACGTAAATTTTTTTTTATAACCACACTACCATATTTTATTATTGTAATAAAAGTTCTCAACAATATTTAATTTTTACATTTATGTCCCTAACTATTTGTTATCACATTTTTTATCATCAACTTATTAATTAATACATCTCATCTTTGTTTTTGATGATGATTTCTAATCAAAAAATTAATTAAGGTATAATAAAAATATTTTTTTCTCATATTTTTAAATTTTGTTTGCTATTCATATTGTCACATGTCAACTTGAGAAGTGACTTTCTTCTATTTTTTTACCAATTTTTTTTCTTTTTTTGTTTGGGTAATTATATTTAAACCATACTTTTCTAACCACACTATATTTTATAATTGTAATAAAAGGCTACAACAATATCTAATTTTCACATTTATGTTCCTAATTATTTGTTATATCATTTTTTATCATCAACTTATTAATTAGTACATCTTATCTTTGTCTTTGATGATTATTTATGTTCAAAAAATTAATTAAGGGAGCGTAAAATATTTTTTTTCTCATATTTTTAAATAAACAAAATAAAACAAAATACAAAAGTATGACAAAATATTTGTTCCTCATTTTAATGCACATTAAAGTCCTCAACAATATCTAATTTTTACATTTATGTCCCTAACTATTTGTTATCACATTTTTAATTATCAACCTATTAATTAGTACATTTTATTTTTGTCTTTGATGATGATTTTTGTTCAAAAAATTAGAACCCATAATTTACAATTCACTTTTTATCCACACATTTACTCACAACTTATAATATAAGCACTTAAAAAATAAATTCAGCACTACCAAACATATACTTAGTATTTCTAACCTTCTACTTAGTATTTCTTAACTTCTGCTATTTTGAAAACAATTATGCAATCAACCACAAATTCTTCTAGGTTGTAAATTGTGGTTTGTTCAAATAACTATTTGCTTGTTATATTTATATTTAAAAAGTGTCTTTTGATTATCCATCTTATATTTGTTGAGTGCTAATTTTTTTAAATCATTTGTTGCAAATTATAATCGAACTATTTTATATCTGTATAAATTACAAATTAAAATACAATAACGTAAGTATCCTACAAACCACTTTACGTGCATCGCACGTCCTACAACTAGTATTATATTAATTTCCAGCTTCATAGGGCTTAGTCTTGAGTAGGACAAATCAAACATTCTGCTCAAGTTGCTGCAAATCCACATGTAACAAGAACATCTATATAATTATCCTAGACAATTGGAGTGATGTCAAGGATATTATAGTATCTCTACGCTAAGAGTTACTGATTGAAATTTTCTTCCTTCTTGGATGTGTATGATGGTTGTCATCCCTATATGAAGAATAACTGGAGTTTCTTTTCTGAGTGTCTTGTCTTGTATGACTGCTATATTGTGAGTTAAATCAACAAAAACTAGTTAGAGGTTGTAAGATATTTGCGGTCGTGAATAATTGAAAGTGAACAGTGCTTTCCTGGATTGGATAAATTCAGATTGTGACATGTTATATAAAGCCTAGGACAGAGCTTACATATGTGATGGATAGTTGTGGTTCTGGTTTTGATTTTTAATATCGATCTTTTTATTGAGTTCTTTAATGCGGAAGTAATTCTAAGAATCCTGATGCAGGTGACTACCCAATTCCTGAAAATGGAGAATTTACTTGATGACAGTGTTAACCATAAAGTTCAACTTCAAATTGAAAGGGGAGGCAAGCCTATGACTGTGGAACTGCTGGTGAGATATATTCTCAAGTCCGTAGAATTTTACATTTTTTGCTTTCTCCATGGCAAGGTGGTCAGACTGTTTTAGTTCATCTCTATACTGCTAATGAACCTTTTATGATCTAAACTTAAGCTATCCTATCTAGAAAATACTCAATTCAACAAAGCCTCTGTCAATGTACCTTTCCTAGACATCTATTTCGAAAATGGTAAATAAAATTTTCTAACTTGGGGAACTATTGTGATTCTTAGCATGGATCCGTTTATGCAACTAGTTGTCATTAGAACTAGGGATAGAGATGGTAAAAATATCCGATCCGCCCAAATCCGATGAATACCTCATCCGAATGGAACGAAAAATTTCCGATTCACGGATCACCAGGGCGGATCGGATCATGTGTGCTCCGATCCGATCCGATCCGATCCGCCCCATTTGAAAAATAAAGAAAGATAAAGATAGAAAAAAGTAGTAAAGTAGTAATGTTTGTTTAATTTTTTGAATGACAATTGACCAAAAATAAAAAAAATAAAAAAATACACGGATCAGTATGCGGAACAAAGCAGTGATCCGCTCCGACCCGGATCCGATCTGCCCCGAGAAATGGCGGATCATTCCGCGGATTTGGATCTTCTAAAATTGATCCGGGGCGGATACAGATGAGGTCGATCCGATCCAATCCGAATCCGCCCCGTTGCCATCACTAATTTGAACAATGATGAGAATAGATAAGAAGAGGAAGGATGTACCAGGTTCTCCTTCTGATATATGGAGTTTGGTGTACCAGTGTCCTATAGGATTCAGTTTTTTTTTTTGCTCTTTGGTGTTTAAAGTGTACAAAAACTGTTCTAATTAGCTCCATTTTGTCCCTAATTAAACTACTTATTTCAATATTGATTTACCTTCTTTCCCCCAACCCTAACAATTGTGTGGGTTTGCCGGTTATTTGGTTTATAGAGAAAATGATGTGTATTGGTTATTGTTGGGGGTAAGCAGTACATGGACTACCTTTCAGGCTGGACCATGAATCTGCTTTCTGAAGCGAAAAGGGATAGAATAGTATTATTTATCTGGATGTTGGGTTTTATTTGTTTATTTCCTTTTTGTGATTTTTCTGATGATGTTTCAGTTCAGTTATAAGTAAGAAAACATAAGTCATAGCACGTGAAATGTTTATGCTCTTATCGTCTTATCCTTCAATTGTCCTTTCTGTTGGTAGGCTGAACTAATTGTTAGTGACTATATATTTAATATTCATGGGTGTCAAGGCTTCTGTCCAAGTGCAGAGAGCTACCCGTTGAAGTTCTTTGGGAATCTTTTCATGAAGCACTCCATTGGCATTCTTTAAATTGACTCTCTCTGTAAACTATCTCAGGTTCAGGATCTGCACTTGATAACTCCTGATTACTTTCTGGAAGTTAGTGGGGCCGTGATACACCCACTTTCTTATCAACAGGTTAACTTATGCTGCTGTTACTTATCGTCAGTTTGTGGCTGATATAATATCTATGTTTGGTGTATACTGCCCTTGAACTTTTCATGATTTATGTGTTATTCATGATTTGATGATATACATCTCTACTGTTTCATCTAATAATTTTGTAGAGTTGCAGAAACACATCCATTGAGCAATAAATTATGTTTCCCAACTATATACCATTTGTCACTAAAGATTTACTGTTTGGGATTTTGGATCTTAAGGATAGAACCATTAACTGACACTTTATTATGAACATGCAATGATCAGAAGGAAACAATGATGATACTAGGAAGCTAACAAAGATTTTTATTGATTGCATGCTAGTGTTTTGTACTTTACTCTTTGCTGTTGGATACTCATGATAGAACTTCAGTGTTACTATATACTAATCTTATTTATACTTTCTGAAGTTAATTTTGTAACCAATCTATATGACTTTTGATGCCGGGTGTTGTCTTTCATTAAACTCACAAGGTAACAGTTTTCCACTTGAAAGACGTGCTAGATGTAGATGGTGGTGAAAGATTGGGTATATCTAGGGTTTGGAACTTATTGCATTGTTTGAATACCTGGAAAGTTGTATGGGAAATGTTTCCTGGGAAAGAGAACAGGGAAAAAGAAAACAATTTTCAGGCTTATTTTGATTGAACGGGAAGTGAAAGTAAAAATGGTCAAAATGGGTAATAACTGAAGAAAAAAGTAGTTGGATGGAAGTTTCCCAAAAAATTCCATTGTTTTTGTCCATTCAAGAATTGCTGGAAAGTTTTCCCTTTCAGGATATTCTCTCATTATTTTCTTGCCAAGGAAATACATGGAAGTTTGGAATAACCAACTCTCCAATACTTTCTTTACATGTCATCCAAATAGTTCCTTGCTGTTCGTCTGTTTCTTTCCCTATTTTACTTTTATATTTTAATTGAGAGAGCGAATTGTATTGAGGGAGAGATGGGCAATACTAAGAAAAATAGGTGATGGCCTCAATAGCCAAAAACTAAAAGCATCTTGCAGGTGTCATGCTTGTGATGTGGGTGTAATATTTTTGCCATTTTAGTTGTGTATTATATGATGTGCTAATATTACTCCCACTTTTGAATGTAATTCTTGGTTTCCAATATGCAGGCAAGGAATTTCCGGTTCCATTGTGGTCTTGTATATGTCGCGGAACAAGGGTATATACATTTATTATCTTTTTCATTCGCCAATATATCTAGTTTAGTATTCTTCTTTCATATTTGATTAGGGATGGCAATGGGGAGGGTTTAGGTGGGGACACCATGCTGGCCGTGGCTACTATAAATGGGGTAGGTAAGGGGTCTAAAAATGGGGTATAGAGAAGGGCATAGGGCATGCACACTTGCCCAGAGAGGGTATGTGGCCATACTATCTATGTGTTACGCCACTTCGTATAACTGTAAAATTCCTGAAGTACGCCCAGTATATTTTATGTATTATAAAATATATTGGCATATAAAGGTGAACAGACATGATTAGGGTTTTACTCCCAGTTCATTAAGTTGCAGCTGTGATCTTCGGATATCTGCATCTTGAAGATGATTTTTAGATCGAGATGTTCGAGTACTCGGATGATATTTTAATCATTATTTCTATCTGTACTGGATAAATTAGATTTTCATCTTCAACTTTGGAACTTTGATGTGTGTTGACTTTTCCTAGTTAATGTTGGTAGCTGATTTCGATTAAACATTTTTTATTGTTGGAACACTTTGTTTAGCTTTTAATTATTGGAGGTTTTATACTTATTTCAATTAAATAAAATGATAAGAGAATATATGTGATATAAAACAGAACAATTTTGACAGAAATATGAATGCAATTAAAATTGGGGTGGACCGCTTAAACAGACACCTGGTGGGGATGGCGGCCAGGTTCGGGCACGAGGCAAGGTTTTGAGAAGTCACTCAATAGTCACCCTGCCCATTCCCTCCGCATTGCCATCCCTATATAATTGCAGATATATGCTTTTTAGAGCTTTTTCAATTGCAGATATAAAACATAATGCAGATAACTAGAACTTATTTCAATTGCAGATATATGCTTTTTAGAGCTGGAGTTCCACGCCATGCTATCATTAAGAAGTTTGCTGGTGTAGACATATCAAGTGTTGACGACCTTATTTCTGTGCTCTCTAAGTTGTCCAGAGGTGCAAGAGTACCATTGGAATATATAAGCCACACTGATCGTCACCGAAGAAAGGTAGACGTCACATCTCTTGAAGTCTAGTTTTAGATAACATGCATGTCTTTTGGTGATTTCTGGACAAATCTGTGGTTCTTGTATATCATACTGTGTTGTACTTTTCTCTTCGTGTAGACCTCTACATTTTAGGCATGTGATCGTTTCCTGGCCAGTTAACATTTTTTGGACTTGAGAGCTGTTTCTTTGATAAATTTGATTGTCGAGTGACACACAACTTGTTTTACGCTCTGGAAGTCGAGGAAAAATAAGCAGCACCCAAAACAGAAATACGTTGGCGAATTGAACTTTTAAGACAAAAATGTAAATTTTAATTTTTTATATACTTCTGCTTGAGCAGATTTTTTTAAAATCATTATTTAAATGGACTTGTGGGCCTTCTTCAGATATTCCTACTTCAGCAATTTTGATGTCTTTGGACAGTCTACACTGCGTTACCCTGACTTGTTTAGTTCCTAAATTTGATAGTTGATACTTCTTAGAACTATGTGTCCTAGAGTATCAAGAAACGCGAAAGTGTTTTATTTGCAGTACATACGGTATTTTTTTACTGTACAAAAACAAACATAATGATGTTCTTAGGATCCTCTTCACATATATTGAAACTGGTACATTTTTTCATACAAGGTGAAGGTAAAACTAGATCCTGGATGCTCTACTTCCTCTGTAATTAATAAATATTGGACCGTGTAACATGCTTGATTGAATGTATTACTAGCATCCAAAAATAGCAAGTTTCTCTAGGTTGTGCTTCCTGCTTTCCTCTGGTTGAGTTCATTTTAGCATAAATGTGAACTTGAGTTTATGCCCATTGTCTACCATCTTGTTTTACTGTGTGAAGATAAACATAATGATATTCTTGGGGGCTCCCTTCACATATTCAAAACTGAGTAGGTTTTTTGTAGATTTAGTGAACATACAACTAGAATGTGGGTAGTCTTTACTTCTCTGAACAATTAATCAATATGGGACATTATGTAATATGCTTGATAGAAAGTAGCATAATCATCCAAGGGTAGAAAGTGTCTCTAGGTTGTCTTGCTGCTTCCCTCGGGTTGAGTTTATATTTATCATAAGATGATAGCCATGAGTTTCCTATTCTATATGTATCGCTATGTATATTTCTAAGTATTGAGTACCACAAACCTACCTTAAGATAAAGTTTATACTTGTTTCAGTGGTTCCTGTCTTCTTGAATTTATGAACTATGCTTTTTGGTATGCTAGTTATTATTTTCCTATTTTCTCTGCTGATATAATCACACTATTGTGATTCTAAGTATTGAGTACTGTACACGTAGCTAAGTAGAGACTGGTTTCAGTGGTTCCTGAATTGATGATGCTTTATATACTCATTATTCTTTTCAATTCTCTGCTGATATAACCACATTGTTAACTGTGTATTTTAGATAATGATGCATGTGTAGATATATCTAAGATGTATAGCTGACTACTTTTGCAAGAGAAATTGAAAGATTTTCTTTAACATTTCTTTTTGCTGCAGTCTGTCCTAGTCACTGTTGACCGCCATGAGTGGTATGCCCCTCCTCAAATATACACTCGTAATGACGGTTCTGGTTTATGGAATTTAAAGCCGGCTTTGCCACTCGACTCTCCACTTCTATCATCTACCATCAATCCCATTAAACAAGATCTAGCAAGCACAAGGGTTTCATTGGGTGCTATTTCTGTTTCTCCAATGGAACAAACACATCACTGTATAAACCAAGAACCAGCGGATGGTGTGACCAGTATGGAGACTAGCTGTGAACATGTTGCCGATGGACCACAATGTGAGGATGAATCTGATGCTGGAACAAAAAAAAGGAGGGTGGAGGAGGATATATCTGCTGATGGTTCTATACTGCCTGATTCCTTACATGAGCAGGTGGAAGAAAGATTGGAGGACTCTGGAACAGCAACAGATGCTGTTTTGAGAGATTATCAAGGTGGAGTAGCTAATGCTTCACCAGAGCGCGTGTTAGAGCCAACCCTTGTTATGTTTGAGGTAACATGATAAAATTAATTCAGTGCGTGTGTTCACTTTGTTTTTGTTCTTGCGTTTCATTCTCTTAGTCAGGTTGAAGTTCCGCACAAAATTAATGGATAGATTAAACTGGGAAGAAAGAAGAGGGATGTAAGGGGAGGAGGAAGAAATGATGAAGAGGGAGGGGGAGAAAGGTGAAGAGGAATAGGGAGTTGGTATAGCGAAGGCTGGGGGGGGGGGGGGGGGTAGGTGCCATTGCAAGGCAGGCTGATGAAACGGGAGGGATCTGGGTGCCAACTGCTTCAAAATGCTGCAACCATGGTTGCACTTGATTTTCCTCCAATTCAAACTTACAATATTCTCAGAATTCCCCGGCCGCTTGAAGGCTGTTCTAGTGTCATATTCATTTTGAGACCTTTGTCAACTTTCTAGTGAATGTTTTCCCATCACTATTTGATCTCCGTAGAACAGGTTATAAGAAGAAAGAGAATTAGACCAAAATAACATGGCTTGAGGTGGTGGCAAAAGATTTAAATTCCTCCTACCTTTGGATCAAAGAGACTGGAAATGTAGCCGACCAAGTTTTATGTGAACGAGGCTTAGCTTCTTGTTGTATTACATTTTATTAATTGATGATGTACTTCTGTGTGTGTAATCAATTTAAACAACTCACTGTTACTGTTTATGTGTGCTTTGTTTTCATGTTTAATTGTTTAATTTTGATTGAAGTTTCATGATTATAGTAGTGGAGTTCTTATCAATGTCATGATTTCGACTTTCCTAGTAAATTTTATCTCTTACAGTTTTCTGTTGAGCTCTATCACGTAGCGGTACTCTTTCAAATTGGATCAGTGATTGATTTTTAGGTTTTGTCGTAAACCTCACTAGTTACTTTATTACATAAATTAACTGTTCAATCAACAAAAAAGCGCTTTTTGTTTTCTAAATTTTCAGGTTCATGTGCCATCATCATGTATGCTTGATGGCGTCCACTCACAACATTTCTTTGGCACTGGAGTCATCATATATCACTCTCAAAATTTGGGATTGGTCGCAGTTGATAAAAACACAGTGGCGGTGTCTGTCTCTGATGTGATGCTGTCTTTTGCTGCTTTTCCAATTGAAATTCCTGGCGAGGTAATTTCAAATCTGTTAAGCTGTGGATACAGTTGTTGTATGTTGTTAAGCAATGCAATCATCTTTTGCAGGTTGTCTTTCTCCATCCTGTACATAATTTTGCTTTTGTTGCATATGATCCTTCTGCACTAGGTGCTGGGTTTTCTGTAGTTCGAGCTGCTGAACTTCTCCCCGGTATGTTTTCTTAATTGCGTTGATACATCTGCTTCACATTTCTCTTCCATCTTCCTCTTTTGGTGCATCTTTAGTTCCTAGAGAATGGTTTAAATTTGGGATAGAAACATCTCTACCTCTCAAAAAATAGAATCCTCTATCATTTTTATCTAACTTCTAGTAAAAAAATAATTGGAGTTTATGTTGTCCTTTTACCCCACATCGAAAATTTGGTTCATATTGATTTTAAAGCAAAATAATGATCTGAGAAGGCTGCAAGATGGAGGTAATTTTACTTCATAAACGGACCTAAAATAGAAGAGAATCTAATAAGGACACGGGACTTCAAAATGGGACGAAGTAAGCAATACTGGATGTTAAGAAACTTGGAATCCTATGGCTCTTGCATGCTTGCAGGTACCAGAATTCACCGGGGGTGTCAGATAGTAGTTACCCTCAGATATCAACTTCTATTAATATGTTGTGGTTGATAGTCTGTACCATTGTTAAATGTTGTATTTCATGACACCAGGCCATCCAGCTGATCATTCAGGCCTTGTCAAAACTGGGTCTTTTTACATTTTGGTTTTGCAATGTGTTAATATCATTTGATATTAACATCAAAATGATATTTGCCTAAACTGTGGATTTTGGGTAAGCAGATTACAATTCGACTCGTAGTCCTCAATGTTTAATAGTTTATCTGCGAACTGTTCATATTTGTTCCGAACAAATTTTTATTAGTGGTGGAAGGTTGATCGAATCCTAATTCATTGCTGCCTATTTAGTATTCGCAATTGAACTGAATTTTGTAGCTACATTTCTTGCTCATTTGGGAACACTATTTGATTATATTCAGAACCTGCACTGTGTCGTGGAGATTCTGTCTATCTAGTGGGTTTGAGCAGGAGTCTACAGGGTACTTCGAGGAAATCCTTTGTCACCAATCCTTGTGCTGCTCTAAATATTGGTTCTGCTGATTGTCCGCGATACAGAGCAACCAACATGGAAGTAATCGAGCTTGATACCGGTAATTTGATATCTTCTTGTTAATTGTTGTAAGATGTTGCTATCTATTCTTCTGTGGATTCTTCTTTCTTCCCGTTCCCCTCTCCTCAGGGACTGACTGCTGTGGCACTCACTATGTCACATGTTTCAGATTTTGGGAGTACATTTTCTGGTGTTATTACTGATGAGCATGGAAGGGTTCAAGCTATATGGGGAAGCTTCTCAACTCAGGTTTGTGCTTTTCACTGCTTCTGGAGTTTTCACGAGCTTCTACATTGCATAAACATGCCAAATGACTATATTTTACATTCCAACTTCCAGCTCAAATACGGTTGCAGTTCATCGGAAGACCATCAATTTGTTCGAGGGATTCCGATTTATACAATCAGCAAAATTCTTGACAAAATCATAAATGGTGCAGATGGACCCACTCTTCTTATAAATGGAGTCAAAAGGCCAATGCCGATTGTAAGAATACTAGAGGTTGAACTTTACCCCACTTTGCTTTCCAAAGCTCGCAGTTTTGGATTGACGGACTCTTGGATTCAGGTAGTCTAAAAGTTCATTTTTCTTTCATCCTCTCAGGAGTTATAATTTCATTGTTCTCTTTCTTTGGTGGGTATAAATGGTTTAAATTCTAGTTTGAATGAATGAAGAACTTAACATGAAGCAATGAAGATGATAAAATATTTCATTCTGATTTCTGTCTTTTACATTTGCATGTGCAGTTTGACTTATGCTCAGTGTGATTCTATCACATTAATAGTTTGACCCATTATATTGTTGAAGATATTTTGAGTATTTTGCTTAGATCGGATCCACATAAAGTTTTGATATATCTTTTTCAGGCACTTGTGAAGAAAGATCCTATTAGACGTCAAGTTTTGAGGGTTAAAGGTTGCTTCGCAGGTTCCAAAGCTGAAAATCTACTAGAACAGGGTGACATGGTTTTGGCTATTAATAAAGAGCCAGTTACATGCTTTCGTGACATAGAAGATGCCTGTCAAGAATTAGATAGGTGTAATGATAGTGATGTGAAGCTGAAGATGACAATTTTTCGCCAGGTATGCATATTGAGCAGTTTCTGCTATTTGGTATTTTTTACTTGTTCACACTTGGTCAAAAAAATTTGAACTCGTCTGTCGTCCATATGGTTTTTCAGGGTCGTGAAATGGAACTACTTGTGGGAACAGATGTGAGGGATGGAATTGGAACCACGCGTGTTATAAATTGGTGCGGATGTATAGTCCAGGGTCCTCATCCAGCTGTACGAGCTCTTGGATATCTACCTGAAGAAGGACATGGTGTATATGTGGCAAGGTAAGGGTATTAGCACAAGCTACTTAGTTGTATATTATATTATTTGGCCAGCATTTTATTTGAGAAGTACCATAGAAAAACTTTTAGGGTTCTTTCATGGATTGAGAATTAACTTGCCTAATAAGAGAAGTGGAAAGCTCGTCAAATTTATATCCCTAATTACCATAAGACTCCAAAACAAGAAGACGGTTGACGGGGTTTCCTTGTACTTCCCGTCTGAACTAAGCCCCTCAGCAGAGGCTAGGTTATGCGATAATTCCCGTTTTCTGCTAAACACGATTTCAGAGTTACTACTTGAATCAAAAATTTGAACTTGATTGGTAAATGTAGTCAGATTACTTAATTGTTTTAGAACTGTGTGAATAAAAGCTGATGACTGGTGAGCAATCTTTTCAGGTGGTGTCACGGGAGTCCAGCGCATCGATACGGTTTATATGCTCTTCAATGGATTGTTGAAGTGAATGGAAAACCAACTCCTGATTTGGATGCTTTTGTTACTGTGACAAAGGTATGTCTGCTGTCCCTTTTCTGTCAATAGAAGGCACTTGAAAAACCCATCTGAAGCAATCGGTAGTCGATTATAGTCTTGAGCAGATATTCATATTAATATATTTTTATCATGCGTTTTTTGTGAGCCAACAGGAAATAGAACATGGGGAATTCGTTCGCGTGAGAACTATTCACTTGAATGGAAAGCCCCGGGTGCTTACACTGAAGCAGGATTTTCACTACTGGCCTACATGGGAACTGAGATTTGATCCTGAAACTGCAGTATGGGTTCGCAAGACAATTAAAGCATTAGATTGTAGCACCGTGTGAAATGAATACTGAGAATGGAACTCGTCGATTGAATTCATTGGTAACTCTAGGATTTGAGCGGCATACATGTTTATACTAGGGAAGGTTCCTACAATTTGAGAATTAGCGAATAATTGCCTGTTGTAAATGGTTATAGGGAAAATATCTGCCAGACTATTTATTTACTTATAGACAATGTAACAACTGAATTCTATTGAGTGAAAAATTATAGTTTTTTTCACTCTTTAAATTTTCCTGTTTGTTTGTTTCTTTCTGTATTTCCTATGCTTCTCGAATTGCTCCAATTTCCCGACTAGGGTTTAAACAAAATGATTAATCTATGCTTCAATCATGCTGTTGATCGAAAATTAATCAAGAAATTCTAACAGGTTGTTGCTTGCAGTAGTATTGGTGGAAACTATATGCATGAAGAGTGAAAATAAAAATGGAAAATATTAAATTTTAGAACAAAATTATCCAAAGACACTTTTATCAATTGTAATAACTAAAACCTAAACGCCTAGCTTGACAGAACTGATAGATTGAATTATGCAAATTAAGTAATCCAGATCTTTATCTAATGAAGGAGAAACCAGAACAAAACTGGCAACATCCAGCATGAAATCCAGGTAGTGGATTGCGTGATAATTGTTGCCGCTGAACAGTGTATGCATGGCACGCCCGGAGGATTCAGGTAAAACCAGGGATAGTAAGGCAAAATAGGATTTGGCGGTGGAGGAATGGGACTGTTGCCGGCGGATCCTGGTGGAGGGATAGGATTGTTCCCGGCTACCAGTGGAGGGTTAATATTTGCTGGAGGGGAAAAGGTATAAGGTGGATACAATGACGAAGACGAAGGTGGCTGTAAACAGGGTTCTGGTGGTGACTGTCCCAGCAACGGTGGTGGTAGCGAAGGCGGTGGCGGTGGCGGTGGTGGCAGCGCCGGAGATGGTGGTGGGGCATTTGGTGGTGCCGGATAGCAGTAAGGACACGAATGAGAGATTTTCACCATTCCCAAAAACAATAATGATAAAAGAAGCAAAGAGGCCAGCCTTTGGCCATAACCAGCAGCCATTGTATGAAAGATGATGGGTGATGAACTATGACAATTAGAGATATACAGAGAGAGAGAGAGACGACCAGTCGACCGTCCAACCAACAATGTAATGAATTTAGGGTTTTGGAGCACTGTATATAGATACATATATATACTGTAGGATTATATACGTATGTAATTAAACGTTTCCATATGTGTGGAATGCTGTTTTATTGTGCAAGATCTTTGTTGGTCTGAAATATTTAATTTTCCAGTTTGTGTAGAAATTAAAAGTGGCAGCTTCCTTATACAATTTATTCAGTCAGAATCAGATCTGTGGTCAGTATGAATATATGTGGAATTAAGTCAATTAAATAATAGTTCACGTTTTAGGTCCTTTTTCCTTTTCTGTATATATATATGCCACAAGTTTGCATGGATTCTGCATTTTCATGCATGGACGGATTCATGACGATATGTAAATCCTTAAACTAATGTCATCTTCCTTGTGTCATATATAAGAACAGAAAAATGGGCTAGCTGGCTTGTAGAGTGAAGAGGGAGGAGGGATTAAATTTAGGAATTTTTTAATAGAGCATTTTTTGTTTTTCCAGAAAATGCTTTTAAAATAGTAACAATGAGAATTTATTGTGCAAAGCAAACCCATCTACTTCCCATGGTGAAGAGTAGATATAAAGGCTATCGGACACGTGTCTGCATGTTCGATGGCCATTGGATGAGTGCGTGATTTTTATGTCAAGCACTTTTTCATTATCCAGTGGCCACCGAACAAGTGTCTGGTAGCCTTTATATCTACTCTCTATGGTGGGGAATAGATCATTCCTCAGCAAATCTAACCTTAAAGAGTCTCTTTCTTTCAATTCATGTGTCTGATAGCCTTTAGATCTAGTCCCCCATGATAGGGAGTAAATCATTCCTCAGCAAATCCAACTCTAGAGAGTCTCTCTTTCACTTCAAGTCTTCCCCTGTACACCATTTCTATCTTTAGCAAAGACATGTAAAGGTTGAACTAAAAAGAGAATAGAATATTCGATCAAAAAAAAAAAGAGAATAGAATAGTATTATGCCAAATTTACTCTTTCATTATGGTTTGCAATAATGGTGTTAATGATATTATTTTAAAATAAGAACTGCAATAGTAAGTAAGTAGCGGGCTTAAAAATAACAGTGAGTTGAGAAGATTCTACACTCGACATACGATAAGGAGTGGTAGTATGATTAGAACGAATGAAGCGCATATTTGTTAATGCTGAAATTATAAGTTGTTAGTGCACATGTGAATAAAAAAATAGATTGTAAATTGTGGGTCCTACGAAATATGTGGATATAAAATTTGTTTGGCAAGTTTAACCAACTCCAAACATGTTCGAAGTGTAGTTTTTTAAACTTTTATTGTGCAATCTCTATTTCTGGACGGAGTAAGTTTATTTTATTATACCTTGGTAGTCAGACCGATTCCCCCCTCCTAAATTTGTTCTATATTTTATCTTTATTTTTAATAAAATATGCAATGTGTAGTAGTTTAATAAAATAAAAAAACGTGAATTTAATTCTCTGCACTAAAAGAAATTAAAAGAACTGATAGTCTGGAAAAATAGAAAGAAATCTAGAAAAATCCAAAGCAAAACAGTGCAAATATATTATTTGGAACCTTACAATCCTGTACAAATTCTTAATTGGATCTAATATCTATAACCAAATGGGGCAAAAAAAAAAAAAAAAAAAAAAAAAAAAATCATTACACACTAAATTGAGTACTAATTAATTACCCGAGTCCCGGACCTCAACTGAGCCTTATCTTTGCCCGAATTCTGATGACAAAGATGAAGAATTTTCTCAGCCATCTCAACTTCATCTCTGCTCTCCTCCATAATTTTTTCAATCCGGGCCCTTGGAAGCCTCATCTTAACCCGAACAGGGCCCGTACTACTGGAACTCGTGACTGAAAGGTCAGAAGCTGATCTTTTGTTTAACATGAGGCATTCGAGCCGGTCCTTGGCGCTCATAGCAACAGCAGATCTTGTCCTTGTAGGAACCTTTTCCACTGGAAACTTTGGCAGGTCTACAAGAAAATAAATCTTGTTGGGCTTTATATTCTCTTCGGGCTGTAAAGGCTGTGCCCGAATTCCAAATCTCTTAACTGCTTCATATTCCAGTAATACATAACCTGGATAATCTTTAAGCACATCCATAGCTATTGCAGGTATTTTTAGCTTGAAAATTTCACCATCAATTTTCATAATCTTGGCCCTTTTTCTTCTTCCTCCTATGCTGTTCCCCATCTATATATATTTCTCTCTCTCCCTCTCTCTCTCACTAAACTATCAAGAAAGATGCTTATAGGTTATATATCTATATATGTATATATATATTACTATAATGGTGTGAATATGTGGAAGTTAAATAAAGATTCCAATTCCCACTAAAACATGACTGATTTTGATAATAGAGTGTGAAAACTTAATTCCATTGGGACAGATGAAGAAGAGTGGGATCATCTGCCGACTTTTTGTCTCTCTCTTATTTTTCCTTTCCAAGAAAGGAGTGGCTCAGTACTAATCTTTTCCTCGTGGGACTGCTATTTCATAGTATTTGCTCCAAAAAATTATATTCCAATCATGTCTTGATGTAATTAAAACTAACTTTTAAGTGATTTATTTTGTTAAATAGGATTTATAAATTTACTTCTTTTTTTTAAAGAAAAATAAGTGTTCAACTTAATTTCAAAAAAAGTAACTTTACACCGTAGTTACATTGGACAATGAATAAGAGACCAAAAATTAATTAATGATGAATTGCATTGCTCTTAAACAAATCAAACATTTTCTTTGATTTAAAACACATGAAATAAAATTGTAACGGCCTTCATGTATAAGCATCACATGGATAAGGATTGACATTGATTTATTGCAATACAAATTTTCCACGGAAGAAGCAGAATTTATAATATTTAATTGGACCTGCTTTTTATGTGAAAGAATACAATTGGATTTAAACTAGCTTCGAACCAAGTTCATAAAGAAATATACGAAGGGATTAATATGAACAATATTTAATGTATTCATATTTATTTTTATTGATGATGTGTAAGATTTTTATTGGAGGGACAGTCAATGAGACATGATTTTGAGACAGCAGCTCTAGACTCATCGTTCATGTTCTCCTCTTAACAATGAAGAAGATTTTCCACTGCCTATATGACATGTTTCTATTGGCCAAATGAAACTCATTTAGTGTTAACATAATTAGTCTTGATCAATAGAAACATGCCATGTAGGCATGTGAAGAAGATAAATCTATCCCACTATGGGAAGGAGAACATGACCGTAAAATTTATCTCTATATTGTGCGTAAAATAGTTATCAAGGTCAATTGTGACACATACTAACTCTCAATCGGACTGCAAATATATTTACCAAGCCTTTTTGTTTGTTCCCTCATTAACGAGATTCGAGAACAAGCTCTGTGTTATATCTCCTACCACACTAAGCTCACGGCTGAGTTTAAATCTAATATTTCTCCTATTTTATAAAGATAGACTTACTACTACAGGTTAAGAATATTTAATTATTATAATTAAAAAAAAAAATATTTACTTACATTTTTTAATATACCCCTATATTATATTAATTTATATTTGTTGATAACAAAACATATAATAGAGAAATATTAGAAAATTAAAAAAATATTTATAATATCAACAAAAAAATAGATTATAATTCATGACAGATACATTTAAAAATTAAGTATATCTCTATGACACAATGAGCAAATTTAATTAATTCTCGATTCATTTATGTCCGCCGGATGATTAACAGGACTATTCTAGAATGTTTTTCTGGAATTTTTGCTGAGTCATTTCTTTTCCTGTAGATGTGATTACCCAGAATTTGTTATGACATGCGTACTAATTTGAATAGTAAGAGTAAAACATGTACCTACAACTGGGGGCGGGCCGGAGTTTTGTCGTGCTGGGGGTGGGTGGTCAGACACAGATTTACACCTGGCACAACCAGACGTTCTATTTGTTCAACTGACAAATCGAATCAGCATACAAGAATTCAAACGACAGTAACAAAAACGAATGGAAACTCCTATGGATCTTACTCTTTGCCATAATATATCTAAATACGTATTTCGAGCTCGGCCAAACATGCTGCAAGGGAGTATAGAGTCCTGTACAAGATTAATGTCCAGCTCTCGTTTTATCACATCCACCGACTACATAACTTTGGCTTCGAAGAATTTACTTACAACAGTTGTGCAAGAATTCTACTACTTCGACCTTCAAGTGTAAATATAGATGGCGCTCTATGGAGCAAAATTTCAGCAAACAACAATAGGGCAAGAATTTATATCGTCTAACCATATTACAATAATTTGTGGCAGTGCCTGATCTCAAACAACAATAGGGCAAGAATTTATATCGTCTAACCATATTACAATAATTTGTGGCAGTGACTGATCTCCCCTCCACTTGATTCTCTTCCCTGTGCTGGAAAAGTCAAAACATTCTTAAGAGATGTGAAACAGTGATGTAGTCATTTGATCCAGTGAGCTGATTGAGAATACAAACTATTTTCGTCCACTACATACCTTAATTGCCCAAGATTTTTAGTCTTCGAGTAGCATGTCTTGAAGAAACAACATTCCGTAGTAGATTTTCCTCGGATAACAATGGGAAAGAAAGGACATTTCACGCAAGGGTTAATAGAAATTTGAAAGCATAGATAAGAAAACAGCACATAGGAAACAAAATCTTTATAAGCATCAATTTAGACTTCTAAAATCAAAAAGACACTCCCTTAGTTGCAAATTTTCACAAGCAGAACCATGACAACGAACTTGACTTTCGACCATAACAAATTCTTACGTCCAATAAAAGAATTTTTGTTTATAATTTGTCGTTTCACTCAAAAGAAGGGGAAAAACCATATTCAAGAGAGGTATACACTGGCATAAAAATATCAACACTAACTCAAGGACTTACAAACTTCTCCTGTCCCTTCATGTATTATAATTTCCTCTCACAAAATAGCATCACCACCTGCTGTCCATAAATAGAAAGACACTTTCTCTCAGCCCCTCTGGACCAGCTTACTATTTAACTTCCAAGGGAAACTATTCTCTCTGTCTCAAGAAGCAAAACATGGTATGAACTTGTTCAGAACATCCTAATATAATTGCCTCCTAATCACTCAATCTCCTTCCATAAAATTCAAAGGTAAACCAGACCATTTCCAAATCTTGAACAACTTCCCTTCCATAACCTACATTCCCGCACAAAAATCCAATTTAGAACAACCACAAACATTGCATCAGCTATATAAATCCTTTTTCTGACCGAAAAACTTAATAGCTTCAGAAACTCAGATAGCAATCCCCCACAGTTATACCACTAAATTTAGACAATTCTTCCAAAGCATTTATTACACCATTCAGCAATCCACTTCCATATAGAAGATAAGTTGCTCTGGTCTGGTCCTCTAATTTACCACTCACATCCATATTTTTCACCAACCAATGTTCTCCAAAAATCCCATGCACAACAAGTTCTGTGGAAGATGCAGGTTCCAATTAACAACTCTATAAGCCTTACACATTGTTCCTATCAACTTTCTCGGTAACAATATCAATATACATTGTACCAAGTGTTCATAAACCACCGCACTTTATTCTAAACCCGTTCTGGTGATTTACAGTTATGGTTATCCAATCAATTCAATACACATGCAATATACCATTGATGCTCATCCCAGAGTAGACAACACAGAGAACATGAAACTGCAATTGATTTCTGATTATATGACACATTTTGCTGCATTGTACACATTAAGCATCATTCAGTAGAAAATAACACCAAAGATGTAGTGAATAACATAAAAGGTTCCAATTCAGTGGAGTAAATATCAGTTTAAAAGAAGACCAATATAATTACTAGGTGTTGACGAAGAATTTTCATTAACATACATAAGTATTATAGACATGAAAATAAATCAATGAAGCATCTTTTATTGAGCTTCAGCATAAGATCAAAGGGAATGAAATACAGGCTACAAAAATTCAGAAGGAGAGGTAGCGTCTGGCTTCCCGTTATCCCCCAAGGCTCCTGGATGCTGCAAATTTTGCAAAACTTGAGGCGGTAAAGTCCCCAATCCACCACCCAAACCATCATTCACCGACCCAAAAAATTGACACACAAGCCGAGCCATAACCCCCAGAATCTGCAGTTGATTTTGGCAAGCATCGGCATGCATTTGCATCATCTGTTTCTCGTGTTCAATCTGCATTTCGACCATTCTATCCCTCCATTCCACCTCTTCCTCCTCCCACTTTTCCTCCAGCTTCATTCTCCGCCTCTTCTCCTCATCGAATTCCCTTTCTAACCTCAGCCTTTTCTCAACTTCCCTTTTCGCCCAAATCAGCTGCCTTTCTTCCAATTCCATTTCCTTGTCATCAATTTCCTCTTCCCTCTCTTTTAACCGTTTTTCCCTGTGCATTTCCCTCTCTTTTCGAGCTTTCTCATTTTCCATCACCCTTTCTTCTTTACACCATTCTCGTTCTCTCCATTTATCTTCCCTCCTCAAAATCACATCCTTCAATTCCAAAAGTTTAGCACCCACCATACGTAATCTCTTCCCCTTAAACCTCTTCTTTATTTTCCTTCCCCCTTCAAAACCCAAATCTTCATTTTCCTCTTTTGCCCCTTCCTCACCCCTTAATTCTCCATCTCTTTGTTCCCCCTCCTCCTCATAACCCTCTTCTTCTTCATCCTCCATCTCTTCACTATCCATCGCATACCCCAATCCCAGGACACCCCCCTCACCAAGAATATCAGAAATACCCTCATCGCCAAATTTCTGCCTACTATTGTTATTAGTATTTTCCTTAACACAATCAGACAACTCAATGTCACCAAACACTTCCTTATACTTCAAGAAATTTTCCCAATGAATTTCCCCATCTCCCCAGTTAAACTCATTATTCGAAATCCTAATCTTCTGCTTCACACCCAAGTACTGATGCCTCATATTCTGCACTTTAATCGAAACATCACGCCAAGACCACTTGAAGGGGTAGCTTATTGGGTCCTGTAGATGGTGCAGAGAGTTCACGTGGTCCGCTATGGGCTTGAACTTCTTCTCCCGGGTCTTCAGCTTGGCTAGTGTGCCGGAATTGAGGAGGTCGGAGTATTTTGATAGTAGAGTTTGCTCTTCCAATTCTGACCATTTCTTGCGCTTCATCTTTTTATGGGGAGATTTTGTTGACGAGAAGTGAGGGAATTTCGGAGATGGGGGTGGAGGGGTGTCGGAAAATTTTTGGGGATGCGAAAAGCCAAAGGGCTTCGCGGATTCGGACAATGAAACGGGGCTCCACACTTCATTTTCTTCGTACCAATTACCAAATAATTTTTTCATTGCATTGTTTGGTTATTTGACTATATCAAGCTTGTTAGTATTTATAAATTGATTAAATATTATTTTTTAATATAGTATTTAAAAAAAATTTATCTACATATTCTATTTATTAAAAACTTTTTTTATAATAACAAAGTCCCCAGTCTTTACAAATTTTAATAAATTTTATCTATTTTTTAACTACACATTTTATCAATTTTTATAAATTTTATCTATTTTTTAACTACACATTTTATCAATTTTTATTAAATCAAAATTTACAAAAAATTTGATTTTTAATAAAATCAAACGGACAATAAAACAAATTACTTTAGTCTTTAATAATAATCGATGTCTTAATTTTCATTTTAATTTGGTTTTTGTTGAATATTGTGATAATAGACAAAAATATCCATAGGTAATCCATATATGTTGGTTAGTAAGGAGTGTCATTAACTTAAATTTAAATAGATTCATTAAAAATTTAGGTGTCTCCAATAATTAGTGGATTTCTAAAAATTTCATTAATTATAAGATTTAAACAGATTTACATGAATTTCGAATCTATAAATATGAATACCAAATTCTTTCAAAATTATGTCTTCACCACTCAAAATTTCAATCAAACTCTTCTTTTATTCATATCTCCCTCTTGCCTCCCCCCTAAGAGTATTGATCTAATGCCTTGTGTAGACATTGTTATAATACTCACCGGGACACTTGTCATCACATCATTGGATGAGTGTGATGATATGATAACAAGTGTCCCGGTGAGCATTTTTATAACAATGTCCACCGGAGGCATTAGATCAAATCCCCTCTCACCAATTCTTTATTTAAAATTTATATTAGTATAGAAATTAATTAAAATTTTGATTTATTATTTTAATAATTTTTGATTTTTATTTTCACAATTGTCAAACATTTTATTCTTGATTCTCCGACACCATTTATTGAACTAAATAATTAAGTTGAAAAATATAAATAATCTTTTGGTAAATATTAATTAGTTAATTAGTCTAATACTATATAGTGCAATTAGATACTGGACAGTAAAATTAATATAGCATCAAATTTTTTTTTTTGAATTTGGGAAGTTTTACTTGTATATTGCGACACTTGTAAATTATTTTTTTAAGCCACAAAATTACTTTTTTATACAAGATGGTTAAACAACTGATTTTGGAAGAAAATGAATCCTAAATATCCATCTATCTAGCATCGGATATGAAATAGAAGATTTTATAATAAAAGACAAAAAAAAAAAGGTGAAAATTAAACTTTATTTCAATTTTTTTCAAAAAACCTTGCTTTTTAGTCAATTTTTTAATTCAAAACTAAGAAAAAGTTTTTACTTCTTTATATTTCAATAATTTTTCTCTTTTTAAAATTATATTCAAAATTATGTGTTTATGTAGGACAGTCACTTAAACTATTTGGTATAAAAAAATAATATAAATTTACTATTTTTAATAAAAGATTATAAATCCATAAAAATTCATATAAATCCATAATAATATATTGAAATATATAATATAGAATTCTATTGAAATCTTATAAATTATGTAGAATTCTATTCAAATGCATGAAATCTATTCAAATTTATAAATATTAAGAAATATTTTGAAATCTGAGTTGAGTACATTTCCTAAATTTATGAGACCAGGACTTTTTGGCGGAAAAAGGTGAACTTGGTCGTCGTTAGCTAATCAAAATAGACGTAAAAGACTGTTTTACATTTGGATCGAATATAATCCCATCTAACTTGGAAGGGTTCATGTCTACACTAAGTATAAAATTATGATGAATTTTTACTAACATAGTCGTCAAATAACTTTTGACAACATTTGTAAAATAACTATTTTTAGATACAAAATAACAAATATATTTTTTTGCAAAAATAACTATTTTTTTTTTCCTTTTGTGTTTACGATTTCACGGTACGTAAAACTCATACAATAACTTTAAAGAAAATGTATCAAAATAAATCTTGAAATTACACACAATATATTACAATTACACACAAAACAATGTGATTAACTCATAGTCAAAAGATATATCTTATTTTTATAATAGTTTTTCATGATTAAACTAAAAAAAAAATGCAAAAATCCAATTAGTGCGAGACAAAATGAGAACTGCCGATTCTTAATTTTTCAACTAAACTGTCAAAAAATCGATAGTTCACCAACATATTTGTCACTTCCAATTTTTTAAATTGTCGAAAAAATTGACATTTCAAAAAAATAAATTAAACTGTTGAAAAAATTGAAAGTTCAAAAACAAATTAGTGATTGAGTGTTTGAGTAGGGCAGCAGTAGCAGTCAAAGCGATTTGTTTGACTTAGGTGATAACAATTGTAGAATTTGGCAAAGAGAATAAGAGCGGTGTGGTGTGAAATAGTAAATTACATAAAAGTTGGAGAGAAAATTTGGTAAAAATTAAAATTTTGATTGTTAGTTAATAGCATTTTCGTCACTTTTTTTTTTTTTTTTAATTCAACAATTTGATATAATTTTTCAAAATCAAGTATATTTCAAAACTCACAGTAGATATTGGGTCCAATTCCCTCAAATTAAATGACTATTTAACTAAATATTTTCAAAAGTTGCCATATTTTAAAATATGTGGTAAAAAATATACATTTTCTGTAATTTCTTCATCATTTATTGAGAAAAAATCGATAACAATAGGTCATGTTTTGACAAGATTCCATAATAAAATGTTGAAATTATTTCGAAGACAGCTATGTTAAAATATTGGGTTATGAAGTTGAATTTTATTTTATAATCTCATAATATATTTTTTTGGTACATAAATCCTCAACGTATGTGTTTTGATATGCAATTGGTCATTATTTAATGAAAAAGACAAATATGCTCTTATTTTTAATTAGATAATTTTTTAATTGGATTTCTAACATTTGCAAAAAGTGCAAATGAGTGTGATACTTTTATTTTTTATAAAAACTTAAAAGAAACTAACAAATAATATACTAAATTATTTTGTATATTTTACAAACTATCATAAAATAACTAAAATTTATTTTATTATTATTAAGTAATTATATTATTTAAAATTTAAACTTTAATTTTATCATTACAACATAAAAAGAAAAATAATTTTATCACAAATTTGATGCTCACATATTTTTATTTAATTGAGTTATTTGTCTATTAACTACAAATATTAAAGTTCAAATTGTATTCTTTATATTTTAATTTATCGTTCAAAACTAAAGAGCACATAATATGCAAATTAATTTTTGTTCGTATTTTTATGTTAAAAAAACATAATAAGATTTGTTCAATATCATAAAATTATATAAGCTATTTTACTATTTATTTAACTTAAGTTTTATTCAAATTTTTCACATCACATAGCAATTACATATTCCTAAAGCTCAATAATTTTATAATTTTCTTTTATGAAAAATTTAATTGATGCGACTATAGTGATATATTTAATATGTTAAATTAAGCATTATTTAATAAATATATCGGACTTATTTACATATTTTATAAATGTTAGAAATACAATTACAATTTTTTTAAAATTAAAATTGAGGGTATTTTTGTATTTGTCATTAAATAATGATTAATTGCGCACCAAAATACACATGTTAGAGACTACTGTGCCAAAAGTCCAAAATACACATGTTAGAGTTTGCTATGCCAAAAAATAAAAGTTAGAGACCACTTTCACACTAAGAACAAAAATTATGGATCATTTACGCCAATTACCCTTAAAAATATCATAAATTCTAAGTGGAACATGAGATACATCTATCCATGCATTCATATGTTCAATCATTTTTACAAGCCAATTAATGGGCTTCCTACACTTGACCCAACACTTGAAATCATATTGACAAAATTGTTGCATGTTTTTTTTTTTTATGATATTTGGTTCAAAATTGGGACACTTTTGTACTTAAAACTCATTTATTTAAGAATAATTGCATCCATATATTTAAGCCAATAATAATTAGCTAATTATAATTTACCAATAAACTATTTATATTATTCAACCTAATTATTTCGTTCAAATAAAGGATCATCAAATACCATCAATATTATTATAACAATTCAATAAATTCTCATACTATTGTTAAAATAAGAAATCAAAAAATTCAATAAATTCTTATACTAATACATATAAGTAAATTGAAAATCAAGAACAAGAGTTTAATATAAAAACTTGTAGCACAAATAGACGTGTGTGAGAGAGAGAGAGAGAGAGAAGTGGTTTAAAATTTTGTAGGGTCAAACCAAAATTCTTAAAAATTTAGTATTTATATTTATAAGCTCGAAATCTATTAAAATATTCTAATTAATAAAATTTTTAGAATTCTATTAGTTTCCAGAATACTTACACTTATATAGAATTTATCAAATTTGAATTAACAACACTCCTCTTGTACTTAAAATAATTTTTTTACTTTACTTTTGTCGATATCTTAATATAATAATTTTAATCTCTTACCTATTTATATTATTCATTTATAATGTTCAAACTGAAGTGACATTATATTATTATTAAAAATAATGAGTGTGAGACCATGAATTATTAATCATATGATGTCACTTCAGCGTGGACATTATAAATAGGGCTGGGCAAAAATCAACCCAAACCTAACAACCCAACCCGATCGGTTTAGGTCGATTTTTACTCTAAATTGAGTTGGATTGGATTGTAAAAATCTGTTTTTGGTCGGGTTGGGTTAGATTGCGGGTTGCATCATAAAAACCGACTCAATCCAACCCGACCCAACCCGCTTATTAAAAATATTTAAAAAAATTAAAAATTAATTAAATTGAATCAAAAGTCTTTAAATTTTCTAATTTTAATATAATTGACATTAGCTCAATTTGAATTGGGTTCAAACTTTTAAAAAAGTTTTAACAAAATTAAAAAGTCATAATTTCACCCTATACTACAAAATATAAAATAATTTAAAAAATACTATTTAACTTTTTTTATTCTAAAAATACTGTTTTTTATTTTTATAACATTTGTTGTTACATTTGTTATGTTTGTTAATAACAAATGTAACACATTTATTATAACTAAAATAACAAATGTAACAAATGTAACAACAAGTATTACAAAAATAAAAAAACAGTATTTTTAGAATAAAAAAAACATAATAGTATTTTAAGAAATAATTTATTTATTTTGGTTATTTAAAAAAAAAAAACCCAATTAAAAATAAAGGTTCCAAAGTGTATTTAAGCTCCAAAACAAATTGTTCAAACGTGAATTTTGGTCTCCAAAAAACTTTTCCTAGCATGAATCATGCCCAAGTCCAAACCGACCAACCCAACCCAAACCGACCCAAGCTTGGTCAGTTTGGGTTGGGTCGGGTTGCAACTCTTGGTCAAATTGGTTTGATTTGATTTTTTGTCAAATCGAATATATTAGGTTGGGTTCGGGTTGAGCCCAAAATCGACCCAACTCAACCCACGTCCACCCCTAATTATAAGTAACCAATATAAATGAGTAGGAGATCAAAATCTTTTAATATAATAGTTTAAACAAAATAACTTGTAAAATTGTAGAAGAATTAATATATAAATAACAAACAAAGAACAAATTTAGAAAAATTAACAACTGTTAACAATTTTTTTTTTTTTTTTTTTTTTTTTTTTTAAAAACAAGTAAACATTTTTAATTTTTTATCAGTCAATGTAATTTCACATGGAAGAAAAAGAGGTGGACTGACGATATACAGAGTTTTCTAGACTTCTCCACTGGAGAAACGAAGCAGAAGAAAATCTGAATTCATTGCAAATTCAACAACAAATACTCTCTCACTCTGCAGTCGGGTAATCGAAAAGCTTCATATTTTGAATCCCAAATTCCAATAAATCCCTAGGAACATAAAGACTTTTGAACAGGAACTTCACTGAACAACTATTATCAATGGACCCAGATACCGCCTTAGGGTTGGTGAAGCATGGCGCCACTCTTCTTGTTCTCGATGTTCCTCAGAACACTCTCGTTGGCATCGACACTCAGGTATGTATATATTTTTAAAAATTTCTATATTTTCCCTCCTTGGAATGTTGCTTACTCTATTTATGTTTACAACAATTTGACGTGAGAGGAAAATGACGATGCAGATGTTCTCTACGGGGCCTCATTTTAAAGGTATCAAGATGATTCCTCCTGGAGTTCACTTCATTTACTACAGTTCATCCAACAGGTTAGCTTTTTATCTTGAATACTTCGTATTTTTTTGTAAAAGAGTGGGCCTGTAATTTTTTGATGCGAGAATTATATTCTTACAATTGTTTCTATATTTTACCCAAAACGAATAATTGAAAAGACTCCCACTGAAATCAACTATATGTTATAAGCAATAAGTGTTGTTTCTGATCAATATGGAGTCCGTGTTTAATACTGTTCTAGTGCTTCTGCAGAGAAGGCAGTGAGTTTTCCCCAATTATTGGTTTCTTTATTGATGCTAGTCCTTCACAGGTATGTTAGCGTTATCACAGCTTCCTTCCTTTTCCTCTTATGTTTCTAATGTTTTTCTTCACTTGTAATCTTGACATAAAACAAACTTGGTACGCATATATGTTTGCTTATATTTACAAATTAGTACGATTGCTTTCTTGACTTACACATGAAATCTGTATTCTAGTTTCTGTCAGATATTTTTCCCTTTCCTGCCATTACTATTATCTTCTTGTGAAGATTCTTGAACTTTTTGTGTCAATGTTATTACGAATGTAGGGAGTTTGTTCTCTACTGGCCCAAAAAAATTACTTACGTCAGTGTTCACCCTTTCCAATTTTTTTTTTTTTTTCAATTTCTTACATTCTCTCCTTTTCAATTCTCTCTCTTCAGCATTTTTCTCCAAATCTTTCCTCTCAACCTTGTTCCTCCTATCAATCTCCATTTATTTATCTACGGTTGAATTCTACCGATAAGCACTATACTAGTATAACCATTTGAGGACAACATTCTAGAAGTGTTACGCAGGACAAAAGTATGTCGTCTGTCCTAATATCATTTCCTGTGCTGTTCAAAGAGCAATTGGCAGGGACGATGAAACCTTTCATAATGACTATTCAAAGTGGACACTCTTAGTACGGCATCAAAGAAATACTCTTACTGAAGTTTTCGCATCAGGAGAAAAATAATACAAAAAATGAATTGGATGAAGAGAGTTTGATGATTACCTTTTACTTTACTGCTATTCAGGATTTATGCATATGGAGCTTTGTTAATTATTTCAGCTTCTCAGTTACAGCTTTGTTTCTCCACTTGTTCACCGAACTGAGCGCTTTCTTACAGCTTTGTTTCTTCACCTGTTCACCATGTGAAATTACAAACTGATTGCTTTCTTATGTGATGGAAAAACATCCATATAAGATTAACCTCCATATATGTTAATATGTTGTGACAGGTCATTGTTCGGAAATGGGATCAAAAGGAAGAGCATTTTGTCAAACTGTGTGAAGAAGAGGTACGCGCTTTGATACCCTCTTTTGTTCGGTTTTCTCTATATGCTGCAAATTAATGCAGATCTGCTATGGCTGGAAATGCCTGTCGTGATATGTGGGTCCCATAAATTTAAATTTTGCTTGAAGCTGGAAAAGCAATAGTACTAATTCTTAGAACTAATGCTTGTTAATGCAAAGCTCTAATAATGCCTATGTGAGAACATATTCACCTGATTTAATCAGAAATTGATAAAGTAATTGATTTGTCTTGTGAGAAGTATGAGAATTCCCCTCTTTTATTTGTAAGGCTAGTTCTCTGATTTTTATCACGACAAAATTTACACAGAGAACTCACACAGTGGCTAAGTTGTGCCAACCAAACCTCAGGACTGTAGACTTGAAGTGTTTTTAAGCACTGGAATTATCTTATGCTAATACTGGAGCACTTCGGTTTTTCCTCCTTTTGGACCAAACTCACCTTTTGTTGAGAAACATTTCATTACAATTGCATGAATGCTTAATAACTGCATGTTCAGAGAAAAAGGACCCAGCATACTTTTGTTTTGATTGCAACACGCTATCTTGCAGTTGAATTTACCAGGTCTATAGACGCAAATATTGTAATCTTTCTAATTTGTACATCAACATACTACACTTCCTAACCCACATTAAACGAGTGCATGTTGACATCTTGAAATAAAATTCAGTATCTTTCTTGTATGTCGCACCCACTTTTGGACAATTCTGTTTACAATCAAAATACTTTCTCTGATTCTGTGTTTGTAATGCTTTCTAATTGGCTTTGGATACAGGAAGAAAGATACTCTGACGCAGTTAGAAGATTAGAATTTGACAAAAATCTTGGACCGTATACACTGACTCATTATGGGGAGTGGAAATCCTTGTCCAATTATATAACCAAGAATACAATTCAACGCATTGGTTAGCAATTTATTGTTATTTACTGGAATATTTGTTTTTGTTGTACTATTCATTAATTTATGTTGTTCTAGTAGATATGGGCCGAGAATTTTGCCATAAGTTGATTCACCATTCCTTTGTAACCCCAAATTTTCCCATGTTACCTAATCAGAGTTGTTCGAGTGGATGGGATGGTGAAGTGCCAAATATTATAAATGTAATCAACTGGAATGAATGAGTTAGCAAGTAACTTAGAATATGTTTGTTAGTGCTTATAAGCACTTATAAGTTGGTCAAACATTTTTATCCATAAATTTCGTAGGATCCACAATTTTTATCTATTTTTTATCCACACATTCTGCAGGACCCACTGCTAATAATCTACAAAAATCTTTGTCATATATACACTTAATTAACTTAATTAACTGCTAGAAATCAAGTAATAAGAAAATTTCAGCACAACAAATTATATTTCATTTTTTGGGCAATTAATTGTACCATTCACCTCAGAGGATATTTCAGGAGTTTTTAGTGCTTATCGTTACCGGGTCATTGAGCGTATAGTTGTTTGAAATTCATCTATGCGGTGACATCATAAGTGACCTTTGAACGCTGTATTTTTTTTAAAACCACTATAGGTGGCATGTTTTATTAGAAACGAAAATCAAACATAAAACAATCTTCGGAGGGGGGCTCGACTTGATTTCCTGCTAAAGGTGCAAAAGAATAAACTTGCCCCGTTTCTGTATGAGGAATACAATGTAAAAGTTAAACAAACTACACTTCATTCGCCTTGGTCGTACTCCTCGTCATCATACACCAAGTGTAGTGTTTTTTTGGCTCATGGTCACTCTTGAACTTGCTACTTGAAGGAGACCTGAAGTTCGGAAAATCCATAGCTTAATCACAATTTTCAAAAATGTATACAAAAGCGTCCCTGGTAGATGCCCTTGTGCTCGGATAGAAATGTGGTGCCTTCCATCCCATATTGCTTAGATCATTTTCAATTAATTGCTGGACCAGATTTGAGTGCATTGTCTCTTTAGGACTTGGTCAACCTTCTCCAGTAATGCTATAAAACCAAACCACCTTCTGCATGCCGCTCAGGCGCACCAGGAGCCGAAACCTCTTTATTTTTTCCTTGACTCCCGTCTGCTTTGTTGACCGAGCTGGCCTTTGTTTTATTTGCTTGTTGACCCTTTGACTTTTCAATCAATCCACCAAAAGCACTTTTAACTAAGTCTTCCACCGCATAAAGAATTTGCGAGTTAAACACTTATAACCCTTTGACCTTTCAGTGCTGTATGAATATATATTTGTCACCATTATTTTTGCAACTTGCCTGGAAAAATTGGAAGAACAAGCGAGGTTCATCGATAAGCATAATCCTATTTTGGGGGGGCATGGTGATATATTTGGCATCAGAAATATTTGGTCAATTGGTAAAAGCTCTATTTACTAGCCAAACTCCATAAACAAATTTATGAGCAGGAAAATAAGAGTTCTTTAATATTTTCTTAGGTTCCAACATGGATATTGGATATGTTACGTATGCTGAGTACATGGAGAAACAACTATAATATATCTGCATTTATGTCTCTTTCTGTGGAAAGTAATTGATTTCTATTGAGAATTTGTCAAATGATACATAATGGAAGTAAGCCTGTGGAGAAACTAAATGCTTCTTGGGGTATGAGCACGCGTGCGTGTGTGGTGGGGGTGGGGGGAAAAGGCAAGTTGGCTTTTCCCCTTTTTTCCCACACAAAAGACCTTGTAATGATATCTTCTTTCAATGGTAATTCAAAATAAAATCCTCTTGGTATGAATCACTGAATGCTGATATTTCTTAAAGGGTGCACTTTTTATGATAGTAACTTTATCGCCCCTTTCTAAGAGTATTGTCTTTCATTTTTTCCTTTGTATTTTACAATGATTTGGTGAATTTACAGAACCTGTTGGAGGCGAAATCACAATTGCTTGTGAATCTGAGATGGTTGGCAGTATTCCTAAAACAGCAATGGAGAAAGCTATGATTGAACAGTTGAAGAATACCAAGTTTTCAAAGCCAATAGAAAAATCCCAAAAAAGAGGTTGTTACTACACTCCCATTCCCCGTGTTGTCAAGCATAAGGGAATTCATAGCGAAGATCTTACTATTATGAATCTCGATAAGGTATTTGATTCCAAGGTTTATAAGCTAAAAATTGTCTGTATTTGGAGTGTGACAGATATGTTGATTTAGGGAAATTATGCTTATTTTTTCCAGACGCAGCTATTGGAAAGCATATTGACAAAAGCATATGAAGGTGATGAAGATTCACTTCTAGGAGAGTTACAATTTGCATTCATTGCATTTCTGGTAGGAATATCCTCTCGTTTTTCAATTTTTCATCCATAAGGACACACATCTATGTTTATATAAATGCACAGCTGATGCACTCCTACATTCATATGGATATTATGGAGTCCAACTAATATATTTAATTTATGCACAAATTTGCAGATGGGGCAATCACTTGAAGCATTTATACAGTGGAAGCTTTTAATTGGTCTCTTGTTGGGCTGCACAGAGGCTGTGAGTAAAAATATATATAGATTATATTCCTCAGTATATTTATCAAATAGAAGGGGCTAAAACCCATACTATCCTCACTGTCAGAATGGATCTGGACAGTATTAGGAGAACTTCTTTTCATCTGAAAATGCTCAAGAGTGATGAATCTTGTTGAAAGTGGAAGATCTGCTCATAGCCAACTTTCAATTATTATGAAATCATTTTGTGGTATAGTATTGTTGTGAAATTGACACTTAGACTTTAAAATAAGTTTCATCTGTAAATCTTTGAAGTGAAGGTGAAACACTAGTGGCTTTTATGGTTGTGTTCATTATGGAACCGCAAGATCAATATAGTCGGCCTTAAGATGAACATTTTGGATTTTGACTTGTGAAGCGCTTGGTCTTAAAGGTAGTTTCGACATGTTCAATAATTATGTATTATTTTAGACATGGTTATAATATCTGATTGACACAGTAGTTCACTGTCATATTGTTAACGAGGATCTTAGCTTGTGGTTATCAATTTTATGCGAATGATGCAGCATATTAAGAGCATGTTTGACATAGTTTTTTTATAAACTCTTTTTTTTCCAAATTCATTTTCAACATATTTCATGGGATCCACAACTTTTATAACTTTTCAACCACACATTTCTCCAACTTTTTTAAAAAACTCTTAAAAAACTACTTTTAAATTCCACCAAACAGGCACTAAATTTGCTCTTAGGTTTGCAATTCCTAAAGTTGGATGAAGTAATGACTTTAATGTGGTTTTTCAAGAACCAGCCAGTCAGCCTCTTCATTTTCCATTCACTTATTATATGGCTTGGTTGACGCGATCATATATTGAGGGCCGGCACCTTCTCTGGAAAAAATTCTGGATCCTGTGTCCAGAAAGTGCATCTCGTTCTTTACCATTCTTTCTAAGATGCTCCAAATTATTGATGGAATTGAGGTTCAAAAAATGAGAATGTTCTATCCTCATGTTTGTTTAGCATGTCCATTTGAAAGTGTGAAGCATTTGTGATTGTAAAGGAACAATTATAAGATGTGCACGTTCATAACATAACACTTCATTCGTTTTGCATGAAAGATTTCTTGTTACTACTCGAAACTTGAAATTTCTTGTGCAAGTTGCTTCAGCAGGGTAATTTAGGGCCTCTTGTGGTAGTCATTTAAAGATCTTCATAGCAATCGCTGAAGCAGGTTAAGAACTTTGATTTTGTACAAATTCTCATGCGAATGATCCTCTCTTTACAGCCTCTTCATACCAGGAGTCGGCTATTCACAAAGGTAATTTTGTAAGCACTGTTTCTATCATATATTAATATGAATTATTTAGACTCAAGTCGTGGTGGCTTGAGATGCATTGGCTAATAAAAGCAAAGGTCAATTAAGTACTCACCTTACTGAATTCTCGCAAGTATGATTTATCTATCAATCTATAAGTCCTGAAAAGAGATCTTTCAATTTGTCAAGAAACCATGAATCATTTATCAGTTATGTCGTCTACATTCTTGCAGCTCCCATTTCAATTGACTGAATTGATATTCTGGCTTTAATGTGTAAGCCGACCAACCATGGGTGAGTTTGCTCATGCAAATTTACGGAAATAGGAGAAGAAAATAATTTTGTGCACTTTTTCCACCAGAAGGACCTAATCCACTTATCTTTTTCTTTTTTCTACCCAACTTTTTAGCACCGTGTTAAGAATAGTTTATTGTTATTTGTCTAAGGATATCCTGGGTGGGGATGAAGGCAGGGTCTGATGGCCTAGTGCCATTCTTACTCTCTCCTATCAGAATACTTGACTTGTTAAGACTGAAACTATTTTTAATTTTCTCGTCTTGTGCTATTCATTTAAACTTCTGGCGTGCTGTTTTTGTTTATTGCAAAATCTATTTTAATAACATTATGATCATTAAGGTACACTTTAACCTTTTTGTAAATATCTGTATACTGACTTCAAAATTTTCATGTTTTCACAGTTTATTCAAGTTCTTTATTACCAGTTAAAATATGGATTTAAAACGGATCTGAAGGATACTGGCACTGCAGACAAAGGTGTGACGGCATTGTTGGATGAGTCTTGGTTTTCTGATAGCTTTCTGCACCATCTTTGTAAGGTAATGCTGTGGACTAGTTGACATTCACATGCCCGTTTATCGATAATAAATTTTGAGCTATTTGGGAATTCTATAACCAAGTCTTCTGGACCTTCCAGTGAAAGGCTGTCAAATTGTAGATCTCGTGAGCTGGTTTTTCACGGACATCTATTGCTATGTCCAAAAAATTTGTTTTTCTCACCGTAATAAATAGTGACGGCCTATTTACTCAACCATATAGATTGTTTCAAGTTCCTTTTATTTGTTGCTAAAAATTTTGGAATCTACAGATTGCTTCTGAATGGTGAATAATAGTTAAGCAAATTAATCACTGTGCTTACAAGTCTGAATTCTTTTGATTGCAGGATTTCTTTTCATTGATACTAGAAGCTCCAGTGGTTGATGGAGACCTCCTGATTTGGGTGTGTTCTAGATCTTTTTCGTTTAACATTCGCCTTGAACAGAATCAAAATTGGATTTTAGAATTTCTAAGTGAAAAATGTTTTATTTCTTACTAATTAATGACTTGTACACATTTAGTTCTTTATGACATTATCTGAAGTTGTTTTGCTAATGAAATGGTAATCAATATCAATAGTAATTCAATTATTCTTTGATCTTCCTATTGTAATATTATGCAATGTAGTAAGTTGCAAAAGATGGTAATTATTCCAGAGTGCACTAGTTTTAACTTCAATATTCCAAAATTTATTTTAGTTGTCTGTGGAAGACTAAATTTTGCATTTTTGCTTTTGGAAGACAAGAAAACTAAAAGAGCTGCTTGAAGATTCCTTAGGATGGCAATTCAACGAAAACAGTGCAGTAGATGGAATGTACTTTGAAGATGATGACGAGGTTTTTATTCTGGGCAGCTTTTAATTTTTAATGGGCTTTTACTTCTAGCCTTTTCCTGTTTTTCCTTATCCAATCTTTCAACTTCTGCAGTACGCTCCAGTGGTCGAGATGTTGGATGATTCAGGGACTGCATGAATACGACGTGAACCAAATCATGTCCTTGTTCGGTGCCTGCAATGACCAAATCCATCTATTTTTTCTCCAGCTGGATTCTAATCTCCCTTATGAATGAAGCCGTTGTGTTTTCAAGAAAAGATTGATTCTACTGTATATATGAAATAATGATCTGCTATAGATATTGTAATATATTTGTAGGAAGTTATCATGGATTAGCTTTTAAACCAATATCTCAGTCTAAATCAGCAAGTGCAAACCGTCTCTGAGAATTTTAATTTTATCTTTATTTGTCAAATGCTGACTTAGAATTTGCCAGGCCAACAAGTTTTAGACCTCTTTAATTGAAGCAAATTTCCATGCATTATGTAGAATTGATAGATTGGTTGGCGGCGTTTACCGGGAAAGTATGAATTCCACTGAAGATTTGGGAGATTGTCTGCTAAGTGTTTGTTTGGTAAATAGGGGTTTTTTTTTTTGTTTTTTGTTTTGTTTTTTTTTTATTTTTTTGTGAATAAAAATAATGTTTGATCAATTTATAAGAGTTTATAATATTAATGTTATATCCAAATATTGCTATTTTTCTAGATGATTGATAACGATTATAGAACATTTCCACGACAATAAATATTTTATGAAGAAATCTAATCAACCCACCGAGTATAAAAATGGACCTTGAGTGAGTATGTATCAGTGTTCTAACAAGTGTAAAGCATTATTAGACGTGGAGGTTGAACTTCTAAGTTTTTTGAACCTAAGAGAGGTTTAGACAAAGAAGAGACATGGGTGATGCGTGAGTTGTGGTTACGCATCGAGGTTGAGTTTCAAGTTTAGGCAGAGCCTAGGTGTCTCCTATACGAGCTTTTTAAAATAGTGATATGTATTATCATCAATGTTCTAAAAAGCGTAAAGCGTGACTAGGCGTAGATGTCGAATTTCAAGTTTTTCGGGCCTAGGCGAATCCTAGGCGAGAGCGAGATAAAGGCAAGGCGAGGGCGATGCGTGATGCGTGGTTAGACGTGGAAGTCGAGCTTCAAGTATAAGCGAAGCTTAGGCGGGTTTTTTAGAACAGTGATTATCATGATAGAGAATTTCTTTTTTATTGGCACAAAAATCCACTCTTCACTTTCTTCAATTTTTTTTTTTCAATTTCTTCAATTTTCTCCATCTCAATTCTTTTCCAAATCTTTTTTTCTCAATCACAATCTTGTTTCTTTTATTAATCTTCATTTATTTCTTTAGGATCGAATTCTACTGATAAGTAGTATACTAGTGTAGACCCTTGATCTCCTCCCCACAAGTGGGGAGCTTATGCTCCCCACTAGTCCACTTGTGGGGAGTAGATCACTCCTGTACTAGTGTATTAGCTCGTCTTGCTTCAACATTAAACACCGAAGAGTAACATATGAAATGGCCCGGAGGCTGCCTTCCCGCCTTTCCATATTTCCGTCCCTATTCAGCGTCACAAAAACCCAACGACAACACCCATCCTCGCCTTTCAGATCGCTATCTCTTGCTGATATCACGTCACGAGATTCCCAATTTATTGGCTGCTCTTATCCCATATCACAAGGTAGGTAGTTTTCATTTTTCACCCATTCTTGCAGACTATCTGTTTGTCGTAAGTACTCAGAGTCAGAGAAGAATTTGGGCTCTTTTCGTAAGTTGTTTTTGTTATTTTTTCATTTGCCTGCCACAATTTTATTTCCAGTGCAGTTATGTTTTTATCTCTTGTTTAATTTGCAAATGTTTCATTGCAGCATCACGTTCCTATGCTCGTGATAGGCGTTCAAGTTATGAACTATTTGGCGATAGGATTCCAGGAGCTAAGGAGTTTAGAAAAGAGTGGGCAAAACAAATGGAGGATGACGAGGATCATCTCTGGACGGGAAGTGAAGATGAGAGTGATACCGAGAGAAACAGTCGTGGTGAGCTTAAAAAAGAAATTAAGAAAGCAAAACAGCGGGCTAAAGATCGCTCTGATCGCATTGATGCTGATGATAGTGATGAGTTGTATAGTGTGTGGTCTGATAGCGATGAGGAGAAGACACTGTGGACTGGGGACGAAGAAGATGATGACGATGATATTCCCACAGATTCCGTCCCAAATGAGAAGAGTGATGAATATATAGATAAATTGTTTGAGTTTGAGGAAAAACCAAAATATCAAACACTCGCAGAAGCATTGAAAGATGAGCAGGAGCCAGAAGAGTTGTCCCCTGGGAAGCAGGCTCGAAAACTTGCAGTTGAGAACGCCCTCAAGAAATTAAAGAAAGGGCCGGATGGGCGGTACATTAATGTGTGGGAAGTTATGAGTGATTTGGACATTCTCATTGGAGCTTTCGAGAATATCGTCTCAGGACCAGAATATGAGGAGCTTAGACAAGGTGGGCCGAAGAAATTAAACATTCAGTTTTTTAAGGATATTCAAGCTCGTATGAGGGATCCAAACTATAAGTTCTCACCTGAGTTGAAGTTAAAGCCAAAGAGCAAACTTGTTCCGAGAAAGAAATGGCAGAAGACCCAGTCAAGACGTAGGAAAGCACAGAAGCGATAACTGACTTGCTGCTGCTTCTGTATGTCTAGAAATATAATCTGTAATCTCTGATCCCTTAGAACTCCCCCTCTCATAGTCTTAGCTTGTGATGAGTTTGCACTCTTGATTCATGTGTACAGAAGGTATTTTTTCCTTCGCATTCTAAATTTATTTACTGATTTCCCGACATCATAATATAACTGTGCTGATTACTGTGACCATCCTATTTATCTTTTTTTTTTTTTTTTGTGGGAGGAATATGCATTTACTATTAATCTGTTTTAATTTTAATTGCAAACTAGGTTAAAGAATTTCGTTATGCACCTTGGAGCATTGCAATGGAACTTATGTTTTGCTTGATTTGATTAGAACTTGAGGTCAAAACAGTGAATATTTCTGAATTTTCTAATAGTACTAAACTAGCAGAATCTAAGGGTCCGTTTGACAGAGATTATAAATTAGTTTATAAACTAATATTGGTTTATTTGAGTTGAAATTGTTGACTTTTCATGATAAAAGTAGGTTGAAAAGTCAAAAATGACGGCTGGAAGAAACTAAAATTGGTTTATAAACCATGTCAAACAAGCACTAAATGGGGTAAAACATAAATGCTAACCAAATCTAGTTAAAGGAAGTTTTAACAGTCATGTTCAATCATACTTGATCCAATTGCTGAACTCCCTATTTTTCTAATATATGAATAACATTGCCACATTGCATATTCATCTACATAATGATGCCACCACTTACTGTAATGGGTGAAATAAATTTAAATGCATGCTTTTTCCTCCTAGATTGATGAATATAGGTATCCTCCATCATGTTATTCATATTATACATCTCCTGCATGTTGGTGAAATATCAATATTGGATAAGGCTGGCTGTACCAGTGTCCTTGCATGTTGTCAATCAGGATCGGTGATGGATAACAATATTCAGGACCTGGCATTCTTGTGCAGAAATTTTGTAGTTTCGAAATTTCTCGGCCTTCTAGGCCAACAAAACCAGGATTGTGTCCTCGAAGACTCTTCATAGAATTCATTCCACCTTCTGCAGTGCCTGCATCATTGTCGATACTTCCATCCCAACCTAAAATCTCATTGTCCATCTTTGCTTCCATCCCAAGACTGTTTTCTTTCTCGCATTTTAGAAACTCCATTCCCAGGCCCTGATTTAGATATTCCTGAAAGTCCCGGCGATCGGTTTCTGTGTCAAGTGGAGGGGATAGCAGAGGCTGGCATTTGGAGTAATCTAAACTTGCTATTGGATTTTGCATTTGATTAAGGTACTTGTCATTGTAGGGCCAGTTGGTTAGTTCGCGGTCCTGACTTGGGCTTGACGACCAAAGCTTCGCTTGTTTACCAGATTTAGCCAGTTTTCTAATCAACGTTGCACAATCAACATTTCCAGATACTGTGACCTTATGTTCTTCAGCATCTATTGTCACTTCGTAGACACCTGAAACGAAATTCAACCAAAATAAGAGTAAAAACGCTTCATTTAATTTACTTCCTTGATCCCAAAAAAGAAGCATAAAGTTCCTCAGGAAATTATATTTTTGGAGGGGAGCCAAAAAATATGAAAACATATTCCCTTGGTTGAAACCATATAAAATGACCATTGATGCAGTATTTCCTAGATTAGCCAAATTCAAATCAGGCCTCCTATTACATAACAGAACTGATTTTCTTCTTCAAGAAAACTTGAACAAATATGTGTTAAGAAAAGTAGTGTAAAATGAGAAAAAGAAAGGTGTTTGGGGAGGTTAGTACCTTCGATTCTACGAAGAAGTTTCTTAACCTTTTGCACGCAGCCATGACAATGAACATGAACCTTGAGAACATGTGTCTGTAAAACAAATACATGAAGTTAATACATACTTGAAGAAATAGATTATACTTGGAAAAAAACAATGGGAAATAATAGTCACTTTTATCTTTACAAACTCAAAGATTTCCCCGGACATTTTCCAGAATGGTTACTTTGTTCACTTTTTATGAAGGGAAGAATGAAATTTCTAACTGATTGGCCTAAAATGTCTTGAATAGGTACTGGAATACTGCGAAACAACCACATGGCCCTATTTCTAGGCCTCAGTACGATTTGACCAGGATGAAAAACTTTGATTCTTTGCAGTAGACAGACATTCTTCATGTATTACTTTCAGTTTGGTTACTTCCTACACACTTGTCTTCTCTCGAGACTCTTTAACTTGCCCTTTTCACAAATTCCTCTTTTAGTAAATAACCAAAATACCAAAGAGTAAATAGCAGCAAAAGTCTTCAACCTTTCATTTCATTTTCAAATTTGTCCCCAATCTTTTTCTGGACAAATGTCACCAACCTTTAAGAAATTAGCGCTATTCATCCAAATAGATAATTCCAATCATTTGAACGTTGGTCAACCTATGTGACCAGCAAACTCAAAAATTAAGAAGGACAAATTGGTCATTACATTATTCTTAACTAAAATATTAAGAAAAAGAAAAAGAAATGAAAATTCAGAAAAGCAGAAAAACAACAAAAGAATTCTAAAAGAAAATTTAAAAAAAAACATTGTTCATCTTCTTCACCCTACCCCACTACACCTCGACCTCCGTTGCCATCGCAACCCCACCAATCAAGGAAAAAGGTAAAAAACAACAATCATCTCCAATTCATCCATCTCGCAGTCGCAGCAGCAACGAACACCAAAATAAGCAAAAAGGTTGGAGGCATAGTTGTCTAAAAAAAAAAGGTTCTGGAGGGACTTAGAAATAAAATGAAAGATTGGGGAAGGTCGCGGTTATTTACCCAACGAGAAGTGATCTCCTACCCAGAGTGGACAATTGTTATATTGTCCATATCCAATGTGGTACTTGCACATTGGATAGTACCACATTGGATGAATTGTTGATGTGATATCTACTTATGTGGGTAATTCATTTAATATACAATCGCTACATTAGATATAGACAATATAACAATTGCCCACTAAGAGTAGGAGATCACTCTTCTTTACCCAACACCAAACTATATGTACAACATTCAAGTCTAGGCGCACTCTGGACACGTTTTGTCAATATTTGAAATAAAGGCAAATTCTCAACTTATTCTTCTTACAAAAATACACTTTTTTTTACTGTTCAATGTATCTTGGATATAAAACTCAAATTTTCTTTTTAATATATGAAGTCAAGTTTAGGGATGGCAATAGGGCGCACGGGACGCCTCAATGAACAGCTACTATCCCAATTATTATTTATTTATTGTAAATTAAACCAAATAGCAAACAAATTAAAAATTGTGCAAGTTGAAAGCGTTTTAATTTTACACCTTACACCCTGATATGAATCCCATATCCAACAAATTGAGTTGGATTTTTTTTTTTTTTTTAAAAAAAAAGGGACGGGTCCACTCCATTCCAGAGTCCATACCTGTCGCGGGACAGATGACCCCGATTAAATCGCCCATATTACTCGATTAATTGGGTGCAGGTTACAAGTCAAATTGTCATCCTTAATCAAGCTGAGGCATCCATTTCCATTAGTACATCATAATTCTTTAATATATTTACTGAATATACTATACAAATGGAATTTATGGTACATAAATAGACTACTATTTGAAAATAATTACATGAAAATATATATGTGCCATAAATTCCAAATATACTTTTTCCGTCCATTTTTTAATTAGTTATATTATGTTTTAATTACATTATATACCATAACTGAAAGTTAATTAATAGAGAGTCATTGTAATCCAAGATTGTAGAATATTTAATTATAGGATAACATTTTCAATCATTCAAATATAATTTTGATATATCTGTTTGAAAAAAAAAATCTCAACCATTGACCACTTATAAGCATCTCTCCGTATTTCGCTATAAGAGTGCATCTTCTCTTTGCTCAAGTTAGTTCGATACAAACAACTTTGAATAAACTTCCTTGACGATCTATAGAGCGATCAAGGATATAAAGTGTACCTCCAGTCCTTTCTTGAAGAAAGATTTGTTCATGATCTTCGTCCAAGGAAATGGGGACGATAAGATCGAAATGAAATCGCTTGGACCAATTCGAATGATTTAACTCAAAGTGAGTATACAAGCCTTAGGATGAGCCAACATAGTCACGGGCAATAGTAGGACATGTACAAAGGCACATAAATGTATGCTTTCTCGTGATCAAGTTTGTTACTGTAACATACTTTCTCTTTGTAATAGGACATATTCTGTCATTAATGTAATTTGTCATTAATCCTATTCTAGGAGAGAGTCTTGGGGCGCAAGATCAGGGGGATCTTTTGGTTTCCTTTTTTTGATGATGTAATTTGTATATATATGGGCATTACGTTTTGAATGAGAGAGAAAGATTGAGATCAAATTTGGCATGGTATCAGAGCACCCCTAAGGTTGGAGGAGACGTTTTTTTTCCAAGAGTTTGGTGCGGCAATTTTTTTTTCCGACATGGCCGACGACGCAGCTGCCATAACCAAAAGCTCCAGCGGTGCGAAAAGGATAGATGTTTTTTCACTGGGATCAAATGACAATCCAGGTATTCTCATCACCCCGGTGCAACTGAAAAGAGATAATTATGATGAATGGGCAAGAGCTATTCGTACGGCTTTGAAAGCCAAGAGAAAGTTTGGGTTTCTGGACGGGACGGTCTTGATTCCCGAAGATGAAGAAAAACTTGATGATTGGTATATTGTGCATTCCATGTTGGTTGCATGGTTGATGAACACTATTGATCCTTCACTCCGATCCACTCTCTCGTACTATGAGGATGCGCGAGAATTATGGAGGGTCTTGAAGGGACGATTTTGCGTAGTGAACGGAACACAGATCTGTCAACTCAAAGCATCTCTCGCCGAGTGCAAGCAAGGGAAGACGGAGACCATTACTTCATACTTTGGACGACTCAGTAAGATTTGGGATGAATTAGCCAATTATATTACTCTACCAACTTGTACTTGTGCTGGTTGTACGTGCAATCTTGCTACACAATATACCAAGTTATTGCAAGAAGAAAGGCTCATATGGTTTCTCATTGGTCTGGACAACGCCTATATCTCGATTCGCTCCCAACTTTTGACTTAAGACCGGCCTTCGCTAGACAAGGCATACCAGACTTTGATACAAGAGGAGCGCTTGCGTGGTGGCAATTTTCATCCTGAGAAAGACAACCGCGATAGTATCATGGCTTTTAAGCTTTAGACGGATCTTCGAGATAAATCTCGTTCTGTTGATAATTCTAACAAGTTTTGTGTGCATTGCAATCGTGAAGGCCATGATCAAAGTTCATGTTTTCAACTACATGGCTTCCCGGATTGGTGGGGGGATAGGCCTCGTGGTGGTCGTGGTCCTGGCCGCGGAGGCAGAGGTGGTGGTGGCCGTAGTGGTACGACTGGTGGTCAAAATGGCAGAGGGAGAGGCAATAGTGGTGCCCTGTCGGTTCGCGCAAACAAAACCACTGTTTGCTCTTCGGGACAAGCGAGTATTTCTCAGGCATCGCCAAACACTTCAGAGGCAGCAGGATTATCTGGCATTACGCCTACCCAATGGCAGACCATTCTTGATCTTCTTAATTTGCCAAAGCCCAAAGATCGTTTGACGTGTAAGTGTTTATGGATACTCGATACCGGGGCCACTCATCATGTCACTGGTACATTAAAATCGTTAATTGATCTGAAGACAATTAGTCATTGTCCTGTGCAATTACCAGATGGTCGGTCTGCAGCCGCCACACGTGAGGGAAGTGTGGTGTTATCAGGCAATTTGAGACTTAATAATGTGTTACTTGTTCCCAATTTGGATTGTAATTTGATCTCTGTGACCCAACTCTTAGATGAGCATAAATGTACTGTTCAAATCACTGATACTTTGTGTGTTATACAGGACCGAGTGACGAAGAGGTTGATTGGAGTGGGTGAGCGCAAGGATGGGCTTTTCTTTTTTTGTGGTGTTCCACACGCCAAGGTCCTAGCTGTTAATGGTGATGAGTCCATGGAGTTATGGCACAAGCGTCTAGGGCATCCTTCAAAGAAAGTTCTTCGGAAGTTTTCGTTTGTGAGTCAATTTAGTGGTTTGAATAAAAATGGTTGTGATGTATGTTTCCGTGCAAAGCAACATCGAGACAGTTTTCCTAGTAGTAGTAGTCGTGCTAGTAGGATTTTTGAACTCATTCATTGTGATTTGTGGGGACCCTATCGGACTCGTTCTTCATGTGGGGCTTCTTATTTTTTGACTATTGTGGATGATTTCTCACGAACAGTTTGGGTTTATTTGCTTTATAATAAATTGAAAGTTGGCATCATGATTCTAAATTTTGTTGCATTGGTTAAAAGGCAATTTAATCAGCATATTAAGCGTGTTAGAAGTGATAATGGAACTGAGTTTACATGCTTAACTGACTATTTTGAGAAACATGGCATTATTTTTGAAACTTCCTGTGTTAGGACCCCACAACAAAATGGTCGTGTTGAGCGTAAACATCAACATATTTTGAACGTCGCACGTGCTTTGCGTTTTCAAGGGCATTTGCCTATTCAATTTTGGGGAGAGTGTGTGATGGCGGCATGTTACTTAATAAATCGCACACCTTCTAGTGTTCTTCATTATAAGACACCTTATGAATGTTTGTTTGGTCATGTTCCTAATTTACAAGCCATTCGTGTTTTGGGTTGTTTATGTTACGCTCATAATCAAAAACATCAAGGTGACAAATTTGCTAGTAGAAGTCGTAAGTGCATTTTTTTGGGGTACCCATTTGCTAAAAAGGGATGGAAGTTGTATGATTTAGAAACAAAAGAGATCTTTGTTTCTAGGGATGTTAAATTTTTTGAAAATGTGTTTCCATTGTCTGAACGTAGAGTTGTACCACTTGATAATGCTTCTAGTCATAACGTGGGTACTCAATCTTTTTATGAGGAAGATTTTGATGACTTTGTATGTGAAGGGGTGGTTTGTCATGATATCTTTCCTGCTGCCATTGAGGACACTATGGCGCAGGGGGGGAGTAATACAGAGATAGGAGGTAATATGGAGATAGGGGGTGATGATGGTCAGAGACGTGAAGGGGATTTAGAGGCGGCCCAAGACTCGGTGGTTGCAGATGCACCTACAGGTGATACTCATGCGGAGACAGTGACAGAACTGGGACGAGGCAAACGTTCAAAATTACCTAATTCTTGCTACCGTGACTTTGTGACTCATACCATTGTGAAAAAGAAAAGTTCCTCCGCAAACTCATCTTCTTCACCAACTTCCTCCGGTACTCCTTATCCTATTTCCCACTTTGTGTCTTGTGATAAATTTTCTGATAACCATAGAAAATATATAGAAGGAGTAACTGTAGGCAATCCTCCTAAAATTTTTAAGCTGTAAAACATGAAGGTTGGAGAAAGGCTATGGCCGAGGAGATACGGGCTTTGGAAGATCAAGGCACTTGGGTCCTGCAAAAATTACCCCCTGGGAAGAAAGCTCTAGGCAGTAAATGGGTGTATACTGAAAAGTACGATGAACGAGGAAATTTGTAGAGATTGAAAGCTAGGCTTGTCATATTTGGTCATCATCAGGTCGAAGGTATTGACTACAACGAGACTTTTGCTCCAGTTGCAAAAATGGTAACAGTTCGTACTTTTCTTGCAATCGCAGCCGTCAAAAAGTGGGAAGTTCATCAGATGGATGTACATAATGCTTTCTTGCATGGTGATTTAGCTGAAGAGGTCTACATGAAAATTCCTCTAGGATTCGAGAAAAATCAGTCCAATCTGGTGTACAGAATGAAGAAGTCCTTATATGGTTTAAAACAAACACCTAGGTGATGGTTTGCCAAACTTGCAACGGCATTGCAGAATTATGGCTTTCAACAATCATATTCAGATTATTCTTTATTCACCATGACGAAGGGCACAATTCAGATTAATGTGCTTGTATATGTGGATGATATGATTATTGCTAGCAATGATATGGTGGCCTTGGCCATATTTAAAGCCTATCTTGGAAAATGCTTTAAAATGAAAGATCTGGGGGTATTGAAATATTTTCTCGGGCTAGAAGTTGCTCGCAGTTTCAAAGGCATTTTCATTTGTCAGCGAAAATATGCATTGGACATTATTTCTGAGACAGGATTACTAGGTGCTAAACCTACCGAATTCCCTATGGAGCAAAACCATCGTTTGGCATTGGCATCCGGACGATTCCTTGATGATCCGGAGCGTTATCGTCGATTAGTTGGGCGGTTGATTTATTTGGGTGTTACGCGACCTGATTTGGCTTACTCAGTTCACATTCTCTCCCAGTTTATGCAACAGCCCCGGGAAGAGCATTGGGAAGTGGCATTACGTGTTGTTCGCTATTTGAAAAAGAGTCCTGGCCAAGGGATCTTATTACGTGCTGACAGCAAATTAAACTTGGAAGGATGGTGTAATTCTGATTGGGCAAGTTGTCCATTAACGCGGCGATCATTGAGTGGTTGGTTTGTTTTACTTGGTTGTTCTCCGGTTTCCTGGAAAACCAAGAAGCAACCAACTGTCTCACGTTCATCAGTAGAGGCGGAGTATAGATTGATGGCCTCTATTACCTGCGAATTGAAGTGGCTCAAACAGTTGCTTGGGGAGTTGGGCGTACAACATAAGGTGGGCATGCGACTCTATTGTGATAGTCAGTCTGCGTTATATATAGCACAAAATCCTGTTTTCCATGAGTGAACAAAACATATTGAGGCAGACTGTTATTTTGTACGAGATGCGATTACAAACGGCTTAATTCTTCCTTCGTATGTGCCTACTAAGCAGCAATTGGCGGACATTTTTATGAAAGCTTTGGGTCGATCATCATTTCAATTTTTGTTGTGCAAGTTAGGTGTTAGAGACCCTCACGCTCCAACTTGATGGGGGTAATAGGACATATTCTGTCATTAATCCTATTATAGGAGAGAGTCTTGGGGAGCATGATCAGGGGGATCTTTTGGTTTCCTTTTTTTGATGATGTAATTTGTATATATATGGGCATTACGTTTTGAATGAGAGAGAAAGATTGAGATCAAATTTGGCACTTTGCACCCGTAGTCTGCATTTTGACATGAGATTTTGACTGATTCCACAACCTTTTTGATGGCCCTGCAACGGTAGTAACCAATCGGCAAAGAGCAATTTCCTTATCTGTTCCACATCTTGGCGCAGCATGGGTCACATGCTATAGCCCATTCTCGCACTAGATTAAAATTCAAAAAAAAAAAATGAAACAGATCAAAATAATTTTCAACCCTTGTTCAATAGCTTGAAAGTACGTATGTTGTTTCTTAATGACGCATAGAGGACAAGGGACAATTATGATGTTGCCAAACAAATTGCCCCTTACACACCCCTTTCATAAGCAATGCTACATCTTATCTAAATGCATGCCTCCATCTATGATCAAATAAGAGAATAAGGAGAAAAACCTGAAAGATTGGCAGCATGAGGGGTTCAAGACAAATGGGGCAATCAAGCACATCAGGGTCCGATAAGATCACAAAAAGCTGCTCATCTGTTTCCTCTTCTTCATTTGAAGACTCTTGTGCTTCTTCTTCCATTACCTTATGGATTCTCCTTCTTCAAGAATTAGTTCTGAGAATTCTTGTTTTGCTTTTTGAAGAGGAGCAGCAGAGGTTGTAGCACTTGCGGCCGCAGTAGGCATGGAGAATCGAGGTTTCTTGGAGAAGTTTACAGTTGTAAAATTGAAACTAGGAATCGAGATTAATAAAAATGAAACGAATCAATGAGTACTTATAGTTAGGGATGGCAATGAAACTGTTCAGCCTTTCTCTGCCCCACTCCGTGACCTGCGAATTTGCGGGGCGGGACAAGGCTTTGACCCGCCAATTGTCCCAATTAATTATTTTTTTTTAACAGAAAAACTATTAACAAAAAAAAAAAAAAAAAGAAATAGGAATTTTTATGTATATGTGGGAAATGAAACAAAAGAAATACAAGATTGAGGTTGTGGTGTAGTTAAGAGTTATAGTTTTATAAATTGAACTCGGGTTCGATTCTTATTCGACCTATTTTTTTTTTTTAAAAAAAAAGTAATTTGTAAATTGTAATTCTATTTTATGATATGATTTTACAAATAAATAAATTAATTAAAGAGGCGGTTGTGGTTGCCCCGGAACCCACCCCGCCCCGGATCCTTTGCGGGTAGATATTTTTACCTCAAACCTATCCCTATTACTTGAATAGTCAAGTCGGGGCGGGGCGGCGTGGAACGACGAATTTTTTTGCCATCCCTACGAATAGTGCTTGTTAGGTTTGTTAGGTGTAGTTTTTAATTTTTGATAAAAAGTTGATTAGGTATATCTGCCTTTCAATTTTTTATTTTTTTTTTCTAATGAAATTGTACCATAATTACCTTGAATTCAAAAAATTGAACAAATTTTTTTAAATAAATATTACAATTTAATTTTATGATTTGGGTACCATGACAAATATATCGAAGTGATCATCACATATTACCAACTAATATTTCATTTCTTTTAAAAGATAAAATAGAATTTATTGACAGAATAACGATAAAACATATTAATATTTTGTTTTTTATTATCAATTCAGCGTTAATTTATCGACGAATATTTGAAAATTTAGAATTTTTTAATAATAAATGTACGGCAGTGTAGCAACAAAATGTTTCATATCTATTTCGATCTATTCGTAATCGGACTTATCGACATCAGGTTGACAATTTATCAACAGATAATATCGTCAGTAGTTTACGAACAGACTTAATAACTCATCGATAAAGTGTTAACGATGAGATGTGCATGACAGATATTTGTCATTGGTAATTTGTCGATATTTTATTTCTACTGATAGATATTTTCATTGATAAACTGTGTTTTTCTTATTGTGTCATCATCTCTCGTTATAGGACATTATTTGTCTTCTCATTTTTGAAACTTGTATCGTACAAACAACATTGACTAAACTTTCAAGATGATTAGTGGAGTGATTATGAACGAAAATTATATTATCAAGGGAGTAGATTAGTTTTTTTTCTTTTTTTCTTGTAATTCTTTTATTGTTTTAAAAAAATATAATAAACAATACTGACAAATTGCCAACTAATATTTAATTTCTTTTTAAAAAAATAAAGTATAATTTATCGACATAATATCAACGAAACATATTAATATTTTATTTTTTATTATTAATTCAACGATGATTTATCGACGCATATTTAAAAATTTAGAATTTTTTTTAATAATAAATATAGCGATAGTGTAGTGACAAAACATTCGTATCTAATTCGATCCAATTGAAATTGGAATTAGGACTTATCGACATGAGATTGACGATTTACCAACAGATCGGTTTTGCACAAGGTAATACACGTTATCTCTAGGTAACTATCCGATTTTACCTCCAAAATGCAAATGCGCGTCATGATCAAAGGTTGAATAAATCAAATCTCAAATTAAGAAATTATTCGAGCACATTGAACTAAATTAATTTTTAATCTGAAATTCTCAGTTGAACCAACCTCACGCTCTCCTTTCATAAATGATGGGTCATAGTCATATATAGATATCAGAAATAAGTTGTGTATGTGATGAAGTGTTGACTTATCAAGTTTTGGATTAAAAGATTATTTGGTTCAATTGTTAAACCTAATAATGATACTTAAAATCCAACCAATATCAAGTTACATGTATTAAACATTAATGTCCAGAAGTAAAGAGAGGTCCACAAAGGCATTCCTTACAATTTGAAGGCTGAAATAGAGCTGTAAATTGATGCATTTTTCAGACCCAAAATGGAAGACCTACACATAGAAACACACTTAGCCACTAATAATAACATGACGATCCTACGTAACGTAGTACCACATTACATCATAAAAGAGTTAGCATTTAGCTTCAATTACAATCCATGTCTGTCAAAATATCAAAACAAACTAGAACATAACACGTGAATTTTGATCCATCAATACCTTTGATGACTTGTAACTTGAGAACCTGAAGAGCCTGATCTGAACATTATTACTTCCAGATTCGCCTACATGAGTACACTGGGGCTCCGTATGATAACTTCTAGCTTGAATCGTCCACTGGAACCAATAAATTCATTTGGAACCAGAAGAAATTTTTTCACCAGACTACATGGACTCCATCTTGGCATGTTATCTGCAACTGAATCCAGTTTGATTGTGCTCTCTCCATCTCTTGATATAAGACGATAAGATGATCTTCTCTTTTCTGAAGCTCGTCCCATACGAACAACATTGACTAAACTTCCAAGACGGTTCGTGGAGTGGTTAAGGACAAAAATTATACATTCATTCCTTTCTAGAAGAAAGATTTGATTATGGCTTTTGTCTAATGATATGGGGATTGGAGAATCGAAATCAAATGGCATGGAATAATCTGAATGATTTCCCACAAAGTGCGTGTACAAGACTGAGGGTGAGCCAACATAGTCACAGGCAAGATGAGGACATGAACAAGGCACATAAATGCAGGCGTTCTCATGATCAAGTTTCTTACTATAAAGTATTGTCTCCTTGCACCCATAGTATGCATTTGGACATGAGATTTTCACGGATTCAACAACCTTTTCGATGGCCCTGCAACGGACAAACCCAATCTGCAAAGAGCAATCGCTACATTTGTTCGCCATCTTGGTGCAGCAAGATGCGCATGCTATATGCCCATTCTTGCACTGGATTAAAATCAAGAAAAATGGAACAAATCAGAACAATTTTCTTCGTGTATGAGATCCTCGTAATATACGTACATTGTTGTTTCATAAATATATGCCATCTTATTCCTCATTCAAGATCATGCTAAATATATGCCTCCATATATGATCAAATAATTAAAAGAAGAAAGATATAAAGTCAAACTCACAACATTGCCTATATCCCAGCCATGGCCGGCCCTGGCCCTAGGCGGCCAGGCAAATTTAGGGCCCAAATATTTTGGGCCTCTTTTCTTTTTTCTTTTTTTAATTAAAAACAGACACTTACATGTGAAGCCTAAAAAAAAAAAAAAGATTCCCAGCCCATTTATTCATATCAGTGGAGTGATATGTGAAATTGAGAGTGACCATTCTGAAGGAAAAGAATGGAAAGTCACAGAACCAAACATGCACACACAAGTAGAGATGATAAAATAAAGGGAAAAAAAAAAAAAAAAAACCTGGAAGACGGGAAGTCTAAGTGGTTCGAAACAAATGGGGCAATCCAGCACGTCAGAGTCTGATAAGATAACGGAAATTTGTCTATCTGATTTCTCTTCTCCATGGCCAGACCTGTATACTTCTTCCGTTGTTCCATCTTCAGTTTCCTCTGCAGAATCTTCTTTATCTAGGTTTGGTTCTTCATGTTGAGGAGCAGCAGAGGTGGTGGCGCTGACGAATGGGCTGGAGAATCTAGTTTTCTTGGTGGATGTTACGGAGGACCAGGGTCGCTGGTTGCTGGATCCATCTTTACCTTTGGTGAGTCTCGACCACAAGTCGTCTTCGTCAGACTCGTCGTCTTGGCCTTTAGATTCAGCCACACGAGAAGACCTCCGCAACCTCCCCATTTTTCTTTACTCGGTGAAAACCTGAAAGGTAAAGTGGAAACAAGGAAAGAAGGAAGGTGCTGAAATTGTATCCAACTCACATCAGCATTAAAGGGATATCATATCAGTCATTCCCCCAAACACAAAACCCCATCAAAGGCATCATACTACTGCAAAATGTCCTAAATGGTGATGTGCTTCTTATGTGCATGTTTGGCAGGCCGGCCATGAGTTTTAGGGACTCTTAAAGCCAACATTTAAATGGAGCTCTTAATCATTTAAGATGTTTTAAAATATAAATTTTTGACAAAGTTACAAACTAAATAAGGAGTATATTTTTCTTCTTCTTTACTAAATAAAAAAATAGTTTGAATTTGTATTAAACAGTGGAACCTAATTTGTTGCGCTATGCGAAGCTGAGTACGGATCGATCTTTGTAATTTTATTTGCCTAAGTAATGATGTTTTATGAGATTTACCTTCGTAATTAGATTGTCCTAATATTTCATTATAATTAGTAAACTTTCATTAGGTTGTTATATATCGATTTTGATCTAATGCCCACCAAGACAATTGTCTCACACTCAATGCATGACACTTATTCCGGTAGGCATTATAACAATGCCTACATAATGCTCACCAGGGGCATTAGATCAAACATTTACACTTATCCAATGAGTGTGAAAAAATTGTCCCGGTGGGCATTGTACCGGGGACATTAGATCAAGGCCATGTTATATATTGGACTAATCTCTTGTGTTCTTTATTTTTTACCCTTTTATTTATTGCTCCAATCTTAACAATTTGGAAAATTGTTTTGAATCAAAATAAAGATTTCTATGTATATAGATTTAAAAGAAAAATTGCACGGTCTATAATTTAAAGACTAGATTAAGATAAATAATGTATGTTAGATTTGAACTTATTTTTTATTTAGATTTCACATATAAGTAGGCTGATTTGAAGAAAAAAAAATAGGGCCAAAATTTTTGCGTCCTAAATGGTTGGGGACCCTAGGCGGATAGGGCCGGCTCTGATGTCTGGCACAATTGAAATTATAGTTTAAGTATTTTTAAATAGTATATGTTATAAAATGAATAGATAATAAGTGAATACTGAGTTATGAATCTTAAAATGTATAAATAAAAATTATATTTGAAATTTTTAATTAACTTAAATTATAATTGGGCACATTTCGTCCCAAACGTTTTCTCTCATTGTGCAAAGCATCATTATCTTTTGAATTTTGACATTTAAGTCTCTAAATAAACGTTTCTTTGCGAAAAAGGTCCCTGCCGTCCATATCCATTAACATTTACCGTTAAAATTATCAAAATTGTTTATTGCCACAAATAAATCAAACTAAAAGCATGATTTGTGCAAAAAATAGTAAATGATAGATATGTCTTTTGCTTCCAACAACTATAAAATTTCACACAAACAGATAAAATCACATATATTATAATATTACACTTAAACATAGTGAAGAAAACTCATACACATTACATGAATGAACTTGACATATCCAAACAAATGTATGTCACCATAAACGCATTCTTTCATAATATATTTTTAAAAATACTGTTTTTTTTTTAATTTTTGTAACACTTGTTCTTACATTTATTACATTTGTTATTTTAGTTATAATAAATGTGTTACATCTGTTATATTTGTTTTATTAACAAACATAACAAATGTTAAAGAAATAAAAAAAAAATATTATTTTTAGAATAAAAAAGATTAAATAGTATTTTTTATATTATTTTATATTTTGTAGTATATGGTGAAATTATCACTACTTTTAAAATAGAGACGGAGTTAGGGTCCAGTTAAATCTATCCTTATTTATTTTTTATAATAATTACATTTAATAAATTATAAGTTTTAATGTTTCACTTCTTGGATTATTTAAGTTATATTTTGAATATATTTTATCAATTAACATATATATATTAATCAATTAGAAAGAAGGGAAAAAATATTAAATACTTATTGAAAGAAGTAAAATGAAAAGTTTGAATTGAGTGAAAATTTAGCTATTTAATTTTAAAGATAATTTCTATTATGTTCAAAATATTTCTTATAAGTCTCCTGAAGATGCTATAAGTTATTCTCTATATCATAGTTTTAACAATCGGCCAGCTCATAAATTTGGCAAATGGGATAACCCTCTGGAGCCGAGTGAGGGTTATCCCGTTTGTAAACCCAAATTAGGATGTCGAGTTGGACCAATTTGGTGAAAAGCCATGGCCTGGTTTGTGAAAATTATCTCGGAATAGTTTTACCATATATTATAAAAAATAAACGAATTTTAAAAAAATATTATTTAATTTTTTTTAATTCTAAAAATACAATTTTTACTTTAGTAACACATGTATGTTACAATTTACTACATTTGAAATTTAAAATAACTTATTTCAAATTAATTCAAAACACTTTTTAAAATTGCCATTAAGTCATATTCTTCAACTATATTTCATATTAATTTCGAAATTACCCATATGATTCATATTTAAACTTTAGCGTAGCAACGCACGTGGCCACCATCTTTCTCCTCGCCTTCCCGCTGGCTATTGCACCTCGTCACCCGTGTTTCACGACTCGCCGTCGACTACCCAAAATTTTTCCACTGTTTTTTGTAAGTGCTAATAGTAGATTTCGCAATTTTTTTCTGTTCTTCTTCTTTCCAGTGATATAAAGATAAAATTTTATACTTTAACAATCTGCTATTGTTATTAGATAATAACGGTGATTCTAATAAGAGTCGGGCAGTACCTAGATTGTAAAATTTTGGAAACAATTATTAAATGTTACTTTGTAGGTGGATTCAGTTTTATGAATTATTATTTTTTTCCTTGAATTATATTATTTTTGTTGGAGATATAGTTTTTTTAATATATAAGAATACATTTATTTTGTAATTTTTTTTTGGTCGAACAAAAGAAAAAAATATTTGTTTCACATACATCAACATTGTACGTTTTTCGGGATGTTACTGTCACACATTCATGTGTGTTGTTTGATATTGTAATATAGAAAAACAGTATCACAAATAGTATCTTATTAATAACAATATCTCGAAATACAATATCACAAACAGTATCTTACTAAGAACAGTATTTCAGCATCTTACTATAACAGTATCACAAATAAAAGTATCTTAATATTGTAGTATCAAAACCACATTATTATATTAATATAACAAGCATATTATATCAGTATCTTTATAGACAATGACAGTATTACACGGACTCAAAATAGAAAATTCCAATCCCACGTAAGAACAATATCATAATAACATTATCACGGATACAATATCGTATAGTTATAGATAGCAAATGTAACTAGGGATGACAAAAAAAAACCCGCCGCCCTGGACCCGCACCGCTAGGAGCCGCCCCGCGGAGTAATTGGGGGAGTTTGGGCAAATTTTTCTACCTCGAGGCGGGTCCGCCCCGCGACCAACCCTCTCAAATTTTTTTTTTTTTGAAAAATCATAAAATATAGTAAAAATTATAATTTTCATTAAAAATGAACTAAAGAAGAATCGAACCCGATTTGAAACTTATAAATTATCAACCTTAACCACTACACCACAACTCAAATCTTATAATTTTTTTTTTTTTGTTTTGTACAAATATTTAAAAAATTTGTATTTATTTTTTTAATTATTTTTCAGTTTAACAAAAAAAAAATTCGCAGGACAGTTGACGGGTCAAAGGGCCGTCCTGAGAATTCGCGAGTTACGGCTAGTCCCGCCCCGGACCCGCCCCATTGCCATCCCTAAATGTAACAGTGTCAGAAGCATATTATTATCAAGTACATGCTTAGGTGAGCACAAATATTATGTTTTAACATAAACATAGCACAATATCTAAATAAAACATTATATTAATAAAGGAATAATTGCATCAAACGTCCCCAACGTTTTAAAATCGTTGAAGATATGCCCATAACCTAAAAAAATAGTAACACACATCATCAACTTATGAAAAATTTGGCGTGGTAGGTCTTCTATTACCAAATTGCCATTTCCTTTAAATAAACAAAAAAATTAAAAAACAAGAAAAAAGAAAAGCATAATTGAAAACTAATCATATGTACCCAAAAAATAAAAAGTAAAAAATATATTCCAAAAAAATAAAAAGTACCAAATATGTCATCTTTTCCAAAAAGTCCTAAAATTTTGCTTATACCAAATTCACCGTAAAAACCCACAAACTCACCAAAAAAAACCACCCCTTCTTCTCTTTTTCTTTCTCTTTCTCTTCTTTATTCTTGGGGTGATACTCATGGAGCAGCTTCTCCTTGATCTTATCCAAGAACCCCTTCTTCTCCTTGGCGTGTATTACTAATAGAGTATTTTGAAATAGTATCATAATAAAAAAGTATTGTGTTTAAATTAGCGCTTTTTTGCAATTGCAGGAGCACATTAGTGTTTCAGCGCCGAAATGTAACTTTAATTGAATTAAATTTATGTCATATGAATTAAGAGCTCATGAGCGCATGATGAGTAACCGACCTTAAATTTTTCCATAAAAAATCAAGTATGTGATAAAATTATCACAATAAGAAAAGATTTATACAATTATACCTAGGAATTTTTTATTTTTAGTTACTATACTATTTTTTTTTTATTTTTTTACGAAATTCACTTTTTGATATAATATGCCTTAACTTTTAAGTTTATTTTTTGTTATTGCTTAAAAAAAAAATTTGTTTAAACTTTTGAACTAACAGTGACCCACCAGTTCAATAAAGTAAAACGGTGTTTCGTTCGGATCAGACTTAAAAACAATATTCTAGATAGCATATTTTTACATGTACATCGAGAGACAGATCTTGTCACAATAGACGACCTTTAAACTCATAAAATGTTAATATACGATGTATACTCGGATAATTGATAGAAGAAACATGCAAATCAGCCGTCACGTCTCCGGCTAGGCCAAAAGGCCGAACTGGACTTGGGTTTTTAAAAACATCACGAGCTCGGCAAAGAAAGGGCTGAGACGGGCCCACTGTTCCATGGGCCGGGCGGACTTTTAATGTCAATATTCAAACACACGTGACCAAAAGAAGAATAAAAAATTTCAAAGAGGTCTCTAATTTATGCATTTTGTATAAGTGAGTACTTAACCTTTGAATCTCGACACTTGCATCCCAAATCTGTAGCAATTACAAACGGATTTTGTTCAATATGACATTAAGGAATCAATCTTCTACTAAAAAGACATTTTACAGCTTAATAATATATATATATATATATAAATAAAAATAAAAAAACGCAAAGAAAATGAAAGGACACACCCTTTCTCCACGTGTTCAAACCCATCATTACCACCACTTTCTCCCTGGTCACAACGGCCTCCAAAACCTTGATCACGCCTCCATCCAAACTCATGTCATCTGCGCATTTGTTCAATCCCGCCAAAGCCACATATTTTATGCACATTTTATTTTTAGTTAAAACATTCTGCTACATATGGTCCAGTTTTGACAAGGAGGTGAATTTTCTTCTTTTATTTTTATTAGACTGTGTTTGATTGCACATAATTTTCTATGAAAAATCTCTTTTTTCTATTTATTTTCCAACTGACATGTTTGATTGCACAAGATTTTCCATGAAAAAAATATTTTCTCACTTATTTTCCATGTTGTGTTTGATTGTAACATTTTTTTTTCCATGTAAAACATTTTCTCATTTTCTTTGTTTTGGCCACATTTTCTTTGTTTTCAAGGAAAATACTTTTTTAGAGGGAGAGGAGATTTTATTTTCCATGGAAAATTTGTCTTATTTTCCAATCAATAATTTTTTGGCAATTCAATTCCACGTAATTTATTTTCTTTCCACTTAAATTTCTTGATTGCAATTAAACACACTCTTATTTGATAAGGACATTTTTTATTCCTAAAAAGGAAGCATGTGTATATTTAACATCACACTAAACGAAATCCATCCATAAAGACTAACTATGCAATAAATTATAAATATGAAAGGTTAAGAATAGAACGTCGAGATTTAAAGATATGAGATTCATTTGTACAAAATGAACAAGTTAGGGACCCTAGTGCAAGCTAGAAGAATTTTGAATATCGAGATCACATTCGATGCCAAAATAACCTAGACAAAAAAAATAGCATAATCAAAATGGCCTAGATAAATTGTAACGACAAATCAGAGTATCAAACATTAGGCATAAAAAAAAGACAGTAATATGATATCAACTAAACCAATTTAGTCACTAATAATAAGTAATAATAAGAATAAGATGTATAAGAACGGACAAGGGGCCTGGTCAAGGGGCCTCTGACACATGTGAGAGAATTTCGCATTCAGGACTTTCTCCTTAACTGAAGAATATGATGTATAATAACGGACAATCAGAATTGGTCAAAACTATGTAGCATTTAACTACAATTACAATCTAAAATTATCAAACCAGAATACAATAAAACCAATGAATTCTGATCCATCAATTTTTATTTTTATTTTTGTTAATTTGGAGCCTAAACAACATTACGACCTCCTTCCATATCCTATTACTTTCAAATTGAGCCGTCCATAATAACCAAATGAAATTTATTAAAATATTTATATTTTTAATATATTATTAACTAAAAATTTGTTCTTAATCTAAAATTATTACTTATTCTTAATCTCAATTTATTTATTATTTAATTACAGTTAGAATTTTTCTTGAACTAACATTAAATTATATCATAGTTTATTATTTTATTTAAAGATGAAAGTTCAATCACTAAATTAAATGTATTAAGACAATTTTTTAAAAATTATCAACGACCAAAAACTCTAATATTTACTTAAATTGTTAGTTTGTTACATATGGGCTTTCCGGTCATTAATATTTGTTATTTTATTTTAATTAATTTGTTAGTGATAAAATTACGTCTATAAATTAAATTTATTAAAATATTTTTTTCTAACGAAAAATATGAATAAAAAATTGTCAGTCAAATTATTTGGCATGACAATTTTAAAATTAAGAGCCTTATGCAAACGCTTAAATAGTCCACTCTAAAGAGAGAGTGCTTGTTAAAGAAAAATAATAATCCAACGTAGAAATGTCATAAATGTCATATTACATTTTGTGGACCTTTCATTAACAGCAAAAATATTCCTCCAAGTCATCTAAACAGAGCTTTAAATATAGAAAACGGTCAGAATGAAGGGAAATAGAGAGGATTTTCCTTCAAGTTCAACCCTAAAAACCTGTAAATAAAACATCCAAAAGTAACAAGGACAGAAACTTCTGTTCAAGTAAAGAAAGGTCCATAAAAATACGCAATATTTTCAATTTCAACACTGCCGTGTAGCTGTAAAATGTTGCAAAATTTCATAGCCAAAATAACCTGGACATAGAAGCATCTCCAGCGGCCTATATAAACTTCAGCAGCAAATGATTCCCGGAATTAGGCATAAAAGAGGACATAATCATAAGCTAAACCAATTCAACCACTAATAATAATATGATAATCCATCAAATGCACTTAGCATATAACTACATTTAAACTCGCTTATTATCAAAGCAAAGTAGAACATAACATGTGAATTTAGATACATCAACATCTTTGATTACTTTGGGGTCTGAACAACATTATGAGCTCCCCACAGGAGATTCATACGACCTCCATATGCTAACTTCCAACTCGAGCTTACCACTGGAATCAGTAAAATCATTTGGAACCAGAAGGTATTTTTTCACAGGAGGATGTGCGATCCATTTTGGCATGTTAACTGCAACTGTCTCTAATTTGATTGAGCTCTCTCCATCTTTCGACATAAGAGTATAAGAGTATCTTCTCTTTGCTGAAGTTGGTCCAATACAAACAACATTGAATAAACTTCCATGACGATCTATAGAGCGATTAAGTATAAAAAGTGTACCTCCAGTCATTTCTTGAAGAAATAGTTGTTTCTGATTTTTGTCCAAGGAAATGGGGACGATAAGATTGAAATAAAATCGCATGGAACAATTCCCATGATTTAACTCAAAGTGTGTATACATGCATTCGGAGGAGTCAACATAGTCACAGGCAAGATAAGGACATGAACAAGGCACATAAATGCATGCATTCTCGTGATCAAGTTTCTTGCTGTAACGTATTGTCTCTTTGCACCCGTAGTCCGCATTTCGGCAAGAGATTTTGACTGATTCCACAACCTTTTCAATGGCCCTGCAACGGTTGTAACCAATCGGCAAACAGCAACTTCCACATCTGTTCAACATCTTGGTGCAGCATGGTGCACATGCTATATGCCCATTCTCACACTAGATTAAAATTCAGAAAAATGAAGCAGATTAGAACAATTTTCTACCCTTGTTCCATAGCTTGAAAGTACATATGTTTGTTTCTTCATAACATATAGAGGCCAAGGGACAATTATGAAGTTGCCAAACAAATTGCACCTTACACCCTTTTCATAAGCAATGCTACATCTTAGTCCTTGTTCAAGGTTACATGCTAGATGTACGCTCCATCTATGATCAAATAAGAGAATAAAGGTATCAAGTCTAACTCACACTGGCGTTTAAGCGTAGCTGAATGTTCGAACCACCATCGCATATCCCAGCCCATTTTTCATATTAATGGAGTGATATGGTGAAATTGTGATACTAACTAGTTAGTAGCCTAGCTTCAAGAGCTAGGTACCGTGAAAAATATATCGAAATAATCATGGAAAAGCAATTGTAAGTATATATAGCTAGTCAAGATAAATAGGAAGACATTAATGTTCTATCAAATACATAGGGAGATCGATGACAACTAGAGAGTTTTCGCTATTCAATACCATAACCTCGTTCTAAGCATGACCAAGTAGTCCAATCAACTTCTGTTTGCTTATGATTGAAATATTAAGGTCATTTTAAGAACAACAGTTTCTCCATGGTAAGTTAATAATACCTTCCAGTTTCTTCAACAATTTTTGCTGCCACCAAGCCCCACTCCATTGTTGTCATTGCCACCTTGTACTTCACCTCGTCTCCAATGATCTTGTTTTACCCACCATGGTAAGCTACCAGGAGATGCTTCTCCTTATTTTTAAGGGTTGATGGAGAATTTAAAGGTCTAACGGCCAGTTTGACATATTGGTGGGGAATTTCACAGATGAGAAAGATGGGGTAGAACATGATTTTGGGTGGGTACGCATAATAGAGTTTTAGCTGCCATAACAATGAGAATATTGGAGATGGGAAGGAGTCTTTTGCTAGTCTGTTGAAAGGAAATTGTCTTTCACAATGAAAGAACTCTCCACTATTTTTCAGAAATTCAAAAACTTGTGGAATATTACAGGCCAATCTATGAATCACCACTATCTTATAATGCAAAACACCCTTATAATACGAAACATTATGGAATTAATACTCCATACAACAACTCAAATAATAGATGCTCGTGGCAGAAAAAATAACACATTCACTTAGTCAAAACAGGCATGAACCCCCGAAATTTACAATGTCTCTCAACTGAAATGATTTCATGTGGCAATCCAATAGAAAACTTCTCCATGTTATTGCAACTAAATCCCAACTAACCAAGTGACCATTCAGCACAGAATCAAGTAAAAGTTAACTGGAAAGTCAAAAGACAGGCTCAAAGATAAAAACACAGAACCGATCATATGCACACAATAATAAAGATGAGAAAATAAGGGGACAAACCTGAAAGACCGGAAGCGTGAGAGGTTCAAGACAAATGGGGCAATCAAGCACATCAGGGTCCGATAAGATGACAGAAAGCTGCTCATCTGTTTCCTCTTCTTCATCTGAAGAATCCAGTGTTTCTTCTTCCGTTTCCTCCATAGATTCTCCTTCTTCAAGGAATAGTTCTGAGAATCCTCGTTTTGTTTTTTGTTGAGGAGCGGCAGAGGTGGTGGCACATGCGGCCGCGGTGGGAGTGGAGAATCGAGGTTTCTTGGTGAAGATTAAAGAGAGTCGGGATCGGCGGTAGACTTGTTCATCTTCGCTGGATCCTTGTTCGTCTTTGTCTTGATATCCACCATTGGTGTAGGTTTGGCTATTCTCGGAGACGGGTCTTTTGTTTTTATTGGAATCCCTGTCTTCTTCGCCTTCCGATCCACCTACAGAAAACCTCGCCATTTCTCTGTAGAATTGAAAATGGGAATCTAGATTAATAAACCCTAATAAATGAAATGATAAACGCAGAAATAGAAGTACTTTTCTGATGACGAGATAATTGTAAGTTAATCCATTTTTTTTTTTTTTGATCGAAAAGTTAATCCATTTTTATGTGGAATATATGCTAGTTAAGGGAAATAGCTCAAGAATCCCCCGTGACGGTAAGAAAGTGGAAACAAATAAATTATCCAAGTAAAGGGTGTGTAATAAAAGCAAATTAATATTCGATCAAAAAAATAATAATAATAAAAAAAAAAACCAAATTAATAGTTATTTTTAACTTTTTCATATTAGTAGTTTGTTGAATAGTACTTTCTGCTATTTATTGAATGAAATATGTTTTAAATTTGTAATTATATTTTTCATAATGTTACATAGTTTGATTCAATTTTTTTCCATTGCATATTTGTTGGAACTTTACCATACAAGTCAATAAATGGTTTTTGAAGAGAATCATCAATACAACACAAACCGTTTGGCTTGTAGATAAAATTATTTATCTGAATAATAGTTATCAGGATAACAAGTTTATCATTATCCTGTTTGGTTTAGCTATGTATAAGAATGAGAAAAGTCAATCTTAAAAACTCAACTTTTCGTCATATCTTGTTATTAATTAAATGAAAAAAGTAAATAAATAACAGAAAATTTGTGCAAATAGTCCATAACCTTTATTTTTTGATACAAAAGTCACTAACTGATGTGTTTTGATGCGCAATTGGTCTTTATTTGATAAAAAAGACCAATGTCTTTCTTTTGATTAGAAAAATTTTCAATTAAATTCCTAGCATTTGCAAGTACAAATGAATCCGAATACTTTTATTTTATATGAAAAATTAAAATAAACTAATAAATTGATAATATATAAAAGATAAATTCGTCAACAGCAACTTCAACCACAAAATTAAAAAATATTGAGGATATGGGTTCCAAAAATGAAGAATGAGGATAAAAGTGCCAAATTTTCAAAGGTTGGAAATGGAGGCTGCAAATTACCAAAGGGTAAATCCGTCAATAGGGACTTCAGCCACCGAATTAAAAAAAGTTAGAGGAGATGGGTGCAAAAAAAATAAAGAATAAAGATAAAAGTGTCAAAATTTCAAAAATTGAGGACTGCATTGCAAATTACCCAAATGTGAAAGATATATAACAACACAACATGTAATCTTATAATATCTAATTAATCAAAAACAAAAAATAACAAAAAATAACAATCCATATAACTCAGAACCAAAATTCAAACATATATCATAAAAAAAAAAAAAAAAACACGAGAAAATAACAAAGCATGTAAGTTCACACCATATATTAAAAAAAATTGATTGAATTATGTAAGTATTTATAATAAACTCATGGCTAAAATAATAAAAACACGAGTCATACTACTTGTACATTACAGTGTCCAGATTAGCGTACAAAAGATGATGTGGCAATATAGTACAATGACCTATTTGTCCATAATTTATTGTCACAAATTCACTTGTCACATCATCGTCTATAATGCAAACTGTAACTATTTTTTGTACAAACAACATTACTCTAAAAACATACTTATAAAACTTGAAATAGATTTCCGAAAATTATAACAGATTTAACATTGAATTCTGAAATTTCAGTTATGCAGCATACATTACTGAAAGGAATGTACATTCAATTTCTGGAAACTTCAAATATGCAATTCTCTCATTACCAAAAATCATCATAATTAACATAATATCACTTGAATAATACAATGAATTTAAATTTACCCGAAAAACTTTCACCATATCAATCTTATGAGTATATTTACGTATAAGTAAGAAAAATTATTTATAAATAAAAAATATTGTTTTTTATTTTTAATTTTTAATATTTGTACTTTTTTTTTTTTTAATACAGAATAACACCAAACGCTGTAATAGAAGAATCCACCCACATGTTTTCTAATTCTATCCTTCCTAATCCTATGCAGTGGACCAATACAACAATAAAAGATAAAAAATTTAACAAATATTATAAATAACAGGCATTTATGTGTTTTTTATTTTATTTGTTTCCTTTGAAAATAACGAACTGACTTTCTGTTGCTTGCCAGATTTCCGTAGCATGAACTGCTAATCAGTAAACAAGATTAAAAATTAAAATACAACAAGAATCTTCAAAAATACGTCATTTGTCAACGTTACATGGAATTTCCCAAAACAGTCTACGGATCTTGAACTTCAACAATCTATTAAAAAAAAAAAAAAAAAACTCCATATCCATATCCATCTCCATCAAATCATTAATTGATAAACTTCAACATTAATCTATAATAATAACTTACCAATGGAGAAAACTTTTCTAATTTCTTCCTCAATTTTTCTACTCCAAAGCGAAAAGCCTGGATTCATTGGCACGAAAAGTTCAAAATCAAAATCAAATGGAAAAGTATTAGCTTGCAGAGAATCCGGATCGTATCACTCGGACTACAGAGCGGGTCGGCTTGTCGATGAGAACATGATTGTATTGAGGAAACGGATTCGCGAGAGGAAGATGATGGAGAGAAGCTATGAGCCTCCTGCAGATTGGATGCAATGGGAGAAGCAATATTATGCGTATTATGATGAGATTGTTTGTAAATTAGTAGGGATTTTACAGATTCAGTTGATGAGCACAAGGCTTAGTTTGGCTCTTGGGATGTTATTCCCAATAGTGACGAGTGTTCCAACATCAACTGCCATAGTTTTTACTTGGTAGAGGCCGCAAACGGGGTCTTATCTGCTGTTCATCTTGGTTGCTGAGGTTTTAGAGGTTTTAGCATTTGGAAATGTGTCGGTGGTGCTTATAAGTACTTATAAGTTGATTAAACTTCATTTTCATTCACATATTTTGTAAGACTTATAATTTTTATTTACACATTTCATAGTATTCATTGCCTATAATCTACAAAATTTTTTATGAAAACAATTGTATTCTTTTCTAAGTTAGTAATTAGAGAGTAACGCTTTGATTTTCATTGATTTTCATTTATTTTTTAACAAACAAATGCTTTGTTTAATTTTGTTTAAAAATTACTTAAAAACTGAAGTTAGAGTCAATAATTAATTTTAACTATAAATTTTATAAAATTCATAATTTTTATAAACTTTTCAACTACATATTTTATCAATTTTAATCAAAATTTATAAAAAAATCAATTGGACACTAAATAAACGAAATTGGCACTAAACAAACTGAATACAAAAAATTTTACTCTCTATAAAAATTTAGAATCCATTATGTGAATTGTAGAATACATTTGAAAACTTTCGATAATTCTATAAAAGTGAATGAAACAATTGATAACTGGCAAAAGAATAAATCAAGTTACAAAATTCAACTTGATTGGTTGAAAATGGCAATAAATACTATCGAGCTTGTTGAAAAAGTTTTTTTAGCATATTTTGATTAAAAAAAATTAATAAAATACGTGATTGAAAAGTTAATAAAAAGTATAGATTTCATAAAATATGTGGATAAAATTAATTAATGAATTTGACAACAGCTTTTTAATAACTTTTTAATCGAGATCAAACAAGCACTAAATAGTAATCCAAAACATTGTACAACCAAAATAAGGTTGGACCATATTTACACACACCATTTTCTACATAATATATAAAATACATATGTTATTTTTGTACACCACTGCTCTATTCATTGTTCTAAAAAGTCTGTCTAAATTTCGTCTACGCGGACGTGAAGTTTGACCTCCACGCCTAGCCAGACCTCACGTCTCGCTCTCGCTTTGTTTTTGTCTCGTCCTTGCTTAAGTCCGAAAATCTTTAAGCTCGACCTCGATATTTAATCACACTTTAAACTTTTTAGAATATTGACTCTATTATAACATACATTTTAGATAATTTTTCGAATATTATCGAGTATAATAGAACGGATATTTATAGTGAAATTTTAAGCTCTCGCAATGTTTGAGTTATGCTTTGTATTGTAGAGGACTAGTCCCTCGAGTAAAGCAAGATTCTAGTGATTTGTTGCTCGATTATTTAATTGTTTTTATTTTATTATTATATATATTATTTATTTGTAATTATTTTAAAGAAGGAATCAACGCTAATAAGATTAATAAGTAACCTTTGGACAAAACTTCATCAGCTGTCCATTAAGCAAACTACAAAATTATTCCTTGAGCAGATCAACCACTGGAAATGGTGTAATTTGAAGTAACTCATTCCGGATTTTGATGTGCTACACTTTGGCACCACGCATTTCATAAATGCATGTCCTCTTCAAAATGGTTTTTATTTTGCTTAACCAGGTTTTAGTACTCCATGCAATTGATATTCTTAATTAATTTCCAATTACAGCTTTTGGTCTAAAAAATATACGTGACAAGAGAAATGAAAGAAATGAGGAAAAATATAGTAGATGATGAAAGAGAAAGAGAAAATTGATGAGAAAAATAGACACAATCTAATAAAAAAAATAGATAGAATTCCTTTTAACATGATGTCTAAAACTAAACGAAATATTGAACGACTTTCGACAATAAATGCTGAGACATAGATTTTGTCACCTCCACCTCATCGTTATATCAATTGATAATTCAAAATAGAAGGTAGCATTGAAGATGCCCTTAGACATCTAACAAAATTGTTGAAATTATTAACAAATACATGAAGAGCGACTTAATTGAAACAACTTTATAATTTCGATAACCATTTATAGTAAAAAAATAATGTATGGTTTAAGGTGACGCATTTCAAAAGTTTAAGGATCAACATAGTTCCTAACCAAAAGTTTAAGGATCAACATAGTTCCTAACAAATTTTTTGCTTGTTGCAATTGTTTTCCCTAGGCACCTACGTATTATACCTGTGGACAAGTAATAATAATTCCTTCAAAGCAACCTCAAATAAAGGCCATCATAATTGCATTTCAAGCTTCCAAGTACCTGCTTCATTAGCGGCGCAAAACCCGACTTTGCACACTTCTGTGTGCACAAGAGAAAGTAAAACACACGACTTCTAGAAAATAAAACATCTGTTTCTATGTATATGCATGTCCCCAGTTTTATATAAACACACACCCTTTCAATAGTCATTTTCAATCACCACTTGTTCTTCAAAAAGCACTGCCATACAGCAAAATCTCTGGAAATTATCACAATTGCAACTATATATATGGAGGCAACTAATTTCTTTTGTTGCCCTACTTTACCCAGAAAGCATGTTTTAGTTATAAATCCCTCTCAGTGCCAGAGAAGAAATTATGGAATTACAATCAGAAAAGTTGTCAACGCAAAGAAAGGTGACAACGAGGAAAAATCCGTTGATGAAAATATGATCGTTCTAAATACATAATAATAAAAATATACTTTATAGTTTATATAGTAAAAAGTAGTAATACTTTATACACAGTGATTACTAAATAGAAAAGTAGAGTTGTGATTATTCTAATTTATAATTATTAATTAAGAGAAACCATCACTACAATAGCCCATGGAATGACACAATGGTGATTAGGGGCAGAAAATTTTTCACTCACCGCTGATGTGGCGAGCAAAGTCAGCGGTGCACCAAATGATAAAAAAAAAAGTGGCTATCCCATTTCATCTGCCCCAAATTTATTTGCCCCATTTACTCTCTCTGTTAACCCTCGCGTCTCTCTCTCTTTCTCTCTCTCTCTCTCTCGCACACAATTTCCCCCATTTCCTCTCTGTAACCCTCGCCTCTCTCTCTCAACGCAGCTGGCCCATTTTTTGCCCCATATTTTCCAGCCCCATATTTTCCGGTGAACTTGTCTAGGCTGTCAGCTTTCACATTTTCCCGGTATGATTGTGGATTGTCCCCTGCGCATTCTGTTGAAATTTCATCGTCTTGCCGCGATACACTCTCCACCGGAGAAGAAACCACTTCGGCTAAATCTCCACCAGCGCTGCGGAAAAGTTCATCACTCCTCGCACGCGCCATTGACAACCAACCCGTGGTAATCTCATTTTCAGATTTTCCCTACATTTGGTATGTTCCTTAAATCTCATATTCATATTTATGATATATGATAATCGATTGAATGAGAGGAATTATTATAGGGTAATTACCCAAATTTTCCTCAATGATTGATACTTCTTTAATGTTGTGGAAATCTGATGTTGGTGTTGGGGCAGTGATGAATTTGATGTGGTTATGTGTTGGGGAAGTGATGAAATTCTTGTGGTTATGTGTTGGGGAAGTGATGAATTTGATGCGGTTATGTGTTGAGGCAGTGATCAATTTCTTGTGGTTATGTGATGATGCAGTGATGAATTTGTAGTTTGTAAATATATGAAATAATGATTGTGGTAGGAGATAAACAGACACGTATCTTGGCTTGGCAATTCGGAAGGCATGCGACTATGGGTTGTGTACAACTCCTAGGTCAAATGCAACCAGTTAATTGCAGCCATGGCGTTGACGTAACTATCTTGCCCTCAATTACAATATTCTGAGCCTCTTACTTAACGTTGAATACAATATAAAGCTGGTTATATTATATTGATCATAATGACTACTTGATAATTGTTGTTATTCGTTTGAAGTCCGTTGCACATATAAGTAAGAAATGATGTCGTCCTCTAGTATGAATGATGCGCAATTACGTCTTAGATGTAGTTGTCGTGCGTATATGAAGATACACACATCCCATACTGAACGGAATCTACTTCGTAGGTATTGGAGATGCCATAATGTTACGGTACGTAACATAGTTTCAATTGTTGTATGTTGTTATATACTTTCACTAATTACTTACATGAATATTTGGTTGGTAGGATGGTGTCATGTGTAGAGGATTTACATGGGCCGATGAGGTCGAACAACAAATGGGAAGTGAAATGCTTGTATTTGAATTACACACTAGAGCTTTGAATGAATTGAAGGTTGATGTGATGAAGTTATCGAAGAAGATAGACAACGTCGTGTATGACACAGGATCCCTTAGACGTTTTGTAACATTTGTATTTATTATTGTAATTTCACTTGTTGTAATCAAATTTATGTAATCTTGTAACGAGTTTGTCTTAATATGTAATGTAAGTTGGAAGCCATTTTGTATATTTACATGTTGTGTTATTATCATTTTTTGTTATTATAAGTTTGTTTAATCGATTATCATAAATACGGAAAAAATACATCTAGGTACAAATTCATAATAGAAGTAAAAACAAGACATAATCCATAACCCATAATCTGCAATATATAATCCATAATCCCTTACATAATCCGTAATACAAACAAAAACATTGTTGTCACAATATGATTTTTCTGGATACATAAACATTTGACGTCCATACATATGTCAAAAAAACCAATTGCCAACATCATAATGACTACTTGCATGTGACGTGAATGTTCCATCATCTGCTCCATCAAACTGCGTTCCATCGTCGTGGGCATCATCTCGTTGGTCCACATCCGTATTTGACCTACAACAATGATCAAATTGCATACGATATTAGATACTAATAAATTAAAATGTTCATAAAGACAAGTTAATACTAATCATGAACGCCAACTAACCTTTCATTCCTTTTAGGACATGTCCTCTTGTCGTGACCATGTTGCCCACAAATCCCACATTGCCTGTTTTGTTTCGAAATTGATTTTTCTTTTGCTGATTTCAATCTTTTTCCACAACCCTTTGCTCTTTCCGCACTAGGATCTTGTATAGTGATAGTGTCTGGGCTAGTTATACTTTTGTATCGGGTCGAACCAATATTACCTCCAGCTGCTATCTCTTTGACTCGTAGATGCAATGACTCGAACTCACCGCTGAGGAATATGCTGCGCTCATCTGTCAATGCTGCGTCATCAACAATCAAAGAAGCCTTGTGCGACAATAAACCATGTCGTGCCATTAATGACGTACTCGAAGTGGCATCAGTGGACAACCCCACGGTAAGATCATCTGTGTAACCCAATTTCGCATTTTTCGTCAATCTTTGAAACATGTACTTGTCCGGTAGAAGTAAAACTTGTTTTTTTCTCAAGTAGCTAACATGTGCCGACACGGATACCCATTGAATTCAAATGTCCGACAACTACAAGAAATGATATCAGTTTTCGTATAATATGTAATGTGTCTAACACGATCAAATATTTTTCCATGCACCCGTCTCTCAACCACATAAAATTTTGAATCGTCGGATATAGATATCTTCATGCAAATGTAGAAATGACTTTGATCAATTTCTTTCTGGAACAACAAAAATATTTTCTTTGTATACATATGAACCATTTGATTCTCCATCTGAAATTTTGATGTTAGTCAAGGTTGTTCGCTGATGTCAATATGATTAGCAACCAACTCCTCATGTCGCTGATGGCGTAATGCCATATTAAAACGAGTAATAAAATCCATAAGTGAGTTTTTTCGAGTGACATACCTTTTGAAGAATGAGTGATTACTCTCTGACCGCTGACTACTGGACATTCCCGCACTGAAAATGTGATTCACATATGCTGGAACCCATCGACTACGAATAGCAAACATGTTACTTAGCCATTCATTGTTGTCGAAAGCCTCGTTTTCCATTACTGCAGCCCAACGTGACTCAAACTCATCGGGTGACTTCGAATTTTTAATAATGTTGACCAACATGTGGTACTCATCGTTATACACCATGACATTAATCTTCTCCGAGAACTTGTTCAATATGTGCCAAATATAATACCGATGGAAGGTGAATGGCAAAACTATTGAGATGGTTTTAGCTATTGCCGCATCCTGATCTGTAATAATAATTTGTGGTGCTTGTCTAGGCATGGCTTCCAAGAACTTCGAAAATAACCACACAAATGACTCTGTCGACTCGTCACTCAATAAACCACATGCGAATAGAATGGTTTGGACATGATGGTTCACCCCAACGAACGGTGCAAATATCATCGAGTACTTGTTGGTGTTATAGGTAGTGTCAAACACAACGGTATCTCCAAAATATGCGTAGGATCGACGTGACTCTGAATCTGCCCAAAAACAACGAACCAACTTATTGTCCGAATCAATCTCATAATCGAAATAGAAATTGGGGCTTTTTTCTTTTTCAAATATGAAATACTCAATCAATGTATCAGTATCATGACCCCGTTGTTCTTCTCGAATATTCCTCTCATGGTTCCTTATATCTCTCTCTACACACCCAATTGATGATGGACCACCTGAGTCTATCTCCATAAGTCGAACTTGCTGACATATTGGTATGTTAGCTTTTGATAACTATTGTGTTAATACCTTTTTTGTTGCTGATACATGTCGATGTGAACGTAATAAATGTACTCTACTTGGCGTAGTAAGAGCGTGATTATGTTCCTCTACAAATTTATTCACCACACATAAATATCATGTCTGTTGTTTCACAATAGATAATCTGGCATTGCATCTAGTCTGCGTCTTTCCACGATTTCTTTCTCCAGTCCGTACCACGGCTGCTTTATGTTTCAACTGATACGTCTCGTCTAGTTTTCTTTCCTTTGAGCAAGAATAAAGTTTCCAGTAAGTTTCATTGGTTTCTTTCTTTTTTTTACTATTAGCTATACATGCACTGAAACCAGCTTCACACGCATACTGCTTGTAAAAATTATACGCCTCTTCATGCGATTCAAACTCTTGTCCAATCTTCAGAATTTGACTTATGGAAACTTGAGGAACAAAAATATCATCTGCACTTTCAGCCTCCATTCCTATTCAACAACAAATACCTTACATTAGTCACCATCAAGCAAGCAGAAATTTCAAGTTCCAAGCATTTAACATTTAATTTCCTCAACTAAAAAAAAAAAAAAACACTGTCATTCCAGCTGAATACAAGTTCGGTTATTGCTAACAAACCATTTCATTCCCATTATTAGCTACAAAAAACCATTTATTTCGTATATACCTCAACAATGAAATTTCAATGGAATGCGCAGGGGACAATCCACAATCACGCCGGAAAAATGTGAAAGCTGACAGCCTAGACAAGTTCGTCGAAAAATATGGGACCGAAAAATATGGGGTAGAAAATGGGCCAACTGCATTGAGAGAGAGAGAGAGAGAGAGAGAGAGAGACGCGAAGGTTAACAGAGAGAGTAAATGGGGCAAATGAATTTGGGGCAGATTTCATTTGGGGCAAATGAATTTGGGGCAGCCACTTTTTTTTTTATCATTTGGTCCACCGCTGACATGACTCGCCACATCAGCGATGGGTGAAAAATTTCCTGCCCCCACCATTGTGGAATGACATCATACACTTAATCAATTGGTGTCTGCATTTGGGACATAGTAATAATATCTTATTAATATATTAAAGAAGGATAGCCGCCAAAAAATTCTAAAAAAATTTCCCTCCAAAACATTTGTGCTAAATATGGACTTATATTAAATGCACCCCACCCCTTAAAATTTGCAATATAATTGACTGAGATAAAAATGCACAAATGGTCCAACATAGAATAATAATGTATTAAATATACTTATAATATTTACACGCAGAAAAAAAATGCACGAAATGACTGTTCAGTTACCTTTGTATATATATTTTATATTTACACCTATCACAAATTAACAATTGTCTTTTCATTTGTATTAAATATACTTATAATATTTACACGCAGAAAAAAAAAAGCACGAAATGACTGTTCATTTATCTTTGTATATATATTTTATATTTACACCTATCACAAATTAACAATTGTCTTTTCATTTGTCTTTTCATTTTTTTTATAAGAAGTTGACTTTTTATTTGCCAACAATTTATTGTAGTATTTACACGGACAATGGTAATGCACGATCTAACTCTTCATTTACCTTTGTATATATATAAAATATATAATATACACCTAACTTTTTGTTTTTTTTTTTTTTTAAAGTGACTTTTCATTCAACTGTTCATTTACCTTTGACATTATATATAAATACACACAATTTGTTTGCCAATACACATTTTGTTTGTTTGACTACAGGTAGGTACATATCCCCTTTATTTGTTTTTCAAAAATTGTGTTTGAGTTTTATTTTACATCTAATATTTTCTTTAATTTAAATTTGCAGTAACCTCATCCAAAAAAATGGCTCCAATTTTTAATTTGATCGAAGAAATCAACCCAACTAAAACACAATGGGCACTGAAAGTCCGAATCGTACGCATTTGGGAGATACCCAGTTACAGAAACAATGAAGATACATACAGTCTTGAAATGGTGTTCATTGATAGAGAGGTATGTCGTTTTTTTTTTTTTTTTTTGCATAGTCCAAGTAGATTGTGGCAAAATATACTTTTAATCGATTTCAGACATGCTAAATAACATGAACAAAATATTAATCAAATCTGTGTTTAATCTATTCGTAAAATTAGTATATTAAATTCTCTGTTTCTTGAGATAGAAATTTAATCTAGAAGCATAAACAATGTATATATAAGTACGAAGTTAACTGAAAAAGACCAAGAGAGAAAACCTCAAGAACGAACACTTTCAGAAAGTTTGTCAAACATTTCAGAAACGCCAAGGAGACTTTGTAAAAGTTTTTGCATAAATCATTCCTTTTACCTTCATAATGATTGTTCTTGAATATAATTAGGAGAAAAAATATTTAGTTGGTGGAAGTTTGTGTTGGTGGGTGTCTTGCGTAGGTGATGCTGATCTAGATGGATCTCCATTCTCCAGTTTATTCTTTTCTTTTTCTGTTTGAGAGAATGACCTTCTTGATCTATGTATCTCCATTTTCAATTCTTGCCTTCAATTTATCTGAATGAAATTGGAATATTAATTTATAAGAGTTTTTGTTTTTTATTCATTCTTTTATGTTCATCAGTCTATTATATGATTTCAACATTTCAAATTGTTTGACTTTCTTGGATCTCTACTACTGAACCAGTGTTAATTTTTAACCATTTTCTTATTACAAACCTGAAAAATTTCATGTTTGGATTGAATCGATTCCAGACAGGGTAGGTAGCATGAACAAAATATTAATAAAAAATTTTGTTTATCTGTTTGTAAAATTAGTATATTAAATTAAATTCCCTGTTTGGAGCAGTTCGGTTCATGGTGTTTTGATCTTTTTTTCTTTCATTCTTTCTTTTTCATTTTTTTTCTCACGCTAAAAAAATTGCTTATGTAATGTACAAAGTTATCTTTATGCAAAATTGTGTGAAACATATACACATTTCATGCAGATTATTGGGATATTGGAGATCCTAGCTACAAGTGTGATTATTGTGAGGCTTTATTTTGGTACGATGAGAGGATTGGCAAGCATTATAATGGTTCAAAACCAAAATTCTCTCTGTGCTGTATGCAAGGAAAAGTGGAGCTTCCAATGATGCAAAATCCGCCACAAGTCCTTAGTAATTTACTATATGGAGCAAATGAGAAAAGCAAGCATTTTGTTGAGAATATTCGATTGTACAACATGATGTTTTCTTTTACATCTATGGGTGGAAAGATTGATTCAAGTATAAATCAAGGGAACGCGCCTCCAGTATTTCGGATGCATGGTCAAAATTATCACATGATTGGAAGTTTACTACCACCTGAAGGTTGTTCACCAAAGTTTGCTCAGCTGTATATTTACGATACTGATAATGAAGTGTCAAATAGAATGCAAGCTGTTAGGTAAATATGATTTGTTTGATTTTTTATTGTCTATTAATAAGTTTTCAGCACATATGCTGATAGAGTTGGATTTTTTATGTCTAATAGCCGGAATTTTGACATCAACAAGCTTTATGCTGAGATTGTGGCTGATTTGAAGACAATGCTCGATGAACACAATGTTTTAGTAAAGTCCTTTCGAATGGTAAGGGACACCATTCGCCAACATGTTTCGTCAAATATGAGGCTGTGGCTCATTGGAAAGAGAGAACAAGATGGGAGAAGGTACAATCTACCATCTGTATCTGAAGTTGCAGCATTGATTGTTGGAGACTTTGAAACATCTCTAGCTGATAGAGACATCATAGTTGAAACTCAAACAGGAGAATTGAAGCGAATTAGTGAGTTAAATGCTTCATATCTTGGTCTTCAATACCCGTTGCTTTTTCCATATGGCGAAGATGGGTATCGAGAGGATGTTCCCCTAAAATATTCAAACACAACTCCATCTGCTAGAAGGAAAAAGATAACAATGAGAGAGTTTTTTGCTTATAGATTGCAAGAAAGAGAATCTGAGCCTCCGAATATTTTATTCGCAAGGAGGTTGTTCCAGCAATTTTTAGTCGATGCATATACAATGGTTGAATCTTCACGTCTATCATATATACGTGCTCATCAGAAGAATTTAAAGTCTGAGATGTATAGAGGGTTGACAGAAGCAATTTTCAGAGGGAAAACAAATCCTTCTTCACAGGGAAAACGTGTGATTTTGCCCTCTTCTTTCACAGGTGGGGCACGATACATGATCCAAAATTATCAAGATGCAATGGCAATTTGTAAGTGGGCTGGATACCTTGACCTTTTCATTACATTTACATGTAATCCAAAATGGCCAGAGATTGTGCGTTTTGTCGAAGCAGAGGTTTAAAAGCTGAGGATCGACCAGATATACTTTGTAGAATATTCAAAGTCAAGCTAGATCATTTGATAAGAGATCTTAGACAAAACAAGATATTTGGAAGAGTCAGAGCATGTAATATTTTTATATGTTTATCAAAATTTCATGTGATTACGCGTGCTTATTTCATATATTAATAAGATTAGCATAAATATAATATTAAAATTTTTTTATTGCATTTATATATACAGTTGAGTTCCAGAAACGTGGGTTGCCACATGCACACATACTGCTTTTTCTATACCAAGAGGACAAGTATCCAACTCATGAAGATATTGACAAGATCATCTCAGCTGAAATTCCTGATGAGGCAATTGATCCAATTTACTACGCTGCAGTAAAAAATTTGATGATGCATGGTCCTTACGGCAATTTGAGAAAAAATTCTCCATGTATGTTGGATGGAAGATGTACAAAGCATTTTCCAAAAAGGTACATAGATTGCACTATTGTTGATGAGGATGGGTATCCAATTCACAGAAGGAGGGACAATGGTAGAATAATTAAAAAGAACGGGATTGAGTTGGATAATAGATACGTGGTTCCACACAACCGCTTATTGCTTTTGAAATATGGTGCTCATATAAATGTCGAATGGTGCAATCAGTCCAGATCAATAAAATATCTTTTCAAATATGTCAATAAAGGACACGACCGTGTAACTGCAACATTTTATCAGAGCACTGATGATAATGGTGTGCAGAGTCAGATTGACGAGATAAATATATACTATGATTGTCGGTACATCTCACCATGTGAGGCAGCTTGGAGAAATTTTGGATTTGATATTCATTACAGAGATCCTCCGGTTGAGAGATTGCATTTTCATCTTCCTAATGAGCAAAATATTATATTCTCAGATAGTGATGCGATTGATGATGTCATGAGTCGACCTACTGTGAACAAGTCAATATTTTCAGCATGGATGGAGGCTAATCGTAAATATATTGAAGCAAGGGATAGAACATACGCAAAGTTTCCTACTACATTTGTGTGGAAGCAATCGTTGAGAGAGTGGCAGCCACGAAAGCGTGGATTCTCAATTGGACGAATGTTTTATGTCCCTCCAGGATCTGGCGAACAATACTATTTAAGAATTCTTCTTAACATAGTTCGAGGACCAAGAAACTATGAAGAAATAAATTGTATAAATGGCGTTCAATATAATTCATTTAGAGATGCTTGCTATGCTCTTGGTTTGTTGGATGATGATAAAGAGTATGTTGATGGGATAGCTGAAGCAAGTCATTGGGGATCTGCAAATTGTTTGAGAATTCTATTTGCAACTTTGCTATTGTCAAATTCTTTTGTCAAGATCTGAATTTGTTTGGGAAGAAACCTGGCGATATCTATCGGATGATATTCTCTATAGGCAACGCAGCATTTTGCATCATGACGGTATTATGTTCTTCAATTAATATTTTTTAACATAATAATTATAATGATTAGTATGTTGCGGTTTTAATTGTAGTTGTCTTTATGTTTCAATTTACAGATTTGGAGCTTAGTGATGATGAATTAAAAGATTATACTCTGGCAGAGATTGAAAAGATATTACGGAGTAGTGGAAAAAGTCTTCGTGACTTTCCAACAATGCCTTTTCTTGAGACCATCGATATTTCTGTTCACCATAACAGGCTTATTCACGATGAGTTGTGTTACGATAGAAACACCTTGGCTGAAGAACACCACACTTTTTTATCAAATCTAACAGATGAGCAAAGGAATGTCTATGAAACAATAATATATGCTGTTGAGGGTGATCGAGGTGAGGTATTCTTTCTTTACGGTTACGGAAGTACAGGGAAAACCTTTGTGTGGAAAGTTCTATCAGCAACGTTAAGATCAAAGGGTAAAATCGTACTAACTGTAGCATCAAGTGATATAGCATCTCTTCTTCTACCGGGAGGTAGAACAGCTCATTCAAGATTTGCTATTCCTCTTACTCCCAATGAAGATTCAACTTGCAACATTAAACAAGGGAGTCCGCTTGCTGAGTTAATTGTCAACACTAAACTTATCATTTGGGATGAAGCTCCTATGATGAACAGATATTGTTTTGAAGCCTTGGACAAGACCATGAGAGATATTATGAGATTCAACAATCTATTGAGTTTGGAACAACCTTTTGGAGGTAAAACTGTTGTGTTTGGAGGAGATTTCAGACAGATCTTGCCCGTTATTCCAAAAGGTAGTAGGCAAGATATCGTGCTTGCAACTATCAACTTCTCATATTTATAGCGACATTGTAAAGTTTTGAAATTGACAAAAAACATGAGGTTTCAAAACATTAACTCATACATTGATTCCATTGAATTAAAAGCTTTTTCAGACTGGATATCAAGTATTGTGATAAGTGCGTTTTATGCACTTATTTTGGCCTTTGAATTAATCATTTATGTCGTCATATAGTTGTTTTTTCTACTTAATCTAGTTTATTATTGTTTTATTTCAGTTTTGGACTTGTTGGTGAACAATTGGAGAAGATTGGGTGAAAAGAGCAATAAATTAGAAGATATCTCATAAGTTCGAGGACTCAATTGCACTCAACCCAAAGTTGAGGGATTGAACTGGAGATGATGCAAAGTTGAAGGACCAAATGGGATGTTATGAATAGTTGGAGGACTGAAATAACCAAGACCCAAAGTTAAAGGACCAAAGTGCAAATCTTTAAAGGGGACAAGCTGGGCGATCGCCCGGCTTAATGCTGGGCAAACGCCCAGCAACTGAGGCACAAAGCAGAAGCTAAACGAGCCGCCTGGGCGATCGCCCAATTTTTTGTCTGCGTTTTTAATTCTTATTTTATTTCCTTTTTTAGCCCTAATTTCAATAGGTAATGTTTGACCCACGAATTTTGTATTCTTTGGAGATATTTTGGGGCACAATTAGGGTAGTATAAATATGAGATATATTCTCATAACAAAAGGAGGATTTTTGGGAGCCGAATCAAGGGAAGACGGAAGAAAACAAGAGAAGACAACTGACTGACAATCAAGAGTTTTTGAAGATTTCTTCTCCTTCAATCTATGCCGGGTTCTATCAATTCTTGTATTTTTTATTTTATCATGTTCTTCTAATTTTCTTTAGCCAAGGTAGACGATGAAACCTTGTTTTAATTAAGTAATTATTTCATTATTCGTTTAATTCCTTTTTAGGGCTTTAACGTTCATGGTTCGTTCTTAACTAGATTAATTAAATATAATTTCTTTCATCTTAAATATCATGTATTTTTGATAGTTAGATATTGGTTTAATTAATCCATGCTTGATGCTTAAATAGATTCTATTAATTTCTTTTGATTTTTCATCTTCTTTTATTCGTATTGGGATACATGGAATGCTTAGGTAATCTTTGATTCTTTGTCTTCTTTCAATGGAATTTGATATGAAAAATGCTTAAGTGATTTATGTTTGAAGCATAAGGGGAGCCTATATTTGATTTTCTGCTTTTGGACTTAATTGATAAATCTTTAGGGACGACAATAGATTGATTTCGTATTGTCGTATGTTTGTGAGAATTAATGAATAATTGGATAATTGCTAAGTTAGACAATGGTGAATTCCGAAACCTTGGTATTTTGCACAACTTGAATTCTCAATTCATCTGTTTATCATATTTCTTTAGTCTTTTAGTTAAACAATTTCAACAACAAAATCTTTTCAACTCAACTAGCATAGAATAATAGTTAATTCGGATTAAATTATACCTTCCTCATAGCAGTCTGTGTGGGATCGACCTCGTTTTTACTTATCTATATTCCAATAGATTCGTACACTTGCGAGTTAATTAAAATTTGACATCATATTGGAGATGGAACAATTGGCGGTCCAAATGATGGTCATGCTTCCATTGAAATACCTGATGATCTTTTGATAAAAGGGTCAGAAGATTCAGTTGCATCAATAGTGGAGAGCACATATCCTTCTTTTTCAGAAAGAGTCAACGATCCTTCATATTTGCAAGAAAGGGCCATCCTTGCCCCAATGCTCGAGGTTGTTGAAACAGTCAACGAATACATGGTGTCCCTTAATCAAACAGAAGGAAAGTCATATTTGAGTTCTGATGCAGCTTCCAAATCAGATTCTAATATTGATTTACTAGATGATATCTATACTCCGGAGTTTTTGAATAGTATTAGATGTTCTGGGGTGCCTAATCATGAGCTGAGGTTAAAAGTTGGCACTCCTGTTATGTTGTTAAGAAATATCGATCATTCTGCTGGGTTGTGCAATTGGACTAGACTGGTCATTACGAAGCTTGGACATCATGTTCTGAAAGCTAAAGTTATTACAGGAAGTAACGCCGGACATAAAGTGTTTATTCCAAGAATGACTCTAACTCCATCAGATCCAAGATTGCCTTTTAAATTTCAAAGAAGGCAATATCCTTTGATTGTCTCAAATGCTATAACTATTAACAAGAGTCAAGGTCAATCGCTATCACATGTAGGACTATATCTGAAAAGACCAGTTTTTAGCCATGGACAACTTTATGTTGCAGTATCCAGAGCTACAAACCGTACAGGATTGAAGATACTAATTTGTGATAGAGATGGAATGTCTTCCAATTCAACCACAAATATTGTATTCAAAGAAGCTTTTCAGAATTTGAATTAGTTATGTTGAATTTTAAACTTTTATTGACATTATGTAATATATTGTTAATTATATGATGTTCGCATTTGATTTGATTATAACAAATTTATTTTTATATTTTTTTATCGGTATGATTATTACATAACACAAATTCTGCATCGCACGGGTGATACACACTAGTTCAAATTAATACCACCAAAATATGAAGAAAGATAAAATTAGGGCATCCCAGCAGTTTCAGATGCAATATAGTCTATAGATAGGATTCTTGCCTCCATTCAGCATACTTGTCGCCTCCTGAACTTGTATTCTTGTAAGTTTCTCTATTTTCCCCCTTCTCTCGTAGGGTTTAAGTGTGCTGTATCTATCAGTATATACAGATAAAAATAGCAATTTTCTGTACTCTGCTGCGGTTCAAGAACTTTGCTTAGACCCTGATCTGTTATTTTCTCATAATTTATATTCTGTAAGTTCTGTATGTTATAGAAAGCAATAACCGCAAGCTATGCAGGATTTTCTATAGTGTTTGAACTTTGTTGGGATTTGCTCGGAATTAATTCTTGCTATTTCTTGAAATTTCACTTTTTGTGAATTTAATGTTTGATGGCTCTGTTCTTGCTCTAAAAATTAAAATATAAGAATTTCAATCTTGATTATTATTCGTGAAGGAGTCGGCTCCGCCTCTCCGATCTACCCTCTGTCTGATTCTCTGTAATGGTTTTGTGTAAACTTTATGTATATGTGTATGTATAATTGTATTGATGGGTGATTTTTGTCGTTAATACATGCATATCAGCCTCAAAGCTTCTGAGGTATCCACTCCGATTCGCCACAAAACCCAAGGAAGAGAAGCCACCGCTCGTTGATTCCTCAAACTCTTCTGCCCATAAAAGTCTCTCTTCCCCTGAGTTATTTTGTTAAATGTGTCGAATTTTAGGGTTAAGAAATAAATTTAATTTTTCTATTACTACTTCAACTTGCTAGTGTAACTGTAATTTAGTTTCTCTTTTGATTGTTGATTGCCGGTGCATCTTATAGAAGAATTGAATTACATGTTGATTATGGGTGTAGGAGAATAATATTGCCCCATAAACTAAAGAAACCAAATAAAAAAAAAAGGGTCAAATTGCAAAAGATATGACTAAATTTTCATACAATTTCTACTCATATCTTGTACTGCCTTGTTCTGCTTTATATTTTCCACTTAAATTGATATTTTGTCCATTTAAACTATTGTCAAAAAACATAATTTAGTCTTGGATACTTCACTATTGAAGATATATGCACAGTCAATTTATTAGTTTCAATATAAATGACTTTAGTGGAACTCAAGCTTACTGCTGTTCCTTAATTCATAGGATTGCATATGATAGTCTATGTTATAGAATAAGCTCAACCCAGAAAACAGGAGGGAATATGAGAAATGATGTATATTTAACTTGAATAACTTCAAAAGTCCAACCACGCTAAGTTTTGGAGCTAATATGCAAACAACTGCAATGCACTTTATGCAGAGTGCTTAAAAGACAAAAGCTGCTATATTTCTTGATCTTGGCTGCATTATTCATTTCCACAAAACTATTATTTAATATCTTTGTTTGGTGTGTATATTCAGGGAAAAGCTTGCGTCAAGTGTGAGTAAAAGTGTTGGTGTTCATCTGTCAGACAAGAAGCCTGCCAAGCCACCAAGAAGGCAATCTGTTTCTTCCAAGCCAACTGCCAGCCCTGCTCCAAGAACTATTGGTAATATCACTCTGATTTCTGAGACAACGGGCAAATATATCTGCTGGCAAACAAGGAAAAATTGATACACCAGTCTCTAATGATTTGAAATCATCTAGTCGAAAGAAATTCAGTGTTCTGTCATTATCATCCTAATGGTTGTCTCAAATTAAGCTCTCAGAATCTGCTGCTAAGCATTTGATTTCCCTAGGTTCTCTTTTTGGCTCTTTGCAAACATCATATCTCTAGACGTACATGGTTCAATAGATTTTCTGGTTGTGTTTTATTGTCAAAATATGATAATTGGGGTAATGGTGGCATTAAGCCTATTTAGGAATTTCTTGATCAATAGATGCTCAAATGCAGGAGTCTGTTTTTCTGGTGATTGTGGTCCTGATCTCGAAAAGAGGAGAATAGGACCTTTTAAAGTTTAGGTAGGGTGTTTCAGAGGGTTTTGAAAAGGGGGTGAAGGGGAATGGGTTGTTTGAAAATTGTACTCATAAGTAATGCTTGGTTTGATGAATTAATTAACATATTGGTGCTCTGCTTGTAATTACACAATGTAGTAATTGAGAGACTTGTTTTCGTGTTTTCTGTCTTGTTGATTTGTAATTAATCCAGACAACTCAGCAATGATGATCTTCAATTTGACTAGTATCTTTGATTAATCTATCTCTTCATACGTGCACCCTCTCTCACACACAAGATGCATTTTTCATGGAGGATTGCCTATTTTCCCCATTTTTGGGTCGCGTGGTATACTTGATATAGTAGTTTTGGATCATTTTCATTTTGCTTTTGTGGAAGCGCCTACTGTTAGATTCGTCATGAAATGTAAATGCAATTGTAATTTCTGCTGCCATCTTGCCTATTAAAGTTATGCTTGGACCATTTTCTTTTGCACTGCAATGTAATATTACTGGTATGCTAATGATTTCATTATTAGTAACATATCACAGTGCACATAGATGGCTAGTAGGAAAAGAAGCATATCCAATGATTCACATGTGTCTGCTCTGTACAAGGAATTAGATGAAACTTCTTGCCCCATATGCATGGAACACCCGCACTATGCTGTTCTTCTCATTTGCAGTTCCCATGAAAAAGGATGTCGATCATAAATTTGTAATTACTGATTTTAACTTAATATGTCTACACAAATATAGAGTTTATGCTCATTTTGTGATATTATGTCAAATGCTCAATGATGATATTTAATATTTGTCTTCCTCTCAGGTTGATATTTAATATTTTGTGATAGAACAGAGTTGACTGACACTCAGGTATTCAATTTTTGAACTCTTCATTCTTCTTTTTTTTTGAATTTTTAATTGGCATTATTTTTGTTGTCAAGTTTTGTATTTTACAATAGAGCCTATGGTCGAATCCCACGGTGGGGAAGCGGTATACTAGTCTAACTATAAAATTTAATTAAAATTCGATGGGGGCCCATTCTGTGGTGCTTAATTAAAAGCCTATATTCTTGACATTCTAAAGCCCAATTAAAATTAATTAAAACTATAACCGAGGAGGGAACAAGCGTTTAAGGGTTTTTTCCTTGGTAATTACACTAAAAATTGGGAACAATTTGTGTTCATCATCACCTTGTGTTGCAGTGGATTCTACAAGGATAAGTCAGCATCTTAATCACTTGTGTTGCAGTGAATTCTACACAGCTTTTTAATCACCAAACTTGGAAGGTAGTTTGCACTCGATTTGATTTAATTTCAACATAGAACCTCGATCTAAGATTCCGTCTAGCCTTATTGCCATTCTCATCTTCTAGCTCCTTAGAATTTATTTATTTTTAACAAAATTGTTGTTTCTTTCTTGATGGTAATCTTCCTCACTCAACAGTAATTTTCTCAACAATATCTCTCGTGAATTTTTGATGTGGTTGTTTATGGTTTTCCCCTTGCCTTTAGAACCCGCCTCCCCTCAAGTATAATGGGTGAAATATCTAGGACCAAAATCCAGTGGGGGCAACTACCTCCACTAGACCCCAGGTGGCTCCGCCCCTGAGTACACATGTTTATAATATAGTCTATCATGTTTCTAGTTCATGTCAAGATCTACTTTTTGTTATCTATCATGTAGAATCACAAGTTGCAATTATGTCAGCCGTATTTGAGGCAGTGTCCTTAGGAGGTTGACTGGCAAAATGAGTAGAACTAATTATATAAAGAGGCTTAGTTTTTTATTATGCATATGAAATGTAGAAGATTGGGTATTAGCTAAGGTAATTGGTTGAAACTGTCTTATGCATATGATGCGATTTCTTTCTGAATCGAACTCCGGCTTTGGAGATTGCTTCTGGTTTGTTTACTGATAAAACTTCTTAGGAGAACAAAAAAGAAAGGGAAAATGATATGATATCTGGTAGAAAAACTAAAGGAGTTGATTGCTAGGGTGCCGAGTGTTGTTAAAGTTGCTAATATAAAGATATTGGTGATCATCTTGAGCCTTTTGATTGATACAAATATTTAATTCTTTTAGATCAATTAGATGTTCTAAAAATACTTTTTGTTTGGGAGAATCAAAGATGATAATGCATACAATATTTTTCATTATATATGGAGTTGGCACTACTTTCCCTGACATTGTTCCTAGCAGAATACTGCAGATCGTCGGAAAATGGAGACACAAGGAGAGGGTGGTCACCCTTACATTCCAAGAGATCTGAAATTACCTGATTATGTGCCTGTCTTCCTCTCTCAATTGACCATTCTTAGCGTTTATGGAATCTCTTCTCTACTGGTAGTCTCCTTCATGTGGATACTCTCTGGTAATCCTTCAATTACTATTTTATAGTATTCCTATGTTTTTAGTCGTGAATATGATTTTCCACAAAGTAGTATCATTAGGAATTTTCCACAAGGGAGTATCATTAGGAAATGTCTCGATAATGATCCTTCTTTGACGGTCTTTGGTACGGCCGCCATGTTGATAACTATAATCTAATTGAATCCCAACACAAATGTCCACTTCAGCGCCTCATTACAAGTAAATAAAGGTTATAATAAGTCGAGCTATGAGCACGAGTAATGTTTGAACTTGCTGATTACGTAATATAACATCTTTGACTGTTGAAGACACAATTTAAGTAAAGAAATATGTCCTCTTATCTTATAATTTAAGCTTTAGATGAAGTGGTTTAACATATGATATCAAAGCAGTTCGAGATTACATAATATAACCTCCCTGACTGTTGACTGTTGAAGACACTATTTAAATAAAGAAATATGTCCTCTTATCTTATAATTTAAGCTTTAGATGAAGTGGTTTAACTTGATATCAAAGCAGTTCGAGATTGAGTTTTCTTCCACCCATTTATGAAATTGTGCACGTATCAAATCTTGATGAAAAAATGAATTCGGCCTGCATGTGAGGGGTGTGTTAAGGACACAATTTAAATAAATAAATTAGGTCCCAAACTTTTAGATGAGGTGGTTTAATATAAAGCCCAAGCCCATATATTTATTTATTTTTATAACGTGTAAAAAAAATTGTATGGATTTTTTATTTATATATTAGCCCAGTCCAAAAATCTGTTTAGTCCACCCCTACTGGCCTAGTTGCTCTAATAAAATTGTTCTCTCGAGACCTTTTGATCTATAAGATTTAATTGGCTCCTTGAAAACCTTTCGTTTTCATTTCTTCGTCTTTATAATGCTAGGGCGGTTTCCCAAAACGTCAAAAATCGATAGATGGCTGATGTGCTGGTGGATATTCACGGGCTTGACCCACATTATCCTTGAGGGATATTTTGTCTTTTCCCCAGAATTCTACAAGGAGAAGACTCATTTTTACCTTGCAGAAGTTTGTGAGTTTTGCTTTCTACTTCATGTAATAAATAATCTTTTTTACTAGTTGGAATGACACAAGTCCACCAGTGTACATTTTGCTTATAAATGAATATGGCAGGGAAAGAATACAGCAAAGGTGATTCAAGGTATGCGGGAAGGGATTCTTGTGTTGTCACTGTTGAAGGGATTACTTCTGTTTTGGAGGGTCCAGCCTGTCTCCTTGCTGTGTATGTTCTAAACTTCTTTTATCTTTGTAGTGAAGTTGATTGTTAGTATTACATTGTTTTACTTTGGTTGCTGAACTTTTACTTTTATTCAGTTAAGGGACTCCATCTAGCTAATTATTAGAAATGTCGACGTGGCATGAAAAATCTGTTAAAGGCTTAAAATATTGCTTTAGTCGTCTATGTGGACAATAATGCATCTTGTTGGACAACTTGTGCTTCTCCAGGTGCGCGCTTTTTGAAAGTAACAAAAAAATCAAAAAATATATATAAACAAGAAAGTTTTAATCTTCGTCCCCAACCCACTACAGTCCCCCTTGCCCACTACTGCCATTGCCACCACCGTCTCATTGACATTTCTTTTAGACTCTATTAAATACACCTAGACTTTTAAACTCTATTAAAGTCTGTAAAAATCTTAATTAAATACAGTGTTTATAACCCGATGCGTAGAAAATTTCTTACAGATTTTTGATCTGGTCCTAAGTTTACGTGTCTTTTCCTTACCCCTCATTCCCGATCTTACTCTACTATGATCTTAACATCTGGCAGGTTTGCCATAGCAACAAAAAAGCCATTTAGGTACACACTTCAACTGGCCATTTCTTTGGGGCAGCTCTATGGAACTTTTGTCTATTTCATCACGTCTTACTTGGAAGGAGACAACTTTGCTGCAAGCATGTATTATTATTACGCGTACTACATTACAGCTAATGCTTTTTGGATTGTAATTCCCACAATCATCATCATATACTGCTGGAAGAAGATATCTGCAGCACTTCAAGTCCAGGAACTGAAAAAGACCAAACTTCGCTGAGGTTGGACATGTCATTGCTCAAGAAACAACTTTTAATTTGCTTTGTCAAGAAATATTTGAATTTAGCATACATTGATCTAGCGACACCAACAATGGTGTACAATGATCGTATTTTAAGGTTTATCACCAGAGAAATTTTCGGACTAGCAATCTCATGTTGACATTCTGTCTATTGAAGCAGAATTTGTCCCAATTTGTTCTTAATAGTCTCTCTCTCTCGCTGTCTCTCTTGTAGCTTTTTCCCACACATTGATCAAAGTTGTATGTGAAGCTACAGGACGAGAATTTTCTTTTTAAACTTCCTACAGCACTATATTTTGGAATTATCTATAATTGTTTTTTGCACTAGAAGAGAGATTTGATAGAAATAATCATTGACATATTTCAAAATTTGCCAGCATATACAGTTTCTCAATCTTATTCTTATCAAGTTTTATTAAATCGAACGTATCAAACATGTCAGATTACAAATCAATTAAAATTGTTTTTTTTAGTATTTCGAGCTTGTGCAAATTGTTTCTTAGACCTTTTGTTTTTATAGAAGCATAACCTTTGTCCCGTAACTCTTTTTTATATATTCACTCAATTTTAAAGCATAAAAACAATTGAAATATTTCACTCAGAAGGGAGAAAAATATAAAAAATTGATGTGATCGTTCGTTCTTGTTTGTAGCCATTCGACAAACACGTCGCTTGATCTTTTTTTACCCATAATTAGTAGGCCTATGCCTTCAGTATGTGAATATGGTTTTTAAAAAAAATTTAAGTTAAAGTTTCACCCATGATAAAAACATTTATTTAAAACATGCTAGGGCTTAAAAGTAATTCTTATTTTGTCAAAGATGATTATATTGTTACTACGATTTTGTATTGTTACACTACTTTTTAATTGTATTAGAGGTCTTTAAACTTCGCTCATTGTTGCACTTATGTTCCAGATTTTTTTCGTCACATTCTTATCACCAATTCTTCATTAATTAGTATATATTTGTTCTGATGATGGTTTTTGTCCAACAAAACCATTAGGAAAATATAAAAGAACTTATTTGTCCCTCAATTTTTTTTTTTTAAAAAAAAAAAAAGTAACAAATTCTAAAGGCCTATTTGAGAGATTTTTTTTCCCTACTGTTTTAATTGTTTTTGAATGGCACCGTTTATGAGAGAGTAAGAAAATCAGTGCTTGTTAGTTTTTTGGATCACTGTAAACCATCCAAAACTAGTATAGTGTAATTTGGAGTGTATTTTTCGACCCACCAAATTTGTAGTTTTTATTCATTTTTCAAAATTTCTTCAAATTTTACCATCTCTAAAACAATTATTTCCAAATATACCCTAAAACTAAAACACGGCACTTCCTTCTTCATAATAGAAAATGTGATATTTTCAAATCTACCATAAACTTAAAATCAATATTTCCTATTTTACCTTCTCTAAAAAAAATTATTTCTTCAAACAATTTTACCCCCTCTAAAATAATTATTTCCAACTTACAATAATTAGTCCAAATGTTAGTCCATGCACAATAGAAAATGATTGGATAAACGATGTAAGTCATATTGAATTGTAAATAGTGATATACACATTTATTCCAAAAAATTTACACATGTCGAAGAGCACAATTGTGAAATAATTTTCTAATGATTTTCATTCATTTAATTATACAATATATAAAGTACATACATGGACCACTTACAAGGACATAATAATAATGAATATGTAATATCCTTTAATTAAAGGGAAAAAAAGAGAAAATAAAAGTAATTACTGATTAAGAATATTGCTCATGTCAAACTCTTAATTTTAACACTTTAATTTTAGCACCCTCCTCAAATTAGAGCATGGATACCACACATGTCTAGCTTGTCTAGGGAATCATCATGTCTCAGTTAACAGGTTTACATCCAAGCATACTCATGTCTCAGTTAACAAATCAAAAATATATTTCCAGTGAGATAAGAAAATATCATTCTTTGATCGGGCCACCTCAATCCCAAGAAAGTATTTCAAGTCACCAAGATGCTTCATTTCAAACTCTGAGGCCAAGTGTCGCTATAAGCTTTCAATTTTATCTTCATTATCACCTTTCACCACCATATCGTCAAAGTGTGATATAGGTTGTATTGTTCATAGCCGAAATTCTTCATAGACTTGGTAAATCTACTAAAACAAGCTCTTGGAGATTTCTTTAACCCATACAATGACTTCTTGAATTTGCACACTATTGAAATATTTGAGAACTTATCTATACTCGGAGAAAGATCCATAGACACTTCCTCGGCAAGATCTCCATGCAAGAAACCGTTCTTTACATCAAATTAAAGTAGTGGCCAATATTGATTAACCGCCAAAGATAAGAGTAATCTTACATTATCAAGTTTGGCAATTGGTGCAAAATGTCTTGATAGGGAATCCCATAAGACTATGTATACCTGTTTGTAACTAACCGGGTTTTGTATTTTTCAATGGTTCCATCTGCCTTATGCTTGACCGCAAACACCTATCTACATCGCATAGTCATCTTTTCATTTGGTAGATGCACAAGTTCCCAATTAGTATTTTTTTCAATTGCTGTCATTTCTTTTACAATAGCTTGGGTCCATCTAGTATTTGCTAAAGCTTCTTGTATTTTACCAGGAACAGAGACTAACGATAACTACAGTACATAAGACACATATGAGTTGGACAACCTTTGAGAAGACACATGATCGCTAATGGGATATCTAATTTTGGTTTTAGGATCAAGTTCATAATTAATGGATGTTATACCATGATTAGAATTGAGTGGAAGACAATATTGAGAAAATTGAGATTCAGTATTAATATCATCGACAATTGCAGAATTATGAATAATAGATACCTCCAATGGAATCTCAGGAGAAGATTGGCTCGGTGTCTGTGTTGGCTTGTTAGGAGACATTGTACTATCATGGAGAGCGTCATTTTCGGTGTTTGAAGTTGTCAGTTCAGCAATAGGGGACCTTTCATCTTCATTCGATCGACCGATAGTGTCATTTTCTGTTGATCGAAATAAATTCGAGACGCAGACTTCATTTGTAAAATCCGAGATGGAGAATTATTCTCTATAGCATCTCAAGACGTTCAGGTGCCTTCATCTGTCCACCAGTAGTATCAACTTTTGACGAATCCAAAGGAAAGAACGCATGTATTTCTTTGTGATTAATCACTTATTCTGGATTCTCCCACTGAAGTAAAAGAATCACTAGTTAGTGGTATGTAGAAGAGTTCTTTCTCATGGAAAATAACATCCATGGAAACATAAAATCCCCTAGAAGATGGATCATAACATTTATAGCCCTTTTGATAGATCCATTTCCCACAAAGACACGCCTTAAAGCATGAGACTCAAACTTAGTACGTTGATGTAGATGGAAGTGGACATAGACCACAAACCCAAAATTTTTAAGAGCAGTGATCAGAGAGTGCATCTAATGGTCTTCTAAAACCGAAGACATTAGATGGTGTATGATTTACCATGTAGATCGCCAAATTAAAGACTTCACCCCACAAAATGATAGGAACGTGTCCTTCAATCAAGAGAGATCGAGTAACTTCCAATAATTTTTTACTTTTTTGTTCTGCAACACTATTTTGTTGAGGAGAATAGAGATATGTCGTTTGATGAATAATACCTATTAAGTGCATAAATTTCGTCAATTCTTACTTGAAGTATTCTCTCACATTATCAGAACGAATGACTTTTATTGAAATGTCAAATTGAGTAGTCACCATTTGATGAAAGATGCAAAAACTAAGCATACATCACTCTTGTGTTTCAATTGATAAACCCAAGTCATTCGAGTGCAATCATCTACAAAAGTAACAAACCACTTCATCCAATTAAGAGTAGAAATTGGTGCTGATCCCCAAACATCCGAATGAACTAATGAAAAATTGTACGGTGACTTTTTGCCATTACACAAGTTTCGCAAATAAAATCCGAAAAATTACAACCACTAAATGAAGAGGGAAATAATCTCCTAAGATAGCTAAAAGAGGGATATCATAGTCTCCTATGTCACAACCAAATATCTTCCTTTATCTTATTCACCACATATTCCTTTACTAAGTGAGCTTGCCCTTTTCTGTTGAAATGTTGGAACCCATCATCCAAATAGTATAATCCTCCAATTTATTTACCACTACCAATCTTCTTCTTGCTATGGATGTCCTAAAAAAATAGTGAATATGAAAAAATAAAGCAGCACAATTATGAGATTTTGTTAATTGTTTAACAGAGTGAAGATTGCAATTTAATAATGGCACAAGTAAGACATTTTTAATAACTAAGGTAGGGGATAATTGAACTATACCAACTTCAATAACTGGATATGATAAACAATTGGCATTGGTAATAGTAATTTTGGTGCATTTAGAGGATAAGTGACTAAACTTATTATGATCACAAGTCATATGATATGTTGCACTAAGTCAATAATCCAACCATTATTTTCAGTAAAAGACATATCAGACTTCGCAGTAAATCGTTGTGACTAGATTCTCTTTTGGATTAGTGTCATCATCCTTATCACTGAAAGACACATACGACGTCTTCTTGCCATTTGGATGCCAATCTAGATATCCATGGATTTGAAAATATATATCCACCGTATGACCAGTATTCTTACAGTGAGTACACTTTCGATCCTTCTTTGAGGTAGGTGTTTTCTGACCTCTCCTCAATTGTTCCTGCAAGCATAACACCTTGGCGATTAGCTTCTGCACAAACCATAGATATTGAGGTTGGACATTCATCTAATCCTGCATTGCATAGAATCATAGTACGCAAGCGCTTGAAGTGTTGCAAATTTTGGCGTGGTACACATTTTTTCAATACCAATGTGCGTATATAATTTTTTTTTTCTCTTTTGTGATCTCCAGTGCTTTTTTTTTTTTTTTTTCCAAATATTGAAAGATATCTAATTTTAAGATTGTTATCTCCAATGCAAGCGTCCTCCAAAATAGAATTTTTCGATTTTGAAACTGAGCATTAAAGATCGTAGATTTTGCAGCATTTGATTTTGACATACTTGTCCTTTTTGAGCTTTTCCAAGAAGGAGCTTTGCAACACAATGTTTAAAAAAAAAAAAAAAATTCTCTATAGTCTCCTGATATTGTAACGCATTTGTTTTTGGTAAAATATAAAACGTCGTCAATATAATTTGTCAAGAGAGATGTGTCTTCAATCGATGATCTATAATTTGTTGGTAAAATCTATGTCTTCCGATAATAAATTGTCGGTAAAATTCAATAACTCGTTGGTACATATATCACATAATCGATGACAAATGTCAATAAAGGGTTTTGTAGATGAAATGCGTACTAAAAAAAATATATAAGTTTTACCGACGTATATTACTTGTCAGGATGTCAGCCAATGAAATGTGTCTCCGATAGATCCCTTGTTAAGACGATAAATGTTGGTATAAATTTTATTTATTTTGTTTTATTGTTTTTTCCGACAACATCCGTATGTGGGTAAACGTATGTTCTACTAAAACGGGCTCAGTTTGTTGGGAGATACGAGATCTGGCGACAATTCTTTTGTTAGTACAACATGTGCTTCGTTGGAAGAAGTTATCTAGGGCGACAGATAAAATCGTCGGTAGATAAATCAGCAACCGCTAGCAAAAGTGGTTGTGCTTTGTTTGAATTTTTTCCGATGATGTAAGAAAGTTCGTCAGAAGAAGTGGGCTTTACCGACGAATTTTTGGTGCGTCAGGAAATTGTTCGTCGCTAAAAGTTAATTTTCTTGTAGTTATTATATTTACCTTTCCACCCAAATTGGCCTTTTTAGCTTCTGCTTCATTATTCAGAAGTTCAAGATTGCGAATCTCCATTTTGCCTCTAAAATTCTTCAAATGACCCAACTCTTCTATTTGACAGCAGTCCATGTCGCTCACATTAAAAAATTGTAAGGTTTGAAGACGAGACAACCTTCTAATTTGAGGTGGCATGGGAAAATCTTGGTGATGACAATTGTTACACCTTTTAGTGATATGGATATAGCAGCCAAGTTAGCTCCAACTAAGAGCATCCAAGCAATGATACTTCGAGGGTGTTGGATGATCATTGTATAGAATTGGAGTACGCAAGCGTTTGAATTATGGCAAAATAGTAAATTTATAATGTCAATGAAAAAATAAATAATGAAGAAAAGAAGATGAAAAAAACATGCATCCCTCACATCCCGTGGTTAATTTGTATGAATTGCGTTAGTTGTATTTCTCAATAACTATTCTCAAAAGATAGTTTTACTAATGCTTAGTTTGGTATTACTGTGATGTTAAGAGAATTAACTTTTGTTGTACTAATTGCAAAAAGAATGAGTTAAATGTCTAGAAACTACTTTTACTCTCTATAAAGAAGTCTCAGTATGGCCAAAGAGTGGGTGTACGTTATAAAAAGAGATCACGATGGACGGATTTCATGGCATGCCTTTGACCCGATCTACCAAATGTGGCAGCCACTCCCTTCATTTCCCGTGGAGTACAGTTCGGCCATTGGATTTGGTTGTGTTGTTCTTAGTGGTTGCCATCTCTACTTATTTGGAGGAAAAGATTCGTTAAAGGGATCTATGAGACGGGTGATTTTTTACAACGCTCTAACAAATAAATGGCACAGGAACCAGACATGCTTCGTAAACAGCATTTCTTTGGTTCTTGTGTCATTAATAACTGTCTTTATGTAGTCGGGGGAGAATGTGACGGGATCCATAAAACTCTTCATTCAGCTAAAGTTTATCATCCCAATAGAAATTGCTGGAGTTTTATAGCTGACCTAAGTACAGCTATGGTGCCATTTATTGGTGTTGTTTATGACGGGAAGTGGTACTTAAAAGGACTTGGTTGCTCTAGGGGATGAAGACCTATTTTTGGTTTCTTTTTTTTTTTCTTTAATTTTTTTTCTTTTAATTTGTAAAAATAAAATATTTAGGATTTATTTGTATTTTTAAAAAAGTTGGGGTCCAATTGCAATTCATCTATTATATTTTCTTTTTTCTGTTATTTTAATATATTTAAATCAATGGTAAAAGTGTAAAAAAATCACTTGTGGACCATTTGTGCAAGTAAAATGAAAGGATAATGATGATATCTACAAATAAAATTAAATGAGGATGATATTGTTATAAAACTGAAAGAATGAGGACTGTGAGTATAATCAACTCTTATACATATTATTTTCTAAAATTATTCTTTTCAAAGTATTGACTATAATGTAAAAGTTGAAACTGAGAGATTATTCTCTAAAATTATTCTTTTGCCCCACCATTCACTGCACGTATTAGAATCACTTGAAATCATCACAAGAGAAAAAGTTGAGAACTAAAAAGAAAAAAATCAATTTTATTCAAAGTATTATTTCTAGTCTCTTCTCTACCCACGTGCACAATCTATACTTATATCTTTTCCAATGAATTAGTTATCTAAGCTTGGGTTAAGATAATATAGTTGACCAAATAAACGCGCGTCTAGGATCTAAGCGAGGCGTGAAGGTCCTCTAGGCACGCTGTTTAGAACACTGCCTATACCCAGTGGATAAGATGAAACTGCCAACTGGATGATGTGACAACATGAGATCATATCTTGTAATGGCCCACTATGTGCTATATGTGATCTCAAGCTGTTATATCATCTAGTGGACAATTTCATCATGTCCATTGGGTATAAGAGAAGATACTCATTCTCTAGATATTATGCAATAGGTGTGAATTGCAAAATATTAGCCAAGTTGTCAAATATTTGAAAAAACTTCGACCAATCAAAATCGAACACATTAAACACATCATGGCACCAAAGATTCCAATTAGCGTTACATCTTCGATAATTGTTAATAATTACATAATTTATTGTTTATTTATATAATTAAGAAATAATTACTTCACCAATGATTGTTGATTTAATTAAATAAACTAATTCCACCATTGTTGACTTTTCTTATGTCACATTCAATTTCTTTAAAGGTGTGTTTGATTGATTCCATGGAAAAGAAAAGATTTTCCATGTAAGTAGGAAAAAAAAAAACCACATATTTTAGCAAGAAAATATTTTTCAACTTTTCTTTCTTAACCATACTTTAACTGATTGTACCTTAAAAATCATTTTCATTTTCCATGTGCAATTAAACAGCCCTTTAATGGAAAATATTTTTCACTGATGTGACAAGATTTTCCATGGATTAGACATTTTTCATGGAAAATCTTCCAATCAAACACACCCTAATAATATATATATGAAGAGAGGCTCTGTGCGCTGCATTTGAGTGTTTGCATTTCTTAAAAGCTTTTGACTAAGCTTAAAAAGTTTAATTATGAGTAAATAGACCAGTTTTAAAATAAATAGTGAATTGATAATAAGTAAGTTACTTATTATAATACTAATGTGAGACTTATTTTAAAAAATAATTTTTTAAAACTGAAATACAAAAAAATTAATTATTTAAATGTATTTACATATTAAAAATGATTTAAAAGTAATTTAAATTTACGTGTAATATAATGGTTTTTCTTGTATATCATTATGAAAAAAGTGTTACAATTTATAGGGTATTAGAAAGCTAAAAATAGAATCATAAATCAATTCTAATTGATTCTAAATGATTTATGTAAATCACTAATTGATTTATAAGAATTACTAATTGATTTAGAGAATATTTCAACACTCTCCCTCAAGTTGGTGCATAGATGTCTATCATGCCCAACCTATCCACAAATTTTGAAAGTATGCGAAGTGAAATTGCGTTGGTGAGAATATATGTCAGTTGGTCTTCTGATCGGATTTCTGGTATCTCTAGACTTTTCTCCTCCAATTTCTCTTTGATGAAAAAACGATCAATCTTAACATGTTTTGTTCGATCATGATGAACCGGGTTATGGGCTATATCACGAGCAGGCTTGTTATCACAGTATAGCTGGATAGGTGTATTTGATGAATAACCTAAATTCTGAAGAAGTAATTTCAGCCACAATCTTTCACAAACACTAAGAGCCATTCATCGCAGCTTCGCTTTACCACTCGAATGGGCGACCACACTTTGTTTCTTTCTCCTCCAAGAGACAAGATTTCCACCTACAAAGGTAAAATACCCTGAAGTAGATTGCATGTCATTTTTATCTCCAACCCAGTCAGCATCAGTGTATATATCGATGGTTTGTTAATCTATTTTTCTAGAAAATATAATTCTTTTCCCTATGGCTAATCTCAAGTATCTCAAAATTCGTATGACTACATTCATATGCTGTTCACCTGGATTATGCATAAATTGAATGACGATGCTCAAATCATATGCAAGATCCGGTCTTGTGTGGGCTAAGTACATCAGTCTGCCGACAAGTCTCTGGTATCTCTCTTTGTCAACTGAAATTTGATCAGCTTCCATTCGTAATTTTAATCCTTCATCGATCGGTGTATTTACTGGTTGACATGTAGGCATCCCAGTTTCCTTCAAAAGATCTAAAGCATATTTTCTTTAGGATAAGAAAATACCTTTTTGAGATCGAGATACTTCTATTCCTATGAAGTACTTTAAAGGGCCTAAGTCTTTCATTTCAAATTCTTTGGACAAGTATTCCTGTAGAGCCTCCCTTTCAACTGGATCATTTCCAGTTACCACCATGTCATCAACATAAACAATAAGTACAATAACTTTACCGTTTTGTTTCTTCAAGAACAAAGTGTGATCTAAATTGCATTGATGATAACCAAAGGCTACCATAGACTTTGTGAATCTTCTAAACCAGGCCCTGGGAGACTGCTTTAGACCATACAATGATTTCTTCAGTCTACACACCTTCTGACTTTGCTTTTCTGTCACCGTGCATCATGGGGGAAGATCCATGTAGACTTCTTCAAATAATTCTCCATGTAAAAACGCGTTCTTCACATCAAACTGCTGTAGAGCCCTTCCAAAATTTGCAGCCAAGGATAACAAGACCCGGATTGTGTTTTTGCTACGGGTGCAAAGGTTTCAGTGTAGTCAATTCCATAAGTCTGAGTATACTCCTTTGCCACCAATCTTGCTTTGAAGCGTTCAATTGTACCATCAGCTTTGTACTTTACAGAAAAAATCCATCGACATCCAACTGTTTTCTTTTCCGTAGGAATATCCACAAGCTCCCATTTTTAGTTCTTTTGTAAGGAGACCATCTCTTCATTAATTGCGGCTTTTTACATTGGATCGGTTAAGGCTTCTTGCACACTGTTAGGAATAGATACAGTAAATAATTGATTTTCAAATGACTGATTTGTTTTTGACAATTGATGTGTAGACACATAATGGTTCATAAGATATCTTACTTTACTAGACAATTCAGGTTCATAAGTTGGTTTTGGAATACCTCTTGTGAGACGTTGTGGTAACTGTCTTTTAGACGACTCAGGAATATCATCAGCTAACAATTGGTTTGGTATATTACTCGGGAGAGATTGCAACTCGACCTCTGAAGTTCCATGGTTTTCTGGATGTTCATTACCACTTATATCCAAGTATTGACCACTAGAATCCAATTCATCCAATACGTCTAAGTTTTGATCACTCGTATCCAGTTCTCCTACATTGTCATTCGATATTTCTGCCATATCAAGTTTTACCTCCTCCGGATCTGTCACAAGGTTGTATTCAAGAGTTTGAATTTTTTCAAGATACTCGTCTTGAAATTTAGACTCAGAGTAATACATTGCATCTTTATGGAAAACAACATTCACAGTGATAAACATGCGCCGAGTAGGAGGGTGATAACATCGATACCCTTTTTTATGCAGTGCATATCCAACAAAAACACATTTCAAGGCGCGAGGCATTAACTTACTCCGTTGATCTTTGGGAAGATGAATATAGACAATACAACCAAAGACATGAGGAAGCAGGTTGGGGATTGTGGGAGCTACAACAACGTCAGTGAGTGTTTGAAATGGCATTTTGAAGTTGAGTGACCTCGAAGGAACTCGATTGATGAGGTAGGCAGCTGAGAGGAGAGCTTCACCCCAGTAGTGAGGGGCCATGTGCGCTTCAAGGAGGAAAGCGCGAACAACCTCCAATAAATGTCTATTTTTTCTTTCAGCAACATCCTTATGTTGTGGTCACTGTTTTAAAAAGTCCGCATGAGCTCCGCCTAAGCTTGAAGTTTGGCCTCTATGCCTAACCACGCCTCACGCATCGCCATCTCTTTGCCATTGTCTCACTCTCGCCTAAGTCTCGCATATGCCAGAAAAGCTCGGCTTCGACGCCTACGCTTTTTAAAACCTTGGTTGTGGTGTATCTGGGCAACTGATTTGATGAATAGACCCATGAGAGTCCAAGAATTGTTGAAGCTCATTATTGCTATATTCTCCACCCGTTATTACTTCGAAGTACTTGTATCTTTGCATTGTATTGTGTTCTTACAATATTGTAGAATTTTTTAAATAATACTGTAACTTCTTATTTGGATTTCATAAGGTATAAACCAAGTCATTCGAGTACAATCATCGATAAAGGTAACAAACCAATGGGAGCCTCCGGAATTTTAGAAGGACCCCAAACATCAGAGTGAATAACCATAAATGGATTTGGACTTTTATTTAAAACTAAAAGAAATGAAGCACGATGGCTTTTAGCAAGTTCACAAACATCACGTTTGAAACTAGAAATATCCAAATCAGTAAACAAAATAGGAAACAAACGTTTTAAATATCCAAATGAGGCATGCCCTAAACGTCGATGCCAAAGCCAAATTTCAGTTATTTTCTTGGTACTGTTGACGGCTAGAGCATGTTGTAGTTTAATAGAAGTTGTTGACTCTAGATCCAAATAGTACATCATCCATTTCTTAATACCATAACCAATCATTTCTTGAGTATGAATATCCTTAAACACACAATAGTCAGGATAAAAAATAACCACATAAGACAAGGTATTGGTGATTTGAGAAACAGAGAGAAGATTATAGTTCAAGGACGGTACCACTAATACAGAATCAAAATGTAAAGTTTTAGTAAGATGGGATGACCCTTCCCCAAGAACTGGAGTAGTATTACCAATTGCAGTAGAGAGACATATTTTTAAGAGGAGAGTTTCAGCTTAAAGACTTGATTCACGTCAAATATCATATAATCAGTGGTACTATAATCAATTATCCATGCATTATTCAAAACATGTGCAGAGATATTAAAAACTTTACCTTCTCCAATAGTGGTTTCCAGTGCTGGAAATAACCTGCAAATTTCACCATTAATGTATATATATATTTCCGTCACATCTCTTAAAATTTTGTATCTGCATTAATCTTGTACTATCAGGAGACCTATTTTTCCCATAATCTTGTGCTTAAAGCTGCACAGAGTATTTGATAATCAGAAAGAAACCACGTCATTAAGCAATCATAATTAACATTCTTTTTCTTGATTTACAGTGAAGCATAGTGTACTTTGTTTCTGTAGAGAAAATGGTTTCAACTCATATTTGTGCTGCAGTCCTTCCATGCAAGAAATCTAGGGTTTCTCGGTCCCTTCCAGCAGTGAGAGCCCAATGCTTTAGAGATGAAGGTAATTGTCACACACTATATGTGTCTGTGTGTGTAAAGATTTTCATGTTCTATTGTTCTCTGCCATGTATATATTATATATGTATATATTTTAAAATTTTCTTCATCTTTGTACGTACGTAGGACGATCGAGCAGTATTATGGATGCGAATTTACGCGTTTTGAGAAATAGAATAGAAGAAGTTAGGATAAAGGAGAGACTGGAGAGGTGTTGTGTAGCTGAGCAAGGATGGAATTATGTACCTACATACACTTTGAGAAGCAAAAGAGATGAAGAATTGCTTCAGTTTCTTCAACTTGTACAAATGGTTGGTGCAACTTTTGGACTCACAATTTTCAGTGCCACTTTTTGCCTCTACATTATTTCACTTTTGATTCATATGAGTCTATGAAGTTCACATGTTCATGTTCAAAGGACGAACAATTTACATTAGCATGGCATACTCATGATTTAACTCGAGTTTGAAATCAAACTTCTCCTTGAAAAAGCTGATAGATGGAGTGATTCGGGGAAGATTCCGTATTTACTGCTTAATTTGGCCGTCAAATGTATTATTCTTTTTTATTTTTTATTTTTTTTATTTTTGTATTCTTTCATGTAAGTGATTCTTCTGCAAATGGTATTCATGCGAAAAAAGTTCAAGTACAAGGAGTAAGCATTATCTTAATTTCTCCGGTATATTTTTCTTTGTCTATACATACGTGTTTGGTTTTGGGTTAATTTCACTTGTGATAACTGAAATTTCAGTGAAATTACAAAACGGTCATTGAAGTTACAAAGTTTCAGCGCCCATCAAGTATACTAAGACATTCACTGATGATCACTCTGTTAAATTTCCAGCTTGAATTGATGATGTGTTACTGTTAAATGTTCACGTGCCATACAATCAGTAGACATTGTAAAAATTGACACCACATAGGCTTAATGTACTAATAACAATATATTCATAACACAAAATATGCACCTAAAACATGAAGACCTAGCTACAATTTCTGGACATAAATTTAGGATCCCCAATTCCCCATCCCTTCAAACTCAATTTCCACTCCCAAATTCTTCCCAAAACCCAAAATTTCCCCCAAATTGCTAAAATACCTAATTATCATGTTTTAGGTGCATCTTTTTTATCCAAATTTATTGTTATTAGTATATTAAGTTCATGTAATGTTAATTTTTGTCAAATGTCGACCGATTGTGTGTTCTGTAAATACCTAACGGTGACATATCATCAATTTACATAGAAATTTAATAGAGTGACCATCAATGAAAGCGTTACTATACTTTAGTGACTGGTACTGAAATTTTGTAACATCAATGACCGTTTTATAATTTTAGTGAAACTTCAGTGACTGCCAATAAAATATGAGAGCCTCAATTTTATAAATTAATATCTTTAAAAATCTCAAAATATAAAATCTAAATTTATCTAAGATTGCATTTGATGTAATGTATTAGATTGTATAAAAAAATTTATTTAGAAAAAAAAAGAAAAAAAAAATTAAGACAAGTTGGCTCATTGGGCTGGACTGAGCTAGCATATTTTTGGTTCATACAAAAACTGGGTTAGGCCAGCCCAGATCAGTTTCATGTGTGGCCCTGCTTTGACAGGTTGGGCCAGCCCAATCCAACTCATTTGCCAAATCTACTTAAATCATAGTAAGTGAAAAACTTGAGAACTAAAAAAAAATCATACAAAATCAATTTTATTCAAAGTATTATTTAGGGATTTTTTTCATAAATAAACCACTTTTTAAAAATAATTCTAATTTTATCAACTTAACAAATTTATTCTAAAAATACTACATTCTTAAAATTATATTAATTAATAAAATAATAAATTAAAATCAAATCTATACCACAAAATATATATTTTCACGTGAATTCACTTAAATTTGCATTTGAGTCCTTGATTATTTGCACAACAAGTCCTTCATCTTTATAAAATTTTCACTTTAGTCCCAATACTTCCTCTTTCATTTCAATTTCGTCCTCTTTTATTTGCAACATAAGTCCTTCAATTTTTAAATTTTTGCAACTTGATCCCTATATTTATACTTTTATATCAATTTAGTCCTTTATAGTATCACTATTTGATACATATGTTACAAATGATATTGTGTATCAATATTTGATACAAATGTTACAAATGATATTTTGTAACAATCTATGTTACAAATTGAAATATAAAATATCAGTGATACAAAATATTAATTCACGTAACATGTATTGTATAAAATAACATAATATAATTTGTAACATATTCAGTGATACAAAATATTATTTGTAACATTTATATCAAACAGTGATACACAATATGATTTGTAACATTTGTAACAGATTGCAATACTAAACAGAAATTGTTACAATTGTTATAACTACAAAATCAACTCTAAACTTCAATAAGTTCGTTATAGTATGATATAGATATGTAACACATTGTTAAATTTAACAAATAAAACTATTGATTTCATTATTTGTAACATACGTAACATCAGTGATATAAAATACCAATTCATGTAACATATGATGTGTAAAATAACATAATATAATATGTAACATATTCAGTGATACAAAATATCATTTGTAACATCTGTTTCAAATAGTGATACAAATGATTAAATTGATATAAAAGTATAAATGTGGGGACCAATTTGTACAAATTTAAAAGTTGAAAGACTTGGATTGCAAATAAAAAAAGACGAAATTGAAATGAAAGAGGAAGTATATGGACTAAAGTAAAATTTTTATAAAGATGAAGGACTTATTGTGCAAATAATCAAAGACTCAAAAGTAAATTTGAGTGAATTCACGTAGAAATAGTCTTTTGATTTTAATTCATTATTTTATTAATTAATATAATATTAATTATGTAGTATTTTTGAAATAAATAAGTTAAATTGTTAGATTTAGAATCATTTTAATATTTGTAAGTAGTGGGTGTAATATCCACTGTTATTTATACTCTCTCTCCTACCCTACCCACGTGCACAATCTATACAGATACTGATATCTTTTCCAATGAATTAGTTGCGTTAAGATAATATTTTTAGTTTTCTCTGTTTATTTGTTATATTTTAGGACAAATATATAATATATTTGCTTTATTTTGCAGATATTTCTGTAGAATTATATCTAGACAATTCTAGATATTCTCTAGATATTTGTAACAGGTGTGGGTGAATTGCAAAATATTAGCCAAGTTGTCAAATATTTGAAAAAACTTCGACCAATCAAAATCAAACACATTAAACACATCATGGCACCAAAGATTCCAATTAGCGTTACATCTTCAATAATTGTTAATAATTACATAATTTATTGTTTATTTATATATTTAAGAAATAATTACTTCACTAATGATTTTCAATGTTCTAAAAAACGTAAAGCGTGACTAAGTGTGAATGTCGAGTTTCAAATTTTTCAGGTCTAGGCGAGTCCTAGGCACGAAAGAGATAAAAATAAGGCGAGGGCGATGCGTGATGCGTGGCTAGACATAGAAGTCGAGCTTTAAGTCTAAGCGAAGTTTAGACGAGGCTTAGACAGACTTTTTAGAACAGTGATAATTTTTGATTTGAGTGTTTGCATCTCTTAAAAGCTTTTGACTAAGCTTAAATAGTTTAATTATGAGTAAATAGACCAGTTTTAAAATAAATAATGATTTTTTTTAAATAACTAAGTTATTTATTATAATACTAAAGTGAAAATTACTTGAAAAAATAATTTTTTTAAATTGAAAAACAAGAAAATTAATTATCTAAATGTATTTACATATTAAAAATGATTTAAAAGTAATTTAAATTTACATTCCAACTGACAGATTTTGATGGAGGACAAAAAATTAGTACACATCTTATCCCAACCCCCTTGTCATTTTATTTAATATAGACCCAGGTAGATCTGACCGTCTCATCAAACGAGGATATAATGTTTGCTTTGAAATTCTACGAATAGCTTAAAGATTAAAACAAATACAAGAAAATAAACACATGTAGTTCAACACTTTTCTTAAGTAGATGTGTGAACGACTTTACTATTAGTCGCAGAATTAGGTCATGTGGGGGCAATATGGTCCCCATAATTTTTTTTATTTTTTTTTGAAAAAAAAAATTATATTCACACTATAATTTGTTATAAGTGTACCACATTTTAATTGTATTTAAGATCATCAACTTTTGTTCATTATTGTTATTATATTCTTAATTTTTTGTCATCGAATTCTTATCTTCAACTTTTATTACTTAGCACGTTTCATTATTGATGATAGTTTATTTCTAGATATTTTGTTTACGTGCTTTGAAATGAGGAAAAAATATTTTATCGTACTTTTGTATCTATTATTTTTTTTAAAAATATGACAGACAAATAAATTTTTTACGAATTCTCAACAAATATTTTTTTACGGAAACCGTTATCAAACACAAGATATGCTAATTAATGAAAATTGAAGATAAAAATTTGATTAAAAAAATTGGGAACATGAGTGCTATAATGTTAAAAGATTAAAGATATTAAATGTAATTAAAATGTGGTACAAAAAACAAAAAGTGTTGTGTGAATATAATTACCTAAAACTTTTCAATAAAATTTCAATTTTCACTCTTTCCTCATTTCGACCATTTGTACACGAGTTTTACCCCAAAAATGGACACCATCAAAAAACTTCCCATTCCTCCCCGAAATGGGAAATCCATAATTTTGCAAAACTCTTATCCTACTCAATTTTTGGCCTCACAAAGAAAAATATATAGTCCCATCACGATTTTCTAATATCAAAAGTCAAGAATACAAATGTGTATAGAACTCTCGATCTCAAACTCGAAATTTTCTATATCAAGAAAATCTTGAAATCATTAAGCAACAATCCTCTCTAACTATTAGAAAGAATCAAAATTGATAGAGAGACCATTTTAGTCAAGCACACAGAAGAATTTTACTAATAACATGTTTGGTTCACACTTAAAATGCTGGCTTTTTTGAATAGTACCCACCTGATATTGTTAAAAAAAAAAAAAAAAAAAAAAAGCTTTTGTTGACTTTTAAACAAGATTATAGTTTGCTAAACTTAAATTTTACTTTTTAAAAAGAAAATTATAATATATTTTGTAAAATGTAAATTTCATTAGTTAAATAATATTTCCGTTGCTGCGAGACACATTTTTTTTATCTTTTTCAGTAGTTCAGTAGCAATAAAGTTTAGACGTTTTTTAGAAGCAGAAAGAATTGCTATAATAACCACATGGTCCAAATTTGCTTGCAACAAGTCTTAACATTAGTATGAGTTCGTTGACCATGTAAGAGTGATCCATCTTGATGACGAATTCCACCATAACAAGAAATAGAAATTAACCGTTCGACGTCTGCTCGTTCTCCCCTCCACTCGGACACGAAGACACACTAGTTCTCCTTCTCTAGTTCGGTTACGAGGTTAGGTTTTAAAATTCGGGTGCTCGGGTTCTTAGTCTTGAACTCTTTCAGTAAACATCCCTTCCAAAATCATCATTGATTGCCATCGAAATTTCTTCTAAAATGAGCACATTCAAAGGTTTTAAAAAAGATGTTCGGGGCAACCTCCAGGTCCTACTCAAACCAACTGGCTTGTCAGCATCCCTGTGATGAACTAGAGAGTTGGAGGTATTAGGAGCAGCAATGACTGCAAAAAGCACTCAAACATTCTATTTGACGAAAAAAGATAAAACCATTTTTTACTTCTTTTAAGGTTAGTTAAACATACTGTGGAATCTTAAAACTTTAACCCTTTCAAGTGTTTTACCTACACCCTATTTCCCAGAAACTGTACATGATAAATACATAATAATAATAAAATACTTTATATAGTAAAATGTAGTAATACTTTATACACAGTGATTAGTAAATAGAAAAGTAGTGTTGTGATTAAACTAATATATAATTGTTTAATTAAGAGAAACCATCACTACAATAGCCCATGGAATGATATCATACACTAAATCAATTGGTGGCTGCATTTGGGACACAGTAATATATATTCATCTTAATCATTCAATTTCACGTTGCTCTCAACAAAGAGTGATTAATGGCGAACTACCAAAATGTAAAGAGAGAAAAAATTAGGGGCATCCCAGCAGTTTCAGATGCATTATAGTCTATAGATAGGATTCTAGCCTCCATTCAGCATATTTGTCGCATCCTGAATTTGTATTCTTGTAAGTTTCTCTCCTTTTCTCTCTCTCTCTCTTAGTGTTTAAATTGTGATGTATCTGTCTGTATAAACAGATAAAAATAGCAATTTTCTGTAATCTGCTGCGGTTCAAGAACTTTGCTCAGACCCTGATCTGTTATTTTCTCATAATTTATATTCTGTAAGTTCTGTATGTTATAGAAAGCAATAACCACAAGCTATGCGGGATTTTCTATAGTTTTTTAACTTTGTTGGGGTTTGCTCGGAATTAATTCCTGCTATTTCTTGTAATTTCACTTTTTGTGAATTTAATGTTTGATGGCTCTGTTCTTGCTTTAAAAATTAAAATATAAGAATTTAGGAAACCCCTTTTATAAAGTTTCAATCTTGATTATTATTCTAATTCTCTGGGCTTAAATTAGGTTACTGAAACTTCATTGGGAAGGTTTGAAAATGGAGTCACTGTTTGCCCAAATTAATGCCAACGTGCACTCAAGAAGAGAGGATCTTATTCGTTCTGTGCTTCCATTGTTGAAACTTATTTGTCTCTCGGTTATTGGTTTAATTTTAGCCCACCCCAAAACTCAGCTTGTTCCGAGAGCCACTTTCAAGCTTCTTGGCAAGCTTGTATTTGCTTTGTTCTTACCCTGTATGATCTTCATTCATCTTGGGGAAACTATCACTCTCAAGAATTTCACCCGCTGGTGGTTCATACCTGTTAATGTGATTCTTAGCACTGCTATTGGTTGTCTTTTGGGGTTCTTGGTGGCTAAAATATGTCGGCCACCTTCAGAATACTTTAGGTTTACAATCATTATGACGGCCTTTGGGAATACGGGCAATTTACCGCTTGCTATTGTTGAGTCAGTGTGCCATAGTACTGATAATCCATTCGGTCCAGCATGTCACACGACTGGTACAGCCTATGTATCTTTTGCCCAATGGGTTGCTGTGCTTCTTGTTTATACTCTTGTTTACCACATGATGGAGCCTCCAATGGATCATTACGAGGTTGTTGAGGATGGTGTTGAAATTCAAGAACATTTACCCTCTAACGATCTTAGTAGGCCACTTCTTGTGGAAGCCGAGTGGCCTGGAATGGAAGATAGAGAAACCGAACATTGCAAAACCCCATTAATCGCAAGAGTTTTTGGAAATGTATCCAGTGTATCCCAAACTTCAATTCCAGAACCCGATTCGATGCTCGAAGGTGGACCAGCTCCAGCTCCAGGGAGTCCAAAATCTCTTAGATGTTTAGCAGAGCCTCGGGTGGTCAGAAGAATAAGAATTGTGGCTGAGAAGACGCCACTTCAACACATTCTTCAGCCCCCGACATTTGCTACATTAATGGCCTTCTTTGTTGGTATGGTTCCTCCTATCAAATCAATCGTCTATGGAGACGATGCGCCACTTGCATTCATCACAGATAGTTTAGATATTTTGGCAGGAGCAATGGTGCCTTCCGTAATGCTTGTTCTTGGAGGAATGCTTGCCGAGGGTCCTAATGAATCTAAGCTCGGGCTACGGACTACCATTGGTATTATTGTTGCAAGACTTTTGGTACTCCCCTTGGTTGGAACTGGCGTAGTTTTATTGGCAGATAGACTAAAATTTCTGATCCCCGGGGATCAAATGTACCGATTTGTGCTTCTGTTGCAGTACACGACACCAAGTGCCATCTTGTTGGGAGCAGTAGCTAGCTTAAGAGGTTATGCAGTTAGTGAGGCTTCGGCTCTCCTCTTTTGGCAACACGTCTTTGCTGTCTTCTCTCTTTCAATATACGTTGTGATTTACTTCAAGCTGCTGTTTTCTTATATTTGAGGTTTGTTTCGAACTTTTCTGCCTTTCGAACCATGTCTAGCTTTTGCCAATGGTCTATCAAGTTTTACATCTGAACTCATGTAATTGATTTACATTGATGAAGAATGAAAATGAATCCCTGTTGAATAATGTTGATAAAGAATTAAAACAGATCATTTGTTTCCTTCAAGCAAACACACCTTTGTTAGTAATAGGAAAGAAAGCTTAAATTTGTTATGAGTGTCTGCAGTTTAGCTGAACTCATATGTATAGAGAAATAAATTATGACATATTTTGATGACTTGCTCAACTATCTACGGTCAGTATAGTTCAAAGACGTCGTTTTTGTTTTTATGATTTGTGCATTAGCCTATAGCATTTATATATTAGAGCAAAATAGCGATGAATACATTTCGTATTTCATGCTTGAACTCTACTAATCTGATTTAAACTGCCTGGAGCATAGAAGTTCTAACTTGGGATAAAACTCATCTACAGGTCTGGCTTGGTCAGGCAAATATTGGACTTACAGTCCATGGTATTATTGCTGGCTATTGTTGCCATTGTATTACAAGATTCTCTCACCCTGTAGTCAACTGGTTAGCTCATTATTTGTGTTGCTAGTACCACCTTATTGCTTGTACGTTCTGCAACCAGCAGCTATTTACAAATATTTTACCCTCTTTTGTGGATACAGCTGTTTTAGTTTTTAGTTGGGATGTTTTTCCAAACTGCTTTATAACTTTGTTTTGCTATTTCTAAGCACATAAGAGTGTCGAGCAGACTGGGTTAGGTACTAGCTGTGAATGGCAAAGAAAGCCTTCTACTTGTCATTCACCTTTCTTCTTGTAGCACTGGTGAATCTAAATGAGGCTAGACACCAAGGATAAAAATCAAAAGCTATCAAAAAGAGAACCGAAGAAAAATCTGATTTAAGGATTGCTAGCCTTTTTTGAGTAGTGTTGTCTGGTCAAGTAGGAGAAATAGTAAGAAGGTTACCAGGGCACTGGGCATACAGCAATCTATTTATTCATTCAATTAAATCGTTTCTAGTACACCGGGATGAATGGGAAGAGAAGCAGTTTTACGACATTTTACTCTTGTCCTTAGTCTATTTAACTAAAATTTTCTCCAAGCATCCCACCTCGACCCTAGCGTCAGTGAAGCAACTAGCACCGGTGTTTGGTCACTGCTCGTAAGTCGTAATACTCTGCATGCCCTGCCATTATTGTCGTTCTCCATTCCTCTGATATCACCCTTTATGATCTGGTCGAGGTCACCTTTCCTCTTCACTGATCTCAGCTCCAATGGATGGGAACTGAGAGGTTGGATTTGAAGCACATTGACCCACAAAATGCAATAGTTTAAACAGTTTGAGGGAATGTGCCTTTTTTTTTTTAATGAAATTATTCAACTTGCCTTCCAACTTACATATTATTATTATTTTAAAAAATTGTGATAAATTTCATAAACGAATAGAAAAGAGACGTTTTTTTCAAGTATCTTTATTGGCTCTAATACTATGTTAAAGGCCTGTTTGGGAGTTTTGAAGTACCGATTATGATGATTTTTTAAAGTAACGGTTATGAATATTTATGAAGAGTCTGGTTTTGAGTAATTTTTATTAGTGGTTTTTGAAACAGTTCAATCTATGTTTGAGAGTTTGTTATCCAACAGTTTTGAAAGTTATTTAGAAGAACAAATTATATATATGTTCATATAAAAAAAAACATATATTGTTCTTTTTCTTAATCATATGTTTGTCTTTTCGCAAATTTGAGGTTTATCGTAGTTTTGAACATAATTGTTCGAGAGAGGGTAAAATAAGAAATTTTTTTGAAGAACAATAAACTACCTATTTGGGAAATTGATAAATACATTTCAAATTTCAGTACACTGATTTTAGGTAGTTTTTAAACCACCAAAATCCGGTGCTATAAAAAACTAATAAATACTGATTTTTCTAATATCTTATAAATGATACTAGTAAAAATCGGTCAAAATCGATAGGGGGTAAAATCCTAAAGTGTCTTTTATCAATTGGTACATTTGGTTAATTTATACCAAATTCAAAAGTTTTATAAAATGAAAAGATAAATTTCATAATTGAACCGGATGACTTTTAAACAATCCAACCACGATTTGTTCGACATTTACAGTCCGTGAATTTGGACACCCTTTTTGATAGAAGAGCTTTATTCAGACCCTAAATTTTCCTCCACCTCAACACATCTCATGTTGAAAAGTTTAATTATTGATGTATATCTCTTAATATCAATATATTGTACTGTTATTTGTGCTTCCTAATATCTAAGACTTAAGTTGCAAGTGACAAGCAATTATTTATTTAGAGGTTTTGATCTCCTATTCACTTATTCTACTTATTTATAGTATTCACGTTGAAGTGACATCACATGATTAATAATTTATGATCCCTGACTCATTATTTTTTACCAATTTTATGATGCCACCTCAACGTGGGGATAAGTGGATAGGAGATTAAAATCCTACTTATTTGGTGTTCGTTTGGTAATTTTTTTTTTTTTTTTTTTTTTTTGATAGATTATAATTTGAGCCTGTGTGTTATATAGAATGTGTAAATAAAAAGTTGATAATAAATTTAAATTTTACAGTATGTATAGATAAAAATCTCTCAAACATGCTTTAATGCGTTTGTTAACATCCCACACTTCATCCAATCGTTATGAACACATACACTCACTTAGACTTGTTGATATCTTATCTTTTAGTATTAATCATATTTTCCATTTACTCAAAGATTTACTTAAGATATGTATTACTTCTAATCTTTACGTACAATATGATGTGTGATTTATTCGTGAAGTTTGAAAAGTTTATAGTTCAAAAGGATTTTTTTTATTTTTTATTTTTTATTGGAACTAAACATGAAAATGTCACATTCAACGAGAGGAATCATTTATGAGTAGATAATAATGACTATAAATTATTATTTGCAAAAACGAGCTGTTTTGGGCCATTTTGCAAATTTTTAGTTTTTAGGAATCAAAGTGTAAAATGTTGAAAAATATGCTTTTTTAATCGAAAAACCATAACTTTTATGCAATTAGTGAAAATAGGATCAATATTTGTCAGGAAATCGATTTGGGCATCATTTGAAACTTCGAAGAATTTTTGAACGAAATTACAATTTTAATAAATTCAAAAACATGTATTTTTGGACTGTTGACAATTTCGCAGAGTTATATGTGAAGGGTTAAAATAAGAATTATTTTGTTGGACTTCTTCTAATTTTCTAATCATTTTGGTATGAAAAAGTTAAATTAGGATTTGTTGAAGGTTCGACCCGGACAACCAACAAGCAAATTTCTATAGATATACTGTATGTTTGATAAATTTTTTTGTAGATTATAAATAGTGGATTCTACTGAATGTGTAGATAAAAAATAATTAAAAGTTGTGGGTCCTTTAAAATATTTGGTTGAAAAATTACTCTTAGTCTAATTTGACTAGAAAATCACTTGATTAAGCTAAAAACCCGATTGGAAAACGATTTACGCCAACCAAAGTTTCCCATTACAACTAGATTTCTCAGCCTTTATGCAACTCTAGTACGTTTGAGACTAATTAAATTTAGTTTGGGTGAGATTAATCAATTCAAATTAAATAGAAACAAGACAATTTAAATAGGATTGAACTATGACTAGAGTCAACTTTACACAACCCTATTCACACACATGTACACAAAAACAATGAAAAATTAACTTACAAAAGTTAGAAGAAGAAACAAGGAAGAAGAGAAAAAGAAAAGGACGAACACGTTTTAAATTTTTGAAGTTGTTTTTTCAAGAATTGAGTTTCTTCTCAAAATTCTCGTTCAAGATCACATTCAAGTATTCAAGTCTTATGCAAGAAGAGGTTAGTTCATATTAAACTTGTTAAATGTATAAATTTTCATTTTCAATCTTTTAATTCACATAAGTTATGGCTTTTTTTTACGAGTCTTTTAATTTTTTAAGTTTTTGACGACGTAATTTAACATAACATGTACAATGTATATAGAGGTCTCGACTTCGCATAAAAAGAAATTTAAGTATAAAATTTACTTATGAGTAAATACGTGTTTTAAAATAAATAAATGTTATTGATGATGGTAGAAAATAAGGAGGGTATTTGATCTAGTCTAATCAATAAATATGTGTGCAAGGCTTGATTAGATATTTATTTTTTGTGTTATTTTATTATATAGGGTCTAATCAATAGTTTTATTTAATTAGGGGTGAATTTACATTTCGTTAAGAGTTGAAAGACTAAAAGTCAATTTTCATTAGCATTGGTTTAGTTTCTAAAAGTCCGCCGCAGCAGAGTCGAATGGATTGGAATGTTTTTGTTTTTCAATGTTATGAAATCGGTCCAAACATCAACTTCATAAAAAAATTAAAGTTAGAACTGAGGTCAATTCGATAATTACGATAATTGGTTCTTATTTTTTAGGTTGATCTGATTTTCTATACTGTAAATTAAAAAATTAATAAAATTTGGGAGATTTTTTTTTTCAATTATTTGATTCAGATCTATATTTCACAAGGATCAAAATCAATTTTGAGTGTTCTTTTGTTAATCAACTATTCTTAATTGATCAATTATGAAAAGACCGTGTTCTTCGATTATATCTACATCATTATTATTTATTTTGACAGTAAAATGTAGAAAAATGTAAAAATATTCGAACATATTCAGGATATATTTAGGTTAATTTTACTTTTCTTAAAACTTTCCTGCAATTTTCTTGATAATAACGTATCATTTCTAACACCAAAACCGGGAAAATGAGAGCGAAAGGAATCGTGCCATGCTTTAGGAATCAATCTCTCTCTCTCTCTCTCCCACCCCCCACCCCCACTCACTTTTTGGGTGGAGTAAGTGGGTTAGGGAAAGCCGACGCACCAAGATGTGCGTGCGTATGTGTGTGAGAGAGAAAACGTGTGTGTACGTACTACTACTATCTTGAATTGTAGATGTAACTGGCTTGTTATGGAGTACTACAAATAATTCATAAAAATGGTGACAACACTCAACCCCAATCTCAAGAAAAAGCAAGCCTCATTACAAAGAGAAGGGAAACAAAACTGAAAACCTTAACAATATAATAATGTTAACACTGATAATCATGATATACAAGAAAAGAATGATGAACAAGAAGAAGAATACTGGTGTCACACTTGAATAGGTTCCTTCAGCTGCAGAAATCCCAGTCCGTTTCTTGTAAGCTTTCCTCCTCATATTCCTTTTTTTTTTTTTTTTTTTTTTTGGTCCCTTCATTCTTCATTTCATGTTGATCATGATATGTCTTTGAAAAAATATAATATGGTATTATTTTGTTTGAAGAGAAACATTTCGCATTTGCTACCTGTTATCTTCAAGTGGGTATTAACTCAATTTGCATACTGTTTTCTGAATATACCCAATATAGTTCTTTTTTTATTTTCTTTCGTTTTTCATTTTGGGGAGTTTCTTTTGATGTTCTTGGAGTTGTATATCGGAATTGGGTTCTGCTTTCTTTTTTCAATTTATCTCTTGTATCTGATTTTAAGAATAATAAAAAAAAAACTGGGACTTGAATTTGATTTTTGTTTTTCTTCATTTTCTCATTGGGAAATTCTCTATCTTCACCTTTACTTTACTATAGTGAACGGGGTGGATTTAATCATTTAATGTTAGTGTTGCTTTTGGACTGCTGCCTGCCCTTATTTTCCCTCGTTGAAATTATTGTACAATTCTTTCTTTGTAGAGATAAAATTGGTGTGTTTATTCATTTCTTTGTAAAGTTATCTTTTTTGTTACCAAAATTTCTGGTGAACAACATTTCGTTTATTTTGAACTTTAGTTTTTCTTGGAAGAGACCTTGCTTACTTTCATATTCCCTTTTCTAATACTCATGTTTGTCGTTTTTGCTGACTATCACACTGCTGAAAAACTGATTTCAGGTGAATTAGTTGGATTTGCTATTCAGTCTTAATTGCACAAGAGATTGGCCTGCTGTGTATGTTCTCCTTCTTACCTATAAGACTAAAAAGTTTCCAAAAGAATTGCTTATCTAGTTTCAAGGATGAGCAATCATTTTATGTTATTGGAGGATAGATTGCTCACTGAATCCACCCTCGAAGCAGCTATCCAGAGTAAAAACCGCTTGCAGCATTCACCATTGATTTCTGAAGATATGACTAGTAACTTTTCTCCCCATAGGATGGATATTGACTCAGGATCATCACCGAGAAAATTGGTAGAATGCAAGATTTGCAAGGACGAGGATGAAGACTCGACCATGGAGGCACCTTGTTCATGTCGTGGGAGCTTGAAGGTTAGTCTTCTGATACTGGTTTTACAGAATTCCAAGTAGTATTACATGTTATCAATACCTAATGAAAGTTAGTGCAGGTACTCTGTATTCAAATTGTTTACCAGTCCATTTTAATCTTCTAAAAATTCGTTGTCTTGGTTGAATTTGAGTTGTATTTGGAAGTTCAAAGTTTGCTTAGAGAGAGTTCAGTGGTTTTGCTGACATTTGTTAAAACTAACGATTGGATGCATAATTTTCTCGTACAATATGTGATTGTATTTATGTGTATTTATATTTGTTGCTATTGAGGTGGGAATGTGGTTTAGTGGGTGATGTTTTGTTAAATGTTTTAACTTTGAAGTCAAAGGAAATAGAACATTGTTGGACTTGGCAAAACTTTTCTGGACAGCTAGCTTTTGAGTCATGACCAATGCCAGTGTCACATTACTAGTAATGAATGTCCAATGCTTTCAACATAAAGAACTTTAGTCTGCAATAAAATTTTGCATAGTTCTACAACTACGCCAGTGTCGCTCTTTTACCTGGAGCATTTAATTTACTAACTTTTTAATGTTCCTTTCTAGCTCCCATTTTTTGTTTGATGGTTTTCCAAGTGATTCACTTGGTTTGAGTGTAACCCTCTGTGTTTCTTTTATACATGCAGTATGCTCACCGCAATTGTGTGCAAAGGTGGTGCAATGAAAAAGGTGATACCATTTGCGAGATTTGCCATCAGGTATGTTTGTAGTATTATGGTTGCATTTGATGAAACAAAATTGAGGCCTCTAAATTTGATTTTTGAAAAATGGGCTCAAATTGTGGAATCACATTTATGATATTCCAATTCATTTATTTATTCTGTAACAATAGAATTTTCTATTGGCTTCCAGCTTAGTAATGGCAAACTCATTTCAATCTATATATTATTTCCTAGTAAAGAAAATTGTTTTTATCTTTGTTTTCATTGCATGTGAGGTTGCAGCAATTCAAGCCTGGTTATACAGCTCCACCTCCTCTATTTCATTATGGCGGTATTCCGATGAATTTTAGGTAATTCTTTTGCTTTTTCATATGCATATGGCTATTGAGACTTTTCTGATTTGCACTATACCTATGTCAAATTTTATCTTTCCATCTTTTCTATGTTGAATTTGTATAATAACTCTGTTTTAACTGTTAATTATTATTGATAAGTCCAATCCTCAATTATTATTCACAAGTCCAATGCGGTAATATCTCAGGGGAAATTGGGAGATATCCAGAAGGGACTTGCATAATCCTCAATTCATAACAATGGTTCCTACTGGTGGCAATTTTCTGGATCCAAACTTCGACGGGTATCCTGTTCGAAATACAAGAAGCTTGATGTGTTGCCGCGTAGTTGCCATGATTGTACTCTCTCTCTCTCTCTCTCTCTCTCTCTCTTCATGGCAGCTTCTTTTTCCCACTTAATATATGTGTGCGAGCAGACACATATGCTTGATATGTCATTTCTAATACATATTTTCACTAAAAATCACACTTATCGGCCTTGAGTTTCTTTCTCTTGCATAAATTTGACCTTTTTTCATGCTAGCTAGTGAATCAATATTTATTTATTCATTAAGGTAATCTTGTTGCTTGTCTTTCTGTAGTTTGTGGTTCTTCTGGTACTACGCCATACTCTGCCATTTATCATTTATGAAACCAATGAATACTCAGTTTCTCTCTTCATGGTGAGATTCCCCGGTTAATAGATTTTTTGAATTGAAAATGAAAGTGTCTAATATTTCATTGTCTAATATCATACACATTTCCCCTTGCAGTTACTTGTCTTGCGAACAATTGGAATTCTTTTGCCGATCTATATTATGGTCAAAGCATTAACCGCTGTACTAAATAGGCGCAACCATCAGGTAGTTCAATTATTAAAAATTACTCAAATGAGTGTAACTTTACTTATTAGTGACCATCAACATTGTAAACTATGTGATACCTTTTAGTTTTGCAATTGATCCTTTCCCTTTTGCTGAAGTTTTTAGTATCACATTTTGATTAGGAATATGCGCCACCAAGTAGAGATGGCACCGATTGAGGATAAATAAGGGAAGGGTTAGACCAAAACTAACATGAGGTTGTTGAGGAACTAGTTGTTTGGGACCTTCTGGTAGATGTAGCAATGGAATGTACAGTGGCAAAAAGGATCCATGTAGCCCACCTGAAATCTATTGGGAATAATGCTTAGTTTGTTGTTCTTGTATTTTGATTTGGGGGAAAAATGCAGAGTCGCACACAAGCCTGTGATATAGTTCTCAGATATTTTGACAGCCAGAAGTTCAAAATTTGTCCAAAGATAGATGATGTAAGATCCTTTCTCCTCCAATGTCCATACACATTCAGGCACAGAGGATGCCCCTAGGGTAAAAATCTGATTCTTGAGGGCAAAGTTTGTTTTACCTAAAAGTTGCTACTTGCTGATAGAGGACTGTTGGTTGAAAAAGAAGTACTGTGTCTTCAGTAATTCATAATTGATCAAGCAAGAAGTCTGGTTTAGCTTGTGATATATTTAGGATCAAATTTCAAGAAAAACATCATAGTGCAGAAAGTAAGAAAATGAATTGTTTAAAATAGCAGTTTCTGGAATATGCCTTCCTTTCAAACCTCAGTTTTTGCTAGTCTTACTCTGAATTACACCAATATCCAATCAAGGACACTAGATTCTTGCAATTGTTCTCTTTGACGTGGGTTGTGCCTTGTTCAACGATGGAATTGGTTCACTTTTAGAGGAAACACATCCCGTCATAACAATTATTGTACTTAGAGCATGTTTGGTTAGGTTTTTTTTAAACTCTTTTTTTTCTAAACTCATTTTCAACCACATATTTCATGGGACCACAACTTTTATCAACTTTTCAACCATAAATTTCACCGACTTTATCAAAATATCCAAAAAAAACTACTTTTAAACTCCACCAAACAAACACTTAGCTTGCAAAATTTGTAGCACAGATTTTGTTTGTAATCTCTGATACTTCATGTTCTCTAGTATAATGGTTTTAAGCTAGTATTCTTCTCCCCCCACCCCCCCGATAAGTAGCAGCTTCTATTTATGTTCATTTTTTCTCCATTTTTAACATAAAGTAGAAAGGATTATGTACGGCCTTATTGCACTTTAATTTGGTCCTGAACGCACTTGCGATTCTATACCTGCAATTTATTCCCAATTTACTACCAAAATTGTTGCCATGCAATATTCAATTTGATCTTCCAATTTTTTCTGTGCTAGGACTCCCACATTCTCCCCGTTCCTACTTCAGACGAGGAAAACGAGTTACCACGACAGATGCCTCAGTCGCATCACATACACATTCCAAATTACTCCTAAATATTTGATTCTTCTAAGTTGTTTGGTGATGCAACTATATTCCATGACTGGAAGATCTGGTCTCTAATCCTTGCTGCAATTCCATCCTATTGGATCCTCGTTATCAAGCTGTTGCTGAGTAGAAACAAAAATATATTACAGCCTAACAGAGAGCCCATTTAGGTATCTCATTTGTAAATATTGATTGAATCAGGTAAGAATAGATAGCAAGAAAATAAAGAAATGAGATGATCAGAAACTATTAAATTAGGCTTGAACAAGGAAATTATAATTGAAATGAATCATATGTGATGCAGTAGTTTGTTAGTCCTATTTTACTGGTTATTATGCAACTACTTTGTTGACTCGAGATGCAAAAGAAAAATCATTGCCGGAGGAAATGTTTACATGGATTGCATTAGTGTAGGTTGTGTAGTGCCATGATTTGTCATGATCATGAAAATGCGATTACGAGTTTTGTGGCGGTTAACTGGATTGACTTGGTCAAGAAATTTTATTAGAAGAAGTATGGGTAAAGTGTTTGGTCAAGTACATGTGTCTAGATTCAGCTCGAGAAGTAGGTTCGTATCGTCAAACTTTTCTAGCTCAGTTTGTCTTGTTTGATTTGGTCAAGCATTTCATTCCAAGTGCACGGTCGGAGTGACAAAAGAATAATGTAGGTAAAGTGTTTGGTCAAATGTAAGTATCTAAGCTGCTTGCTCTATCTTTTAGAGTGATATGTTCTTACTTGCCTGTATAAAAGTCTATCGACTAATGAGCTATTCACATACCTAGACCGATTAACAGTGATAGGTTGTAAGAGTAAAGAATTCGAGATAAGATTTGTTTGATATAAGTTTGGTAAATTTATTTTTTTGGTATAATATAAGCAATGGATCTTGTGGAATGTGTGGATAAAAGTTGTGATTCTACAAAATATATAGATAAAAATAATATTTGATTAGCTTATAGGTGCTTATAGTTTTGTTATCTTTTGATGGTCGTTGATTAAATAAATATTACGAAATTTGGAGTTTTTAATTTTTGGTTCATTCATTCAAATCTCGGTATTCAAGCTTTGAATCAACAACATCAATTCTCGGTATTTGCTTAGAAATTAACTAGTATTAATTTTTAATTCCCAAAATTATTATGATAAACGGATTTTAAAAGTTGATGAAATGTGTAGTTGAAAAGTTGATAAAAATTGTTAGTCCGTAAAATATATGGTAAAATTAATTGTTGAGTTTGACTTAATTTTTTTTAATCAAATTTTAAAACAAAATCAAACAAAGGGTAAATACTCTCAATGGAGAGAGAGACAAGTCCACATTAACTTGTATCTTAGGTGTCTTGGGGGCTTTATTTTGGTGGCAAATATTGAAATTAGCATTTGGATCCTTGTTAATCTAAGAATGTCCATAAAATCTTATAATTATCCAAAAATTAATATAAGATTGTGTCACATGATTTCACTTGAGGTTAAAAATGCAAAAGAAAAATTGTTCTGTGCTAAAAATCTTTCCTTTATGTAATTGGCTAATTCTAACGAAGAACTCAAGAACATCCCTATCCTATAAATTATATTTATATAATCCGTACATAATTATTTGGCGTTTGTGTTGGCTGGCATTCAAACTCTTCTTTGTTCAAACCCGCAGCCAGCCAGCGCGGTTCATATTTCTATTTCCCTATAGATTATTGACTCTTAATTTTGTTTGTTTCATTTGATCTCTTTCTAGTATGTTGTTTACATTAAGGGTTTTGATTTGTAAATAAAATTATTTATTTATATAATAGTTAAAAATCACTCTCAGCTTCTTGTAGAAAACAAATTTTTTACATTTATTCTTAATTAAACGAAAAAAAATAAATAGAAAAAACTAAAAGAGAGAAAATAGGTGAAGCAGCGGTGGTAATTATTCAAGGATATAGATGTTCAAAAATATATTTGATCTATATTATAAAAGATATGTTCATCTTTTTTTAAAAAAAAAAAATTAATAATTTGTCATTATCTTACTATTATCTAGATAAAAGTGTATTTGAATATCAATTTCGCTCAAACAATATAAAACAAATTTTATATATATATGTTATCTTTATCTATTGATTATAAATCAAACGGACCCTAAAGAGGGGGGAAAAAAAGATAATTTCCTGGTAAAATAAGACTATTCTTTGAAAGATCTGCGTGGGATTATTATCTAAAACTCATTTGTGATCAAGAAGATACAAAGTCGAAAGAGGAGTCAAAACCCAATCGTGCATGAACAACTCCACCAGATTCGACAAAATGAAACTGTTTAGCAAAATAAATATGTAGAAATTAATTAATAATAATGTCAAACTTAGACCAAATTCATTAATTTAAAAATTAATTAAGGATCAAGACAAGACAAGGATAAGTTAAAAAAATAGGAAAATTACTGGAAAAGAAGTCGTGATTAGACATATTGTGATGATGCACGCTGGTTTTATGAATTCTGAATTAAAATAGTTTAAACCAAACCCAACCCAACCCCCACTGGGTACTCGAACTCCTAAAAAATAGAAAATAAATAAACTCCGTCAGCTAATATGGCTAATAGGGTAGTTTCCAAACGAACCAGAACTGAACCGAACAGCTCAATTCAATTTTTCTTAAGTTTAAATCAAGTAATGAAAAATATAATTGAGAATTGATCGTTTATAGTTTGGGTATCGATTTTAGACTCAAAATCAAAGAACTAAACCGACATTATTTTTTAATTTTTTAAAAAAATTTAACCTATATTGAAATGGAACTATGTTTGTTATTTTAGATTCAAAATCAAAGAACTATGTTTGTTATTTTATTTTGAAATGGAACTGTGTTCAAAACTTTTATATTGTTGTTTTATGAATAGATTAAGATTTGAAAATTATTATTATTTAGATTATTGTACAGTTTCAAACAAGGAAAATAAAAGCAGACTTTGAAAACTTTAATTATAGTACCGAACCGAACGGTTCGGTTTCTATTTGGTTCCATATTTCAAGTTGGAAATGATGATTCCATTTACAAAATACCCCGTCAATATTTTCAGTTCGGTTATATCTTTAGAACCGAATCAAATTGGACCACGCCTACCCCTAATGGCTAAGCTTAAAAAGTGTACTTGTTCACTTATAAGTGAATAAGTGAGGTTAAATTTAAATTTAAAATAAAAAACTTATTATTGAAAGCTAACAATAAGTAAGTAATGGAATTTCAAGATGAAGAGTTGCTTTTTTTTTTTTAAAGCTTAACCAAACACGATCCAGCTTATTTATCGAGTCAATGCAGCCAGCATGCAATTCACGAAATCACGCGGTTACAGATTAATTTAAAATAAAAGGAAGACCATTAAGCTGGAATTGATGAATTACATGTCTAATAATCCAAAAGCAAAAGCCAAAAACTTCATTAAGTTTTCAAAGTCTACAAATCATATGGAAATTACCTGCAAATTTCACCATTAATCTATATATATGTTTCCATCACATCTCTTAAACTTTTGTATCTGCATTAATCTTGTAGTATTAGGAGACCTATTTTTCCCATAATCTTGTGCTTAAGCTGCACAAATCACATCATTAAGCAATCATAATTAACAATTTCCAACCCAAAAATCAGTCCTCCATTCATAACATTAATTCTTCTTTTTCTTGGTTTACAGTGAAGCATATAGTGTGTGTTTCTGTAGAGAAAATGGTTTCTTCTTTACCAACTCATATTTGTGCTGCAGTCCTCCCATGCAAGAAATCTAGGGTTTCTCGGTCCCTTCCAGCAGTGAGAGCCCAATGCTTTAGAGATGAAGGTAATTATCACACACTATATGTGTCTGTGTGTGTAAAGATTTTTCATGTTCGATTGTTCTCTGCCATGAATATATTTTAAAATTTTCTTCATCTTTGTACGTACGTATGTAGGGCGATCGAGCAGTATTGTGGATGCGAATCTACGCGTTTTGAGAAATAGAATAGAAGAAGTTAGGATAAAGGAGAGACTGGAGAGGTGTTGTGTAGCTGAGCAAGGATGGAATTATGTACCTACATACACTTTGAGAAGCAAAAAAGATGAAGAATTGCTTCAGTTTCTTCAACTTGTACAAATGGTTGGTGCAACTTTTGCACTCACAATTTTCAGTGCCACTTTTTGCCTCTACATTATTTCACTTTTGATTCATATGAGTCTATGAAGTTCACATGTTCATGTTCAAAGGACGAACAATTTACATTAGCATGGCATACTCATGCTTTAAATGGAGTTTGAAATCAAACTTCTCCTCGAAAAAGCTGATAGATGGAGTGATTCGGGGGAGATTCCGTATTCACTGCTTAATTTGGCCGTCAAATCTATTATTCTTTTTTTTTTTTTTTTTTTTTTGGTATTCTTTCATGTAAGAGTGATTCTTCTGCAAATATATGGTATTCATGTGAAAAAAGTTCAAGTACAACGAGTAAGCATTATCTTAATTTTCTCATGTATATTTTTGTGTTTGGTTTAAATTAAATTCTGAAGTTAGTAAAATTACTAAACTGAAGTTAGAAAGTCTTAGCGCCGGTTACTGAAGTATACTAATACGGTCATCGGCGGTCCCTCTATTATTTCCAACTTGAATTGATGATGTGTCACTGTTAAATGTCTGTGTGGCATACAATCATTCGACATTTGAAAAAAATTGACGCCACATGGACTTAATGTATTAATAACAATAAATTCGGACTACAAAAGATGTACTTAAAACATGAGAATCTAGCTACAATTTCTAGACATGAACTTAGGATCCTCAATTCCCCATCCCTTCAAACTCGATTCCCACTTCCAAATTCTTCCTAAAACCCTAATTTTCCCCCAAATTGCTAAAATACTCAATTAATCCATCTTGAATACTCAATTATCATGTTTTAGGTGCATCTTTTTTTATCCAAATTTATTGTTATATTAGTATATTAAGTTCACATAGCGTTAATTTTTGTCAAATGTCGATTGATTGTGTGTCCCGTAGATACTTAACAGTGACACGCTATCAATTTACGCAGAAATTTAATAGAGTGACCGACAGTGAACGAGTTACTATACTTTAGTGACCGGTACTAAAATTTTGTAACATCATTGACCGTTTTATAATTTTAGTGAAATTTCAGTGACCGCCAATAAAATTAACCTGTTTGGTTTCTAATAAAAGCCATCTTATTGATATTATTAAATGCCAAAAAATTCATTCTAACCTAAGTTTTTATGGAGTTGAGCGAACTAATGATTTGTTTGATAATTAAGAAAAACGTTAAGTTTCCTAAACTCCTAATTATCAATGTGAATCAATAGAGGAACATGCCCACATTCCAAAAAGCATACATTTTGCGTAAAGGAGTTCGACATAGTTTGAACATAAGCATTCACAAGTCGAACACTTATTTTATAGAGAGAGAGAAGCACAAAACTATGTGGTTCTAAATCAAAATAGAAGTTTCATATCTATATCTATATCTATATCTATATCTATATCTATACACACGCACAGTTGTTCAGAAACAAAAATAATAATAATGTTGTAATCATGTTTACCATGTTCAACTTAAATAAATAATTACTACGTAATGTAAAGACCAATAATTTTGATAACCCTAATACTTTGTACCATCAAAATCATATACAATATTGTTCATAACGAACTTCGTAGACAAAACCAAAGTTTAATTGACTGTTTCAATTGTCAATCAAGAGTTACAAATGGAGCAGTTGTAGAAAGATGGGAAAACAAATACAGAAAAACACAGCGTTTACCCATTCCAACCAATCATATTCGTTTGCTTGAATTTATAATCCAGCTACATCAACAGATTCCAAGCCGTGTATACAGCAAATCACAGAAATGATATGTATTGTTTGATCCAGATTAAAAATTTACTAAAAAATTGTAGTCAAAGTCAACAATTAATTTTGTTTATTTATTTTATGGAACTAGTGGCGGAGCCAGACATTTAAAGTTGGGGTCCTCAAACAGAGATCGGCCAGGAGGGGGAACCCCTCTCGGGGGTTCGGAGGCAGCGTCCCCGATTTTTTTCCCCTCAAACCACAATTATTGAGTCTATTTTTAAGAAAATCTAATGTTTTTTTATAAATCATAATCTTTAAAAAGCTTACAAGAAGATATCGAATACAATCGATTGATGCAGTTAGACGTATTCGATACTCACTTTGTGTTTGTTCTGATTGCTTGAAAAGAGTAGCTTCAATACTTTTTTTTGGGTTATTGAATGATTCTAACTTAATCTGAGCTAGGTTGTGTGCACTACTAAATTTTTCAATATGTTTTCTGAGACTATGTTTCTTCTTCCAATTTGAGAACCCGCCAACAACAAAAAAATTACTACTTGAATTCGAATTAGAATTTGTTTCGTAGAATTAATGTTCTACTATAGCAAGAAGAATAAAATCTACATTAGGGATGGCAACGGGGCGGGTCGGGTCAGGTCGCCCCCCCCCCCCCCCCCCCCCCCCCCCCCGTCGAGAAATTTTAACCCCCATACCCGCCCCGTTCCCCGTTTAAATCGGGGCGGGTTGGGGTCGGGGTCGGGGTCGGGGTCGGGGCGGTCTGCCCCGTTTATATATATATATTTTTTTGGTAACTATTATTTTCAAAATTAAAAATATTTAAAAAAAAAATAGTATTTCGGGGCGGGTTCGGGGCTGGGCTACTCCGCCCCGAACCCACCCCGGGTAATTTTCCCCGTCCCATACCCGACCCGAATACCCGATTATCCGAGGCGGGGAAATGTTAAACGGGGCGGGGGTCGGGGGTCAGGTTAAATTGCCATCCCTAATCTACATCTTAAGTATAAAAGGCTGAAAATGAAATCGCAATCAATTTTTTGTGTCAAAGGCTGAAGACTTGAACATGAACTGTGTCCGTGAAGAAGAATAATTGATGTTAGATAAATCAATTTTGTTGAGTTTTATTTTTTTAGTTCATTCATTGTTGGGTTTGAGCTTTAGTATTTTTTGTTTTGATTGGTTATTAAAAAAATTTAAAAAAAATTCAAAAAGTTGGGGTTAGTCACACATTTTATTAAATTTTATCAAAATTTACTAAATTTTTTATTAAAACAACCCCTAAGTAAATATACCTCAAACATTTGAGGATCAAATTTGACCCTGAACCCTACGTAGTATGTCAGAATTTTGAGAAATCATTAGAAAATAAAAAGAGAAAATTGGACAAAATATCAAGTTTGAAATGCCAATTTAAAAAAATGTTACACTAGGAAAGTTTTTGTCCTCATAGCCAATTTGGGGAAAAAAAATAAACGAAAGTGTCCTTAACCAAAATTTCAATTTTTACAATATTTTTTCTTGAATTTTACCATTTCACACTACTCGCCTATGGCCTATAGTACCCGCCACTCTTCTCTTTCTCTTTACCCAGTTCTACCATTGTTGTAGAAATCAAACACATTACAAGATCTATCATCCATCACCTGTTTTAACTGTCACACCGACACTGACACCATATTGTCGCACCACTCAATCGGCTGTTTTTCACCGTCATTATGTCAGATTTTGGACCAAATAAATTTTTATTTTACTCCACATCCCATTTGGTTTGATATCTGACATTGTTGATGATACATGTCGATTTATTTTCTCATTTTCCAACAGTTGACTATTGTGGGTGAAATATTATTTCACGTTTGTAATTCATAGAACAATTAGCAAAAACAAATTAGTGAGCAATTTGCTAGAAAACAAAATTTAACGAAAATGTCAACCAACTTCGAGATACTTCCACCTTTCTTATGGGAATTGTCGATTTTCCAAAAGAGTGAAAGTGTCAATTTTCGACAAATACTTTGTGAACTGTCAATTTTCAAAAAAAAAAAAAAATTTGACGATTTTTAAACTAAACTATCGATTTTCAAATAAAAGAAATTGCAACTGTTGATTTTGCAAAAAAAGAATTTGGCGATTTTTCATCTAGAATGACTAAAAAAATTGTCGATTTTATGAAAAAAAAAAAAAAAAAACTTGAATGTCCATTTTTCAACAATTACCTTGGTGAACTGTCAATTCCCCCTCCCCACCCAAAAAAGGATTTATTTTAACGTCGAATTTTTGACAATTACCTTAGTGAATTGTTGATTTTCTAAAAAAAAAAATCTTCAAAAATAATTGTCAATTTATTTTGTATCATCTTGTGTGTAATGACAAAATATCGTGTGTAATTGCAAGATCCACTTTGATATCTTATCTTGAAAGTTATTGTATGAATTTTAATTAGTGTGAAATATTAACCACACAAAGAAATAGTAATTTTTGTAAAATGACATTTTTCATCTAAAAATAAGTACACCACATTTTAATTATATCTAAGATTTTTAATGTTCATTGTAGTAGTTATGTTCTTAACTTTTTTGGGTCAAATTCTTAACTTCAACTTTCATAATTAGCATATCAAATCTTTAATAATAAAAGAAATTCAATTTGCATGAAACAAAGAAAAAATATTTATTTGCACTTTTTAATTTATTATTTTTTTTATAAATATGATAGGTAAATAAGTCATTTTATATTCTTTCAACGGATTTTTTAGATGAAAAACATTATCAAACACGAAATGTGCTAATTAATAAAAAATTGAAGATAAAAATACAATTAAAAAAATTGAAGATATAAGTGATACAATGATCAAAGATTGAATATAATTCAACAAATAAAAAATATTACGTGAATATAATTATCATAATTACATGCAAATGTTACAAAAAAATAATCTTATTTTCAATTTACCATTTACAATTGGGCACTTTTCAAAACTCTCCAAAATAAAAATCAATCCCGTGCCAAAATGCATGCCACTAGATACAAACAAATGGAGACACCAGTAGGTAGCAATAGGACGGAGCTGAGACAGATTTAAATTTAAAACATAAAAATAAAATAAAAAAATTCAAAACTTAGACCATGATCTTCTCCCCTCATTTTAATTATACCTAAGAATTTAAATGTTCATTGTAGCAGTTATGTTCTTAATCTTTTTGGATCAAATTCTTATCTTCAACTTTCATAATTAACATATCAAATCTTTAATAATAAAAGAAATTCAATTTGCATGTTTTGAAACAAAGAAAAATATTTATTTGCACTTATTTATTTATTGTTTTTTTATAAATATGATATGTAAATAAGTCATTTTATACCTTTTCAACAGATTTTTTAGACGAAAACTATTATCAAACACGAAATGTGCTAATTAATGAAAAATTGAAGATAAAATACAATTAAAAAGTATTAAAGATATAAATACTACAACAATCAAAAATTGAGGACATTGAGTGCAATTAAAATATAATTCAACAAATAAAAAATATTATGTGAATATAATTATTATATTTATTTACAAATGTTATAAAAAATAATCTCATTTTCAATTCACCATTTACAATTGGGCACTTTCCAAAACTCTCCAAAATAAAAATTAATCCCGTGCCAAAATGCATGCCACTAGATACAATCAAATGAAGACACCAGTAGGTAGCAATAGGACGGAGCTGAGACAGATTTAAATTTTAAAACATAAAATTAAAATAAAAAAAATTCAAAACTTAGACCATGATCCAGCCCCGCCCCCGCCCCGATTACTAATAGGACGGGAAATCCCCATTTGGGACAGGACTGTGAGGGCAAGATCGAGCAGATCGGGAGCAAGTTTTTTGGTCATCCCTAAACACCAGAAACCAACCACGAGAACTCACAAATAAAAACTACAATTATGGTGTGAATTTGGAAGCATGAACAACTAGTAATTTATCAGATTTAAAGAAAGGGGAACAGGATCAAGGTACTTCATTAAGTCAGGAAACAAGTTTGTCACTGAATAAGGAAAAACCACGATCAACCACTTATCCCTTCTACTGTTACATTAGTATCCCAAAACGAGTATATACCCCAAGACAATGATATCATTGCAGAAAATCAGTATGCTTGTTTCTCCACATAATAAGCAAGAACTCAAAATAAGTCGTTGACTTCTATGATCACATAAACATGACCTCATAACAACATGCCAAAATGAGTCAGCACCTTCCACTGATTTTAGTTTCTTAGAAATGCCACGGTGGCAACACGTGAACCAACTGATCCTCCAAATGTAAATGTTGGATATGAGCGAATGTGATCAATGTATTGGAATGGAGGGGGATCTTTGGACGCATCTAGGTCAACAGTAGTGTCGGATTCTGGAGACGCACCACTTCTTTGATTGAAAGCATCCACCTCTTGTATCAGCTCATCTTTTGTACTGTTGCATGATGTAATAACCTGCAACAGGCCAAGTAAGAAGCAGGTTCCCGGAAACAATTAAGACAATATTGGTTCTTTATTCACAAGTAGAGAAGCGTCATATTTCCACATTTCCTGAAGACTTCTACAACCCTCCAACAAAGAACATGATAAAAAAATCACACGAGCTCAATAATGAAGATTTAATAACAGGGAGAAATTCTGTGACACTGACATCTCCAATGTATCAGTGGCATGTCAAACATAATAATAGCAAAAAGGGAATCGTGCGGTATGGATGCTCACCAATAACCCACCAGAAGCCACAAGTCCTGAGATAGAGTCCCAATACATTAACCTGAAACAGATATTAACAATAATCTAATTGTTAATCCATTTAGTACGGAGACAGGAGGAAAACTTCATTCATTTCTGGTGTGTAGGACCAACTACATTAGATATAGACAAACCTGCTCCTATTTTTTTTTTCCTTCTCTTTTATTTATTTATTTATTATTATTTTTTTTTTTTGTGTGTGTGTGTGTGTGGTGGGGGTGGGGGGGGGGGGGGTGGGGTGGGGTGGGGAACTAATTGTCTTGATTAAACATTAGATGTCATGAAAAAACAAGATTAATATAAGATGCTAATTCACCTTTTGAGAGGACCATCAGGATGCAATCCAATCGCATCTAGAGTTCCCTTATCCACAACAAGCTGAAACTTCTTATCTAATTTGGTATCAAGAACATCATCAACCTGAACACCGATCAGAAGGAAAAAAAAAAAATCAACTTTTGTACCTAGTTACAAACTGACTATATGTAACAAAAATAGCACATAACAGAACCACTAATAATCCAGTCTTTTACTTGAGGGGAAATTTTTTGGGACAGGATGCTTGAACAAAGATGAAGGGGAAAAAAAGGGGAAATTTATGGTTGGATCCTATAATTGCACTCTCAACAGTCGAACCTGCACAACTTGGTGTATTTTGAATTGGTATTCGGGAAATTAATTGAGGCTCATTCTTCCTGAGAGTCAGAAAAAGTTGAAATGACACAGCAAACAAGAAGTGTCAACTTCCAAATCATAAGATTGCTGCAATTAGTAGTTCGCAGGGTTGGACATGCATTTTATAAAACATAAAAACTGGCCTCAGAGTCTTACTATCAAACTGACTACTCAATAATTCATATCAAACTTATCAATTATACCATAAATAATCAGTTATGTTTTATTGACACCATTAAACATGTTATAGGCAAAAAAAAAAAAAAAAAAAAAAGGAAGAAGAAGAAGAGAGGAAACCAAAGTAATTTCAAAATTTTAAACAGGTCTTTCTGCATACTAAAACTACCCTGCAGAACTTTAGTTGAAACATAATGGTTATAATCATGCAATGCCATATAAGAATAGTTATATGCCAGTCATAGATTACGTCAAAATCATACTAAAACGAGGGCTCATGTTATTTGTAGACATTAAGTTCACAACAAAATTACGTCATGCAATCAAGGGTTACTGCTCTGAGGTAATTAATGCATGGATTAGATAAGGATGTAGTCTCGTGATGCATTGTCATTAGTACTTGTATGTAACAATTTTATCCAACTACCTCTGATCCATAGTCCCGGGGGCAATGAATAGCATTTCCCAAAGAACACAAAAGTAAATAAGGAAGTAAGTTGAATTGCCATTATTGTAAATTAAACACTGAAAACTTGTGTATTTGGGCCAGTAATAGACGCCTACAGCTGTAAAGTTTGATTTATGGACAGACTATTACTAATATAAACAAAATAAAAGTTTAGCGTTCACGTCACATAGTTGTCCACCCCCTCCCATCCCAATGTTAAAGCAATATTTCCTCTTTTGTATGTTCTAAAGAAGGAAGGATACTCCCAAGTTCTCCAAATTTTCCTGAAAGTAAAGGAAGGATACATCCCAATGTCAATTGTCCTGTCACTATAGAATATCAAGCAAAATCAGCACCGAAGAAAATACAAGGCGCAAATGCTTGTCCACTTAGGCTTACTAATTTTGTGGAACATAGGGAGTAACATTCCTTAAGTCCAGATAAATGGGGTACATCAAGTGTTATACACCACAACATTCCGGCCTCATTAAAGTCAAACAATGTCGCCTCCCTCAAATTTCCACTGTGTGCTAAACAAAAACTTTAGGTAAATTATCAGGCACGTCTTCTAATGTTGAGACAAGATCAAACACGCTTATGCAAAAAAACAATTTAACATCATGGCATATCCAAAGATAAAGATTTCAAAAGTATTAAAAGTCACTGTAACTTTATTAACCCTGTTGAGACAATAAAAGAGAACAGGTCATGTTGCCATAAAAAAAGGTAGGGTGCAACTTACCAAGAACTTAATATTGGTAAATTCAGCACGATCGGCAAGGCTTCTAGCCAGATCTATTGCTCCTTCACTATAATCAGTTCCAGTGAGATCAGAGAACCTTAGATGAAGAAGTACCACAATTAGTTCTTCAGAAGTTTCAAATTTTTGATTGTATGAAACACCAAGACTAAATTTTCACATGCCGTAGCACTAAAAAAACACTTCAGCAAGAATAGCAGGGGATAATCGTATAAATATAGATATATATAGACCACATTTTCAGTAAACATAAATCTCGTCTCTATTTTATTTTATTCAAAAGCATACATCACTCAAAAACATTCATCAAGCTGCTAATAAACCTTTTCTTCTTTCTTGCAAGATAGAAGTCCCAATATAAGTAATACATGTATGATACCAATCGATAGACTACCTGAACCTAATTTATAGCTTGTTTAGCTAAGCTTAAATTATAAATTAAGTTGGTCAAACATGCTGAACCTAATTTATAGCTTGTTAGGCTAGACTTAAATTATAATTTATGTTGGTCAAACATACTTTTTATCCATACCCACAACTTACTACCTACTTATTAGCCACACATTCCATAGGACCCGCAACTTATAAACACTAAAAAATAATTTCAGCATTGTCAAACATGCAATTACCAATTAGACACAATTGTTAAGGAAGTTTCCACATTTGGAAAGAATTTTCAACTTAAGAAAACATGGAGGACTTCAAAACGGAATCCAATCTTCTATAAAATAATTAACAATTCAACCCCAAATTGCTTAGTTGAGCCAACGAACTAGTAGACTAGAAAGTGATAGTTGTTTCAAACATGGGCTGGGTACCACAAACTTTTTTACATTTCCAAGCACATATTTTCGTGTATCTTTTGGCCTTTAATATAAACATATATATAATAGTCCCCACGTGTTACTAATCACAAATATCACAAGTATCGTAGAAGCTAAATGTAGACTCTCTCTCTCTAGTCTCTCCCTCGTTCTTTGTAAGCAATGGGCTATATAGAATATGGTCTACAGAAAAGCATACTATGTCATATCAACAGTGTCTCACTTTCTATTTTAAGTTGTCACAAATGTTAAGCCAAATTGAAAAGTCAATGCTCTTTCTTTTAAACTTGCCAACCCTATTTCGCATGAATACACATTCACCCATTATTGTCATGTCCTAGTTTATGCATGACATGCCAAGGAGCCAGTCTCATGTGTGGACACTCATAACACATCTTCAACATTGCCTTCAGCTAAAAGTATCTAAATCTCTCTTATAAAACTTATCCTCAGAACACTATATTTGCTAGTGATTTACCCACTTTAAGAGGGCCTCCATTTCACTTTTAGAATGTTTTGAAGTTCCAGAGTTGATTGACAAATAAGTTGGTGATTCCCTGTAACCCAAACATTTGAATGCATGTATACATACAATTGATGGTGGCAGGAAGGGGAAACAAACTAAACTGAAAATAAATAATGAGATGCAATCAAGCTAAAAAGTCCGATAAAATCTTCCACGCAATATGAACACCAACACGAAGGGATGCCATTGTTATCCTTCCATATACTATTTTTGTAAGGAACAGAACTTCACCATGAAAATCAGGTATTACTCTCGAAATAAATGGCATATTCCTCCTAAAAAGCATGCGTTGTAGGTTTTGGAACTAAATCATTGTTCACCAAAAAAGAATATCCAGAATCATACCTTAACAAAGATCCAATATTGGCTGCAGAACATTGCAACCTTACAATGATGTCCGTGATAAAAACAAAATGAGGCATAACCCATCTGTATCTATTACAAAGTAATTTCTTATTTTATTATTTATTCAAGTGGAGGACTATGTATTTTCAAGGTGAGAGTTTCTTCTCGGATCAAATCATTCCACCATTTTTATCCATTCATCTATAAATTGAACTCATCTTGACTAAGCTCAGGCATTAGATATTAGATAAGTAAAAAATCTTGCAATAATCAATCTGGCAGTTAATATTTTATTTGTTAAGCAAAATGCACTTTCTGAAAGTTTCTTGAGGTACTCATGGAAATAATGCTGCAGACAAATTATGTAAAAAAGAGAGAAGACACAACATGTCAAGCTTACAACTTAAAATTTGAAGTGAACAAACAATATTATATCTAAGTTGGGATATTGTCAAAACAGTTTATGAGTATCTACAGGCAGAACATCAAAACTTATCCCTACCCCTGCTTAGCAAGCTCCTGAAGAAGCAAACCGTTACCAGTCCCAACATCCAGCACACTCCAGCTAGACAACTCCTTTTCAGGCTCTCCAGCAGAAACAAGATTTGCATTATCTACATGATTTGGCAAGTGACGTTGAGATACTCCAAGGCATAAGGTTTTGGTCCAGGAAGCAACAATTTCCATCACATCAGCTCCAAACCTACAGAATGGATAATATATAGTATATTGAATTATGTATAGCTTCAGAAATACAGTTTTACATTTTCTTTTCCTGCAGGGGCACCAAGAGGAGAAAGGAGAGGGGGTGTTCAGTGTGATGTAAACTCATCTTAGTGACATCTTCCCCCAACTCTTCGTTTTTGCTGCTTTTTTCCAGGCTAAAAAGCGGGCTGTTATGTATGTCATTGTAAGTATGTTGGCACTTCTCCAGTTTTTGAGTGCAGTTGTTAGCATTAAATAATATATATCGTATAATCAGAAGAAAGATAGCCCAGAAAATTATTAAGAAACGCATCAAGGAAATGCAATATAATATGGATTCTCGTATTATTTTTTGAAAGCAGGATAAATCCAAGAGCCATGGAACAGAAAGAAGCAAAAATTCAGAACTTGTTAAGCACAGCAGGATTCTGATATATCTTGTAGGAGACCCTAAAGATAGCTCATGGTCTGAAGCACTAGTAACCTAAGTAAACTGAATGGGGCAAAAATCCAATCCTCCCATTTCCATGTTGCAACGGCCAAAAAATTTCTCATCCCCCAACTCCAAGAGAGCTTAGAATGTTGAAACTTGGTGAGTCCGAAAATTGAAGACTATAGCGCTCCAACTCATAGGCTAATCTGTCACCAGAGAGGGACACCCACTTGCAGCCCCTTACAAACAGTGAAAAAGGATTTGAATGTGTATATAATTACAGAAAAGGATACATGAAAATTATGTGAATACTTACTCTTTTATACAAATTTATTCAAATACTGTTTTGGGATAGGCCTACAAGATATAGGTGCAAGTATTTATGTGAAGTTGCCAAGCATCCCATGCTAACTACTCTGCACGAAATGTCTACGGTTGCAATCACTTTCCATTTTTTTCCAATTCCAATTAGACAGAATGAAGTGTCTCAGACAGTTGAATGATAATGACCAAAGGCAACCGTATATCAAATAAAACTTACAAAATCATGGCAACACTTACCAAACTTCACCAGCATGACCATGCTCCCGAAAATTTGCCAATTCGTCTGCATATGTGGCATCCCAATAACTCTGAAAACCGAGCAATGATGAAACAGCTTCAGCATCTGGCTCCTCCTTGTCAGAACTGCACATTGTGAGAATGAAATTTTACTAATTTTGGGATTTAAGCATAACTTACCCTGGAGTCTACGAAATTCGGGCAACATTAATTCTTTTTGACAACTAGTAGTGTATTTTATTAGTACTGTGCTCAAAGGGTATTCTCAGATCATTATCAGAACTTCTCTCCTTTGTTCATCATATAAATTAAATAAAAAATAGTAGACAAATATTAAACTCCATCAAATATTAAATTGTTACATCCTAATAAACTCAACTGTAGTCCCGAACAAATCAAGTAATGCATAGGATGAAATAAAGTAAATCAAGTCCATAGATCACATCGAACTGCATTAGTTACAACGTACCCTTCTTATCTGGAAATATTCTACTTCACCCCCATCAAATTCGTTATTTTGATACGAACTCAATCATAATTCTCCTTCCACATTTTAGTCTCCGGTCAACAACTTAATTTATTTATATTTACATTACTGATTTACTCACCTATTCGAATTATGCATTCAAAATTGACGAATCATAGGACAAAATGAAGTAAAATCAAGTACACAGATGATAAATTACATCGACCTCCGTTACTTCCAAGGTTTCCATTTCCTTCCGGCGTATGTTCATTCTTCTCCTAAATGAAAACTAATTTTCTAACGAAAAAAACCATGACGGATGATTGGTGAAATGAGAGAGGAAGGACCTGTAGTCGGAGGGGGCACGATAGGCGGCGGCAGAAAGGGCTTCAGTTGCATCAGCGTGGCGCTGCTCGTCATCGAGAGTGCTGCCGTACTCGCTCTTGATGGACCAGGAGTCGGCCGCCACGGACCGATCGTCGTCAGATATTAGATCAACCGCGGACACCTGTCGCGCCACCTGCGAAACGTCAGCGTCCTCCGGCGGCAACCTGATTCCGGCCATGTCAACAATCAAAAACCCTAAAAACGGAGGAGGAGAACAAATTTTGGGGTTTCTACAGATGAAAGGAGAAACAATAGGTAAATGGTAATGGGTAATGACTATCGAGGAGGTGACGAGGATTGAGCGAAGAAATCAGAAAATCACCGAAAAATAGTATTTCGTTATGAGCGGGCGACGTCGTTGGTAAATTGGGACATATGTAAATGCCGCAAAAATATATCTTCACCGCTGAACTATGATTTCGGTTTTATTATTGATAAATATCATTTTTATTCATTATCTTTAGTTTTATATTTTCTCCGTACTCATCATCACCCTCCTATTTTCAATTTTTTCTACTTTTTGTCGCTATCAGTTGTCCCGTCTTATATATCTGTGTAAAGAAGCAAAATACACTACGTTGGTTAGAAAACCTTTTCTCACAAAAGTGAGTCAAAAGTTAGTTAGATTTTTCAATTGGTTGATAGACCGTAAAATTAAAGAGTGGTTATATTAAATTATTAATACCGTATATTGTTTTTGTTACACTATTTTCAATTTATACGGAAGGTTTTCAATTTTTGTTTATTGTTATATTTATATTTTCACATTATATTTTGTTGTATTTTTATATTCAACTGACAATCGTCTCTGTCTAAAATTATATTGGTGTATTTTGAAAATAGGAAAAAATATATTTTCAAACTTTTGATCTGTTTTTTTTTTTTTTGGCTTATTTAAACAAATAAGTGACAAATAAATTTTTTTACGCTTTCCTGACGAACTTTTTAGACAAGCTATCATCATTGGCTAAATATATTAATTAGAAGATTGAGAATAAAAATGCGAAGAAAACAAAGTTAGGAAATAAATGTGATAATTAGTGAAGGTTAAAACTTTTAGTGCAATTAAAATATAATGTAACAACAATTTTTTGTTTTAGCAATATAACTATCCAAAAGAAAACGGGCGAGAAGACACAAAAATAAGGTCAATTAGACAAATAACCATACAGTCATAGAGTTCCGTTCTCTTGCCAACTATGGAGAGGAGAATTTTTGCCCATAACTGAGTGGCATGACAATATCATTAAATTGTTCATGTACGTGTCGTGCCACATTATCAATCTCAATTTAAAATCAGACGCCTCTTTTCACACTTCTCTCCTCCCGTTTCTGTCATAGGTTGCTGCACAAACCTTCAATCGCAAGATCCACGCCAAAAATCAACGTCGCTGGCAGGTCATAAACATGAAAAACTTGAACTAAAACAACAGCCACATTTGCAAAATATTTCAAGTAATTAATGTTGAAGAGGCACCAGATGAAATTCTTAACAGTGTTACGAGATCCACTTTATTATTTCGTACTCATGCTTCAATTTACAGACTACAGTGCCACCAGCCATGAATATTGGTATCAAATTTTCTGACTTGCTTTCACATAAAAAAAAATCTTTAATTTTTATTCCATTTTAATTGAAAAACAAATTAGTTTCTATTAAGCTTATTTGTCTGATAATGCGAAATGATGACACAACTCTTTTTGATGTGAGCCAAGAGGAGTGTTTGCAGCTGTTTCTTTGGACACACCTGGTTGCATCCCTCGCACACACTGTGTGGTGAAAAAATTGAAAACTCGAAGCTCAACAAATTGGCAGGACGAAGCGCAGCAAAATTTGGGTAGAAGGGCTTTGCCGGCGTGGATCTCGCAACCGGAGGCTTGGGTAGCTACCTAGCACAAAAATGAGAATGAGACGAAAAATAGTTAGATGTCGAGTGAAAGAGAAGTGAAAAGGGACGTCTGATCTTCAATTTGGAATTGCGAACGTGGTACAACGCGTTCGTGGACAATTTAATAATATGGTCATGCATGTCAACTGTGGGCAAAATTTCTCCCGTCCATCATGAACAAAAGAATGAGACAGTCATAATCTATTTACACTTTCTATAACATGTTTTACAAATTTATATTTTACATACCAATTTCTACTTAATGGTAAAAACACATTTTACTAAAAAAAAAATACAAATATTCAAGAATCTGTCATTATAAATAGATAAATGTACCAATATATCCTTCATTGAAAATAAAAATTTACACCATATATATTCGAGAAATTGGCGCAAATGGTCAATAGCTTTTGCTCTTAGTACGGATATGATTCATAATGTTTGTTTTCTAACACACAAATTTCTGAGATATGTATTTTGTTATGCAATTGATCATTATTTTATGAAAAATACCAATATACCCTTAATTTTAATAAGAAAAAATTGCAATTAGATTGCTAACCTTTACAACAAATACAAATGAGTCTGTACCAGGATATTGCTATGGAGTCGATACGGATCATCTGGAGAGTGTACTATACTATCTCTCTACTACATGCAGGCCGTTTATTTCGAATCATTCATTGGCGATGAGATGTGGATATTGCTCCTCTTTTTTGTATATCTCTTACTACTCCATCACTTCTAGTTTATTGGCGTACTTCACCAGTGGGATCTTACAAAATCAACACTGATGGATGTATCAAATATGAATTTGCGAGTGGAGGGGGGATTATTAGGGATTCATCAGGTCAGTGTGTTTGCGCCTTCTTCTCTTCATATAGTGAGTGCCCTATTCTAGAGGCCGAGCTCTGGGCTATTCTTGATGGCATCCTTCTTGCTCAAAAGATTGCACTCTCAGATTTATGGATTGAGTCCGACTCTACTTTGGCCATTCACTGCATCACCAAAGGTAGAGGACATTGGTCTATTCAGGCCACTTTTCACCACATCAGACATTTACTTGCCTTCGACAGAGATACTATTTCTCATATTTTTCGCGAGGCAACCAGGTGGCTGACTTACTTGCTTCAAAAGGTTGGAATCGTAGTTGCTATTTTGAGTACAACGCTCATGACTTACTACGACATTACCGTAGTTTAGTTTAGATTAATAGACATGGACTTTCTACAGTTAGGGGTCTATAGAACTTTTTAGGACTATTTATTTAGGAACTTATTTTTTATTGCTTTATTATTTATTCATTTAGTAGGTTATTTTAGCTTTTATGATTAGAGGTAAGGCTTTATACTCCCCACCCATGTATTTTTTATGAGATATTTATATATGGTTGGAGTATCCGAACTCCCCATCTTTTCTTGGTGGAAGCCTGACAACCACACTAGAGATGTGATGGTGTGTTGAATAAAAAAAAATACAAATGAGTCTCATATTTTTATTTTTTATAAAAAATTAAAGAAAACTAAAGATTTTTTTTTTTGAATTAACACTTTATTGACCAAATTAATAATATATTAATTTTTTTGTATATTTTACGAACTATTATAAAATAACTAAAATTTAAGCTCATAATTATTAACAAATATGTTGGATAAAAAAAATTATATTATTAAGCAATTACATTATTTAAATTTTAAATTTTTATTTTATCGTTGTGACATAAAAAGAAAAATAAATTTTTCATAAACTTGGTGTTCAAATACTTTTATTTAAATGAACTAATAGTTTATTAACTACAAATATTAGAATTTCAATTGTATACTTTGTATTTTAATTTATCATTTTATTATCTTTTAAAATAAAGAACACATAATGTGTTAATTAATTTTTATTTAAAAAAATAATATAATTGATTCAATGTCATAAAATTATATATGATATTTTATTATTTATTTAACTTAAATTTTATTCAAGTTTTTTACATCACATAACAATTATATATATTTAAAGCAAAATAATTTTACATTTTTCTCCTATAAAAAATTTAATTGACATGATTATAGCTATATATTTAATATTATTTAATAAATATATCGGACTTATTTGCACATTTTACAAAGGTTAGGAATCCAATTATAATTTTCTCTAATTAAAACAAATGGTATATTTGTCTTTTTTATCAAATAAGGATTAATTACGCACCAAAATATATAATTTGAAAATTTATGTGCCAAAAAATAAATATTGAGAACCATGAGACCATTTACACCAATTTTCTTATATATTATATTGTGTAACACTTAACATTAGCTAATCTAACTATATTTAAAATTTTAGTTATTTGGAGCTTATGCTGCGTTTCTTGTTGTGTGAATAAAATTTTAATTTTAGTAAATAAATAATTTATTGAAAATATATAGTAAAAACTTAATTAAAATTTTTTCCAGGATTATAAAATCGACAAAATGAAATTTCTTAGTTGCCGTTATCTAATAAATAAGTTACGTCTCCTAACTTTAAACATTTTTGCACTTAGGTACTCAAACTTTTTTGTTACATTTTTATTATTAATTTTTACATCTTGTCTCTGAATATGAATTTTGTATAAAATTATGTTAATGCGCATTGTTTCAAACAAAACCTAAGTAAAATTTTGCAAATGTTTCTTTTCAATTTTAAAATTTTGTGTCTCCCCCAATACGGAAATGGCCATTGTATTTGTCCCTTGGACATCGCTTGAGCTAAATTGAGGTATAGAAATGATTTTTTATTTTTATTTTTTTTAATCTGGGTCAAAATCTCTCAATCTCTCTCTATAAAATATTCATCTTTCTTATTTTTAATTTTTCTCAATCAATTGATTTTTTCATTTGTTTGTAAAGAACAAAAAATTTTCGATTGAATATTTGATGCATACAAGCAACGTTTGAATCATATGTTTGTAACAATAAGGACATAATTTTCTCAATTCTAATCAATTACACGTACTGTACCAATTCTCGTGAGTAATATATTTGAAAAAACTCGTTGATATATTTTTGACATGTTTTGGACACAACTGTTACATTCCAAAATCACCTTCTTTCCCTTCGGCCATGAATCTCTTTTAGATTTTTGATTTACTCAATTCTTATGTTTTCTGATAAGTGCGTTTTATGCACTTATTCGGGTCCTTAAACTAAGCTTTTAATTCGTTATTTTAGTAATTTTTTACTTAATTCGGTGCATTATTCTCTACATTTCAGTTTTGGACCCGTTTGTGAGAAATTGGAGAAGAAGGATGAAAAGAGGTATAAATTGAAAGTTGAAGGACCAAATTGCACATCATTGAAAGTTGAAGGACCAAATTGCACATCATTGAAAGTTGAAGGACCAAATTGCACATCATTGAAAGATGAAGGACCAAATTACAAATTATGAAAAGTTAAAGGATCAAATTGGATTAGAAGAAATGTTGGAGGACCAAAACAGCGCGATTGGAAAATATAAGCTGGGCGATCGCCCACATTATAGGTGGGCGAGCGCCCAGATTGGTTACTCAAAGGCAGAAAGCAGCACCAATGAACTGGGCGATCGCCCAGTGTAAAATTTTGTCTGCGAAGATTTTTTTCCTTTTTTGAATTCTAATCTAGTTAGGTAACTCTTGGCCCCCGATTTTTAGGTCATTCTGGCATCTTTTTGGGGCAAGATTAGAGTAGTATATATATGGGTGATTAACTCATATTAGGTTGTTGAGTTTTTGGGAGAAAAACACAGACAAAGGCATTAAACGGAGATCAAGACGGCTTCTTTGAAGAATTGAACGAAGATCAACAACAAGCAATTATTCTTTCAAGTCTTCTTCTTTTCCGGGTGATGAATTCCAAGTGTTCTTCCCCTTCTTATTTTCTTATTATTAGTATGCTAGGCTAGTTTAATTAGCGCGAGAATTACGATGAAACTTGTCGTTTAAATCCTTTTATCTTGAGACTTGGTTTTTGACACTTTACTTCAATATAGTTTTGAATAATTAATTTTGTTTTGCTTGCATCTACAATTATATACGTAGTAATTGTATGATTGTTGTGGTATGTTTTACTATCGAAAGGTCGAAAGCATGCTAGACGCTATTTTAATTATCTTAAAGTCCGATAGGGGATAGAAATATACCGCTATGCTTTAGGTGATCTTTAATTATCCATGGAAATTTAATGCTTTCATTTGTATTCGTATTCGTCATAGAAATATAGTCGAGTCATGCATATGAATAGGTTTAACTTTATTCGAGAGAAACTGTTGAATAATCTAGGGATATTGATCTTCATAACTGAATTAATTTGTCAAGACCAAGAATCGAGATAATAGGTATAACAACTACAAGTGGATTCGGAATTCTAGTGCTTTTCCCTTTTTTTAAAAAAGTTAAATTCATCTTTAGTTAATCTCAACCTTTCATTTATTTGAGAAATAGTCGTTTAATTGTTTTTATTTCATTCTTTCAATTAGTTAGAAAACACAAAATCTTTCAAAGCTCTTTAGATTCGGTTAAGGTTAGCGTGATTAAATTGAATTATCTAAATCCTCGTGGGATCGATACTTGGACTCAAAATCCATTTTACTACTTGAGCGATCCGTGCACTTGCGGAATTTTTAAAGACATAAAATCGCTATCAAGTTTTTGGCGCCGTTGCCGGGGACTTAGTTTTAATTCTGTTCAATTACTTTAACACTAATTCGAACTTATACTTCTTATTTTGCCTTAGTTACTTATTTCATTGAGATTTACAGTGTTTGCTTTGCTTCCTTCCAGACCATTGCATGCGAAGTGAGAGACACGAGTCTCTAATTCCAGTTGATCCAGAGATCGAACGCACTTTTCATCGCAGGCAGAGAGAAGCAAGAAAGACACAACAAAAAGAACAAAAACAGCAAGACATAATGCAGAACAACGAGATTGCTCGGGCAAGACAAGAGATTGATGAAGACAATATGCTGGTTGGAGACTTTTTGACTCCACAAATCATACAGAGCCAATCCAGCATCGTCTACCCACCTTTTGGGCAGCCGAACTTTCAGCTGAAGACTAATGTCATTCATCTATTCCAGAATGGACATCAATTCTATGGCAGGACCGATGAGAATCCACATACACACGTTTCAAGATTCTTGGAAATGTGTCAACACTTCAAGTATCAAGGAATCTCAGACGACGCCATCCAGCTACGTTTGTTCCCACATACTCTTCGGGACAAGGCTCTTGAGTGGTTGGACTCACTGCCAATTGACAGCATAACCACCTGGAATGATCTAGCCCAGAAGTTTTGCACTAAATTTTTCCCACCAGCAAAGGTCTCGAAGTTGAAGCATGATATCTCCATATTTCAACAGTCAGAAACAGAATCTTTTGATGAGGCGTGGACCAGATTCAAGAATATGTTAAGGAAGTGCCCTCATCACGGTGTTGGCAGGGGACAACAGATTCAATATTTCTATGCTGGGTTACTACCGTCATTCAAAAGCATGATTGACTCTTCATCTAACGGTTCTCTATCTACCAAAACAGTGGTTGAAGCTCTAGACTTGTTTGAACGAGTCGCTACCACCACTGCCATGTGGCCATCAGATAGAGTTGTACAAAAGAGAATTGCGGGGGTACATGAGGTAGATACTTTCACAGCATTGTCTGCGCAGATAAAGTCATTGGCACACAAAGTGGAGAGTATGTCATATTCAGCCAATGCAGTGCAAACAAAGAAATCAGCATGTGACGAATGTGGAGCCAGTCATAGTACATCAGAATGTCCTATTCTATCACTACAGCCTGAACAGGTCGATTACATTCAAGGTGGTCAGTGCCAACAAAACAACCCGTACTCCAACACATATAATCCAGGGTGGCGAAACCATCCAAATTTCTCTTGGAAAGACAATCAGAATAATTTCAGACCACAGTTTCAGCAGCCAGAAAAGAGTACATCATTAGAAGACTCAATCGCTAAATTTATCGAGAAAACTGATAAATTCATAGAGAGAACCGAACAGTTCATGCACAAGACTGATACTAATATTCAAAATCAAGGCATTCATATTCAAAATCAAGGCGCTGCAATAAAGAATCTTGAGACACAAATGGGTCAGATGGCAATTGCTTTATCAGGCAGAGCACCAGGTACTTTGCCCAGTAATACAGAGGTGAACCCCAAAGAACATGTTAAAGCTATTACCACTAGTTCACCAAAGAACATGTTAAAGCTATTACCACTAGAAGTGGGGTTCAGTTACCAGAAATCCATGTCAAGAGATCAGTTGCAAATGAAGAAGTGGTACCTTCCACTGATGAGGAACACGTGGTACAGACTGAGCAGACAACAGCTATGAAAGAGAGTTCAGGCACACCACAGGTTAAGGCAACCGTTCCTATCAAGCCATATGATCCTCCAGTCCCATTTCCTCAGAGGCTACAAAAGCACAAGTTGGACAAGCAATTCGAAAAATTTCTTGAGATCTTCAAGAAATTACATATCAACATCCCTTTTGCAGATGCACTTGCTCAGATGCCTAGTTATGCAAAATTCTTGAAAGATATCCTTTCAAATAAACGCAAGATGGAGGAACATGAGACAGTGATGTTGACAGAAGAATGTAGCGCTATTTTACAAAATAAACTACCTCCTAAACTCAAAGATCCAGGGAGTTTTACAATACCTTGCACTATTGGTGATTTTTGTTTTGATAAAGCTTTATGTGATTTAGGAGCTAGTATTAACTTGATGCCGCTTTCTATTTTCAGGAAATTAGGTTTGGGGGAAGCTAAAGCAACTACGGTAACTCTGCAGCTGGCTGATCGGTCTATTAAACACCCAAGAGGAGTTGTTGAAGATCTATTGGTAAAAGTGGACAAATTCATCTTCCCAGCTGATTTTATCATTCTCGACATGGAGGAAGATAAAGATGTCCCACTTCTTCTTGGTCGACCATTTTTAGCCACTGGAAGAGCTCTGATCGATGTACAAAAAGGCCAGTTGATTCTGAGACTTAGCGAGGAGCAGGTCACATTTGATGTCTTTAAGGCAATCAAATATCCTACAGAGTCAGATAGCTGCTTCAAAGTAGATGTGGTTGATGATGCAGTACATGAAAATTTCCATCTCCAGAATCCATCAGATCCATTGGAGGCTTGCATTGTGCAGTCTCAATCCTCTCATGCTGATTCCAGTGAGGTTGAGATGTGCGCAAGATATCTTGAAGCAAATCCTCCATATACACGCCGACCACGCTTTGAGGAGTTGGGAACAGGTTCTATAAAACATCTGCCTTCTGTTCAACAGCCTCCAAAAATAGAGCTCAAACAGTTGCCTTCTCATCTCCGTTATGCCTACCTGGGGGAGTCCTCTACTTTGCCTGTAATCATTGCAAACTCAATTAATAAGCTTGAAGAGGAAAAATTACTCCGAGTGCTTCGAGAACACAAAACAGCTATTGGTTGGTCTATTGCTGACATCAAGGGTATCAGCCCTACTCTGTGCATGCATAAAATCCTCATGGAGGATAATTTTAAACCAAGTATTGACAGTCAGAGAAGGCTGAATCCTAATATGAAAGAAGTGGTTCGAGGAGAAGTCGTGAAGCTAATGGATGCCGGGATAATCTACCCAATCTCAGACAGTGCTTGGGTCAGTCCAGTTCAAGTAGTGCCAAAGAAGGAAGGTATTACTGTGGTTCAGAATGAAAAGAATGAATTGATTCCAACCAGGACAGTCACAGGATGGAGGGTTTGCATTGACTACCGCAAACTCAATACTGCTACTAGGAATGATCATTTTCCCCTTCCATTTATTGATCAGATGTTGGAAAGACTGGCTGGATATTCTCATTACTGTTTTTTTAGATGGATACTACGGGTATAATCAAATTCCAATAGCACATGAGGATCAAGAGAAGACCACATTCACTTGCCCCTATGGCACATTTGCTTACCGTAGGATGCCTTTCGGTCTATGCAATGCGCCTGCCACTTTTCAGCGTTGCATGATGGCCATCTTTTCTGATATGGTGGAGAAATTCATCGAAATATTCATGGATGATTTCTCGGTATTTGGCTCATCTTTCGATGAGTGCTTAGAGCACTTACACCTGGTTTTGCAGCGGTGTGAAGATACAAATTTGGCTCTCAACTGGGAAAAATGTCATTTCATGGTTCAAGAGGGCATTGTGTTGGGACATCGAATTTCAGCTAAGGGGATTGAAGTGGATAAAGCAAAAATTCAGGTAATAGACAAATTGCCACCGCCAACTTCTGTCAAGGGTGTTAGAAGCTTTCTTGGGCATGCCGGTTTCTATCGTCGATTTATAAAAGATTTTTCTAAAGTCACGAAACCTTTGTGTACTCTGCTGGTCAAGGATGTGCCCTTTGTCTTCTCTGAAGAGTGTCTATTGGCATTCAACACTCTAAAAGAGAAGCTCATTTCAGCACCAGTGATAATTGCACCTGATTGGAGCCTCCCGTTTGAACTAATGTGTGATGCAAGTGATTACGCAGTTGGGGTAGTGTTGGGGCAGCGAAAAGATAAAGTTTTTCATGTGATACACTATGCCAGCAAGACCTTGAATGAAGCACAGCTTAATTATGCCACTACTGAGAAGGAGCTCCTAGCTGTAGTCTATGCCTTTGACAAGTTCAGATCATATCTTGTTGGGTCGAAGGTGATAGTTTACACTGATCATGCAGCCTTGAAATACTTATTGGCAAAGAAAGATGCAAAACCGAGGCTAATTAGATGGGTCTTACTTCTACAAGAATTCGATCTTGAGATAAGAGATAAGAAAGGAAGTGAGAATGTAGTAGCTGATCATCTATCCAGACTTGAGCAGGAAGAGCAGATCGAGAGCTTGGATATTAATGAGGTGTTTCCAGATGAGCAAATTTTTCAGTTGGAGAAAGCACCCTGGTTTGCAGATATAGTAAATTTCCTGGCCAAATCCATCATCCCGCCAGATTATTCAAGTCATCAAAAGAAGAAATTTTTTGCTGACTTGAAGCATTATTTTTGGGAAGATCCCATTCTCTATAGACGGGGTCCAGATCAGATTATTCGGCGGTGTGTTCCTGAAGAAGAGGTCCCTCAGATACTTGGGCATTGTCACTCTTCTGCCTACGCGGGACACTTTGGTGCCTCTAAAACAGCCGTTAAAGTTCTACAGTCTGGGTTCTACTGGCCTTCTCTTTTTAAAGACGCTTATCTTTTTGTGAAGGAATGTGATCGATGCCAGCTCACGGGAAATATCTCAAAAAGGAATGAAATGCCTCTTAACAGTATACTTGAGGTCGAGCTTTTTGATGTTTGGGGTATTGACTTCATGGGGCCATTCCCTTCATCTTTCTCAAATCAATACATATTGGTTGCGGTGGACTACGTCTCTAAATGGGTTGAGGCCGTTGCCCTACCTACTAATGATGCACGGGTTGTGATGGACTTCTTAAAGAAATGCATTTTCACTCGTTATGGCACACCCCGAGCCATTATTAGTGATGGTGGTAAGCATTTTTGTAATCGTCAATTTGAGTCCTTGTTGGCTAAATATGGCGTTCGGCATCGCATTGCTACTCCTTATCACCCTCAAACCAGTGGGCAAGTGGAAGTCTCCAACCGGGAGTTGAAGCGGATTCTTGAGGTGACGGTGAGTTCATCAAGAAAAGATTGGTCAAAGAAACTCGATGATGCTTTGTGGGCCTACCGAACAGCTTTCAAAACTCCTATCGGCATGTCTCCCTACCGGCTAGTTTTTGGGAAAGCGTGCCATTTACCAGTTGAGTTGGAGCACCGAGCATATTGGGCTGTCAAGAAGTTGAACTTTGATCTAACGGCGGCTGGTGAGAAGAGACTCCTTCAATTGAATGAAATGGATGAGTTTCGGTTGGAAGCATATAAGAACGCGAAATTGTATAAAGAGCGGACCAAAAAGTGGCACGATATGCACATTCAAAGAAGAAATTTTGAGGTTGGGCAGCAAGTCTTGTTGTATAATTCTCGTCTTAAGATTTTTCCTGGCAAGTTGAGATCTAGATGGTCGGGTCCGTATACAATCACACAAGTCTTTCCATATGGGGCGGTAGAAATCAGTCATGAGAGTAAAGGCACGTTTAAGGTCAACGGGCAGCGTTTGAAGATCTATTGGAATGGGGGATTCTCGAAAGAAAAGTCCACCGTTCAACTTGCACACCCGGAATGATCAATCCAAAAAGTCGAGCTCTAGACTATAACTCGAGCGCTTAATGGGAGGCAACCCATTCTTCTATCCCTTTCTCCTTTTTAGACGTGTTTATTTACATGCATGTAGTTGGAATAGTTTTATTGCTTTAACTTTTGGTTTTGCATTAATTTTTGCACTTAGTTGAATTTTTCGTTTGCATGTGTTTAGGGATTCTACCTTGTTTATTTTTGGTTTTAGGATTGTCCAATTTGTGCACTTAGAATCTTTAGCATAGTTGGTGTTTATGTTCATTTATGAAGTGAGTTTTTGGCACAAGTTTGGTCTTTCCAATTCACCATTTTCAGTTTGGCTTGTGTTAGGATTTCACATGTTAAAGTATATCTAGAGTCACATTTACATTTCATTTGCATGCTCACATCATTTCCATTTTAGCACGTTTTAAATGTAGGATATGGTATCTTAGTTTATATGCATTTATATAAAAATAAAAATAAAAAAAAAAAAATAAAAAAAAAAATTCTGGTGAACCGGGCGATCGCCCGGGTTAAGCCTAGGCGATCGCCCAATAACGTTTCAATTGGGCAGAATCGCCTAGGACCTACCCACGCGATCGCCCTGGTTTAAACCAGGCGATCGCGCGGGCTTGTGCTGGGCAGCGTGCCCAGCACTTAAGTTCATTTGGCCACTTTTTTTTTTTTTCTTTCTTTTCGTTTGCATGAACACCGGCTCTCACGCACATACACTAGCCACCAATTCATCACTTAGCCCTCCATAATCTGCATCTCTCTCGGTCATTCCTCCCCTCATCTACATTCACGCACATCTCCCATCCACTCCATTATCAACGAATTAGGCCAAGCAAAGCAAGGGGTATGAACTTTCTTCATCTTCTCAAATTTTACTTTTTCGCTTAGAATGGCACCTTTTCTTTGCGGTTTTATCTTGGTAAATTGAGGAGAATGGGATTAGGAAGATGCTGGGGTGTTGAATTGTTGATTTAGATTGAAATTTCTGGGTTTGATTCATGTCCCCAAATCATTGCCACTCTTGAATAATTTTGGCGCACACCACTTGTTCGATGAAATGCCTAAGTGGCGACTCTTGCACAATTCGGGCTACTCTTTCATGGAGCTTCGTTCATACGCCCTTAAGTATGCGAATTGTGCCCACATTCATTAGAATCACACCCCGCTTAGGCCACACCACTTCAGTCCACAAAAGGGCAGTCATGGCATGCCTTGGCTGGGCACCTGCCACTCCAAGTCGACTGTTTCGTCCCCCTTCCGTCCTGCTCATTTGTCATCCGTTTTACCTCAATTTTGGATATGACCACGACCATTCCATGTAGAACCATATGCCCGGAGATGGCTCGGAAAATTTTGAATATTCCCTCAGCTTTTCCGGTGGTGAAAAGTAGTGTTCGGACTACGTTTAAAATCAGAAATTTTGCTATTTTTCATCTCTTTTGGTGTGGTTTCTACAGTCTTTCATATATATGGTGCTTACTGGTTTTTCCTTTTCTTCTTTTTCTTAGGTACTATGGCACCAAAACGAAAAGACCCACCAACAAAGAAGGGGAAGGAGAAGGTCGGTTCCTCATCTAGCCGACGCCGCCCGGTGGAAACTAACATTGACAACGGTGGTATCTTAAGATTTCAGGATCCCGAAGCAGAACACATCTACACAAAGTGGTTAGTACAGAAGCATATTTGGGCCGAACGGGAGGTGATTTTGACCGACTTCCCCTACTCTGAAATGGCGAACCTCATTCAGTCTTGTGGTTGGCACGGGGTCGCCGGCAAACCTCATTTGGCCTATCCGCTATTGGTCAAGGAATTTCTTGCCAACTTCAATCACGCTATTGAGGAACCGGAGGCAGAACATCGGTACACCACTTGGGTCCGGGGAAAGTGGATTAAATTCAGTCCCACTGTGATTGCAAATTTTTATGGACTGACTGCCGATGATACTGAGCCCGTCCCCGCTGATCTGGACATGACACAGGTGACTCAGTTTCTTTATGGACGAGCAGACGCGTGGCCTCTCGTGGGACCCAAATTCCTACACAATCAGTTGACAGAGAGTCTACGTATCCTCCATATTTTTGTGTGTCATAACATTGACCCTACTTCCCACCGCACAGACTTCAATGACACTCGGGCTCAACTCTTATATCATCTTGCACGTGGGCGAAAAATTGACTTGGGAACTCACATCTTCCGATTTATTGTTGATCTTGCCTCGCAGTATGCATCTGGCCGGTCCCCGATGTTCCCTTGCCTTATTAGTGCACTATGCCTGGCAGAAGGGGTACCGTTGCTTCCTCATGAAGAGCCCGAGATTCCTGAACCGCCTATCACCAAACGGACCTTGGGACGTCCGGTGGCCGGGCGAGCAGCGAACAATCCAGCCCCGATCCCAGTTGCTGAGACTGATCGCCTCTTGCGTTAGATTTTTACCCAGTTATCCGAGCAGGGTCGGGTTTTGAGCTCAATTCAGCACACTCAGCAGACCATGCAGCGCACAGTTGACCACATGAGGATTGAACTGGACTCCTTGACTGCGGCAAACACGGCACTCAGAGGGGAGCAACGGACTATAAACTACACGTACGACGATGTCCACCATCGCATGCTCCATTTTGCGCGGCGCTTGGATGATATTTATACCGTCGTCTCTCAGCCCGCGGCTCCGAGTGCTCCTCTCCATGGATCCACTCCTCTTGCACCTGCCGATCCACCGAGACCCTCTTCTCCACATTTACCTCCAGGGAGTACCTGATCTTTTTCCTCCTTTATATTGGTTCTAAATTGCTTACATTGGGGACAATGTAATATTTTCTTTTGGGGGTGGGTAAAGTATCAGGATACTTATTGACTGTTTTTGAATGTATATCACTCGGGTCTATATAACTGAAAAAAAAAATAAAAAAAAAAAAAAAAATTGTCTAGTTGTTGTTAAACTTCTTACTGCCAATGATGATATTTGTTTGAAAATCGAGTATATTTTTAGTGGAATATTAGACAACGCTTGAACTTGTGCTTTTATCTGAACTTTTATCCATGTTTGACCTGTTTAATGAAGCACAAAGCCACTATTGATTTACCATTTATTGGGACCATGATTTGAGTGTATGAGTTGATATTGTTGACTTAGCATCAGTATGAAAAATTCCTTTCCTAAGTCCTTAAAATTAGTAACCAAACTGTTTGAGAACAGTTTGGGGGTGTTAAAGTACTACTTGTGTTTTGAGAATTTTGATGGTTTTGGTCTTCTGAGTCTCATCCTTGGTTGAATAGGTTATAGTAAAGGAATCTAAACCGAGCACTACTTACTGCTGAAAAAAAAAAAAAAAAAAAAAAAAATTTGTACATCTTTGCTTCTCTTGTAGCCTGTGGGACTCGAGCAATTAAGCCTGTTAGGGTATTTCAAAACCTGGTGCCCTATGGTCATCTGACTTGGGAGTCATCGGCCCAAAGCTCGCTACAAGGGTCACATAGAAAGCTAATATGGGAGAAGTATTGCACAAGATGTAAGATCATTTGTATGAGTAAAATAAATAAAAAGTGCTAAAGGTGCTCGGTAAGGATTGCTAGATTAAAACCCAAGAGACTGGAGATGAGAATTCAGAAATCATTCACCACCCTAGTTCTGAGAATACAAGTTCTAATTTTACCACTTTATTTGAGAAAAGCATTGTGTTGATCAATAGGAACCAAATTTGCTAGAACACCTCGGGATTGGAGAGAAAAGCATAAAAAGTGTGATAATTTACGAGAGGTGTAAGGAAGAAGTGACTACAATGGGTTCGGGACTGTAAAAATATCAACAACACAATATTGGTCGTGGTCTAATACATGAGTAAGTTTAATTTTGGCTAATCACACACTCACTAAAGGTCGAGCACTGGATAAGTAAAAATTTTTGTGTTGTTTAATCTTTTTCTAAACGTATTACTTGATTTTTCAAACATGAGGCATATAGTAAGACATTTGGCATAAACTCAATCATTGTTATTTTGTTTAGCTTAGTTTAAGTTTATGGTTTATTTTTATTTTGTTTTGTTGTTCGAGGACGAACAAATGTTTAGTTTGGGGGTGTTTGATAAGTGCGTTTTATGCACTTATTCGGGTCCTTAAACTAAGTTTTTAATTCGTTATTTTAGTAATTTTTTACTTAATTCGGTGCATTATTCTCTACATTTCAGTTTTGGACCCGTTTGTGAGAAATTGGAGAAGAAGGATGAAAAGAGGTATAAATTGAAAGTTGAAGGACCAAATTGCACATCATTGAAAGTTGAAGGACCAAATTGCACATCATTGAAAGATGAAGGACCAAATTACAAATTATGAAAAGTTAAAGGATCAAATTGGATTAGAAGAAATGTTGGAGGACCAAAACAGCGCGATTGGAAAATATAAGCTGGGCGATCGCCCACATTATAGGTGGGCGAGCGCCCAGATTGGTTACTCAAAGGCAGAAAGCAGCACCAATGAACTGGGCGATCGCCCGGAAGTACACTGGGCGATCGCCCAGTGTAAAATTTTGTCTGCGAAGATTTTTTTCCTTTTTTGAATTCTAATCTAGTTAGGTAACTCTTGGCCCCCGATTTTTAGGTCATTCTGGCATCTTTTTGGGGCAAGATTAGAGTAGTATATATATGGGTGATTAACTCATATTAGGTTGTTGAGTTTTTGGGAGAAAAACACAGACAAAGGCATTAAACGGAGATCAAGACGGCTTCTTTGAAGAATTGAACGAAGATCAACAACAAGCAATTATTCTTTCAAGTCTTCTTCTTTTCCGGGTGATGAATTCCAAGTGTTCTTCCCCTTCTTATTTTCTTATTATTAGTATGCTAGGCTAGTTTAATTAGCGCGAGAATTACGATGAAACTTGTCGTTTAAATCCTTTTATCTTGAGACTTGGTTTTTGACACTTTACTTCAATATAGTTTTGAATAATTAATTTTGTTTTGCTTGCATCTACAATTATATACGTAGTAATTGTATGATTGTTGTGGTATGTTTTACTATCGAAAGGTCGAAAGCATGCTAGACGCTATTTTAATTATCTTAAAGTCCGATAGGGGATAGAAATATACCGCTATGCTTTAGGTGATCTTTAATTATCCATGGAAATTTAATGCTTTCATTTGTATTCGTATTCGTCATAGAAATATAGTCGAGTCATGCATATGAATAGGTTTAACTTTATTCGAGAGAAACTGTTGAATAATCTAGGGATATTGATCTTCATAACTGAATTAATTTGTCAAGACCAAGAATCGAGATAATAGGTATAACAACTACAAGTGGATTCGGAATTCTAGTGCTTTTCCCTTTTTTTAAAAAAGTTAAATTCATCTTTAGTTAATCTCAACCTTTCATTTATTTGAGAAATAGTCGTTTAATTGTTTTTATTTCATTCTTTCAATTAGTTAGAAAACACAAAATCTTTCAAAGCTCTTTAGATTCGGTTAAGGTTAGCGTGATTAAATTGAATTATCTAAATCCTCGTGGGATCGATACTTGGACTCAAAATCCATTTTACTACTTGAGCGATCCGTGCACTTGCGGAATTTTTAAAGACATAAAATCGCTATCATTTTCAAAACAAAGAAAAAGTAATGTCAAGGCAAGAAAAACATAGCCAAGTACATTTATTCACGTTTATACCCTCGCTGCGATGACATCATTTACTACACATTGTTCCTCTTTCATTATATTAAAAGATTAAAAAGAAAAAGGAAAAGTACGACAGAAAAACCAAGGAAATGAGGGGTGTAGATAAACCTCCGTCAACTTAATGCAAGAAGTACTTCTAGTACTATTTTGAACTTTTTTTTTTTTTTTGAATTCAAAAGACTTGAGATGCATATAGTCAGAGTTCATGTTGGTGTGTTGCACGCCAGCATCTGCCATATTTATAGGTCAAAAAATGAGAATAACACTTGTAACAATTTCAACAATGATTGTGACTCAAAGTTATGTGGGAGTAGGTCCCACACAAATAAGCCACTTAACTGGACAGTGAGAAAAGAAGAAGAAGAATCACTATAAAGGACGACCGTTAAGACGAATTCTAAATTAAAAGACTGACGTACCCTCTTGCTTTGGATATATTCTCTCATACAACATATGGATCCAATATACATCGATCTTCAAGTGGCCGCCTTTGTCAAGCAACAAGTTCCCGGGACAAAGTGAAAAAGAAAAAGGGTTGATGTGAAGGTTATTACAGCAAAAGTTCAAGGCCTTGAGAGGTGGGGGCTGGTCACTTGTGCCTTTGGTTTGACTTTATATTATCCAATATTATCCAATACTGACTCTCAAATATGCCATTGGTGTTTTGTTCTCTACTATTTTTAGTGAATTAAATACTTTACAACGAAAATGGAAATAATGGAACAAAACTTAGCAGGTACAATATCAGAATGAACATATTTGACACTCCAAAATGAAAACAAATGATTAAAATTGGTGTTTTGAGTCTTTTGATACAAGAAATAGTGCATAAAATCCCAAAACATGAAGTTAGGCATCAGTATAAAAGTCTGATGGTGCTACTGTCCCAAAGCTTCTGCGCACTGCCTTGCCTTGAAGTGAACCCAAGCCAAGTCTTGGAAATACATTTTACTGCATACTTTAAAACTACATCTAATCAGCAGTTCAACTTACATATCATTACTTTTTAGGTATATTACAACAATGGGAGTATGGGACCATTTTAGAAAGTGAACACATCAAACAAGCAATTGGAATGAAACATAAAGACCAACTCCTTCAAATGGTTGACTTGAATGTTGTCCAATGTCCTCAAACCGTCAAACTGATGTTCCGGTCAGGTGTATACATAAAGTTGAGTTAAATTTCAATTGAAGGAAAAAGAAAAAATTCAGTTTGAATTCTTTTCTGTTCATGTCGTCATAAGTATACTAGAAACATGTAGTTCAATACCTCAATGCCTACATTTAGTCAACTTAGAGAGAAAACAGGACATGATAGAATACAAAAAAAATAGCTTCTTGCAAATATTTAACAACGTCAAGACGAGCAAAAGCAATGTCAAAGAGAACAACGTAGGTTTCACATATAAAGTTTCTTACCATTTAACCCATTAACGCCATTCTTTGAAACTTGTAGGACACCGTTTGCATCCTGGATTTCAATGAACAAAACTCATAGAAAATATTTTGTGATTGTAAAGCAAAAATCTCCAGATAACGACAAGAATAAGCTAACCTGGGGTGCAAATTATTGTGAATTATGATATTTAGACAACTACATTAGAAATGCCAATCCTTCCATGGTCAGAATATAGAAAGGTGAGAGAAATGAACAAACAACATCACATACACAAATAGTAAAACATCATATTAACGACATTCCCAAAAAGATCTCAAATTATCTTCCATAGTAGGGCTCCATTCTTTGTAGTTATTAATAGCTGGTTTCCAACATGTGACCTAGTGAACAACATTTACATTATAAATCCTAATTTCCAGAAAGAACTAATGGATGTAAGAAAAACAACCAGCTCCATAGTTGTGAAAAACGGGAGCTAGAAATGTTGTTTCAAACCCTTGCTGAGACGGGGTATCCCAATTCTTCATGGTCGATTGTAAGGAATCCTGTGCTAATCAGCTTCACCAATCACTCAAGCAGGATTTAGAGGATCCTTCATGCTATCAAGTGAGTCATTCAGCATCCACAGGTTCTCTTACAGTCGAATATATAAACTGTGTGACCCTTCGGTCAGGTAACGCTCATTTAGGTGTTCTACCCAAACTTGAATTTTCTTGTTCCATAGAAATTATGCAAGCAAGCCTGTCATAAACCTGCAGTAGCATTTTAGATTCTTTTAACTTTAATATGATACGAATAATAAAATTTTCAGAGATCCCCAAGAAAATAAAGTTTCATATTATCACTTTCTAGGAAATCAAATTACACGTACAAAAATTCAACTTCAGAGATAGAATACCTCAGAAAGCTTATTGTTTTTCTCTTCTTTCTTTGTGAATGAAGGATCATACCTATGCAACAAAAGATATTTGGTTCAATGCTTCTTTGAATGGTTAAGTTGACTTAGCACAGCACCATTAACAGTATAACTGTACAACTTTATAAGGTGACATACCATTGCCGTGGAATCCCAGCTTCGTCTCGAGCTGAAAAGTTGAAGGGTCCTTTTAGTTCTACATTATACTCTTCTAACACGTCTGCCAAAGAAGAGACAAGTGAGTTTAAGAGGCTCTTAGAATTTCTGCTAGCAATAAATGCAGTCTGTACAAGTATAAAATTGACCTTTGAAAGTAGAGCAAGGGGCACGACCCATCTTCTGGCAGACTGAAACAAACCAATAAACACCAACAGCCACATGTGCAACTTCTTCATCAGCTATCTTTTGAACAATGTTTGAAGTCCTATGATCCCCAAAGCCAATCAGTTTTTTAACAAGCCGAGGTCCAGCATCTAGTCCTCTAGCTTCCTACAGTAACAAATAGCAAGGAGAAAGAGTTACTTTTGCCTTCCAAGGGCAGTGTACGTAAAATAAGCAAAACATCACACAAGCATTAGCAATCAATTTTTGCATTGCTATTTTATGAATTCTTAGTAGGGTACCTGAACTAATGGGATCACTGCCAGGCGTGCAGCGATATTATCTGATGATTTCTCACACTCCCTCCACAGAAAATTATGAGCTGGCATGTCACCGTAGCTATTCATGGAAGAAAAATAATTGACGAACTAGACTAACCAGAGTCCTATTAATCTAAAAGTAAAATCTAAATCTACCTGAATCCAAGTTCTGCCAATCTCTGTGAACACCAAGTGAAATGACGACTCTCATCATCAGCCACATGAGCAAAATCAGCAAAGAACCCTTCACCAAGAAGCTCACTGTGTGGAGAAAACCGAACAACAGTATCCCAAGCCAAATCAATAGCATTTAGCTCCACATGAGCAAGATTATGGAGCATATACGCATTGAGAGGCAAACCCAAGGTTTTCGGAGGTGGAATTTCTTTAGGGGAAACCTGAACCACAATAAAAAGTATTCCAACTAAAAGAATAATACTAACAAGCAAGTAAATATCCATTTATACAAAAATTGCCATTTCATTACCATGAATACTGCACAAATCATTCTCTTGATCAATAAAATTACACATGATACTCCTCCTCCATTTCCAATTCTCAACTGGTTTAATATTCAGCATATGCAGTAAGCGTGACACTTCAAATTGTGTAGGGCATTATTCTTATAGAGGCTTGTGGATTGGGAAATTGGATCATGTCATCAATTCAAATTCCTCTTGCCATTCACTACATGGATAGTCTACAGCTGGAGAAACCTCAATAATACTTCTACCACTTATCAGGTACTTTAGTAGAACGTGAATGTTGGGGTTCTCCTCTGGCCTCAATTTGTGATTTTTACACTTGTCTATTCAGAATTCTAATGCTTGTCCCAATCAAAAACTATAACACTGTCTTTCCTTCAAGTATAGTCCCTGACTGCACGATCCATATACCAATATGAATTTTGATAGTTAAATTAGGTTAGATGTATGATATTTATGATTATACTGAATTCGAGTCAAGCCCATCATGAATAGGTTGTAAAAATGTAAATATAATCCAAATTCACGTTGCATTTGGAAACCTTGAAATGAGGCACTAGGATATTGGAACTTAAAATAAAAATGATTCATTCATATTTGAACTGATATTTCATGAAATCCAATTCCAAGGTCCCATCTTCACGCCGCAAAATATGTGATAAATAGCATCATAATTGAAGTCAAAGCAACATAAAGAAAATCCAATAGTAACCAATATAAAAGACTAATATTTGATAAATAAATACAGTGTTGAAACTCATAAAAAAAGAAAAGAAAAGAAAAGAAAAGAAAAGAAAAAGAAATTACCATTTGGGGTTTGAGAGGGCGAGCAGGCTTAAAAGGTGCTTGAGAAACTCCAATAGGAAGGCCTTCTCGGCGCCATTTTGCGTAAGCCAAATGGGAAAGCTTGGACTTAGTGAGAGGGTCAGCAGTAGAGAGAACAACAGCACCCATTTCTGCTAATGAAGAGCATGAGGAAAGTAGAACCAATGGAGGATCCGTGCCCGTGCCCGTTTGTTTGAGGTCTTGAATTGGACCATTTGGCCCCCAAAACCGGTTGCGGTCAAGAGGTCCATGTCTCCAGTTGTCAAGGCCGGACCACTGGTGGTCGAGTGGTGGGCATTGGAATTGGACGGAAGAAGAAGAAGAAAAAGAAGAAAAGGGGTAGTTGAAGTTGTGATTGGCTTTTGCTTTTGAGGTGAATCTTACTAACGTGGACGCGGACGACGAGGAGACCATGGTTTTGAGGTTCAGCATTGTTTTGACAGCGGGACTCAAAACATGTTTTCTAGGAAACGTTTTCAGAAAGTGTTGCAAGTACCTTGTAACCATTACAATTCTATCTACTCAAATGTTTCAGTTATTGAACTATCGGTTAATTATACTAATGCTCCTCATTTTTTAGGTTTATAACGATTTTATTTTTATTCTTTTTTTTAGCAGATATCATCCTCATTCTTTTATTTATTCTCACAGAGGATCTACAAATCAATATTTTTCACTATTCTGACAATTCTATAACAATTTTACCTATTAACTTAAATAAATTAAAATAATAAGAAAAAAATACAATGAAAATATTACAATTGAGCCTTTAACCTTTACAAAAATACAAATAAATCCTGAACAATTTGCAAATTGCAAATTGCAAATTGTAGATCCCTAATAATCCCTGAAATCAAGAAAGATTATTAATGCAAATGAAGAGGGATGTCGAGAATCCCCATTATTACAATATTAATAATGGGGATTATTAGTATTGTAGATCCCTAATAATCCCTATTTGGTAATAATCCCCCTTGAAACTGAGGTGGTGAATGTACTGGTGGTGATAGGGAGGAAACTGGTGGAGGGGGCGAGTGGACAGGAGGTGGTGGTGGAGTTGATTTCACTAGGTCAGGAGCAGGTGCTGGTGAGGGATACAACTTAGAAGGTTTGGGTGTTGGAGCTGGTACTGGAGTTGGACTTGGTGAGTGGACATGAGGTGGCGAGGAGGAAACATCTGGAGGTAGTGGTGGGGAGGAAACTGGTGGAGGGGGTGAGACAACTAGTGGTGAAGGTGGTGGCATCTGAACATGTGGTGAGGGCAATGGGGTGGATTTATGTGGTTGTGGAGTTGAATTTACTGGCTCAGGAGCAGATGCTGGTGAGGGATATGACTTAGAAGGTTTGGGCGTTGGAGCTGGTACCGGAGTTGAACTTGTTGAGGGGGCAACTAGTGATGGAGATGGTGCTGACGTCCCTTTTCTGAATTGAGGTCCTGCTGCTGGAGGTGATGGTAGTGTTCCTCAGATAGATGATGTACCTCAGGTTGATAACAACCTGTTGGAGGAAGAAGAAAAATACTCTTGCACAGGATGAGAAGAGGATGGTTTTAGATGAAGGAGGTGGGGTGGGGTGGGGTGGGGTGGTGGGAAAAAATGATTTCTTTGAGTTGGGGAAGAACACTAATTTGAATAAAATAAAATTCTTTAGGATTTATTTGTATTTTTGTAAATGTTAAGGGCCTAATTGTAATATTTTCATTGTATTTTTTTTATTATTTTAATTTATTAAGTCAAGGGGTAAAATTGTCATAGAATTGTCAGAATAGTGAAAATAGTGATTTGGAGACCCTATGTGAGAATAAATGGAAGGATTGAGATGATATCTGCTTAAAAAAAGAATGGAGATGCAATCGTTACAAACCTGAAAGAATGGGGACAATTAGTGTAATTAACCCTTGAACTATTAATTCCGTCTTTATTCACTCACTCAACTTCAAAATATTTCTGAATATTCACTGAACTTTCAAAAATACCTCACCGTTATTCACTGAAGACGATTCTGTTACGACCAATTGACAGAAAATCCATATAGCAGATGGAATATACATGTGGCAGACGGAATCATTCACCAAGCATATGAAATCGTCCATGTCATCCAAAATCATGTGCCATGTCATCATTTAGAAAACATTTTCACTCAATTTATTTGGTGAAAAAGTTTTTTAAATAATGACATGGCGCGCAATTTTGGATGACATGGACGATTTCAGATGCTTGGTAGATGATTCGATCTGCCACATGTATATTCCATCTGCCACGTAGATTTTTCATCACTTGGTCGTAACAAAAGCAATATTCAGTGAGTAACGGTGAATTATTTTTGAAAGTTCAGTGAGTACTGAAAAATATTTTGAAATTGAATGAGTGAATAAAGACGAAAGTAATAATTCAGTGACCAATGAAATATTTAACTCAATTCTATCTCAACCCAAAAAAAAAATAATAATAATAATAATTTTGTTCTATTTTTTATTAAGTGCTTGTTTGATTTCACTTAAAATTTTAATAAAAAATTAAAGTCAAAGTTAACAGTTAATTTTAAACACTCATTTCGTAGACCTACAATTTTTTACAATTTTTTTAGCCACACTTTTCATAAATTTTTATCAACTTTTATAAAAAATCTGATATTAATCAAAATCAAACACAACTTAAAAAAAATACACATCAACACATAAAAATAAGGTGCATTTAGTGCATACAATGTATCAAGGTATGCATTGTCATCTAAATCATCTAAAGTGAATAGCATTTTGTAACTCTCAATTCATAGGTTGGAAATGGATGTTTGGAAGGTATAGAAATCTCTCGACATTGTTTGAGTTAACTCTGAGGTATGGAAATATTTTCTTTTATTTCTTTAGTTTTTCCAGTGTGGGTAAATTAAAAATACAAGTGAAAATTATGTTTGCCTTTTTTTCAATTCAAATTATTATAAAATACATATTCAAGTAAAATTGAGTTAATGCTAATGAGTAAAGATATAACTTGTACTTTTTACCAACGGAACCCACAAAAGTTGAAATTAAAAGTACAAATATTGTCACAAGTAATTCGGTACGGTTTGTCTATTTTTTTTTTTTTTTTGGACTGATCTCTTATCTATTTATAATGTTCATGCTGAGGTGGCATAACATGATTAGTAAAAATAATGAATGTGGGACCATAAACTATCAATCACGTGATACCACCTCAGCAAAAATATTATAAGTAGGTAGAAGATCCGCCCTTTTCATTTTTATTGTCAATCAACAAAAAAGTGAATTACATTTCAATTGTAAAAGTGCAAATCATATATTTGAATATGCAAACTTGAGCGAATAGAAATGAGCAGTGTAGATAACTTATCCGTTCTAATCCATTTTCAACTTATTTTTACTTTGTAAAGATATATGGTTAGTCTTATCGTTGGATTGCAAGAGTAGTTCTGCAAAAATCGAGATAATGCACATGGGAATGCTCACGAAGTTTGCTAGCAAGCACAAATAAATATTATGGGAAAAAGATGAATTGGTTACCTTCATAATTGGTTATATAATTGTTGTTTTCGCTCAAGTAAAACCGAGTTAGTACTACCTCAAATTTGTTCAAAAATTGACTCGAATTGGTTTAAGTTGACTTGAATCGGGTTGTCATTTTCGCACTTAATTTGTTCAGCCCGACTTGCATGGTTTTCAAGTTGATCAAATACTTTGACTTCACACATTAGCGATTATCGCAAAAAAGAAACCTGATGTATAGGATTATACAAAGGAGATGCACATCGAATCTTAAAAAGGAACTATTTTTCTTCATAGAGATCGAGATGACTACACAATGTTGGATCATGAAGGAAAAGATTTGTGCTGGCTCCTAGTCTAAAGAGAAGATTTGGTAGACCTAGGAAAAAGAGAATACGTTAATATATGAATATATGTTTGCTTCTTTAATTCAATATATTATAATTGCATTTAGAGAAGTTCATAAATTGCGACCCTTGTTTTGATGTAATACATGTTTTCGAAAGTTGTATTTTGATACATTTCATTTCGATACACCTTCATATGATCTAGAAAAAAAAATGCATATCATGTTCTTTGCAACCATCGCTCAACTTTTAAACTATTGTAGCATATATTGCAACTGGAACCATCGAAAACCTGCAAAGTTTGGCTATAGTCATGCAAATTGAGTGTGTACAAAAGTCACATAACAAAATGCAAAAAAATACAATTGCTGAATACAATTAATATGAATTGCCTAGATTACGTTCATCATTCAATTTCCAAATTAACATTGTTCGAAATAAGAGACAATAGTAGTTTGTGAATTCACAAAACTAAATACGCTAGACTTTTAGCAACAAACATATCTGAAAAAAGGCCACAATAATCTGCCCAGCTTAATTTTCCTTTTCTTTTAAGGATACTTTCACCATTTAATATAAAAGAATTTTAAAAAAAAATACTATTTTATTTTTTTAATTCTAAAAATACTAACTTTTTTTGTTATATTTGTTATATTTAAAATTTAAAATATTGAAAATTAATTGAAGAATTTTAATATAAAATTAAGTAAGTAATAAAATTATATCTTTCTTTTATTTATCAATCTTTTATAATTGGGCCATATGTTAGGCCCATATACTAAGGCGGCCCACATTTGTCTACCTTGAAAAGAAACATAAGTATTTAAGATCGCAATTGTGTAACCACGTAAATAAGTTAGATAGTGTATTTGGTGCATGTTTGGTGTGGATTATAAATTTAAAAATAGTTTATTACTGTTTCAAAAAGCTCGTCTAAGCTTCACCTAGCCACGCCTCACGTTTTGCTCTCGCCTATCCCTTATCTTGCTATCACCTAAGTTCGAAAAGTTTGAAGCTACCTCCACGCTTAACTACGCTTTATGCTTTTTAAAACATTGATTTATTTGAGTCACTAATTTTTACTTTTCAAACCAAATAAAATAGAGCGTAAAATAATAAAATTGTTCTTAATAATTTGAATTAGTATTTTATTGATTAAAGAAAATTATTTAGTTTGAAAAGTAAAAAAAAAAAAAAAAAAACTTAAATAAACTATTTTTTAGTTTATAATCCAAACCAAATATGCACTTAATCGGTATGTAAAATTAAGACTCAATAATCACCCCCAAAAAGGGACCTAATTAATCATGTATGGCCCATCCTGTTAAAGAATTGAAATTTCGCTAATTAATTATACATTTACTTTGTTAATCATAAATTACGTATCAAAAACTCACTCAACATTAGTTCTTTAGTTAACACATTTTTTGAGATTTGATAAAAAAGATGACATTTTTATTAATTTTTATTTTTTTGGAGTATATTTTGTTAGTTTTCAATTATTTTTTTTCTTGTTTTTTGTTTTGTTTTCATATAAAATGAATGACAATTTCGTTATAAAGAACCTGCCATACTTATTTTTTCGAACGTTGAGAATGTCTGATGCTATTTTTAAAGGTTAGAGATATATTTTCAATTCTTTTAAAAAAAAATTAGAGACCAAGTATACAATTTTCTCAAAGATATTAAAAATGAGCAAATTTTTTTCTTCTTCTTACCCCCACCCAAATGAATTAACAATATACTTCATATAATTGGATGTGTTCTTCTTTTACGTGTACTTAATATTAACAATATTATGGTATCTTTAATAAAAGCTCGACTATTCAATGGTCAAATGAACAAAGAATTGAGTACCACATTGTTAAAGAAACAAAGATTAGTGCTTGTTTGTCTATGCTTAAATTAAAATTTAAGTCGATCAAATTGATCAAATGTATTTTTTATCTACATATTTTATAAGACACACAACTTATTATCTATTCAATAAAATCTACAACTTATAAGTATTTAAAAAATAATTTTAGCACCACCAAACATGCACGGTGTGGCTTCTTCTTCTACCAATCTTCACGTACAGAAAATTGTATGTGCATGTTGCTGTCTAATTTCACAATTAATTATGATAATTCGTATCAAGTTTCATTTGAACGCTTCAATCTTTCTAAATTGCTATTATGACTCATTGACTCACGAAGATTTTATTTTTTGAGAGAAAAAAGGCATCGTTTGCTATATATTACAATGCCATTCGCATAATATTTAACATATAATTAGTTAAAGTTGTGACGAAGCAACTTTAAATATAAAAAATTGTATATATATATACTGATGACATGATTGGAGGGTTTTGCTTATAATAATTACGAAAGGATTTCTTAATTCACCTAAACTAAAACAATCTTCAGCTCCACACTACCACCCTTCACCTCACCATTCTTGCATTCCAAGTTATTTTAAATTCATATCTATTCAACCTTGAATTTAATTCATCTCATTACATTTTTTTCCCTCAACACATAATTCCATAACCACCTTCGAAAATTCATATTTATGACTCGGGATTGCTCATACATGAATAAATATTTTCGAGTTAAATATCACGTGTTGAATTGATTCAAAATTGGACACATAAAATATTTTTAACAGTTATTCGTGTATATAATTGTGTACCAACTTGTTTGGTTAATCATAATTTTTATTCACATATTTCGTAATATTCGCAACTTACTACTCATTTATTATTCACATATTTCATAAGACTCACAATTTATAAACACTTAAAAAATAATTTTAACACAGTCAAACATACAAGTAACTTGATAAAAAGTACCAATATTTTTTATACAATAAAAAGCATTTTCTTACAACAAGAAAAACAACAATTTTCTGTATACTTCTGATAAAGGTAAAGTTTCGAAGGTGAAGCTCTCTCACCTGTGTCAGAGGTAGGCGGATTGTAAATCGATGGATGTGCACGAGTGACGGAGACTTGAAGGAGAGAGCCAACAGGCCGACCCCCAGAACATACCCCCACAATATTTCAGTGAAAATCTGCTTCCACACCAGAATCGAATCTGCGTTGTCGAAAAATTACTCCTCACGTTACCTCAAACCTTACCAGTTTGCCTATGTCCCTGGAGGCAGAGGCACAATTCTCCATATACTTGGCCTTGATTGAGAATGTTTTTCAAATTAAATTATTTTCATACCAAAACACCATTGACTATTTTTATCACCAGCGACTTTGAGGGACAAAAGAACTTTAACTAACCGCATAGTTGGCACAGTAGGTCAGTGTGTCCCCACTTCCAGGCGTTTTATCGTAACGGTTTTATATTGGATTTTTTTTTTATTGGTTTCTTTTTATATCCCCGCCTAAAAATTGAAATGCTTCTAATCCAAGCAATTCAATCAATCTATCAATCTTATGTTTCTGACAGATAGACGGTTACGAGTGTTGTATATACACTTATCTACTGTAGACGAGATGCACCGGATAATTATTTCTCGGCCTTTATATTTCCCCGCCCATCATTCCAACTCACAAATCTTTCCCTCCCTATTGCTAGGGAAATTCATGGAAGTGTAAACTCCCCTAGCTTCAGGTGATTCATATAAATCATCCATTGAATTGAATTGAATTCTATTAATGTGTTTTACAGTAAAATTTCATAATTCATTGGCGTTTTCTGTTAATTTTAGTGAAATGGAGGATTATAATTCTTCGAATGACGCCCTCACCACCAGCTCCGCTGCGGCGGCCGCCGCCTTGTCACCTCAACACTTGACTAGCACCAATCCATTTCTATCTCCTACATCTCCGACTTACCTGAACCCCAATCCCTACCGATACTCCTCGCTTTTCCCGCAGAACTACTCATCTAATTCTCCCTCTGAAACCTCATCGTTTGACGGCGGTGATATCGCCGCCACCGAACGGAGCCTCCACGAGACTAGCCGCGTCCTCGAATATCAGCAGCTCTATAATCGCCATACCGTCTGCCTTGCTCGCCTCCACGAGTGTATCAATGAAGTTGATTCCCTCCGCTGCGAGAACAGCTCCCTCCGCCTGTCCAACGCTGATCTCACCCGCCGCCTCACCCTCCTCGTCAACCAAAATTGCCTTCTCTCTGATTTCAACCGCCTCAACATCGTCCCTTCCCCCACCGTCTCCCTTCCTACGTACGCCACTCACGTGACCTCTTCTCAATCTCTTAAAGAGGAGAATGACATGCGGAGGACTCCCGAACGAGTCACAGTTCCGAAGAGTATCTCGGTGCGTTCCAGTGGTTATCTGAAGACTCAACCGGGTCAGGATGTGACTCGCCAACAAGTCGCTGGTCAACCTGGTCTTGCATCGGTGAGTCAGCTCGATTTCCTATGTACCGGACTAGCTTTCCATTGCATGTACAGTGACGTCATAATCTAATTTCTCTTAAAACTAGTAATAGCATCACCGTTCTAATTTACACGGTGGACAATATTATAATGTTTACTTGCCCACTTATCTAGTGGACATTGGATGAGTATAAAATCTGGACAAGTGGGTATTATAACATTTTCAATACTAATATTTTCTCAATGCTCGATCTTTGGCCCGATGTTTACCATTATTTCGCTTCATTCTATTGATTGGTTGATCGGTTCGATTCTTTCAACGTTGCCTCAGTGACAGAGAGAAAAGTCTGTAAATTTGATTTTAAATGTGATGAGGAAATTGATCATGTCTAATTGTTTGGTACCTAACTTGTTATTTGCTTTTTCTGCTGGGGTTTGTTCATGTGTGGTGGGTAGCAGCAACGGGTGTACGTACCAGGGAGTAAAAGCGAAGAGGAAGCACTGGAATTTGAAGTGTACAACCAAGGGATGTTCAAAACAGAGCTGTGCAATAAGTGGCAGGAGACGGGCGCGTGTCCTTACGGGGACAATTGCCAGTTCGCGCATGGAATCAAGGAGCTGCGTCCAGTGATAAGGCACCCTCGCTACAAGACCGAGGTTTGCCGTATGGTTCTCGCAGGAGACATCTGTCCCTATGGCCACCGCTGCCACTTCCGCCACGCACTCACAGAGCAGGAGCGGCTCATGGCAGTGGCACCAGCACCAGCACCGCGTTAATTGATTCATCAGCACTTGAGAGTCTACGAATTCTGTGGACTTAATTTGGTAAATTTGGATGAATATAGCATAAATAATCGTTGTTGCTATAGCATGCATGATTTACGTATGATTACTGGATAATTACTTAGTCATAGCTTGTAAGTATGAAAAAATATGTGAAAATATATACTCATTGCACGAATAGTTCAAGATTATATGTTTAGCTAACTTTTGATACGTAATATAGATAGTTGATACAGTTTCGTATTAAATAGAAATTCAGTTGACATTTGAGAGTTGAGGCTCTGATATAGATTGACAAGGGGCAGCCAAATTGCTAGAATCACCCAACATCTGTGTAATGGGGAACTTTTGTAAGCAATATCTTCGTCAATTACCTTCTTTGTACTACATTTAACTATAAATTATAACCACTATGGCAGAATGATTATTTCAACGTTTATATACTCTCCACATGCTTTGTATGTTTGCACTTTGGGAGTGAAAATTATTAGGATATACCAGTTTTGAGTAAAAACAAACTCTGTAATTGGGTCATGGTTCGTTGGTGATTCCCATTTGCCTTTTTCCACCAATTATTATTCACAACCACCGTTAGTTGAATGTACCAGCCAACTGAATATTGAGTTGCACGTCTCAAGGTAAGCAGGGATGTGCAATGATTGTGCACAAGGGGACAACTTTCCTCTTTCCAAAAGACTAAAAAAGAGAAAAATGGGGGCCATTGTTTGATAGAGAAGTAAGGTGGAGTGGAAAGAAGTAGGACTTTCTTTAACATTGACTGTGATATTTTAAATCGTAATCATGGTTATCTAGTCGTAATTAAGCTTATTATTTGGTTCTCCTTGGTGCTGGTCCAGTCATTGTGCAGGGGAAAACAATGTCCAAAGCTTTTGGGAGATCGTCTAACCTTAACTTTAGAAAGGCGGCCTGTATATGGGCCTCCACTTTATTTTCTTTTTTGGTGCTTTCAAGTTTCAAGCCTGCAGATAGATTTTCAGGCTACTGTTTTGATGGCCCAAGTTTTCTTTCTTTCTTTTTTTGTTTTTGTTTTATCTTTTGTGAATTTTAAGTCCTCGATACATCTTTTAAATTTATTATCTTTATATATATATATATATATATATATTCAGGAGGTGTCCCGTCTAAAGTTCCCTTCAAAACTTTGTAACATATAATTTTTTTAAGGGTAATTTGCATTTTTGGTCTCCAACCTTTCAAATATGTAACAACTCTATCCATAGCCTTTTTTTAGCACCGGATATCCACAACCTTTGTATTTTGTTGCAAATCACGATCTTTTGACATATTTTGACGGTTTTGTCCTCCTATTTAAATAAACAAAAATACAAAAAAGCTAAAAACAACAAAACATAAAAAAATAATTGCAAATGAACTCTCATAACTTTTAAAAAATACATAATAATTCATCTTCTCCAAAATTCCACCCCACAAGCAAGACGTCTTCAGCTTCTCGCTATCGGCCATTTTCATCTATTTTTCTAACCCAAAAAGTAATACCTTAAATGCCAATTCCACCAACCCATTACCTAAGTCATTGTCGAGTCTCAACTGTTAATGACTCGGCTCTCTTCCATGGCCAACTTTACCATTTTCCGGTCTGCCACCGCCATCTACTGCAGCTCCATTTCTTTCTCGACCGTCTCCTCCTCTGCCTTTATCTTCTCTCTAAAAGCCTCAATCTTCTTCACCTGTTGGTCGGTCTCATACCTGCTTGAGTTGCACCAGGTGTTTTGAGTGTTTGTTAGTGGATCAATGAGCTCAAAAGTAATCGATTGCTTCCAACTAGTGATCCAAAGATAGACGTTCTTAAGTGGACTTAGCCAAACAGGTGCAAAAAATGGTAAAACATCTTCACTTAGTGCAAAAAATGGGTTTGGTGGTGATGCTATGAAAGAAAGTAAAGGCAAAATAAACACAATCGATTTGTGGGTTGTGATTAAGATTAAAGAATAAGAATAAGAAACAAGTGTGGGAATTTTTGCAGAGAGAAATTGGCATGTTGCTGGGTTGCAAGAGGGACAGTGCATAATACATACAACCACCGTTTTCACTTACATGTGAGCAATTAAAGCTAAACCTAGCTAAAGCTTGTTTCCAACTTAAAACAACAAAACAAGCAATCCCTTAATTGTTAAACTTGTGCTCCATTGTTGGTATGGGGTTTGGTGGGGTGGGGTTTTAGAGAAGACGAACTTATTTTGTATTTTTTAAAAGTTATGGGAGTTCATTTGCAATTATTTTTTTATGTTTTGTTGTTTTTATTTTTTTATTTTTTTGTATTTTTGTTTATTTAAATAGGAGGGCAAAATCATCAAAATATGTCAAAAGGACGTGATTTATAACAAAATACAAAGGTTGGGGATGCTCGGTGCTAAAAAAAAGGTTATGGATAGATTTGTTACATATTTGAAAGGTTGGAGACCAAAAGTGCAAATTACCCTTTTTTTAATTAATAAGAATGGGTTTATGTCAAACTACCTAACCTTATGATAGTTTCAACAAATAATAAAAATACACAAAGTATTGATTGGTTTTTACTCCTTAAATTTTATTTGTTTTATTGTACATTTGACTTTAATCAACTTAATTGTTTAATGATAATTCATAAGAAGAACATAGAATTGTAAGATTGATATTTTGGTCAAATTTTATTTTTGTCTACAAATTCTATAATATTTACAACTTTTATTAACTTTTTATTCACACATTCTATAGAATTCACTATTTATAATTTAGATAAATTTAACCAAACAATCACTTTGGTCACGTCAAACTGGGCTGAGCTGCAAATATTAGACTAGCATTTTTTTCAATAAAAATCAATAAAATCCTCTTCGTAGTTGTTGACATGTCTTCCGTGTAGAATCGTACTTCAACTTTCTTCACTTCTTTTAATTAAAAATACTTTAAATCTAAGTTAGCTCATGACTAACTAAACTTAAATTATAATTTAAATTTGTCAAATATACTATTTTATGAGCAAGTCAACAAATTTTGTTTAAATCAAAGGTCAAAGAATCACAATGAGACTCCCTTAAAATTTTAATAACGGTATCATTTATCCTCTTTTGATATTTACTTTCATTTTTCAGAATGGAGACTACAAGTATTTTAATCTCTCTTTTTTTTTTTTTTGAAATTCACTCTATTTTAGCAAAACTTCATAATTCAGTGTCTTTAGAAATTGAAAATAAAAAGGAAGTGGTTAGCTAATCATCAAGTTGTAGCCCTTTTCAAGTGAAGGTCCTCGTAAATATTATTCTGTAGTTTTCTAGAATTGTCTTGGTGAGGTTAATATGTCTGAAAGATGATTATATAAATCTTCACGATTTCATAGCCCCCCACTTACCATTTCAAGTCATTTCAAGTATATGGGATACTTTTGCATTGACATGACAAGGCTTAAAACGGGATAAGCCGATAAGATGCGTGCAAAAATTTTTTAATTTCATATGATGGTCCAACATGCTTTTCTCAAAAATAAAAACTAATACACAAGTTGTTTTATACTTAGTGCCTGTTTGATGTGGATTATAAATTGGTTTATTTGACTAAAATAGTTTATTTGACTAATAATGGTAAAAAATGTCATACTACAAGACAAAAATTTTGGTCAAATAAACCTTTTTGGCCAAATAAACTAATTTGTAATCCACACCAAACAGGCTCTTAAGCAAATTTTTTAGTTTTCTATAATTTTTCACGGTGTTGGAGTTCTCAATATTCAATAATTCTAGTATGTCATTCTATCTAACTACTTTTTATATTTACACAAATATATAAGAGGTATTATTGAATCATTGATAATTATGAAGAACTATACAAAAAAAAAAAATTAATTAAAAGAAAAATGGATATAAGACTACCCCTTGCCATGCTTTTAACCCTACTATTTCCTCTTATATTGTTCTTCACTGCTACGTTGACTAGTTAATCATGACTTATATTGAGATGAACTAGGACAGAATCGAAATAAGAAAAAAGACATGACAAGTAACTAACAAGATGAGTCAAAGATTTAACGCAAAAGAATCTTGATTCGAATCGAACAATAGTCGTAGACGAAAAATATTATTCGATAAGTTGGACATATAAATAAGAATGGAAGGATATTCCATGCATGGTCTAATCATTTGGACCCAATTGCAGCATATTTCTTGCAGTCTAAAAGCAGCTTTGACATTATATATCAAGAAACATGATTTCACTCAACCTTATGGCTATTGGCCCAGATGAAAAAATATAATGTCCAATGATTGTGTCTGTGTCATCCTCTTACAGACAGCCATATGTACAACTATTTTCTCGCTACTCACCTGTCCAACTAATGGTATGTTTGTCAATATTTATAAGTATTTATAAATTAGTTAAATACTATTTTTTATCTATATATTTTGTAGAATCTACAATTATTAATCACTTTTCATCCATACATTCCGTAACCGTAAGATCTAATACTTATAATCTACAAAAATTGTTACCAAATATACACTTAATTAAAGTAAGAAACAAAGTACTTATTCCGAGTTGTGAGTTAATCCTCAAAAACCTGATGCCTTTTCTTAAGAATCCTGTCAAACTAGCTTTTGGCTAGGTGTATCAAGTCATTTCTTTTCACTGTAAATTCTTCTATAAATTTATTATTAATTAAATGTATAAACGTCAAGGATGATGCATTTGATTAAAAGGCAAAAAGAGAAAAATAAAACAAATAGAAAAGTGGATATTATACACACTACTTACAAATATTAAAATAATTCTAAATTTAACAACTTAACTTATTTATTCCAAAAATACTACATAATTAATATTATATTAAATAATAAAATAATAAATTAAAATTAAATAACTATTTCCACGTGAATTCACTCAAATTTGTTTTTGAGTCCTTGATTATTTGTATAATAAGTCCTTCATCTTTATAAGATTTTCACTTTAGTCCCTATACTTCATCTTTCATTTCAATTTCGTCCTTTTTATTTGAAACCTAAGTCCTTCAACTTTTAAATTTGTACAAGTTAGTCCCCATATTTATACTTTTATATCAATTTAGTCATTTGTATCACTATTTGATACAGATGTTACAAATGATATTTTGTATCACTGAATATGTTACATATTATATTATGTTATTTTACACATCACATGTTACATGAATTGGTATTTTGTATCAATGATGTTACGTATGTTACAAATGATGAAATCAATAGTTTTATTTGTTAAATTTAACATTGTGTTACATATCTATATCATACTATAACGAACTTATTGAAGTTTAGAGTTGATTTTGCAGTTGTAACAGTTGTAACAATTTCTGTTTAGTATCGCAATCTGTTACAAATGTTACAAATCATATTGTGTATCACTGTTTGATGCAAATGTTACAATTAATATTTTGTATCACTGAATATGTTACAGATTATATTATGTTATTTTACACGATACATGTTACATGAATTAATATTTTGTATCACTAATATTTTATATTTCAATTTGTAACACAAATTGTTACAAAATATCATTTGTAATATATGTATCAAATAGTGATACTATAAAGGACTAAATTGATATAAAAGTATAAATATGGGGACTAACTTGTACAAATTAAAAAGTTGAAGGACTTGAGTTGCAAATAAAAAATGATGAAATTGAAATGAAAGAGTAAGTATAGGGACTAAAGTGAAAATTTTATAAAGATGAAAGACTTATTGTGCAAATAATCAAGGACTTAAATGAAAATTTAAATAAATTCACGTGGAAATATATATATTTTGTGGTATAGATTTTATTTTAATTTATTATTTTATTAATTAATATAATTTTAAGAATGTAATATTTTTAGAATAAATTTGTTAAGTTGATAAAATTAGAATTATTTTAAAAAAGTGGTTTATTTATGAAAAAATCTCAATAGAAAACACAAACCCAACCCACCTCACTCCTAGCCACTGCCAACCATCCCGACCCAATCAGTCAGTTTGTGTGTGAGTGCGAGAGAGATCAATATCGTAACACTAGGACTCAAAAAGTAAATGTCATAAAAGATTCGAAATACGTGGTAAGGCACGTGTTAGGGGTGGGTGTGACTGGTATTGAGATTTGAGATTTCATCTTAAATTATTAATATTGTTAAAAAGAGTAACTCAAACACTTGTATATTGGTTAACGTTTTCATTTTTAATTAATGTTGGATTTTACCTTAATAACCGGTATGGTGGGGTTGGATTTCAAATTTGTATGTTTACTTTTCTTTTCCTTTTTTCAAAATAAAAATACAATAATCTTTCTAAAAAGGAAATTGACTCAATAACAGTCGCATGAATGGTTTTCCATTTATTGATGATCTAATTGCTACAAAATTAAAAGATTTAATAAGATATTTACAATTAAGTGCTTGTTTGATCTATATTAAAGTCTACTAAAAAACTATGGTCAAAAGTCGATAATTAATTTTAATGACAAATTTCATCGAGCCCACAAGTTTTGTTTACTTTTCGACTATACATTTCATAATTTTTTTTAATCAAAATTTACTAAAATATTTTCTCAAACAAGTTCTAAAATAGAAAAATATTCGAAAGAAAAGAAGAAAAAGCAAAGAAGAGAGAACCATTTCCAAATAAAGAGAAAAATCAGCACTATTGAGTATTGACTGCATTCCATAAAGGGAAATGCCCAAGAATTTAGTGCAGAGTGTCTCCATGTTGCAACTTGCTATTGATTCCATTATTATCAAATATAAGCAGCTGAAATTTGACTGTCATGAAACTTATAGCCATTATTAGCCAATCCATCTTGTAAAGATTCTAAAAGAATAAATGTAAAGACATGGGGAGATGACAGGTGGAAGATATCAGTCCACACCGCCCCACTCTATTTGTTTGGGGATCATAAAGCAATATAACGAAAATGATAAGGAAATATTCTGCTATCTACATATCTTCTACATGCTTCCCCCCACTTGCAATTTATAATTTGCATCTTTGAACAACTCAGATTTAGCATGTTTTAATTTTGGATTTAAACCAATTTTCAAAATTAATCCCAACTTAATGGGAGCTTTTCCACTGTAATATCTTTTTTCATTTTCACATGTGATCCCCCTAATTTTTTTAGTATAAAATAATTTTTTATATAGAAATTTTATTTCACTTATATATTAGTTCGGTCTAATTTTTTTAGCTCATGTCTAATCTTCCCTGAAAACAAATTTGTTGTCTTTGTATTTTATTAGTTGGAGGTTTGACCTAGCCATTCCTAAATTGTTATTTATTTATTTTGTTTGTTATTAATAAATCATGTGACCAAGGGTGATTTATTTTATAAAAAGAAGTTTACTTATAAGTAGATAAGTATTTTTTTTAAAAAAATAATTCTTTTTTATTAGTCAAAGCTAGAAATAATTAATTAAGGATTTGTTTGGTGTAGTTTATAAACTAAAAAAATAGTCAAATAAACTATTTTTAATTAAAAAATAGTTTATAAAGTACACCAAACAAGCTCTAAATCGAAATAAACGTAGCTTACTCAAAATAAGCAACTTTTGTACTTTACTAGAAGAACAACCTACCTTACTCTGGTTTCTTTCCTTCATTTTTTTCAAGAATATGTGTGATCCATAAAGCTGATGATTGTATCCTGTTTCTCATTTCTTGTGCTTTGTAATCGATCTTTCCAGTGAAGTTGTATTGGAGATGTTCTAAGAAAATATGTATTTGGGACATCAGATTTGAACTTGGAATATGTTAGAGCATCTCCAATACAACCGTAGATTGTACTAAAAAATGTGTCACGTTACCCCAAATTGCTTACATGGCAAAAAAAAAAGTTGAGGATGTCTAGCACACCCTCAATTTATTTAATGTCTATCGAAATGTGTGATAAACTTTTTTATTTAATTTTTCATAAGTTATCTCCATCTAAATGTATGTTAGTAATTCTTTATTTAATTTTTTAAATTTATCTACCAATATCTATTGTAAATGTGGACCACAATTTTTTCAATTCATAACTCCATTGAACATGCTATTATCTCCTTCTCTTACAATGTCATTAAATGTGCTTAATTATCAGCTTCCAGCATCAGCAGCATAAAGAAAATGATTCGTGCTGCACCAAAATTCTTGTATAAGATTCTTATTCTAAATTCTACCTCTTCAACGTTCAAACTACATGCATACGTAGGCAAACACATATTTTAGATTGGTTAAGCATTGATTAATCATCGAATTAATTAGTTTTTAGATTGGTTAAGCACTGATTAATCAAGGTTTTACTAATGATAAAAGGATTCTATGTTTAAACAGACAACAACACACAGTTTTGCCCTATAAATAGAGAAGACGTTGAAGAAACCCTCAAATCACACAAACTCTGTTCTCATTAGTGCCTTCCCATGTCTCCCTATTCCTCACTCTCCTACGCTACAGTCACCCTCACCCCACAAATCCCCAACTTTCTTGAAATTAAGATGACAGGATGAAGTGGTATTGGTGATGAGTTGACAGAAGATAGAGAGCACAGATGATGAGAATACAATAAGTTTGTATGTATCTCACTCTTTGTGCTCTCTATTCTTCTGTCATCACCTTCTTCCCTCATCCTGTTGTTCTAATTTACTTGTGATTTTTATACTAAACTATTCACTGTCAAAAGTCAAAACCATTATCTTGGCCACATAAACCGATTTAAGTCTTCAACATGCCCCCTCACGTGTACAATGATTGGTGGTGAGAATTGAATGTAAATTTTTGCTCGTTATAATACCATGTTCAAGCACCTTGTCTAAAAGCTTGATGAGATCGAACATGGTATCGAGCTCATATCTGTATTTAAGGAGTGGAAGAAAGTGAGAGTATTGCTGACAGAAGATAGAGAGCACAGATGATGAAGTGCATGAATTAGGCCTGCATCTCTCTCCTTTGTGCTCTTTATTCTTCTGTCATCACTCTCAACCCTCTCTTTCATCAATGCATTTTGCATTGTTTTGTTAAAATTCATGCTAATCCTCATCACTGATCATGCCAAATAGAATATTACATAAGTGTGTTGTTTTGATCATAATATTTTTTTTCTCAAATCTAGTTAGAACTTGATTGGTGGTGAGATTTGATTGTAGATCTTTGCTCACTATAATATCATGTTGAAGCACCTTGTCTAAAAGCTCAATGAGATCGAATACATAACATAGAGCTCATATCTGTATTTAAGGAGTGTGGAAGGCAGGGAGAGAGAGTGTTGTTGACAGAAGATAGAGAGCACAGATTATAGAGAGCACAGATTGTTGACATGATATGAAGTGTATGAATTAGGCCTGCCTGCATCTCTCTCCTTTGTGCTCTTTAGTCTTCTCTCATCACCCTCAACCCTCTCTTTCATCAATGCATTTTGCATTGTTTTGTTCAAATTCATGCTAATATTCTTCATCACTGATCATGCCAAATAGAATATTACATTAGTGTGTTGTTTTGATCATATTATTTTTTTCTCAAATCTAGTTAGAACTTGATTAGTGGTGAGATTTGAATGTAGATCTTTGCTCGCTATGATGTCATGTCGAAGCACCTTGTCTAAAAGCTCGATGAGATCGAATATAGTATCGAGCTCATATCTGTATTTAAGGAGTGGAAGAAAGTGAGAGTATTGTTGACAGAAGATAGAGAGCACAGATGATGAAGTGCATGAATTAGGCCTGCATCTCTCTCCTTTGTGCTCTTTATTCTTCTGTCATCACCCTCAACCCTCACTTCCATCAATGCATTTTGCATTGTTTTTTTTTTTTTTTTCAAATTCATGCTAATCCTCATGCCAAATAGATACTCCATCCGTCCATGCCTACTTTTATTTTCACACAGATTATGAAATTTCAATTAATGTAATTAAAATTGTAAATTTTTCACACACTTTTCCTAATATACCCCTATTTAATATCAATTACTCATTAATCTAATCAATCTAGATGCTCATTAAATTAATATTGGAATGCTAATGAAATTGAAATGCATCTGTTCAACAATAATGAAATTAATTGAGATTGTCATTGGAACTACGTGGCCATTAATCCATTGATTATTCCCTTAATTGCATGAATAAATTTATGTAAGTTCCACTACATTTGAAAGATGTTAAGTTTATTTGGATTGGTAAGAATATACATTAAATAAAGATTATATTAAAAAAAGAAAAAATTAAACAAACCCTCAATTAAAAGTAAGTGGCATATAATTTGGGACAGATAAATAAGGAAAACGAGTCTATCTTTGTGTGACGGAAAGAGTATATTACATTAATGTATTGTTTCGTTGATAATCTTTTTTCTCAAATCTAGTTAGAACTTGATTTTTATATATATCTTTATCTTCTTCTACAAGTAGAGAATTTGGTGATTCGAGAAAACCTGGACCATCGTGATTAAGGTATGATGGCAATGAAACATATAAAACCCTTTACAATTATACATCTTTGCTATATGTTATAGATGTCAACTGATTTATTCGTGCATTCATTACTGCGTGCGATTGTGTTGACCTTTTCAATTGGATATTGAATATTGATATTAAGTCAAAACAAAATTAATATTTAAATGTTTTATATCTTCTCAATTTGCTCCCTGTTAATCTTCATTTACAGTTCTTTCCACTGAAGAGGTTGTGGCTGCAACATTTTTTTTCATGATTTATTGATACTCTGATGATTCGACTCATCTTCACAAGTTAAGAAATCTAGATTAATTCTGTAAAAAAAAAAAAAAAAAAACGTAATCTTGATTAACTTCTAAATTATTTTCATAATCGTATGTAGATTAACCCATAATACGCGAACGAGTTAATCTTGTATTTACAATGTCAATTATTGTTTATCACTTTCGAATAATCTCATTTGCACATGGTAACCCTAAAACTAACTCGGATACCTTGAATATTCATTTTCTTGTTGTTTTAATAAAAATAAGTAACATTATTTATTGCCTTTCATGCATTCACTTTGTTAACGCTCTATTTGCTCTTTATTCTATCTTTGTTCAAGCAAGAAACCTGTTGGTCCCTTTAAATTCCAACCATCACCAAGAGAATATCAAAAAAAGTATATAAATGCAGTAAAGAACAAGAGAGATTTATTTTGCCCACAAAAGGGCCCGAATGTTTAGCTAGAAAGCTTATATCACCCGTTCATCATCTACCAAAGAATAACACTCTCAGCACTAGACACAAGCCTAAAAAACAGAGACAAAGAATCAGTGTTTTATAGAGTTTACAGAAACTTCTCTCAAAAGCCTCTCTCTATTTTTGATATACACCAAGAAATCAAGATAGCAACCACTCTAATTATTGTTCACTCATAATGAAAAAACCTACTCTCCTCTTTTACAATTTTCACTCACTAATCTGTAAAACCTTAATCTGTACAAGGGTTTACAGATGAAAACCCAAAAGAAAAGGAGAAGACGAAAATTCAAAGAGAGAGATCACAGATTCCAAGACTAACTCATTACCCCAAATGGGACCATTCAGACCCTTTTTTGATCTCGGAAGCTACCAGAAAAAGTATTCTGATCGTTCATCATTCATGTGTCAATATTTGATTAAAGTTTTACTTTAATTAGAGAAGTGTTGACCGACAAACACACTTTTCCAAACAAGTGGTAATGAAAAAAATATCTAGACTTCAAATATTGGATCAGAATCAAATGGGATTGAGCAAAATGGGCAGCAAAGTCCAACAAAACCCCTAGGGTTTCATGGGATCTTGAAGTTTATATATGTTTCCTATTGTAATAATCTCTTTGTGAGTCCAAGAGTTGTATTCAGTTTGCAATGTATTATTAGTAACGAAATCTAAGGGGAACTCCTGTACATTGTGAAGCGATGTGAGAGTTCTTGCCTGCCAGTCTACAACTTGAGGATTAGCGTGAGGACGTTGGTTCATTTTGATCTGAATCTCGATAAATTTTTTGCCTTACTTTATTTGATTTGATTGATTTTTTTTTTTGTTTTGTTTTCGTGAATGATTGTACTTGTAAAGTATTGTTCGAAGATATTCATACAACAATAAATCTAAATAAATATGCAAATGGTGACAAGAGCTTGATAGTGTAAAAGCATTCAAATTAAATCTTTAATTATGATGATTAAGCCACTTTGAAAGTTTATAATATATATAGTAATTTCTATTATCTCTAATATATATGTAAAGCCTACAAAGACTATTAAGTGCCTGTTTGATTTTATTACAAATTTTGATAAAAATTGATAAAATATGTGGTTAAAATTAATTATTGATTTGGATTTTATTTTTTAAACAAAATCAAACAAAACTTAAAATAATTAACGATCCAATTAATGTGATTTGAAACGTTTGGTTAATTGTTGCCTATTTTGACATGGTAAGGAGAGTCTTCATTCATATTAATCATCTCATTTAAGTTATATTTATTACACTATTTTTTAAAATTAAATATCAACTATCACGAAAAACCTCTCTCTAGTGCAGAAAATGCGACAATAGTTTACTCTACTAGACTATTTTTTGTCTGTTCTCGATCAATTCAATAATAAAAGACAAATTAAAGAAAGTTTTGCAACTGAAGATTTAAATACATTGAAAATAACTTGTTTATTGATTGATGAAAAACATAAAATTACAATATCTAGTGCAGGAGATAATGTGCTTGTTTGGTTCAAATTACAAATAGTTATAAAACTGTGATAAAAAATCAATAATTAATTTTATCTATACATTTTAAAAAAATTATAATTTTTATTAATTTTTTAATAATATATTTCATCGTTTTTTTTTTCAAAATTAAATAAAAATTACTCTCGACCAAGCTCATAAAGTGAAAAAGTGAATAATTTCATACAAATTGGCAATTGGTAGATGAACACGTGTTTGAACAACTATAGTTTTGAAAATAGGAGAAACTGGTCAATGTCCATGACGTGTTGTTGGTCTAGAAAAATATCATCATCTTGTCACATATTTATTGGATTCTTGCCTACATTTATCTGATAAAGAAAACTATGGCGTACCGAAGACGTACACATTCACCTCCACCCCCACCACCACCGGATCCTTTTGCACCACCTCCACCGCCGCCACCGTCACCGGCACCAGGCATGTATGCACCCCCACCACCATCGCCTCCACCACCTAATTATTATGCGATGCCACCACCTGGTCCACCTGGTCCAATTCCAGTTCCTTTACGACCTGGACCACCGCCTTATGCAATACTTCCTGGAACATTAACTCTCCCGCCGCTGGTGTACACAGATCGTCCTGGACCACCTGGTCCACCACCACCGTATTATGATCCATATCAACCGCCTCCTCCGCGGAACCGCCCTCCCCCTCCACCGCCTTACTAGTGAGTAGTAACATGATATTGTATGGCGTCTTGTAATAAGGTTTTCCCTTTTTCCCTATCTTGCGTAGGGTTTATTTACTATGTATCCATGGCTTGTACAAATTAATTCCTATTACAGTGCCTATATGCAGTGTGTCTGAGACTCGATAAGGTGTTTCTTGATCATGATAATCATATATAATTTAGCTGTGACTGTGAGTAACAATAAGAGATTTTACTTAATATTCCCTGCAAAACCCATAAATTTATGTGCTAAAAATGAAATCTCTGTTTTGGGAATAATTACCCATTTTCCTGTTTGAATCAATCATATTATTTTCAAATATCTCCTTCATCACATCAATGCATTACAAATCAACATGTCTTCTTCCAATTCTTCATTCTCTGGAACCAATTCGACCTGGGATGGAACAGTTTCCTCAAATATCCTTGGGAAATTGGCGCAAATGGTCCCTAACGTATCATGTTAGTGCGCAAATGGTCCCTAACCTTTCATTTTTGGCGCAATGGTCCCTAACCTATCCATTTAGGTGCGGAAATGGTCCTTTTGGACGGATTCCGTTAAAAGTCTGTTAAGAAACCTTTCATTTTGGTGCGCAAATTGTCCCTATCAATGTTTTTGTCTTTATTAGTGGGGGTAAAATTGTCAAGTTATATCTTTCTTTCAATTGACGCAAATGGTCCCTAACCTTTACCTTTTTCTGGCGCAAATGGTCCCTAGCATATAATTATATTTTGGTGCACAATTAATTCTTATTTGATGAAAAAGACAAAAATATATTTACTTTTAATTAAAAAAATTTGCAATTGGATTTCTAACCTTTAAAAAAAGTAAAAATGAGTCCGATACTTTAATTTTTTTATTAAAAAAAATTAAAAGAAAAACTAACAAATTGACAATATACTAAATTATTTTGTATATTTTATAAACTATTATAAAATAACTAAAATTGAAATCATAATTATTAACGAGTGTGCTAATTAAAATCATTTTATTGTTATTAAGTAATTATATTATTTAAAATCAAACTTTAATTTTATCATCACAAAATAAAAAGAAAAATAAATTTGTCACAAATAAAATTTTTAATTATGCTCAACCCAACTCGATTTTATACGATCTCATATTTACTGGGTCAATTCAACCCACTTTTGAGCCACAAAGAAACTGGACCAGTCTTATTTTAAAATTTAATTTATTTTTGAATTAAAAAAAAAAAAGTTTCACCCCACCCCACCACCCCCACCCCCACCCCCACAAAACCAGACCGGAAGGGAGGGGGTTTCTCCCCTCCCCGATCGCCGACAGGGGAGAAACCCCCTCCCTTCCGGTCGCGAACGCAACGATTAGGGGGGAGAAATCCCCCCTAATCGCCGGTTTCGCGGCCAAACCAGGGGGGATTTCTCCCCCCTGGTTTCGCGACCAAACCAGGGGGGATTTCTCCCCCCTGGTTTCGCGACCGGAAGAGGGGATTTCTCCCCTCCCCGGTCGCCGTCGACGGCGACCGGGGAGGGGAGAAATCCCCTCCCTCCGGTCTGGTTTTGTGGGGGTGGGGTGGGGTGGGGTGGGGGTGGAGTGGGGTGAAACCTTTTATTTTTTTTTTTAAATTCAAAAATAAATTAAATTTTAAAATAAGAATGGTCCAGTTTCTTTGTGGCTCAAAAGTGGGTTGGATTGACCCAGTAAATATGAGATCGTATAAAATCGAGTTGGGTTGAGCATAATTAAAAAATTTATTTGTGACAAATTTATTTTTCTTTTTATTTTGTGATGATAAAATTAAAGTTTGATTTTAAATAATATAATTACTTAATAACAATAAAATAATTTTAATTAGCACACTCGTTAATAATTATGATTTCAATTTTAGTTATTTTATAATAGTTTATAAAATATACAAAATAATTTAGTATATTGTCAATTTGTTAGTTTTTCTTTTAATTTTTTTTAATAAAAAAATTAAAGTATCGGACTCATTTTTACTTTTTTTAAAGGTTAGGAATCCAATTGCAAATTTTTTTAATTAAAAGTAAATATATTTTTGTCTTTTTCATCAAATAAGAATTAATTGTGCACCAAAATATAATTATATGCTAGGGACCATTTGCGCCAGAAAAAGGTAAAGGTTAGGGACCATTTGCGTCAATTGAAAGAAAGATATAACTTGACAATTTTACCCCCACTAATAAAGACAAAAACATTGATAGGGACCATTTGCGCACTAAAATGAAAGGTTTCTTAACAGACTTTTAACGGAATCCGTCCAAAAGGACCATTTCCGCACCTAAATGGATAGGTTAGGGACCATTGCGCCAAAAATAAAAGGTTAGGGACCATTTGCACACTAACATGATACGTTAGGGACCATTTGCGCCAATTTCCCAATATCCTTTGTTTTGCTTCCATTGCCTGTCGTATGCAAGAATTAATGAACAAGTCACTGGCTAGATTGATACTAACAAGGTTAGAAATATTCGATATGATTGAATATTATTCTTTGGGTAAATAGCACAAAACGTCCCTACTTATTGAGAGTATTGTGGAAAACGTCCCTACCTTCAAAATTTTGGCATTTTCACCCTTACCTACTAGATTTCTTGCGCAAAACATCCTTACCTTCAAAATTTTGGCATTTTCACCATTACCTACTGGATTTTTTGCGCAAGTCCAACCACTTTTTTCACATATATATTACTTCTTTTAAAATTAGAGGGCTTTCCATACAATTTCCAAAATTGCATAGCAGGCCCCCGTCCCCAAATCTGAAAAGATGTCGACTGCACAAAGTTTTAAGGATGGTATAAGATGTGCTATCTTCCAAAGGTCTTAAATAATGGATTTGTCAAATTGTCACCAGTAAAAATTCTGAGTTGAAATTTCATGTCTCTAACATGCTCTATTTGACCAACTGCAGCATATTCTGTACAGACAAAAAGAACAATTTAGTGATGGTGTTGGATATAGTTGGATAGATGGGCTTAAAGCCCATGCCGAACAGCATGTATGTATTATTGTTATTCTCTGTTGTTTGAACTATATTCTTTACTAGCTGCGGCTAATTTAAAGTATATCTTCCTGCAAATAATTCTGGCTGAATCTATTTGTTGATCTTAGCTTATTCTCATTCTATTAAGCCTAAATTGCCATGATTGTTAATTTCATGCAAATTCTACTAATAGGTAACAGACAAGATAATGCTTAATGCCGAACATATCTTCCTGGAAAATGGAAAATGGGTGACAGATGGGGGAAAGGGGAGTGTTGCGTGAAGAAGGGCACCAGCTTTTCTGATATGGGGACGGGGGCCTTCTATGCAATTTTGGAAATTGCATGGGAAGCCTTCCAATTTTAAAAGAAGTAATATATATGTGAAAAAAGTGGTTGGACTAATTTACCCCTAAGTTAATGGCTGATTTTTGGACTGAATGACGTTTTGCGTAGAAAATCTAGTAGGTAAGGGTGAAAATGTCAAAATTTTGAAGGTAATGACGTTTTGCGCAGAAAATCCAGTAGGTAATGGTGAAAATGCCAAAATTTTGAAGGTAGGGACGTTTTCCACAATACCCTCAATAGGTAGGGACGTTTTGTGCTATTTACCCTTATTCTTTTAAGATTTAATTGCATAAGATGTTCTTGTCAAGTGTTGAAATAATATTCATTAAATCGACTGAGAATAAGTCTTATTTTGTCGGCCTTAATGTGTACCTGTTTCTCCCAATCAATGAGACTTGTTATAATACAAAACGAAAAAGATTGTAGTGTTGCCCCTGCTACCAATCCAATCCAAAGGCCCTTCCCTCTCAAGTGGGAAACAAATCCCACCAGCAAAGCCACTGGTATTCCAACCAGATAATATGCCCCAAGATTCACATAGGCTCCTATTTTCTGCCACCCACTACCTCTAGCTGCACCTGAACCAAAAAAAAGAAAAAAAAATTAAAATTCGAACATGTGATGGTACAATAATAAATTGCTAATATTTCCAACAGTTGTTTTAAGATGTATATAGATCACCAGAGAATATAGCTTGTAAACTGTCCATGATGATGGAGAGGGAAAGTAAAGGAGTCATTTCTTTTACATAAATAACGACTTCCTTTTCATCACTAAATGCATAGCCCAATATACGACGATAAATGAAGATAGCAGTGCTTGCCATGACGAACTCCACAGTTGACAGAATCAGCACGGCATACAGAGCAACTTGGGCTGCCTGAGGCTTCCCAGCTCCTAGTTCATTCGAAATCCGAGTGCTACAAGGTGATTATGATTTTCATTTCAGAATGTGGATGCTGTATATAAGTAAAACATGTTGGCATATAGTTTGAGTGAAGACCTTGCAGCAGCACCAAAAGAATATGGTATGTTGTAGTGCAATGATGTAGTTGTCATGCTGATTGCAAAGTGAAACAGGGTTAAAACTGAGTTTTCAAATGATCAAATAGAAAAGTATAAGAAGTAAGCGTACCATATAGATAGAACGGACATTTCAAGTTTTGGATTAAGCAATAGCCCTGAAAGCAATATGATTATCTCAAATGACCACCACTCCAGACTGCATTTAAAAATCTTAGAGAATTAAAAAGAAAGGAAATAAATGTGTACAATTAGAAAAAAAGCTCGATAACTTGGTAATCAGTCTTCTAAACGAGAGTGGAATTACCAAACCATCATAGCAGATGGAATGGCAAATCGGATGAACTGCCCCGTGGTTTGAAAAACTTGTTTTGAGAATGGAGCACGGGTCTTTTTACAGGCTGAAGAATACTTCACATAAAGCCCGAGCAAGATCACATTTAACCAGTATGATAAACCAATGGAAAGTGCAGCTCCACGATTTCCTAGCTTAAATTTGAACACTAGAGCCCAACATATAGGCAGATTGAAAAATAGAGACGCAACTGAGCTCAAAAGCATTGGTTGGATCAAACTCTGAGTCTGCAAATACCGGACAAGAGACTGAAGAATTGCGTAGGGAAATAATGCAGGGACGAGCCAAATTGCAAATTTTCCAGCTTCGGCTGAGACTAAAGGGTCTTGCCCCATGAATGTTAATAGCTTTTCCGTGTACATCCAAAGAAGAGACACTGGTAAACACACCAGGAAAAGGCATAATATGGCACCATAAGTGAATGTTCCAACCTGCTGGTATTGTTTGGCTCCATAGGCCTGTCCACACAGAGTTTCAAGTGCACTGGCCATTCCAAACTGCTCGAGAAAATTCAGACGCTGGATTAGTGGCCCGTCCAATGCCTCGAGGGATTATGGACAAAGCCCTTAAATTAAGGTCAAACAAAACCTAATGGTAGATATCTAAATTTTGGAGGCAATATTTTACTCAGTTACATCCTTTTGGCACACTGGGTATCCTCCCTTGCAAATCGACTGTTTAAATTCAAATGCTTACTATCAACAAGTAACTAAATATTGGGGAACACGACAGGAAAATGGATCATTGTGGACGTCAATTTTGAACATGAGTGACTATATATTTTAAGTTTCAAATCGTTCATAAATGACTTACCTAGTAGGCTTATAAGCACGTGGGACATAATCTATCTATACAAAACACTTTTTAAGAGTGAGTTTTAGAGTTCTACTCAGATCTTTGTAACAATTACTTCTATTTGATTTCAGATCAATCCCTCGAGCTCCCAAAATTAATGTTTTTGAAGAGAAAAATCCGAGGATGTAGTCCGTATTTTTCTAAGAATTACTTCTATACATGGCTATAACATAAAATGGGATGTGATTTGATCATTCCAAACTATCTAAAATACAAATTCTTCTAGTAGACATTTGATTACTTGGAGCAAACCTCCTCTTTTCATTGAAAGATAAATAATAGAGATAACAATAAAGGAAAGAAAAAAAAAAAAAAAAAAAACTTACAAGGACACTGAAGCCTGTAACATTGGAGAGAGAGGTGGCTATTGAGGCACTTGAGAGAGAGAGTTGATCAATATGTCCCAACATAAACATTGGCGAAAGGCGCAAAATGAACTGTGATATGGTCACAAGTATCATGGGCAGTGCTATAAAATTCGCCCTTTTCACTTCTCCTGCAAACTCCTCAAGAGAAACATCTCCAACTGTATATTTCATTCTGGAAAATTCTGTACAGTTTTTAAAAAGCAGCAAGAATGGCCACCTTCCCAAGGAGGCTTCAACTACAGGTTAGTCAAGTTGGTTTTGCTTCTGTAAAAAATGAGTGATATTGGGGCAAAAGTGGAATGTGAGTCAGATTGGTGTTATTTAAATGGTTTAATTAGTGTCAAGTGCTAAGTAAAGAAATATTACTAAAGTAGATCATTTGCCTAATCAAGAAACTGTTACCTTTGGAGAGGATTTTTGGTGTAGTATGAAAAAACAGAATTTATACTGTCAATATGGGATAAGTGTGAAATGCAATTTTATTTAGTTTATATGAAAGTAACAATATCTTGTAGTTTGGAGTTTGGAATATGAATAATACATTTTATTTTCATTTATGGAGGCAAGTTAGGAAGTCAAGTAAGGAAAAATATAGCTAGCCTTGAGCTTTCCCAGCATAAGAGAGAGAAGGTCCTCTTGGTATGAGCACTCCTAATCGATGAACTTAGCACGTCTTCTCACCATTTGACATAAGAATGTCATTATTTGTCGACTTGGAATAAAGGAAAGTTAAGTTTCTCTCATATACTTCTCTACCTAAAATTATTGGTATATTTCTCCCAAAACATCATTCGTTTGGCTGGTTACTTGAGAAGAACTAAAATTTCCCTCTTTTCTTGGGTCGGAAATAGTACAGATGTATTCATAAACCCGATAAACCTCCAATCAAAACATTCGACTAATATTCTCTATTTCTTTTATGATGATTGTTTGAAAGAGCTTTTTAGCAAATTTTAATAAAAAGTTGATGAAATGTTTTATTGAAAAATTAATAAAAATTATGGTTCTCATAAAATGCGTTGTTAAAATTTATCGTTAACTTTTGACCACAACTTTTTAATAGATTTGAATCTAAACCAAACAAGCACGGAACTATAAATAAGCAAAACATGTCTCAAATACATTTCTCTCCCCTTTTGATGTCATAAAAAAATATAGTCAAGTAAAAGTTTCAACTACGAGGCAAATAATTATCAATAAACACAAGAACATCAACACATATAGGAGACAAAAAATGAATCATACAATGATGTTTAATACATTTCCCCATTTGTAAATATTAAGGTGGTCTTTCAATCAAGCAATATAGGAGGATAATGCAAGAAGAAATCATATTAAAGCACATCTGTAATTTTTGTTAGTACACGTTTGAATTGAGAAAACAATGTCCACATGGCAGATCTCACTTACACAGCAATGCTTTACCTATCGATCTTGCAACCCCTCGTGTGCAGACAGTCTCCGAGGTTTTCTCCAAAATTCTTGATTCTTTTTGATCACCAATGCTACCTGAAATATTATTCTATGAGGAAATCATGTGTCTCCAGGTTCATCTTTCTCTCAGTCAAGTTCGTTATGAGTTGGAATTTTTCCAACTCCCTCAAATACTCTTCGCCTTGCTTCCATTGCCTACAGTATCCGCGTATAATAATCTAGTCATCAGCTCAATTAATTTGACTAGCTAAAAAAAAAAAAATGTTCTAGCTACAACTTTGCTCAAGAAAGACGCAAAAAAATAAAACTGACCCCATTTTATCGTTAAGTGCATTGGACAATACAATTGACAAAACTTGAATTTTTCATTTTTATACAGTATTATTCAGTTCTGAGTAATCCACCTAGTTAAACATGCCACCATAAGTGCGTCCAGAAGCCAAAAGAGTAGCAACACAAAAACAAAAAACTTCATTAGAAGAAGGGACATTTGAATAGGAACCTGCTTTTCCCAATTTGTGAGACATGTTATAGTGGCAAGCAAGATAGATTGCACAGTTGCTCCAGCTACCAATCCACTCCAAAGGCCTTCCCCTTTCAAGTGCAAACCAAATCCTAGGAATAATGCCACAGGAATTCCAACAACGTAATATGCTCCAAGATTGACATAGGCCCCGATATGCTGCCACCCGCAACCTCTAGCTACTCCTGCAGCAAACAAGAAATGACTTACCGGATGAGCAGACCTATAAGGGAAAATTCTCTTGTTCTTTTGTACTTGGTATAGAAGAGATAAATATATAAATTGGAATTTTTCTAGCTACTATCTCAGATGCGCACTATAAATTCTCGAACTTAATAAAGAGACTTGGAAAATATTACCAGAAAGAACTGCTTGTAGGCTATCCATGATGATGGAGAGACAAAGAAAAGGACTCATGTCTTTGACATAATTCACAACATCCATTTCATTGCTAAATGCATATCCTAATATATAACGGCAAAAGAATATAACGGTGCTTGCTATAATGAACTCCAAGACCGACAGAACCAGCACGGCAAAGACAGCATCTCGAGCAGCCTGAGGTTTCCCAGCTCCAAGTTCATTCGATACAAGAGTGCTTCAAGAATTTATTAATAATCTTGTTGTCAGTGCGTTATATCTACTTATGGTCAAGATACAAATCATATAGTAGTTATGTCAGAGTAAAGAGATTAAGATCAAACCTTGCAGCAGCACTAAAAGAATATTGCACCAGATAGTGCAAGGAAGTAATTGTCAAGCTGCCCATAGAGAAAAGTAAACACCGAATTAAACATACACTGAAATTGTAAACATCAAGAATAAATTTGGTAGACAGTATAAAGGAGAAGATTTTAGCTTGATTTTTTTCTTTAATAACGTTCAACACTCTCCAATCTGCCTTGACAAATATGCCTAAAAATGTACAGGAAATAGGCATACCATATGGATAGCACGGATGTCTCCAGCTTTGGATTTGGCAACAGTCCACCAAGCAGTATCACTACCTCAAATGACGACCACTCCAAACTACACATAGGAATTGCAAAATAACGGGAACTTAGAAAAGTTCATAAGAGTACAAGGTAAAACGAGTAAAATGGTCTGCCCATTTAAAGAGTTAAAAGATGATGGAAATTACCAAACCATCACAGCAGATGGGATTGCGTATTGGAAGAATTTCCCCATAGTTAGGAAAACATCCTTTGACAAAGAAGCACGGGTTTTCTTACACACTGAAGAGTATTTCACATAAAGTCCAAGCAAGATCACATTCAACACATATGATAAACAAATAGCAAGGGATGCTCCAGCATTTCCTAGCTTTAACTTGAATATTAGAGCCCAGCAAAGAGGTAAATGGAAGCATAGAGATGCTACTGAACTCAATAACATTGGAAGAATCACACTCTGAATCTGCAAGTAGCGAACCAGAGACTGAAGAATAGCATAGGAGAACAGTGAAGGGATGAGCCACATTGAAAATTTGCCAGCTTCGACTGAGATTAAAGGATCTTGGCCAATCAATATTAATAGCTTGTCTGTATATATCCATAATACAGATATTGGTATACACACCAGTAAGAGACATATTACAGCACTATAAGTAAAAGTTCCAACTCTTTGATATTGCTCTGCTCCGTGTGCCTGTCCACACAGAGTTTCCAAAGCACAAGCCATACCAAACTGCACGGAAGATTCGATATTTAATTAGTCGCAGTAGATATTATATAAGTTGTGAATTGAGTATACAAAGAACTAGCTTTAGCTTTATTAAAAGTCAATCTTCACCTCGAACTAAATATTCCTAATCTATAATTACTTAACTAGTAACACGGCGAAAGATTTAAATTTCAGAATCTGGTACTGTGGTGGCTCCAAAACAGAGATTCTAGTTAGATATATCTCTGGTTTCTGAAGAAATCTACACGTAGAGTGATAGTTTAACAGGTTTCACAGCAAACAAAGTGTCATGTCAATGCTACATTAGTTGGGGTATCCCTCCCTAAACACCAATTTTCAAGATTGAAAACTCAGAATATACCCGAAAAACATCATCTGCTGCTGGTGGATTTGAATCTATTGAATTGAAAACATACCGAACAATTTATTACAAATTCACTAAACTATTGACAAAACCTTGAATGCCTTAAATCGTAACACAAGGAAAACTAATCAAACGTATGACTTATAGCAATCATGGGCAGAATCAAAACTTGAGAGACAAAAAAAGGAGCTTACAACGACACTGAATCCGGTAACATTTGTAAAAGAAGTAGCAATGGCAGCGCTTGATAGTTCAAGTTCCCCAAGATGTCCCAACATCATCAACGCTACAACCCGCAACAGGTACTGAGAAAGTGTCACAACTATCATCGGCAGTGCTATGCTATTCACCTGATTCAGCTCTCCTGCAAACGCCCCCCATGTCGCCAATACCCTTTTACATTCCCTGTTTTCTTCAACCAGTGGCTCCTCCGATTCCATTACTTAGCATAAGATTTTATCTATTCAGTGTTTTTTTCCTTCTTCGTATCGAAATCCCAAATGCATGGCCAAAGAGGTTAAATAAGCGAGGACTAATGGTGTATCAAGTGGATGTTGAAGGAGATAGACTTCATGTAAAAAAGGGACTTGGGAAGACAAAACGGTAGACAATAACACTAGTAAGACAAGACAGAGTCTACAAGGCGATGCTCACAAGTGACAGATATTATATACATGAATTTTTAAAAATTTCTTTCAGCTGTCAACCTTTTAAAATTGATATTAAATCAGTCAATTCGACTCCAAAATAGTTCAAAACCAGTTCCCATTCTATTGTTATTGTTCGATTTAGTATTTTTATCTTTAATTTGAAAAGATGAGAAATAATCTCCTCCCCCATAGTCTTCATAGCGGGGAGGAGTTATAAAGCTATTGGACACATGTCATGTAGCCATTGTCAAGATCATTTCCCTTGAAAAAATTATTGGATATGGTAAAAATTAGGGTAATTTGTACTTTCGGTCTCCAACCTTTTCAATTGGTAACAAATCTACTCATAACTTTTTTTTTAGCACCAGATATCCCCAACCTTTCAATTTTTTTGCAAATCACGTCCCTATTTATATATTTTGATGATTTTTCCCTCTTCTATAAATAAATAAAAATAAAAATAAGCTAAAAACAACAAATAAAATAAAATAAAATTACAAATGAAGTCCCATAACTTTTAAAAAATATAAAAGAACACTATCTTCCTCAAAAATCCACCTCACCACACATCTCTCTCTCTCTCTCTAGAATTCACTCTCTCTTTTCTGATATTACTTACAAGGAAAATAAGCATGTATACAATCTTTTCTTTGAGTATTTTCCAGGCGGGACATTATCCGATCAAATTAGAAAGCATGGGGGTTCATTAGATGATTCAATCATTCAATTTTACGCACATCAAATGGTACGAGGTTTTAATTATCTTCACCTGAATGGAGTGGTGCATGGCGATATTAAGGGTCAGAATATTTTGATTGGAGAAGACGGTCTCAAAATTGCAGATTTTGGGTGTTCTAAATTGATACATGAAGATGATGATTCCGTTGCCGGAAAATCCAGATTTTCTGGTACATCAGCTTACACATGGCACCAGAAGTTTCCCACGATGAAGAACAAGAATTCACGACTGATATTTGGTCTCTGGGATGCACAGTTATCGAAATGGCCATGGGATGCTCCCCGTGGCCGGAGATTCATGATCCAGTATCAACTCTGTACAAAATTGGATCAAGGATTTTGGAATTCAATGGAGGGAGTACTAGAATATTCTTCCCGCAGTCTGTGGAATGGCGCTTTGGAGTGGACTTTTGGTGGCCATTAGAGAGAGAAGAGAGAGAAAATAAATTATAGATAGAGAGATGTGGGGTGGGATAGATTTTTGGGGAAGATAGTGTTCTTTTATATTTTTAAAAAGCTATAGGACTTTATTTGCAATTTTATTTTATTTTATTGTTGTTTTTAGCTTATTTTTATTTTGATTTACTTAAAAAGGAGGGCAAAATCGTCAAAATATATCAATGAAGACGTGATTTGCAAAAAAAAAATGGATGTGATTTACAAAAAATTGAAAAGTTGGAGATATTTAGTGCTAAAAAAAAAATTAGAGGTAGATTTGTTATAAATTAAAAAGATTGTGGACCAAAAGTACAAATTACCCTAAAAATTATAAATGTCCTTCTTATTATTTTTTAAATTTCATCTCGATTCTATAATTTTAAATAGACATACACCGACATGTTTTTTAAAAATGATATAAGGTTTTCATTTGCAGCCTAGCTATACAATATCAGCAGTAGTAGAATATATGAATTATTTTAACATCATCTTCAAATTATTATTACAACTTTTTCATAAATAAATACTTTGTAATCATAGTAGGGTCTTATTCAAAATATTTGGGCTAGTCAAGTTGACTACGTAACATATTTAAAAGGCCAAACAAAAGTTGATTACGTAATTTATATCATTACTTGAGTGCAAATGATGAGTTATAAAAATAATATCCCACATGAAAAATTTCTAGCATTTCTTTACAATAATATAAAAGTCTTAAATTTGTTACTGAACAATTTTTGTCCAATACACCTTCATTTTACACTATCATTTAATTTTATTACGTACTTCACTCACCCACTTTCTACCTTTTCCAAAGCCATTATTTCCATTCCATTGGAGCTTAGAATTTAGTCGCCTGATTGATCGTCGTTGTCTTTCTATACTTGTTCCATTGGAGCTTATAATTCAGACTGTTCTCGTCAAGCAAGTTCTTTAAGTGTATATTATTTGTATAACAATGACAAAATTTTGAAGCAGAACTCCATACTTATTTAACAACAAATCTGTTAATTTTTCTATAATTTTGGAAAATTTCAAATCAAATATTTATGTGTACGTTGTCTGAAGCTTACATTTGGCGGTGCTATGTTATATTTGTATGTGATCTTGATTGATATTTGATTACCATAACCGGCCGACCAAGCATCAAACTAACTGGAAACTAACTGACAAGATTGTCGAGCCATCGGTTGTCGAGTTAGCCACGCAACCAAGCTAACTCGACAACCTCGTCGAGTTACCCAGGGTTGTCGAGTAGCTCGACAATCATGTTGGTTGCTGAGTTGTATATATATATATATATATATATATATATATATATATATATATATATATATATATATATAATGCAAAGTAGTTCTATAATGCAAGCCTCAAATCTCATATTCTTAAAGTAATGATCATACAATTGTACCGCCTTCTAAAACTGAAAATACTCAAAAAAAAAAAAAAATCGAAATTACTAAAAATCTAAGCTTGGCAGTCTATAATAGAGAAAAGGGGGTGGTAAGAAATTTTTCAGGCACGGCGGAGAAGCCAGGAACAAGGTGGTCAGGTGGTGGAGTAGGAAGGAAACTTAGAACTTGCTGGAAAATCTGATCCAAATGAAAGCGGAGCTTCTTTATACTTGTCGAGTTACCCCTCAAATCTCAGCTTCTTCAGGTAATTTCATGACCAGGTTGTCGAGTTACTCGACAGCAAACATGGTTGTCGAGCTTGACAACCAATACTGTTGTCGAGTAACTTGTTAACCAATTGGGGTATAAAGAACTTCATATCCCAATTCCAATCTACTCCCCCGTCAATCCATTGCAATCCCAAAGCTCACAAACTGCAGCAACCCTGTTAACCTCACTGAAATTCTTCCTCAAAAAACCGCACGCAGTTCCATTTTTACTCCATTGAAAAAGGAAAGTCGCTTTACCTTTGTGAGTGAACATGGCTGTATTAATTCCAATAACATGACCATAGGAATCAATCAATGGTCCACCTAAATTCCCTGCACTAAATAACTTCGCATCAAAGCTGAAAATGTTGGTACATCATCAGACTCGATGAAAACATATGAATAATTGTTTCTCAACATATATGATTTCTTCCCAAAGTGAAAACAAAATGACCCAACTTATAATGGAGGGAGATGAGAAATGCCTTTTAATTATATCCATCAGCTTTTTAATAGAAATTGATGGTCTGGACTATGGAAGATCAGTATTCACCGGAGGGACAGAAGGAGGGAGGGGAGGACGACGATTGGGGACTAAAAATGAAAATTACAACTTTGGTTTGCTAAAGCCCAAGCCCACATACCATATACATTTAAAATAAAAAAAACTTTAGTTTGCTTGTCGAGTCCTCGACAAGCAAACCAATCTTTTCAATTTTTAATTTATGTGCAGATATGTAACCTTATCAATAGGCAACCTTATCTATATGCATATATGTATAGGTTCATGGCTATGCTAGCTTTTTGTAGGAACTCTACAGCTCAATAATTGGGTATATTGTAATTTTGAGGAAATGAAGAGAAATGAGGGAGAAAACTGCACAACTATTAAGTTTTGTCTCTTAATCATTTCCATTGAACGCTTTATCTGTTCTCTGTCAATGCACCTTATATATTTGAGATACTTTCAAGGTAATGAAGACACTGGGAGAATAATGATCTTATCACATGCTAGGAAAATTTATGCATGTTCATTTTCTGATCACTAAAGCCTTTCTCTGGTTTCTATTGGTTAGATTTTCGCTACAGTCATCTTCAGACGTGACATCGTGTTACTTATTTCTCCTCTGGGTCTGGAGCTATTGCTGGTATGCTCTATGGCCACCAATTAACTGTGCAGAAATGTACTTTTCATTATGTGTTGGCGGAATTCTGTGGAAGTGACCCAAAGTAATAAAAACAAGAACCGAAAATCTGGAAATGAAATTAACCGAGGCAAGAGTTGAACTCTTTGTCCTTAAGTCAAATTGCCCCGCAAGGTGCTTTCGGTCTTTGGCAAATGGCTCCCAAGATACAACGGTTTCGCTTGAGTTTAGTAGCACAACAAAAACTCAAGTACAGCGAACCAAAGATGGCTTTGTACTCCAACGGATGAAATGAAAATGGAAAACCAGATTTTGTGCAACTTAATGCAAGAACTTGGTTCAAAAGATGATGAAATGAATTCTTTATGTTTGCAATACGTTTTCTGTATCAATATCTGTCAAAATGGACGTTCACAGGTCCTATTTAGCACTGAAGATCGGTTGAAACACGAAAAGGAATGAACCAAAACGTGCAACCCTTCAAAAGGACATGTCTGTTCACGCAAACCTATGCGATCGCATGGTTTAACCAAGCTGCGATCGCATAGCACAAAAAATAGAACAAGACTTCGCCCAGATTAACCATGCGATCGCAAGGCTTTGACTCCTGCGATCGCATGGAAGGACCAAAATACGCTCTGCTAAAATTTTAGCCATATTGCGATCGCAAGTTTACATACCTGTGCGATCGCATGGTCAAACATTTGACCCGATTTTGTCATTTTTCGTAATTTCTCATTCATTCGATATTGGTTTCGAGATGCCAAATATACCCTTTAAACATACAGATAAATCTGAATTTTTGTCCGGGGGCGTTGCCCCCGAAGCGTGCGTCGAAGTGGCAAACAAATTTGCCTAAACGGATTGGGTCGTGACTTGTATATTTGGCTAAGATGACACGAAGTCACTTAGTTAATTTCTCGACATTTTAAACCAATTTCCAACATTATGCTCTATTGAATCAATGGAATTTGATGGTTTTATATTCTGTTTGTTTCTCTAATATTTTGTTGCCCTCAGATATCCGGGTGCTTTGTTTTTTATTTGATGTTTCTCATGCTTTGATGAATTACAATGTCTTCTTTGGGAGCTGCATTAATTCGCAGCAGCTTGTAAAGATTGAAGTAAATTCTATGAAATAGATTTCCTCGTATCTATATTGGTAATGAAAAGTGTAGGCTCCCCTTGAACTCAGGAAGATGAGTTATTAGTTGGCAGCATATGTCAAGAGAGTATGGTGTTCTTGAGTGGCTTGTTCATGATAAAGCGTTACTTCTTCCCTAATGTTCTTCTGTTGTTGGCATTTTTCTATAACCTGATATTCTATTTGTTGTTGTGAGCTGTGCCCCTTAAAAATGTTTGTTTTAATTAACTGCAGTCTAGATCAATTTCCTTGTGGAAGGCACTAAAGTCTTGCATCATAACTGCTTTACTTTGCATAATTTTTTGATCTAAACAATGCAGTAAATACACGTAATGTATAGTATATTAATTAATGATATCATTTTGTTAAATTATCTCGAAAAAAAAAAAAGAAAAAAAAAAAAAGAAAAACCCAACTTTAGTTTGCTCGACAAGCAAACCAATCTTTTCAATTTTTAATTTATATGGTATGTGGGCTTGGGCTTTAGCAAACCAAAGTTGTAATTTTCATTTTTAGTCTACAATTTTTTCAATTTATAACAAATCAACCCTTAATCTTTTTTTAGCATTGGCCATCCACAACCTTTGAATTTTGTTGCAAATCACATCCTTTTGACACATTTTGACGGTTCTGCCCTACTCTTTAAATAAACAAAAAACAAAAAAAAAGGGTAAAAACAGCAAAAATAAAATAAAATTGTAAATGAAATTCTACAACTTTTAAAAAGTACAAAATAACTTCATCTTCCTCAAAAATCCACTCCGCCCCACCCCTTTTCATTTTTCATTTTTAGCAGAATTACATTACGTAGATAAGTGAGAGACGGCGAAATTATTGTGGTGTGTCGCAAAATTTTTTTCCTTTAATTTTTTTCCTATTTGTTTTTCTTTTACACTTTTTTTATTCAATTTTTTACTAATCTTTTTTTTTATCTTATAATATTAAAGATTATTCTAAAAAAATGCTATTATTTTTTTCCTTATACTATTCACACATTCAACACCTCTTATTTAGCCCAAAGCTCGACACCTTTCTTTTTTTTTTTTTTTGTTCAAAACAAAAAATGGGCTAATTTTGAGAATTATATAGGTTTTTTCCTTTTTTATTTCTTTTACTTCATTTGTCCATATTTTCATTCATGTTTTACCAATTTTTTTTATTTGATTTTATAAGCAAATTGTACACAATTTTTTTTCTCATTTTTTTCTTTTTCCTTATTTTTTCTTTCTTTCTCCAATTCCAATTCAAACAGATTTTCATTTAATTTTTCACCAATATTTAAAAGTAAATTGTAAATTCACCTTTAGATATTTTGGTCATTTCACTATTGAAGTTGATCCAATTCAACCAAATTATATATTTAGAATTTTTTTTTCCACTTTGTCCAATTTAAAATCCATCAAGTACTATTGCTTCAAGTTAATTGGATCCAGTTGTCAATTGAAGTATATATTATACAAATATACTATTATTATACAAAATTTATATCAAGTGTACCTATGAGAACAAAATACCACATATTTTAAATAAATTGCAGTAAACAATCTAGACAAAATCTTTATCGAGTGACTCGATAGAAAGTTCAATAATTAAACAATAAAAAATTTAAAAAAATATAGACTAAACAATAAGAGAACCAAAAAAAAAAAAAATTAATATTTGTCAAATAAAAAAAATTAAATCTTTATCGAGTAACTCGACAAAGATTTGCCAACATTCAAAAGTCATTTATGAATTTTAGTTATTTAATTTATTATTATTTTTTGTACGATTTATGTGTTTATTTGCTTCTGCATTTTATTATTTACTTAACAAAAACTGAACGGTGGAGCACCTAGGAATTATTCTATTCTCCAAATTGAAGAGGAGCACTGTCGGGCACAATGCAATCATTTTGGACTCCTAGTCCATCTTGTTAACCAGAAAGTCCATTGCTTTAAAGATCTTCTTCTCTGACATGATCATGCAATTCGGGTATTTCTTAAGGATCTGCTTAGAAGTTTTAGAATACTGGTTATGAGGGTTTTTTAAAGCAACGATTTCGGGCGTTTATGAGTAGAGCTGTTTTGGGTGGTTTTTAGTGGCTGCTTTTAAAACGGTCCAATCCATGCTTGGGAGTTTATTATCCAGTGGTTCTAAAATTTTTAAAAAAAAATTAAATTACATATATACTCATATATTAAAAAAAAATTAACTTTAAATATTCTATATATCAATCTATCATTAAAAATATAAAATTAAATTTTTGTTCTTACATTTTTTTTTTTTTTTGGTGGTTGCATATGTTTTTTTAGTTTTACAAACATTAAGTTTAAAGAAGTTAGAAAATAATTGTCTGAGAGAGGATAAAATTGAAAGAAATTATGAAGAACAGCCAAAAACCACCGATTTGGGGGGTTAGGAGATACATTCCAAATTACACTACACCGTTTTTGGACGGTTTAAAAAATGCTAAAAAACGATACTCCAAAATCTAACAAACACCGGTTTTTTCAACCCTTCATAAACGATACCATCCAAAACCAGTCAAAACCAATAAAAAAAAAAAAAAAAAACTCCCAAGCAGGCCCTAAATGCCATGAAGATATCATCCTTTGACCACCCCAATTTACTATAAGTCTCATAACACCGAGCTCATATCATTTTATTCCCTTTTCCGGAAATTGCATGTAATGCCAATACAAACAACGATCTCAAAAGATTGAATCCCATTTACACCGCCTCAGAAACAGAAGATCTAAACTCATCACTTTTTTGCTTTATGTCTTCTGGAAAATGTGTCAATAACAATATGTGGGACATTAAGTACCTTCAAAACCGTAATATTGGGAGCAAGATTCTTAGTAAGATCTTCTAGAAAAATCCATGATGTTCGCTTCACAGCAGCAACAACCTTTTCATCAGTCAAAAGCATGCTCTTTAGATAATTATAGTTGAGAATAAATTGTTGACATATTTGCACGTAATTATTGATTTCTACTTACAATTTTAATTCAATCTTTTTGGGGTAATGCGAATCATCAAAAAAATTCATTTCTGGGAATCGTTTTCCCTATTTGTTTAAAAAATTTTAATTTTTATTTTTTTATATCTCGTTTCAATTACATCTAAAACTTTTGACTACATTTTTCACATACGTGCAACGCACGTGGCCAAAACTAGTTTCTTTAAAAAAACGTACACATGTTTGACGAAATTTAAATTATAGTTTAATCTGATCAAATATATATTTTAGGTTTTTTTGTACAAATGGTCCCAATCGTTTGTTCTTACTGCGGGTTGAGAACCTATCGTTTTATTTTTGACAATTTAGTCCTTTTTCAAACGTTTTTGGCAATAATGGTCATTTCTGTTAGTTTCTGTTAAATTCTTCCGTTAAATGAGTGCGTGTAATACAAATTTAACATTTAAAAAGGGACATACAAAATAAAAGAAATTTGCAGCAAGGGTCCAAAATCTTTTAAAAAGCGTCGAAAAGTCCCTATACCTTCTAATCCTAACACATATGACCCAAAATTTTTTAACAATTTTACCCATAACTTAAATAAATTAAAAATTAACTCCTAAACCTTTTCAAAAGTACAAATAAATCCTAAATCTTTTTATTTTTTTACAGATTTGCACTTAAAATAATAAAAAATGTGTCATTAAGTCTCAAAACTTCTAATTATGTTCATCGAAATGACTATTTTTCCTTTTGAAATTTGAGGACTTACTATGCATTTTCTGAAATTGAACAGTCACTCTCTTGATTCCAAAATCAGCAGCCCAGAAGGTGCAATTTCTAAAATTGCACAGAATGTCCTTTTTTTAATTTAAAACAATGGGCCTTCATATGCAATTTCTAAAATTGCATAGAAGTCCCATTTAAATCTTTTTGAAATTAAGGGGCTTCTCATGCAATTTTCAAAATTGCACGGGAGGCCCCGTCCCCAATCCAACAAAAAAAATGCAGAAGGTGAAATCCTAAAAGGGATCCACCATGCAGCGCCAGCACCGTAGCCCGATCGATGGGTTTGGGCCTCTGGTGTTGGCCCATCTGGCATTCGAACAACAACATCTGTTCCGGCCACGCCGCTGCTATTTCTAGCAGCAGCAATGGTATGTTTCGTCGAGAGTCGCCGCTGATTTTGTAACACCGCCACCGCTTACTAGCGTTAGTGACTTTCAAAGAACCGCCATCGGTTGACCGTTTTCCGGCCGATTAGATTCGTTCCAAACAAACCCAAAACAAATTCAGATTTCCTTTCCTTTTTTATTTTATTTTTAAATTCACTATTTTATTTTAAACTATCAAAACTCAAATCAAATTAATACTTCAATAACAATTATTATTCTATTCATCAAAGCAGTCTAACGAATTCTAACAAGTAACAATGTATGCTCTGATACCACTGTAAAAAATTGAGGGATACGTGCACACTAATTGTTTAATGGACGAAATCTGTAGACACTCTAAATGTCATTTCGATGAACATAATTAGAAGTTTTGAGACTTGATGATACATTTGTTATTATTTAAGTGCAAATCTGTAAAAAAAAAAAAAAAAAAGATTTAGGATTTATTTGAACTTTTGAAAAGGTTTAGGAGTTAATTTTTAATTTATCTAAGTTATGGACAAAATTGTCAAAAAAGTTTGGGTCATATGTGTTAAGATTAGAAGGTTTAGGGACTTTTCGACCTTTTTTTGAAAGATTTTAGACCTTTGCTACAAATTTCTTTTATTTTTTATGTCCAAAGGCTTTTTAAAGGTTAAATTTGTACTACACACGCTCATTTAATGGAAGCAATTAACGGAAACTAACAGAAAGGACCATTATTGCCAAAAACATTTCAAATAGGGGATAAACTGCAAAAAATGAAATGATAGGTCCTCAACCTGCAGTAAGGACAAACGATGGGGACCATTTGTGCAAAAAAGTCATATTTTTTATCAACATATTTCGTTGGACTTACAACTTACTATCTTCCACACATTCAATAGGATTCACAGCTTAAGCATCTCCAATACAACAATGTAGATTGTTGTATATATGGCAAATAAAATAGAAATGAAGATAATAGCATCTCAAATATAGTTATAAATTGAAAAAATTATGATCCACATATACAATAGGTATTGGTAGATAAATTTAAAAAATTAAAAAATATATTAACACATATTTTGATGGAGATAAATTATAAAAAAATAAAATAAAATAGACTTAACACATATTTCAATAGACATTAAATAAATAGAGGATGTTTAGAACACCGTCCAAATGTAGACGTTGTGCTAGACATCTACTACTCTTTTGTTTACTATGTAAGCAATTTGAGGTGACGTGGTATACTTTTTAATGTGTCTTAGTTGTAATATGATTTTTCTTTGTTGGTTGAGAGAGAAAGAACTAGACTGTTGACCCAAATATGTCTCTTAGGGTTAAATGTTTGGTATTGCGATGTTTTTAAGGGAATAAGATTTTGCTGTACTGTAGAAAAATTTAGCTATGGGAAGAATTAGATAAGTGTTTGGTAAATTCTTGTTTCAAAATTGTTATATGATTTAAAATCAACATTTGAGCGTTTGGTAAACAAAAGTAATTTATTACTGCGACGGTATAAAATTACTAAAACAAACATTGATTATAATAATGTTATTTTGTATTATTATTATTATCACGAATGGTAAAATTCATTTTTTTTCCTTTTATAGCAATATGTAATACTGTCAAATATTTTTAACAAGACAATGCATTCATCATCATTATTTTAAAATAAAAATAATAAGCACCTACTAAATTTAAAAATTTATAAAAATTACAAAATAAAAAGCATAGTCATATAGTGCAAAAATTAATTAAATTAATACTATTTTTTATGCATCGAACTTGCATCAATTCGGTTTCTCAATTTCTCCATTTTCATATAATAGAAAAACATCAAATAAATTTAAACTGTCGTTAATGACTTGTAGATCATATAATAAAAAAAATATCAAATAAATTTAAATTATCTTTCATGGTCAAACTTGTAGTGATTTGGTTTCTCAATTTCTAATTAATATAAAAAAAATTAAAATATTTAAATTATCATTCATTCATCAGATATGCAACAATTTGGTTTCTCAACTTGTCCATTTCTTGTGATCCATTAGCGTTGCTATTGCGATGTTATCTTTCCAAATCATCACTTTCCACATCTTCATCATTGTTGTTATTTTGTTCAATCTCAGTATTTTCAAAATAATGATCTCGTCTAGTGTGTCTTCTTATGTAGTTATGCATCTTTCAACCTCATCACTTTCATCTCTTCATCATTATTGTCATTTTGGTCAATCTCTGTATCTTCAAAATTATGATCACGTCTCGTGTGTCTTCTTATGTAGTTATGCAGTGTCATCGTTGCAATAATTATCTTCACTTGCTTCATGAATGGATAATGAGGCATTTCTCTTAAAATCTTCTATCTTTTTTTAGAACTCCAAAAGTTCATTCAATAGCACTTCTTAATGAAGAATGAGCATGATTAAACACTTCTTGATAATCAGTTGGTTTGCTACCTCATCGAAAATCTGAAAGGTGATATCTCTCACCTTTATAAGGCCATAAATATCTATTCATTTGTGGGTATCTAGCATCAACAAGATAGTATTTTCCTGTTAAATATAAAGGATATTTTTATTGGTAAAAGTTTTAAGAGTGTAAAAATTTAAATACATAAAATAGAAAATGTGAGTATTTTCATGAAAAAAATACCTTTAAGAGGTTTAGGAAAATTTGAAGTAGAATTGTTCAAAGCAGACAAAAATACTTTTGTATCGTGTGTTGTTCCTTCCAAACCTGCATACGCAAATATGAATTGCATATCAAAACTACATGTTGCCGTTATGTTTTGAGTTGGTATCCATTTCCTTTCAATATACGGTATTTGATCTTCAACGGGTATTGAGGCTGGAACGTGTACCCATTGATGACACCAATTCAATTATGAAAATTAAACAAAATAAATGTTTTAATTAGCAAGTATAATATATTTTGACTTTAAAAGTATTAAATATATTATTTACCTTGAAATGAGGCATATATCTAGAATCTCTCAAAATTTCTTCACGGATATCATTAAACTTCGGGTCTAATGACTTTATCACATCTGTAGCCATACTACAAACAATATCTAGCAATTTACTTAAATATCTACTCACAATCTCACTAGAGCGTCAAAATCTTTCTTGTGCTAACCTATTTCCCACCCTATGTCCTAAAATATGTAGAAACATTCCTAACATCTCCATTGATGACATTCTTCTTTCCAGAGTTTTCAATTATTTTTAAGTGCATCCCATTTATTTTTTCAACTATAGTTTACCAAAATCCTTTCTAGTTTTCTTGCTAAAGTTTGTGACTAAGTTATCCCATCCAACTTTGGTAAAGTGGTTGCAGGTCAATGCCTTGCTTCCACTTCCAGAATACATAAATCACAAAACATACTCACAAAATTTCTATCCCATATGGCCTTAAACCCTTTTGATCTGATACTCCCATCTTCTAGACACTTGGTATTATTATTATTATTCTTCCCCATTTCTAACTCCCTGGGAAAAAATATGGTTGAAGATTTGTCAAGAGTGATAAACCCACTTTTCATGTTCAATTTTTAACAAATATGAACCATTAAACCATTGTATTTATTTGTCATCTTGTCTAATCCTCGACTTATAGACGAAAGTGTCTTAGTCATGCACTAGAGAAAATACATTGATAAATAACACCTAAGAAAACAAGATAAAAATTAACACACTACAATATTAGAACATAACAAATAATAAAAGGACGCAACCAAAGGGAACCTAATCCACATTCACACAACCACAACCATCTGGCCTTTTAGTTGGCCATAATATCTGAAAACTAATTTGAAAAATGCATTGGTGCACTTAAGGATGTCTCCCAAAATATTAGAAACGATGATAAATTATTGGATAAGTACATAATTAAAAATAACAAAGATAAGGAACAATTAAGTTTTATAAATTATGGGATTGTGAAAATCCAATAATTCATACTTGATCAAAACTTGCAACATAACCAACCAACAAAAACAAAAAGGCATACATATTTCTGCTAAAATTTGCTATTTGATATAACCAATCTCAATAGTCAATAATTAATAACGAAAAGAGGAAGACTAAGCTTTCTTCACCTCAATTTTTTGTGAAATGGAGGTTTCTATAAATCCAAGAATAAATGCAATGGAAATTTAAACAATTAAAATACAAGAGAATGATAACAGCCTCTCTAGGTTGAATTTCCAACCCCTCAGTAGCTGTAGCTCTCGTGTTGAATTCCCACCAAATCCCATATCAGATGTTTAGGGGAAAGCATCTAACTCATCTTGCATTTATAATACCCCAAGATTCTTGTAGGCACTACTAAAAAACTGACAGTTGCAACCGTCCCTAATAATGCATATCCGTCCCCAATATATGTTCAGGACGGCAACTCAAACCGTCCCCGTTAAGGGTGTTGCAAATAGTATTAGGGACGGCTATAGGGACGGTTAGAAGGCCGTGGGGAAAACGTGTATGTATTCGGGACGGTTGAAAACCGTCCCCATTGATGTTTAAATGGTCAATACGTTACAACAACTTGGGACGGTTTTCAACCGTCCCCGATTCGTCCCATTTATTAGGAACGGTAATATCCCGTCCCTATTGATGTTTAAATAGTCAATACGTTACAACGACTTGGGACGGTTGAAGACCGTCCCCAATTAGTCCCATTTATTAGGGACGGTTGTGAACCGTCCCTAATGTCCATAATTTTTTTTTTTGCCCCTGCTTTTGATTATTACGTTACATATGCACCTGTGATTACACAATTCCCAAATCCACAAATAAATCACAGCAATTCTAAATTTATAAATCAAGGCCAAAGTTGATTCATCCAAATAATAACAAGTAGAAAAATGTAATAAAGCAATAACAACATGCTTTGGAACTGCGGCTGCTCATTCCAATGTTATGGAGCAGTTCCCGGTAGCTAAAATGGAAAATTATCAGAAGTAGAAAACCTTTTTCAATTGAACAAGGAGAAAAAGAAACAGAACAAAAAGAGGAATGTGCAGCAAAACCAAATGATGAGCAAAAAATAAAGTCAATATAACATCCATCTAAATTCAATTTATAAATCCAATAACATATCCATATCCATTTAGAAATCTAAAATAAGATCATGCACGTTCGATTCTCAAGTCAAACTAACATTAGCATGTATTCCATTTAGAGATTTAATATCATCATCTGTATTCAAAAGACTATATATAAGATCCTGCACATTCCATTCACAAGCCAAAATACCATCTATCATTGAATCATGTCCAAATTCCTCTATCTGCATAGCTATCTTGTTAGATATCTGCAAATACAATAGTACTTCATATTAATAACAGAAATTAAACAATATATCAATACAAAAGAGTGTCCACACGAAAGATAAAATATGAACTACACATGAAACATATATCCAATATACAATCAAAAGGGGTTACAGCTAGGACTTAATCTCAGGTTTTCTACCCAGATTGCCCCTTTGGTAGAAAGAATGATTCTTGTTCTGATCAGATGCATCATTTTCTGTTACAACAATAGATAGACATGGCAAGTGGAAGTGATAGACCAAGAACAAGGATGTCTCAAGCCCAACCAGTTGCCAAACCTACCTCTGAAAAGGTTTTTACATTTATTTATTTTTTACTTAAAAGCAACTTTTAAGCTTAGCCAAACATCAACAGTAGTATATGCAGATGGATACGTTTTCTGTATATAAAGAGAGATGCCAAGAATAATACAATTTGTCTTTTTTCACCTGTTCTCCTAATCATAAATCCCAAAAACTAGAGAAAGAGAAAGATAAGTACACACTTACTAATGGTTACACTATGTGGCAGAACTGGGGGATGAAGTTGAATTCCTTGGTACTTGAGTGTGTTGCGACAAGTTCTGCAATGAAGTAATAAAAACTTAATGTTGTATACAAACATATTCACTAATGAAAGTGTAGGAAATTTTCGTACTCCATCAGGAAGAAACAATCGAAAATATCCCCTCATCATTGCTATTTCATCCATAGTAGCCTTCAATGATTCTTGTAATGCATTTGTAGTGCTTTTAAGATCAGAACATTGTTGCTGCGTGTTCTTTAATTCCTCTTTTGTGCTTTTTAATTCTTCTTCTACATCCACTACCTTCCCCTTCAAGCTTCTAACCTCTGCATTATCTCTATTAGAGGTAGTGTTCGACAAACCCCCCGGAAAGGTTGCTCTTCCGAAACACAGCTTCCGACCTCGGCTATCAGGTCCCATAACTTGGGTGAATATGTCGTCATGTCCGGTAGAATACATAGATGAACCCTCCTCGGATGCCTTGTCAGCCAACTCTTTCATCTGGTCCTGTAGAAATTTTGCAAAATACATTAACATAAAGAAGTTTTAATATAAATGTTGTTCAATAAAAAATATGAAGCATTAGCTACAATATTAAATACCATTTTTTCCTTAGCTAATTCATTTATCGGTGTCTTATCTTTTCGAGTATGAGTCTTCCTGAATATTTCTAACCGAGTTACTGGAGTGCCCGAAGGTGCATCTCGCTGTGGATCTTCCTCTATCTGTTAGAATATGAAATAAACATAAACAACTTAATTATTGAAATGATGTTTGAAGTTTAGTCTTACCTCAACTGCGTGCTTCATAAAACTCTTTGAACCCCCAGTATGCATTATTTTATGTCTCTTGCGATTTAGAGTATTCTTTCCTGCTTTTTCCTAGATAACAATTATTTGAACTTTAAAAAGAATCAATAAATAATGCTAAAGGGTAGAAATGTGTGATTATGTATATTAGAACCTACATGGGTTTTAGGATTCTCCCAGTACTCTACCAGCACCGTCCATTGATCCTCGGGCACCTTATCTGGGCAGTTGGCGATTCGATCTTCCCTAGTGACGAAGGGAGTAAAATATTCTCTCTTCAGATCTCCCTTTTCATCCTTCCATGCTGCGTTGAGTTGCTTAAGGACATACTTGTTGCATTCATCTGGGAAGTCAAAGTGTTGCTTAAATGAAGAAAGAAAAAAGTAAGAAACATTAGTCAAGAAATTATCCAATGATTGTTGATAAACTTAAAAGTCCAATTACAAAGCAAAAGATATAAAAAATACAATTTGTAGTTACCTTGATTTCCATCATTACTCTATCCTTATATTCAATATCCACCAATGGCCATTTAAGAAAGTGAAATGGCAATAGATTCGCATCCCTTCCTAAACGCCCAGCCAAAGCAGACAACTCAGTTGAGTTTGGACCAACTGCAACCCCATCCCGAAAACTAACTGAAAGTTTTCCCACTCGTGTTCTCCCCAAGAACGCCAACTTTGCTTTTCCTTGAACATTTCTAGGAGCAACTTCCTGTTCTTCAGCCATTTACCTGCACATTTGTGACAAGAATTGAGTAGATAATCCATTTAAATTACATCTAATTGCAATAGATAAACCCAAGACAGAGAAGAAGAAAAAGGAAGAAAAAGGTCATGAACATATTGAGCTGGTGCTTTTGTATGTACTATAGCAGAGTACATTTAACATTTGGGTGGCCACATGAATGAGTGTGTGTTTTGCAAGAGAGGATTCAATAGAAAGGAACAAACCTACTTCAACCAATTCCAATAGGCAAGAAGAAAATTACATAGTCCCAATATTACACCAGCAACTACTGTCCAGTTATCAACCAGTGCTAGACCCTTGTATCAACAGAATGTTCATGATGATCGTGATCAACAGAGAGCTTAGAATTTGTGCCAATGAGAATGTGTGAGAAAAGACTATTGTAGATCAAAATATCTTTGTACTAAAGGTGACTTTTGTATCAATGAGAAAGCTGAGACTTGGAAACATGGTTATTAAATCTGGATACCTTATAAGCACAAAACAAACGATTCACCAACATTAACAAATATAATCTTTAATTTCTAGGAAAATATGTTTATAAAAATTATTAACAGATGCAAGCTCTGTAGTAGGTTTCACAAATAGCACATGATGCTTCACCTTGGCAGTCCTCATTGTGTACAATATCCACATAGCACCATAGAATTGAGAAACAGCATTAAAGGAGAATGAATATGATTAAGGAACAAAGCGGAAAAGCACAAAATAATTGGTTTTATATCTTTTATCACTCAATTAATAAAGTTCAAAGCACACAAATGTAGGGACATGAGATACCTTTTGCCCTATTTCCTTATCGACTACATCTGCTTTGAATTTGAAAAACCTAACACACTTGCCAAACATATCAACACCCAATTCCAGCAAAATGAGAAAAAAAATTCAAAATGAGGCACTGAAAGGGTAAATCATACCTTGAATGACCAATGGTTGTCTTATAGCAACGGCTGTATATCTCCAACTGCAGTTTTATTTAATCAGTAAAAATTAAACTAAAAATGAAGTGAAGATAGCGCATGAGATGAGACAAGATGTATATCGACTACATCTGAGTTTAGGAAACTAAAAATGTAAAGCTGTACATTCTGAAGCACTCTCAATCAGATGCCTCCACGTTCAATGATCATCAAATGAAGTGCTATACCAACACGTTTGTATTGGTCTTATCTAAATAATGTATTATAGTTGCAATTACTCAGTTGATCTCCATTGACCATATAGATAAATCCCATATATGCCCAAAAAACTTTTAGAGCTGTCCATTTTGAAGCAGTCTTCTTGTTTCTTTATCGTTTTCTCAAAAACTTTTAGAGCTGCCCAAAAAACTTCTTTGACTTTTATGCACTTTGCAAAGTTAGAAGAATAACCATCTGGAACCTTTATACTCTTCAAAACCATGCAAAAATTTTGCTTCTCAGTCTTATTCATAGAGTAGCATGCTGGCGGAATATAATACTTTCTCTTATCCTCCTGCCAATCTGGGTAGAGTTCAAGCCTAACCCCCATTCGTTGTAAATCTAATCTTGCCTTTAAACCGTCCTTGGATTTTCCGTCAAGATCGAGAATAGTACCAACCACATTATCATACAAGTTCTTCTCGATGTGCATTACATCTATATTATGTCTAAGCAAAAGGTATGGATAATATGGAAACTCACTAAAAATAGTCAACTTCTTCCAATTACCTGGCCACTCTGTTGTTCGGGTTCTTTTTCTCCGCGAACTATCATCCTCTTCAGGAACCTTCCCAAATGTGTTTGGAATACCTTCTAATTGTTCCAATATATGTACCCCTGTTAGTGTGGTTGGAGCTTGTCTCATTTCAATATCTCCGTCGAAATCTTTCTTTAGTCGACGGAACCTGTGATCCATAGGTAAGAACCGACGATGACCCATATAACATTGTTTCCTCCCATTCTTTAAATACTTACTGCATGTGTTATTATGGCATGATGGGCATGCCAAGTATCCCTTCGTGCTCCAACCTGAAAGCATTGCCAAGCCTGGAAAGTCACTAATTGTGTATAACATAGCTACATACATCTTGAACATTTTCTTTGTCGACGCATCATAAGTGTCCACCCCTTCATTCCACAATTCTTTAAGTTCATCTATTAAAGGTCTCATGTAAACATCAATGTTGTTACCAGGACTTTTAGGACCAGATATAAGCAAAGACAAAATCATGTGAGGTTGTTTCATACATAGCCATGGAGGCAAATTGTATAGGATAATTACCACGGGCCACGTGCTGTGCGTGGAACTCATGTTTCCAAATGGGTTAAAGCCATCGCTTGCTAATCCAAGTCTCACACTTCTTGGATCTGCAGCAAAATTTGGATATTTCTCGTCAATGTGTTTCCAAGCTGGTGTGTCTGCTGGATGCCTCATTATCCCATCTTTAGTGCGTCCATCTTCATGCCATCTCATGTCAACTGCAACTTTAGATGACATGTACAAACGTTGGAGCCTCGGTATCAATGGAAAGTGACGAAGAATCTTTGCTGGTGATTTTTTCTTTGTAATACCACTCTCCTTAATATATCTTGAAGCCCCACATACAGTGCATTGTTCAAGTTTGGAATTCTCCTTCCAAAACAACACACAATCATTTGGACACGCATCTATCTTGTTGTAACCCAAACCCATATCTAAAATAATCTTCTTGCTATGCGTGAAATTTTCTAGCAAAATACATCCCTCAGGAAATGCCTTTCTTAATAAGTCAAGCAATGAAGTAAATATCTTATTGCTAATGCCACCTAGGCATTTGAGGTGCCATAGTTTAAAAAGAAATGACAGCTTCGTGTAATTTTTGCAACCAGGATATAAAGGTACCTTCGATTCTTCTACCAATTTGTTAAATTGGGTAGCAGCACCATCACTAGATACACCATCAGTTTCCTCTGCCATACCATCTGTATCTTCGTCTACGACCGGCCTCTCAAACCTATCTCGCAGCATATCAATTATGTAGTCACGATCACCACCATCACTACATTCGCCATATTCACCATCAATATTATCTATAGTGGTTTCGGGAGTAGGTGTTGTCTCAAATTTCTCTCCATGAAGATGCCACACCTTATAATTACTCATCATTCCCCTACATATCAAATGTTCATAGAGTATTTCTTTGTTTACATCGTTCATGTTTTTACAGTCAATGCACGGACACTTTACTTTGCTAGCACAAACAAACCCATGAGCAAATGCGTGCTCTATGAATGCTTTAAGTCCATCATCAAATTCCTTAGTACATGAATGCATGCGAACCCAACTTTTATCCATTGTATTCTGTAAATTGATAACTAAACAAATGCAATAAATGTTGAAAGATTGGTAAATGAAAGATGTAAATATTGAAAATAAACGTGGCATAAGAATTCCAGCTTGAAATTACAGAATTATACTCCAATTTAATCCAAGAGATATGGCAAAAAATAGTTGAGGCATATTATAATATGTAACTCAAATTGTGACTAGTAGTTCTCATATGTGACCCCATTGTTTCTGACTAGTAGTTCTCATTACATAACATTCGCACAATGGCTGATTGTATCTTTACTAATTTAGCACGAATTTTGAGCCATTGACGAAACAATATATGATTTGTTACTTCATACGTAACAAAATATACGATATGAGAATTCATCTTTCTTATATGAAAAAAGGCAGCCACATAATTTCCAAAAATTGCAGTTCTCATTAATAGAAGACTAGTAGTTTGTCATTTTGCGCTTAAGCTTCAGACGTGATCATATATTTAAGGCAGTAATATGAAAAAACAATCACAACTTCTGTAGAACTCATTCTATATTCCACTTGACACCTCATGAAAAAACAAAAAGTAATGGATGTGTTAACATGTAAAAAAAAATCAATCAATTATAAAAGGAAATTTCAAGCAACAGGCACAACTATAAATTAGGCAAATATAATTTGTCTGTTAATATATCAATTCATGCTCAATTATAAATTTGGAATAATCATTCTCAAATTCACCCAATTTCTTAAAATGGATGTAAAAATTTGAAAACAATATGACAATTCAATTTAGTGTACCAAACATGTATTTAAAAGAAACAAATACTCACTTTGCTGGCTTACAGACTTTACTTGATACTGGAACTAATCGCAGCAAACATGAACTGGAAAACAGAAAACAGAGGACTATTTCAATAATGAAGAACGCATGAAAATATCATTAAATTGAATTACTCAATTGTTACATCACTAAATTCCCACCTCCCACATGTTAGAACTTGTCAAAAAAAGTAAAAGAAGCTAATTCAGTAATGAGGTGCCCATGAAAATAACAGCCATTTGAATTTCTAAAATTGACGAATGCTCATTTGAAGGCGGAGGTCAAAAATTTGGTGAATCAAACGATTGAATATAGATTTAGAGGGCAAATATACGTCATAGGCATCAACTAACAATGACAGCCACATTGGGATAGTGAATCTCCTACTTCACTAAATTCTCCAATACAGAGAAATTCTCAATTTCACGTGCCTGCTTATTGAAGGAGCTCGAGATGCTCAGAGTAGAGAGAAACGAAGGAGAGAGAGAATGAGAGAATTACCTAGCCGGAGACGGGAGACCTAGCCGGAGACGGGAGAGTAAACGGCAGCCATTTCTTCAAATCTTTAATCGTGCGCTAGGGCTCAGTTATGGCTGATTTCTTCAGTTCTGGTTTCTACAATTGGTGAAAAGCGTGGGAGGTAATTGGGGCGCCAAAATATTTAGTCATTAAGGACGGATTGTTTGGAAAATTGCGTCCCAATAAGGAATATTTGGGACATTTTACACAACAGTCCCCATACAATTTTTCCGCCAAATATTGAACCCAATATGAAATGAACATCTACGACGGTTCAAACCGTCCCTAATAATATATTGTTGGGGACAAATCTTGAAAAAACCGTCCCTATTAACTTACTTTTTGGGATGCACGGATTAAAACCGTCCCTAATTATTGACTATTAGGGACGAAATATTAAACTGTCCCCAATTAGACGTCCCCAAAAACCATTTTTTTAGTAGTGAGGCCTAATATTCTATTGTCTTTGCTTAAATAACTTGTCTCTGTAAAGACATAATGTCAAGATCTAAACTGAATAAAAAGCTCAGTGCATAAACAAACAACAACCTCTTCGTAACTCCTTACACATTACGTAATATTGATGTAAATTCTTTCTACAACAGTGAAATTGTTTGTTGTAAAATGAAAAATGATCATGGTGAAAATTTTAGCAACTCTGTCTATTAGCAATAGATTTTTTATGCAAAAAGAATTTCACCAATACTCTAATTAGAAACTGAGTTTTAGAGGAAAACATCATTTGAAAAACCAAAGATTGGAGGCAAAGGCATGCGCGGAAACAAATTGCAAGTAATTCATATTTAATGATTAAATACAATCATCAAAACCATTTTTCAACTAATTGTTTATATATATAAATCAAGCAATTAGTAGAAATAATCAATTACCATTAGCTTCTTCAAATTACTGTATATATTCTACAAAATGTTTAAAATCCTAAAAGCTATAAATTTAGATTTTCGAAATATAAAAACTATAAATTCACACTAAAAAAGTTGATAGTAGGTTTGCTACATTTTACAAAGATTGAGGTTGAAAAATGTAAATTTTCCTAAATAAAGAGTCCCTTTGAGATGTTCATAGTGTGACGGTCAGCTAAACGAGTTCTTTTTTATTAATTGACACTTTATTGACCAAATTGATATTGTACTATTGTTTTGTATATTTTACGAACTATTATAAAATAGCTAAAATTTAAGCTCATAATTATTAATAAATATGTTAAATAAAATTCTTTTATTATTATAAGTAATTTTATTATTTAAATTTAAAATTTTTATTTTATTATTACAACATAAAAATAATAATTTTGTCACAAACTTGATATTAAAATACTTTTATTAATTGAGCTATTCGTTTATTAACTACAAATATTAGTCTATTAAAGCTCCAATTGTATTCTTTACATGTTACTTAAGGCTCGTTTGACAGAGATTATAAACTAATATTAGTTTTTTTGAGTTGAAATTGTTGACTTTTCATGTTAAAAATGGGTTGAAAAGTCAAAAATTACGGCTGAAAAAAACCAAAATAGGTTTTTAATCCCAATCAAACAAGCTCTTAATTTTTTGAAAAATTGGCGCAAATGGTCCCTAAGTAAATAACAAAGTTGCGTATATAATTTTATTGTCATTTTTCTTTTGAATATTAATACAACTCTAGACTATTATTTTTGAAAATGATTTGTTTGTACATTAGCGATGCAAACTCTATTTAGTGCTTTAGAAATTTGTATTTAAGATGCTACTTTTTAAACACATGTAGTTATGGAACAATTTTAATTGTAATTAATATGCTTATTGACTTGTGTACTTTTTTACACATTTGTGGTCCACAATTTCTAACTTGCATCAAATATATACAACTTCCACTAACATACTTAATTAACAACTGTAACGTGATTTATTTACTTTTAGAAATTACTAGTATATCACCCGTACAATGCATGGCATTTATATTTCTTGATAGTAATTTTAAAATATTTTAAGAGTATATTGTTTATTTATTACATTCAAATAAAAAAGTATCATATAAATAATATTTGATTACTCAATGATAATGGAATAAAAACAACATAACTAATCCAAAATTTGAAACACCTCTTTGAAAACTACGTTTGTGGTCGAATTGGTTGGCACTCCATCCCTATCACAAATCAACATCTTCAATCCCACACGATTTGTAACTCTAGAAATGCAACATAAAGTTGTCCATGACTAAAAATTGATTTTTTCAGATATAATCCCATGTGGGAGAGAGATTGACCCTGATTCTTATTGATAGTCATAGCGTATGAGACAATTAACGGATACTGTCTTCGCTGGAACTTAAAAGGCAATCTTGGATCTGACGGAGTTAAAGTCATTCTTGTAATGAGAACTTTGTTCCCCGCATTGTGACCTGAGATAACTTTTGCCTCCAAAACATGACTTCCAAGCTTTGTAATGACTAATCTAGTCTCATTACACAGTCCAGCAGAATGATCGATATTTCTCAATAATATAATGGGAATACCAACCTTCAACTTCAATTCATGATTAGGCACCCCGGAATATCTAATACCATTCAAAAATTCTGGAGTATGAATATCTGATAATAAATCAATGTTGGAATCTGATCTGCAAGTTGCATCAGAACTCAAGTACGTCTTTCTCTCAGTTTGATTAAGAGAGATCATGTATTCATTGATTGATTCAACAACACAAGAGTTGGAGCAAGAATGGCCTTTCCTTGTAAATATAATGGGTCGTTCACATTATCTGAAAAAGAAAGATATGTGCTATTTACGATTGTTGCAACTGAATCTCCTAACTCTTTTACCAAAAGATCATTAGGTATTTCAATGGTTGCATGACCATCATTTGGTCCGCCAATTGTTCCGTCTCCAATGCTAGATATCCAATCTGAAAAGGCCTTTAATTCAGTGGAATGAATGTCTGATCCAAGACCCTGAAGCCTCATATTTTTTGTCAACTTCAAACCTTAGAAGATTCAACCAATTCCTCGATTGTTTTCACATTAAATACTCCACTTGCCAAATCGTCAGATATTGAGTAAATTGAAGAAGATGATATCTGACTTATTCTTTGGGAGCTACAATCGTCGTCATCCAGCATCCTTTGAATGATTATTATTATTAGTAGTAGTCATACTAAAACTACAAAAGTAGTTTAATAACTTAACATTTACAATAAATTTAAATCCAAAAAAATCAATCATACCTATTAAGAAAGTCGTTGATTTCGTCAATAGATTCATTCACCAGGAGCTTGGTAATGTAATAGGTGTTACAAATTCTAATTTTTCCTGTAATCAATTATCACAAAAATACAGATTAAAATCTAATATAAAATAAAGATTTTTAAAATGTATTATAAATTTAAATAATAGTAATATTTGTATCACTTCGGTATCGTTTGGCTCGACACATTTGAAGTATGATTATGACAGGTTCTAGTTTTTCACTTTCTAAGAAGCTATTAACCTTATCGACGTAATCTCCCCACGGAGTGCATGAAAGCTTGTTTTTTCTGAAAATGGATAATCAATGTTAGTTGTACACTTATATTGCTAAAATTATTTATACATTTTATCTAACAGTGAAATTCAAGGGGATATACGTACTCAAGGTCCTCAATGACAACGTCAATAGTTTATTTGTTCTTCCGCAAGATTCTTGAAACTTAGCGTGATCTTTGCCGACAATCTCTCCAATAATGTCTGCATTTAATTGGTGAAAAATGTTATTTGTGGTTAAATTAAAAAAAAAAATCAGAAAAGTAAAGATATTATACATACCAAATAATTCGTTTTCATCAATTTTGGCTGCACCCAAAAGCTCACCAAATGACTTGAACTGGTAGTTGCTTGAAGGAAAATCGTTGTCAGTAATTTCCATCACCTTTGTCTTTGGCATAAAATTTAATTTGTACTTGTGTTTTATAGTCTTGAACTTCATGTTGTTGTATCCAACAACAAAGTTGCACACATTGTACAGCTCTCTCACATATCAATGTTTTAAACATTGGTATCAAAGAACGTTTTACCGTTGCATGAATCGACCACCCTGTCATTGTTCAGGCAAGAGATTGGTAGAAAAATATTTGGTAAATACTCTGTTCTTTATTCCTCTTTTTGTTTTTTTTCCAAAGATTGTTGTTTATTTTTTAAACAGAACGGATGACTATATGAAAAGATAGTGTTCCGAATCTTTACAAACTACACAATGAAAAAAAATTGTGTAGTTTGTAAATACATATTAATGTTGACTGTACCATAAAAGAGAAACAAATAAAAAATTTATATACAATATATAAATTATATAAAAAATATAATAGTTGAAGATGGTGAAAACCTGTGAATCTGCGAAGACCATCTCTAGACTGTTTGTTTCTGCCTTATTGTCAAAGTAAGTAATCTCTCAAACTCTTACAACCCGAACCTTCAACCTCTATTGAGTTTGGGTAGAATCTACTTCACTAATGAAGTGACGCTATTCGGCCATATTCTGGTGATGTATTAATTTGCAAGAAGAGTTTGAAGTGATTTGTTTTGTTGAGATGGGTTGAATTGATTTTTTTGTTGTGAAATATATGTATTTTTTATTTGAAAAATGTCAAATGTTGGAATGATGAATTTATTCTACTTAAAATTGTATGTGTAAACGCCAAATTCTGGAAATTGTTTTCTTAAACAAAAGTTGCATTGGTTATTGGAAAGGTTTTACAACTTGTACAGTAAAAGTTTACTATTGAATTTAATAATATTTATTATCATAGAATTTTTCGTGAATCCAATTTTTTTGTAGGTTTTGCAATAGATAATTCTTTATTAAATATTGGTTTTTGACAAAATGGTTATTGGATACGTAATTTTAATTTTCAGACTTGTAACTTTTATTAAGTTTAAGAAGGGTTGTAACTTTTTATTTATATACATGGAAGATGTTTTATGTGGGAATTTAATAATATTTATTATCATTGAATTTTTCGTGAATCCAATTTTTTTATGAGTTGATGTAGATAATTCTTTATTATCTATTGGTTTTTGACAATGGTTATTGGAATAGTAATTTTAATTATCAGACTTATAACATTTATTAAGCTTAAGAAGGGTAATACAATTTACAAAGTATTGGAATAAGGATAATTTAAATATTTTTTCCATAATATTAAATATCATTGAATTTTTTAAGAATTTAATGCGGTAGATGATGAGTGGCTATAGTTAGATTCTATTGATTTTTGATATTGGTTATTGGAAAAAGTAACTTTAATTATGAGACTTATAATATTTATTATCAATTTTAAGATGGGAAGTACGATTCAGTATTGGAACAAAGATTTTTCAAATGAGTCCTAGGGAATATAATATGTACATTCAATCTGATTAATAATTACTTTGAATGAAATATTTTAATATTTTTTTTATTTTTTTATTATTTTATTATATATAAACAGGAGATGTTTTAGGTGGGAAAGTTGGTTGACTTTTTTTGCTGACTATCTTACTTTTATATATATTAAGATGTTATTTTAAGAGTTCAAATTCGAATATGAAACAATTTGATCAATTAACTTATTGATTATCTCCAGAACTTTATCCAAAGCAACAAAGAAGATGTTTATGAACTTTTTATTCTGCCACTAAACACCGTGATGATTGAATTGGTACACTTACTGAATAAGCCTAATTTGTCGTTCTTGAAAATCAAAATCTTTGATGGTGTAAGCTCAATTCAACCATCTCTTTATCTTTTATTTAAGTTATTTGAAAAAAAATTGAAATTAATGTACAGATATTGTTGTAGATACTTATGTCCAGAGTCTAATTCTTGAGCAAATGTGAAATTTCTTAATACAAAAGTATTCAACTTTCTTTACGTGATTATAATATTATAAAAGAATGACCTTAGTCTTCGATGAGGAATGCAAATTCTAAGAATTTGTACTTAAGAATAGTGGGTTTTATAAAGTAAATTGAATTCAATTTTATCATATGTTTGAGTCATCTATTGTAATAATTTTTAATAAACTAGGTTTTAAGTCATAAGCATGCTTATATTTAGGTTTCAAACGCCTGATTTTTTAATATTTAATTTTTTTTTCCACTTAAATTATCAATATCAAGTCAAATCGTAAAATAAATATATAATAAACACTATTACATTCTTAATTAACAAGACATCACTAACGTTGTTTATACCACTAACGTAATTTACAATTTTGTTACACAAATTTTAAACTTATTCAAATCACCAGATAAAAACTTCTTCCTCTCATTGAGTTTATAATACAAACACATCTAAAATTACAAACATACACAATATATATGAAGGGATGAACAATATGGAGTACATGTGCAAATGATATATTACACCTTATTTTCATGGGGGCAATCACAGTTTTCAATTAAACAATAATTATTAAATATCTAATTAAAAAAATTCTCACAATACTATTATAAAACCACATGCAATGAACGTAAGAATGTCATTATTTGTCGCCTCTAGGGGTATAGTTGAGTTGGTAAGGCTTGAGTTGACGTGGGGAGAAATCATCCGACAACGCAGGTTCGATTTCAGTGTGGGGCAGATTTTCACTTAAATATTATGGGAGTTTGTCCTGGGGGTTGGCCTGTTGGCTCTCTCCCTCAGGTCCCTGCCACTCGTGCACATCCCTCGATTTACAACCCCGCCTAGTCAAGGGACTTCTGACACAGGTGGGGAGTTTTGCATTCGGGACTTTCCCCTTAACAAAGAATGTCATTATTTGTCAACTTGAAATAAAGGAAAGTTAAGTTTCTCTCATTAATATACTTCTCTACCTAAAATTATTGGTATTTTTCTCCCAAAACGTCATTCGTCTGACTAGTTACTTGAGAAAAACTAAAATTTCCCTCTTTTCTTGGATCAAAAATAGTAAAGATGTATTCATACACCCGATAAACCTCCAAACTTCTCAATTTATCTTTAAAACCAATCAAAACCTTCGACAAAGATATTTCTTTTATGATGATTGTTTGAAAGAGCTTTTTAGCAAATTTTAATAAAAAGTGTATGAAATGTTTTATTGAAAAATTAATAAAAGTTGTGGTTCTCATAAAATGCGTGGTTAAAATTTATTATTGACTTTTGACCACAACTTTTTAATAAATTTGAATCTGAACCAAACAAGCACGGAACTATAAATAAGCAAAACATGTTTGAGATACATTTCTCTCCCCTTTTGATGTCATAAAGAAGTACGTATATTCAAGTAAAAGTTCCAACTACGAGGCAAATAATTATCATTAAACACAAGAACATCAACACATATAGGAGATAAAAAAAAAAAAAAATGAATCTTACATAAGGATGGCAAAAAGCCCCGTCCCCGCCCCGCCCCGCCCCGCCCCGCCCCTAATGGGGCGGGGGCGGGGATCATGGTCTCCGCCCCGCATTCCCCGAACCTGCCCCGAATATTTTTATTTTATTTTATTTTATGTTTTAAAATTTAAATTGTATATAAAAAAAAATAAAAATGTGTAGTGCCTAACGAAATGACCTACAAAGTTCTTGGTTATGGGTCTAGTAGAAGAGGGGTGCCAATATTTTGATTCAATGGTTAAAGAATACAACATTCAACCCGACATTAAACATTATGGCTACATGGTTGATCTTCTTGGACGGGCAGGATTGCTCAAAGATGCAGAAGAACTCATTGACAGCATGCCAATGACCCTAGATGTTGCCACTTGGGGTGCGTTGCTTGGAGCTTGTAAAAAACATGGTGACAAGGAAATGGGAGAAAGAATACGGAGAAAACTCATTGAGTTTCAGCCCGAACATGATGGATTCCATGTATTATTGTCCAATATATATGCTTCTAAAGGTAACTGGGCTAATGTTCTGGAGATCCGGGAGATGATGATGCGGCAAGACGTGGTCAAAATTCCAGGATGCAGTATGATTGAGGCCAATGGCGTAGCTCATGAATTCCTGGCCGGAGATAGATCACATCCTCGGATCAACGAGATAGAGGATATGTTGGAAGATATGTTCACTAGATTGAAGATAGTAGGTTATGCACCGAGTACAGACGAGGTTTTACTTGATATTGATGAAGAGGAGAAAGAAACTAATCTTTTCAGACACAGTGAGAAGCTTGCAATTGCATTTGGTCTCATTGCAACTAGTCCACCAACACCAATAAGAATAATCAAGAACTTAAGAATCTGCAATGATTGTCATGCAGCAGCAAAATTGATTTCTAAAGCTTTTGATCGTGAAATTGTGGTGAGGGATCGTCATCGGTTTCACCATTTTAAGCATGGTTCATGTTCCTGTATGGAGTACTGGTAGCAGCTAGCAGCAGCACACAAGAGGGAAATAAATTTAAGATGGTGTCTGCTGTTTGGCCTATAAATGGGGATTTGCCTATAAATGGGGATAAATGGGGATTTTTCTATACCCGCCCCGCCCGTTGCCATCCCTAATCTTACAATGATGTTTAATACATTTCCCATTTGTAAATATTAAGGTGGTCTTTCAATCAAGCAAAATAGGAGGATAATGCAAGAAGAAATTATATTAAAACACATCTGTAATTTTTGTTAGTACACGTTTGAATTGAGAAAACAATGTCCACATGGCACATCTCGCTTACACAGCAATGCTTTACCTATCGATCTTGCAACCCCTCGTGTGCAGTCTCCAAGGTTTTCTTCTCCTAAATTCTTGATTCTTTTCGATCACCAATGCTACCTGAAATATCATTCTATGAGGAAATCATGTGTCTCCAGGTTCATCTTTCTCTCAGTCAAGTTCGTTATGAGTTCCAACTCCCTCAAATAATCTTTGCCTTGCTTCCATTGCCTGCAGTATCCGCGTTATCCGCGTATAATAATCTAGTCATCAGCACAATTAATTTGACTAGCTAAAAAAAAATAAGTTATTGCTACAACTTTGCTCAAGAAATACACAGAAAAAAAAAAATTGACCCCATTTTATCGTTAAGTGCATTCGACAGTACAATTGAAAAAACTTGAATTTTTATTTTTATATAGTATTATTCAGTTCTGACTGATCCACCTAATTAAACATGCTACCATAAGTGTGTCCAGAAGCCAAAAGAGTAGCAACACAAAAACAAAAAACTTCATTAGAAGACATTTGAATAGGAACCTGCTTTTCCCAATTTGTGAGACATGTTATAGTGGCAAGCAAGATAGATTGCACTGTTGCTCCAGCTACCAATCCACTCCAAAGGCCTTCCCCTTTCAAGTGCAAAACAAATCCTAGGAATAATGCCACAGGAATTCCAACAACGTAATATGCTCCAAGATTGACATAGGCCCCGATATGCTGCCACCCGCAACCTCTAGCTACTCCTGCAGCAAACAAGAAATGACTTACCGGATGAGCAGACCTATAAGGGAAAATTCTCTTGTTCTTTTGTACTTGTTATAGAAGAGATAAATTGGAATTTTTCTAGCTACTATCTCAGATGCGCACTATAAATTCTCGAACTTGATAGAGAGACTAGGAAAATATTACCAGAAAGAACTGCTTGTAGGCCATCCATGATGATGGAGAGGCAAAGAAAAGGAGTCATGTCTTTGACATAATTCACAACATCCATTTCATTGCTAAATGCATATCCTAATATATAACGACAAAAGAATATAACTGTGCTTGCTATAATGAACTCCGAGACAGACAGAACCAGCACGGCAAAGACAGAAACTTGAGCAGCCCGAGGTTTCCCAGCTCCAAGTTTATTCGATACAAGAGTGCTATAAGAATATATTAATAATCTTGTTGTCAGTGCGTTATATCTACTTATGGTCAAGATACAAATCATATAGTAGTTATGTCAGAGTAAAGAGATTAAGATCAAACCTTGCAGCAGCACCAAAAGAATATTGCACCAGATAGTGCAAGGAAGTAATTGTCAAGCTGCCCAAAGAGAAAAGTAAACACCAAATTAAACATACACCGAAATTGTAAACATCAAGAATAAGTTTGGTAGACAGTATAAATGACAAGATTTTAGCTTCATTTTTTTTCTTTAATAACGTTCAACACTGTCCATTCTGCCTTGACAAATATGCCTAAAAATGTACAGGAAATAGGCATACCATATGGATAGCACGGATGTCTCCAGCTCTGGATTTGACAACAGTCCACCAAGCAGTATCACTACCTCAAATGACCACCACTCCAAACTACACATTGGAATTGCAAAATAACGGGAACTTAGAAAAGTTCATAAGACTACAAGGTAAAACGAGTAAAATGGTCTGCCCGTTTAAAAAGTTAAAAGATGGCGGCAATTACCAAGCCATCACAGCAGATGGGATTGCGTATTGGAAGAATTTCCCCATACTTAGGAAAACATCCTTTGACAAAGAAGCACGGGTTTTCTTACACACTAAAGAATATTTCACATAAAGTCCAAGCAAGATCACATTCAACACATAAGATAAACAAATAGCAAGGGATGCTCCAGTATTTCCTAGCTTTAACTTGAATATTAGAGCCCAGCAAAGTGGTAAATGGAAGCATAGAGATGCTACTGAACTCAATAACATTGGAAGAATCACACTCTGAATCTGCAAGTAGCAAACCAGAGACTGAAGAATAGCATAGGAGAACAGTGAAGGGATGAGCCACATTGAAAATTTGCCAGCTTCGACTGAGATTAAAGGATCTTGGCCAATCAATATTAATAGCTTGTCTGTATATATCCATAATACAGATATTGGTATACACACCAGTAAGAGACATATTACAGCACTATAAGTATAAGTTCCAACTCTTTGATATTGCTTTGCTCCGTGTGCCTGTCCACACAGAGTTTCCAAAGCACAAGCCATACCAAACTGCACGGAAGATTCAATATTTAATTAGTCGCAGTAGATATTATATAAGTTGTGAATTGAGTATACAAAGAACTAGCTTTAAGATTATTAAAAGTCAATCTTCACCTCGAACTAAATATTCCTAATCCATAATTAGTAACACGGCGTAAGATTTAAATTTCAGAATCTGGTACTGTGGTGGCTCCAAAACAGAGATTCTAGTTAGATATATCTCTGGTTTCTTAAGAAATCTACACGTAGAGTGGTAGTTTAACAGGTTTCACAGCAAACAAAGTGTCATGTCAATGCTACTCGTAGAGTGGTAGTTTAACAGGTTTCACAGCAAACAAAGTGTCATGTCAATGCTACATTAGTTGGGGTATCACTCCCTAAACACCAATTTTCAAGATTGAAAACTCAGAATATACCCGAAAAACATCGTCCGCTGCCGGTGGATTTTAATCTATTGAATTGAAAACATACCCAACAATTTATTGCAAATTCACTAAACTATTGACAAAACCTTGAATGCCTTAAATCGTAACACAAGGAAAACTAATCAAACGTATGACTTGTACCAATCGTCGGCAGAATCAAAACTTGAGAGACAAGAAAAAGGAGCTTACAACGACACTGAATCCGGTAACATTTGTAAAAGAAGTAGCAATGGAAGCGCTTGATAGTTCAAGTTCCCCAAGATGTCCCAACATCATCAACGCTACAACCCGCAACAGGTACTGAGAAAGTGTCACAACTATCATCGGCAATGCTATGCTATTCACCTGATTCAGTTCTCCTGCAAACGCCCCCCATGTCGCCAGTACCCTTTTACATTCCCTGTTTTCTTCAACCAGTGGCTCCTCCGATTCCATTACTTAGCATAAGATTTTATCTAGTCACTGTTTTTTTCCTTCTTCGTGTCGAAATCCCAAATGCATGGCCAAAGAGGTTAAATAAGTAAGGAATAATGGTGTTTCAAGTGGATGTTGAAGGAGATGGACTTCATGTAAAGAAAGGGACTTGGGAAGACTAAACGGTAGACAACAATACTAGTAAGACAAGACAGAGTCTACAAGTCACAAGTCACAAGTCACAAAGATGGTAAACAACAATACTAGTAAGACAAGACAGTCTACAATTCGATGATCACAAGTGACAAGTGACAAAGATTATTAACATGAATTTTTAAAAATTTCTTTGAACTGTCAGCCTTTTAAAATTGATATTAAATAAGTCAATTCGACTCGAGAATAGGTCAAAACCAATTCCCATTCTATTGTTATTGTTCGATTTAATGTTTTTATCTTTAATTTGAAAAGATTATTGGGTATGGTAAAATTTATAAATGCCCTACTTATTATTTTTAAATTTCACCTCGAATTTATAATTTTAAATAGACATATATTGAAATGTATTTTTAAAATGATATAAGGTCTACATTTGCAGCCTAGCTATACCATATCAGCAGCAGCAGTTGATTATATGAATTATTTTGACATAATCTTCAAATATATATATATATATATATATATATATATATATATATATATATTATAATAGGATAACCGTCAAAAATTTCACGCACACATTTTTCCGCCATTTTTTCTTTCCAAATTTAGTAAGTGTCACCATAAATACTGCATAGAAGTTTGTTTTCTTTAATTGATTTCACACATTAATTTGATAAGTGCCGCCATAAATACTGCCATAAATGCTGCATAAAAGTTTGTTTTCTTTAATTGATTTCACACATTAATTGTTTATTTTTTTTTCTTACAAAAAACGAAATGTAACATTAATATTATATACGATAAATGCAACAATTTTTCAGATTCTTTAATTGGTTTCATACATTAATCGTTTATTTTTTTTTTTCTTTTTTCTTGCAAAAAACGAATTGTAACATTTAATATTATATATGATAAATTCAACAATTTTTCAAATTAATTAATTGCTTTCATTATTTTATTTGTTCATACTCGATAATTATTTTTCAAATTATAATAAAAAATTAGTTAATAAGTTTTAATTTTATATTATTTATATTATATATTAAATAATATTAAAGTGTTTATATTATATTTTATAAAAATAATATTATTATTTATATTTACACAATGTCAGCAAATAAATATAATTAAATCATATGATAAAATTTTAATATTTTATAATATTAAAATTTAATTAATTAATTATTCAACTTCGGGTAACTAATAATCAGTATTCCAATATAAATAATCAGTATTCCAGTACAATTTAATCAAGATGAACTTTACATTGTTTCAATACCCTATGATACTTGATTAAAATGAATAATATTAAGAATTAACATTTTTTTTTTTAAAATGCACATCTTCCAAAACAAGATAAATTCACTTCAAAACACAAAACAAATTATATTATGTGTTCTAATGTCTTAATTTATACAGAGATTTAAATAAGTTATATTTTCAAAAAAAATGAAATATTAATGCACGAGAACTGTTGGCAATAATACAATAGTTTTTCGAAAATAGACTTATTTTTCCCCACAATTTTTTTATGCTTCGTGTAGTGGGTTTTAAATAGGTTGTAGTTAAAAAAAAACTTCAATACACGAAAAACGTATAATTATGTTTTATTGTCAAAGCATATGATTTATTGATTAAACTAATAAACTAGATATGATAATTTCAAAATTAAATTCATAAGATTCAAAGACCGCCTCAAATTGTATCTCCTCAAAAAGGTTCTAGACAAAGGACAGGCTGAGAACATTAAATAATTGACGTTAAATTTTATTAATGTTTTATTATATAGGCTTAAAACGTTAACTCCTCGATGTTTTATTACATCGTAATAACTATTATTGTTTTGTCTTTTAAATTAATTATATTTGTCTATTTGTCTCGATTTACAAATTTAGAATTGAGTGGTGAAGAAATAAAAAATTATACACTCGCATATATTGAAAAAATATTGCGGAGTAGTGAAAAAAGTCTTCGAGACTTTCAAACAATGCCCTTCCATAAGATCGTAGATGTTTCAATTCGCAGTAATAGACTTATAAAGGATAATTTGCGTTATGATAGAAACGCTCTGGCTGAAGAATGAAAAAAAAAAAATTGTTTCTAAAACTGAGCAAAAGAACGCATATGAAACAATAATGCAGTTCGGATGAAATTCACAATGATTCATTTGTTAAGTAATTGTCCAATTTCAGTTAATTAATTATCAGTATTTCGATACAGTGTAAATAATACCGTTGGTTCAGCTTTCCAATATTTTAAATTTTCTATGATACTCGATAAAAAATGAATAAAATTGTGAATTGACACTTCCAATTAAAAAAAAATATTTCAGAACAAGATAAATTCATTTCAATTATTAGTAATAACAAATTTGAATGTTACATTAATTAATTAATATAAGATTTAGAGTATGTAAATATTATTAATTGTCTGTAAATAGAAAATCAATAAATTTGCATAATATCTTTAACGCAATCTGCATCTTTACAATTTAGAAAATCAATTTTCAATTTATAATATACTTTAGAAAATCAATTTTCAAATTATAATATACTTGCGCCAAAAATTAATTAATTGTCTCATACGCTATGACTATCAATAAAAGTCGAGATCAATTTTTTTCCAGCGTGAGATTATATCTGAAAAAACCAGTTTTTAGTCATGGACAACTTTATGTTGCATTGTCTAGAGTTACAAATCGTACGAAATTGAAGATGTTGATTTGTGATAATTATGAAGTGCCAACCAATTCGACCATGAATGTAGTTTTTAAAGAAGCCTTTGAAAATATAGATTAGCTATGTTATTTTTTTTCAATATCAATGAGTAATCAAATGTTATTTATATGATACTTTTTTTATTTGAATATAATAAATAAACAATATACTCTTAAAATATTTTAAAATCACTATCATAAAAAAATATACTTAGGGGGGTATACTGAACTCAGATTTGAATGAATTTGAAAAATTCACATAAATTTAGGTGTCCTCAACTCAAATTTTAATAGAATTCATTGAAATTTAGGTGTCCCCAACTCGGATTTAAATAGATTCTTTAGAAATCTAGGTGTCCTCAATTAATGGATTTTGATAGATTTCAATAGATTTGGAATTATAATTATAACTACTAAAAATTCTAAAAATTCTTGTTCCAAACCTCAAATTTTCAATTGATTTCTCTCTCTCTCTCTCTCTCTCTCTCTCTCTCTCTAACATCTCACTTTTCACATACGATTTTGCTAAAACTATTTTGTATCAATTGACTTTTTTTCTTTCTTTCTCTCACAAACCTCTCACCTTTCACATAAAATTTTACTGAAACTCTTTTATATCAATTTATAATTATTGACGTCTTTATTCCGTTTTTCTCAAAACGATGTCCATATTTCCAACTTCATGAATTTTTTGTTTAAAATGATGAAGTTAGGAATTTCTTTTAACGTACGATAATGTTATGAATTTTATTTTTTAATTACAATGTTATTTTTTTTAGTGATCTAGTCAGACATTATACTATTTTTTTAGCTTTTTTAAAAAAATAATAATAATCCGTTTATGCACAATGAGTGGTTATGGTTAAAAAAAAGCACAAATACGAACTCTATTAACCTCTATAATTTAGAATTCTTTAAAAGTTAAAACGTTTCGATACTCATTTTTAATATTTAAAATGTAAATTATATATATCAATATATTATGAATTTTTTTTTTTTTTTTTTGCTAATAGTCTATTTTTAAAAAATAAAAAATAAATAAATTGTGCTTTTATGGTGAGTTTACATGTCAACATTAATTTTAGAGCAAGTTTCTCGTCAAGCCATAATTTGGTTTTTTTTAAAAAAAAAAAAATAGACTTGAAATGTTACGATGAAATTTTAAAATTTTTTCAAAATTTACAGTTGACACATTGAGGAGATGAAAAATATAATTTTTAATAAAAAGACCACAAATTCAATGAAATCTATGAGAATCTATTAAAATCTATGATATAGAAATCTATTAAAATCTTATCAAATATGTCAAATTCTATTAAATTTCTTGAAATTTATAAAATTTATAAATATTAAGAAATCTATTAAAATCTGAGTTGAAGATACCCTCCTTAGTAATTATTACAACTATTTCATAAATAAATAATTTGTAATCATAGTAGGGTCTCATTCAAAATATTTGGGCTAGTCAAGTTGACTACGTAACATATTTAAAAGGCCAAACAAAGTTGATTACGTAATTTATTTCATTATTTTAGTGCAACACAATGACAGTTATATAAAAAAAAAAAAATCCCACATGAAAAGTTTCTGGCATTTTTTTTTTTTAAAATGACATACACATGATTGACAAAATTTAAATTATAATTTAAATTGATCAAATTAATTAAATATATTTTTTATCTATATATTTCGTTAGACTTACAATTTACTATTTTCCACAAATTCAATAGGATTCACAACTTCCAATACAACATTATAAATTGTTGTATATGTGACAAATAAAATAGAGATGAACATAATAGTATCTCAAATATAGTTGTAGATTGAAAAAATTGTGGTCTACATATACAAGAAGTATTGATAGATTAAAAAAAAAAATTATTAACACATATTTTGATAGAAATAAATTATAAAAAATTAAATAAAATAGACTTAACACATATTTCGATAGACATTAAATAAATAGAGGATGTCTAGCACACCGTTCAAATGTGGACGTTGTGCTAGACATCTACCACTTTTTTTTTTATTTACTGTGTAATCAATTTGAGGTGACGTGACATACTTTTTAATGTGTCTTAGTTGTAATATGATTTTTTTTTTTCGTTGGTTGAGAGGGAAAGAACAAGACTCTTGACCCAAATATGTCTCTTAGGCTTAAATGTTTAGTATTGCGGTGTTTTTATAAGAATCAGCTTTTGTTGTACTGTAGAAAAATTCAAGCTATGGGAAAAATTATATAAGTGTTTGGTAAACTCTTGTTTTAAAATTATTGTATGTTTCAAAATTAGCATTTGAGCGTTTGGTAAACAAAAGTTATTTATCACTGCGACGGTATAAAATTACTAGAACAGACATTGATTATAATAATGTTATTTTGTATTATTTTTATCACGAGTGGTAAAATTCATTTTTTTTCTTTTATAAAAATACGTAATATTGTCAAATGTTTTTAACAAGACAATACATTCATCATCATTATTTTAAAATAAAAATAATAAACACCTACTAAATTTCAAAATCTATAAAAATTACAAAACAAAAAGTATAGTCATATAGTGCAAAAATTAATTAAATTTATACTATTTTTTATGCATCAAACTTGCATCAATTCGATTTCTCAATTTCTCAATTTTCATATAATAGAAAAACATCACATAAATTTAAATTATCGTTAATGACTTGCAGATCATATAATAAAAAAATATCAAATAAATTTAAATTATCTTTCATAGTCGAACTTATAGTTATTTGGTTTCTCAATTTCTCAATTTCTAAATAATATAAAAAAATTTAAAATATTTAAATTATCGTCCATTCATTGTATACGCAACAATTTGGTTTCTCAATTTATCCATTTATTGTGCTCCATTAGTGTTGCTATTGCGATGTCATCTTTCAACCTCATCACTTTCCATCTCTTCATCATTATTGTTATTTTGGTCAATCTCAGTATTTTCAAAATAATGATCACATCTAGCGTGTCTTCTTATGTAGTTATGCATCTTTCGACCTCATCACTTTCATCTCTTCATCAATATTGTCGTTTTGGTCAATTTCTGTATCTTCAAAATTATGATCACGACTAGTGTGTCTTCTTATGTAGTTATACAGTGACATCGTTACAATAATTATCTTCACTTGCTTCATGAACAGGTAATTAGGCATTTCTCTTAAAATCTTCCATATTTTTTTAGAACTCCAAAAGTTAATGCAATAGCACTTTTTAAAGAAGAATGAGCATGATTAAACACTTCTTGATAATCAATTGGTCGGCTGCCTCGTCGAAAATCTGGAAGGTGATATCTCTCACCTTTATAAGGTCCTAAATATCCATTCATTTGTGGGTATCTAGCGTCAATAAGATAGTATTTTCCTATTGAATATAAATGATATTTTTATTGGAAAAAAAATTTAAGAGTGTAAAAATTTAAATACAGAAAATAGAAAATGTGAGCATTTTCATGAAAAAAAAATACCTTTAGGAGGTTTAGGAAAATTTGAAGTAGAATTGTTCAAAGCAGACAAAAACACTCTTGTATCGTGTATTGTTTCTTCCAAACCTGCATATGCAAATATGAATTGCATATCAAAACTACATGTTGTTGTTACGTTTTGAGTTGGTATCCATTTCCTTCCAATATACGGTATTTGATTTTCAACGGGTATTGAGACTGGAATGTGTACCCATCGATGACACCAATACAATTATGAAAATTAAAATATGTTAATTAGCAAGTATAATATATTTTTACTTTAAAAGTATTAAATATATTATTTACCTTGAAATGAAGAATATATCTGGAATCTTTCAAAATTTCTTCACGAATATCATTAAACTTGTAGTCTAATGACTTTATCACATCTCAGCCATACTACAAACAATATCTAGCAATTTACTGAAATATCTACTCACAATCTCACCAGAGCGTTGAAATCTTTCTTGTGCTAACTTATTTTCCACCCCATGTCCTAAAATATGTAGAAACATTCCTAACATCTCCATTGCTGACATTCTTCTTTCCAGAGTTTCCAATCATTTTTAAGTGCATCCTATTTATTTTAAACTACAGTTTACCATAATCCTTTCTAGTTTTCTTGCTAAAGTTTGTGACTAAGTTATCCCATCCAGCTTCGGTAAAGTGGCTCTAGGTCAACGCCTTGCTTCCACTTTCAAAATACATAAATCACAAAACATACTAACAAAATTTCTATCCCATACGGCCTTAAACCCTTTTGATCTGATACTCTCATCTTCTAGACATTTGGTATTATTATTATTCTTACTCATTTCTTAAAACTCCCTGGAAAAAAATATGGTAGAAGATTTGTCAAAAGTGATAAACCCACTTTTCATGTTCAATTTTTAACAAATATGAACCATTAAACCACTGTATTTATTTGTCATCTTGTCTAATCCTCGACTTATAGACGAAAGTGTCTTAGTCATGCACTAGAAAAAATATATTGATAAATAACACCTAAGAAAACAAGATGAAAAGTAACACACTAGAATATTAGAAAATAACAAATAATAAAAAGACGCACCCAAAGAGCACATAATCCACATTCACACAACCACAGCCATCTGGCCTTTTAGTTGGCCATAGTATCTGAAAACTAATTTGAAGAATACATTGGTGCATTTAAGGATGTCTCCCAAAACATTAAAAACGATCATAAATTATTGGATAAGTACATAATTAAAAATAACAAAGATAAGGAACAATTAAGTTTTATAAATTATGGGATTATGAAAATCCAGTAACTCATACTTGATCAAAACTTGCAACATAACCAACCAACAAAAACGAAAAGGCATACACATTTCTGCCAAAAAAAAAAAATGGCTATTTGATATAACCAATCTCAATAATTAATAAAGAAAAGAGGGAAGACTTAGTGTATACCAAATAAATAGAAGCTTTCTTCACCTCAATCTCTTGTACAATGGAGTTTTCTATAAATCCAAGAATAAATGCAATGGAAATTTAAACAATTAAAGTAACAAGAGAATGATATCAGCCTCTAGATTGAATTGCCAACCCCTCAACAGCTCTCGTGTTGAATTCCCACCAATTAGCCCATATAAGATGTTTAGGGGAAAGCATCTAACTCTTCTCACATTTCTAATACCCTAAGATTTTTGCAGGCCTAACATTGTATTGTCTTTGCTTAAATAACTTGACTTTGTAAACACATAATGGCAAGATCCAAACTAAATAAAAGGCCCAGTGCATAAACAAACAACAACCTCTTCGTAACTCCTTACACATAAAGTAATATTGATATAAATTCTTTTTACAGCTTTGAAATTGTTTGTTGTAAAATGAAAAATAATCATGGTGAAAATTTTAGCAACTCAATGTCTATTAGCAACAGATTTTTTATGCACGAGAATTTTCACCAATACTCTAATTAGAAACTGAGTTTTAGAGGAAAACATCATTAGAAAAACCAAAGATTGGAGGCAAAGGCATGTGGGGAAACAAATTGCAAGTAATTCATATTTAATGATTAATACAATCATCAAAACCATTTTTCAACTAATTGTTTATATATATATATATAAATCAAGCAATTAGTAGAAATAATCAATTACCATTAGCTTCTTCAAATTACTAAATGGATTCTACAAAAGGTATGAAATCCTAAAAGCTATAAATTCAGACTTTCAAAATATGAAGGCTATAAATTCACACTAAAAAAAGTTGATAGTAGGTTTGCTACATTTTACAAAGATTGAGGTTGAAAAATGTAAATTTTCCTAAATAAAGAGTCCCTTGGAGATGTTCATAGCGTGACGGTCAGCTAAACGAGTCCCTAACGAGTTCTTTTTTATTAATTGTCACTTTATTGACCAAATTGATATTGTACTAAATTGTTTTGTATATTTTACGAACTATTATAAAATAGCTAAAATTTAAACTCATAATTATTAATAAATATGTTAAATAAAATTATTTTATTATTATTAAGTAATTTTATTATTTAAATTTAAAATTTTTATTTTATTGTTACAACATAAAAATAATAATTTTGTCACAAACTTAATATTCAAATACTTTTATTAATTGAGCTATTCGTTTATTAACTACAAATATTAGTCTATTAAAGCTCCAATTGTATTCTTTACATGTTACTTAGGGCTTGTTTGATAGAGATTATAAACCAATATTGGTTTATTTGACCAATATTGGTTTTTTTGAGTTAAAATTGTTGACTTTTCATGTTAAAAGTAGGTTGAAAAGTCAAAAATTACGGCTGAAAAAAACCAAAATGGGTTTTTAATCTCAATCAAACAAGCTCTTAATTTTTTGAAAAATTGGCGCAAATGGTCCCTAAATAAATAACAAAGTTGCGTATATAATGTTATTGTCATTTTTCTTTTGAATATTAATGCAACTCTAGACTATTATTTTTGAAAATGACTTGTTTGTACATTAGTGATGAAAATTCTATTTAGTGCTTTAGAATTTTGTATTTAAGATGCTACTTTTTACACACAAGTAGTTATGGAACAATTTTAATTGTAATTAATATGCTTATTGACTTGTTTACTTTTTTACACATTTGTGGTCCACGATTTCTAACTTGCATCAAATATATACAACTTCCACTAACATGCTTAATTAACAACTGCAACGTGATTTATTTACTTTTAGAAATTATGTTGTTTTAAGAGTTCAAATTCGAACATGAAACGATTTGATCAATTAACTTATTGATTATCTCCAGAGCTTTATCCAAAGCAACAAAGAAGATTTTTATGAACATTTTATTCTGCCACTAAACACCGTGATGATTGAATTGGTACACTTACTGAATAAGCCTAATTTGTCGTTCTTGAAAATCAAAATCTTTGATGGTGTAAGCTCAATTCAACCCTCTTTTTATCTTTTATTTAAGTTATTTGAAAAAAAATTGAAATTAATGTACAGATATTGTTGTAAATACTTATGTCCAGTCTTATTCTAGAGCAAATGTGAAATTTCTTAATGCAAAAGCATTCGACTTTCTTTACGTGATTATAATATTATAAAAGAATGACCTTAGTCTTCGATGAGGAATGCAAATTCTGAGAATTTTATGAAGTGGCTTTTATGAAGTAAATTGAATCAATTTTATCATATGTTTGAGTTATCTATTGTAATGATTTTTAATAAACTAGGTTTTAAGTTATAAGCATGCTTATATTTAGGTTTCAATCGCCTAATTTTTTAATATTTAATTTTTTTTACTTAAATTATCAATATCAAGTCAAATCGTAAAATAAATATATAATAAACACTATTACATTCTTAATTAACGAAACATCACTAACGATTGTTTATACCACTAATGTAATTACAATTTTGTTGCACAGATTTTAAACTTATTCAAATCACCATATAAAAACTTCTTCCTCTCATTGAGTTTATAATACAAACACATCTAAAATTACAAACATACACAATGTCATTATTTGTTGCCCCTAGGGACATAGGCGAGTTGGTAAGGCTTGAAGTGACGTGGGGAGAAATCTTCCGGCAACGCAGGTTCGATTTCCGTGTGGGGCAGATTTTCACTGAAATATTGTGGGAGTCTGTCCTGGGAGTTGGCTTGTTGGCTCTCTTCCTCAGGTCCCTGCCACTCGTACACATCCCTCAATTTACAACCTGTCTGGTCAAGGGACCTCTGACACAGGTGGAGAGTTTCGCCTTCGGGACTTTCCCCTTAACAAAGAATGTCATTATTTGTCGACTTAAAATAAAGGAAAGTTAAGTTTCTCTCATTAATATACTTCTCTACCTAAAATTATTGGTATTTTTCTCCCAAAACGTCATTCGTCTGACTAGTTACTTGAGAAAAACTAAAATTTCCCTTTTTTCTTGGGTCAAAAATAGTACAGTTGTATTCATAAACCCGATAAACCTCCAAACTTCTCAATTTATCTTCAGAACCAATCAAAACCTATGACAAAGATATTTCTTTTATGATGATTGTTTGAAAGAGTTTTTTAGCAAATTTTAATAAAAAGTGTATAAAATATTTTATTGAAAAATTAATAAAAGTTGTGGTTCCCATAAAATGCGTGGTTAAAATTTATTATTGACTTTTGACCACAACTTTTTAATAGATTTGAATCTGAACCAAACAAGCAAGGAACTATAAATAAGCAAAACATGTCTGAGGTATATTTCTCTCCCCTTTTGATGTCATAAAAAAGTACGTACATTCAAGTAAAAGTTCCAACTACGAGGCAAATAATTATCAATAAACACAAGAACATCAACACATATAGGAGATTATAAAAAAATGAATCTTACAATGATGTTTAATACATTTCCCATTTGTAAATATTAAGGTGGTCTTTCAATCAAGCAATATAGGAGGATAATGCAAGAAGAAATTATATTAAAACACATCTGTAATTTTGGTTAGTACACGTTTGAATTGAGAAAACAATGTCCACATGGCACATCTCGCTTACACAGCAATGCTTTACCTATCGATCTTGCAACCCCTCGTGTGCAGTCTCCAAGGTTTGCTTCTCCAAAATTCTTGATTCTTTTCGATCACCAATGCTACATGAAATATTATTCTATGAGGAAATCATGTGTCTCCAGGTTCATCTTTCTCTCAGTCAAGTTCGTTATGAGTTGGAATTTTTCCAACTCCCTCAAATACTCTTTGCCTTGCTTCCATTGCCTGCAGTATCCACGTATAATAATCTAGTCATCAGCTCAATTAATTTGACAAGCTAAAAAAAAATTTTTCTTACTACAACTTGGCTCAAGAAAGACGAAAAATAAAACTGAACCCATTTTATTTTTAAGTACATTGGACACTACAATTGACAAAACTTGAATTTTTCATTTCTATATTGTATTATTCAGTTCTGACTAATCCACCTAATTAAACATGCCACCATAAGTGTGTCCAGAAGCCAAAAGAGTAGCAACACAAAAACAAAAAACTTCATTAGAAGAAGGGACATTTGAATAGGAACCTGCTTTTCCCAATTTGTGAGACATGTTATAGTGGCAAGCAAGATAGATTGCACTGTTGCTCCAGCTACCAATCCACTCCAAAGGCCTTCCCCTTTCAAGTGCAAAACAAATCCTAGGAATAATGCCACAGGAATTCCAACAACGTAATATGCTCCAAGATTGACATAGGCCCCGATATGCTGCCACCCGCAACCTCTAGCTACTCCTGCAGCAAACAAGAAATGACTTACCGGATGAGCAGACCTATAAGGGAAAATTCTCTTGTTCTTTTGTACTTGTTATAGAAGAGATAAATTGGAATTTTTCTAGCTACTATCTCAGATGGGCACTATAAATTCTCGAACTTAATAAAGAGACTCGGAAAATATTACCAGAAAGAACTGCTTGTAGGCTATCCATGATGATGGAGAGGCAAAGAAAAGGAGTCATGTCTTTGACATAATTCACAACATCCATTTCATTGCTAAATGCATATCCTAATATATAACGGCAAAAGAATATAACTGTGCTTGCTATAATGAACTCCGAGACCGACAGAACCAGCACGGCAAAGACAGCAACTCGAGCAGCCCGAGGTTTCCCAGCTCCAAGTTCATTCGATACAAGAGTGCTACAAGAATATATTAATAATCTTGTTGTCAGTGCGTTATATCTACTTATGGTCAAGATACAAATCATATAGTAGTTATGTCAGAGTAAAGAGATTAAGATCAAACCTTGCAGCAGCACCAAAAGAATATTGCACCAGATAGTGCAAGGAAGTAATTGTCAAGCTGCCCACAGAGAAAAGTAAACACCGAATTAAACATACACTGAAATTGTAAACATCAAGAATAAGTTTGGTAGACAATATAAAGGACAAGATTTTAGCTTCATTTTTTTCTTTAATAACGTTCAACGCTGTCCAGTCTGCCTTGACAAATATGTCTAAAAATGTACAGGAAATAGGCATACCATATGGATAGCACGGATGTCTCCAGCTCTGGATTTGGCAACAGTCCACCAAGCAGTATCACTATCTCAAATGACCACCACTCCAAACTACACATTGGAATTGCAAAATAACGGGAACTTAGAAAAGTTCATAAGACTACAAGGTAAAACGAGTAAAATGGTCTGCCCGTTTAAAAAGTTAAAAGATGACGGAAATTACCAAACCATCACAGCAGATGGGATTGCGTATTGGAAGAATTTCCCCATACTTAGGAAAACATCCTTTGACAAAGAAGCATGGGTTTTCTTACACACTGAAGAATATTTCACATAAAGTCCAAGCAAGATCACATTCAACACATACGATAAACAAATAGCAAGGGATGCTCCAGCATTTCCTAGCTTGAACTTGAATATTAGAGCCCAGCAAAGAGGTAAATGGAAGCATATAGATGCTACTGAACTCAATAACATTGGAAGAATCACACTCTGAATCTGCAAGTAGCGAACCAGAGACTGAAGAATAGCATAGGAGAACAGTGAAGGGATGAGCCACATTGAAAATTTGCCAGCTTCGACTGAGATTAAAGGATCTTGGCCAATCAATATTAATAGCTTGTCTGTATATATCCATAATACAGATATTGGTATACACACCAGTAAGAGACATATTACAGCACTATAAGTAAAAGTTCCAACTCTTTGATATTGCTCTGCTCCGTGTGCCTGTCCACACAGAGTTTCCAAAGCACAAGCCATACCAAACTGCACGGAAGATTCGATATTTAATTAGTCGCTGTAGATATTTTATAAGTTGTGAATTGAGTATACAAAGAACTAGCTTTAGCATTATTAAAAGTCAATCTTCACCTCGAACTAAATATTCCTAATCTATAATTAGTAACACGGCGTAAGATTTAAATTTCAGAATCTGGGACTGTGGTGGCTCCAAAACAGAGATTCTAGTTAGATATATCTCTGGTTTCTTAAGAAATCTACACGTAGAGTGGTAGTTTAACAGGTTTCACAGCAAACAAAGTGTCATGTCAATGCTACATTAGTTGGGGTATCACTCCCTAAACACCAATTTTCAAGATTGAAAACTCAGAATATACCCGAAAAACATCGTCCGCTGCCGGTGGATTTGAATCTATTGAATTGAAAACATACCCAACAATTTATTGCAAATTCACTAAACTATTGACAAAACCTTGAATGCCTTAAATCGTAACACAAGGAAAACTAATCAAACGTATGACTTGTACCAATCGTCGGCAGAATCAAAACTTGAGAGACAAGAAAAAGGAGCTTACAACGACACTGAATCCGGTAACATTTGTAAAAGAAGTAGCAATGGAAGCGCTTGATAGTTCAAGTTCCCCAAGATGTCCCAACATCATCAACGCTACAACCCGCAACAGGTACTGAGAAAGTGTCACAACTATCATCGGCAATGCTATGCTATTCACCTGATTCAGTTCTCCTGCAAACGCCCCCCATGTCGCCAATACCCTTTTACATTCCCTGTTTTCTTCAACCAGTGGCTCCTCCGATTCCATTACTTAGCATAAGATTTTATCTAGTCACTGTTTTTTTCCTTCTTCGTGTCGAAATCCCAAATGCATGGCCAAAGAGGTTAAATAAGTGAGGAATACTGGTGTTTCAAGTGGATGTTGAAGGAGATGGACTTCATGTAAAGAAAGGGACTTGGGAAGACTAAACGGTAGACAACAACACTAGTAAGACGAAACAGGGTCTACAATTCGATGATCACAAGTCACAAGTGACAAAGATTATTAACATGAATTTTTAAAAATTTCTTTCAGCTGTCAGCCTTTTAAAATTGATATTAAATCAGTCAATTCGACTCGAGAATAGGTCAAAACCAATTCCAATTCTATTGTTATTGTTCGATTTAATGTTTTTATCTTTAATTTGAAAAGATTATTGGGTATGGTAAAATTTATAAATGCCTTACTTATTATTTTTAAATTTCACCTCGAATTTATAATTTTAAATAGACATATATTGAAATGTTTTTTAAAATGATAGAAGGTCTACATTTGCAGCCTAGCTATACCATATCAGCAGCAGCAGTTGATTATATGAATTATTTTGACATAATCTTCAAATTTATCTATATATATATATATATATATATATATCCTTACAATAATATAAGAGTCTTAAATTTTTTACTGTTCACTTTTTCGTCCTACACGACGTCGTTTTTCAACTTCTTTTTACACCGTCATTTTGTAATAAGAGTCTTAAATTTTTTACTGTTCACTTTTTCGTCCTACACGACGTCGTTTTTCAACTTCTTTTTACACCGTCATTTTGTAATATTTTTTAAGTTGCTTTTGAAGCTTAGCACACTTTTATTGACTATAAAGATTACAATTGGAATAACATTAAATTCAGTTGAAATTCAAATTCATTCAAGGAGGAGTTTTGTCTTCTTTTACAACTTCAATCCAAATTTGTTTTATTCTCTATTACTTTTGGAGCTGGGAGCTGAGTTTTGTGAAAGATATCTTACAGTTAAGATTTGTAGGTATTATTACAGCAGTTTTAATTTTTAGTGTTAATTGGAAGTATTATTACAATAATTTTTAAGGTGCAGTTGTTGTTTACCTTTTACAATTATCATTGATTTTTTACCTATTTCAGTTGGATTTTTGTAAATCGAAATGTTCCTTTCCTCTTGTCCTTGTTGTGTCTGCTTCATGCTCTTGGATAATTTCCTCAATAATATAATCAATTTTTTTATGCATTTTAATCAACATTTTTTCCAGTCCAAACAAGAAATGAATTAGTTTCATTGAAGGAAAAATATCAGCAAAATTGAAAACTCCTTCATATGATGCTGATTCTGTTATGTTATCAGTAATATTAATTTTTTCTCATCTTTGCATTTTCTCCCAACAGCAGCTCTACAAACAATTTGAGCTAATAAAACCTTTTAGGTAAGATTTATTGGCTGTCCTACCAAGATTGAATCAACCACACGAGTCAAGAAATTTCTTCTTGGATAACACTAACACTGTAATATGTGGCACACACAATGTGGTTGCCGAGACAACTCGGCATCTTGGCAACCACCCTGTGGTTGCCGAGACAGCTCGGCAACCACACACTGTGGTTGCCGAGCATGTAAAGCATCTCGGCAACCACAGTGTGGCTGTCGAGATGCTTGGCAACCACAGGCCAACCTGTTCTTGAGATGCTATGCTATCTTCACAGTTACATGTGGTGGTTGTAGGCTACCAAATTGTGGTTATTGTGATTCCCTACCCAAGAATAGTAGTTTAATCTTTTACAGTTGTTACTAAAAGTTCTTGCTAAATTAGTTGAAAACCATATTTTCATTTTGTTATTTTATTTTGTATTAAACCTGGTGATTTGTGTGGTTGCCGAGACAGCTCGGCATCTTGGCAACCACCCTGTGGTTGCCGAGACAGCTCGGCAACCACACACTGTGGTTGCCGAGCATGTAAAGCATCTCGGCAACCACAGTGTGGCTGTCGAGATGCTTGACAACCACAGGCCAACCTGTTCTTGAGATGCTATGCTATCTTCACAGTTACATGTGCTGGTTGTAGGCTACCAAATTGTGGTTATTGTGATTCCCTACCCAAGAATAGTAGTTTAATCTTTTACAGTTGTTACTAAAAGTTTTTGCTAAATTAGTTGAAAACGATATTTTCATTTTGTTATTTTAGTTTGTATTAAACCTGGTGATTTTTTATTTTTTTGGTATTTATTTGAAGCTTTTTTCTTTTTGCTTTATTTTATATAGGTGTTATAGATAGATGAATACACAAGAAAAAAAAAAGATTTGAGGAATAAAAGAATGAGAGAATTGTATGCACAGAGAAAAATTGAGCCAAAAAAGAAAGTTACTAGGTTGCAGGGTAGTTCAAGTTTATCAACAGGCAAGTATTTCTTAAATTTATATAATATATATTAAAATTTTTTTGAATATGCATTATAATATTGGATTTCTATTTTGTAGTTGATAATCAAAGAATGGTTAATGAAGGTGATATAGCTGTTGAGGAACTTGATATAGTTGATGATGATATATTAAATAATAATTCTAATATTACACAATATAGTAAATATGTTGTTATACAAAATATTCCCACAAAAACTCATATATTAACACCACCAACAATTTGTAGGTACTGTAAAGCTATAAAATTTGAGAAAGAAACTAAAGATTTTTGTTGTTGTGATGGTAAAGTGAAATTGAAAATAAATTCGTGTCCTGATGAATTATATCAACTATATACTACCAATTCCAATGAATCCTTACATTTTAAAAGTAATGTACGCAATTATAATAATCATTTTGCATTTACATCATTTGGGGTAAAATATGATCAAAATTTGGGAAAATCATACAAAGGTATATATACATTTAGAATTCAAGGACAAGTTTATCATTATATAAATTCCATTATACCTACTGATAACAATCCTTCATTTTTACAATTGTACTTTTATGATACTGAAAATGAAGTACAACATAGGTTACAAAAATCAGATAAATTTTGTCAATATATGTTGAATAAATTAATCAATATATTGAAGATTAATCCATATTCACAATTTTTTCGTTCATTAAGTAGTGTTGATTCTTTAGAGTTATGTAAAATACAAATTAGATGTGATGCGGGACTTGATCAAAGAGTATACAATACACCTTCAGCATCACAAGTAGCTGCAATATGGGTTGATGAAGATCCTTCTATTACTACTAACACCAGATCAAGAGATATATTAATACATTGTCATTCTGATAGTATACATAAAATACATTACTATTTTGGTTGTTATGATCCACTTCAATATCCATTATTATTTCCTTATGGTGAATCTGGATGGCATGAAGGTATCCAAAAGTATTGTCTAAACAATGTTGATTCTTATAATATTGTGAATAATTTGTTAGATATAAATGTTATAAATTCTGCGAATCAATTAATTGAAAACGAGAATTCAGGTTAATATTTTAAACATAGTCTATTATTTTATTTTTATTATCAAACTTTATTAATTTAATTTATTTATTTGCAGTTATGAGAAGGCCTAAAAAGAAACTACAAGTATCTTGCAGGGAATATTATTGTTATAAGTTACAGGTAAGACCTACTAATAAGTGCATTTTACTTCATGCTGGAAGACTTTTTCAACAATATGTGGTTGATATGTATGTTAAAATTGAAACAAGTAGATTAGATTATTTTAGAAAAAATCAAAATGAAATACGTGCTGAATTATATCAAGGAATTGTTGATAGTGTATAAAATGGTGAAAATAGAGGTTATAAAATTGGTAAAAAAATTATTTTACCTTCTTCTTTTATTGGTGGCCCCAGAGATATGAAAAAAAGATATATGGATGCAATGGCTCTGGTTCAAAGGTTTGGAAAACCGGATATATTTTTAACAATAACTTGTAATCTAAATTGGGATGAAATAAAAAATGAGTTGAAATATAATGATATTAGTCAAAATAGACCTGATTTGATTACTCGTATATTTAGAGCAAAATTGAAAGAATTAAAAATTGATTTATTTCAAAGACATATTTTTGGTGAAGTTGCTGCTTATATTTATGTAATAGAATTCCAAAAAAGAGGCCTTCCACATGCACATTTTTTGTTAATTCTAAAACAAAATTGTAAAGTTAATAACACAGATTTAATTGATGAAATTGTTTCATGTGAAATACCTAATAAAAATCAAAACTCTCATTTACATTCTGTTGTAATTAAACATATGATACATGGTCCTTGTGGTATACTAAATCCTAACAATATTTGTATGAATAAAGATGGAAAGTGTAAAAATAAATATCCAAAAGAATTTATTGCAAAAACTTTTCTTGGAGAAAATTGTTACCCAAATTATAGGCGTTCCAATACTTATCAAACAATTACTATTAGAGGTAGTTTATTAGATAATAGATGGGTTGTACCTTATAATCCATATTTATGTGCAAAATATGATTGTCATATCAATGTAGAAATATGTTCAACTGTAAAAGCAGTAAAATATTTATATAAATATGTATACAAAAGACATGATAGGGTAAATTTTTGTGTAAATAATAATACAAATAATGTCGATGAAATTGAAAGATATCAATCTGCTAGATGGATATCTCCACCTGAAGCTCTTTGGAGAATATATGGATTTATTTTATCTGAAATTTTTCCTTCAGTTATATCGTTACAATTACATCTTGAAAATAACCATTTAGTAACATATAAAGATTCTGAAAATTTGTTAATTATTATTGATACAGATTATAGAAAAATAACAATGTTAACTGAATTTTTTAGAATGAATACATGCAATAAATTTGCAAATACATTATTGTATAGAGAATTTCCCCAGTATTTTGTATGGGATACACAAGGTAAAATATGGACAAAAAGAAAACGTGGAAATGTAATTGGAAGATTAGTTTCAGCTAACATAATTGAAGGTGAAAGATATTATTTACGAATTTTGCTTAATCATATTAGGGGACCAACATCTTATGCAAGTCTAAAAATAGTAAATGGTATTTCTATGCAATCTTTTCATGAAGCAGTTGTTGCATATGGCTTACTAAATGGTAATAATTATTGTGAAATGTGTTTGGAAGAAGCTATTAGTTATGAAATGCCTTCTTCTTTAAGACGTTTATTTGCTACAATATTAACTTTATGTGGATCTGATGATCCAAAAGCATTGTGGATTAAATTTGGTAACTTTATGTATGAGGACTATGTCAATGAAGGTTTATCTGTTATAAATGCAGAAATTCAAGCTCTACATTATATCAATCATATATTAGAATAAAGTGGTAAAAACATAAATGAATATTCTGTTGTACCATTTCAAATAACTATAGGAGAAGAAGAAAGATTAGCTAATATTGTTAGCGAAGAGATGGCAAATAATGTAATTGGAAATAATGATATGTTATATACAAATATGTTAAATAAAGAACAAAAATTAGCTTATGATGAAATTGTGGAACATGTTTTAAACAGGAAACCTGGAACGTTTTTCATAGATGGACCAGGTGGTACAGGTAAAACATTTTTAAATAAAGCCTTGCTTACATTTGTTAGATCCAAAAATCTTATAGCATTGGCTACTGCTTCTTCTGGAGTTGCAGCTTCTTTGTTACCTGGAGCACGAACTGCACATTCAAGATTTAAAATTCCTTTAGAAATAAATAGTGATATTACATGTTCTGTTAGTAAACAATCTGCATTAGCAGATTTGTTTCGAATGACTAATTTAATCATTTGGGATGAGGCACCAATGATGCATCATTATGCTGTTGAAGCTGTTGACAACATGTTAAAAGATATTAATGAAAGTAATTTACCATTCGGTGGCAAAATTGTTGTTCTAGGTGGAGATTTTAGACAAGTTTTACCAGTTGTTCAAAAAGGGAACAAAGAGAAAATATTATTGGCAAGTTTAGTTCATTCTAGCTTATGGCCACATTTTAGAAAATTTCAATTAGTCCAAAATATGAGAGCACAATTAGATCCATTATTTTCTCAATTGTTACTTAATATTGGTGATGGGATTGAGATTGAACATACATGTGGTATGATTACGCTTCCTAACGAAATAATTATACCATTTGAAGAAGAATACAAATCTTTACAAAATTTAATTCACATTGTCTTTCCTAATTTAAAACACTATATTACAAATTTAGATACAGTGATTAATAGTGTTATTTTAACTCCAAAAAATGAATGTGTTGATTTAATAAACAATATTTTACTTAAGGAATTACCTGGTGAAACATGTACATATTATAGTTATGATGAAACATTGGAACAAATAGATCAAAGTATTCATGAAGATTTTTTAAATACTTTAACTCCAAATGGTATTCCACCACATGAACTTATATTAAAAAAAAATTGTCCTGTTATATTACTTAGAAATATTAACCCTTCAGAAGGATTATGTAATGGAACAAGATTAGTTTGTCGATCATTTGAACGTAATGTTATTCATGCTGAAATTTGTATTGGAGAATATAAAGGAAAACATGTTTTCTTACCAAGAATTCCATTTATACCTCTTCAAAGTGATAAAAATTCATTTCTTTTTAAAAGAACACAATTTCCTATTCGTCCATGCTTTGCAATGACAATAAATAAAGCTCAAGGACAAACTCTAGATTTTGTTGGTTTATATCTTCCAGAATCTGTATTTTCACATGGACAATTATATGTGGCATTATCTAGAGCTAAAACAATGAATTCTATTAAAGTGTTGATAAAACCAGTTCAAAATTCACATTTACATTTAAAGTGTACAAAAAATGTTGTCTATAAAGAAATTTTAGCTTTAGTGAATTTATAGTGTCATTATTGTTATTTTTTAGTAGTTGTTTAATTATGTTCCACTTTACGCCTCCTATTAATTTACAGCATTCTATTTGTGATAATTATTCTTTAGTTTTCCCAAATATTTCATTTTAGTGTATATTAATCATTACTATATTTATAAATAAGGTATCAATGATTTAATTGACTTATTACATTAAAATGACTTTCTTTTAATAAAATAATCTCATGTGTGTTTATCATTTTTTTTTCTTGCAGAAAAATAAGAAGTCGAAGAGGGGATTATGGATCCTACACATTTTCTAATTGTTTTCTTTCACAAATGATATAATGCTTTTATTTATATTATTTTTGATATTGTAATATGATATTGTAGGGATTTCCATTAATATATTGTAATATTATTTTTATATCTGTGATTAATGCTGACATTATTTTTTAAATATTTATATTCTTGTTCCAATAGTTAATGCATTATACCAATTGTTTATTCAAAATAGGAAATGTAAAAGATTGAAATTATAAATATGTATTTGGCCGAATTAATTAATTTTTTTTGTGCTGATTATGCAATGATGAAACTATACGTATAGCCATTTGCTACAACTTTTCTTTTTCACATTTTTTTAAAATTTACAAATATATATTTTTTACTGATAAAAATTGATACTGATACAATTAAATAGACCTAATTTTTTTTAGTATATAGAGAATTTAAAATTACCTATACAATAATCTTCTAATTATTAGTATAAATATAAAATGTTTTTTTCCTGTAGTACTTTTTTTTTTTAATATTTATGTATTTTTGAAATTTTTTTGGATGAAATTTTATTTATTACTATTCTAATACTATTAGATTACTATTATTATGATATGATGTAATGTATATCTTTAATTCTAGCCGTAAAAGTTTTAGGGTATTTAATTATTACAACCTAAATTTGTCAGTATTTCATGTATATCTTTATCTTTATTTAAATAAATCATAATAATGAATGTATATCTTGTTCTTTGATAGTTAACAAAAAAATAATTATTAGATAAAGAGAACAATATGGTACAAATGTAATTCAACAAATTTAATTATTTTTTGTCAGTTGTTTTTATTAAATTTTTTTCCCCTTTTAGTTTTTTCCTAAATTTCACAAATATATATATTGTTACTAATAAAAAGTTGAAGAATAACCTAATTTTTTTGCCTATAATATTAAATACAACAATATCCATTACTCACTATTGTGATACACTAAGTAATAATACGTATTTTGTTTACTTGTATTATTATATTGTTGTAAGGATATAGATATGCTAAACATTAAATTAAGCTGAGTAGCTATAAAAGTTTTTGATAGGATATACTCTTAATAAAAAACAGCTTCTCATTTTGAATCAATTTATGTAGCTCTTATGCTTGCTAATTTGTATACAATTTAATTATATATTTCATTTTCTAGATATGTTTATCATATTTTTTTTTTTATTAATAAGAAATAAAAGTAATACAAAATTTTTAATATAACAACTGATACACTTACTGATACTTACTTATCAATGGTTCCTAACTACATCCACAACTGTTGCCTAGATGACTCAACCAATACATATTTGCTGAGGTAGCCAATATAGTTGCTAAGTCCGCAATAGCTTGTTTAGGGTGGTTACACAGGCACTTTCAAATTCTAGCACTTTGTAATCATTCATTGAATTTACACTTTCTCCGTCTTTTCTTACATGTCATTCACATATCTTTTTAGGCCAAAGTGAAATTATGACTCTCTGCTCTAAAACTATAGATTAGTATTGCTATTATTTGATTACTACATCTTTCATCTATATCTCTTTGGTTCTTACTGCTCGGTAGGGTATTTAATTATTCAAGTCTAGATTGTCAGTTTAATGTATATCTCGGTTGTTTGATTCAAAATGAATATTGAATATATATCTTCTTAAATAAATTATAAAATTTTGTACTTATTAGTTGCTTCTCTTACTCTTTTTCTTCACAGATCACCTAAACAACTAGCTTTGAAATTAAGAATCAATTTGATGCCTAATAGATTATCAAACTATTAACTATATTTTATTTTCTTTCCTCTGTTAATTTTCTAATATATATATATATATATACTAAAAAAAATTTAAATAACAACATAATTTTTTTTCTTATAATATTATTTGAAATTACTTTCTATAATAATACATGATAAGCATTAAATTATGCTGGCGCCTATAAATGTTTTTGATTACTGCTACCGTGTAGCTGTTATCAACATTTATGGCAATGTCTTAGCCTATACCAACTTGGTTAATGAAGATTATTATAAAAAGATTGCTTAATATCAATCTTTTTTTATATAGAATGAGTTTTTATCATTTTATTACCTCTAAGGAAAGGAAAAAAAAAAACCATTTTTTTTTAAAACTACAACTGGTTGCCGAGATGGCTCGGCAACCGTCCTTGGTTGCCAAGCCACCTCGGCAACCAAAGGTTTGTTGCCGAGGTTCCTCGGCAACCACCTTTGGTTGCCGCCTCGGCAACCATTGTGAACCTTGACAACCACAATGCAACCTTAGGAACCACATTTGATTGCCAAAGTTGCAACTTTGGTAACCAAAGATGTATCCCAATCGACCAATCTCCAATAACAATTTCTCCTGAATCAAATAAACAGACCAAGGGAAGGAAAAGATGTGGAAATGCTCACAGTTGCATCTTGCTAAATTAATTGATACTGTACATAAATAACACTAGATACATACCAGTGAATTTACATATTACAATTTCCTTATAGTAACAAAATAAAACTTTGGTCTGGACTTAGAATACCAAAGCTTGCCAATGTTCTATTTCTTAGGCTTCCATTTCCTTACACTAAATATGACTACCACTACTAATTAATTACCACAAAAAAAATGTCCTCCAAAAAGGTAATTTACAAACCAATAAAAAAAGATTCACTATTTTCTTCTGTTCTGCTATTTGTTTTATCCTTTTATTGTAAAGATAAGTAGTATAATATCTTATTAAAGTTACAGGAACAGTATTACACTTCAAAACGCAGTTGAATCACAACTAATAGCTTTTACTTTAAAACTAAGGAACAACCATAGGTTTATACAACCAATATTTACTTCTAAATAAATTTTTGTTTTCATCTATCCTTACAATAAACAAACTCAATCATAACCTATTTAACTCTAACATTATACTTCTTAATTTACTATATTTATTTTATTTTGCAGATTACTGTCTCTATCTATATTTCTGTATAAATACCTCTTCAATAAATCAAATACTCTTATCACTCACTCAATTACTTAGCTAAATTTTCCTACCTGTTCTTCCAATTCTCTTCATTACCTCTATAAATATAACAAAATTGTAACTTCTATTGCACAGCCTTCAAAATGAGTAAAGACTTTCAATTGATTAGTAATGTTTCTCCAGGAAGTAGTGGATGGACAGTCAAAGTTGTGGTTGCTGAAAAATTTTCTCCCAGAATTGCTCAAAAAAGTCCAACCAAGTATCAAAATTTAATTCTCATGGACACAGAGGTAAATATTACTGCATTATATCTTTCACTTCTTATATCATCAAAATTTTTAATTTTTAAATTCTTTTTATGCATCAGGGATCAACAGTTCAAGCAACTTTATATGGTCAAAATATTACAGCTTTTCAAGATCAATTAACATTAGGAAACACTTATTTGGTATCAAATGCAATGGTTAAAATAACAAACCCAGAGTACATGGCAAAATGTAGAGAAGTGCAGTGGATAATTTCAGGAAGAACAAGAATACGCAAAGTTGAAGAAAATAATAGCAATCTCATAATGTCTACTTATACCTTTAATGATTTTGAAGATTTCCCTAACTATATGGATTCAAACATAGATATAAGTAAATCAATAAAACTACTTTCTACACATTACACTAAACTTTTGAATGTTAATATACATTTTTTTACTTTTTTGTTTTTTGTTTTTTACAGGTGTTGCTGGGATGGTAATTGATATAAAACCTAAAAGGATTATTCAAACACGATATGAAAAAGAATGTCAAGTGCAAGATTTAGTATTGATAAACAAAAAGTATAACATTTATATTTATTTCACTCCATACATATTTCTTTTTATATAATAGCTATACAATTTTTTTTCCTTACAAGTTTTACATACTATTCTTTTTACAAATAATAGGTTCGACACAATTCTGTTAACCATGTGGGAAACCTTTGTGGATAACGAATGCAAATACATATCTGAAAATCTGAAAAGAAAACCTGTTATACTTGGAAAGCACCTCAAAGTAACCTCATTCAATGGTAATTGATCATATTCTATAAACCTATTATTATCATCTTTGCATAACTATTAACATGTTCTATTTATATTTTAATGTACAGGTTTATCATTATCCACAAAAGCAGACACCTCTTTCTTCATAGATGGAGAATTTGAAATTGTAGAAGAATTCAAATCTTGGTAAATATATATTAATTAGTTGTTTATTTATTACACATTTGACTTCAAATTATAACTTATATACTTTTGTGTACAGGGGACGTACTAATTGTGAACTGATTGATGAAATTGTATGTGACAAATATTATTTGAATTTAACACCATCAGAGCTATCTTCCAAGCTTTGTATTCCAACTGATGAGAAAGACTTCACAGAAATAAAGAATATTCAAGAGCTGAAAACTGTGGTACAACTCTTTATACTTTAAATAATTGTACAAATTTTAAAAATTGTTCTATAATAACTTATTTATATATTGTTATATTGACAGAAACAATTTTTCTGGATAAAAGGGAAAGCATGTGTTACAGTTTTGAATCAAACTTATTGGTATATGAGTTGCAACAATTGCAACAAAATTTCAAGCGAAAATTATGGTGACATATACCATTGTGTGTTTTGTAAATGTCTTGAAGCTGAAGCAATACCAAGGTAATCATGACCAAATTAAATATTTTTAAACTTTTATTTACATTTATTTACACATTCTATTTAATTTTCATAACATAAATTTATTTTGTTTTTTCTTATAGAGCTAAGGTATACATGCAATTGATGGATTCTACTGGATACATTAATGCTACAGCTATTGGAAATCCAGCAGAATATTTTTTACAATCAACTGCTCAAACTATGATGGAACAACCATTGGTATTTCTTTTTCTTTTACTTCAATTTTACACTCATTTGTTTTACAACTTATCAAATTTTATATTAACAGACACATATAAGGTTATCTATAGATGAAGATGAGATATTTTATGTCAAAGCTATACAACAGCAGTCGGTACAACAACAGTTGCCTCAGTGCAAATATGAAATCCTTTTTATTATCAATGCATCAGAAGTGGAAAAAAAGAACAAAGACAAAGACAAAGGCAAAGCTCCGGTTGAGGATATAGGTGAACCTATAAGCTTCCTGGAACGAACAGCAAAAAGATCTTTGTTTGATTTGGATGATGCACCAATTACGAAGAAGAAATTCAACAGCTGTGCAATTGATGAGGCTAAAAAAAACCAATGAATTTTCAAACCATCTTAACTAAACAATGTTCAACTTCCAATTAAGATGTGTTTTAAATATTTTGGGTTTATCTTTTGTTATTGTAATTATATGATGTACCTTTAACTATAAGATAAATATAAGAGCAGTTATTATTTTGGTTATCATATTTGTTACTTAAACCTTTAAATGTACAGTATTATGCAAAAAATTGCAAGGTATTAATTTGAGGCAAGGCACAAAAAAAAGAAAAAGAAAAAAGAAAATTTCCCTAGATTTACGAGATGCCTCGGCAACTGAGCCATCTCGGCAACCAATTTTGGTTGCCGAGTTAGCTCAGCAACCAGACCAAGGTTGCCAAGATGTTACTCAAGACATCTTATCAACCACATTTTCGTCTTAGAAAATAAAGTATCTTTATTTGGGCACGTATATTCATTGTTCATGTTTTGGTAATTGTATAAAATAATTCAAGTTCTTATTTTTTTTTTCCACTTTGGTTTCATTACCAAATTTGGTTGCCGAGATCTCTCGGCAACCAAACTTGTTGGCCGAAACATCTTGTCAACCATTTTTCTATCTTAAAAATGAAGATGTTCATTGTTTATGTTTTAGTAATTGTATAACTCATTTTTATAGAATATAAGCTTGAACAATTTACTCATTTTTTCTTAAATACATTTGTTTTAATTGGCTTCTTGGAATTTATATTTCAGCCATTTATTGTTGTTATTGGTGAAAAAATGTTTCCCATATTGAGCTCATAATGTTTATGAATGCTTCATACTTCTTTGCAAACATTCAAATATTACTTTTTTTACAAAGCTAAGTTAACATTTTTTGCTAAAGTTTCCACAAGAAAAAAAAATTTTTATTAACAAAATTCGGATAAATTAATCTAATTTTTGTAACCTATTAAAATACATTTATAAAAATACAGGATTTTTAAAAAAATAAACATTTCTACTATATATAAACATTTGATGGCTTGGCAATCAAAAGAAAAAAAAAAATTTTTTTTTTTTAAAAACATTGCCAAGATAGCTCAACAATACAATTTGATTGCCAACTCACCTCAGCTATCAAATATTTTTGGAAAGTAGCTTGTGGCATAGAAAGCCTTTCTCCACCACAAATTTCTTCTCCCCAAGTGTTACCAAGTAGTTCAGTTTTTAAGTAGTTCAGTGTTTGGATTTTGGATTTCTTCAAGTAGTTCAGTTTTTAAGTAGTTCAGTGTTTGGATTTTGGATTTCTTCATAAAAAAATGGCCTGAAAGCTTTAAATGTACAAAATACATTTGCAAAAAATGACAGGGTATTCATTTAAGGTAAAACTTTTCCATAACGAGCATGCATTTCCTTCCGGACTGTATATAAACATATCAACATTCAATGCCTCAGCAATCAAAAGTTAAAAAAAAAACAAAAAAAAAAAAAAAAAAAATTTACTGGGTTGCCGAGATAGCTCGGCAACCAGGGTTGGCTGCCGAGACGGCTCGGCAAACAATTTTGATTGCCTCGGCAACCAATTGTGGTTGCCGGGAAACCTCAGCCAATGTTAACAGACTGAAAAAAACAAACCTGTAATTGTTCATCTTTTCTGCCAAAAAACTGTAATTGTTCATCTCTTCTATAAAACCTACTTAGTTCAATCAATATAGATTACAGCATGCAAAAAATGGCAAGGTATTCATTTGAGTTAAACCTTTTCCATAACAAATATTTCTGGACTATATATAAACATTTGATACCTCTCTAATCAAAACTTTTCCATACCGAGCATGCATTTCGTTCCGGACTGTATATAAACATATAAACATTCAATGCCTCGGCAATCAAAAAAAAAAAAAAACACATACTTTACTGGGTTGCCGAGCCATCTCGGCAACCAGGGTTGGTTGCCGAGGCAGCTCGGCAACCAATCTTGGTTGCCTCGGCAACCACATTTTTGGTTGCCGAGGTCTCGGCAACCAATTGTGGTTGCCGGGAAACCTCGGCCAATCTTAACAGACTGAAAAAAAAACCCTATTCATCTTTTCTGCAATAAAAGTGTAATTGTTCATCTATCTCTTCTACAAAATCTGCTAAGTTCAATCAATATAAATTACAGCTCACTACCCAACAAAAAATTTAAGTACATTGAAAATAAAAAGAAAATTGAACTGAGTACAACTATTGTGAATAACAAAACAACAACCCTTTTATTCAATCAAATCAAATTACATTGTTTAATACAAATTATAAATTTACAATTTCACTTTATTAAACATCTCTTTGATATGGAATAAAAAACAACTCCTTCTTGAAAAAATCAAGCATCATTTTATACCTATAAATAGGTATTTTGTCCACTCTCACTGCATCTAAGGGTAGTCCAGCTAATAGACACTCAACATACTTCATCACAAGTATGCCCCCATCACTGCAAATAATGTTTTTAAAACATTAGTAATTATACATAACTATTATTAGGAATAAAATAAATTATTTAAACTAATTACTAATTACCTGTATCTATCAAGTTGAGGTATATCAGTAATGGGTTTCCTCCAGTATTCCAAACGCTCAATGTTTGTACCAAGTTCTGGCACATACCTCCTAATCACATCTGGAAGACCTCCAATAATAGGAAGTACAGCAATATACATGGATGCATCATCAGCTAATTTTTGATAATTATCAAACACTGTGAGCTTCCACCTCTTCAAATCCACATGAAACAATACCCAATATTTGTTGTGCACAAGATATGGCCATAGTAAATAATTACATTCCTTCCATTTTTTACCAAAATTTTTAGGAAAATAACCATTTACATATCCCATCACCATGTTATCAAGAGAAGAAGAGAAAGAAGAAGAAGCAGCATGTTGTACAATTTGCCCTCTTGGATCCAAAAGTTTAACTCTAAGTTCAATCATAAGAGATCCAAAACCAGAATCCAAGACTGCATACTTATCTGAAAATATATCCTAGAAATTTCTACTTCTTGCTCTGATCAACATTAATCCAGCATCCATATCCTTTTCATACAATACACATAATATCATACAACATTATATTCTTATATATACTAACATTAACAAATATACTTAATCTATAAGTTAAAAAATATAATTAATCTTTACCTCGGAGTTGAGTGGATATTCAGGATTCCCAAGATTCATGAGCTTCTCTTTATTCAAAGTATAGCCCCCATGCAATCTTATAACATCACTACAAAAAATGACAGATACATTTAGAAAAATGGATAAGTTAAATACTTATACCAAATATTATAACTTATATTAAATATTATAACTTACCGAGTTTTTGCGCGACTCGTCCAATTAGCAAAATCACTTTCTATTTTTTTATCTATGTCACACAAAATTGAAATGAACGCATCAGTTGATGTCTCCCCTACATCAGTACGTTCTATTTCATTTCCACCACCACCACCACTACCACCACCACCACCACCACCACCACCACCACCACCAGCATCACCAGGTTTGTGAACATTCATCCCTTCAAACATTCTCTGGATTTGTCTAAAAGAACTTTGGAACTGATCCTGCAAACTACCAAATAAGCTACTCTGTTCACCCCGAAATGAGTCAAATTTGCTATCTATATATTGCTGCAGTTCCTTCACATCACTATTGGGTTGTAACTCATCTAAACGCAGCAACAGGTCATCTCTTGTGTTATCAATATAAGATCTTTGCTCATCTAATCGGGTATCAAAATAATTTCTCTGTTCATCGAACATAGAGCTCAAATTTTCATAGGTTACGTAATCATCAGAGTAGTTGTAACCTGAAGTTGAAGGCCCTTGAGAAGTCTCAGGAATATTTTGTTGTTCATTATAATAGTCCATATAAGTAATGTTTCTTGCAGGCCTTGCAGGCCAGATATCATCGGGTAACTCCTCGTTACTTATATAAGGGGACCAACTTTTATCAAAATTCTCATCTGGTTCAGCTGGTGGTATATTTCCTTCATTCCTTTCTTCCTCATCCACTTCCTCTTCAACCTCATCAACATGTTCATCAACATGTTCTTCCCCATACTCAAACTGATCCACAATAGGATCAAAACGAATATCTGCTGAATCCTCTACTAAAACCATAGTATACACATATGCTTGTTCTAATTCTTCTTGTGTTGGTAATAGTATTGGTACAGCAGCAACAATCTACAAATACATATTATTAAATAACAATAATACATAAAATCACTAAAAATATATATTCACAAAACAAAATCTACTAACCTGTGTGGAGTTAAAAAATTCACAAACATCCTTTCTTTCTATTTTCTCAAGGATGTCCCAACTCAAAATACGTGGGAACCCATTTTGCAATTTAGCCCCAAATTTTTCACCAATCTGTGGGCATGCCTCATATATCCACAACTATAAAAATATAAATAAAATCAATATATATTAAATAATACAATACTAATAAATTTAAATACAATTAGTAATCTAAATAATTACTAACCTGGAATATTGTAGGACAACCATATATAGTGTAGGGCATAATACTACCATTCATGCCCCTAGCTGCCAAACGTTCCCATGATTTAATTAGTGAGCGGAGGAGTATAAAAAAAGAATGACTTCTCCATGGATAATCATAACAAACTTCCAAATTATCAACTAATGATAATGTCTGTACATTTATTTTTTTCATTTCCATGGGCTTGAAAAATCCTTCAATAACTAAGGCTAACCCTAGCTTATACTTGTCGTTTTCATCTCCACAATTCAAGAAAGCATTCTCCAATTGATTCAAAGATATCTGTGAGGCATTATTAAAATACCTCCTTCTAAGTCTATATTTACCTAAAGTACTATAAATAGACATAGTCTCAGAATTGTCATGACATAGTAATCCAGATATCAAACAATACTCTCGCAATCCAAATCTCACTAACTGATCATCTACTTTAAACCAAATTTCATTTCCCTTATTTGTATGTACCATATTAAAAAGAAATTCGTGTACTAATTTACCACTGAATCGCATTCTTCTATTGTATAACTCTTCTAAATAAGAAAAGCAACTATTTCTAAATTCATTCAACTGTTCCTCATTATAATTTCCAATCACAACCTGTGCATATCTAAAATTACTAATCTGTGTAAGCTTTCCACCAAATCTAACATTTTCATCAACAACGTATTGTACATCCATATCTGCAAACAAAAAAAATTAAGTATAAATAATTATGAAATATATTTCATAAGATTATAACATATTTACAAAACAATGAACTCTTAGTCTATACCATATGATTTAAAGAATGGTTACTTAACATTATTACAAAAAAATTACAAATTAAAGTAATATCAATCTTTTTGATACATACATTCCTTTCCCAATATACAAAATACAAATAATTTTTTATTCATTTTACAGTTTTACTCTAAGGAAAGGAAAAAAAAAAAAAAATTTTTTTGCACTGTATGTGGTTGCCGAGCTTGCTCGGCAACCACCGTTGGTTGCCGGTCAACTTCGGCGGCCGACATTTCATCCCCTTGCAACAACTAATCTACTACACAAGTTTTTCAAATGTATATTTTAATATTTTTAACATATTCAATATCAATATATTACATAATAAATGATAATAAAATGAAATTCACATACCTGTAATGTTAATGTTGTATAATGTTTTGCAATCAAAGGAGAAGACAATGAGTTTTGCAATCAATGGAGGAAAAGAAAATCAAAGGAGAAGATAATGAAAAGATAAAGAAGAGAGAAGGAAGACAAAGATACAAAAGAGAAATATACGGAGAGAGAAAAAGGGATAAAGAAAGTTTCATGTAGTCAATGAATAACAACAAAATGCATTCATTGTTCTTGTTTGTAGTGTAATAAAGTAGATACATAGATAGATAGTATAATAAATTAGATAGATAAAGTGAATAGAGTAACATGGGTATGGGTAGGTTGAATTGAAGTTATTAATTTTTTTTTCCCACTTTGGTTTGATTGCCGAGCTATCTCGGTAAGCACACTATAAATAATATTTTTTTTTTAGGTCAAATAAAATAGACAAAAAAAAAACGGGAACAGTAAAATAAAATATTTAAATGAAAATTCAGAAAATTAAACACCCAAAATTAAAAAAAATATTCCCCAGTATTTCTGGACTGTATATAAACATTTGAAACCTCAGCAATTAAAATAATAATAATAATAATAATAATTTTCCCTACTGATTGCCGAAATGGCTCGGCAACCAAAATTGGTTGCCAGAGCTAAGTTTTTTTACAATGCTAATTTCACAATTTTTTCTAAAGTTTCCACAAGGAAAAAATTTTTTTTGATTAACAAAATTAGGATAAATTAATCTAATTTTTGTAACTTATAAAAATACAATTATAAAAATAAAGGATTGTATATTAACACAAGCTCAACAACATTACCAAGATGACACAAAAAATTCAGATGAATTGAAAATAAAAATAAAAGGAAACAATTTACAAACATTTGATACCTCCGCAAAAAAAAAAAAAAAAAAATTTCCCCCCCCCCCTGGATTGCCGAGATGGCTCGGCAACCTAGCTCGGCAACCAGTTTTGGTTGCCGAGCTAGCTAGCTCGGCAACCATTTTTTTGTTGCCGAGCCAGTTCGGCAACCAGATTTAGTTGCGGGGAAATCTCCGCAACCAAGTTTGCCGACCCATCTTGTGAATCAGTTGATGTCTCGGAAATGACCAATTATACTTAGCACCTATTTGTATAACTCATTTTTATACAATATAAGCTTAAACAATTTACCCATTTCTTCTTAAATACATTTGTTTTAATTGGCTTCTTGGAATTTAAATTTCAGCCACTTATTCTTGTTATTGCTCAAAAAATCTTTCCCATATTAAGCTTGTTAATGTAATGCTTAATAAAAAGATTTACTTTCATGTGCTTCTTTACAAACGTTAAAATATTAGTTTTTTTACAATGCTAAGTTTACATTTTTTTTCTAAAGTTTCCACAAGACAAAAAAATCTTTTGATTAACAAAATTAGGATAAATTAATCTAACTTTTGTAACTTATAAAAATACAATTATAAAAATAAAGGATTGTATATTAACACAAGCTCAACAACATTGCCAAGATGACAAAAAAATTTCAGATCAATTGAAAATAAAAATAAAAGGAAAAAATTTACAAACATTTGATACCTCTGCCAAAAAATAAAAAAATAAATAAAATTTTCCCCCCCTGGATTGCCGAGATGGCTCGGCAACCAATTGGTTGCCGAGCTAGCTAGCTCGGCAACCATTTTTTGTTGCCGAACCAACTCGGTAACCAGATGTAGTTGCCGGGAAATCTCCGCAACCAAGTTTGCCGACCCATCTTGTGAATCAGTTGATGTCTCGGAAATGACCAATTTTACTTAGCACCTATTTGTATAACTCATTTTTATACAATATAAGCTTGAACAATTTACTCATTTCTTCTTAAATACATTTGTTTTAATTGGCTTCTTGGAATTTAAATTTCAGCCACTTATTCTTGTTATTGCTCAAAAAATGTTTCCCATATTAAGCTTGTTAATGTAATGCTTAATAAAAAGATTTACTGCTTCTTTACAAACGTTAAAATATTAGTTTTTTTACAATGCTAAGTTCACATTTTTTTCTAAAGTTTCCACAAGACAAAAAAATTTTTTGCTTAACAAAATTAGGATAAATTAATCTAACTTTTGTAACTTATAAAAATACAATTATAAAAATAAAGGATTGTATATTAACACAAGCTCAACAACATTGCCAAGATGACAAAAAAATTTCAGATCAATTGAAAATAAAAATAAAAGGAAAAAATTTACAAACATTTGATACCTCCGCCAAAAAAAAAAAAAAAAAAAAAATTTCCTCCCCTGGATTGCCGAGATGGCTCGGCAACCAAAATTGGTTGCCGAGCCATCTCGGCAACCAGTTTTGGTTGCCGAGCTAGCTAGCTCGGCAACCATTTTTTGTTGCCGAGCTGGTGTAGTTGCCGGAAAATCTCCGCAACCAACTTTGCCGACCCATCTTGTGTATCAGTTCATGTCTCGGAAATGACCAATTTTACTTAGCACCTATTTGTATAACTCATTTTTATACAATATAAGCTTGAACAATTTATCCATTTCTTCTTAAATACATTTGTTTTAATTGGCTTCTTGGAATTTAAATTTCAGCCACTAATTCTTGTTATTGCTCAAAAAAACTTTCCCATATTAAGCTTGTTAATGTAATGCTTAATAAAAAGATTTATTTTCATGTGCTTCTTTGCAAACGTTAAAATATTAGATTTTTTACAATGCTAAGTTCACATTTTTTTCTAAAGTTTCCACAAGACAAAAAAATTTTTTGCTTAACAAAATTAGGATAAATTAATCTAATTTTTGTAACTTATAAAAATACAATTATAAAAATAAAGGATTGTATATTAACACAAGCTCAACAACATTGCCAAGATGACACAAAAAATTCAGATCAATTCAAAATAAAAATAAAAGGAAACAATTTACAAACATTTGATACCTCCACAAAAAAAAAAAAAAAAATTCCCCCCCCCCCTCTGAATTGCCGAGATGGCTCGGCAACCAAAATTGGTTGGCGAGGTAGCTAGCTCGGCAACCAATTTTTGTTGCCGAGCTAGCTCAGCAACCAGATTTGGTTGCCGAAAAATCTCCGCAACCAAGTTTGCTGACCCATCTTGTGAATCAGTTGATGTCTCGGAAATGACCAATTTTACTTAGTACCTATTCGTATAACTCATTAACACAAGCTCAACAACATTGCCAAAATGACACAAAAAATTCAAGTCAATTGAAAATAAAAATAAAAGGAAACAATTTACAAACATTTGATACCTAAGCAATAAAATAAAATAAAAAAAAAAATTTTCCCCCCACTGGAATTGGTTGCCGAGCCATCTCGGCAACCCAAACTGGTTGCCGAGACAGCTCGGCAACCAGGCATGGTTGCCGAGCTAGATTTCTGTTGCCGGCAACCAGATTTGGTTGCCGGAAAATCTCCGCAACCAAGTTTACCGACCCATCTTGTAAATCAGTTGATGTCTCAGAAATAACCAATTTTACTTAGCACCTATTTGTATAACTCATTTTTATACAATATAAGCTTGAACAATTTACGCATTTCTTCTTACATACATTTGTTTTAATTGGCTTCTTGGAATTTACATTTCAGCCCTTATTCTTGTTATTGCTCAAAAATTCTTTCCCATATTAAACTTGTTAATGTGATGCTTAATAAAAGGATTTATTTTCATCTGCTTCTTTCCAAACGTTAAAATATTAGTTTTTTTTACAATGCTAAGTTCTTCCACAAGACAAAAAATTTTTTTGATAAACAAAATTAGGATAAATTAATCTAATTTTTGTAACTTATAAAAATACAATTATAAAAATAAACGATTGTATATTAACACAAGCTCAACAACATTGCCAAGATGACACAAAAAATTCAGGTCAATTGAAACAATTTACATTTGTTGTATCTGAAAATACCATTACATGAATCAACGTAAATTTAATTAAAAATCTAAGTAAATTTCAATGCTAATTAGAGTATGATTTTACTATTCACATTTTTTTGTTTTTATCTTTTTTTTTTTATGTCACACCACTATATAAATCAAAACATTCAACATACTTAACATAACATAAAAAAATATAATATGAATCTATTAATTTATTAAACTAATACATACAACATTTAAACTTCACTCCTAATTGGGAAAAAAAAGAAATCCTTGTGAAAAAAATCTAACACAAGTTTTCGCCTATAAATATTAATTTTATCACTTACAACAGCATCTAAAGGCAATCCAGCTAAAAAACACTCCACATATTTAATCACAAATAGTCCACTGTCACTGTAAAAACAAAAACAAATAAATATTTGCACAAAAAAAAGTAAATAAAATATTATTATAAATAAAAAAACTTTACTAAATTCAATATATTACCTATATCTCTGGAGTTGTTCTATTTCATTAGGTGATTTTCTCCTATATTGAAAAGACTTTTTCTTCTTGGCAAGCTGAGGCTCATACTTTAGAATCATTTGTGGAATTATTTGAAGGCCTGGAAGAGCATGAATATATCTCTGACTTTCACTATAACACATCTGGTAATTATCAATTAGTGTCAACTTCCAAGCATTTAAATCCACGTGAAAAAGTGCCCAATATTTATCATGCATAAGATAGGGCCACAACAAATGCTCACATTCCTCCTATTTTGAACCATAATATGTAGGAAGAGCACCATATATATATGCTCGCATAGATGCTTCAAAATCAAGTTGATGATGAGCCTTTGCAAAATGACACCGAATAACTTCTCCAAAACAAGTATCCAATACTCCATACTTTCTTGAAAATATGTTGGGATATTTAAAACATCTAGCTCTTATCAAATCCATTGCATAGTCCACATCCTATACACAAATATTACATTATATAACAATGTAATATATATAATATACATTTAACAAGAATAAAATTCATATAATATATTTACCCATTTCTCCAATGCAGATTGAGACTTATTAATATCTTGTAACCGTCTTTTTGTGAGTTTAGAAGTCACTCCCCAAGATATATCAACAACATCTCTACAACATTATAACAAAAATATTTATTATATCAAACATTATATATTACAACAATAAATATATCAAACATTATAACTTACCCAGCATTAGCACTGTAAACCCAACTGAGAAAATGGCTCTCTCTCACTTTATTTATATCACATAATAAAGGAACATCTTTATTTAATAAAGTAGCACACTTCTCAGAAGAACAACCTACATCATTTTTCCCAGAATCATTACCAATTTTCTCCACCATCTTTCCCTTAAACATCTGTACACATCTTTCCATCTGTTCCCGCAACTCATTGCTCAATCTATCAAAGTGAGCATTTTGTTCAACTTGTAATGAATTAAATTGAGTATCAATATAACCTTGCATTTCATTATATTTATTACCTATCCTACTACATTCTAAATTATCAACTCGCTCCAATAACTCCTCTCTTGTTTTAGCAATCACATAATCATTCTTACCTAATTGATTATCAAGATAACATTGCTGCTCAACAAAAACTGAATTGAGATACTCATTATTAGCAAAGTTATATCCTTCAGGAATAATTCTCTCACCAAAACAATCTATATTACTTAAAACATCTTGTGTATAACAATTACTTGTGGGCAATTCATTTGATGTATAAGGGGACCAATATTGATGAACAACATTTTCAACAGTATCATCTTTTCCTTCACTACTAAAATCCCCCTTCTCCAATTCATCTCCAGTTTCCACAAACCTTTCATTTCCAGCATTCATACCTGTACAAAACAAATTTTCCCTCAACAAATAAAGAACAAAAAACTAATATATCAATTACATAAAAACATACAAAAAAACATAATAATAACAAACTATGAAAATATCATACTCCATCCAATAAAATTCACAACATATATATTAAACAACAAAAAAAATAAAAAATAAAAACACCAAAAAAACCTCTTCATTATTCATTCATTCTGTAATATTTTTACAAATTTTCAACAACAATTTATTATTAATCATTAACCACATATTAAATTAATTCATCTCTAATAAAACAAGAAAAAATCAAAATAAACATACCTGATAGATTAGTTAAACTGCAAGATCAAGATAAAGATGAAGAAGATATACATTTACAACAATATCTACCAAACGTAATAAATATAGGATGAATAGTGAGGTAGGTGAAGAAAATATAACTTTTGAGAGTTAGGTGAACAAGTAGTAGGTAAATGTATACAATAAATGTTATTAATTCAAATAAAAACATCTTTCTTAAACAAACTAAAATCAACCTCAACTCTTTTTTTTTTTTTTTTTTTTTCCTTTTTTAATAAGGTTTTTTTCAATTGCATACAAAGTTCTACATAAAAAAGTTCAAACTCAATTTCAATAGCCTGACAATAAGTTACAAATTAATTGAATTTTTATTTCAAACTATTCTTAAATTCTATTACATCCAATTATTGCATCAGTTTGATGAAATTTCCATCCTCCTTATAAATATATACACAACTCATATACTTTACAATGTATTCAAAAAGACAAAAATCTAATGATAACCTATTTTGTTTTTATTTTACAAATAATGCTATAAAACGTTGATATCAACCTACAACTTTTCACTACATTTTTCACAAACGTGCAACGCACGGGCCAAAACTAGTATATATATATATATATATATATATATATATACTAGTTATATGTACGTGCTATGCACGTAAGTTGTCTGTGATAATCTACTAATTAAAAGCGATTGTGTTAATATAATTTTGATAGAATTTAAATATTTTTTTGTACTTGTCAAATAATGAACTCATTAATTTTTGTAAAGTTATGTTGTTCCAATGGTGGAATTTTATTTCTAATTGTCTCATGCCTTTGCTAAGTTAAAAAATTCTAACTCTTTGTTTAATAATCTAATAAGCTTAATAATCAGTTCTCCAAAAGCAGCGACAAAAAATAATACAACTCTTAGCATTTTCAGTGAATCATCTTAGCTATGCACGCATGAACTCTCAAAGCTGCACAAAAATCCTCCCTTTTTCCTTGTAAATAATTTTAAATATTAAAAAGTGAAAAAATATATAGAGAAAGAGGGTCATAATATAATTAATTTTTGTTTACACCTACTCTAATCAAATTTTATTTATAAAAAAATTAGAAATGTAAAAGCTCACCATTAAAAAAAAAAAAAAAAAAAAAAAAAAAACTAACATTTTCCTTTAACAATAAAAGACTATCTATGTGGAAAACGTTTGTCGAGCTATAGAATGGGAAATTTTAAATATTGGGCAAGCATTTGGTCTAGTTAATTGACGGAGACAGAAAAAAACAAAATAATTTTAATGTATTATTTAGTATAATAGACTATAGTAAGCAGAAAATTATAATAAAGTAAATATTATATAAATATAATATGTATCATAATGAACTAATACAATATATTATCTTTTCTTTTCTTTTAGAAATTACTATTACATACTACAATAAACAATTATTATAATAAATTTATAACATAACAAAATTAATTTTGTACTATTAGATTATTAATCAATTATAATGATTTAATGAGTGTAATCAATTTATTATAACAAATTGATATTAAATAATTTTTTTTTATAAATTGTTATAAAATTTATTAAATTTTTATTTATAAATTGTGCTCTTGAATATTAATATAAATTTTGTTATAAAGAATATTATAAATAGTAATTATAAATAAAAAATGATTTCCATAATATAATTTCATATAATTATTGTAATAAATAAATATAATTATTATAACAAATTTTACTCCACTGTGTTTTTATATTTCATAAAATTAGATATGATATATTATATTAATTTAAAATAATATATAAAATTTTTTATAATAGTTAATTTATTATAACATATTATATTAGGTTATAGAATATGAAATATTATTGATATAAAAGAACTCATTATTCATTGTAGAGCATAACTCGATAAAGTTAAAATCGAGTTTTTCGAGTTACTCAAGAAACTAATGAAATGCATAATTTTTATTTTTTGAAGCTTATTTTATTTAAATTATTTAATACATTGACTATTTTGTTTAATTTGAATGTTGTAATGTTATTATTCAAGGAACGTGTAAACATGAAATTTGGATTTGTTAACTTATTTGATAAATGAAGCACATACATAATTGTATTTAAATGATTATTTATTAGAATATAGCAAAATAAAATATATATTATATAAATTTAATATATATCATAATCAATCAATACAATATATTATATATTTTTTTATTATGATTAATTTATCTAGTAACTCGACAAATCTAAATTTGAGTTCCACGAGTTGGTTAAAAAATAACACGAAAAAACTAAAAAATAAAAAAATTCAAGTGTATTACATAATTTAAATACAAAAAGTAAACTATAAAATGAGAAATATGCATTGTTGAAGTTACTCGAGTAAATCGACAAACCCAAAATCACGTTTGTCGAGTTACTCGATTAAAATTGTGATACGAAATTAATCTATTCAATAGCTCAAGTAGCTCGACAAACTGACAATCGAGTTGCCCGAGTTACTCGACGAACGAATGAAATTTAAATTTTCCATTATTTTGTTTCCCTTTTTTATTTAAAGTATGTCATACATTTAAATAATTCTTTATTCTTATTTAGTGGTGTTATTTTTCAAGAAACTCGTGAGTCTCAAAGTTGGATTTGTCGAGTAAGTTGGTAAATAAAGCATATACAAAATTTTATTTAATGTATCATTTATTAGAACATAGTAAAATAGAATTTATATCATATAAATTTAATATATATCATAATCAATTAATACAATATATTTTATTTTATTTTATTTTAGCAATTAGTATAACATATTATAACTAAAAATTGTTATAATAAATTTATAGCATAATAAAAGCAATTCTGTAGTAATATATTATTAATCAATTATTACATTATTATAATAATCTATTGATTATAATAAATTTGTTATGACAAATTCATACTAAATAGATTTCATTATAAATTATGAAAATAAATTGTAGTAAAAATTTGTTATAATAATGAATTTTTTTGTTAGAATAATTATGTCAAATTATATTACGAAAATAAATGTGTTTTTTTTAATTAATAATTGTAATAAGTATTTTAACATAATTTATAATAATATTTATTACAGAAATTATAAGTATATTACATAATTTAAATAGAAAAAGAAAACAAAAAAAATGAAAAATATGCATTGTTGAAGTTACTCGAGTAACTCGCCAAACTAAAAATCATGTTTGTCGAGTTACTCGATGAAAAATGTGATACAAAAGCAAAAATCATAAAACAGGAATATTTTCATGAAATAAATTGAATAAGTAATTATAGATTTCACTTAGTATAATTGATTTATAGATATTATAAATAAATGTGTGAATTTATGTAAAATAGTTTTTCTATATATTTGATATTTTGTGGACTTGTGTATATTATATTTTATGTTTCTCTTTATTGTAAACAGAAAATTTCTATAATATAAAATATATGTACTTAGCATGTAGGTTATAGAGTAACTCGACAAAATTTATTTTCAATTTGTCGAGTTGCTTAAGTAATAAATTGTAAAAGATTGTTTTGTTTTATGATTTAGATTTTATTTTATTTTATAATAGCTATTTTATTATAACATATTATATTAAGTTATAGAATATGAAATATTATTGATATAAAAGAACTGATTATTCATTGTACAGCATAATTCGACAAAGTTAAAATCGAGTTTCCCGAGTTACTCGAGCCAATAATAAAATGTATAATTTTCATTTTTTTAATCTTTTTTTATTTAAATTATTTAATACATTGACTATTTTGTTTAATTTGAATGTTGTAATATTATTATTCGAGGAACGTGTTGACATGAAGTTTGGATTTGTTAACTTATTTGATAAATGAAGCACATACATATTTGTATTTAATTGATTATTTATTAGAAGATAGCAAAATAAAATATATATCATATAAATTTAATATATATCATAATCAATTAATACAATATATTATATATTCTTTTATTATGACTAATTTATCTTATCTAGTAACTTGACAAATCCAAATTTGAGATTCATGAGTTGGTTTAAAAATAACATGAAAAAACTAAAATATAAAAAAATTTAAGTGTAGTACATAATTTAAATAAAAAAAGTAAACTAAAAAATGAACAATATGCATTGTTGAAGTTACTCGAGTAACTCGATAAACCCAAAATCAAGTTTGTCGAGTTACTCGATTAAAAATGTGATACGAAATCAATCTTTTCAATAGCTCAAGTAGCTCGACAAACTGAAAATCGAGTTGCTGGAGTTACTCGACGAACGAACGAAATTTAAAATTTTCATTATTTTGTTTCCCTTTTTTATTTAAATGATGTCATACATTTAAATAATTTTTTATTCTTATTTAGTGGTGTTATTTTTCAAGAAACTCGTGAGTCTTAAATTTGGATTTGTCGAGTAACTTGATAAATAAAGCATATACAAAATTTTATTTAATGTTTCATTTATTAGAATATAGTAAAATAGAATATATATCATATAAATTTAATATATATCATAATCAATTAATACAATATATTTTATTTTATTTTATTTTAGCAATTAGTATAAAAAAATATTAGTAACATTATTAGTAAGAATGTTATAATTAATAGTTATAAAAAATAAAATATGTTGTTGATTTTTTTCACTGAAAAAAAAAATTAGAAATGTAAAAGCTCACCATAAAAATAAAACAAAAATAAAAAAATCCATGAACAGTAACTTTTTCGAGTTACTATTCAACTCGACAAACTTTTTCGAATTTAAAAAAAAAAAAAAATTTCGTGAATAGTAACTTTTTCGAGTTACTATTCACCTCGAAAAAGTTTGTCGAGTTGAATAGTAACTCGACAAACTTTTTAGAATTTAAAAAAAAAAAAAATTCATGAACAGTAACTTTTTCGAGGAACTCGACAAAAGTTAAAAAAAATTTATTTTTATTTTTATTTTTTTAAATTCGAGTAACTCCACACAAGTTAAGAAAAAAAAATTTTTTTTTTTTAAAAAATTCGAGTAACTCGACAAAAGTTAAAAAAAAAATTTTTTTTTTTTAAATTCGATTAACTCGATAAAATTTTAAAAAAAAAAATTTTGTTTTTTTTTTTTAACTCGACAAAATATAAATTTTTTTTATTTTTTTTTTAAATTCGAGTAACTCGACAACATTTTTAAACAAATTTTTTTTTTTTTAAAATTCGAATAACTCGATAAAATTTTTTTTCTAAAATTCGAGTAACTCGACATAATTTTAAAAAAAAAAAAATTTGTTTTTTTAAATTCGAGTAACTTGACAAGATTTAAAAATATATATATTTTTTTAAAATTCGAGTAACTCTACAAAATTTAAAAAAAAAATGTTTTTATTTTTTTTGGCTAGTAACTCGACAAATATAAAAAAAAAAAATTTTTTTTTTAACATCGAGTAACTCGACAAAATTTTAAAAAAATTTTTTTATTTTTATTTTTATTTTTTTGTCGAGTAACTCAACAAATTTAAATATATATATATATATATATATATATATATTTTTTTTTTTTTTTTAAATTCGAGGAACTCGACAAAATGTAAAAAAAAAAAAAAAAAAAAAAAAATTTATTTTGTCGAATAACTCGAGAAATTTTAAAATTTTTTTTTTTTTAAAATGTCAAAATAAAATTGGGCTACTTTTTAAAAGTTGTAGGACTTCATATACATTTTTATTTTATTTTGTTGTTATTTGTTTTTTTTTTATTATTTAAAGAGGTGGACAAAATAAAATTTGTAACGAAATTTAAAAGTCGGGAATAGCCAAAGCAAAAAAAAAGGTAATAGGTAAATTTGTTATAAAATGAAAAGAATGTGGACTAAAAGTGCAAATTACAAAAAAAAAAAAAAAAATTTAATGTTTCCCACTTTGTCGAGTTACTCGGCAAAGTGGGATAAATAAAAAAAAAAAAAAATTCCCCCACTTTGCCTACTCGACAAAGTGGGGAATTTTTTTTTTTTTTTTTTTTGTTGTTGTTGTAGGTGGACTTTTTCATTTTTTTTTTTTTTTTTTTGTTGTAGGTGGACTTTTTCAAAAAAAAAAAAATCTTAAACAGTCACTTTTCCATTGCACGTACGTGGGAAAAAAAAATTTCAAAACTTCATTTAGTCATGGATTAACAAAAATTCATTTCACATAGAAAACGATCACAGAAAAATATGAAATTTTCAGGGAACATAGAATACTCATGTAGCTACCACATATCAAAATTTGACAGTCCGACAGCATATTTCGGCTTACTAAAATGCTAATCGAAACATCCTAGTTAGTTTTTCAGATTTATGCTGTCACAGTTTACAAAATTGTCCATAAATTGAGTTATATAACATGAAATTATGTAAAACCAATGCCAATGGTTAGGTAACCCATAGGGCTATCGTCTCCAACTAGAATTATGTAAAAATACTTAATATATAAGGTGCAGTAAATGTTTGAGTTGGACAACAGAAACTGTATCTTAGAAAAACATGAAGTTTAGCAAAACCTTTCAAGTTCACATCATTAACGTGTAACCAAAACATGGGAATCCACTAAAACTACCACAAAACCAAGGTCCAAAAAATTTTAAGAAGATATTTATACTACTTAAAGTTTTTTGATTGGTTTATAATAGCGAATCCGGCACGCCGACGGCATAAATCCGAAAAACAGCCTAGGAGGTTTCGCGGTAAGTATTTTAGTATGCCTAAACATGCCGTCGGACTACTAATTTTTGGTATGTGGTAGCTACCTGAGTATTCTATGTCCCTTGAAAATTTCGTATTGTTCGGTGATCGTTTTCTATGTCAAAAAATTTTTTGTTACTCCATGACCAGGTGAATAAAAATTTCAAAATAAGGGCACTGTTACAAAAATTTCTTCACCCGGTCATAGAGTAACAAAAATTTGTTTGACATAGAAAACGATAACCGAAAAATATGAAATTTTCAGGAAACATAGAATACTCATTTAGCTACCACATATCAAAATTTTATAGTCCGACGGCATGTTTCGGCTTACTAAAATGCTCACCGAAACACCCTAGGCACTTTCTCGGATTTATACGATCGCAATTTACAAAATTGTCCATAACTTGAGTTATATACCATGAAATTATGTGAAATCAAAGCCAATGGTTATGTAACCCATAGAGCTATCGTCTCCAACTGGAATTATGTAAAAATACTTAATATATAAGGTGCAGCATATTTTTGAGTTGGTCAACAGAAAGTGCAGTTTCGAGAAACAATTCACTCAGTCATGGAACAAAAAATATTTATTTGACATAGAAAACGATTACCGAACAATATAAAATTTTCACGGATTGTAGAATACCCACGTAGCTAACACATATAAAAATTTGATAATCCGACGGCATGTTTTGACACACTAAAATGCTCACCGAAACATCACAGGCAGTTTCTCGGATTCATGCTATCGCAATTTAAAAAATTGTCCATAACTAGAGTTATATAACATGAAATCATGTGAAACCAAAGCCAATGGTTAGGTAACCCATAGAGCTATCGTCTCCAACTGGAATTATGTAAAAATACTTAATATATAAGGTGCAACATATTTTTGAGTTGGTGAATAGAAAGACAATTTAAAGAAACAATTCACCTGATCATGGAGTAAAAAAAATTTATTTAACATAGAAAACGATCACCGAACAATATGAAATTTTCAAGGAACGTAGAACACCTATGTAGCTACCACATATAAAAAATTTATAGTCCGACGGCATGTTTCGGCATACTAAAATGATCACCAAAACATCTAAGTCAGTTTCTCGGATTCATACTGTCGCAGTTTACAAAAATATCCATACCTTGAGTTATACAACATAAAATTATGTGAAACCAAATCCAATGGTTAGGTAACCCATAGGGATATCGTCTCCAACTGAAATTATGTAAAAATACTTAATGTATAAAGTGCAGCAAATATTTATGTTGGACAAAAAAAACTGCAATTTAGAGAAAATGAAATTTAACAAAACCTTTAAGAATCGATTGTATGTCGTCATTTGTTCTCCATAGCAACTGGGGATAAAAAAGCACCAAATTTGATGACTTATTAAGGAACAAATGAATATATATTGACTATAATATATAAGAAGTCAATAATTGCGGCTAAAAGACACTAATATATGTATACTAAAACAAATAAAAGAAAAGAAAAGATGAAGAAGTCAAAAAATGCGGCCAAAGATATTAATTTAATATACAAAAAGTGTCAAAAGATTAGGACAAAATGGTGAGATTTGGACAAAATGGTGAGATTTGGACAAAATTAAAACTAATACAACATCAAAACGACGTCGCGTTGGTTGAAGGGTGAATAGTAAATATGCCATAGACACTTATATTACAGTATATATATATATATATATATATATATATATATATATATATATATATATATATATATATATATATATATATATATATATTATAATAGGATAACCGTCAAAAATTTCACGCACACACTTTTCCACCATTTTTTCTTTCCAAATTTAGGAAGTTTCGCCATAAATACTGCATAGAAGTTTGTTTTCTTTAATTGGTTTCACACATTGATTTAATAAGTTCCGCCATAAATACTGTCATAAATGCTGCATAAGAGTTTGTTTTCTTTAATTGATTTCACATATTAATTGTTTATTTTTTTTCTTGCAAAAAACGAAATGTAACATTAATATTATATACGATAAATGCAACAATTTTTCAGATTCTTTAATTGGTTTAACACATTAATTGTTTATTTTTTTTTTCTTGCAAAAAACGAATTGTAACATTTAATATTATATATGATAAATTCAACAATTTTTCAAATTAATTAATTGTTTTCACACATTGATTGTTTATTATTATTTTATCTGTTCATACTCGAAAATTATTTTTCAAATTATAATAAAAAATTAGTTAATAAGTTTTAATTTTATATTATTTATATTATATATTAAATAATATTAAAGTGTTTATATTATATTTTATAATAATAATATTATTATTTATATTTACACAATGTCAGCAAATAAATATAATTAAATCATATGATAAAATTTTAATATTTTATAATATTAAAATTTAATTAATTTAATTAATTAATTATTCAACTTCGGGTAACTAATAATCAGTATTCCAATATAAATAATCAGTATTCCAGTACAATTTAATCAGGATGAGCTTTACATTATTTCAATATCCTATGATACTTGATTAAAATGAATAATATTAAGAATTAACATTTTTTTATAAAAATGCACATCTTCCAAAACAAGATAAATTCACTTCAAAACACAAAACAAATTATATTATGTGTTCTAATGTCTTAATTTATACAAAGATTTAAATAAGTTATGTTTTCAAAAAAATAAAATATTAATACACGAGAACTATTGGTAATAATACAATAGTTTTTCAAAAATGGACTTATTTTCCCTCACAAATTTTTTATGCTTCGTGTAGTGGGTTTTAAATAGGTTGTAGTTAAAAAAAAAGACTTCAATACACGAAAAACGTATAATTATGTTTTATTGTCAAAGCATATGATTTATTGATTAAACTAAAAAACTAGATATGATAATTTCAAAATTAAATTCATAAGATTCAAAGACCGCCTCAAATTCTAGCTCCTCAAAAAGGTTTTAGACAAAAGACAGGCTGAGAAGATTAAATTTTATTAATGTTTTATTATATAGGCTTAAAACGTTAACTCCTCGATGTTTTATTACATAGTAATAAATATTATTGCTTTGTCTTTTAAATTAATTATATTTGTCTGTTTGTCTCTATTTACAAATTTAGAATTGAGTGATGAATAAATAAAAAATTATACACTCCCAGATATTGAAAAAATATTGCAGAGTAGTGGAAAGAGTTTTCGAGACTTTCAAACAATGCCCTTCCATAAGATCATAGATGTTTCAATTCGCAGTAATAGACTTATAAAGGATAATTTGTGTTATGATAGAAACGCTCTGGCTGAAGAATGGAAAAAAAAAATTTGTTTCTAAAACTGAGCAAAAGAACGCATATGAAACAATAATGCAGTCCGGATGAGATTCCCAATGATTCATTTATTAAGTAATTGTCCAACTTCAGTTAATTAATTATCAGTATTTCGATACAGTGTAAATAATATCGCTGGTTCAGCTTCCCAATATTTTAAATTTTCTATGATACTCGATAAAAAATGAATAAAATTATGAATTGACACTTCCAATTAAAAAAAATACACAACTTTCAAAACAAGATAAATTCATTTTAATTATTAGTAATAACAAATTTGAATGTTACATTAATTAATCAATATAAGATTTAGAGTATGTAAATATTATTAATTGTCTTTAAATAGAAAAACAATAAATTTGCATAATATCATTAACGCAATCTGCATCTTTACAATTTAGAAAATCAATTTTCAAATTATAATATACTTTAGAAAATCAATTTTCAAATTATAATATACTTGCACCAAAAATTAATTAATTGTCTCATACGCTATAACTATCAATAAGAGTCGGGATCAATCTTTTTCCTGCGTGAGATTATATCTGAAAAAACCAGTTTTTAGTAATGGACAACTTTATGTTGCATTGTCTAGAGTTACAAATCCTACGGAATTGAAAATATTGATTTGTGATAATTATGAAGTGACAACCAATTCAACCACGAATGTAGTTTTTAAAGAAGCCTTTAAAAATATGGATTAACTATGTTATTTTTTTTCAATATCAATGAGTAATCAAATGTTATTTATATGATTTTTTTTTATTTGAATATAATAAATAAACAATATACTCTTAAAATATTTTAAAATCACTATCATAAAAAAATATACTTAGTTATTATTACAACTATTTCATAAATAAATAATTTGTAATCATAGTAGGGTCTCATTCAAAATATTTGGGCTAGTCAAGTTGACTACGTAACATATTTAAAAGGCCAAACAAAGTTGATTACGTAATTTATTTCATTATTTTAGTGCAACACAATGATAGTTATAAAAAAAAAAAAATATCTCACATGAAAAGTTTCTGGCATTTTTTTTTTAAATGACATACACATGATTGACAAAATTTAAATTATAATTTAAATTAATCAAATTAATTAAATATATTTTTTATCTACATATTTCGTTGGACTTACAACTTACTATTTTCCACACATTCAATAGGATTCACAACTTAAGCATATCCAATACAACAATATAAATTGTTGTATATTTGACAAATAAAATAGAGATGAAGATAATAGTGTCTCAAATATAGTTGTAGATTAAAAAAATTGTAGTCTACATATACAAGAAGTATTGGTAGATAAATTTAAAAAAAATTATTAACACATATTTTGATAGAGATAAATTATAAAAAAATTAAATAAAATAGACTTAACACATATTTCTATAGACATTAAATAAATAGAGGATGTCTAGCACACCGTTCAAATGTGGACGTTGTGCTGGACATCAACCACTTTCTTTTTTTTTTTTTTCCTATATAAGCAATTTGAGGTGACGTGACATACTTTTTAATGTGTCTTAGTTGTAATATGATTTTTTTTTGTTGGTTGACAGGGAAAGAACTAGACTCTTGACCCAAATATGTCTCTTAGGCTTAAATGTTTAGTTTTGCGGTGTTTTTAAGAGAATCAGCTTTTCCTGTATTGTAGAAAAATTCAAGCTATGTGAAGAATTAGATAAGTGTTTGGTAAACTCTTGTTTCAAAATTGTTGTATGTTTCAAAATCAGTATTTGAGCGTTTGGTAAACAAAAGTTATTTATCACTACGACAGTATAAAATTACTAGAACAGACATTGATTATAATAATGTTATTTTGTATTATTTTTATCACGAGTGGTAAAATTCATTTTTTTTTCTGTTATAGCAATATGTAATATTGTCAAATATTTTGAACAAGACAATACATTCATCATCATTATTTTAAAATAAAAATAATAAACACCAACTAAATTTCTAAATCTATAAAAATTACAAAACAAAAAGTATAGTCATATAGTGCAAAAATTAATTAAATTTATACTATTTTTTATGCATCAAACTTGCATCAATTCGGTTTCACAATTTCTCCATTTTCATATAATAGAAAAACATTACATAAATTTAAATTATCGTTATGACTTGCAGGTCATATAATAAAAAAATATCAAATAAATTTAAATTATCTTTCATAGTCGAACTTATAGTGATTTGGTTTCTCAATTTCTCAATTTCTAAATAATATAAAAAAATTTAAAATATTTAAATTATCGTCCATTCATCGTATACGCAACAATTTGTTTTCTCAATTTATCCATTTATTGTGCTCCATTAGCGTTGCTATTGCGATATTATCTTTCAACCTCACACTTTCCATCTCTTCATCATTGTTGTTATTTTGGTCAATCTCAGTATTGTCAAAATAATGATCACGTCTAGCGTGTCTTCTTATGTGGTTATGCATCTTTCGACCTCATCACTTTCATCTCTTCATCATTATTGTCATTTTGGTCAATTTCTACGTCTTCAAAATTATGATCACGACTAGTGTGTCTTCTTATGTAGTTATATAGTGACATCGTTGCAATAATTATCATCACTTGCTTCATGAACGGGTAATTAGGCATTTCTCTTAAAATCTTCCGTATTTTTTTAGAACTTCAAAAGTTAATTCAATAGCACTTTTTAAAGAAGAATGAGTATGATTAAACACTTCTTGATAATCAGTTGGTCAGCTGCCTCGTCAAAAATCTGGAAGGTGATATCTCTCACCTTTATAAGGTACTAAATATCCATTCATTTGTGGATATCTAGCGTCAATAAGATAGTATTTTCCTGTTGAATATAAATGATATTTTTATTGGAAAAAAATTTAAGAGTGTAAAAATTTAAATACAGAAAATAGAAAATGTGAGTATTTTCATGAAAAAAAAAATACCTTTAAGAGGTTTAGGAAAATTTGAAGTAGAATTGTTCAAAGCAGACAAAAACACTCTTATATCGTGTATTGTTCCTTCCAAACCTGCATATGCAAATATGAATTGCATATCAAATCTATATGTTGTTGTTATATTTTGAGTTGGTATCCATTTCCTTCCAATATACTGTATTTGATTTTCAACGAGTATTGAGACTGGAACGTGTACCCATCGATGACACCAATATAATTATGAAAATTAAACAAAATAAATATGTTAATTAGCAAGTATAATATATTTTTACTTTAAAAGTATTATATATATTATTTACCTTGAAATGAAGCATTTATCTAAAATCTCTCAAAATTTCTTCACGAATATCATTAAACTTCTGGTCTAATGACTTTATCACATCTGCAGCCATACTACAAAAAATATTTAGCAATTTACCGAAATATCTACTCACAATCTTACCAGAGCGTTGAAATCTTTCTTGTGCTAACTTATTTTCCACCCCATGTCCTAAAATATGTAGAAACATTCCTAACATCTCTATTGTTGACATTCTTCTTTCCAGAGTTTCCAATCATTTCTAAGTGCATCCTATTTATTTTTAAACTACAGTTTACCATAATCCTTTCCAGTTTTCTTGCTAAAGTTTGTGACTAAGTTATCCCATCCAGCTTCGATAAAGTGGCTCTAGGTCAACGCCTTGCTTCCACTTCCAGAATACATAAATCACAAAACATACTTACAAAATTTCTATCCCATACGGCCTTAAACCCTTTTGATCTGATACTCTCATCTTCTAGACACTTGGTATTATTATTATTCTTCCTCATTTCTTAAAACTCCTTGGAAAAAAATATGGTAAAAATTTGTCGGAAGAGTGATAAACCCACTTTTCATGTTCAGTTTTTAACAAATATGAACCGTTAAACCACTGTATTTATTTGTCATCTTGTCTAATCCTCGACTTATAGACGAAAGTGTCTTAGTCATGCACTAGAGAAAATATATTGATAAATAACACCTAAGAAAACAAGATGAAAAGTAACACACTACAATATTAGAAAAGAACAAATAATAAAAGGACGCACCCAAAGAGCACATAATCCACATTCACACAACCACAACCATCTGGCCTTTTAGTTGGCCATAGTATCTGAAAACTAATTTGAAGAATGCATTGGTGCATTTAAGGATGTCTCCCAAAACATTAAAAACGATCATAAATTATTGGATAAGTACATAATTAGAAATAACAAAGATAAGGAACAATTAAGTTTTATAAATTATGGGATTATGAAAATCCAGTAACTCATACTTGATCAAAACTTGCAACATAACCAACCAACAAAAACGAAAAGGCATACACATTTCTGCCAAAAAAAAAAAATGGCTATTTGATATAACCAATCTCAATAATTAATAAAGAAAAGAGGGAAGACTTAGTGTATACCAAATAAATAGAAGCTTTCTTCACCTCAATCTCTTGTACAATGGAGTTTTCTATAAATCCAAGAATAAATGCAATGGAAATTTAAACAATTAAAGTAACAAGAGAATGATATCAGCCTCTAGATTGAATTGCCAACCCCTCAACAGCTCTCGTGTTGAATTCCCACCAATTAGCCCATATAAGATGTTTAGGGGAAAGCATCTAACTCTTCTCACATTTCTAATACCCTAAGATTTTTGCAGGCCTAACATTGTATTGTCTTTGCTTAAATAACTTGACTTTGTAAACACATAATGGCAAGATCCAAACTAAATAAAAGGCCCAGTGCATAAACAAACAACAACCTCTTCGTAACTCCTTACACATAAAGTAATATTGATATAAATTCTTTTTACAGCTTTGAAATTGTCTGTTGTAAAATGGAAAATAATCATGGTGAAAATTTTAGCAACTCAATGTCTATTAGCAATAGATTTTTTATGCACGAGAATTTTCCCCAATACTCAAATTAGAAACTGAGTTTTAGAGGAAAACATCATTAGAAAAACCAAAGATTGGAGGCAAAGGCATGTGGGGAAACAAATTGCAAGTAATTCATATTTAATGATTAATACAATCATCAAAACCATTTTTCAACTAATTGTTTATATATATATATAAATCAAGCAATTAGTAGAAATAATCAATTACCATTAGCTTCTTCAAATTACTATATGGATTCTACAAAAGGTATGAAATCCTAAAAGCTATGAATTCAGACTTTCAAAATATAAAGGCTATAAATTCACGCAAATAATTATACACCAAATAATCGTACCTCGAATATTTGATTCGGTAACAGTAATTCGTGAATAAGGTTGAAGAAGAAGAAAAAGGAGGAATATGGAGAGATTCAATAACGTGAAATCACTTAAATGTGTAATTAATAAACCTAGAACAGTAAAGGTATTAGTTTAATTAATTAGGGGTAAAATTGGTATTTTAATAATAGATAAATAGAAAAGCTAAAAACAGAATCTGAAAAGCTATTATTTTGCTGATTCTCAAAATTTAGTGCTAGATGGTTTAGATTCTTCATAATCACTTTTGAAAAATTTGTCAAACGCTTAAATAAACTTCTAAATGTTTGACAATCAGAAGTTGGGCTCCAAAATCAATTTCAAACGGAGCCTTAGTTGTAATATGATTTTTCTTCCTTAGTTGAGAGGGAAAGGACTTTAATGTTAGAGTTTAGTTAGAACTAAGAAATCTTAGGGTGCTAGACTTGTCCTGGGTCATCCCATCGGCCGAGGTGGTTGCTTGTGATGACAAGCCTCATAGGTCCTCGGGGTTAGAACCTAATGACGGATGTATTCCCGACGAGTTGTGCTTTCCTTGTAGAGTTATGGGTTGTACTTGTTTTTGGGGAGAGATGCACTCCCTTCTTCTCATTATATCGACCTGGCCATCATAGTAGGGCAAGGGGAGGTGACACCAATTCAACGATAGGCTAAGGAGACATCCTTAGATTTATCGAACCCAGGGGTCGGGCATGGTGCATTGCCAACACGAGCTTTACAATTTTCTAAATATTTTGTTAAATATTATATCCTTCGTTCCATAAAGATATGCATACTTTCTTTATTCATATGTCCTAAATTATATTCCACTTTATTTGTTAATAGTATAGTTAATTTCTTAGTTTTCTAATATGTCCTTATTTAATGTTCTTTGTTATATGAACTACGATTATATTAATGTAGGGGTATATAGGAAAAACGCAAGTAAAATTTATTGTTTCAATTAATAATCATATTTTCATAATCTGTGTGAACTACTGGGGATGAATTATGCTTAAAAAAATTGATAGTAGATTTGCTATATTTTGCCAAGGTTGAGGATGAATTTGAAATCAATATATATACATATATCTATGAAAAATGTTCTATATAAAGTATAGGAGGGGAGGAGTCAAGTTTCTCGATTGTAAGAGAAACATGATTTTCGACTATTTCTTTAACCTTAAATGACGCATTCTATCGGTCTTGATATGAGTTAGAATTTTTTTTAGTCTTCATATCGTAAATCCTCTTAGATTCATAGATTTTTTTAATGGTAATTGATTGTCTTCCATTGCCTAGGTTAGATTAGAAGTTCTCTTGAATGAGATCCTTGTGTTCTTAGGTTTGAAATTTTCCATTTGAGCACTGTGCAATAGGTTATACTATGTGTTCTTGAACAAGGAAAATAGTACAGACAAGCATCTTTAGGTACAGTTTCACAGAGATGTTAGGCCTGGGTTTTTGGTTGATCCTCAGTAAATCATAGTCACTAAAATTGACAAATGGGTTGGATCAGACCAGGTCAGATCGGTAAAGCAGAATCACACTTGAAACTGGATCGAGGCTGGCCCAGCCTAATTTTGTTTGGACTAAAAATATGTTAGGCCAGTCCAACCCATCGGACCAACACAGTCTTAATTTTATTTTTTTTATTTTTTTAAATATATTTTTTATATAATCTAATAAATTGCATCAAATACAATCTTAGATAAACTTAGACAATATATATTTTGAAATTTTTAAAGAAATTAATTTATAAAATTGGGACTCTCATATATTAGTCAATAGATAAACATCAATTTTCTTTCAAAATAATAATGTTTTTTTTGGTTAATTGTAAACTATTTGTTGACCCCTTTATTTTAAAATATAATTAGTAAAAGCATGTTAGTCTATAACCATGTTTGGCTTAAATTAAAAAATTTACTTATAAGTAAATTTAAAATAAATAATTTACTTTTCACACCAAACATAATTTGGATTGAAACTTAAATTAAATTAAATTTTTAATTAAATCTAAACAATCTTATATTGGAGCTTATGATTCTTAACTAATGTTTCAAAAAAAAGACAATTTAAATTGGAAACTTGGACTTAGGCCATATTAGATTGATATTATTTGGATTATGTACTGGGGTTATTCACAAAATGATTGATTAGTGTTAAGGAGGAAAAAAAAAATGGGCCCGACGGCTAGCCGGGCCATGTAGGCCCAATTTTGTTTGGACCAGAGCCAACCTAACTCAAAATCCATGTTATATAGGTCGGGCCGATTTTGCCACCTCTAATAGTCACATAAGAGCACCTGCACATACAAGAACAAAAAATCTGAAATTTTTAGGCAAGACAACTACATAGACAGTAGATTGTTCGAGGTCACATTTTCAATGACTACATTGTCATGTAAATACACATGACCTGTTCACCATGCCATTTTTTTCCCCCTTCACTTAATTCTCTGCCTCTGGCTTGGCTTCAGATAACCTTTCCCTTGCTTTTATTGCCTGCAGAAGCAGTACCAAAACTCAACTTCACCAGTACTGAAGATGCATTGCACTGTTGTACATTTTTAAACGAAGAAATATATAGTAAACAACCAACTAGTCGAGAAAGTACTGAACCTGATTTTGCCAATCTGTGAAGCCTGTTACAAGGGAAAGAATAGTTGATTGCAGTACTGAACCAACAACTATTCCAATCCAAAATCCCTTTGCTTTTAAATGAAGAGTAAAACCCAATACCACAGCTACTGGAATTCCAACTATATAAAACGCCCCTAAGTTGATATAAGCCCCAATATGTTGCCATCCAGTTCCCCTTGCAATTCCTGATGTAAATTGTAAACAAAATGGGGCCCGAACGCTTTCATTACCAGCTAAAAGTACGGAAAATTTGAGTTATATGTGTAAGAAATTTGTTATACTGACCCGAGATAACGGCTTGTAGGCTATCTGTAACAATTGAGAGGCAAATAAAGGGAATCATGGCACCAATATAATCTACCACTTGCTTCTCGTTGCTATAAGCGCGGCCTAAGATGTGGCGGAAGAAGAAGAGAGCTATACTTACGGTAACTGTTTCTATGACAGCAAGAAACATGACAACGGAAACTGCCACTCGTGCCTTTTGTGGATTCCCGGCTCCTAATTCATTTGAAACACGAGTACTAGATAATAATCAAGCCTGTATTAGTATCCATAAATCGTGCATCTTGGAATCGAGATGTGGAGTTTGGAACGTAAAACTAAATATACGGACTGATCATTGATAATATAGTAATGGATTACCTTGCTGCAGCTCCAAACCCGTATGGAACAGTGAAGTGCAATGTTGAAATTGTTAGGCTGGTTATAAAGATAAATTGTAGTCAAGAAATTCTTTTTATGAACTCACAAGTCATTAAATAAGTGAGTGCTAATTGAATTTGTGCATTACCATATTGATAGAACTGATGTTTCAAGCTTTGGATTGGGTAGAAGACCAGATAGCAGAATAAGAACTTCAAGTGACCACCATTTAAGACTACAATCATACAACAATTAGGAATTATAGCTGAGGAATTGAGCTTATAAAAAAATGAAAAAAAAGAAGAAATTACCAAACCATCACAGCAGAAGGAATTGCCAAGCGGAAGAATATCCCAATACTATGAATGGCGTCGACTGAGAAAGGCACGCGCGTGTTCTTGCAGGATGTCAAGAATTTGATGTAAGATGAAAGCAGAATAACATATAACCAATTTGACATACAGAGAGCCACGGCTGCACCAACAGTTCCCAGGTCTAACTTATATATGAGAGCCCAACTCGCAAATATGTGGCAGAATAGTACAACAAAGGAGCTTATGAGCATTGGAAAAATCAGGCTCTGAGTCTGCAAGTATCTTACTAAAGGCTTAGAAATTGCAGCCCCAAGCAGTGCAGGGATGAGCCAAATTGAATACTTGCGCGCTTCGACTGAGATTGAAGGATCTTGTTTCATCAAAATAAGCAGTTTGTCCATGAAAATCCACAGAACACATACCGGGATGCAAACCATAATTAATGAGACTATTGCAGTGTAGGTATAGATACCAAGCTTTCGGTATTGTTTTGCCCCATAAGCCTGCCCACAAAGAGTCTCCAAGCCACCAGCCAGCCCTGACTATTTGACATCGGCAAAGCATAAATCAATCAATGTACGCAATGATATGATTTTGTGTTATTGCGAACATACTCAAAATGTATATGTATTTCTAGAAACAAACATGCCCGGCCAGGTGACACGACTTACAAGTAGACTGAAGCCGGTGACATTAGTTAGAGACGTGGCAATGGCGACGCTGGATAGCGCGAGCTGACCAAGATGTCCAACCATCATTACTGATACAACCTGCAACATGTACTGCAAAATTGTAACCGTCACCATTGGTGCTGCTATATGACTCACCTTCTTCAGTTCTTGAACAAAAACACCCCACTTCGTGTTCCATTTCCCTCCTTCTCCTTCTTCTATGCTTTGCTTCTCCATAAACATTATTTAATCTACTAGATTTAAAGTGATTACAATTAATTTGGCTTCGAACTGAATATATAAACAGGTAAAAGAAGACTGGTAAAATGACTTGCATTCAATGAGATCTTGGTTAGGTCAATGGCACAAAGATTAATAGAAACCTATCGTGGACTATGCATGTGAACATGATTCTTTAAACCCAACTCTTAATACTTGCATTTACTTTAATACTATAATCTATATTAAGCATGACAAATTAACATTCTTAATCCTCAACTGACTAGAATGTATCACTATAGAGGGTCCATTCTTTCACGTATTTCAATAATATCAGTGTCACTGTATCACTAGTTTGTACAAGCTGTCTATAATAGATTCTATCTACAATTCAATACTACTGCATGCATGTCTTTTATTTATCTTAAAATTTTAAAATAAAGATAAATAAAATAGAGAGAAAGATAGAGAAAATCGAATGCTCTAACTACTAGAATGTGCGCCATTAGTGATAGAAATTCACTCACGGCTAATTTTTGTCACTATTAGCAATAGAATAAATAAATTTGCGATGGACAATAAATATCAATTTTTTATTTTTTTTTAAACAAGGAGATTAAATTACAAAGGAATTATTCCGATGGTAAAAATAAATTAATTACTTACTAACCAACTGACTATTCTATTGATACTTGTACACAAATAAAAATGAAAATTCCAACGAAAACAATTATTTCGTCGGTAATATGTAAAAAATAAAAAGTAAAAATTTTAAAATCTATAAATTTCTGGAAAATCTCATTTCTATGACAACAAAAATTGTGGAAAAAGGGAAAATAGCAAAAATGATACATAAAAAAATGTAGAATGTCTTTGATATATAACTTTTGTGGTTAATAAAGAATTTCTATATTGTGAAAAATAATATAAATTTCATCTTTATTTTCTAATATTTTAAAAATTGGAATAAGTAGTGAAATTTTGGGGGGGGGGGGGGGGGGGGGGGGGGGTAATGCGAGAATTTCTCAGAAAATGATTTTATGCTGCTTAATTTGAATATATACTTGGTATTTATAACTATAACTAAGTAAAACGTGGAAAAAGTGTTGAGATTTTTGGTCCCAAACAAACTAAAGGGCAATAATGATTAATAGACCCGTTATATCTTCATAGGCTTTAAGCCCATGATTGAATGATAATTGTATAGTCCACTCCACAAGTGTGTTAGCCCAAATTAATGAAGGACGTGTGTGGGTCATTTGGAGGTTTTAATGTACCTTTGGGTCGTTGCTCAGTGGCCCAGTGTGTTTGACCCAATTAAAAGTGGGACGGCTAGATTTAGGAAATATATATATATATATATATATATATATATATATATATATATATATATATATATATATATATATATATTATGGGGGGTATAATATAATATAGGTTATTATATTATTACCATATATACATATATATTCCATACCATATATACATATATATATTATACCATATATATATTTATATATTACACTATATATATAAGTGGGGTTTTGGGCAGAGAAACACCACGAATTAACCACCATAAAATCACAACCATTGTTACACGTGAAATCTGAAAAGGCGTGATCAGCCAAGCCAAAACCAAGAAAAAGCCTCTGCCATTGTCATTGTTTGATATATTTTCTTTGTGGAAATTGCAGCCTTCTTCCTCCCTTTTATTTCCTTTGGTGAAATAGGTCCTTCTTAGTTTGTCCTTGTAATTTGGTGTTACCTTTGTGGAGTAGGACAGTATTAATCTGAGCCCTGTCAATTGTTCTTGCAAGAATCAACGATCTTGTGAACTATTTTCCCCAACAATTGGTATCAGAGCCTCGGTGGCATTCCGTAGTGCAAGAAAATTAATTTTGGGTCGTCAGATTAACGAAGAAGAAGAAACAAGAATCTGCCCGAATCTGTCCGTCCATTTTCCGGCCAAAGGAGACGTCATCTTTGTGAACGGAGACCATATTCCAGTTTCTGACGTCGAGGCGGAGCAAGCTGAGCGGCGCGTGAAGCAGAGGAGGCGGCGCGTGGGGGCGCGTGTGAGGGTATTCCGGCGAGTGGCTGGTGGCGTTGTGATCCTCGTCCTATTTCTGACCTTCTGTGGTGGTCAGTTAAAATTTTGGTGGTCCGGACAGCTTGAACAGCGGTTCGATAGTGAACGTATTCGGCGTTTGCAAAACCTTCGTGGTTTTTCTAGCTTGTGTGGTTGCTGTTGTTGCTGGATTTCTTTTTAATTTGTTTCGCATCTCTCCTATTTAATACGGACCGTCAGATTTGGTCCGCTCTGGTAAATTGGCTAATCTCTTTTACATTCCAGTACTAGCAGGTCATCGTGTGGGGTGGCCAATAGGTTTTGGGGTTACCATGTGGGGTGGCCAATAGGTTTTGGGGTTACCGTGTGGGGTCACCATTGCCTGTTGCTAGGAATTTTATGTGCTCATTATTGTGACTTGTGTTAGCTTTTGTTTGGTGCTGATTATTTGCGATACTTTATTTTTGTGCATTATTTATTTAGAACTGTCACCTAGACTTTACCCGTTTGACAATTTCCTTGATCTGAGATCACGAATCTCACGAAACCCTGGGAATCTAAAAGGGTGTATATTGAGGCCTTTAGGTTTTTCTGCGTGATTATCTTGAGGTGCCTGTTGGTGTGTATTCTTTTTTGTTAAAATGTCTGCACATCGTTTTGACTTGAGTGTCTTTACTGGTAAAGGTGATTTTTCTATTTGGCAACAGAAAATGAAAGGTATTTTGGTTCAGCAAAAGGTTTCAAAAGCTATTGATAATTCTTATGGTCCTAATGTTACTGAGGATCAGAAAAAGGATTTTGATGAACTTGCTTATACTTCTATTATATTGCATTTATCAGACCCTGTTTTGCGAAAAGTTGAAAAATTTGATTCCACAGAAAAACTTTGGAAAAAATTAGAAGAGCTTTATTTAATCCAATCCACTCCAAATAAAATTTATCTCCTTGAAAATTTTTTCAGCTTCAAAATTGATCCCTCAAGGGATTTGGATGACAATCTTGATGTTTTTAATAAGCTTGTGCAAGATATTACAAACTGTGGTGAAACGGTCCCTGAAATTAACAAAACTATAATTTTGTTAAATGCTATTCCTGATTCATATAAGGAAGTCAAGAATGCAATTAAGTATGGGAGGGAGACCCTTACACCTGACATTGTCATAGACTCTTTAAAAAGTAAGGAGAGAGAGTTGAAGTTCGAGAAAAATGAGAGAAAAAATGGTGAGATCCATTTTGTGAGGAGTAGACCTCAATCAAGGGGAGGGAATGGGAGTGGAGGTGGAGGTGGGCAAAATAGTGGTGGCAATAGAAAGGGTAGAAGTCGTTCTAAGTCACGGGGTAAGGCGAAAGGGAAGAAGTGCTATGGTTGTGGCAAATTAGGCCATTTCATTAGTGACTGCTATAAAGAAAAGAATAAGCAGAGAGACCAGAGAGAAAATAATGAGACAAATGTGGTAGTACCTAGAGAGGAGTCTGGTGAGGTTTACATGCTTTTAAATTCCGAGCCTAGTGAGATTAACCTGTCTATGAGCTCCCATATGGATGAGTGGATTCTTGACTCCGGTGCATCTTTTCACATTACATCAAATAAACATTGGTTTGATCATTTGCATGAAAGTAATCATGGGAATGTCGTTGCATGGGGTGGTGTTGCATATAACATTACTGGCATTGGTGATGTGACTGTTAGATTTGATAGTGGCTTTGTGCATACACTAAAGGGAGTTAGATACATTCCACACATGGGTAGAAATTTAATTTCTGCAGGGGAGTTGGAAGATATAGGTTTTGTTGGTGTGCTTGGCAGTGGCATGTTAAAAATGACTAAGGGTGCACTTAGAGCCTTTAAGGCTATTAGAAAAAATGGCATTTACATTGCACGTGCTGAAGTGGTAGGTGGTCTAAACTCCACTATTGCTTCCATTGACACTGATCACACACAGAAGTGGCATAATAGACTTGCTCATGTTAGTGTTAAGGGACTTAAGTTCCTTAAGGATAAGGGTGTGTTTGGTAAGGATCAGGTGTCTGACATGTCATTTTGTGATCATTGTGTACTTGGAAAACATCGTAGGATATCGTTTTCATCTAGCACACACAAGACATCTAGAGTGTTAGAATACATTCATACAGATTTGTGGGGTCCCGGGAGCAATCCCACTTTTGGTGGTAACAAATATTTTTTGTCTATTATTGATGATTTCTCCAGACGTGTGTGGGTTTATCTGTTGAAAGATAAAAGTGAAACTTTCATTAAATTTAAAAATTGGAAAGTTCAGGTGGAGAATCAGACTGGCAAAAAGATTAAATATTTGCGAAATGATAATGGTCTTGAATTCTGCAATGCTGATTTTGATAACTTGTGTAATGAGTGTGGCATTACTAGACATAAAACTGTGCCTTACACTCTCCAACAGAATGGGGTTGCTGAAAGGATGAATCGTACTTTGCTTGATAAGGTTAGATGTATGATGTTGAGTTCTGGTGTGCCTAAATCGTTTTGGGGTGAAGCTGTTATGACTGCATGTTATCTGACTAATTTGACTCCATCTGTTGTTTTAAATGGTGATACTCCTTATGAAAAATGGCATGGTAAATGTGTTGATTATACTATGCTTAAAACCTTTGGCTGTACTGCTTTTTCTCATCAGAGTGAGGGAAAACTTGAACCTAGAGCTAGGAAGTGTGTCTTTCTAGGCTACCCTGAGGGAGTTAAGGGATATAGGTTGTGGAATAGAAGCCAAAGTGGTGTGAAGATTATCATAAGTAGAGATGTCAAATTTAACGAGTTAGAAATGCCTTGTCTAGAGAGTGAAAAACAGCAAGAAACCATTAGTCGTGAATCTCCTGTTGAGGTGGAGAGAGTGAGCACCCCATTACCCGTTTCTCCTAGTGAGGTGGAGAGTGATAACCAACAAAATCAGCAGGTTGTAGAGAATGAGAGGGTCGAGGATGTGATAGAGGATCATCACGTTGACCAAAACCCCTTAGCTGATTATCAATTAGCTAGAGATAGAGAGAGAAGACCATGTAGGGAACCCCAAAGGATGTCTGACTATACCATAGCCTATGCTAGTTATCAAGAACTAGTAGATAGGGAGCCCAATACCTATAAGGAGGCTATGAGGAGTGAAAAGTCTAAGGAGTGGGTGAGTGCTATGAGAGAGGAGATGAGCTCTCTAGCTAAGAATCAAACTTGGGAATTAGTACATAAACCTAAGGATAAATCCATTGTGGGATGTAAATGGGTGTACAAGGTAAAGGAAGGAACCACTAAGACTGAACCTGTGAGATATAAGACCAGGTTGGTAGCAAAGGGATATACACAGAAAGAAGGAGTTGATTACAATGAGATTTTTTCGCCTGTTGTTAAGTATACCACTATTCGTATCATGCTTGCATTGGTTGCTCATTATGATTGGGAACTTGAACAACTTGATGTAAAAACTGCTTTTTTACATGGTGACCTTGATGAAAAGATTTTCATATATCAACCAAAAGGTTTTGAAGATAAGATCATGTATGTTTTCTTAAAAAATTTCTATACGGTTTAAAACAGTCTCCTAGACAGTGGTACAAGAAGTTTGATTCATATGTTCTTTCAATTGGTTTCAAGAGGAGTGAGTTTGATCATTGTTTGTATTACCAGCACCACAGCACAAATGATTGTGTGTATTTGTTACTCTATGTGGATGATATTTTATTGATTGGTTCTAACATGAAAGTGGTAAACAATATTAAAATTGAGTTAAGTAAAGAATTTGATATGAAAGACCTTGGGCATGCTAAAAGGATTCTTGGCATGGAAATAAATAGAGATAGGTCTAATTCTTACTTAATTGTTCATCAAACTCCATATGTGCTTAAGGTTTTGAAAAAGTTTGGAATGCTTGATTGTAAACCTGTATCTGTGCCTCTTGGTAATCATTTTGTTTTGTCTAAAGAACAATCACCTAAAAATGAAAAAGAAGTTGCATATATGAATAAAATTCCATATTCAAATGCAATTGGTTCTGTGATGTATTTGATGGTTTGTACTAGGCCAGACTTGGCCTTTGCTGTTAGTACTTTGAGCAGGTACATGTCTAATCCAGGACCCACTCATTGGGAAGCTTTGAAATGGTTGCTCAGGTATTTGAAAGTACCTATGATGTAGGGTTAATATATAAAACTGTTTCTAATGGTGTGAAACTAAAGGGTTTTACTGATGCTGATTATGGTGGAGATAGAGATAATAGGAAATCTACTTCTTCCTATGTGTTCACTTTGTGTGATTCGTGTGTTAGTTGGAAATCTCAACTCCAACATATTGTTGCTCTTTCCACTACTGAATCTGAGTATATAGCTGCTACTGAAGCCTTTAAAGAAGCTATGTGGTTTAAAGGTTTACTTAATGAACTATGTGTTTTAAGTGATAATGTGACTATATATTCTGATAGTCAATCAGCTATTCATTTGTGTAAGAACCCAGTTTTTTATGAACGCACTAAACATATAGATGTTAGACTGCATTTTATTAGAGATGTGGTATCTCAAAATTTGATTAAACTTGAGAAAGTACATTCAGATCATAACCCTGCAGATATAGGCACTAAGGTGCTCACTTTGGTAAAGTTTAGAAGTTGTCTTATACTTCTAAACATTGGTACAGGTACGTTGAGTTCTAATTAGTTTAGAATTCATTCATTTGTCATCTACTGAGTATATGTTTTTATTTGTGTTTTGCAGATTTTTTGTTTGGAACCAAAGGTGGAGGTTTGTTGAGATTTTTGGTCCCAAACAAACCAAAGGGCAGTGATGATTAATAGACCCGTTATATCTTCATAGGCTTTAAGCCCAGGATTGAATGATAATTGTATAGTCCACTCCACAAGTGTGTTAGCCCAAATTAATGAAGGACGTGTGTGGGTCACTTGGAGGTTTTAATGTACCTTTGGGTCGTTGCTCAGTGGCCCAGTGTGTTTGACCCAATTGAAAGTGAGACGGCTAGGTTTAGGAAATATATATATATATATATTAGGGGGGGTATAATATAATATAGGTTATTATATTAATATAATATAGGTTATTATATTATTACTATATATACATATATATTCCATACCATATATACATATATATATTATACCATATATATATTTATATATTACACTATATATATAAGTGGGGTTTTGGGCAGAGAAACACCACGAATTAACCACCATAAAATCACAACCATTGTTACACGTGAAATCTGAAAAGGCGTGATCAACCAAGCCAAAAACCAAGAAAAAGCCTCTGCCATTGTCATTGTTTGATATATTTTCTTTGTGGAAATTGCAGCCTTCTTCCTCCCTTTTATTTCCTTTGGTGAAATAGGTCCTTCTTAGTTTGTCCTTGTAATTTGGTGTTACCTTTGTGGAGTTGGACAGTATTAATCTGAGCCCTGTCAATTGTTCTTGCAAGAATCAACGATCTTGTGAACTATTTTCCCCAACAAAAAGTTACTAGATGGTTATTGTGGGAAAATAGAGAATTGGAAGAATGGATATACATAATTATTTGGTAGCCACAACAAATTAAGAATTCTAGTCGATCAATGAAAAAGAAATGAATTGCAGTAGGAGTGGGCACCAGGTCATTCGATTTAAGTTTCTTAAAAAATATACCTAACTAATCGCCATCAGAAATTATGAAAATAGAACTATTGGTTCAATTGGCAAAAATGAAGTGAAGCACACTAAAATCGATTGACTTTGGTTTGGTCTAATCCGATTATTTATACTTCAAAAAAAAAAAAATTGTAAAAGTGATCTACGTTTCTAACATGTTTACAACAACTTAACCTAATTGTTTAGCATTCAGAAGAGCGTGAACATACCTTGTTGCTAAATTCGATAGCGTAATAAATGTATAGGTCTTTGTAGGGCTCAAGTGTATGGGCAAAATGGACGAGGGAATCGTTGACAGTAAAGAGAGAAACACCGAAAGGTAATAGCGTAATTTGAGGGGCCACAATCCGTTTAGGAGTTCTCAGTTCTTCTTTCTAATTTTATTTTTTTAGAATCGGACTAGAACCTTCGATTCTAGTTCAGGAAATTTTGTTTAGGTTAAAATACCCACACTATTTTTTCCCAAAAGAAAAATGCTTCTTTGAAATAGCGATAAAAGACAAAAAAATGTAAATTTATTTCCGGTATATGTTTAAAGCTTTTTGTTCATTATGAACACAAAAGTAAATTCATTACATCTTTTAAGTTTTTTTTTTTTTTGCCTAAAATAAATTTCTTTAATTCTTTCTCTTTTTTCTATTGTACTTATACCCTTTCTTTTATTTTCAATTCTACACTCTATACATTGTAAATTACTACATCAACACTTTCTTCCTTGTCGTTTATATTTTCCCTTTTCCTCTATTTTTATTTGTTTTTTATTGAAACTAAATACTTAACCCATGTTTAGACGGTTAATTTCACAAACGGTCACTCAAGTTTGAGCGAAATTCTAAAACGGTCACTAAAGTTCAGAATTTACTCCATTAGTCATTTATGTTTTAGGCGCTTACTATATTGGTCACCATATTAACGCCATTAACCCCCGTAGCTAACGTGGCACCGTTTAATGCGAATGTGACTTTCATCCCATCAATTGGTTCGCCACAGTGGATAAGTTGCTCAACCAAGATAAAAAATGTTGAATCAAAGATAAACATGCCATTTAGAAGTTTGAGAAAAAAAAAAGATATGTTTTGATTTGGAAAGAATTTTTCTCATTGTTTTATTTATTATGTTATAAGTTGTACACCTTGTTCGGAATGGAATCAATGTTCGAGGTCAATGTAGCATCTAGGATTCTAGATGCCATTGCGGTATCCGGTGTGTTTTGAAAACTTCTTGGACTGATGAGAATCCGGGGAGTAGATTCTTGAGATGTTATAATTATCAGGTAAGCTCTTATATTTTTTGGAAAGTCAAGTTTTTTTTTTAAGAATTGGATGTTGCTAAATGTATATGATATAATTTGTAGGTGGCCGAGGGTTGTAGTTACTTTAAATGGGTTGATTATCCTGTTCCACCTCGAGAGAATGAACTAATCACGACTTTGCTAAGAAGGTATGAGGAGAGCGAAAGGAAAAGGCATATGGCCGAGAACAAACGGCACATATTTGATGCAGATATGAAGAAACTTTACAATGAAATTGTTAGCTGTGAAGAGAAATCAGTGAAACTAGAAAAAAGTATACATTTGTAGTCTTTATGTTGATGGTGACTATGGCGTATATGCTTGTAAAATAGTAGGTCGAAATAGAGCAAAGTTTTATTATAATGCAATCTCTTGTCCTTTTTGTGGAATGTACCAAATTGCAGATGGTTTCAACTTAGATCATTATGATTGCTTATTTGTTGTGTTGCCGCTGTCATTTTTGTTATAATGCAATTTCTGTCCGATTTTCGCCCAGCCTCCTTTGCTTGCAACAGAGGCAAAATCTATGTACTGGGCAAACGCCCAAAATTGTACTGGGCGTTCGCTCAGTACAAAAGTGCAGTGTCATTGGTTTTCAATTTCTGGCATCTTTTGGATTGTTTTCTTTTCAAACACCAATTTTTATTTTAAAGCAGTTGTATTAAGATACAAGATTAAATTTTTTATAAACTATTAATACCAGCAACATTTACTATACTATACAATACCAGCAACCTTAACTAAACAACATCATCTTTAATACCATTAATTCAAAGCAATAATCTAACATTATCATCCAATTCAACAATAATTTGTCATAGCAGGTTATGTACAAAATGAAGCCCCGCAAAATGAAGTACAAACTTAAGCCCCACAAAATGTAGTACAAAAGGTTCAAGCAATTCTTGATTTTTCTTACTTACCACTAAATCACGCCCAACAAAATGAAGTACAAAACGATCCTATAATAAGAAAAATCAGCAATGCCCACAAAAAGACTTCTCTCATAGAAGTGTAGTTCATGACAAAATATACAAACAAGTAGAAAACCACGATGTTGCTCAAACGGATCATCTCGACATGCTATCCATCATATTCTGCCATGCACTATGTATGGCTGAAGTTGAAATTGAATTGTTCCTCACTATTAACCTGTGTTGAGGGGGTAGAATCTTTTCTCATTGGTTTAGTTTTCGGCCTTGGCAAGTTTGATGCAGTTGATGACCCATGTTGTGAGTAAAAATGTGGTTCTTGGACATTTAAACCAATCGACACAGCCGTAGGATGTGAGTAAAATAATGGTGCTCCACAAGGCGGACATCAATATTATTTGAAACCTTTTAACAATGTAGTTCTTTCGGGAAAAAAAGAAGAGTGAAAAAAAAAAATCACCTTCCTTAACCTACCTGGTTTATAACTCCTGCAATTGACGCTTGAGATGTCGAAATTCTTCCATCTAAAAATACAGGTTCAACACCCTCGGGCCCCTATTCAACAAAAGACATGTTAGCTGGTATTTATAAAATTGTAATTCAACAGAAGTGCAATTTGGAAGAATTGAGTACCTCATTCACATAACTTTTATTTTGTGATGGCAACTTGGAGTGATATCTTTTATTGTGTCCCTTTTGTCCACATATGCTACATTTTTGTTTTTGTTGACTGTTGCCTTTTTATATAGCTTTTTCTTTTTGTCTCGGGCCAATAAAGCTTCCTCGATACCTTTTCGGCGTACTTCACTATTTCTTCCCATTTTTTTGGTTATCCAACTTGGAGGTTGAACTCCTGTAGAAGGCCACATTTTGGCTCCGTTGATTGGGTAGGTAGAGTATTGGTAAGCTCTCATGTACGTCGAAACTTTGTAGCATTCGTGTACAAAATCCAATGGGTCCTTACCCCATTCCCGAATGCTAGCAAGTGCGTGTGGACAAGGCAACCTGGTTAAATCCCATTTTCTGCATACACATGACCTAGTTCGTAGATCAACCACAAACTGACCATCGGAATACAGACCAAAAACTTGATATTGCATCTCCCCATTATACAATGCCCTCCAAGAGTAGGATTCCTATCTATTGCGTTCGAATTTTTTCATAGCTTTAGGACATATCTCACCACCAAACCTTTCCATGCCCAATCTTCTCTTGTACATCCGCTCCATGAGTTTATTTTGAAGAGATTGCAGAAGAGCCTATATATCCTTCCCCATCGTCTCTCTAATGGAATTGTTGAAGCTCTCACATAGATTGTTCAATATAATGTCACACTTAGAGATTGTTTGGAAGTGAGATTTTGACCATTGTTCAGCTGGTTTTTTCATTAACCATAGCCACGCCTCTTTATTTTCCTTCTCAATTTTGTCCATCAAATATTTGTATTCAGCCAAATAGGTAGACCTTGCTGCTCACCACAGATAATCCCTTAGGTTCAGGCCTTTAAACTCCAACCTGAAGAAATTGACATACATGTGACGTACACAAAATCGACGTTCAGCCAAAGGAAATAAATCACTAACAATGTTTTCCAATCTTTTTTGTCTATTCGGACATAAATGTCAATCCAAAAGAATTTTCAATCATCAAATCCTCGCCAAGTAGTTCAGAAACCAAGACCAAGCTGCATTATTTTCACTTTCAACAATTGCATATGCGTTAGGGAATATGCAATCATTACCATCGATGCCTACAGTTGATAGCAACTAGCCACCAAAACTACCCCTCAAAAAACATATGTCCATACAAATGACCGGTCAACACCCCACCAAGAACCCTCTTTTGCAAGCATCAAAGCAAACGTAAATACCCTTAAACATACTTTCATCTAGGGATAGTATAGTAGTGCTCCCCAGATTTGTTCTCCTAACCTCTGCTGCATAAGACCCGAGTAACCCAAATTCCTCAACTAACAATCCTCGAAGCACCACCTTAGCATGTCTCCTTGCTCTCCAAGCTACAGTGTTACTGATTTCAACACCGTAATCCTTCAAAATTGAAGCCTTAAATAAATTAACATCCCACTTAAGTGCAATTTTGAAATTCTCTATATATATATTCGCTAGCCAGGTGGAAGACACGCTTCTATTTTTCCAAGCACGACTACAAGTGTGGTTCCACTCATATGATTTAATCTGCCACTTCGATTCTCCCGCCATCACTAATGCCCAGACCCTCCACGGATATTTATTTCCTTTGCATATTGCTTTGACTCTATTATTGACAGGAAACCTCACTTCGAACCTATTGTTTATGCTATAAATTTTAGATGCTGCCTTGAATTCCTCATTTGAATGAAACTTATTTCCCACTTCTTGAGCTCACGATCCAGCATCTCTTTCTCAGCATTAAATTCTGGATATTGGATGACTTTATCTTCACTGTCCGAATACACGCTTCGAAGCACATCCGATGGTGGATTTTCCAAACTATCTGAATCATTGATTTCATTTGCCACAGTGCTCTCTTTCCTCGCATCCAGTTCGATGATACTTGTTACATTTTGTTCGAATATAAGATTGTCGTCTTCACCCAAACTATAGTCTGAATGATTGAAATACGTTTCATCGTCTGTGACATCAATGTTCTGACCATGTTCTACAATATAATAAGGGGTTAACAATCACCCAAGCAAAAAACAAATAAACAAAAAAAAATTGGTCCATAATATAATAGTACCAGCCCACAACCAAAATAAAAGTAAAAAGATATAGATTCCCCAAAAAGTCACATATTTGGTGGTCAGTTAAAGCAAAAAATAAAGAACTTTAACAATTTATTCAAATAGAATTATTGGAGACAAAAGCATTATGCATCACAATATTTATACAAATAAAGTGGTCCCAGATAAGAAAAATGTATTGTGCCAAAAAATTGAACTTACCTTCATACTCAGACATTTTATGAATTCAGGTGTTAAAGTTCTTCTGCATTACAATTTGAACAACACTTTTATGAAAACATTCACATGGAATTAAAGTATTTCAATGAAACAAAAATCAATTTTGGAAGAGGGTTTTATCAACTATTAAGCAATACAAGTGATTTTGGGAAAATATACAATGGTTGACAGGTTGAATTGGTTGAAATGCATGTTTGGAGTTTGAGGCGTATTTAGTATTGCTGAAATTTAGCTTGGTTGAGCAACCTATCCATCATGGCGAACCCATTGACTGGGTGAACGTTACATTCGCATTAAACGGTGCCATGTCAACCAAGGGGGTTAACGGCGTTAAGATGGTGATCAATATAGTAAGCGCCCAAAACGTTAATGACCAATGGAGTAAATTCTGAACTTTAGTGACCATTTTGGAATTTCGCTCAATCTTGAGTGACCATTTGTGAAATTAATCCATTTTTAAACTGCCAAACTTGACTTGTCTACCCGTTTATAATTTAGTTGACCCGTGAAAACAATGCCCAATGATAATAGAAAGAAACAATTTGTTGCATAAACCCACAAAAGTCGTCTAAAATGCATACTTTGATTATTAGAGTCAATAATGAACAGACTCACAAACAACGACCATTCGGGGATGTTTAACATGCACTACTGATAATACTATGAATGAAATTTCAACTTCTAAGAAAAATATGGTCTACCGTTCCAAACATATCATTAATGTAAAAGAGAATCTATCATTAACGTAAAAGAGAATCTCTCATCGACAAGAAAGAGCCATCTAAATTTACACTAACATACGTAATTACACCAGTGAACCAAATACATAAACATATAAGAAACAAGTGTTAATTGGTGACAGGAAACCTACCATAGACCAAAATCACCACAACAATCTGCCTTCCAGCAAATTCTTATTAACTACATAATGTAGATAACGACAATCTGCACGGTTTAATATTATCTGGTTTTACCACAACTGAATTCATTATACATGACAAATGATATCATCTCCTAAATACAACAACCCGAGTCAGCATTTGATAAAATGCCAAAGAACAAACAAGTACAAGTTACAAGAGTATTCGTATGCTGTGGCAGCATCTATAATACTCAAACTATAATTTTAAAATAGTAAAATACACATAATTGCAGATACCAATGCACCATACGTTATTAGAGGATATCAAGAAATACCGGCTATAACCCCAGAGAAGACTGTGAATTTGAACATTCCAGTGCATAAACTAACTGCACTCTACCTCAGTTTTTGTGCTGCAATCTTCCACTTTCTGCGCCAGCATATGGATCGATTGTAACATTTATGACAGTAGGTTTCCGAGCTGAAAAAGATTCGGCCAGTGCCGATTTTAGTTCATCTGGAGTCCCAGCAAGATAACCTTTTCCTCCAAAAGCTTCAATGAGAACATGATATGCTGCACCAGGGACAAAAGAAGTAGGCGCCGGATCTTTTTTGTAAGGACCTGTTATTTCATCTGGGTTCCTCCGGTCACCACCATAAACTCCACCATTGTTGAAGACTATAACCACCACAGGCAACTGATATCGAGCCAACGTCTGCAAAAGTACAAACAAGCATATGGCAGGGGAGTTACTTCCGCTCAGGATGGTATTAGTGGAGCATGTCTATTTTGTAAAAGTTCAAATCAAAGAATTGAAACAATGATCACTTTTTCAATGAAAGCAGAGGCCAAAACTAGGGTCAGACTTGGGTAAGGCCCAAGAAAGGTCATTGCCCCCCAACAAAACCCCTCCAACCCCAAATATGCACACATATATGAAGGAATTATGTCATGTTACGATCCCCATGTAGGCACAAAATAAATAGCTCTAATATTTCAGCACTGAAAGGGAACGAGATGCATAAATGAAATTTATGTAAGTTGGGGAAAAGGAAAACAGCAAAATGGGATAATGGAGATAAATTCTGTGATCACTGATCACCACGAAGCAAGCTTCCAGATTAAATCCAAACGGAACTAACATGTTGAAAGAATTACATAGCTCTATGCATGAGTATTATTTTTTTATTTAAGAGGATCGCTAACCCTTGTAAGAATAGTTTTCCACAACTTCAACACTTGTATGAATCTAAAGAAAGATAACAACCTGAAACAAGTTAACATAACAAATATTCTAGAATTACAGTTAGAGGAGAAGATAACAAGAGATAAATACAGCAATAAACAAAACAGGAATAATCAAGGATAAATGAAGTAATAAAAGCCGATAATATAGCACCTGAAAAACAAAAACTAACAGTGTGGAGAAAATAAAAGAAATGTAAATAATTGACAGGGTCCAAGCTCCAAGGTAACGTAGACTGACAACTGGAGAAGTTTCAAAGAACTATAATCCCAGGTAAGCAACTTGATTAGTAAAAAATGAATCTTTGCAGTCAGCAATAAGGAAAATGTGATTTTGAAAACGAGCAACATAAATTATGGGACATAAGATAGCACCATGATAGGTCTACACAGTAACAATCACTAATCCTCAGAATTTGGCATGCGAGAAAAATATAACACAAGTGTTTCAAATGGGAGAGGAAATGCACTGGAAGAGGAAGAAAGAAGGCAATATAAGTAAAAGAGAAAAGAAGAGGTAGAACTCTATTTCCTATACACTTCCTGTTCACCACCAAAAAGAACAACAGTGCGAGTGAAGGTAGTAAAGCACAGAAGAACAAGAAGCACAAGCTTTATAAACCAAGTTACCAAAAAAACAGTGTTGTTATTGAATAGGATAGACCACAGTAAGATGCAGCAGTGACTAGAAAACAAAGAAAATTTGCCCTCTAATGAAGGTAACATACCTCGACTTCCATCGCACTGAACCCAAATCCCGAGTCACCTTCAACAGCCACAACTAGCCGATCAGGTGATGCCACTGCAGCAGCAATGCAATATCCAAGACCAACCCCCATTGTCCCCCAAGTCCCGGCATCTAACCTAGTCCTTGGCTCCGTCTGAACCAGTACAGAGCGGCCAACATCCATGGTGTTAGCTCCTTCAGAAACTAGTATGGGAGCAGGACTGCCCACCCCCAAAATGGCATCCCTAATAATCTTCATCGGTGTCAGGAAATTAAAAGGAACTACCTCCTTTGCCAGCTGCACCTCCATTTTCGCCACATTCTCCTTAACTTTATTCTTTATGGCCTCAACCCAAGGGTGAGTCTTCCCCAAACAAAAAGGATCATCCTTAATCTCCTTATGTAACTTCTCCACGACATCTTTTGCATCCCCCACTATACCCAAAGATGGCTTTCTCAAGTCAATTTCTTCTTTACATACATCAACAAGTATAAACTTCACATCCTTTGACCACTTGGGCGGCTCCCCGAAATGCATCAACCAGTTAAGCCGAGCACCAACCACCAATGCTACATCACATTTTCCAATAGCCAGTGACCTGGCAGCCGTGGCTGCTAGCTCATGCGTGTCGGACAGCAACCCCTTTCCCATAGGAGTAGGCAAAAATGGAATTCCAGTGCTCTCCACTAGTTTCCTCAATCCATTTTCAGCTCTAGCATAAGCCGCCCCCTTTCCAAACACGATCAAAGGCCTCTGAGCTTTCCTTAACAACTCAACTGCCTTTTGGATTTCCGAATAATTAATCCTTGGCTTTTCAATTAGCTCTTTGTTTCTTCCGTTCTCAGCTTGGATAATTAATCTCTCGGCCTCAGATTCCGAAACTGTTTGGTGAAGAACATCGGACGGGAGGTCCAAGTAAGTCCCACCGGGCCGGCCTGCAACGGCCCAATCAATGACGCTGAAAACAGAGGCGGGAATTCGACTGATGTCGGTAGCTTTGGCTGAGAATTTCGAGAAGGGTTTAACTGCCGCAATTTGATCGAGCTCCTGGAAGTCGCCACGACCGATGAAACTCTGATCGGATGATCCGGAGATCAGGACCATGGGCCAGGCATTAGCGGCGGCGTTGGAAAGTCCGGCAAGGCCGTGGACACAACCAGGTCCCGAGACTGTAAGGAGCACTCCAGGTCGGCCGGTAAGATACCCATAGGCGGAGGCGGCATATCCCGCCGACTGCTCGTTGTGAAATGCAATAAACCGGACCCCTAAAGCCACGGCGCGATTCGCGAGTGACGTAACCGGGATACCCACCACCCCAAACATCCTATCCACGCCGGCACGCGCCAGGCTCATTGCCACCAAAGTGTTCCCGTCAACCGCCGGTGATCCTGACCTTTCTTGATCGGCGTCCGCCATTTGAAGTGCTGCAATTTTCTTAGTAAATAATTGCAGCAGTAAAAAGGAATTGAACGATTTTTGGTCGAAAGTTACAGTCGGGAATTGGGTAGGGTTTAGTGTTTGTTCGTAGTTTTCGACTTTTCTTTATATAGGTATAGGTACATCCGATGTGATTGAGCCAAAATCACCTGCTCCAGTTAAGGATTGGCGAGATGATGGCAATTTCGTTTTTTCTAGTGCCGCGTGCACTATCAGTGTTAATTGAACGGGAAAAGATACCAACCAACCAGCATAAGAAATAGAATTGGTTTTGGATGGCTGCGTAGGCTAAAAGGCGATCACACAGGTCTGAAATTGTTTAAATTATAATTTCAAATGATTAAATTGAATAAATATATTTCTCATTTATATATTTTACAAAATTCACAATTTACAATTTATAGATTCACCATCAACTTATAAAATATGTATTTAAAAAATAATTTTAGCACCATCAAACATTGTTGAATCAAAAAAGGCTTCTTAATAGATCAAAATATTAACTGATTTTTTAATTAACTCCTTCATAGACTCAAATTTATAGAAATCTAAAATAAAAATTACGATTCATACTCAAATGTATATATATTTTCATAATTTATACCATAAAATCTACAATTCTACCATAAATAGAATTTATGGTTAGAATTTAAGAGGAAAAAAATACCCACATATTTTGCAAATAATTAGATAAGTTAAATTCTAACATTGAAATAGAATTTGCTATACTTGTTTAAACTTATTTTGATATTAATGAAGTGTTAATTTCTTTATAAAATAATGAAGTTTGAAACCATCTATTTACTCTTCACTAGTAGTAGTGTATGTAAGAAAGATGAATTTGAAATTTTTTGAAATTGAATAAGAAGACAAAAGAAATGTAGTGATATATTTAATAATTTACTTATAGAATTGATCAACGATTATTCACATAAATTGATCAAATCACCCTACTATCTACCACTATTACCACGTTTTGGACTGGAAATGATCTCCTGCACATGGTGGATAGGAGATATGTTGTCATCAGCAGTAGGTTACACAATTGTGTGTGGACCTAAATATTGTCCACACACGGCTAGCAACATATCTCTTACCAACTACGAGCATGAGATCATTCCACCTTTTTGGATACATTGCATTTAAAATGCGATTCGAATTTAAATGGGCTAAAATGTCCATTTGATTCATACTTTTGTGGGCTTTATTACAGTTTCTTGGGCCTTTCAAGCGATTGTTATGGGAAAATTGTCTATAAGTTACATCCACATGACTTGTTTTAAATTAGGTCAAATTTTTTTTTCCCAAAATTGTGATTAAATCATACTTTACAGCAATATCTTTTAATTAATTCCAAAATCACCCTTGTTAATCATATTTTCCATCGGCACATTCTTCCACCTCCACAAACCTCATCTACCTTCGGCGAGTGCTTTTTCTACGGCGCAATATGATTTTTTACTTTCCTATAGTAAAATCTGGTATTGCAGATATCTTGCAATGGATGTGGGTTCAAAGCAATGGGATTGCCCACTGAGGCAGCTCTAAAGGTCTTGGTGGAAAAGATGGGAGTTCCAGATAGCAAGGTAAGGAATAAAATCCATGATTTACAACTTGTGTGAACTATTTGATATTTTTAGCAATTTTTGCAGTTATGCTATGTCAATTTCAGATTAGTATTTTTTTCTCTCTCCATAGGGTGCTATGAAATGGACAAAAAGATAAAAAAAAAAAAGTTGCAACTCTCGAATTTTATTGTGTTCGCAAATCAATGGGTGTTATTGTCTTTGAGCACAATGGTAACTACATTTCTTTTGCTTGTTTTGATTTTAAATTTCAATTGTTCAATTGGCCAAAAATGTGAGGAAAATGTCTTGCTTTAGATTTCTAAGTTTAATAATTTCATCTATGTAGTTACTTGGAAACTTTTAACCAGAGTTATTTGATTCCTAATTCGATATTCTTAAATGTTCAAAAGAGATTCACAAGTTCTTTATTCACTGTGGTTTAATGTTTATTCTACAGAGTACCCCTCATGTGTAGAAAAGTGGTTGGAATGGGGAGGTAGAGCTGGTGGGGTTGAAGGAGAAGATCATTGCTTTCACTTCTTTGATCTTGATTTGCCATGATTAGCTTTGGCCATAATTTGCTTCTATAAATAGCAGCTCGATATTGTATTATAGAAAACATATTGATATTGTATTATAGAATAGAAGCTTGATACTGTATTAAGTTGGTCATTAGATTATTTATATATATTGTTAATTAGTCTTGTGTGTTGTTTGATACTGTATTATACAAAATAGTATCACAGAAAACAGTATCATAACAGAATAAGCATAGAATTTACATACGTACTCATAATTTTTATTATAATATATTTTCAAATTCGTCTCGACAAACTGGTCAAGACCAGTCGCTTTTGCCACTGCGTACGATGAATTTTATCCGTTTGAAGTCGTCTCTTTAGTTTAAAATGGCAATTTTTAATTTTTTTTATCAAAACAGTATCATACACAGTCTAAAATAGTATCATAGATAAATATATCTTAATATATTAGTATCATACATGAAAATATTTTAATAAAACAGTATCATATACACAAATTACAACCAAATAAAATAACTTCGTCAATCCTTTCATTAAATGAATTTGAAGAAAGTTGCACGATAGGAATTAAAGGTTGATCTTCGTAAATCCTTTCATTAGATTGGGATGGCTTTTAAAAAAATGAAAATAAGGTATTTCTTCTCTTAAACTTCTATTAGTAAATTTTAAAAATTGCAAACAAAAAGAAAAAACAAGCTATCAACAATAAATCGACAAGGCACAACAATCTAATAATAAATTGACAAACCAACAAAACAAACCGACAAAGTACAACAATCTAATAATAAGTCAATAAGATAACAAAATAAGTTGTCAAGACAATAAAATGCTTCAACAATTTTATTTAAAATTTAAATATAAACAATTATCAATAACAACTAACAAACAAAAAATAAAAAGTAAACTTTTTTGCAACAACTTTCTTTCTTTAATAAACAAAAAATTCATGAAAAGTTTTCTTCAAAATCGATCAATATTTTATTTCTTTAGTTCATGGCATGTTTACATTTTCTCTATTACTCCAATAACTTTGTTACTTTTATAAACAAAAAATTATTTCGAGGAGTAGAAAAAATATACAAATGCTGAAAAATATAAATAGATCACGAGTATAATAAAATTCAGAAAATAAAAAAAAATGTATAAAAAACAATATAAACATTACAATTTACTCGAATGCTAAAAAAATAAAAAAATACAAAAAATACGGGTTATTTGGTCACACAGTTGCACTTCGCAGTTAGTTGGCTGGACATTCCAACACCTGTTTAGTCGGCCATCGAACTTTGCAGTTGTCGACTGAGAAAGAAAATAATTGAAATTGCCATGTAGGTTAACGGATTTAGAGCAAATTTAGGCCGACTGGACTTTGAATTTGAGGAAATGGATTGAGAATAGATGGAAGCATTGCAATCAAATTTTGGCGGGGACTTATCATTATTGGGTCATATTTATGTTCACTCAAAATTGAATTTGAGAAATTGAGTGAAAATGGATGAAAGTATTAGTGTATTACAATTAGCTGGAACTTATAAATTTGGGATCATGTCTACAAGAAATATGACATTCAACCACCATACAAATAGTCGTAGAATATACATTTGTAGTTGTTGATTACATTCAACGACCAAAATCAGTTGGTCGTTCGTTGGTTGGCAAAGGGGTGTTGGTGATTGTAATCAACGACTACAAAACGATTGGTCGTTACATGTACTGTTTCAACAACTAAATTAATGGTCGTACAAGGTATGTATTGACAACCGATTATATTTATCCCAACCACTTATTTGATTGTTGTATCAAATATTTTAGTCGTTAAAATACAATAAAAGTAACCAAATTTTAGTTGTCTTTCATTTCAACAACAAAATAAATAGTCGTTAATATTTAATAGAGACAACCGATTTTTATTTCCCAACCACTTATTTGGTTGTTGTATCAAATATTTTTGTCGTTAAAATACAATAAAAGCAACCAAATTTTAGTTGCCTTTCATTTCAACAACGAAATAAATGGTCGTTAATATGTAATAGTGACAATCGATTTTTATTTCAACAACTACTTGATTTGTCGTTGTATTAATTATTTTTGTCGTTAAATTACAATGAAAGCAACCAAAGTTTAGTTGCCTTTCATTTCAACAACAAAAGAAATGGTCGTTAATATTTATATTGAAAACCGATTTTTATTTCAACAACTATTTGCTTTGTCGTCATATTAATTATTTTGGTCGATAAATAAACATTGAAGTAACAAGAATTTAGTTGCCTTTCTTTTTAACAACGAAAGAAGTAGTTGTAAAAAGTTTATATTAACAACCAAACTATTAAAATGACGAGAAATATGCTTGGCAACAATAATATTCACGGCTCCATAACTTTCACACATTCACATCATACTACAAGCAAATCTTACCCACAACCATAAATAATTATAAGAGTAAGGGAAATAAATAAGTTTAACAAAAACTAAAATTTCCATGGGCCTTCAATCAATTAAATATCACAATATCAACTACAACTATATGTCAATATCAAATATTATGACTTAAACAAAAGATTACACCCAGTTCAGACATTGGTGTTCTCAATATAAAAACAAAAAATGTAGAGATGCAGACTATTGTCTCGATCGAAGAAAAATATATATCTATTACCACCATCACAAATATTAAAGTCAAAAACTCATTAATTATCACCATTTGATCCATTAGACGGAGACGCGTCAGGTTGAATAGGCTGCATAAGAAACTCTTTAGGAATGCGATTTAAGAATGTCTGCATAGATTTCAACTGAGAACGAAGATCTTGAACCTCCTTTTGTAAAGCAACATTCTCTATAGAAGTACCACAATTTTCCAACCTTGACTTCTTTGGATTTTTCTGTTGATCAGCGTAGCTAAATCTCTTGCCCAAAACTTGCTCACATATTTCAGATTCTTTCAAAGGTATAAGGTGTTCATTCGAGTCTAGTTGAGAATTCTGTTCTTGTAAAAGGTCCAGCATTTGATTCTGTGGATCAATGTAAATTATAAATAAATGATTATAATTTTGAAATATATATTATACCATTGCAACAAATAAAACTACTTACATAATGGGACTCCGCTTCTTTGGTTGTCCACCCACGTTCACTATAGTTCATGTCAAAGAAAAATTTGATCTCACCAGGTAGCTCTTTTGTAAGCGGATCCCTCTATTAAAAAAAAAACGAATTTGATGTATGAAATTCATTAAAAATAGAATATTGTATCATTATTTATAACTTACCATTTCATGTGCATGTGCAGCATAAGATTTCGATCCTTGAAGAGTTACCAACTTTTTTTTGGCACGGTTTGCTTTGCTCACTTCAGACTTTTTCTACAATACATATGTATCACAATTCTAATCAAAATACATAATTAGAAGCATTGTTAACCACAAGTGTAAAGTGCTTATACAACAAGAATTATAGAGAATGAAAAGTGACAAAATACTAGTCAAGGAGTTGCACACAAGAATTAGAGTTGCAATTCATAGAATTTATTTAATATCAAAGAAAATAGAATAAATTAGAGAATGTTAATAATTAATCTAAGAGTCCATCATATGCAACTTTTTATTTTTTAATTGAACGTCATTGAAATAGAATAAACAACTGAAGGCAGTCCTTAGTAGAAACACAAACCATACAACTTGTATGGGTATAAAAGATTAGCTATTAAAAAGCATCTTCCTTCTCCATCTGCCCTGTTCATAACTTTTATCTAGAATGTAGTGGTAATTATAAAGTGTTCTAATTTATCAATCACCCATTAAATAAATCCATAGATTCCATCAATAACATCCACTACAAATAGTATCATTGCACATTACTAACCTTCATCTCATCACTTGCAAAATAATCACAAAGATAATCCCAATCGCTTTGCTCTAATACAGACGCAGGCTTGTTTCTTTTGGCAGGTCCAATATCTTCATTGCCACCCATGCCTTGAAATTTTTTATGTAGTCTACAACGGTACTCCTTCCACTTCTTGTTCATTGAACGATCAATATTATCTTTGATTGCTTGGTTCAACTCAAACTCGAATTTTTCCTTTAAAAAAAAATTATTAGAGAAAAAATCACATATATATCTAATAAAGAGTGACATATTAAGTAAAAGAGAAGTACGTTTAGACGATCCAAAAGTGGAGTCTTAGAAGCATCGCCAATCTCTTTCCATTTTTTTACAGCTAGAGGTGCCATTGAACGAACAATAAATCCAATTTCATTAGCCCAAGCACATGCATTCTCTCCAATAGCTTCTCCATTTTTGTTAAATTCTACTTGAATTTTATGTCCAGTAGTAGCCACAGCATGCTCACTCCGTTTTCCTCTCGTAGGACCTCGTCCTCGTCGTTTACGAGAAGGCTCTGTATCATATGTGATGAGAAAAAGAAAAAAATGTGAAATGAAAAATTTGCAATACAACCACATACTTCTAGGCTTGCAAGTTCAAGACAAACTTTTGACGTAAGCATAATTCAAAGAGAAAGCATTGAAAGAATTGAATTCAACCATTGAGAGAAAGCAACCTAATGCTAAACCAATACAACCATTGAGTGTGGTTGATTTATCAAACGGGTTCTAAATTTTTTTCCTACAACTACTGTGAATGACAAAATAACCACTTTGACTTCAAACCACACGTATCAATTTGGTCAACAATTAATTACTGAATGAGAATACTTCCAGAAGAAAGATAATTTGACAGTGTTAGTTGTTTAATATTAATAATCTGTTCTTGAAAATATATAGTTAATTATATTTCCAAGACTTGGAATATTGTCATGTTTTTTTGTTCCTTTTTTCTTTGTTCAAATTATTTCTTTCATTGCAATATTTAGTTACTAAATTGCCTTGATTTCATCTACAATCTTTAATTTCATTGACTGCATTCCCAAATTGCACCTCTGTCCTCTGTTTCATTTGCTTCTTTCAGTTTCAGGTCCCCCATCTTTCACATTCATCAGTATTCTTGGAACTCATTGACTCTTTATACAAAATATTTTCATCAATTTCATATTCATATGAATCATTACAAGAAAGGTAACTTTTATATAGTTTCTTACACGATTTTGGGTTAAATTAAAACTCCAAAAAGGTAACTTTTGATGAAGATTTGATCTCAAATTTTCCATTATTAGTTCATCTTCTCCAAGCTGTCCTTCTCTCTGTAAAGTCTACATTATTCTTCAAGAGAAAAGGAACTCCCTGGCCTCTCTCTTATAATATATTATATTTGCATGAAAGTTTTAAATTTTATTATACAAACAAGTTGTATATATAATTCATTATTCATGTTGCAGAATATTTTCCTTTCTTAACGTGTTCGATCCTCCTTGTTGTCTCCTTTTCTCCTGCAAATGGATTTTTAATATTCCCAGTTAAACTCTACATTAATCACTTGTTTATATTAACTCTCCTTAAATGTCGATATCCAATAATTTTATATATTAACTGATGATCGAAAGTAAACCGGCCTTCTTGTTTTTTCTTGCATAAACTTTCACTTATTTTAAATAAATTCACAAATATCTTCTCACTTTATATACTGTGTGTATCAATTATTCATGTCAATTGCTCAATCTATTCACAAACCTAGGAAAGTAGAATATAAATACTATATAAAACACACAAGAATCCCATAATTACAACCTCTTATAATAACCCACATAATTAATCCAAAAAACATTGGAGAAAAAGAAAGCAATCATTCAATACAAGAATACTTACCTGATTAGAACAATTAGAGCAGAGAATACAAGCTCCCAATAGCTGTTGACAAAACAATTGAGGAATTGGACAACACCAGGTCGATTTTGCTTATTATCATGAGTAGAGGAAAATAAAAAGAGTTTGATTTGTGAACTTAGGGTTTTCGAATGTAAATATGGTAGGATTATTTGGTATAGGAGAATTTCCATTAGTTTCCTTAGAGATTTGGATTCTTGGAGAAATTTGGGCGGGGAAAGAACGTGAGTGAAATATTGGAATTGAGAATATGTATATACATAAAGTTATCTGTATATAAAGTTAATAATATATATATATATAATTAATAATATAAATATATATATATATAGATAACCGTGTATTATATATATATATATATATATATATATATCCTTACAATAATATAAGAGTCTTAAATTTTTTACTGTTCACATTTTCGTCCTACACGACGTCGTTTTTTAACTTATTTTTACACCGTCATTTTGTAATATTTTTTATGTTGCCTTTCAAAGTTAGCACACTTTTATTGACTATAAGGATAAGGATTACAATTGGAATTACATTAAATTCAGTTGAAATTCAGATTCATTCAAGGAGGAGTTTTGTCTTCTTTTACAACTTTAATCCAAATTTGCCAATTGATTGTCGAGCCATCTCGGCTATCCCTTTTTTAATTTTTTTAACTCTTGATTAAAATTTTGGGTGTTTAATTTTTTGAATTCTGATTTAAATATTGTATTTTACTGTTCTTAAGGTTTTTTTTTTTTTAAATCCTTTTTCTTTGACACATTTTAAAAAAAAAAAATTATATTTAATAGTTGCCGAGCCATCTCGGCAATTGATTGCCGAGATGGCTCGGCAATCAATTGGCAAATTGATTGCCGAGCTCGGCAATCAATTTGCCAATTGATTGCCATGTAAATTATTATTATTTTTTTTTAATAAATAAGGAATAATTGCACAAAAGTCCCTATTGTGTCATAAACATGCACCATAAATTGTTTACATCTTAAACCAGTGAATAGAACTCCTCACTTCTATGGTCTATAAGTATAATGATTCTCAGATATATTGTATTAGATGCATTTCTAATAACTTGCATTATAGTTACACATCTTTCATTTAATGGAACACTTGGTGCCCAACATTTGCTTATCAAAATCTCGACAATCAATTGATTGCCGAGATGGCACAATTAAAAAAAAAAAAGAAAAAAAAAAAATAAGTGCCTGGCTCGGCAATCAAATTGATTGCCGAGCCATCTCGGCAATTGATTGCCGAGATGGCTCGGCAATCAATTGATTGCCAATTGGGCTCAATTTGAGCCCAATTGGCAATCAATTGATTGCCAAATGATATTTTTTTTTTTTGTTTTTAAAAGAATAATTGCACAAAAGGTCTCTATTGTTTTAAAATAGTTGGAATATGCCATCAAGCATGCAAGTGTTTCATTTTTTAATTTTCCTTTTGAGCAAGTTACTTACATTAAAATAAATAAGTAGATTTTAATATAAATAATTTGATAATAAACATGCATGTTACTTATTTTGTTTACATGTTTAATGATTTCCATATATTATCCTAAATGTATGTTCACCAAATTACGCTTAATTAAAGAAACATTATTGTGCAGTATGAGCAATGCCATATTATATATATTCAATGAAATTGGAATACATTTTTATTACGTAGAAGGAACTTCTCTTTAGAATGTGCATTTGATATTAAAGAGAAAAGTGAACAATATAATTAAACTTTACGTATTTTTAAAGACGATGGACTTGAAACCTAGCCTAGATTATGTTGGAAAATCTCATTTGATTCTTTCATAAAGTTTGGTTAAGGAAAAAAAAAATTGGTCAATAAGAAAATCTTTCTACTTTGTCGATATGTTATGGTCCCATCCCATTACCCATATTGCCATTTTAAAGTAAAAAAAAAAAAAAACAAATCCAAGGGGATCTATGTCAATCCTAACTTAAGAAAAAAAAAAAAAAAAAGAAAAAAAAAATATGTGCCCAGCTCGGCAATCAAATTGATTGCCGAGCCATCTCGAGAATTGATTGCCGAGATGGCTCGGCAATCAATTGATTGCCAATTGGGCTCAATTTGAGCCCAATTGACAATCAATTGATTGCCAAAATGAATAGTTATTATTATTTTTATTTTTTTATTTTTGGTTTTGGTTTTTAAAAGAATAATTGCACAAAGGTCCCTATTGTTTTAAAATAGTTAGAATATGCCATCAAGCATGCAAGTGTTTCATTTTTAAATTTTACTTTTGAGCAAGCTACTTAGCTGAGCAGACTTTTATTGACCAGAATTCAAATTCAGCTCCATCCTTTTACAACTTTAATTTTAATTTATTTCTATTACTTTTCAACAGCAGATTTTATTCACCATTATAACTAGAATTCTAGAATTCAGTATGCATGTTTGTTGCTTAATTCTCCAAATGTAACATATACTTTTGATAGGAGCCATTTAAAATAAAAGTAAATACAAAATGTAGTGTGTAAATCCTGCTTACATTTCTCCTGAATTCTCTGCTACTATATTTGTCTTAGTTGTGAATAATCTTGAGCCCAATTGAGATTTCAGTGATCTCCTATATTTGATTACCAACCAATAACCGATCATCAAACTTTGCGTGGAGCCGAATATTATTGGTGGTCGAGTTACTTGACAACATTTGCCGTCGAGTAACTCGACATTGGTAATCTTGTTGTATCCATTATCTTTTTGTAATTCCATGTTGTTCGTCCTTCTTGTAATTCAGACCGTTAAGCAAGTTGTATAAGAGTATATTATTTATATAACAAAGACAATTTTATTCTTGTTTAACAACAAATCTAACAATTTTTTCATAGTTTTGGAAAATTTCAGATCAAATATTTATGTTTACTTTGTCTAAAGGTTACATTTGTCCCGAATTCTTTAATACATTCGGTGGTGCTATGTTATATTTGCATTGGTTACTTGATATTTGGACAAGGTTATAGAGTCATCCAACCAAACTAGCCACAAAGCAATCTCGCTCGATAGCTATGGACGTTGTCGAGTAGCTCGACAACCAATGGTGGTCGCCGAGCTACTCGCGCAACCACGCTAGCTGCCGAGTAGCTCGGCAACCACGCTGGTTGCCAGCCAGCTCGGCAACCAGTTTGGTTGCCGAGGCAACTCGACAACCAAAATTGGTTGGCGAGCTGGCTCGGCAACCAAATTTGGTTGCCGAGCCAGCTCGCCAACCAATTTTGGTTGTCGAGTTGGGCAACCATCTCGACCATTGCTCCAACTTCGATATACTTCTTCTAATCCACCTTCGATATACTTCTTCTAATCCACATTTCTTGCCTTCACTTTATCCACTGGATTCCAAGTAATTCATACAGAAAGTAATTTATACAGAAACTCTGAAATGGCCAAATACAATGCATCATAAACGTAAACCACAACCGATCACTTTCAAGTCAGGCCACTATAATACCAAGCAGAATCTAAATTCTGATTACCCTCAATTCATCACTAGCGTCTTGCAAAAAAAAATTATTTCCCAAATTATTGAAATGATGAACACGTTTTAAAATAATTGAAGAACCGGAAATGCTTAGCAGATATCTCTTACCTTTTAGAGCTAAAATTCTGGTATTTGGATTCATAAGTGCAGAATCTGCAGTAATTGGCCGCCTCAGCGGTGCATTGGCATGTTCATATCAATAATCACCACACTGAACTCGGCAACCAACTTGGTTGTCGAGTTGGCTCGGCAACCAACTTGGTTGTCGAGTTGGCTCGGCAACAAACTTGGTTGTCGAGCTACTGTTGAGGATGGTTGTCTACCCACATGAACTCCCTCATGTGTCCTCAAACATTGCTATTGTTGTCATCATTACTTCGATCATCAGAAATTTATATGATATTTGTTTTAAGGATGGAGAAATTGAGAGTTGAGAGGGAGTTCCTGTGGGTGGAGCTGTTGGATTCTTGTTTGTCGGCCGTGGCGGCATTGTCCGTGGTGTCGAGCTAACCTGACAATCAACATGGAGCTTTTTTCGATGACCGTGAGTGAGTCGTCTAGGGCTAAATATTGGTTGAATTTATCGGTGTCAGGGGTTCCGGAAGAGTTGGGAATTTATAAGGCCCACATCAGCAGCCACCGGCGGTGAAGAATAGTAGGCGTGGACCCAGGTCCCGGAGCTCCCAGTATTAGGGAGTCACCTTCTACCGGAGAACTGGAAGATGGGAATCTCATATCTGGTCTGTATGCATACAATAGATACATAGATACATACCCCTCCCAAATGTATGTATTCGTATCTCTCAATCTGTGTGTGTGGTGGGTATAATGTGAATGGCTTATTATTTTATCTGATTTTGAAGAATCACAAAAGAATATTGCATTATGTTAATGAAGAGTTGTACTTGCGCTTCAGAATTTGTACCTTTGTCAGACTGGACATGATTTCCATTTTTAGAACAAATAACATACTTGCAAGTACATAATATTCTTGTTTGTTTGGTTTATAAGATTTGATATAAATGATGTGCATGTTCTTGTATACGTAAAGTTGTTCATTGATTAATCCCGAATGGTATACAATTTTTTTCAGACTTAAGCATTTTTTGTAACATTAATTATTAGAATGGGCTTTTAAATTTGAAAAGTTATATTGAATCTATTCACATTGTAATCAGACAATAAAATGCAGGCATTTGATTAGTGTTCAAGAGTGCTTCAAAAATTTGATCTCACATTTTCACACTGAAGAATTTGTGGATGGAACCATCCATATAGATATGGTTAAGATCACAATTTTCTTTGACACAATTAAAAAAAAAAAAATTTTTTTGATTGCCGAGCAATCTCGGCAATCACTGTTCACATTAAAAAAAAAAAATTTTTTTTTTTTTAGTCAATTTTCTTTGACACAATTGTGAACAGTGTCTCGGCAATCACTGTTCACATTAAAAAAAAAAATTTTTTTTTTAGCCAATTTTCTTTGACACAATTAAAAAAAAAAAGTTTTTTTGTGAACAGTGATTGCCGAGATTTTGATTGCCAAGCAATCTCGGCAATCACTGTTCACATTAAAAAAAAAAAATTTTCTTTTTTTTTTTAGCCAATTTTCTTTGACACAATTAAAAAAAAAAAAATTTTTATGTGAACAGTGATTGCCGAGATTGCTCGGCAATCATTGTTCACATTAAAAAAAAAATTTTTTTTTTTAGCCAATTTTCTTTGACACAATTAAAAAAAAAAATTTTTTGTGTGAACAGTGAAATTGATTGCCGAGCAATCTCGGCAATCACTGTTCACATTAAAAAAATTTTTTTTTTTAGTCAATTTTCTTTGACACAAATAAAAAAATAGAAAAAAAAACAAAATTTTTTTTTTTAAATTTGTCAAGTTACTAGCCAAAAAAAAAATAAAAACATTTTTTTTTAAAATTTTGTAGAGTTACTCGAATTTTTAAAATATATATATATATATATATATATATATATATATATATATATATATATATATATATATTTAAATCTTGTCAAGTTACTCGAATTTTAAAAAAAAAAAAAATTTTTTTTTTTTAAAATTATTTCGAGTTACTCGAATTTAAAATAAAAATTTTTATCGAGTTACTCGAATTTAAAAAAAAAAAAAAAATTTTTTTTAAAATGTTGTCGAGTTACTCGAATTTAAAAAAAAAAAATTTTTTTTAACTTTTGTCAAGTTACTCGAATTTTTAAAAAAATAAAAAAATATATATATTTTTTAACTTTGGTCGAGTTACTCGAATTTTTAAAAAAAAAAAAAAAAAAAATTTTAACTTTGGTCGAGTTACTCGAATTTTTTAAAAAAAAAAAAATTTTTTTTTCTTAACTTGTGTCGATTTATTCGAATTTAAAAAAAATATATATATATTTCACTTTTGTCGAGTAACTCGAATTTTAAAAAAAAAATTTCTTTTTTTACTTTTATGGAGTACCTCGAATTTAAAAAAAAAAAAACAAAAAAAAAAAGAAAATTTTAACTTTTGTCGAATTACTCAAATTTTAAAAAAAAAAAAAAAAAAAAAAATTTTTACTTTTGTCGAGTAACTCGAATTTTAAGGAAAAAAAAAAAAAATTTTTTTCACTTTTGTCGAGTAACTCGATTTTAAAAAAAAAAAAAAAAAAAAAAAAATTTTTTTTTTTTTTTAAAAGTCGAGTAACTCGACAAAAGTAAAAAAAAAAAAAAAAAAAAAATGTCGAGTAACTCGATTTTAAAAAAAAAAAAAAAAAAAAAAAATTTTTTTTTTTTTTTTTTTTTTAAAAAAATTCGAAAAAGTTTGTCGAGTTATTATTCAACTCGACAAAGTTTTTCGGGGTGAATAGTAACTCAAAAAAGTTACTGTTCATGAAAAAAAAAATTTTTTTTTTTTTTTTTAAATTCGAAAAAGTTTGTCGAGTTACTATTCAACTCGACAAACTTTTTCGAGGTGAATAGTAACTCGAAAAAGTTACTGTTCATGAAAAAAAAAATTTTTTTTTTTTTAAATTCGAAAAAGTTTGTCGAGTTACTATTCAACTCGACAAACTTTTACGAGGTGAATAGTAACTCGAAAAAGTTACTGTTCATGAAATTTTTTTTTTTTTTTATGGTGAGCTTTTACATTTGTAATTTTTTTTTTCAATGAAAAAAATCAACAACATATTTTATTTTTTGTAACTATTAATTATAACATTTTTACCAATAATGTTACAAATATTTTTTATACTAATTGCTAAAATAAAATAAAATAAAATATATTGTATTAATTGATTATGATATATATTAAATTTATATGATATATATTCTATTTTACTATGTTCTAATAAATGATACTTTAAATAAAATTTTGTATATGCTTTATTTATCAACTTACTCGACAAATCCAACTTTGAGACTCACGAGTTTCTTGAAAAATAACACCACTAAATAAGAATAAAGAATTATTTAATTGTATGACATACTTTAAATAAAAAAGGGAAACAAAATAATGGAAAATTTAAATTTCAGCCACTTATTCTTATTATTGCTCAAAAAATGTTTCCCATCTTGTTAATGTAATGCTTAATAAATATATTTACTTTCATGTGCTTCTTACAAACGTTAAAATATTAGTTTTTTTACAATACTAAATTCACATTTTTTTCTAAAATTTCCACAAGACAAAAAAATCTTTTGGTTAACAAAATTACGATAAATTAATCTAATTTTTGTAACTTATAAAAATACAATTATAAAAATAAAGGATTGTATATTAACACAAGCTCAACAACATTACCAAGATGACAAAAATATTTCAGATCAATTGAAAATAAAAGGAAACAATTTACAAACATTTGATACTTCCACAAAAAAAAAAAACCACAAAAAAAAAAAAAAAAAAATTTTCCCCCCCGATTGCCGAGATGGCTCGGCAACCAAAATTGGTTGCTGACCTAGCTCGGCAACCAATTTTTGTAACCTATAAAAATACAATTATAAAAATAAACAATTATATATTAACATAAGCTCAAAAACATTACCAACATGACAAAAAAATTTCAGATGAATTCAAAATAAAAATAAAAGGAAACAATTTACATACATAATATGAATCTATTAATTTATTAAACTAATACATACAACATTTAAACTTCACTCCTAATTGGGAAAAAAAAGAAATCCTTATGAAAAAAATCTAACACAAGTTTTCGCCTATAAATATTAATTTTATCACTTACAACAGCATCTAAAGGCAATCCAGCTAAAAAACACTCCACATATTTAATCACAAATAGTCCACTGTCACTGCAAAAACAAAAACAAATAAATATTTGCACAAAAAAAAGTAAATAAAATATTATTATAAAAAAAAAAACTTCACTAAATTCAATATATTACCTATATCTCTGGAGTTGTTCTATTTCATTAGGTGATTTTCTCCTATATTGAAAAGACTTTTTCTTCTTGGCAAGCTGAGGCTCATACTTTATAATCATTTGTGGAATTATTTGAACTCCTGGAAGAGCATGAATATATCTCTGACTTTCACTATAACACATCTGGTAATTATCAATTAGTGTCAACTTCCAAGCATTTAAATCCACGTGAAAAAGTGCCCAATATTTATCATGCATAAGATAGGGCCACAACAAATGCTCACATTCCTCCCATTTTGAACCATAATAGGTAGGAAGAGCACCATATATATATGCTCGCATAGATGCTTCAAAATCAAGTTGATGATGTGCCTTTGCAAAATGACACCGAATAACTTCTCCAAAACAAGTGTCCAACACTCCATACTTTCTTGAAAATATGTTGGGGTATTTAAAACATCTAGCTCTTATCAAATCCATTGCATAGTCCACATCCTATACACAAATATTACATTATATAACAATGTAATATATACAATATACATTTAACAAGAATAAAATTCATATAATATATTTACCCATTTCTCCAATGCTTGAGACTTATTAATATCTTGTAACCGTCTTTTTGTGAGTTTAGAAGTCACTCCCCAAGATATATCAACAACATCTCTACAACATTATAACAAAAATATTTATTACATCAAACATTATATATTACAACAATAAATATATCAAACATTATAACTTACCCAGCATTAGCACTGCAGACCCAACTGAGAAAATGGCTCTCTCTCTCACTTTATTTATATCACATAATAAAGGAACATCTTTATTTAATAAAGTAGCACACTTCTCAGAAGAACAACCCACATCATTTTTCCTAGAATCATTACCAATTTTCTCCACCATCTTTCCCTTAAACATCTGTACACATCTTTCCATCTGTTCCCGCAACTCATTGCTCAATCTATCAAAGTGAGCATTTTGTTCAACTTGTAATGAATTAAATTGAGTATCAATATAACCTTGCATTTCATTATATTTATTACCTATCCTACTACATTCTAAATTATCAACCCGCTCCAATAACTCCTCTCTTGTTTTAGCAATCACATAATCATTCTTACCCAACTGTTTGTCAAGATAACATTGCTGCTCAACAAAAACTGAATTGAGATACTCATTATTAGCAAAGTTATATCCTTCAGAAATAATTCTCTCACCAAAACAATCTATATTACTTAAAACATCTTGTGTATAACAATTACTTGTGGGCAATTCATTTGATGTATAAGGGGACCAATATTGATGAACAACATTTTCAACAATATCATCTTTTCCTTCACTACTAAAATCCCCATTATCCAATTCCTCTCCAGTTTCCACAAACCTTTCATTTCCAGCATTCATACCTGTACAAAACAAATTTTTCCTAATAAAGAACAAAAAACTAATATATCAATTACATAAAAAACATACAAAAAAACATAATAATAACAAACTATGAAAATATCATACTTCATCCAATAAAATTCACAACATATATATTAAACAACAAAAAAAAAAAAAATTAAAACACCAAAAAAACCTCTTCATTCTTCATTCATTCTGTAATATTTTTACAAATTTTGAACAACAATTTATTATTAATCATTAACCACATATTAAATTAATTCATCTCTAATAAAACAAGAAAAAATCAAAATACACATACCTGATAGATTAGTTAAACTGCAAGATCAAGATAAAGATGAAGAAGACATACATTTACAACAATATCTACCAAACGTAATAAATATAGGATGAATAGTGAGGTAGGTGAAGAAAATATAACTTTGGAGTTTTGAGAGTTAGGTGAACAAGTAGTAGGTAAATGTATACAATAAATGTTATTTATTCAAATAAAAACATATTTCTTAAACAAACTAAAATCAACCTCAACTCTTTTTTTTTTTTTTTTTTTCCTTTTTTAATTAGGTTTTTTTCAATTGCATACAAAGTTCTACATAAAAAAGTTCAAACTCAATTTCAATAGACTGACAATAAGTTACAAATTAGTTGAATTTTTATTTCAAGCTATTCTTAAATTCTATTACATCCAATTATTGCATCAGTTTGATGAAATTTCCAACCTCCTTATAAATATATACACAACTCATATACTTTACAATGTATTCAAAAAGACAAAAATCTAATGATAACCTACTTTGTTTTTATTTTACAAATAGTGCTATAAAACGTTCATATCAATCTACAACTTTTCACTACATTTTTCACAAACGTGCAACGCACGGGCCAAAACTAGTATATATATATATATATAGATAACCGTGTATTATATGTAATAATTACAAGTTAACAGTTTAAGAAATTTTTATTTTTATTATTATTATATTGTTTTTAATTTCTTTAAAATATAAATGAAAGTTAATGACGATCGTCTATACCGTAGAAAATAATATTACATAATTACAAACTTATATTAAAAAGCTTCAACAACTTTTTATAAAAAGAAAATTATAATAATTTTGCATTTTAATTTTTATTTCAGTTGGCAATAATATTGTAGTTAATATTGTTCAACTCATTTTTTATACTGTATTTTTAAAAAAAATTAATATTTTACGATGAGCAATTTTTTTGTTCAATCTTTTAACATATTTATAAAAAAAAAATAATGATTATAGATGTGTCGTATGAGACATAGTTGACACATTGTTTTTAGAACATTATATATGTCCATAAACCCACTTTGATCAATCATTTTGAAAAATAATCAAGTAATAAGCCTCGATCGTTATCCTCAAATCATAGTATCACCAGTCAAAATCACCTCGACTCTATTTTGTGTGGGATTGCATATAGAGATTATCGTAACTCAATTCTGAAGAAGGACTCGACGAAGTAGGAGAAATATGTATCTTATTTTCAGTTTAAGTGATAAATCTAAAAAAGAACAATGTAGGCGAAGATGATTAAATGAGAACAAAATCGCATCTTGTCTGTAGAAAGCGATAATGAATCCCAAAGTTGTTTATGCTCATCTAATGCCGCGAAGCTTCAAAGAATTAAAAAATGAGGCAGTGACGTCCAAGTCCATAGATATTGTAAGACCTATGCAAGCCCTTGGCCACCAAACCGACCTCGTCTTGTCAAATGGCTACTGTAAAGATCACTACCCAGGCAACGCTAAATGTAGTCAACTAAGACCTTGGTTGTTAATTCTTATTTTGGCCACAACAAAAAATTAGGATTAACAACTAATTCTCATTTTGTCACTTTTAGCGACTGAAATAAGATGGTTGTTATCTTATTCTAAATACAACCAATTATTTGGTCGTCAAATATATTGTTTTAGTCGTTGATTGTTTTGGCAGATTTTAAGGTATTGGCGCCACACATACAACGACCAGCCTTAACTTAGTCATAACACATTTACAACTAATGTTGTAGTTGTTAAGGCTTATCTCCAACTTACTCCATGTACAATTAATGTTTGTGACACACTAATTACGACTAAGAATTTATTATGGTCGTTGTTAAACATTTGTAACGACCATATGCATTTGGTCGTCCAAAAATTAATTGTTAATTCTCATTTTGGCCACTACAACAAATATGAGATTAACAACTAATATTTTGGTCGTTACAACATATTTGTAGTTAACTCAAAATTTGATTGTATACAATTCATTGTCAACAACCAAATATATCATTTAGTTGTTGAAAATGGTTTTTAATGACCACGTTTATTGGTTGTGAATAGTAATTTCCACGACCATCCAATATAGTTGGCAAATATTTCTTTTAACGACTATTTAACATTGGTTGTAAGTTTTTATCACTTTTAACGACCGAAATAGGGTGGTCGTTAACTTATTATAAATACAACCAATTATCCGGTCGTCAAATATATTGTGGTGGTCGTTGTTTTTTTTGGCGGGTTTCAAGGTTTTGACGCCACACACATACCAACCAGCTTTATATTGGTCGTAGAATATAAATTTTTTACAACTAATGTCGTGGTCGTTACAACTCATCTCCAACTAGCCAAAAATACAATAGTTTGTGACACATTATTTACGACTAAACATTTATTGGTTGTAATGTGTTTTTATCACTTTAACGACTAAAATATGATTATCGTTAAATTAGTCTAACTACAACTAATTATCTGGTCGTCCAATATATTGTTTTGGTCGTTGTTTGTTTTGGCGGGTTTGAAAGTTTTGGCGCCACACATACAACGACCAACTTAAACTTGGTCGTAGAAAAGAATAAATTTACAACCAATGATGTGGTCGTTAAAGCTTATCTCCAACTCGCTCAACATACAACTGTTTGTGATACACTATTTACGACTAAATATTTATTTTGGTCGTTGATAAATATTTGTAACAACCATATTAATTTGGTCGTTAAAAAATTAGTTGTTAATTCTCATTTTTCTTGTAGTATGTTTGCTGGAAATATTGAGGAAATGGAGTGAAAATATATGAAAGTATTACAATTAAATTAGGGTCGAAACTTATTATTTATGGGTCACGTTCATGTCCACTGAAAATTGATTAATCCATCTTAGTCTGAAATTGAATATACTATATCTTGAGATGAGAATTGAGAAGATTAGATTTTGGGCTGAAATTAAATTAATTCATGGAATAATTAGACAAATACTCCTAAAATCAAAAACATTTTCAAAAATCATGTTAAAACTAATTTAAATAATAAATATGGTTATAAAAATAACAAATGCAGTTGTAAAACTTAAACACCTCACTATGTATTAATAATTACGTATATGACACGCCCCCCGGAGCATAGTTCAACTGGTGGAACAATCAACATAAGACTTGTTTCCAGCGGTATGGTAGAAGTTCGAATCCTGGTGGGAACTTGCGACTATATTTTATTCGGTATGGAGCAATTACTTTGGGAGCGACTTTTTGTGCGTAGAAGTGTACAGTCGGATGAGGATAATCTGGGAGCCAGTTGAGGCATAACCCACGATTTACCTCCTCCAAAGTTCTAGGAGCAAGGGTCTTAAGGGTTCAAAAAAATTACGTATATGACACTAGCAAAAAAATGGGGGATCTTGGACCCACATCAATAAATAGTTATGACACCAAATTAAAATATTGGAAGGAATCTGCCATTCTAGGTTACATTATTAGTGTTTGGTGGGGCTATCCACGAATTAAAAAGAAAAAGAGTTATTGAATTTTTGCTTTATTTTTGCATGTATTTAGTTTTGTGTTTTTAATTATTTCTTTTCTTTTTGTCGCTAATCTTATCAAAATTTATTTATTTAAAAATGTCACACTCTTTGTGTAAGAAAAAATTAAAAATTTACATTAAAAAGTAATATGTTGTATCACTTTTTAATTGAAAGACACAAGTAGTTTAAACTAAGATTTTCTAATAGAAATATTTAATTATGCCTACAATGTGTTTTAAAAACTTTTGAAATTAATATTAGCTATTAGTATGATTTTTTTTTTTTTTTTTTTTTTTTTTTTTGTGTTAGAAGTGAATCAAGTTTTAGATTAAAAAGTCGCATGTTGTTCACTTTTCAATTAAAAGGCATAGCATAATGTATAATTTGACATTTCTAACAAAATATTATTAAAGCTTACAATGTTTTTATGTGAATCTTTAAACTAATATTCATATATTACTTTCATTTTTTATCTGTTATGTTGGATGTGAATTAAATTTTCACTTTAAAAAGTCACACATTGTGTCACTTTTTTAATTAAAAAGTGACACAATGTGTAAATTGACTTTTCCGACTAATTTTTTTTAATTAAGCTTAAAATGTGTTTATAAAAACTTATTAAATTAACATTTAGCTATAAATATTTTTTGTTGTTGTGTAGAGCTTAATTAAGATTTTAGATTAGAGAGTAACAAGATGTGTCACTTTTAATTAAAAGGTGCGTATTGTTTTTTTAAGAGAACATCATTAGGTAAGTTTACGAGGTGTTTATAAGAAATTTTTTAACTAATATTTAGATATTATTTTTATATTATATTATTTTATTTTGTGTTGGATGCGAATTAAATTTTTGTATTAGAAAGTGACATGCTATGTCATTTTTTAATTAAAATATCATACACTGTGTAATTCACTAATTTGACAAGTTCAAATAGAAATCTTTGGCTAAACTTATAAAAACTTTCTTAAATTAATATTTAAGTTGTACTATTAATTTTTGTGTGTGTTAAATTTGAATTAAGGTTATTTAAGAATGTTTATACACCTTTTAACCAAAGTTTAATACACATTGTAAGCACATTCAAAGCTTAGCCAATGATTTTTGTGTTTGTGCTTGTGTTTGTACTTGCAAGCACATTGTAAGCTTTGCCAATGATATTTTGTTAAGAAAACAAACAAATTATACAGTATGTGACTTTTTAATTAAAAGTGATATATATTTTGTCACTTTCTTATAAGCACATTGTAAGCAAATTTTTCATTAATAAATATCAATATATACATTGTATGACCTTTTAATTAATGTTGGTTGAAAAAAAACTAACAAACGTTTGTTCAATTTGAATTTGGTATTATGCAGATTTTATGGGACTATGTGTCAAAAACGGTTGCATTTATTTGTTGGATTCAAACCTTTTAAAAAATAAAAAGTAAATTTCAATTGGATTAATAATGAATGGGCAATATTTTTCACATAATCTCATGGAGGCAGTATTTTTCCCCTAATCTCAGAGGCAGTGTTTTTCAATTCACATTCTTGTATTAGCCTAGTTATGTAAATTTTCCAAAAAGAAAATAGGAAATTGGCTGGGTTAGTTGGATCTGGCCTGGGATTGACATGGATTGTAGTCAGGCCCAGCCATCTCCCAAATCTACCCATAGATTCAGTGTAAAATTCATATTTATGTGGATTCATATTTATTTGGCTAATCTTTGCGCTATTGAATCTGACGGGTAATGATCTCTTCTTTATATTGGGGAGGCCTTATAAAGACCATATGACACGTATTATGTGGCCATTTATGTGGTCTTTATAACTCCTTCCCATAGGGAGGAGATCATTTCTCTGAAACTAATTGGTTTAGAAATGCTTATAACTCAAAAAGAAGCTGAAACTTTGGCAGCCAACAATATATGTAATTGTAGGAGGTTGATCTCCTACCTATGGTGGATAGGAGATATAATGCTCACATATGAGGTGGTAGTCCATAATTGAAAAAAATAATGACTGTGAGTTCATGGACAGCCAAATCATGTATGTGCATTATATCTCCTACCCACCATAGTAGGAGATCAACCCCTGTAATTGTATATATTAAAGAGACACCTCTGAAATGGATAAGCTATAATGCACTCATATGGATACGCGTGTCCGACACAATATGTATCAGTTATGTCGACACGCAATTTTTCAAAAAGTATCGTCGCCGACGCGTCGATTCTTTTTTTTTATGTGTAAAGCAAAAAGAAAATTTCATATTTGTATACTTATTTTATTGTAAAAAAATAAATACTCAAATATAAATCAAATTCGACACTAATTTCATACATGTTTAGTCATAACATGACTACAAGTGCAACAAAATAGAGATGAAACAAAGTATATCATTTATTTTAAATTGTCTCTTCAACATCTTCATCTATGTCATTTGTAAATATTATAGCCTCTAATTCCGATTCATCTAGAGACAAATTGGCAATTTCAGGCACACCGACATCTTGCAATGAATCAAATGCATCACCACAGACATCCTACATTTTATTATCTTCTTGTGAATACTGAGAACTCCTCATTGACAAGAGACGTACATTGCTATGAACAAAGACTAAATTATCCGTACATTTTGGAGTTAGCTTATTCTTTTTAAGAGAATGCAAAAAAGAATAAGTACTCCAATTTCGCTCACAATATGATGAAGAAGATGGTTGTCCCAATAACTTCAATGCATAAGTTTGAAGGGTAGGTGCACAAGCACCATAGATCACTCACAGTCTTTGAGTACATGTGATTACGGCTAGAGATAGATTTAAATTCACTAAAATCTTCTTACATAATTAAGAATTTAGAGTACTACTTGTTTACTTTATGACGATCTTCATTTGACAAGTATCTCTTAAACATTTTATTCTTTCTTGAGAAACCTCTATATCTCTATGTGGATGAATTCTAGTGGAATCCTCGTTAAGCCACACCACGCTATAGTACCTAAACAAGAGAGATGGAAAATAAAGAAATGACAATTTAATTAGTAAGTAACTAAAAATAATGAACATTGCAAAAATGTAAATAAATAATAAATATATGAATTAGAATTTAGAATTGACATTGGATTTAAAGAATGAGTTAAGCAATGAAGTGGGGTGTTATTTTTGTTTCAACGATCAACAAGGATGCGGTGAACAACATCATAAAACAGTGATACCTCTTCTTGACGCTTTCCCTCATGCCTATAAATTACTCATTTCAATTTCTCAATCATAGTATCCCACATGTCGTAAATCAAGTGAATACAAGATTTGTCCGTATTACAAAATCTAAACATGTCATAGATAGGCAAAGTGAACGATGGAACATAATATATAGAGTCCCACCAAATATCATCAAGTATTTTTATTTTTACAAAACTTGCCCTCTTTACATCTTCACGATAAAGATGCCAAACTTTCACTAATAATCATTTCTTGAAAACCACATTGGATAAGTTTAAATCGTTTGAGAATAACAATAACAGAAGCAAATCGTGTCTCGACAATGAAAAGCAACTTCAATGTCACAATTCATTAAAATTTGCTAGTAATCCAATTGCAATCCTCATATGTAATCAAGTTATTCTCAACATTGTTTGCCGGGAGGGCAAATATCCCAATAATCGACTATTGACATTAAGAGTATAAAAACAAATATAATAAGGATTTCTTGCAAGATTGAATGGCAAACCACTTAAATACCACATTCTAGCAATTTCAAAATCCAATTGATCACGTGTAGTTATATTAAAAGTTTTTTCATTTGTACCACCTTTTTTTTTTTTTAATCCATAACATAACAATCTATATTAGTCATATTCTCCAATAGCAACGAAACCCTTTTTGTCGCTTTATTTTGTATTATTGACTTAAATTCATCTTTTAATTCACATAAATCCTTTGTAGTTATCTTTTAGCAAACTCCAATATCATAACTAGGTAATTTTAACAAATGTGTTGTAACCCTAGTATATGAACTTGTCTATTAGATAGTCTGCAAAAATTGTATAGCCATACAATATTATCACCCATTTCATTGAGTTTATCAAGTTTTGTAACATATTTTCAAATGAGCTTGGTTGTCCCACCAATAAAAAATGTACATATTATCAAATAAATATAATTATTTAATATATTTACACTTGTTGTTAAAATTTACTTGTATTTATTTGATGATGTATACATTTTTTTTGGTGGAACAGGCGAAGAAACACATTTGGGACAACATATCTAGATTCATGTAAATTTTTTTTTTCGTTTTTTGGAAGGTGCTGAAATGAATGGTAAAAAACAAAAAGGGTCAAACCCATTACCACAAAACCGAACCATTATCCACGAAACCCAAAGTTGTATTTTAAACAGCCCATTGACAACAATACCCAACAATCACGGCCCATTAACAATTTATAACGAAACAGTCCAGCTGAGTCATACAACTGGTAGGGTTTCACCAACAAAACACGCGGCATCAAAATCTCGCCGGAATAAGTTCGGATTGGCGTAGGAGATGTGCACAACCACAAAATTTAAGGAATAGCCAGTTTAATCGGGCTTCAAAGGTTAGTTTTTCCTTTTCATTTTTTTTTAAAACCAGCTTGAATAAAGCCACTGGCGCCGTGCGCTGTGCTTCAAAGGAGACACCTCATTCTTTAATAAGTCTTACAACTTCAGTACTTTGGGTTTATTGTTCATCTTTATTTCTTGCAGTTGAGAATTTTAGGGGCAAAAAGCAAATGATAAAAAGGCGATTTTACAGGATTGAACATAGTAATAGGGATGCTCTCTCTGATGATGCTTCATCTTCTTCTGACTCTGAAGTAGAGGCAGAGGCAATAGAGGAAACAGAAGACGATGAAGAAAATGAAGAAGAAGAAGAAAACCCTGTTGCAGAAGTGAGAGAGAATGACGAAGCTTCCTCTTCATCTGGTATTCATAAGTTAGCAGTTATGCAATTTTATTGCCATTTATTGTCAATATGTTGGGAACTTTGTGTTTTTGTATATTACGTCTTGAGATGAAACTTCAAAGGTAGCTTCTTTGGTACCTTTCTGCAGTTAAGATTAATTCATAATCATAGCTATTCATCTGGTAGTGCAAGTCAGTTTCTTGGTAGTATTCCATAAGCATTTAGTCTGTACTTTCTTGACAATTGTTGAAATTCAGGTTGATTAGTTTTTGAATTTCCCCATTACTTAATTCATAGATTGTATTTACAGCGAATTCATTTTTCATTTCTTACTCTTTCAGGATATGAAACTGAGGATAGTTCAGTAAATGAAGTTAATCTTGATTCATCAGGTTGGATTTAATCTTGCTCTTTAAAAGTTTTAGTTCTTGTGATATCTTTTGGATCAGGGTTTATAACCTATTGCACTTGACATGAGAGTAAATTTAGATTTTGTAAATAAACTAATGCGAAATTTTTTGGCATGAATGAACTTGCACTTTCTTGATTTTTGTGTTCGGTTATATAGCATTAGTTCACCGTGCTCTGTCTCTCCACTATCGTCATTACATGGTGCAGAGTTTTGAGCACTGAAATACTTCAATTATTAAGGTTTTTGCTTTTTGTATATGTATTGTGTATACTACTTCAGTGATGGTAGAAAAGCTTCATTCGTAATTCTGTTCTCCTCTTGTGATGAAAAACAGCATATTATACACAGAAAATCCAAAATAGGCTAACTCCTGGTCTAGAAAGATCCGACTGTCAATCCAAAAATCGGTTAACAATCCAATCCTTCTAAACCCGGCTTGCTTTTCATGTCTTTTGCAACTTCTTTGTCCCGGGTCAATTGAGCTCTTTAGTATTAAGCTTGCGTTTCTGTCTATTTGACTCCTCTCTCTGGTATATCCTCTTCTGTTCATATCAATAGGTGTCAGTGGCCCTTTCTTTCAATGAAAAACAGAGAGCCATTTGTGCAGAAATTTTTTGCTGGATTTTAGATTTGTTGATTGTAAGATTGTAAGTTCAACTTGAACCATATGCTTCTTGCATCAATACTAATTCCGTCTTGATCCTGTAAGTTTCATACAATCCAGTTTTCGTTCTCGAGGAATTTGGTATCTCTGTGGCAGATTTTTGGTTCTGCTAAATTAATTAATACTATTTAGTATTTACTCATGATATATTGCTTAGAACCTCATAGTAACATCGGCAATTTATTTTAATGCATCAGCTTTTGTACTGAAATTGCTTGCAATTTAGTGGCATGCATGGGAGCATTGCTGTAATAATTAATATAATCACATTATTCAGGTTTGCCATAATGCTGTAAGTTGGCTGATTCAGATCTCTAGAAAATGGATGTAGCTTCAATTTTCTTTTCTGGAAAATTATTCATTTTTAATTTCCATGAATCCATGTAAGTGGAGGCAAATCTTTTGATGATATGAAAGCTTATTTGGTTTTGTAAAAAATTGTGTTGATTCTAAAATTAACAATGGCAAAAGGAATCATATACATTTTCCAAAACTCTGCGATGAGGCTTGACTTGTTCTATATTGCTTCCGACAACTTCAGGTTCGATAATATGCCTCTTTCATGGTACAAGAGAGTCGTGCGAGCCTGTGTAGTGTGTACAATGCTCTGAAACTTCTCTAAGAAGATATTGCTTGTTAAAGATAATCTTCAAATGTTTAGCCTTCTTCCCTGCATATTCTGCCATTCTTATTCAATGATATTATTTTTTGCAGGTTTACCTACAAGTGATGATGATATCACAACTCAAAATCACATGCAAATCATCACTGAAAGTCCTCCAAGTGGCAAGTGCAATGCTGAACCTGTCAATACCGAGCATGGTCTTGAAAAGGATGAAATCCCATTGGACGCAGCAGATTGTGTCTTAAAATTGAAATCAGTTTTCAAGTGCAGGCTATGCCCTAGGATCGTATGCTTGTCAGAGGAGACTCTAAAGGCGCATCTCATCTCCAAGGCAAGTATTCACTTAGTGTGTTTTTCTTTTTTATGCAATATCTGATAATATATCCTCAATGCATCTAATTAATATATGTGTTGGCCTTACTTAACATTCTAATTTATGCATATACGTTGAGAAACCCTGATTGATTAGCAAGAATAAATATTGAATAGTTAAAATCCCCTTCCTTTTTATCCAACCTAATCCTTTTGCTTCTTGGAATATTTGGCTTCTTAAAGGTGTGCTTGTGTGTGTATGATTTCATTTCTTTTTTGACATATTTAAGGAGTTTTGTGAATTTAGATTCCCAACTTTTAACGGGTCTACTATATTACATTCACAGTGCTTAGGCATAAACAAGCAACAATGTGCATGTTCCTTGCTTCATACTGGTGAAGATAATGAACTAATATCTGGTCATCATGCTTTAATTGTTTTAACCCTGGAATTTTACTTCTAATGCTGAGTCGGAGAGATATTATATCTGTTCATATAATCAGCAGAATGTAGAGTGATATTCGGGAGAATAATTTTTATGTCACTGAAAAGCTCTGAAGCCTATAGTGGCTGCAATTGCATGTCTTGCTTCTCTATTCTATTAAAGTATCTAGCACGAGTTTGACTCGTGAACATGCTCAAAATGACTCTTCTTACAGAAACTTTGTTTCATTTCACAGAGACACGCTCGTTCTGCAAAATTACTAAGAGAAGGGAGGCTTAAGCTTATACTCAACAGCGATGGAAAGATTGAGGGAGAGACCCATTCTGAGATGCACGCTGCAACTACAGGAGAGGTATGTTATCCTGCTTCTGGGAGCTCACTAAAAGGTTGAATGTATATGTTTCACGTTAAACTACCCGACTTGATTCAATTTGTTTCTTCATGACACGGTAGGAGAAGCCGACCAAGTTAAAGAAGAAAGCCAAAGGAGACCGGAAACAGAAGAAACGACTAAGGAAGGTAACATGCATCATGCTACCTACTCAATCTGATATGTAGTTATAAACACTATGCCAAATAGGGCTAAACTGTCGTGAACTGCAGAAGGAAGCATCAAGGTTGGAGAAAGGAAGTTCGAAAAAGTACCAGGGAAAGAATATGCGGAGAAATGACAGTTGAAGAAAGCAATAATCCCTTCATTTATTGTTTTCAAGGCAAGAATGAAGATCCAAAATGGCTAGAAATCAATGAGTACAATTCTTTAAGCAAGTTAATGGCCGGTTGCTGCAGTCAGACACGTTCCCATTTTTGGCTAAATCACATGTATGGTGGAAAAGAAAAAAGTAAAGGCACAGTAAAAACAGTTTTCTTTTAGTTTCCTTGTCCAGGCACTGGAAAAACAGTTTTCTTTTTTAGTTTCCTTGTCCAGGGAACCAGTTTTGTATTACAATTCTCCCAGACTAGTTAACTGATTCAGAAAGGATATGTTAACGGTACAATTCATGCACTTTCACTTCTTTTGAATAACGTTAAATTATGCTGAATTTATGGTTCAATTATAACCAAAATCTGCTGTCCATAGAGCTTTTCATTGCTACTAGACCAGAGTACAGCTGCACACGTGAACAAAAATTGTGCAAACCACATGTTATCAGAACCAGCCAGAAGATTTCAACGGCCTTTCAAACCAGGATCAAACTTTTACTGCCACAACATAAAATTCTTCCCCCAAGAAGCCAAACGACGTACAGACTATAGCAGAAGGCTTTTCATGATGTTACCTTGAAGTTAGTAAGCTATAACAGTTGTCAATAGTATTTTCTGCGGAACCAATACAAAAAAGGCCTAATTTGGAACAGCTGAATACAGTAACAGGACCAGTTTAACAACCCCAAAAAGAACCACAGACTTGATTAAGCTTGCAGTAATGGCTTCATAAGATTCAAGTTGAGAGCTAAAAGAACTGTTTTCACAACGAAGACGACCCTAAGATGAAAGCCCAGCACACTTTCAAGGCCAACAACACCTAAGATTTGAGAAAATGCATTAATGCAGTCGTCAGAATTATGGTTCTCCCTTATCTGATTGAGTATTGGTCGAAGGCAGCTGTTGTTCTTCACGTCCATCTCCTTCAGTAGCATTCTCAGGTTGAGGGCCTTTATCCCCACTTTCATTGTTTTCAGGGTGAAAATTAATGGGAAATTTAGTTACCCTGGGTTTGTCAGATAATATGTTTCTTTGGATCCTATCAATCAAGATCTTCTGGGGAGGCTCTTCTCTCAGCTGCTCAGCATCATAATCGTTGTTGACATAGTAGCCCACCCGAACAAATTCTTGACCCATATAAGAGCAGGTCAGGAGAAGCACTGTCACTCCAATTATATCTTCTTCACGGATCTTCGAAGGATCTGGAGCATCTGCCTGTTATCAATCCCAACAGTGTAAAATTCCAACAAGAATACAAAACGACATTCAATTGCAAAATCATTTTTCAACAAAACTTTCTTGTTTTACCTGCAGAACAAAACGATAATTTCCCACGTTGACTGGCCCAACAAGAACACTTTCTAATAGTTGGTCATAGGTTTCATCCTCAGCAGATCCAACATAGATGAGTTTCCATTCCAAATCTGCACATGCATTTCAACAATTACAAACTGGGAAAATATGATATTACTTTGTCCAACCAAAGCTAGATTGTAAAGTTGACATATCCGTGTGGAGGAAAAAGAGTATGCATGGAAACGAACATAGATAAATTAAATACAGTAAATATGCTAGAGAGAAGATAGTGCTAAAGATGATATTGAGCTGTGTAGTCTTGGCCCCTAGTTTGTGATAAGATGGCAAAATCATAAACAAACAAGCTTGCACTCGACTAGGGCTATTGATTAGTATAAGAGACTAGAACCAGCAGAGACAGGAACACAGATATGGCTCCCCCCACCAATACCCACACACACACACACAGGGTTTCTCCCTTGCAATTCCAATAGACACTAGTTCTTTTCGATTCAAAGTATGCCACTCAATGGTTTCAACTCTCTCCAAATATAAACAAGAGAAAAGAGTATAATCTCATAAATAAATAAAACTAATGAAGAACAAATCCCACATCACAAGAGCACATGAATAATTTCTAAATAGAAACTAATAATGTTATTAATACATTTATCTCCACTCTTTAAGAAAGAGTTTTCGTATAGTTGTAAGTGTTTTAAAGTCGATATCTATTAAGTTTCCGTTCATTTTCATGATATTAGGACGAACTTCCCAAACTCGAGTTACATTGGTGAAATCGGCAAGAAAATTAGAAGAATTGATATTTTGAAATGAAGATTAAGAGCCAAACATGAGGATGAGAAAGAAGAGAAAATCGAAAAGTTTAAGGTGTTTTAAGGTGATATGAAGATTTGAAGTGAATGAACAAACACCTGAAAGCGGAAGAAGTGAATTGGGGAACCTACGGGAGGAGCATGTGAAAAAATTAGAGCACAAAGTTTGGTACAAAAATCCCCACAAGGTAAATGATATACCATTGAAAAGATAATTAAATTACGAGTCCCTCGTTTTTTACAAATCGCAATTCGAAGTTTCCTTTGAAAAGTATGACCAATTGAATATCAATCACCCAATAAATAGTCTTTGTCTGCTCGAGCAAGCTTCCCACTCGAGCAGAAGTCCCCTGGAGGGAAAAGTGAGTTATTTTAGACAAATTTTTAGGACATATTTTGGAGATTTTGGACACGAAATTCAATACTAATTGGACCTTTATAAATAGGAGAACACTTAGACTTAAAGGGGTTCGAAAATTGGGAGAAAAAGGAGGAAAATACACAGGCTTTTGGCAAGAGATTCTTCTTGTGGCCCAAGCTTACGTGGTTTTCAAGCAAGAGAAGGTAGAGATTGGTTGAACTCCATTGAAGACATTCAAGAGGGATGAAATTAATCTTCAAGTTTCTTCTCGTAATTGAAAATTCCAGGTGATAGAATTCTCAATTTAACTTGTGTTTTTGTAATTCCAACATGATAGACTAAAGGTCTTTGTACTAAAAATGATGATGTAAACTGTATGTTGAAGTTATAATATAAAAATTTTCTTTTTAAATATTAATTTATATTTAATTGAGTGGTGTCAAGTTTTAATTCCGTTTGAATAATGAATGATCAACTTTTGAACGTGCTTGTGATCTATTTTGCTTCTCGGAGATTCAACTTGGGTGTTAGCTCATTATTGGCAACCAACGCAAAGTCCAATAGAGGTTATATATAATTTTCTATGCTATGTAATAGAAATAAATAATCTTGTTGTTGAATGCATTCTTATATATTTGAATTCGAAATAAAAATATTTTGAATTGTATATGAAAATAGATTTATCTTTACTCGGAAGAGATGGTTAGATAAATTATGATCGTTCATAGTCAATCTAAGCATAAATTAGATTAGAAGTGGGAATTTGAGAATTATAATGGATACTAACAATAGAGTAAGAATCCTAGCATAATCTTTCACATGAATTTTCTTCAAAATTGTATTTGTAATTAGTTTAAGTGCTTGTTTGGTCCAGATTAAAATCTGCTAAAAAGATGTGGTCAAAAATAATAACTAATTTTAACCACACATTTTATAAGACCCCACGACTTTTATTAACTTTTCAATCACACATTTCATCAATTTTTTATAAAAATTTGTTAAAAAGCTCTCTCAAACAAGCTCTAAATCCTTGTTATACTTGTCACTTGATTCAATCATCTATTTTGTATTTTATTTAAGCTCAAATTGATCAAAATTAAACTAAAATCTAAATCCTCGTGGGACAATATTGTTTTACTCATCTTTATTATTATTTGTCAACGAACTCATATGTTTGTAAAATTTTACTAAACAGAAACCCTAGAGAAAGTTCTAATTAATTGCCTTGGTCTTCAAAGCCCCTTCAAAAGATTCATCAGTCCATATTATGCAATGTTTTAAAAATTGATCCGAGCATCGACTCGAAAAAATGAAAGTGTTAAAGGATCAAAGGGTCGAACCGAGGTTGACCACCGATAATTTTTAAAAAATAAAAAAAAAATTTAAGAAAATTACAAAAAGAATTTAAAAGTGAAAAATAAGTTTTTGGAAATCACAAAAATTGCTCAAAAGTAAATTTTTTATTTTTCATTCTTTTAATCCATTTTGTACAAGGATAAAGATGAATTTCAATGATTAGTTATGGAAAAAAATAATTTTAAAATCGGTAAAACCGAGAACGGTTCAATGAGTCCATTCAAATAGGACGACCCGACGGGTTTTTGGGCAGGTTTTTAAATAGAGAGTTTTTCTACATAACCAACCCGATTTAAACTGGGTGAACCGGCCGAGCCGGTTCTGATAACATTGATATTATGCATTCAAAAGGTCCTGAAACTACGCGTAATAATCGGAAACACTGGTTTTTTTTCCTCATGCATGAGAAATTCGAGAGCACAACAGATAAATTTTGTCACATCCCAATTATGGAAGCCCGGCTAGCAATGTCAGTTGTGGAGTCCAATGCATCACAATTAATATTCCCACTAACCAATTAAGTTCTGTATTTGGTTGCATAAATAATTCCAAGAACAAGAAATATACATCAACCTTGAATCATACTATGTACATAACAAAATAAAAGCAATTTACACTGCAACAAACACAAATAAACCACCATTTTTTTTTTCCGAATGCAAAGAAAATCACGAAATTTTCAAATGAAATTCCAATTAATATTTAAAATCAAAAGCCCCAGAAGACAGTACGTATTTCTGACCTCCTCCAAATTTTAACTTTACAACCACAATTTATCTGAGCTACTAAATCAGTAAGTCTTTTACTAATTAAAAGGAAATTAATTCATTAAGCACAAACCCACAAAAAAATCCAATACCACAAACCCTAGCTATTCATCTTCAAATGATAAAATAACCCTAACAGACTCCGAATTTAACTTAAAAAAATAACAAATTTAACAAAAAAAAATTAAACTATCGAAGGAAGTATAGATTAAATGAGAAACAAGAAAGTACCGTCTTTAAGAGGAGTAACACATTCATAGGAGATTTCGAACTGGAAGGGGCTTAGAAACGACGCCGGATTGTCCAACACCGCGACGTTAGTAATGTTCACTGCACTCATTATACCAGAGCTGACGGTGGAGGATTTGAAGTACTGACGGAATTGCTAAGGAACAAATCGAATGAAATCGTACGAAACAAGAAATTCACAGAATGGAAAATTTCGAAAATGGAGAAGAAGAATTCGAAGAGATAAAATATGAAAAAAACAAAAATTAAATGTATAGCTTTTGGGGTTTTCGTTTTGCTTGTGATGCATTTGTTCTGCACAGAGAGCGAATTTTATATTGGTGACCGGCTACATTTGTAGCAACCGGATATATCCGGTTCTGGAATTTGGCGGGAGTTTTCTTTGATTGGGCCTATTAATAATAAAGTTGTTCGGCCCATTTAAGGAAATTCGCAAAAACATTTTGAAATTGAACCGAAATAGACCAGATAATGATTTTGTATTTTACTATATTTATATACTTTCTTTTTGGCGCCTCTTTCTAGTGTTTATTATTGAAGTGAGAGAAAATGACTTTCCTATGTTATCTAATTTTTATGCTTCATGTTTTGCATTTATACACAGATATCGATTTTCATTATTAAAATTGACACAGCTCAACCTATTTGACAACTCAATCTTAAGTGGGCGGAACAAGTGGGATCGAGTACTGTTTTCACCTAATACAATTTTGTGCACATGTTCAATCCTTGATTGGGAAGGTCCTCGGTGCAGAATAATATTCTTCACTGGAAAAATTCGGGTCAAATCTTTGGCATTTTTTTCCATGTGAGCAATTTGATCAAGTACAAGTTGATTAATTTAAATAAAATACAAATTCGACACAGCAACAAAGGATTTTGCATTCAAATCAATTGTGACTAAATATATAGATTTCTGACAATAATGTACATAGACTACAAGAGAGTCTAAACTCAGTGCAAAATTACTGAGAGACAGTAAGTACGGTAAGAAATAAATAGACAGCTTCTCAAAAACTGTACATGGACGATTTACAAGTAAAATGACATTTGTACATGGAACTACAATCTGTACTCATTCTTTGCCAATCACATCCATTTTCCTAGTCTGAGAATGGTACATGTCGACTATATCTGCAGATGTGCTACATTCCTCGGGGTTTCTATCCAATATAGAGCGAATAAATCTAGGAAATCTGATTGAGATACCACGAGATGGATGAATTAAACCAATGGCAGCATGATGAACCGGTGACACTGTGAGGTCCGCACCCTTTATCTCCCAGACAAGTTGAGGAGAAAACCACATATCAGGCACCTCAGCAGTTCGATAATATGGTGGTTTTTTGGAAAGGATTTTGTCCCCGGAGAAAAACTCTTTCATCTGCAAAATTCAATTAGAAAACTAACAATGTTTACAAAATCACTGGATCTGATAAAGATGCGGGGAATTAATAGCATAAAAGAATACACCAATAAGCTTCTCAAAACTTAAACAGCATGTGAGTGTAAGAAATGCCTCACCCCATGAATAGTATAACTTCACAAACGAAAAAATAGCTTTGATTTACCTCCGTGTAGAAAACATCTGAAAATCCAGACATGACACGACAGACACTCTGGAATTCTTCAGTATCAGGATTGTAGCAGGCCATTAGGAATGGACTATACCTATAAACATGAAAATTTGTCCCTTATCAAACGCCAGACATTGTAACTTGTAAGTGCTTTTATTTGCCAAGAACCAGAGTAGGAAAGCGTCAACAATGAAACTTCGAGTATCTCCAAGAGCATCTTGTACATAATAGCATCTATAAATTTAAAGAGTAATTTTTTTGACACACTCCAACAAACTCTTTATGTTTAGCTCTTCATTTTACTTTTTCCAATAACCATTTTTTGATTTTCCCTCATTTTTTATTTAGTATATATACTTTTAGACGTCAATGGCTAAAATATTCACATATGATTGAACAATCCAAGAAGTGGAGAGTAGAAATTGCAACTTATTAAATACAATCATTAGAAGATACAATACACATAGAGAGTGCCCTTTGTCCCTCCAATTGTAGATAGCCAAAATCACTCTCTATTTTAAAAAGTTGGATTAAAGAGTTTGATGGAGCTTAATTTCAAGGATTGACTCTTTAAAATAAAGGGCATTTTACTTTCAAAGAGTCCCTTGGAGATGCTCTTACATAGCTAAAAGATATCCATGCCTGTGTGCATCAGTGATTGTTGAAAAAACACCCAATTGTAGAATAGCAATCCACTGCATTTTTTGTGATTATCCATCATATAGTGGATTTTCCCGGCAGTACATGTTTAACCTCATATGTTATACTTGAATATAAAAATGCAGTAAAATTTGGTTTGTCTTCACTTGAGTTTTTTAACAGTCGACTTCAAGAATAACAGAGGAGGAGAAGAATCAGAGATCTTAATTTTTACCATCCTGCTTTTCTTCCATTTCCATGCCAAGCACCTATAGGGACCAAGTCCAAGGAATCACTCAATCCTTCAACGTAATCTTTCTTGACCTGCAAAAAGGAAAATTCTTTTAAAGAATAAAGCCTCTTTGTTTCTTAGTTTAAGAATATCTCAGAGCTTCTGTACATGATACCTTCAACCACGCATCTGATCGCTTTGACGGAGTATATCCAGCATTTACATCAAGAGATTTAACCATTAAACCTTCACAAGAGGAACGAAATGCATCATCAAGAAAGTTGTTCATCTTATTCAAAGTGGCTTCATTGTTTGCATCTGCATCTTCTGCTTCCACCTAAAAGAACGGGGTGACTTCATAATGACAGTAAAAAGACGTGTTTAAACTAAAAAACACAGAGCACATACTGTCATTTCTCTTGCGTATTCTAAATAGCCTGGTTTCCCGTCATCAAACAAGTTCTTCAAATCTGATATTAAGGAGCAAAATTCAAGATAAAGAATGTGTTTCAGCATATTAAATATTGCCAAGTAAAACAGTCAAGAGATGATCTGAATGCATAGGAATACATTTTCGTCTTTGACGGAGGGGTAAATCTAGAAGCCTGCAAAAAGAATTCCATACGGCTTGAGAAAATCTGACAATTGCACATGTTTTGTGGTGCCAAACAGCAACTCCAGAAACAGAAAAATAAATAAATAAAAGGAAAGCAAAAGGCACTCCAATTGACAATATTTTATCAACTAGGCATGATCATAATTTAAATGCTTCAACAACAATTAAAATGTATATAATCTGAAGGTGAAATATCTTATTATCCTCAAATTGTGAAAGGAAAAATATGAACATATAAAGAAGTGGTTTAAAATACTTCTCTCCATTTGCCAACATGATGTCGAAGATAAAAAGGCATATGTTGACCTGCAAAAATAAAAGATATCAGCAAAAAACTCTAGAAGTTGGATTACAATAAGGAACTCATAGATATCAAAATTCAAAAATTGTGCAGAATTAAAACAGGAAGCAGATATCATGCAATGGAAACTCAACTCAGCTGTTGCATCAAATCAAACCAAACTTTAATAGCATATCAAGTGTCTATCTCTTAATACACGTTTCATCCTTAGGAGGTAGCTCTATTTTGTATTTGATCCTCCATCACAATTTTGGAACTTTTAGCCTGAATCCTGTGCTACATCGATCCATTGACTGCTCCTCAATTTGGATAATCTTCAACTTCTTTATTTTTCAAATTTTCTTCTCCTTATTACAACTGTTTTGAATCTTCAGATAATGCATAAGACTATCAAATGGGATAGACTCATTTAATCAATTTACAGAAATATACTTTCAAAATTCTATACTCCAGAAAAAATTTCTCGTACAAATAAGACGTCTTGAAATTGGAAGGGCAAACTTTACAGAATCTAGCCACCTTCCTATGGAAAAAGTAGGCTTCAAATTGTGAACAAATCAAACTATATACAACATACATCAGAAAGATTTTCTTTATCAATGAAATTTTTTTACGAACCATTGACTAAACAACTATGCAAGCCCAATAAAATTCAAAAACTCCCTCCTTAGAGAAAGTCTAAACTGCAGTTCATCTAGAATATATCAGTAAATATCAGTCTAAAGGGAAAAAAACAGCTTTGTCAGTTGTCAAATATGAAACACTTGACCAGATTGTTCTTAGTAAAATCATATAGCACAAAAATATAGAGTGAATCTAGAAAGTTGCATGGCTTAAGCAGAATATTTTTTTTATCTGTTTTGCACTTAAAGGATACGTGTTTAACCTTTATCTTATCTACAGCAATCAGGGAATCCTTACTCCCTCTCTCCCTGGAAGACAGTTCTTGGAATGACATCAGCTTCAAGCCATTCTTCCTATCAATCGCAACTACCTGAAATCAGAAGAGCACGATGTTTAGTATCAACAAAACATAAGATTCCTTCATCGATGTAGCTCAATGACTTAACATCTGAACCCACAGATGAAAGACAATTTAAAATCCTTCAGGTGCATTCTTTAGTGAATAGTTAAAAATAAGGAAAAAAGAGAAGAACGAATTAAAGAATTACCTCTGCATCTAGGATAAATGTCACTGCTCCAGGAAAACATGATTCCTTAATTATGTTTATTATATCAGGGAACCTTGAAGTGGTTTCATCACCATTCCTCGAGAAAACATGTATAGAACCATCTGGTAATCTGTGAATTTGAGCTCGCTGGCCATCATATCTGAGAAGACATGGAGAAAACAAATTTGATTTTGTAGTGCTAAATAAAAGTTAGCCTGATAGTGATATTTTGGAAGGGTGAATGATGGCATCAAAAAGCTGATACATGTTGCTTATTCAATAATGTTTCTTATACAGAAAAGAAGGTAACCCAATCGAGGATCAAATTATACAAATTTGTTAGGATTTATACTGAATGAAATCAAACAAGCATTCTGATCTTGGAAAGCCATGCTAGTATGAATTCTTCAAGTAGAAGCATGGGCTTTCTCTCGTGCAGATAGTATATATTGGACAAAACAACAAAGGAATTGTATTAAGATTCACTGGAATCCCAACAAACCGAAACATTTGACGGAACAAAGGAATAAATATACATACAAACAATCCCATTTTCAACCTTGCTCAAATCAATGCTCGTGCCTTTTCATTTCAAGGAGTTGCACCCTTTAGGTGCTAATTGATAGAAAATATATTTTGATGAAAATTTACTCAATGTGCAATTCATGCATCAAGTAATCGAGTACAATCCAGAATTTTTAAGGCAGTGCCCATATCAACAACTCATTATCACATCAATTTATGGAGCTGTGGGTTTTCATAGAAGAGAAATGGCAAAGACTTCAAAAGAAAATATTGGGATCCGTTGCACAAAGAGAGTTTTTTAACTCTGGTCTGAAACTATGTGAATGATCTCAAACTACAAATACAATCGTCAATTAATTTGGGGATTCCAAAGGCGTGGGATTCAAATGCAGAAAGCAAATCTGCAGGAGGAGTAGAGAAAAGGATGATGAGAGGGGGGTACGGTATGAGAACACTGAATCACCAAAGTAAAGAAACAAAACCTTAGATATCCTCCCAACAATCAAAGAATTCTATCGTCTCTCTGCTGCAAATGAACCACACCATGTCCAGAAAAGCATTATCCAAAAGCTTTTTGTTTCTAACACATGAATTCTTTCATTCCACTCACTTCAATGTCAAAGTATAAAGGCCCAACCCCTTTTACTTACATAATTCCTGTGATTTTAGGTCTACATATTTCTCTAGATTTACTGTTAATACTCTGTCAATTTTACTTACAGCGCATCCAGCAGCCTTCATCACAGAACTTATTTCAAAGAATTCTCCTGCAATTTATCTTCAAGTTGCACTAACCAACTCATGGATATACACAGTCCCATACAACATCGTCATCTTAGGACAGTCATACAAATAGAACAACATCGTCACAATAAATACAAGGGTGCTAATGCCTCTGTAATTTTTCTTCTAATTGTTAACTTCACAAGTAAGCAAGTAATCCACAGAAAAATCTACTTTTGTCACGATGATAATTTCTAAGAAAAACGTAAATGTAGCATCTCCGATTTAAGACTGAATATGAACAGCATGGGAAAATATGCAAAAAGATGAAATTCAATTAAACTTACTTATATTCACATGTAAATGCTTTATTGTTGAAGAGCTTCAGTACTTGAGAGGCTCCATTAGTAATTCTATCACAAGGAACACACTAAACAACAATAAGAAATGCCCCAGTAATAATCTTTCTAAAATTCATTAGTTAAAAAGCAATCAAACTATATAGATACTTTGCAAGCATAGGTTTGATTGGTATGCCTGGAACCATTGACAAGGTTGATGAAGAGAATTCCATCCCCTTTTCCATTAGGGAAGGGATGAGTAAATCCTGACCACAAGACGTCAATGCAATAAGTGACTCCAACAGAAATCAAGGAATTGTGGTAGTTACAACTTACAAAATCACCAATGTCAAAAATGTAGAAGATTAGAAGTAAAGAAAATGAACGCTGGCAAGATCAATATTTTGTAATCATTGACTGTTCCGCAGAATAATTGACTTGACAGTTGAGATATATACATGTAAAATATACAAAAAAAAAGTCAGACATGTCCAGTGTTGCAATGTCAACGTGTATGCTTGTAGAAAAGCCATGACTCAAGATAGAATGAACATTCAATAATTCAACTCAATCTTTTCTCCAATGAATACTCCGATTCATCATAAAGAACTCCACAGGTATGACATCTACTTTCCTTGCATTTGGACGAACTCTTGGTAATAGAATTTTAAGAGCAATGAATCAAATCAATCACCCTTACTATAGCTGAATGTTTATAACTTCATTTGTTTATATGAATATTTTAGTAAAGAACATAGGTGTTTTGGGCCCACTACTAAGACAGCTACATGCTACATCACTTACGAATTTTCTTTAGTTTAATTCTTGATGCATTTGCTTCACCTGCAGATTTTTCCCTTTGACCTTATAGAACAAAACCATTTTGCTTGCCGATTGCAAAAGAAGAAAAGGTCCACATGTCCCTAAAACAGGCAGCAAAAAATGCCGAAAGATTGACAGTAAAGGTTCTTGGAAACGGTTACTATGCCACATGAATGCTATCTTTCATGTATGAGTCATGGCAGTCCAACAACTGTCTGGTCATGGATAATTGGGTAGAGAAATGGCCCTTGGGGAAAGAAAGGAGGGGGTACTAGGAAGCCGAGGAGCATGCAAGTTTTGCATTCTTTCCTTTTTCAATTGATAATCATTAATGTCACTTAAATGACACTAATAATACTGAAAAAGCAGTGAACGAGTATTAAAAGGAAGATTCCAACTCCAACCACATACCTTTAGAACTTGAGCTATTAATTTTTTTCCTAGTTGGTTAAGGAAGTTAATTATTTTACTTTTTTACTTATTTTATTATAATACGTTTTTTCTTCACTTATACAAGGAAGAGTTTTATATTGCATTTTAAGTATTTAGGCCTAGGAACTTACAAATACTTGTTCATATAATTCTGTATTCAGTTTTATCATCCAGTATGTGCTGAAGTTCAGTTAAGAATTGTCTATCAGTATTAGCACAAGCCAGCGTCTGGTTTGTGTTATCTACATAGTTTCCCGGCAGAAACACTTCTCTCTACTAGCAAGAACTGACAAGATTCGGAAGTCTGGAGGTTCTTAGTTGTTGTAAGTTGTAACTTCTATCCCAATCAAAAAGTTCTAAACAAGACTTCAAATTACCAGTGTCTGCCCCCATCCCCCAGGGCAGCAGCAGGACAAAAAAATAAAAAGGAAGCACAATGCAAAAAAACAAAATAGTGTGCAGATTCAAATACCACACAAGAAATCAGAAAGCAGAAGAGTCCATAAATAACACTGAAACAAAGAGTACATGCAAATCATTTCCCCCATATAATCCTCCACCTCTCCCACTCATAGAGGGAGAGAGAGCCCTTACAGTGTAGGAAAGAAAAAGTATGATAAACTTATTTTTATGTATGCACGTATGTACTTGTGCAACCCCCTTGAACTGTGATAGATTTTAAACGTGTCTCATGTTTCATGGGTTCCTAACACATTCCATGCAGAAACCGAGAGTAATTTTGATCTCATGCAAGAAAACAAATGGGTTAAGCATTTGAAATTTAGCAAGAACATGTAGAGTTGAAGACGGAAGCTTACCAAGTTGGGAAGTACGTTATATGCTTCAACTACAGCTCCAGATAGGCGCTAACAGAAATAAGGAGAAAAACGAAAGACTTAGCAGGGAGAAGTACTGTACCATCAACAAATGGAAAGTACATTTAAGGTAGTATACATTGGTTCAATGCATAAAGCATAACTACACCATCATCTTTTCAAGTAAGTAGAAGTTCATTGATAAATGGAAGCAGAAGGTTGAACACGAACAATTAGAAAATAGTGAATATGTACAGTGGTATCACATAAATACAACAAACCAAATGAAAAACAAACCTGAAGATGATCCTTCAAACATTCAGCTACTGTATCAGCAGAATTGATCACAATAGCCTGAGCCAAAGCAGGAAGTACAGTTCTCATCATAGCTCCAATTCTTAGATTTCTAACCTGCATGAAAAAAGATACATAAACACTTGTGATTTTGAGGATCGAAAATGCTCAAAAGAAACGAAGGATCGTGCGTAACTACTCGAAGTCCTTTATCATACACATTTACCTAGCGACATATTTGGACACTAACAGCATAAATAATCATTAATATGAACAAACTCTTCACACTTCAACCAGATGATACAGGACAGCGTCTCATCTTGCTGTTCTTCCCCCTTCCTGATTCATTTCTACATGTTCTTGCTTCAACATATTGCGAGTGTCACAAAGATTCCAACTCTCAGCTTTCTTGACATCTCTATTTAATACCAAAATTTTCCTGTTTCTCCTACCTATAACCTTTCTCTCTGGTTCTACCTTCTTAATTCTGACCTTGAATTGCATACTTGTTAAAAAGGCAGGGATAAAAGAGTGAAGTAGACAACTAAGAGTCAAACTTATAAACCCAAACTTACAATGCCAGAACTTCAGCCACAAAGTGAAAGACACACATATCTTCTCTGAAACTCTAACTAATATAACAATGAAAGCTATATGTTTCTAGTTACTCTCAGACATCATCAAAATGGAAAACCAGAAAGAGCTTACCCGTTCTTCAAAAATATTGTTTCAAATTTGCATAATTAATCCAGAAGACTTTCTTTTAAAAAATGAGATTAATAACCAAAATGTTCAACTAATCATACCAAGGTTCTGACAATGAATTTCATTTCCTTTTCTCGACATGAACGCATGAGATTCATGATGAGGCTTTTCTTCCGGATAGTACTGCCACTACCTGTTTGCACACTGAAATTCAATGTAAATAAGAAACATTTTTATGAAGAATAACATCAGTGTGCAAGATATTAAAAATAAAAATATAGAGATTGATGGGGAAATTTTTTGTACCTAGTGTCTGCATGTAAAAATTGTTAGATATTATTGTTATTTAGGTTCTTTGTTTCGTCTTTATGAAGTTTAAAGTTTGATGTGTATTTTGCATTTTGTAGCCACTTTTATATTATTAAATTAAATAATAGCTTCCACTTGTTTAACAACGTATCAGAGCAGGTTTAATTGTATGGTTAAACTTGCAATCAATTTTATTTTCTAGCGGCGGCCTTTGTGCTGCTCCTCTGGCCAAGTTGTTATTGTTTCTTTTTAGAGATCCTTTTTGTTGTTTTCTTTTGTTTTTTGGTTGCCTTTGTTTGGAACTTGACACGATAACTAAAGGTGTGGTGTTTGGGGTCCAACTTATGATAGCTACTCACCACTGCTTTAGCACATGTTTGGACATGCTTAAATTATAATTTCAACTAGTCAAACATATTTTTTATTCACACATTTCATAGAACCTACAACTTATAACCCACTTTTTATCCACACATTCCCCAATAACTTATAATATAAGCACTTAAAAAATAATTTCAGCACTACCAAACATGTGCTTAGTCTGCGGCGCCATCATTTTGTCATACAGTGTTAGGTGATGATGTTCACAGATTTGAGGATTTGGTGGTGTTGGCCTGGATCAGGATCCGGGGTTGCAGTATCCAGATTTGAATTGGTGACTTGGGTTGTGTGTGTCGCAGCCGTAGTTGTGGTCTGTGCAGCAGTAGGTTGTTGCTTCTGGTGGTAGTTCTCAGCAGGTGATGGCTCAGTGTTGGGTTGTTGCATTTCACAAATTGGACTCTTGTTGGATTTATCTCTCTTATATCGGTTGTCCACTGTCCATGACTGCAGAAATTAGCACTAGATTTTTTGTGCACCTTCCATGACTGCAGAAAATTCTCCCAAGTCTTTAGGTAGTGGTGGTGTCTCCAGTTTGGATGGGCTGATTGGGTCCATGAAATTTTTTGAGACTTTAAATTGCTGCCATGAGATATTGCAATTTGGACTTCCAATTAATTTAACAACTTGTTGGGCCGTTGACTATTGCTTTTGCTGAAGCTTTCTTTAGTTTATGAGTATGCCAATTCTGTTATTTTGGTTTGGTAGTTTGTATAATTGTACCCAGTCCAGATGCCGATCTGGAATTTGGTTGTTTTGCATCCAGTTGATGATTTGGAATTTGGTTCATTTGTTTCTAGGTGTTCTGGAATTTGTTTGGCTTTGTATCTAGGTGATTTGGAATTTGTTTGGTTTTACTTTTGCCTCCAAATATAGGCAGGCAAATACTCTGGACTTTAGTATAAGATACTTGCGTCTAGGCAATCTGGAAATTAACATTTGGCATTCACATCCGTTGATATGGAATTTGATATTTGCATCCAGTTGATCTGGAGTTTGGGACATGCATCCAGTTAGATTCAGGTTGCTAAGAATGTTGGGCTCAGGTCGCTTTCTCTTTATTTTTTTTTAAATTATGGTTCCGTAGAACCTTAATTACAGAACACTTTCCCAGGCGCATCTTATCATGAAATTAAAGACAAATTAAATACAAAAAATGCTTTACTCTTCTTACTCTACCAAACCGACTCCATGGACTCTCGCTTCTATCACCCAAATATGGAATATACTCTGCTAAATTCATTTAGGGAGTTAAAAATAACAAAAAAAAAAAACCGTTTATTCATTTAGATGTTTATTTTGCAGCGTTTTGTAGCATAATTTGGATCAGCCTACTTATACTAATATTCATGGTATCCGATGTCGCAGTAGCAGCCATGTTATGGATGTGTTTTAAGCACAAAAAGGCTAGAACAATGACCCCTTCTGACGAGGAGGCTTGGTTGCCCCCCTCCAGCACAGCAGTACAAATTTCACCTAAATCTAGACTTTTATTTTGTGAACTCTAATCTTTTGGTGAAGTGTGCATTTTATTTTTTGTTTGGTTTTTTTTTTTGTAAAATGCTTGTTTGCTCTGGATTTTTTTCAATAAATCTAGACCAAACAAGCACTAAAATTCAAGGGTGCCATGAAATATGATGCACTCTTTGGCTCCGGTAAAATTCTTCTGGTAAAGCTTATGATTTCTTCTGATGTTAATCCGACATTGTGATTTGCTAATATTACCACCATTCTCCCACGTATTTAATTAATTCATAATTTCATTTAGTCTTTATCAAATTTTTATTATGAAAATTGAAGGGCATAAATTCGGAGCTGAAAATTTACAATTACATTTCAATGGGTTTAGGGGATTTCTTTTTCTTTTCCTTTTCAGATTTCACAAATAGTCCCTTTTAGTTAAATGCTTTGTGAGTCTGTAAATGTGTGCGTATTAAAGAATTTGGTAACTTGGGGAAAAAAAAAGAATTTGATGCAAGAGAAGGAATACAGTAAAGGAGTTGGAGTTTGTTTTTTAGTGTTTTCTGGGTTGTGTTTTTGGTTAAAAAAGGTGAAAAAACAGTGTGTGTGTGTGTGTGTTTTCTTCATTTCTTCATTTCTTTTTTGTGCCCGTAGGATTCCGTCAACCACGTGTCATTTTCTGTCAAGATAGATGGATGAAATTGGGTTCGGTGATGGATGGGAAATGATTCAATATAGATGGGTAAACAATGGATAATGTTTTCAAAATTGAATGAAAAAGTGGTAATGGTGGGTAAAGTTGGATGAACATTTGTTAATTATTGTAAACCCCATGTGGCAGATTTTAACGAATTTTTGTGCTACCGTGCCACGTAGGATTCCATCCGCTACGTGGCATTTTCCATTAAAGTTAATTGACGGAAATGAGTAAGGTGATAGATGGGAAATGGTTTGAGATAAATGGGTGAGCAAGTGGTAATATTGGGTAAAGTTGAGTGATTATTTATTCTTGTTTGCATTGGGAATCATAAATTCAGTTTGGAATTAAAATTTTGACCATTACAGTGCCTCTTTCAAAAGGTATAATATGAAACTGAGAAATGGTATATCAACTCATAAAATGCTCCAAGTGTTACCCAGTGCACATGTGTCGAGGATTGGGAAATAAATTTGCTTTATTACATTGCCTACGATTTCTTTATGAATAATAATTCATATATTAACAAATTCATCATTTATTAAGACCAAGAATTGGGCAGTGCATACCTTATCTTTCGGAGAACTGAATACACTCCTTGTATTGTAAGCACTGGTGGAGGGGCAAGTAGTGATTGTGTTTGCCGGCAAAGTTGAGCAACATCACCTAATTCATTGTGCATCATTTCATCATGAAGATATTTTGATATTGATGAATATAAAATGAAATAAGACACGTTACAATTCATGGACAAGATTAATCTGGCATACCAAGATCACCAAGGCTGTTGTAAAGATTGCTTATTTTAGACCTGTTTGTCCCACATGCCTCTTCCAGGGCTGCAACTACAATGCTAGCACCAATATTGAGCTCCTGAGTCACCATTACAACAGTCAATAGAGCCATTAAAGCAAGAATTGTAATGGAACACAAAAGCCCCAGTAGGAATCCATTTACATCTTATGGCAACAGCCTTGAGGTAGAGCTAGCAAGTGAACCATTGAAATCACCTTCTCAACCCTCAATTTTGAAAATTACTATCTTTTTTGTTTAGCTTCAATAACCTTATTTTAAATCAATATGCCTTCTTGAGTTTAAACTTCCAACCTACAAGGATTCAGTCTTCAATGAAATATGCCAATTTCCTGAACCAGCTTGAATTTTTTAGACAGGGTGACAGATCTTAACAATAACACTGACATTATTCCATGGTGCATCTACCTGGACTCGTAACAATAAAATACTCCTCCAATAGCAACACTTACATCAAAATGAACTTTCTGAAATATCCCAAAGAAACATATTAATTGTGATGATATTAACACGCATCCAACAAAACCTAGAAAACAACAGTTGGATAGGTCTCTTTATAGATCATTGACAGAAATAGGACAGTCCAATAAAACCTTAAAATCAGAAGCAATTAGACTCTCAAGTTACAGATATCAACTTATAAGCATCAAATTGTGAACATAAGCCAAATCTATAATATATCAAATATGACATGAAGTGAGAATTATTTTTGGCAATTCTACCCTTACTACACTTAAATTATTTCAATAATATTCTTACTTTTCTTTTTTCAATACATATTTAATTCATCTTTGATCTCCCAATTAAATGCATATGTAATTATACATATTTTTATGCATATACATGCATTCACCCACGTACGTATTTGAATTATAATATACATCTCACAATTATTACAACCACATTTCACCACCTATTCAACTTCAAGCCTATTCAAATTTCATAATGGCACCCAGGTGTCTCCACTTTTTATCACATAGCACACAAATTTTTAAACACAGACCCAATTAAATGCATATGCATCTATACATATTTTTATGCATAAACATGCATTCACCCAAGTACGTATTTGAATTACAATATACACGTCACCATTATTATATTCACATTTCACCACCTATTCAACTTCAAACCTATTCATATCCACAATAGCACCCATGCGTTTCTCACTATTCTATCACATATGCATCCCATCATATTTAGCACACAAATTTTTAAACACAGACCCAAAAAAAAATACACATTGTTTATGTTTGTTTACTTTCTTAAGGCCATTTGTTTGTTTGGATTCCTTTACCAAGCACTACCATATATGATTATGAGATACTCCTACTACCGGATAAAAAAGGGGTATCGATTGCTTATTTTGATTAAACTAGGAATATAAAACAAAAATTACATGCTGATGTTTAGAACTATTACCTTTAAAGCGTGCTTTCAATCAATCCCTTCTTGATCTACACAACAATGGGATTACAAAATCACAAACTTTGAATTTCGTTCACAAACTCAGCACCCCCAAGTCTTCTCCGGTGTATTTTTCAAGAATCACAAGACTACACTTATTTTCTCTCAATTGAATGTGTGGACATTAAGGATTCCTTTAATTTGTGGATAAAACTATTTATCTGGATAAAAGTTATATAGAGATAACATGTTTTTTAATATCTTGTTTGGTTCAATTAAATATAAAAATGACAATACTCACTTTTAAAAAGTTAGTTTTTGATAAAAAAATAATAATTATATCATTATTCTTAGGTTGTGTTTGATTGCACAAGATTTTCTATGGAAAAAAAAATTTCCACCTATTTTCCAATTGATATGTTTAATTGCACAAAATTTTTCATAGAAAAAATATTTTTCCACCTATTTTCCAAAGTGTGTTTGATTGGAACCTTTTTTTTTTCATATAAAATCTTTTCTCATTTTCCTTATTTTGGCCACATTTTTCTTGTTTTCAAATAAAATACTTTCTTATGGGAGAGGAAGGTTTTTTTTTCATGAAAATTTTATCTTATTTTTCAATTAATAATTTTTTGATAATTCAATTCCATGCAATTCATTTTCTTTCTACCCAAATTTCTTACTTGCAATCAAACACACCCTTAGTTAAACAAAAAAAGTTAAAAGAGAAAAAAAAATAAGTAGAGCGATAGAAGGTAGTGGCAATGGCTAGCAGGAGGTGGCAGAGGGTGATGGCGGTAGGGATTACAACGGACTGGAGCAGCAATTACTATTCTTGCCCAGTCGAGAATTTTTGGAATACAGGATGGAGATTAAAAAATCATCATTTACTGTCGTTTAATTAATTAATTAATTAATTAATTAATTTCTAATATTATATTTTATTTTTTAAATACGATTTAAATTTTAAAATAAAAATAAAAATAATTCAAAACGAGTTCGAAGAATTTGGAGTGGGGACCATGATCCCCGTCCTGGTCCCGATTGCTAATGGAGAGGGGTCGGAATAGTTTGCATCTCTAGGTGGTGGGCGGCTGGCAGCGATTATCCTAAGTTTTGGATGTTCAAAAATAAATATTTTTTTATATATTATAAATGGTATGTTTGTCTTTAAAAAAAATAAGTGAATTATTTTGGATAAAAAATTGTCTTCCTCTTTGTGAGGACAAAATTTATCCTTATTTTTGGCTTAAATTGTTATCTGGATAAAAGTTTATTCGGACATCACTTTCGCCCAAACAGGATAAAACAAAATTTATCTATTATCTTTTCACCTTTGTCCATATACCAAACAAGCCCTAAGAGAGAAAATCATATATATTAGTCAAAATCCACTTATTTGGAATAAGTGGATATGCATATAGAGTAGATTGACGAGAAAAATAAATGGTTCATTTTTCTTTCCTCAATCCATCCCCATTACCCATAAATACATATATTCTAATCTATTAAGATTGTAACATGTCCAGATATGTTCATGAATAATTGCAATAATCACGAAAATATGTCTAATCAATTATAGACATTTATAGTGCAGTCCTTGGCAAAACATTTATTTTTATATTACTTATAAAACATTTCAGAATTACGTGCTGTGCACGTTCAACTATGCTAGTTTAAACAACAAAAATCTGATAGATTCCATAGACTAAAAGACTAGATGTGAAAAATAGAAGTAGTTCCAAATCCAACATCAAATAAATAAATGAATAAGTAAACACAAAATAAGATCAAAATTCCATGTGAGCAGGGGAAAATAAAAGTGAACAAGCAATATATGTGGGTTACTATGATGACTAGGATAGGAAGCAAACTAAAAGAAAAGGTACATAAATGACTGTAAATAGTTATTTTAAAGTGGTGGGCAAATTAGTCCTACCACACGGGACTCTACTATAATCACTTTTTGAAAGGTGTCTGTCTCCACAGAATTGTACTTAAGAGTATGTTTGTGTATGTGTCTAAGTACTTATAAGCCGGTCAAACATCATTTTTATCTACACATTTCGTAGGACCCACAACTTTCATCTATTTTTTATCTACACATTTCTTAGGACCCACTTCTTCTAATCTACAAAAATCTTTACCAAACATAATATTAAGTTGTCACTAGGTTTGAACCCTGTAGTGTAAAGCTTTATGCGACAGCTCAAAACAGAATGAAAGGGAAAACGCAGGTATGAATACAAGACTACCAGATTTTCATGGTCAGGAGCAATCTTATTTGTACACAAATACACAGCAGGCAGCACATCCTCAGGTGAAAGGGCCAGCAAGCTGTTTATGAACAATACCATATTAGATTATATAACAGAACGTCTTACTTCGAAAAAAATCAACAAGCTACACAGAGGCACAGCCTAATAACTTGTAAAGTAACACATGACACGCATATGACAGCACTGAAGAAAAGGAAAAGTGTCCTGGCAATAAACCTCCTAAACATGTTGCATAGCATTGATGTAGCTTTTAGCTTGCCCTTTTCATCCTCAACTAGATCAAAAGTCCGCGCTATATGTATGTATGGGGCAGGCTGCCCTTTCCTCCAGCAAGCTGGAAATAAATCAGAGTCTTAAGCAAATGGCATTTGAACAATAATATTCAATGTCGACAGGACTCGTATAAATTTGCAATCAGTTGACTAAAGACCAAGTTCACTGACCATGCTCTATTGGATAATATCTCTCAGGAGGTAGTAATAAATAATTCCCAGAGTCTGTTGGTGGGGCAGCAAAAGAAATATCAGACTTATTTCCCAGTTTATGGCTTTGTGATGGTTCAGCATTTTTATCAAAACAAATTCTACTGGAACATTCAGATTTAATCAATTCATTGATTTCTGGCGACCTGACTATTTTCTTATCGATAATACCAGTATAATCACTATAATATATATCCAGAGCCATATTGATGTCTCCTTTAGCCTTCTCGAGGATGGTGGCAGCATAGCTTCTTAATTGTTCACCAGCATTTACAATCTGAATAAACTGATCCACCTCTTCTTTGTTTGGCTCAGTAGCATCATTGGCAAACCTACTTTGATCATCATTACATTGATTAAATGCTGTTCCAACTTTACCATCTTCAGAGACAACAGGCATTTGTTTACCAAAGAACCTTGTTATGGTATACTGCTTTGAACCACCAGAGGACTGGCTTGGATTTGTTCGTTTTCTTTTTGTTGCCTTGCTATCAAGATTTCTCTTTCTTTTCCCTGGAGAAATTCCACTCTTCTTTGACTTTCCAGAGCCAGATAATGTATAGCTCTGACTGCAAGAAACATCCTCATTATTATGCATGCTCTTAACAGAATGTGATTCAAAGGGCAAAGCAGGTTCATTTTCTGCACTTGCTTGTAAAGTGCAGGAGACAAATGTACTCGCTAGGGCCTGTTTATGGAATTCAGTTTCATGTTCATAAAAATTAGTAACTGCTTCAACAACATTTCCACGTGAATTACCAAGTAAATCCAACATCTGGCATCGAGTCACCCAGCTGGGCAAGCAGTCTTGAAGTTCTTGTACAGATTCCTCTCTCTCTTTTTCTTTCAGGAGAACTAGATCAGGGGAACCAAGTTCATGTTGAGGAAATGAAGATTCCGTGTCACTCCCCACTTCAACATCATTGCAACAATTTGGAGCACATAAAGTGCCATCATCCTCCTGCACTGGGAAATTGTCCAAAGCAGAAACAGGATCCTTCTCAACCTTTGGATCCACTACCTGGGCCCCGCGGCGAAGGAAACCAGTCAAAAATTCTTGCTTGATGGCCATCTCATCTACCAACCCAGCAAAATGCCTCTGCATTGCATCAGCATGTTTGCTATCAATTTTCTCAACATCTAAACCTACAGTGGGAACAACCCGCTTAGGCTTCAAAAACTTCACATACTCCCTGAGCTCATTGTAGTTTGAATGCTCACTATAAGGCACAAGATGAATTTCAAATGAATCCATCGTCCTCACAGCAAACTTATTCCGCTTCACTTCATAAGTCCACCCGGTTGGAACGAAACCCACAACCTTTGAATACCCCCTCTCACTCATAACTTCCTTCATCTTCAAAAAATTGGGTCTAAAATATGGCCAGGTCTCGCCCAACACATTCCAACCAACAACGTGAACATCAGTCTTAGATTCATCCACCGTAAACACCCCACTTTCCTCCAACCCCAAAACACTCAAAACCGACATCTTCCTACTGTCCACGTGAATCTTCCTTTTACACCTCCGTGAAATCTCCATCAAAATCTTTTCTTTCCCAATAACATACGTCGCAACTAGAAATAATACATTCTTTGCATTCTCGCCCTCATTCTCCCCACTAATTTTCTGAATAACCCCAACAATATGATCAATGGACTCCTCTTGACTCGGAAACAAAAACTTCGGATGACAGTACGTTGTATCCAGAAACACCGCGTCAGCACCAACAAATTCACTCAAAATACTCTCATTCTTCATTTCATGACAGTACCTAAAATCACCAGTATGAAGATACTTTTCAAACTTAATAACATTGTTATTACCCTCACTATCATCATTAACTTTACTCTTACTATCTACCGGGACTTTAAATAAGAACTGAACCGCGCCGGGGCAGTGATTGGCGTTGATAAGAGAAACTTCCGAGCCGTCGATGAAAACGGGCTGTGAGAGGGGTAACGGAAAAATGAAGGGTTGCGGAATTTTGAGGATTTGCTGGAGGAGGCGAGCGGTGATGGAGGAGCAATAGATGATGCCTTTGGACCATTGCGGCGTGAGGCCTGTGTAGTGGTCGGAGTGGAAGTGGGAGAGAAAGTAGGAAACGGAGAAATTGGAATCGGCGTGTTTGAAACCATCGACTATAAAGCGGGTTTTGGGGATGAGTTTGGAGTGGGGGAGGGAGGAAGGGTGAGGGGTGAGGGGATGAGATGGTGGAGATTGTGGTGGCAGGGAGAGGGAGGAAAGGGCGGTGTTGTAGAGGACGCTGGAGGTTAGGGATAGCGTTTCCGGCGGTTCGGAGGAAGACATGAATGCCAGCGGTGGCGCGGGTTTGAAGTTGGGACCGTTGGTAGACCTTTCTGGCACGGTTGGGATGCGGCTATAGACCGAACTCAAGACCAATTTTTAATTATTACAGAAAGGTACAATCCAAATTCAACATGTATGAGATTTGAGAAGATAATTTTTAACATTTGATTTTAATAAATACATACATTTATATTTATTTAAATTTTGTATGAGTAGTGTGAAAACGTTGTTTATTACATCTTTATTCAATGTCACGTATCAAAAAAAAATTGATTGGGAAAATTCTTGATAATTAAGGAGGGACCTTAAATTATGGGAAAATTGCACCACTATCCCAAAGGGTAAATAACACAAAACGTCCCTATCTATTGAGGATATTGTAGAAAACGTCCCTACCTTCAAAATTTTGGCATTTTCACCATTACCTACTGAATTTCCTGCGCAAAACGTCCTTACCTTCAAAATTTTAGCATTTTCACCCTTACCTACTGGATTTCCTACGCAAAACGTCCTTCAGTCCAGGGGTAAATTAGTCCAACCACTTTTTTCACATATATATTACTTCTTTTAAAATTGGAGGGCTTCCCATGCAATTTTCAAAATTGCATGGCAGGCCCCCATCCCCAAATCTGAAAAGCTGAAACAAATGGAAACCATGGCACCTTTAATTTTAAAAACCAAGTGATAATCTCATTCGTGCTAGTACATACTGCAAATAGGAATGTTTGATTTAACAATTAAATCTTTTTCATGTGTCAACTAAGAAAAAATAGAATTTTCCTCACAAGAAAACCAAAAATTTATATCACGTAGATAATGCAACTTGAGCATTTTCATGTGACATTATCCAAACAATTTGGTTTCACAATCAAACAAACATGCAACAGGTAAACTAATTCTAGAGAAAATGGTATATTGAACTATTAGCAATCCCACCCAACAGATGTCTGTATGCATATATTCGCTGGACTCTCTAATTCCTAGTATGCCAAAAATACATTTTCTGTTCATGTATGAGATATAGGATAAAAATGATTTCTAAACATGAATCTAGTGAAAGTTCTAGGAGTATAAGAAACACCAAGAAATTGAGTCATTTTGAAACTTCACAACTTGAATGTTTTCAAGAAACGTGAAGGAAAAAATATTAATAACTCAAATATTCAACATACTTCATTAAGTATTCTCCCTTCGAAATCCAGATCTATTTCAGCAAGTACTTTCTCTTGCGCAATAGCAAAGCCCTTCTTGAGAGTAGACTAGCACGAAGGAGATTATCAATTGGTTTTTAAAATTAAAGGTGTCATGGTTTCCACTGGTTTCAGCTTTTCACATTTGGGGACGGGGGCCTGCCATGCAATTTTGGAAATTGTATGGGAAGCCCTGCAATTTTAAAAGAAGTAATATATATGTGAAAAAAGTGGTTGGACTAATTTACCCCTAAGTTAATGGCTGATTTTTGGACTGGAGGACGTTTTGCGCAGGAAATCCAATAGGTAATGGTGAAAATGTCAAAATTTTGAAGGTAAGGACGTTTTGCGCAGGAAATCCAGTAGGTAAGGGTGAAAATGCCAAAATTTTGAAGGTAGAAACGTTTTCTACAATACCCTCAATAGGTAGGGACGTTTTGTGCTATTTACCCCTATCCCAAATCTATTGAATCATAATTTCATGTCTAACTTTTTGATTGTCAATTTTTATAGGATGTTGTTATTCGATGATGGATTCTGTCTATTTAATGCTTGTTTGCTATAGTTTTTTATAAATTATAAATTATATGTCATATATAATGTATGAATAAAAATCGTAAATCTTACAAAATGTATAAATAAATAATATTTGATTAATATATAAATACTTATAAGCACTTTAAAAATGTTTGTTAACGTGCGTTATTTTGTATTATGCTAATTCATAAAGGTGGACAATTAAATATAAAGTGTTTTGAGTATAATATTCCTCAAACATTAATGTTAAATTTCAACTATGAAATAGAAAACATATTTTATGTTTGCCTACTTTAAAAAGTAAAAACATTTAAAAGCCAAAATATATTCTAAATTTTAGAGTTACTTTTATGAGTTAAATATCGCAATTACAGTTCAATTTTCAAAAATGTTTTTCAATTACTATTGAACTTTAAAAAAAATTCAACTTGCACTAAATTTCTCAAAATGTTATCGTATTTGTCACTTCGTCACTTGCTGTTTTAAAAGTTAACATAGATGATTAACTTATCAAAATGTTGTAACGTCTATTATGTTGTTATTAAGTTTGCTACTTTTAGTTTTATGCTCTTCTTCTATGTATTTTTTATGAGTTATTTATGTATGATTGGGGTATACGAACACTATATCTTTTTTTGGTAGAAGTCTGAAAACTACATTGAAGATGTAATAGTGTGTTGAATTTAAAAAAAAAAAAAAAGTTCAATATTTTTAAAATAGTAAATGACCAAGTAATGAATTTGATAACATTTTCTTAAGTTTAATGACAATTTAATTTTTTTTTTAAATTTAATAACATTTAAAAAATATTTTGAAAAGTTGAGTGAGAGCTAATTTTTTTTTTTAAAGTTCCAAGTTTTACATGGAGTTGCTTTTATTTGCTCACATGTTTAATTCATTTTACTATACTGATTATTTTTAAAATGTGTTTATCGCTTTAATCCATCATCATAATAATAAAATTTATGGTCGAATTCTACCGAAATCAGTATACTATTTTATTATCATATATTCAAATGCAAAGTGGACATGAACAATCAAAGTGGTCGTTAAACCCAAGTCCCTGCCTTCGACCTTATCGCCCCCCACCACACGTCGTTGTCTCTCAGATACACAGAAGACATGTATATAATCATTATCTGTTTCTTTCATCTCTTTCAACATTTCTTCTCCAAGAAACTTCAATAATCAGCCATTGTCCCCAACCCGCCAAAATGTCAAGTCTGAGGCATTTCCTCCAAGATTCTGCAGATGGATTCGACATGCAACTGATCGGAAATTTCCTGAGTTTTGCGTCGAGGGGGGATAGGGTTGGATTAAACCAGATGTTGAGGGAAGGAATATCTCCCAACGTGCAGGACTATGACAAGAGAACTGCACTTCATCTCGCCGCCAGTGAAGGCCACGCCTCCATTGTCGAGCTTCTTTTGGCATACCACGTTGATGTTAATCTCCAAGATCGTTGGCAAAAGACTGTAAGTATGAATTTTTATCAAAAGCCTTATAAGTGCATAATGTTCATAAATGGGTGCTAGACTTGAATTCGCAACCTCTTAGGCTCTTGGAAAGGAAAGGGAATAGTTTTATATATTTAAGTTTAGTCTTCAAGAGTAAGAAAATATCTTTAATGCGTTAGGATTGATGTCATAATTCATTTTGTATTAAGGTGGAGAGCAAAATCTTTTTGTTTTTTGCATTAGTTTAAGTTGTTAATTTTTGAGGAAGAAGGAGTATAGGCCTGAACTATGAAAGTAAGTGGCTCATCCATTCATACTTCATAGCCTTGGATCAATCAAATCTGGATTGTTTGAGTTGGAAGTGTAAATCTTATGGAATTCTGAATATGTGGGCATGCCAAGGTTTTGGGGCCAATTACCCTACTTAGGGCTATCATCCGAACTGCATGACCTTTTTTAGGATTAGAGAACGTCATTTGATACTTAATTGGCTGCATTAAGTATTGATGAATTCAGTTATCTGAGGAACAATAATTCGTTTATTTTTTGAATGGTTAACATCAGCCATTAGCAGATGCAAGACTATATGGACACCGAGATATATGCAGGATCCTTGAAGTCAATGGAGGCAAGGAATATGTAGAAGATCAACCAATGGTAATGCAAAATCACTCGTGTTAAGACTTAAGAATGAGATATTGTAATTAGCACTTACTCGTATTTCCTGTTATGCAGCCAGTTCGCCATGAAAATGATTCACCGGAGGACATTGACATCTCTGAACTGAATTCAAATCAATCATCAGTAATAGAGCAGGTATATGTATTAAAGATGATAGGTCGATAACTTTATAATTCTAACTGAAATATTGTAATAGCCAATTTGGTGGCATTTCATCTTCGACGAGCTAACTTATGTTGCCTTCTTATGTGTGTCTGTATGTATGTAAAAAGGAAACACGGAGTCTCCCAAGTCCCAAGCTCTGTATATTCTATTTTTCATTTACAGGGCTTTTTTGCTTTTGTCATCTGTCAGGGTCTATTTGGTGACTCAGAAAAGGTCAAGTGGCGTGGAACTTGGGTGATGAAAACAGTAATCTCAAGACACATATATCATCCTGAGAAAATGTTAGTTTACTTAAATTTATATAATGGCTTTAACACTACTAAATGGTCGGTTCTAAGTACTCATATGACATCAGTTTGAAACTGATGTAGGGTTTTGTCTGCAAAAGATAATACTCTTCTCAGGGAACTTCGACATCCAAATATTTTGCAGTTTCTTGGATCAATTGTGCAGGGTGAAGAGATGATCTTGATTACAGAGTATTTGCCGAAGGTAGAATTTAACTGCTCTATGAATGTTACTTCCGATCTTCAAATGAATCACCAATGACGGCAGTTAATAGTTGTCTCGATCAATATATTATCTGTTATTTCATTTTTTTTATGCCAGGGGAACTTGGATGATATTTTGGGTAGAAAGGTTCGTCTTGACCCTGCAACTTGTCTACGCTATGCACTTGATATTGCTAGGTAACGTGCTAAAATTCCCATTCTATATTTACCCTAAAGACAAAAGACTTGTAACTGATTAAGAGTATGTTCTTTGGTATTCTTGATTATACATGAGAGTACAACAACTTATGGTTTGCTTTCAGTTATCATACTACTATAGATTCCTGCTGTGTTGGCACTTAGCATTTGTCTCTTACACCTATCTAAGCATGAAGTCTGAGTTTTATTCAGGACCCATATAATTGTTTGTTATGCAGAGTCCTTAAAGAATCATTGTACTACCGGAAGAAAGGATCAATGTGAGAATATTAGATGGATTCATGGTGGATGACCGACTTCCAGAATGGAATCTCTTGTTATCTGAAAAAATAGACTACCTAGGGGTCAAGATTACCTGTTGATACTTTGTCCCTGACTTTTGGAGACCAGAAACTGTGCTCGAAACTCAAGTTTGACACTAAACCTTTTTGGGGAAAGAAATTAATTTGCCTACAGTTCTGATTATGTACTTTCTATTATAGATTTTACATGATCCTTGGATTTGATAGTTTGCGTCAATTGTGTTACCACTTATTCTACTTGCTTGTCACTACTGAAGCAATTGAACATGTTAAATCAATTACAGGGGAATGAATTATCTTCATCAGCACAAGCCTTGCCCCATAGTTCACAATAATTTGCATCCCCGGTGAGCTTTATCTTGCTAAATTCTTTGTTTGGGCTTAACACTATAATTGACTTAACAAGTTTAATCTCTGGTACTGCATCAGTTATTAACTAAAATTTCCTTTTGATTACAATTTATACTTTTGGCTTATAAGGAGATTTTTTCCTCTATCAGACTTTTTATACTGATGCTTAACTTCATGTTTTGGGATTTTATGCACTATTTCTTGTGTCAAAACACTAACTTTATTTCATATGTATTCATTTTGGAGCCTCAATTATGTCAATTCTGACGTTAGACGTCTTAAGTTTTGTTCCATTATTTCTATTTTCATTGTTAAGTGTTTTATTCATTAAAAATAGTAGAGGCACAATACACCAATGGCATGTTTGGTATCGAGTATTGTAAAATACTCTACAATGTAAAGGTATTGTCCACTCATGTTCAATACTTACATAGCAAACATGCACCAAAGGCATAGGTCCCACATCTTGAGGCCTTGGCCTCACCTTTGCCTTTTGCTTTAAAAACCCCTGTGGATTTTAGCGTTTCACATGAACCCATTTTTCTTTTTCACTTCGGCTAGGAACTTGTTGCTTGATGAAAGTGACCACTTGAAGATCGGTGAATATTGGATCCATATGTTGTATGAGAGAATACATCCAAATCAAGAGAGTACGTTGGTCCCTTGTTTAGAGTTTGCTTTAATGGTCATGCTGTTGTAGTAATTCTTCTTCCTTTTTCTCACAGGCCAGTTATGTGACATCCTTAACAACTCGCTAAATGATACCAAGAAAGACATTCGCTCTTTTGGCATTATATTTTATCAGGTATATAAAATGTATGCATTTATTTGACCTTGTTTGTTATTTGCTAGCTTTATATTTTTTCGATGTAGTAAAGTTATCCTTTTTCCCAATGATATTTGTGTTATAAATAGATAGTGGGTGTTGAAATTAGGTGTTCCGGAGCAGGGTGTCCAGACCCCACTCACTCGGGTCCTCCTGCCCTCCTTAATTGCAACACCTAAATGTCGGGGCCGGGTGGTCACCTCTAATCAAATCCAGTTATCTATTAACTGTACCATAAAGTTATAATACAAAACCTCAATTAAATTTTTCGCGAAATAGAGAAATAAACTTTGAGTCGCACTCAATTGTTCAGTATTGTTATAATATCTTGACCTATAAATATCATAGATGCTGGCGGGCAAGCACACGAGCATGAACTCTGACTATATGCATCTCAAGTCTGTTGAATTCGAAAAGAAGTTCAATATAAGTCGATGTCCTGGAAGAATCATTCAGTAAGTTGATGCTATTTTTCATTTGACGCTTTTTTCCTTTTTTGGTATCTACTTGTCATGTGCTCTTAACCTGAATTTCACGTGGCAACATAATAGAAAGCATTTAGCAACTGATATATTTTATTCTTGATATTGGTTTAAAATTAAGACAGACTTGCTTTTAAAAAGACAAGTTTTTGAACTAAAAGTTATTTTCACTGTTTTTGGGCAAACACATACTTGGAAAAAATGTTACTTTTCAGCACTTTCATTTTTAAAGGCTTATAGAAAAATGCAATAGCAAAGATGTTCTTGTCCTTTGCAGGTTGATAGAAGAGTGCACCAGTAAGGATGTTTGTGTGCCTTCATTTGCAACTGTTATAGTAATCCTGGAGGAAGTCATCTCGTTGCTGGGAAAAGCTGGTTGCCCCGTCTGTTGATTGCGTACACGCAGTGAATAATCTAGTAAATGGAAATTTTGCCTAGAAGAAGAAACACGCGACAATGCTTTTGTTTTTTCAGCTGCTTGTGAATATCTGAACTGTTGTAATATTTTATTTTTTTAAAATATTTTTATTATTGAAATATAAAAGGTTGGAGGTTTCATAACAATGATAATGTGTTGTTATTGTGGAAAATCATAGATAATGAGTTATAGAAATGAGTTTCTGGATTTTAATTTCTTATTAAATCTTATTGTCTTCCAAATATCTATAAATATCATTCTTGTTGACCTCCAAAAGTGGCTGCCAACAGGATCCCCACGTTCTCCCTGCCCACGTGTACTTTCTTCTATCTCAAGGCTACCACGTGGTTTATTCAACCACGTAGATATGTCTCGGTCTGAGCCTGAGAAGGGTAAAAGACCAAAGACACTTTCAAGGCAAAGGCGTCAACCTGAGGGCCTCTCGCTAACCGATTCCCAGGCGGTAATGTTACTTGAGAAAAGTTAGACTTGAGGACTTGATATATGTATAGTGATAATCATATTTTTCAACATCCCTTCTTTGTGGTTATGAATTGGGTATTTATAGGCCGGTTCTCTTGGTCGGTCCCCTTACCGATTAACGACACGTGGTTCAATCCAGGGGACTTTGTAGTCTTATCTTGTCCTGTCCTTGGTGTCCCATCATCATTTAATGGGGGAGGGTCTTTTCCAGCCGCAATCTAGAAAAGGCTACGATGGCGACTGGCCGCATTTTGCAGACTGTCCCGCTCGTCTTCTCGTGTCTAATCCGTGGTGTGTCAGAGAGGGGGCGGCCCTCCCTCTAGGCGGGGAGTGGTCAGGGTGCACCGCGTCGGACACGGGTTCCCTTGGTCCAAACAGCCTCGGAAGAGAGCGGCCCAAGGGCGGGCTGACTTGGTCTACGCCCACGTGGGGTTCCAGGGAGGCTTGCCCTGCCCATGTGGGACTGAGGCGTAACAATAGTCCCCCAAGTCCAGGCCCCAATCATTTATGTGGGGTGATGGGCTTGGCTAAAGATGGGAAAGAAAAAGTTACGGGGGTATTTTCGCGAGGACGAGGACCCGCGGGCAACAGTCCCAAAAGCACGGGAGCCCTCATTGATGTGGGGTGCCTTGCTTTTCGCAGAAGGGGGCACGGTCCACGCAGGAAGAGGCAGCAGCGGAGGCAGTCCCATTTGGGGAGGCATCTCCGCGTGCTGAGCCTTAAGGAAGAAGCAGCGCGGGGGCAGTCCCATTTGGGAGCTCAATCCGCGCGTTGAAGCCTTAAGGAAGAGGCAGTGCGGGGGCAGTCCTATTTGGGAGCTCAATCCGCGCGCTGAAGCCTTAAGGAAGAGGCAGCGCGGGGGCAGTCCCATTTGGGAGCTCAATCCGCGCGCTGAAGCCTTAAGGAAGAGGCAGCAGCGGAGGCAGTCCCATTTGGGGAGGCATCTCCGCGTGCTGAGTCTTAAGGAAGAAGCAGCGCGGGGGCAGTCCCATTTGGGAGCTCAATCCGCGCGCTGAAGCCTTAAGGAAGAGGCAGCAGCGGAGGCAGTCCCATTTGGGGAGGCATCTCCGCGTACTGAGCCTTAAGGAAGAAGCAGCGCGGGGGCAGTCCCATTTGGGAGCTCAATCCGCGCGTTGAAGCCTTAAGGAAGAGGCAGCGCGGGGGCAGTCCCATTTGGGAGCTCAATCCGCGCGCTGAAGCCTTAAGGAAGAGGCAGCAGCGGAGGCAGTCCCATTTGGGGAGGCATCTCCGCGTGCTGAGTCTTAAGGAAGAAGCAGCGCGGGGGCAGTCCCATTTGGGAGCTCAATCCGCGCGCTGAAGCCTTAAGGAAGAGGCAGCAGCGGAGGCAGTCCCATTTGGGGAGGCATCTCCGCGTGCTGAGCCTTGAGGAAGACGTGTAGCGGAAGGGGTCCCGGTTGGGAGCCCTTGCGACGGTTGTAATCATTGCAGGGGTATGGGGAACACAGAACGCTTTGCCGGGCGTGCTGAAAAGACGGCTGCAGGCATTTAATGTGCACGGTTTGCTAGGGGATGACGCGTATTTCCTGACTCACGCGCACGCACGAGTGGACGACACCGCGCCATTTAAGACGTCGATCCAGGGCTTTATTTGCACGGCTGTTTGAATTCAAAGGTTGGGATGAATTTCCCGTTTGAGTGGCCAGGATGGATCTTGGTTTTGATCCGACGGCCATGTGTTGCTCCGTTATTCTTATAAAAAGGGGGGTTGTTTGTTATATTTCTGTTGATAATCTGCGTGTTAAGGCAAGAAGAGAGATATCCCGGCCACCGTGTTCCTACTGTGCTGAAGATACTCCGGCGACCTTTCGGTGGGAGAGAACTTCTAGTTTTAGGTACCCACTAAACCCTCTCATTTTATTTTGTGTTAGTGTTTGTGGCGGGGATGTTTAGTTCAGTAGGAGAGGCTGCGGGCATAGGTGATCCAGAGAGTGCCGGAGCTGGGATATCTCCGGAAGTATCTTTGACGGCAGCAACGGTGATACCCATTAGAGGTGTTGACGCTGTTACCGGGGAGGAATTTGCTATAGTCCCATCAGCAGAGGACGACCTGGGCCCTGGTCCATCGGACAGTGAAACTCTGGGGCAGGGCCCATCCTCCAGCAGCAGGTGGGCTGCCATGGATATCCCCTCGGTCGCGAACGAGGCTGATTTGATGAACATTAGGAGAATGTTCCAAATCCCTAGCGATATAGGGCTTCATGTTCCGGGCCCTAATGAGAGGGCGTGCTTGCCGAGGAGGGGCTGCGCTGCTGTGCATTTCCAGTCCTTTAATGCTGGGATGAGGCTGCCATTGGATCCGTTCTATAGGAGAATCCTTAGGGCTTACGGCTTGGCACCCACCCAGGTAGCTCCTAACGGCTGGAGCCAAATGGCGGGGAGTCTGTACCTTTGGTTCAGGCACTCCCTTGGGTTCGAGATGCCCCTCCATGTCTTCCAAACAGTATATCTCCCGAAGAAGCTGCCGAAGAAGAAGGATAAGGGGGAGGAGGTGGGGTGGTATTACTTTGGCCCGTGGGGGTCGCACAAGCCCTTTGTGCTGGACTGTCCGTCCTCCATAAAGCACTAGAAGGAGGGTTGGTGTTGGGTGTCTGGGAATTGGCAGAGGGTGTTGGATGACCCGGAACCAGATCTAGAGGTGTCCGGCTTGTATGGAGTTGCGAGTGAGTGATTCGGAAGGGTGGGGGTTGCATCTGTAGCTGCCGTATGACTGACCAACTTTTTGTTTGTGTTGCAGACGCCCTTCCTAGGTGCGAACTAAAAGAGGAGGAGCTAGACATCATCCGAGCAGTCTACGGCCACCCGTCGGGGCAGAGGAGGTTTGACGCTCTATTGAAAGCTCCTAGGCACCTGATCGAACTTGGGCAAATGACTAAGAGAGGTTTGCACTTGTACTTGTTACACACTTCATTTTAGAATTCTTTCTAACCTTGTGTTGCCTATTACGCAGATGAATTCGAGCAAGGCAAGAGGTCGAAGCCACCACTTGTTAGGGTGATGGCAGCTAAGGTGAGAGAGCTCCGCCCTGGCTCCTCTGAGGACAGTCGCCAAAAGAGGGCGATAGAGGAAGCGAGCAGGGAGGCTGTCCGAGAGGAGGCGCAGAAAGATGATGTGGAGGCAGTGTCACCCGACGAGGGTGAACCATTGGTAAAGAGAAAGAAGACCGCTCCGGCACGCCCCAGGCCAACCCTGAGAGGGATAATGAGCGGTGCTCGGTCGTCTGGAGAGCCTGTCAGCAAGAGGAAGGCGGTTGAGGTGGTCGAGCAGCCTATTGTCCATCCTCCCGATCCGAAGCAGCGACATTTGTCCGTAACTGCCTCCGGCATTGCTTTGGACGACGCTCCTGCAGGTGCTTCGTCAAGGGGAGAACGTGCCGGTGAACCCCCTTCCTCTGTCACCAAATCGAGGGAGCTTTTCAGCGGGTTAATTGGTGAGCTGGAGAAGAAGCTTCCCGGCCCCCTAACTAAGAATCTGGAGTTTTACCCGGCCGTGGGAGCGGAGGGATTCCAGAAGTACCTGAACAGGCCGTAGAAGGCGTTTCTAGGAGAAGGGGAGACCGAGGATTGGATGGAAGCGTCTTTGGCGTGTTCGATTCGTTCGGCGGCCGCCCAGATGAAGTCCCTTGTAGCGATGAGGGAGATGAAGAAGAAAATGTCTGACGCCTCGGAGGCCATCTCTCGATCCGACCAAATCCGAGAATGTCTTGACAATACTGTGGCGCTGGCTGAGAGCGCCAAGTTGGCGTATGAGAAGGCGAAGCTGGACCTGGCAGAGGCTAAAAGCCAGGTGGCTATATTGACAAAGAAACTCGATGATGCCTTAAATGCCCAGACTATAGCCTCGGGGGCACTGGAGAAGGCAAACGAGAAGAATCACCGATTGGTTGCAGAGGCTACTGCGAGGGAGGAAGGGCTCGTGAGGCTTAAGGCTGAGTTGGAAGCCTCTCTGCGGGAGAAAACAGTGGTAGAGACTGTCAGGGATGCTGCGATGGCCGAGCGGGAGGATCTGGCTAAAAGGCTTCAGGACGCCGATGCTAACTTCGTTGCCAACTTCCATTTGACGGAGGCGTATACCAGCTTTTCCAACTACTTCGCCAGTGTTGGTCAGCAAGAGGTCCTTACCGCACTACGCGTCGAGCACCCGGATATGGATCTCTCCTCCCTTGAGGCCAAGTTTCCTCCGATTGACATTGCAGATCCTCCCGATGAGTAGCCTAGGCTTTTTATATGTATTTTTAGTTCATTTTGTAAGTATACCTCCGAGGAGGCTCTCATGTAATTATTCTGTTGATTAATGGAAGAGTTTTTTGTCATATGTACTTTTGTTACGCGTAAGCTGCATTCGCATGGAAAACCTTAAAACAGCCGGTGGCTCAGGGTTAAAAGGAGAAAATAACTTAGTTGCATAAACGTTAATCAATTTCAAAGCAACCGGTGGCTCCAAGCTACAAGTAAGAAGTAACTCGGTTACATATCCGCTAACTAACTTCATAATAACCGGTAGCTCTTGCGAGGAGGAGGGCGTCCTCCATTGTACGTGAATAACTTAGGCGCAGTAATATTCCTATTGATAGTAGTTGCGTAGGTGCTCTGCGTTCCACGGATGTGGCTGTAGTTTTTTATCCAAATTCTCAATGTAGTACGTGCCAGGGTGTACTTCCTTGGTGACCCGGTAAGGCCCTTCCCAGTCAGGGCCTAGGGTCCCGACCCCCGGCTCTCTGGACGAGGGAAAGATTTTCCTCAAGACCAGATCACCGATGCGAAATGACCGCTTCTTAACCTTCTTGTTAAAGTACCTTGCCATTTTCCTTTGGTAAGAGGCTAGTTTTATTTGGGAGCTGTCCCTTCGTTCTTGAATGAGGTCCAGGCCGACCCTCATTAGGCCGTCGTTGCCGGCTTCATTGAACAGAAGTCGGCGAGGCGAGGGGACCCCAACTTCCACGGGACTCACCGCTTCGCATCCAAACGTCATGGAAAATGGGGTTTCTCCTGTTGGTGTTTTAGCCGTGGTCCGGATTGCCCAGAGTACGTGGGGGAGCTCATCGACCCAGGCGCCTTTTGAAGCTTCCAGCTTCCTTTTAAGAGTGTATTTGATAGTTTTGTTGACGGCCTCTACCTGCCCATTGGCCTGAGGGTGATGCGGGCTAGAAAAATGCTTGGCGATCCCAAGCTCCTCGCATAGGCTTCGGATCTTTTTGTTGTCAAATTGCCTTCCGTTATCAGAGACCAATGAGTGAGGGATCCCGAAGCGGCATATGATGTTTTTCCATATAAACTTGGAGGTGTTGGCCTCGGTGATCTTTGCCATTGGCTCCGCTTCGATCCACTTTGTGAAATAATCGATGGCGACCAAGGCGTGGCATGCATTCTCCCTACCCCTAGGCATAGGGCCTATGAAATCAATTCCCCACTTGGCGAAAGGCCATGGGCTGGACACTGTGGTTAGCTCTTGGAGAGGTTGCCGTGGTATGCTGGCGAAGCGCTGGCACTTGTCGCATTTTCTTGAGTGGTTCAAGGAATCATTTTTTAATGAGGGCCAGAAATACCCTTGTCTGAGAATCTTTTGCGCCAGGGCCCAGCCTCCGGAGTGATTACCGCAAATGCCTTCGTGGACTTCTTTGAGGATGTAATCAGCTTCGTTCATCCCGACACATCGGAGGAGCGGTATGGAATAACCTCGTTTGTAGAGGACGTCGTCGAATAACACGAAGTGCACAGCTCTCTTTTTCAACCTTCTGGCTTCCTCTTTGTCCAAGGGGAGCGACTGCTCTTTGAGGAAAGCCAGGATGGGATCCATCCAAGTGGTGGTCTCCTCGACCCACATTATTTCTGTGGCGGCTTCTATGGAAGGCTTTCCGAGGTGCTCAATGGGCACCAGCCTAAGAAGTTCCGAATCTTTGCTGCTTGCTAGTTTTGAAAGAGCATCCGCGTTGGCGTTATCAGCTCTTGGTATCTGAATTAGTTCGAACTTGTCGAAGTAGGGGATAAGATCTCTCACTAGCTTCAGGTAGGAGGCCATATTCTTCTCCCTTGCGGCGAAGCCCTCATTTACCTGGCTTACTACCAGTTGTGAGTCGCTTGCCACGGAGAGCCTTTGTACCTTCATTTCCTTGGCCAGACGCATGCCAGATAGCAGGGCCTCGTACTCTGCAACATTGTTGGAGGCCCTGAAGTCGAACTGGATGGCACAGTTCAGTCTATGGCCCTCGGGGCTGGTGAGGACCACTCCAGCGCCGGAACCCATATCCCCCGAGGATCCGTTCACACAAAGGTACCAAGTCGGTGGTTCCGCGGGAGTCATCGGGACGTCGATTAGGAGTGTGTTGGCAAATTCCGCCACGAAATCTGCCAGGGCTTGTCCCTTGACGGACGTTCTGGGCTTGAACATAATGTCGAACTGGCTTAGTTCAACGGCCCATTTCAGTAGTCTTCCCGAGGCCTCGGGTTTCAGCATCGCCTGTCTCAGGGGGAAGTTGGTTAAGACGTGGATACTATGAGCCAAAAAGTAGGGCCTGAGCTTCCTCGAAGCGGTAATGAGTGATAGCGCCAGCTTTTCCATATCTGGGTAACGCATCTCCGCCCCTACGAGAGCTTTGCTTACATAGTAGACGAGCAGCTGGTGCCCTTCTTCTCGGACCAGAACCGAACTAATCGACTCGGCGAAAACGACTAGGTAAAGCAATAGCGTTTCTCCCGACTTGGGTTTTGATAACAGGGGGGCGTGGCCGAGGTGTTCCTTCAAAGCTTGGAATGCGGCTTCGCACTCATTTGTCCATTCGAAGCGGTTGCCCCCTTTCAGGATTTTGAAGAAAGGGAGGCACTTATCTGTAGCTTTTGAGACGAACCGGTTGAGGGCTGCCAGCCTTCCGATCAGGCATTGCACCTCCTTGGGCCTCCTGGGCGACTTCATTTCTACTAGTGCCTTGATTTTTTCTGGGTTGGCTTCGATGCCCCTCTGGTTTACCATGTAACCCAGGAATTTTCCGGAGGCGACCCCGAATGAGCATTTCTGGGGGTTAAGCCTCATCTGGTGCGCTCTGAGAGTTTTAAAGGCCCTTTCCAGGTGCCGTATGTGGTCCCCCGCTTTCAAGCTTTTCACAAGCATGTCATCCACGTATACTTCCATGGTCAAACCAAGCTGATCGGCAAACATCTTATTAACGAGCCTTTGGTAGGTTGCCCCGGCGTTTTTCAAACCAAATGGCATGACCTTGTAGCAATAAAGACCTTTGTCTGTTACGAAAGATGTATGCTCCTCGTCCGAATGGTACATGGGGATCTGGTTGTAGCCCGAGTAGGCGTCCATGAAGTTTAGGAGCTCGTGTCCGGACGTGGAGTCTACCAGCTGGTCAATTCGAGGCAGTGGGAAGCTGTCCTTAGGACAGGCCAGGTTGAGGTTGGAAAAATCTATACAAATCCTCATTTTTCCTCCTGACTTTTTGACCAACACGGGGTTGGAGACCCACTTACGGTAGCGAGCCTCTCGGATGAAGCCACTTTGCGAAAGTTTTTCAACTTCTTCTTTTAAGGCCTCGTACTTTTCTGGGTTTAATGGCCTTCGCTTCTGCCGGTGGGAGGGAAATTTGGGGTCGACGTTGAGGCGGTGACAACTTATCCTTGGGTCGATCCCGATCATATCCTCTTGTTTCCATGCAAAAATGTCCAAGTTGTGGCTGAGGAACTCCTTCAGCTCCCTCTTGGACTCTTCTCCGAGGTCCCTCCCTATTTGTAGCTTCTTTGCTGGGTCACTTGGGTCCGCGGAGAAGATTTCCAATTCTTCGACAGGTGAGGTCAGGCATTCGGCTCCCGACACCCTTGGGTCTATGTCCTCGGGTGGGGTAGCTTCCTCCATGGGTATATCTCCCCGCGCCTCGCTCGAGGTGTCTTGCATTTCTATGTCAAACGATGCCATATTCACCTCCTTCTTTTCCGCCTTTCTCAAAGCGTTCCTGTAGCACTTTCTGGCCTCAGGTTGATTGCCTCGTACTGTGGCCACCTCTCCTTCCGTGGAGAATTTCATGCAGAGGTGGTGGATTGATGTTATTGCCCATAGCTCCTTCAGGGCCGGTCTGCCTAAAACCCCATGGTAGGCTGACCTTCTATCCACCGCCAAAAATTCCATGAAGGTATTGGATGCGAGGGGCTCCTCACCCATGCTAACGGCGAGGCGCACAAGCCCTTTCGGGGTTACGCAATCACCTGTGAACCCGTAGAGGGGTTCAGTCGACGGCTCTAGTGGCACATCCACATTCATTTGCTCATAAGTGCTTAAGAAAATGACATTGACAGAGCTACCGTTGTCCACGAGCATTCTCCCCAGTCCATTCCGAGACACCACTGCTCTTACCACCAGGGCGTCGCAGTGGGGATAATGCACGCCCTTCATGTCTTCCTCCGTGAATGTGATAGGATCGGCCCTTTTTGATCCTGAGGGCCTGCTATTGATGAGCCAGTTGGTCATCTGGATTCCCTCGGCCTCTTTGGCATAACTCTTCTGGGCATTCCGGGTCTGTCCCCCAATATAGGGCCCTCCGTGAATGGTGTCTATTTCCCGAATCGGAGCCTTTTCAGGCCCTTTGATCAAACGGGGTTCTGGATTACGCTCCAGTCGAGGCTGTCTGGTTGGGCTCCTTGAATTACGCCTTGATCGTTGTTCATGACCTGGAGGCCTCCCATCCCATTGCTGGGAGCGCCTATCTTGGAAACTGGTTCCGCGCCCTCTTACCGGGGCTTGATTTCCTCGTCTGGTGTTCACTCCGCGCCTAGGCCCCTGGTTCGCCGTTCTTCTATTCGCAAGCTCTTCCACCTCTCGGCATTCGTCCGTGCTGTGTCCATAGCTTCGATGGACACAGCAGTACTTCGACTGAGTCCTCTGAGGGGGAGGAATTACTGGAGGCGTACTGGTTCCAGCCTCATAGTAGGTGGACGGGGGCGTGTTATAGCTGTAAAGTCCGACCGCGGGGACCGAGGACAGGGGGGCCATGTAAGGGGGGAGCAGGCCCTCTTGTGCAGAGGCCACATAACTCATCTCGACGTTTGGGTCGGATGGATAGTTTCTCCGCCGCGGGTTGTGTTGGAGAGCAGCCCTGCTGGGATTTTGAATATACCCGGCTCTTGATGCTGGGTTGGCTCCCAACCCGTCCCGATTCCTGTGGAGGATCATATTCTCGTTGGTAATCTCCTCAGTTATCATTTCCACTAGTTGATCAAAGGTGGCCGGGTTCTTGTTGCGGACGTCCCTCCAGAACGGATGGTTCATGTCCAGCCCTGCCTTCAGGGCGGACAAGGCCTCGGCATCTGTTATCCTTTCACAAAACAACATTTCTTCATTAAAACGGCCCATGTAACTTTGCAGAGGCTCGCTCGGGGCCTGCCTTATGTCGTGGAGGCGTTGGACCGGGGCTGATGCGGGCTTCTGAGAAGAGAAGTAATTTATGAACGTCTTCTTCAGTTTTGGCCAGCTGGAAATACTTCCGGCGACTAGTTTGTTGTACCAGCGCTTCGCTCCTCCCGACAATGTCAGGTGAAAGGCCCTACATTTCAAGGCCGGAGTGGCTCCTCGAAGGCTCATCTCCATTTTGTACGTATTCACGTGATCCAATGGATCACCCCTGCCTGTGTAGGGGGTAATTTTGGGTACGCGAAACTCATGGGGGATGGACGCGTTCCTGATTCCGGCTGAAAAATGGAGGTTCTCGTCATCGTCGTCCACCTCGAACGATCTCGCGGGCCTTGGATATTCAGCCCCGGTGTTCGCTTCTGGAGGTAACGGGGCGTGGCATTGGGCTTGCTGCCCACCCCCATAGTTCTGCTGTGGTTGCATGGTTGGCTGGGGCGCGTATGGCCGACAATCCGACTCTCTCCTAGCCTCGGCTTCCTTCGCCCTCCTTTCCCGCCTATTTCTAGGGGGACTCGGGGGCATTTCCCCTCTTTGCGGGTTCTCTTGCGGCCATCTCCTATTTCCCTGTTCGCCTAGTCTTTCAAACACGCTGGCGGACATTGTTGGTAGGGGCCTTCTTTCCGAAGCTGAAGCTTCGACTCTCGCATGAAAGGCTTCTCCCCCGGCTTGATGGTCACGGAGGTGCCTGCTGTTAACTTCCTGCTCTTCCTCGGGCTCGTCTGGATCAGACTCTTGAGGGCGGTTCTCACCCCTCGCATGCATCATTTGGATGTACCCATGTATTTGCGCGTGGTGCTGGGCCAACTGCCTCACACTGGCGGCCATAGTTCTCATTTCTCACTCAATGTTCGTGGTAGGCCTCCTTCCTCGCGCTCCTCCGAGGGGCTTCTTCAGCTCTGATCCCGTCGTTTGCTACGGGCCTCGCTCTTCTCGGGTTCTCTTCTTCATTGCTTCCACTCATTTTGTGGGTCGGCTGGTCCCTTATTCAGGGAAATTCCTTTACTCAAGGAAAAAGAAGCTTTTTGTCAGTTTCCCATAGACGGCGCCAATCTGTTGACCTCCAAAAGTGGCTGCCAACAGGATCCCCACGTTCCCCCTGCCCACGTGTACTTTCTTCTATCTCAAGGCTACCACGTGGTTTATTCAACCACGTAGATATGTCTCGGTCTGAGCCTGAGAAGGGTAAAAGACCAAAGACACTTTCAAGGCAAAGACGTCAACCTGATGGCCTCTCGCTAACCGATTCCCAGGCGGTAATGTTACTTGAGAAAAGTTAGACTTGAGGACTTGATATATGTATAGTGATAATCATATTTTTCAACATCCCTTCTTTGTGGTTATGAATTGGGTATTTATAGGCCGGTTCTCTTGGTCGGTCCCCTTACCGATTAACGACACGTGGTTCAATCCAGGGGACTTTGTAGTCTTATCTTGTCCTGTCCTTGGTGTCCCATCATCATTTAATGGGGGAGGGTCTTTTCCAGCCGCAATCTAGAAAAGGCTACGATGGCGACTGGCCGCATTTTGCAGACTGTCCCGCCCGTCTTCTCGTGTCTAATCCATGATGTGTCAGAGAGGGGGCGGCCCTCCCTCTAGGCGGGGAGTGGTCAGGGTGCACCGCATCGGACACGGGTTCCCTTGGTCCAAACAGCCTCGGAAGAGAGCAGCCCAAGGGCGGGCTGACTTGGTCTACGCCCACGTGGGGTTCCAGGGAGGCTTGCCCTGCCCACGTGGGACTGAGGCGTAACAATTCTCTTATCTCCATCTTTAACACAAGAAAGCATATGAAATTTATACATTACTTTTTTTCTTTAAAAAGTTAATATATTTTTCATAAGAAATATATTCTTATAGTGGAGCTTTGAGTTCATCTTCTAGTGCAAAAGAAGTTGAACTAAACAACGTTTCAGTTGGACTGTTTTATCCTAGAGGGGACAAGTCAATAAGATAGTTGTTGCACCTGTGATTGAGGATTTCCAACACCGCAGAGAGCTTAAATCTCCTTAAAAAGAGCACAATACCCGCGTCTCAGCCTAATTGATTACGAGTTTGCTTCTAAATTTAGTTGTAAATTTTTTATTTACAATTGTATTTTCACTAACAATTTTAAGGAGATTCAACATAGAGCAAACTGTTGAAAAATTAAATAAGAATGTTGGAGATCTCAACAAGCCATTTCGCATCAAAGGAACAAACTTTAAAGGTGGAAGGGTAATGTTCTCTTTTACCTTACTCTTCTCAAGGTTGCCTATGTCTTTACCGAGAAGAATCCTAAAAAATTAAGTATTGAAAGCATGAGCAACGATGAATATCTTGAATATGGAGAAAATGTCAAAAAGTACGAAAAAGATGAGTATAATTATCGTTACTATCTTTTAAATTGTCTTACAGATCATTTCTATGATTATTATGATACTACTTTCACGTCTGCCAAGAAAATATGGAAAGCCTTGCAGAGTAAATATGATACTGAAGAAGTCGGTACAAAAAAATATGCAGCAAGTCGATTTTTTTGTTATCAAATGGTGGATGGAAAATTTGTGGTAGAGCAAGCACAAGATTTTCAAATGATAGTTGCTGAAGTCATATCTGAAGGGATCAAGATTGGTGACAACCTAGTTGTTGATGGCTTAATTGACAAACTTCCACCATATAGAGAGAGTTTCAGAAAAATATGCGACACAAGCAAAAAGGGATGTCACTAGAAACGTTGATCACACGCATTCACGTGGAGGAAAAGGCTAGAGGACAAGATGCACTTATTCAAGAGAACAATGGACATTCCACCAAGGTAAATTTAATTTCTACAAATGAAAATTTGCCTACTAATCAGTATTCCAAAATAATATGTTGAAGCCTAGAAAAAAGATTGTGAAAAAATCTTACCAACATGATAAGAGAAATTCAAGCCAGTGGAGTAAGAACCAATCACATCCTTTTCAAAATCAATAAGGTAAGACTTGTTTTGTATGTGGTAAAAATGGACATATTATTCGAATTTGCAGATACCGTAAACGTGAACCTATACCTCAGGCTAACGTTACCGATGAGCCATTTGTGGCTATGATAACCGATATCAATATGATACAAAGTGTTGAAGGATGGTGGGCAGACTCTGGTGCAAATAGACATGTTTGCTATGATAAAGATTGGTTCAAAGTTTACACTCCTTTTAAAGAGTCCAAAGCTATAATGCTTGGAGATTTTTACACTACTCAAGTTCATGGAACAGGTGAGGTTGATCTTAAATTTACTTTTGGAAGAGTTTTAACATTGAAAGACGTGTTTTATAAGCCTTCCATGAGAAAGAATTTGATGTCAAGTTATCTTTTGAACAAGACTGGCTTTAAACAAACTATGGAATCTGATAAATATGTGATTACAAAGAAGGGTGTTTTTATAGGCAAAGGTTATGCTTGTGATGGAATGTTTAAACTCAATGTTGAAAATATTAATAATAATGCTTCTAATTCTGTTTATATGCTTTCTTCATTGAATTTTTGGTATGCTCGTTTATATCATATTAATAGTAGATATGTGGAAGTCATGAGTAGTTTGGGATTAATTCCTAATACGAAAAAAGATTTTAAAAAATGTGAAATTTGTAGTAAAGTGAAGATTACAAAAAGACCTCATAAAAGTGTAGAAAGAAATACCGAATTATTGGAGTTAATTCACACAGATTTATATGAATTTGAAGGAATTTTAACTCGTGGAGGAAATAAAAGTGATGATTTTGATTCTTTTAAAATATTCTTCCTTGAAGTTGAAAATAAATTCTGTAAAAAGATTAAAATAATTCGAAGTGATAGAAGTCGAGAATTTGAATTTTTTGAATTTAATTCTTATGTTCAATCATTGGGAATAATCCATGAAACTACTCCATCATATTCACCTGTTTCTAATGGTGTAGCAGAAAGGAAAAATAGAACGTTAATTGATCTTACAAATGCTATGCTATTAGATTCAGGTGCTCCCTCAAATTTTTGGAGAGATGTAGTTTTGACTGTTTGTTATGTGTTAAATAGAGTGCCAATAAAAAGATAAAAATTACACATTTTGAGGTGTGGAAGGGGCATAAGCCAAATTTGGGAAATTTAAGGGTATGGGGCTGTTTCGCCTTTGTGAGGTTAACGGATCCTAAAAGACCTAAATTGTGAGCAAGAGCTACTACTTGTACTTTTCTTTAATATGTGGTAAATAGTACAGCCTATAGATTTTTTGACATTGAAAATAATATAATTTTTGAGTCAAGTGATGCTATTTTTCATGAAGAAAAATTTCCTTTCATATCAAAAAATAGTGGGGTAAAGAATTTGAACAAAATATTCTGAAACCTCACTCTTCTACTCCTATTTTACAAAATCAAGAAAATTCTCAAAATGAACTCAAAAGGAGTAAAAGAACTGGAGTTGAGAAAAATTTTGGTCCTGAATATATTGTTTATAATGTTCAAGAAAATTCAATTTCTTTACAAGAAGTTTTATCACCACCTGACGCTATATTTTGGAAAGAGACTGTAAATGATGAGATGGAATCACTACTTTATAATAAAACTTGAAAATTAGTTGATTTACCAGCAGGTTGTAAAACCATAGGGTGTAAATGGGTCCTAAAGAAAAAATTAAAACCGGATGGAAGTATAGATAAGTATAAAGCGAGACTCGTTGCAAAGGGGTTTAAACAAAAAACTGATGTAAACTTCTTTGATACTTTTTCTCCGGTAACTAGAGTGACATCCATTAGATTGTTTATTGTTGTTGCTGCAATTCATGATTTTATTATTCATCAAATGGATGTGAAAAAAGCTTTTTTAAATGGTGATCTAGATGAGGAAATATATATAGATCAACCTGAAGGTTTTTTTTACAAACTGGTGAAGAAAGCAAAGTGTGTAAGTTGTCTAAATCCCTTTATGGCTTAAAGCAAACTCCAAAACAGTGGCATGAAAAATTTGATTCCTGCATGATTGAAAATGGGTATAAAGTAAATGAGTATGATAAGTGTATATATTATAAATCATGGAAAAATTTACATGTCATTATTAGTCTCTATGTGGATGATTTGTTGATTTTTGACTCTAATATTTTTGTAATCAATGAGACGAAAAATATGCTTAAGAGCCATTTTGACATGAAAGATATTGGAGAGGCTAATTTTATTTTGGGCATGCGTATTACTAAAACATGTGATGGAATTTTTCTTGATCAATCAAATTTTATTGAGAAAAATTTGAAAAAATATAGCTATATTGATTGCAAGCATGTTTCTAATCCTTTTGATTTGAGTATTCATCTATTTCTTGTTGAAAATGAAAATGATGTCATAAATCAAAAGGAATATGCTAGCATGATTGGTAGCTTGCAATATGCTACTGATTGTACGAGACCTGACATTGCATTTGCAGTAGAGGTACTAAGCAAGTTTACAAGTAAACCAGGAAGAGAACATTGGCATGCAATGGACCGTGTAATGAAATATTTAATTGGTTCAAGAAATTATGGCTTATTTTATAAAAGAATATCCTACTGTTATTGAAGGTTTTTCTGATGCAGATTAGAATACATTGTCATGTGAGTCTTGATCTACCACTGGATATATTTTTAAATTGGGAGGTAGTGCAATTTGTTGGAAATCTAAAAAACAAACCATTATTGCTAATTCCACTATGGAAGCCGAGCTTATTGCTTTAGCTTCAACCAGTGAAGAAGCAAATTGGTTTAAGAACTTTATTACATGAGATCCCAGTATGGGAAAAACCAATACCTCTTATATTGATTTATTGTGATAGCACTGCTACTATTGGTAGAGTTAACAACCGTTATTATAACGGTAAATCCAGACCAATAAGAAGAAAACACAGTACTGTGAGATCTTATTTGAGTAGTGACATAATTAACGTGAATTATGTTAAATTTTGTGATAATCTTACAGATCCATTAACTAAGGCCTTGACAAGAGAGAGGGTCTGAAATACTTCAAGGGGGATGAGACTTAAGCCCATATCATCACGAGCCACATATAAAGATACCCAACCTAGGAACCAGATATCCTGTAACTAGGTTCAATGGGATAAACAAATTATAAGGTGGCTGAAAAAAAAAATGCACAATTTTTTTCCATCCCTATGATGTAAGTGCATTATTCTTGTAACGTTTGGAGGGTTGAGTTTTCTAAATGAAATAAAAAAAAAAAAAAAAAAAAACTCTTAATAAAGTCTGTAGCTCGTATGAGTAGAGTGCAATAGTTGCAGGAACACTCTTGACAGATTTTACTTATGTGAGTGCGAGAGTGGGGCTGCTCTCTACGAGAATGTGGGCATTTCTAAAAAAAAACACTCATGAAAAACTCAGATCAGCACAAGGCCGTAATATGCTAGCCATTAAAACTTATATTAACACCTGGATTATTATGTGTGAGCAGTAATTCTTTATTTCCCTTAACCAGTTATAGTTCAAGTCTGAGATCACTATTAACTGTGGAGTAGAGATTGCTCTTTCACTAGTGGTGGTTCAATGCAGAGTCACACCTATCATGATGCATAATTATCTATCTTTTGTCAAATGTATTTCGACTTATTTTTGAGTAATAAAATGAGTGGGGGAATGTTGTAACATTTTTATTTTTTTAAAATATTTTTATTATTGAAATATGAAAGGTTGGAGGTTTCATGACAATGATAATGTGTTGTTATTGTGGAAAATCATAGGTCATGAGTTATAGAAATGAGTTTATGGATTTTAATTGCTTATTAAATCTTATTGTCTTCCAAATATCTATAAATATCATTCTCTTATCTCAATCTTTAACACAAGAAAGCATATGAAATTTATACATTACTTTTTCTCTCTAAAAAATTAATATATTTTTCATAAGAAAGGTGTTCTTATAGTAGAGCTTTGAGTTCATCTTCTAGTACAAAAGAGGTTGAACTAAACAACGTTTCAGTTGAGTTGTTATATCCTGGAGGGGACAAGTCAATAAGATAGTTGTTGTACCGGTGATTGAGGGTTTCCAATACCGGAGAGGACTTGAATCTCCTTAAAAAGAGCGAGATACCCGCGCCTCAGCCTAATTGGTTACGAATTTGCTTTTAAATTTAGTTGTACATTTTTTATTTATAATTGTATTTTTTCTAACATGAACTACGAAGTTGAACATGGCAGTGTTTGGTAGAACCCTTTCTTTAGTATCTTGATCAGGATATCAGTGAGTATAGATGTATAATGAAAGTTCCAATCTTTCCCCCGAAGATGGCTGTTCTTCGACTATATGTATTCAAAAAAGTTCAAACTTGTCTTTGAGATTGCAATTTAATTACTCAAAGATATAATATTTTAGAAGATATGGTAATTTGCGTCGGACTCTCTGTAATTTGATCGTATTGCTCACAGCTCACTTATCTTTTCGATGGCAGATGACCAAAATTTCAAGTCTTATGGTTGTAACTTATACATCCTCTCTCTTTTCTTTCAAAAAATGGCACAAATTCATATATCAGATAACAATTTGATGCAAAGTTGAGAGAAATTGTGCAATCATAGAAAATTTGAGACATTTTTAGAGTATGTTTAATAAAGATTTTTTGTAAATTATCCTACAAAAAGTGTGGATAAAAATTGTAAGTCTTACAAAATGTGTTGATGAAAATGATGTCTAATCGATTTATAAGTGCTTATAAATTACACACATACTCTTAGTCATCTTGTATTGGATATAATTTTTTCTTAAATAGTGTGTATTTTGCAGATGTGGCAATTTTTTTTCAGATCCATATTTTTCGCTTATTCATCACACGTATTGAATTCAAAAAATACTACAATGTTACCTAAAATGCTTGATTTTTCCAAAGAACGCAAATTTAGAGTATTTTCCAAATCTTTACCGTAATTTAGAGCATATTTGATAAAGATTTTTATAGATTATAAGTAGTGGGCCTTACGAAATGTGTGAATAAAAAGTTGGTTGTAGGTCTTACAAAATGTTTGAATAAAAATGATAATTGATCTATTTATAAGTGCTTATAAGTACTGACAAATATATTCTTAAGTACATACCATTTTTTCCCATAAAAGAATTCTTTATTATATTATTAAATGATTCAAAAAAGATAATGATTTAGATAATTAGTAAAATCAATTTGAATTCAATTGAAATTGTCAAATGTGTTTTTAATTTATATTGACAACCAATTTAATTCAAATTAGTGAATCCTTTTTTTAAATCCAGAATTTTAAATCAGAATTTTAAATGAATTAGAAATCAAATTTAAACAAAAAAATGGGGATTTGGATTCTGTCAGCTAGTGCTGGTCAATGATATCTGTACCTAGGAGTCCTGTTTGTTCTGGTCAATGATAACTGTACCCAAGAGACCAGCTAGCGCCGGTCAATGAATTCTGCCAGCAACATATATAAAGTTAAGCAAAATCATTTCCTAGAAAAATTAGGAAACTATTTTGTTGTTAGCTTTTTTTTTTTTATAGACTTGTCATTCTAATATTTTGAGTATAGTTCAAGTCCTTATATATTATATATTATTTCAATATTTAATTGAGGTGTAATTTCACTCTTGAAATGCACCTGCAGCTTGCTAATAAAAAAAAAAAAAGTCAAAGTCCTTATATATTAATTATTATTTTAATATTTAATTGATATGAAATTTTATTTTTCATGTAATCGCACTTCAAAATAGATTGAATTTTATTGGTGATCTCCTTTAAATGGATTGGCCATCTACATAGAACACATTACATATGTTATTAATTCATTTTTCTGTACTTATCTTTTAAAAATCTAATTTTTATCTATATCAAACAAGCGATGAACAACATCACTAATTAGTCAACAACAAAACTTTTTACTTACTATGCTTAGCAACTGAGCCTAGCCGTAAATGACAACCTTAATTGTGTTAGTAATTTGTACATTTTTCTAGTAAATGCTATATGAGTGGTGATCTCTTCTTCAAAGTGGGAAAAATTTATGTTATCCACTGCCTACATGAGTGGGCAACAAATTTTTTTGGTTAATTGCCCACTGCTAGGTAGGCAGTGGACAACATAAATCCCCTCCACTATAAAAAAGAGATATACATCCAAATTGATATAATAAAATTTTAACGTTGCCCTTCGAATAATTGTGTGATACAAGTAAATGTTCTTGAATTGCTGGCTTTCCATTTTCATAGTAATGCCTCAATCATTCTTATCAACTAGAAAATGACATAGACATATTGATGCATGAGTGAATATTTGGATAAATTCATAACTTCAAGCTAAATGCTTTTGTCCCGCAAACTAATAGAACAAATTAATTTAAACAAAAAAGTGATAGTATTAACAACTGTTTTAAAAAGTCTGCATATGCTGAGCTTAGGCGTGAGGAGACTGCGCTTCACGTCTCGTTCTCGCCTTGTCCTTATCTCACTCTCACCTCTAGTCGAGGTCTTGCTAGACCCGAAAAATTTAAAATTCAACATTTACTTCTAACTACACTTTACGCTTTCTAAAACATTAGTATTAACTATAACCACTCGAAGTTTTAATTTAAGTTGAGCAGCCTTCAAATATATTTAGTGCTTATTTTGTTCAGATTAAAATATTGCTAAAAAATTAAAGTCAAAGTAAACAATTAATTTTGACAACATATTTTATAGGAACTACAATTTTTATTAATTTTTTAATCATATATTTCATCAAAATTTTATTAAAATCTACTAAAAATCTAAATCAAACAAGATTTTAATTACGGCAAAATCTCCTTTTAACAAATCACAACAAAATATGTCATTTGACTAAAACATTGTTTCATAATTACAGCCATTGATTTTCTTGACTTATCACTTACATTTGAAATTCAAAAAAAAATAAAAGAATTTTCTAGAAAGTAGAACGATAAACAAAAAAAACTGATAACAGCCATCCAAATTCCAATTTATGGGAAAGAAAACAAACAAACAAAAAGAAAAAGAAAAATTAAACACAGTTACAGGCGGGGCTATTTAGTATAACCCAATTCCATTGAAGTCACCATGGACTTATAAATCTCATATATCAACCTGTTCTCAAAATCTGTATTTGACTGATTGACTTTCAGTTCTCGAGCTTTGGGAATTCTTTTAGCACCAAATGTTTTTTCAGAGCCTGAATTTAAAGACATCTTCAGCATCATGTTCATGTAGGCGTTTTTGAATTTGTACCACAATTTCAATGGAGAAGGCAGTCTGAATCGAAGCTTTTTGATCCTCCATGCACGCTTTGTGTTTCCAGTTCCAAACCTTGTGACTTTCAAATTCTTTCTATTTGCAGTGGATAATCTGTAGTATGAGTATCCTCTTCTCTTCCACTGCCTCCTGAACCCTCCACTGAATGGGTTCCAAACGATTTCCATTTTGTGTGTGTCTGTGTGTGTGTGTGTCTGTGTGTGAGAGAGAGAGAGAGAGAGAGAGAGAGAGAGAGAGAGAGAGAGAGAGAGAGAGATGTCCGGTGAGGATGAGAAGCTAAAGTGTAAACATATATAGGCAGAGAGGAGAGAAGAGAAGAAGAGAGAAAATGGTCAGCGGGTCAAGAAAGCCTGTAAGAGAAAACAAAAAACATAGATATTTTTATTATTAAAGTGCAAATAATGAGAAATTTAAGGAAATATAATAAAACCGTCAATCATGAATTTCTTACATTCTATGGTCAGAAATAAAAGTTTGACTTTGACTTTAGATGCTTGGAACCACACGTGTATTTACTCCTAACAAATAGTCAAATACACATGGTTGTTAGATTTTACTTTAAAAATTGAAGTTAAAGTCTTGAATCAATTTTAACGTTAAATTTGAATCAATTTTTTTTTTTTTTTTTAATTTGTGAACCACATTTCTTAATATACTCCTATATTAATAATAATATAATGATAGTTCATATTTGTTGATAATAAAATACATTAAGAACTAGTTTAATAGAGCTTAAAAATATACTAAAAAATTGAAATCAAAATCAATAATTAATTTTAACCATATATTTTATAGGTCCCACAATTTTTATCAATTTTCCAACAACGCATTTCATCAACTTTTTATCAAAATCTGCTAAAAAACTTCTCTAAATAAGTGTTAAATAGAGACATATTAGAAAATTAAGAAATTAAAGATTTGTTTGATTTGAATTAAAATTTTGATAAAATGTTAAAATCAAAGTCTACACTAATTTCAACCATACATTTCATGAAAATCACAACTTTTTACAACTCTTCAATCGTACATTTCATCAATTTTTACAAAAAGTCTGATTTTAAAGCCTGTTATTTGACAAAAAATTTTGTTTTTGTAGTATAATATTTTTTACTATTCTTAGTCAAATAAACTAGTTCATAATCCACATTAAACAGACTCTTAATCAAAATCAAATACACCCTAACTACATTATCAACAAAAACGTGGACTATAACTTAAAATAGGTAAATAAAAAAGTTAAATCTATATTTATAGAATAGAGAGTAATTTTTAACAAAGTCAAACGAAGATTTACGAAATCAATTTGCAAATAATAGAATTTGATCCATTAATTATCGTAATCACTGATGTCAGGCTTTAGTAAAATTATATGCAAATAGTCATAACGCTGACTAATAAATCAAATGAATTCGCAAAAAGAATTATTTGCACTAATTTTTTTGAATAAAGTATAATTGAATAATTGGAGATATGATCGTGCAAGTAACACTCTTCTAGAAATTGTTTTATAATATTTGGTTGAAGCATGCACGTGCTATTCAAAAGTTGCCAAGTACGAATTTATACATGTTAGCAACAAAGATGTAATCTTCATCTTAACACTAACTCTTAAACATGAGAAACCAAGAATCCAAACACCACTTAAAATTACCTTTTTCTTGGAATAATTACTGTGCAGACACCAATTGTGGATTAGGATTTTTAATCTTTATTTTTTACTATCTAGACTCTAAGATTTTCAAAAAGTGAGAACAGTTCTCAAGTTTTACAACGAGCACTCTGCCTTACTTTTTGTAAATAGCCTCAGGCCCTTGGTGCTCAAGTGCTGGCAGAAGCCAGAAGTTCATCCGAAGATAGCACAACTCATCTTTTACAAGAAACGTATACATGGAATGAGAATAACTTATAAGATGAGTCGATGCACATGCACATACTTACATGTATTCTACCAAAACTAGAACATGCAGAAGATTCCAAGATTAATAAAAAAAAGTCTCAAACTACATCCTTCCAGATTCTAGATCTTCAACTGGTAAGCTGGGATTACCAGATAACGATATCCCTATGACTGCATTGTTGTTTCTTTCATTTTGTTGGTTTTCGAGCACGGCGTCAGAGGACTGTACATTGTTTACATTCAAGCGTGACTCCTCCAATATCCGGAAATACGCATGTGTCCCCCAACCTAACATGAAAGAATACACAGGCTCTCAGGGAAATAACTATTGCAATGTTGTTGAAAATGAAAACTCAATTCCTACTAAGCACAAGCTTTTACTATAGTTGCAAAAACAATAGCCCAGTACTATAAGTAAGAGCAGCAGAGATACCATCAACGTGGTATGGAGGCAGGAAGAACTGCAAATAGCAAAACGTGGCCACCACTAGACCTGCAAAGAAAACTACTATTAAACCTATTAAATTGTGAATCATTGTTTTTATTAGCTTTCAACTGATAAATACAACAAAAGTCAAAATTTAATTGGCAAACCTAGTAAACCTCCTGTGAATACGTCCTGCCAGTGGTGCCAATAATCATCCACTCGAGAAATGCCAACAAGAGATGCAACAAGTAGAGGAAGCAAAACTACACAGAGCTTTGAAACATGACCTCTCCTGTCAAATACCTTTATCTTCCCAGATAGATACAGTGATAAGAAGCCCAAACCAGCAAAAGACCCTGCATATTCAATTCAAGCCCTGTCAAACTGATGAGCTAGCTAGAAATATTAGAGTAATTAGTGTAGATGCCCATTCAGTGACAAGCTTGGAACAAGTGACTATGAAAATTATCCTGATAGTTTGATTACTGATGTGATCTAAGATCATTTAACTAAATGAGGAGGTAGTAGAAAGGAAAAACTGGGAAGGATGCCCCTATGTTTACCATATAAAATCTGCCTTGCCCTCTTAAATCTTCAATGTTTTCAAAGAAACATTGCAAAATAAAGAAAAAAATCCAGCAATGCTATTACATGGAACTAGCAAATAGAACGTACTTTGTTTATGTATAAAAGATTTGTATAAAAATTAGGATGGAGCAAGGCAGGTTAAATGAGCTATGATAAACATTACTATTCAGACTATGAAAAGGGGGAATGGGTGAAAGGCTATAGGATACTTCAGGGAACATTTGCTATCGTAAAATGTAGGGATGACATGGCAAAGCACAAAGCAGCAGTGAAAAGAGAGTTGAGATGTTGCTTTTGGCAAGAGCAGTCTATCTACTTAAAGCCGAATAATGGCAGAAACATTTTATCAGAGCAAGCTTTTTTTTAGGTTGTATGAACCATTTTCCAGAGGGCTATAATATCGGTGCAAATATTGAGACTGTCCACTTCCCCATCGATACCCCAAAACTGTCAACGAGTAATTTAATCTTGTTGAAAATATTAACATGCTGATAGTTGATATTTCCCGCTTACATGAAGTATGCCCACTAGGAAAACTCTTATGCCCTTCCCTTATGACACTTTTGTCACCATGGCAAACAACATTTCCCCATTGATCATAAGCCTGAAAAAACAGTCAATTTAATTAGGTGAAACACAGTCTGTAACAACAAAGATCTAGCAATACTACCCTCGAGGTTTCGAATTATCAGGTCTAAAAATCACTTACATCCTTTCCATCTGGAAAACATCGCCAGAAGAAGTCTGGCCGAGGGCGACCAACTGCATCCTTAATTGCATCAGTAAGAACCCCTGTTATCAAGACAGAGAATAGAAGCCCTGCTCACACAAACAGCTTCATAGTATGAGAGAATGTCAACATCATCCAATTTGATTTTGTTAATTGATACAAAGCCTAATAAAAAATTGCAGATGTAGAACTATGATTTACCCAATATAGAATGATGAAGATCATAGACATCTCTTCGGCGAATATAGAAGAGTAGGAAAACTGCTATTGGCAACAGCACAGCATATATCTAAGGAGTTTCTAAGAAAATTAATACATGGCATCCCATTCATGGCCTTACTAAAGAAGCAAATAAGTCAAGTTTTGACCTATCAAGGTATGAACTTACAGGCACAAGCCATACAGGAACTGTGTTATTCTTCAGGGGATACTTGAGATCAGACATCATATCTTTCCCAACAAAGCGATAAAATGGATGGATTATATTCAGAATGGCTAAAATCACCCCAAGTAGCATCAATATCAACCAGTCGTGCATGTGTGTCCTTGCCACTGTGACCCCATGAGACCTCACAGAGTGTATCCCAAGCTCGGAGTCCCTCATTCCCTTCTGCAGAACATAAATAAAATGCATGCCATGATGAGACTTAAAAATAATTAGAATGTCCAGTTGCCAGCGATATGAGAAACTGCATTATATAGCAAGTACTGAAGAGAGCTGTTATAGTTGTTTTTTATTCCAGAAATAATTATGATCCCAAAATAATAGTATTGGCAAATTGGCATAGGCGAACTTCCAAAGTATCATAATGCCAAAGGGAGTTACAGCCTTCGTCGCAGACTCATTGGTCTACCACTAATTATTAAGACCGCTGCTCATTTACTGACTTGACAAATTAGGAGCTGGAGTTTGTTGTTTTCTATTTGTGGATTTTTGACAGGCAAAATCAAATACAGTTGAAAGAAATGTGAAGAGTTTGATCTTTATATGGCAGATTGAATAAATGAAGGCATCTGCACAGTGCCTTATGATTTGGAAAGGACAAACAAACAGGAGGGTTCCTTAAGGGAAAGAATAATATTGTAGCTATAATGAAAGATTAATAGAAGACTCCTGATAACCCAAGATTAACTAACCAAGAGGGGGGTGAATTGGTTTTCTTAAATTTTTTCGAAAAATATTCTCAAAAATGATATTTAAGGAATAGACAAATGATTCACAAAAATATAAGCACAAAATAAGTAAATAAAAGAGAAGAGAGAGTGCAAACGATTTTTATGGAGGTTCGATCCAACCAATGATCTACGTCCTCTGTTACCAAGCTCTCCAACACGAGCACGGCCTTTCCACTATTTTGATTGACTTATGGTGCAATCCAAGCCCTTACAATGTATCCGGTGACTTACAAACAAGGAGCACCAATCCTTATACAATATTGAGCTTTTCAAAGGACCTCAATATGACCCAAATATACAAAGAGATTGATTTGAATATTTCTCTCTAGATGAATGATAGATACAAGTTTAGTTCTAAGAGAGACTAACACTTTAATGAATAGCAATGAATGAGGAAAGCTCAAGTGTTAGAAGAAAACTTTGTTGAGAAAGATGAATCAAAGGTTTGATTTAATCAAACAAAGTTTTTCAATAAGAGATATTGAAGATATAAATGCAATGAAGATTTGAATGAAGTATTTCAATATGATTCTCTCTATAAATGCTCTTGTAAGTGTTGTTGAATGATAGTAAATGAAGTGGTATTTATAGAGATGAATTTTCGACACTTTTTGCCCAAACGGATGACCAAACGGATGACTAAACAGTCGACCGGTTAGATTGGTCAGAAATAGCCGTTGAACTGCAAAAAGTCAGAACGGACACTTTTTGAAAAGATACGCTCAGACGGTCGACCGGTTCAAAGTAAACGATCGACCGGTTCATCCGGTTTACCAAACGGATGATCCGTTTTCATAGTTTTGAAAATCTAATTTTTGAAGTGATAAAAATTATATTTGAGCTTTCATTCATTTAATTGCTAAGGATTAAAGAGTTAATACATTTACAATTTTATCTAAAAATCTATTCTTCAATCTTGATCTTCGAATCTTGAAATTCAGCGGATCTTGAGATGCTTGAACTCTTGTATTAATTTTGACTTTGAACTTGTCATTTCATGAGAGTTCGATTTGTAACGCTTTGAAATTAGCTTGAAAAATAAAATCTTAGAAAACATAACCAATTTGTTTGTAATAATCAAAACATTAAGGTTTAACGTTAACCATAGGTCAACAACTCCAACCCCCAACTCTTCTCGCACTTATGTCGTTCTTATGAGGTGGTTCATTCACAGTTTCACACATACACCTTCATTCTTGACTGCAACATTTTTACCAGTTAAAAGCCATTCATATGAAATGACCGTGTGAAATATCTAAAAAGCATGTATATACTTCCTAAATTGATTATTTATATTGTATACAAATCTTCATATTCCTTCTCGCATCCAATTTGGATTTTAATAAGAAATATATCGTGCATTACTCCCCAATTGCTATACCAGATCAAAAACCAAGAAAGAACAATTATTCATACATCAGTGAAAGTAAAATCACTACATAGAGAACACAATAGATTTTTTTGACGAACTAATTTAGGTAAGGTATTACAGATTATTCCAATGTACGAGCAACCATCCTTGCATCTAAATGTAAGAATTGCGTATTTTTATTAAATATTTCAGTAGACTCTAAATACCTGGTGGTTCTTGAATTTTATCAACGGAAAGTGGAGCTCAGAAAACCAATCATTAGTGACTGTCGCAGAAGTTTCCAGCCCCTGAATTGACAAATACGAAATCAACCCCCAATATGATTCTTCAACGTCAAAAAAGATAGATTCAACTTAGTTATAAAGAAGAAAACAAAAGGAAGTGCGTGTTTGTATTCAAAAACTAACTTTGTTTAAATTCAAGGTGAACATTTACTGTAACAGCACTTCGTGATCATTAAGCAGAAACATCATTTACGGATCATTGTGTGGTGAAAATACACAATACATACAATTTGAACCTTAAGAAAACCAGCCAAGAATGTACATCTTCCCCAAGCATATAACACTTCACAGTACATATAAAAACAACCATGCACCTACAATTCACATAATAACATAGAATATTACGTTAATAACAAAAGTTTTTCGTCGGGAATTATTTATATAACAGGCGACTAGTGTGTAATCTGAAAGTGTATATTTAGGAAAACACCAACTTCCGAGGACCTAACAGAAATTCATAGACATTAAACTGGCATGAGGCCATTGCCAGTCTTCTTAACTCTATTAAGTCAACCCCGCCACAAAACAAGCAAAACGCCGAAATTCAAAGCACTTTGGGAAAATAAATATTTCCTGGACACATTAATTGGAGAATGGACGCAATTGTACCAGTGTCAATGACATTCTTGCTATAAAACAGCCATCCAAAAAGAATCATAAACTTGATTACAATCAAAAGTGAATTATACAAGAAGCGATTTCACATAATCACCAAAATCGGGGACAAAAGAACTCCTCAGAAAAATGCATTACAAACTCCATAAGCTCAGAAAATAAAGCCTATGCCAGGGCACAATGCGCAGAACTAGCACAGTATAACAACTTGCCTGAGATTGAGAGAAACCACTGAAAAATTTAAAACAAAAGGTGGATCTGAAATTCCCCCAGCCCCAGGGCATGATTGAATGAAGGAAAATAGATACAAATCAATTATGGACAAATAAAAATATCCCTGATGATAGTTTTTATATATACTGCTGTAGAACATCTACAGTAAAAAGGCACTATTCATAAAAGCAAAATGATGCATCAAGCGTTAGTCAGGTACTCAGTTTTGATGGGTCCATATGGTGTACAACGAATCTTATCGACACCACAAATAAAAATATCCAACTCACCAGTTCCGTACAAGTGATATAAAAAACTGTAGAAAAAAAATTGAAAAACGATTGAAATTTGAGATAAGAAAGTGACCATCTGGAGGTTTTATGAACGAAGATTTGATAATGAAAACCAAAAGAAAAAGGTTTGCAATTGCCATCGGTGGCTTTAAGACCCAAAAACGAGGAGAGGGTGTCAAAGAGAGAGAGAGTGTGTCCGTGTGGTGTTGAGACGAGAATTAGCCACGTAAAAATACTGATGATTTGGTGCTATCACAGTTGGCAGGTAAAATGACGCACTGTATATTACTATTAGTCACGATTAAAAGTAAAGATAGTCACGATTGGTTGAAGAAGAATTCAAAATATTAACTATTAATAAATGAAGTACTAACTACAAAACAAAATATCAACTGCAATATGTGACAAGACCTTATGACTAACATGTTATGAAAAAAATGAACTATTGGTGTGTTTGGGTGAGTTTTTTGAAGTTTGTCTTGTGCTCACGGGGAATATTGGGCATCATTACTGTTTACTGTGTCGATTATTGAGCCAGTGTGGAAGGGGGTGAGGCGCGTAAGTTTGTATGTGAAGAATTAAAATATATGAAAGAGACAAAAAAAAAATGAGAAGGGTAGTATTAAGAGCATCTATAATGCATTCAGTTTATTGCAATCTACATAGCAAGTAAAATAGACAGATTTTCAGTTCACGTAACACTACGTCTATAGAATAGACGGTCAAATTAAAATTCATCTTCAATTGGTTCTGTTTAAAACTAATACTAGCGCTTATGTGACATTAATTTTTTTATAAAAAAAAAAAAAAAACCCATATAACAGTGGAAATGTAAATTTGCTGACTCACTCTATCTATTGTAGTCTTCGTGGCAGGTAATTTAGACAGATTTATAAACGGAGTCTATTTTTTGGTGTGTCCTATCAGTTAGATAGAGTCCTTGTCAACATGCATTGGAAAAATATTTTTTATAACTTTGTCTATATCTACATTGTTGGGTTGTATGCCCAAATAATATAATTTTGCTGTGATAAAATGACAATTTTATATTGAATAAAACTTTGGTTTGTATTCATTTATTTTTATTGCATTTGTTTAATATTGAGTATGTAAACAAAGTGTCAATGATCACTTGTGATAATATAAGTTGGATGCTTGCGTGGAGAAGCATAGTGTGACACAACTTATATTTTGATCATCAATAAAATTGTTCACAACTAATGTATAAGGGTTGGCGTCTTGTACCGGAAGGTTGTAGTGTTGACTATTTAATCATTCAGATTTACGATTTGTCCTTATCGTAGAAATTGATTAATAGTGACACTAGTACACTTGGAGTGTATTGAACGGACCACGTGTCGAATTTAATTATATAGCATGACCGTGCGAATAATTAAATTCCACTTAATCACCGGGTATTTCATCTAAATCTCTTGACAGGATTGTGTATATCTTTTCGTTAGTTTGATGGTTCTTTGATTCACCAATAGGTGAAATCAATTTAGTTGATCAAATATCTTGGTGAGTTGGGAGCTTGAGAATAAGCGAAGTAGAGAACACGAATTCGTGTCGGGAACTGTCACCCTAAAAAATGGGCCGAGTGACAACTTAAGTATTTTCTGTTGAACGGTTATAAATCTGAGCTCAGTGTTTAGCGACGGCTAAACTTCGACATCTGTGAATTAGTTCATAGGACCGTTAAAAAAAATGTAACTTAAAGTTAGTGAGAATAATTAGAAGGGTAAAACGGCCATTTATGCTCATACCTAATTATCGGATCTCACATTGATGAATTATATATACAGTAAGTCAGAGGAAAGTATTACAGCTTCTGTAATTTTATATATTCCGAGAGTATAGTCGGTTGCCTTTAGTGGAAAAAACAAAAGATTAATAATTAGATTGAAGGGTCTAGGGTCGACTAGACGGAATCTAATTATCGGAGCTTAGAAAATATATGTCCGATCAGGTCCATGTGGTAGCTCTATAAAGTTTTAGACTTAATCACAGTTACTATAAAAGTTTTGGTCTTAATTGTAATTGTGATATAAGTTCAGGGATTACATGTGTAATTAAATCAATCCTAAATTAATTGGACTTCAATGCAATCAAGACTCTTGTCGTTGTTTGCCATCAGAATGCTTGCCTTATTTATATCACATTGTTTGTGACATAAATTCGAATTCGAATGATTATTCAGTCAAGAAAAGAGAAGAAATTTAGCTTCTCAGTTTTCTAGATTTGATCAGTCCATAAATTAGTTTTGTTTTTGATTAAAATTAAAAGGTGTCCACACACTGGTGTAATCCAGACTTAGGAGAATACTATAGAAGACTTGAACGTTGGGAGCACCAAGTTCGTGAATCAAAAGCAGTAAATTTGTGAATCAGATCCAGATCAATATCGATTATCGATTCAGGTATAATACTAATCCATTAGTATTTTAATTATAATAAATACGTGAACGCCTAGCAAATATCCTGGTTTTATTGAATTAAAGAAATTTTTTATTTTCTAGTTAATTCTCGTACCAATTTCTAACATACATATGTGGCACGTCTAAAAAACTACTGACGTAGTACATTGAAGATGCTCTAAGAAAGACATGTACATTACAATGATATACTTTTATTTTCTTATAATTGAATTATGGCTAAGATAATAAAATTGTTGTGGTGTAATTATCAAAATATGTTTTGGTTAGAGTGTAGTTATAAAGTGGTTAACAAAATTTGTTGTGGCAATGTAATTATCTTTTATTTGTTTCTATTACTCACTATTAAAATGTCAATTTTAATTTCAGTAAATAAAATTAATTAATATGTTTCATGTTCTTTGTTTCTCGATATTCTACAATAGTAAAGTCTTGTCTATCATTCACGTAAAAATAATATTCTTCTATTTTTTCTTGGTCATCAACATATAAAATATATTTTTTAAATTTAAAAAAAAATTAAAAATCAATAGATATTACTTTTTTCCTTTTTAAATAACATTCCACGTTGTTATAAAAGTAAATTAATTTTACAGTAATAATAATAAATAATAAGATCAATATAATTAATAACCATTTTAGTAGTAATTGTATACATGCACAATAATAATTTTTTTTTTTAATAAATACTAAAATATTGATTTTGAAACTTATAGAAATTTTGTAACAAAAAATTTATTAAATACTTAACTAATTATTCGTACAGTTGATTATTCGTTCAGTATAACTAAAAATGATTTTATTATAACCTATAACAATATCAAACCTAGTTTATATATAAGAAAACGAGCTTCAACCTTTCAGATCATTTGCCCTATTATTTAATTAGGGAGGAAAAATAAAGAATTAAAGAAAATCATAAATAAGAACAGGCTCTCACGTAGGAGAAGTCAGAAGAGAGAACTAGACTTGGATATGAATATTAACTAAAATTGAGATTCCATTAGTCAACTAATTAATTGTTGGCAAGAAGTGGCTCGGTCAGCATATGCAATTTCAAAAATCACGTGCACTGTTTCTTATATTTGGGATTTGTCATATATAGTTAAAAAATTGAATAGCAACATCAATAATAAGCTTCAAATTTCTTTGAAGATCAGAAAAAGGAAAAATTTTTCTTTAGTTAGTGTATGTTTGGTAAAGTTTAAAAGTAATTTTAAAAAAAATTTGATGAAATGTATGGTTAAAAAATTGATAAAAGTTATAGTCTCATAAAATATGTAGTTGAAAATGAGTTTTAAAAAAAAAATTATTTTAAATTTGACCAAACATGCTCTTAATTTTGAAATTAGAATTAGTTTAAATTATATTAAAAAAATAGATTACCACTTACTATCTATTTATACATTAAACGTAAATCATCAATCATGTATCAAAATTGAATGTTATCGAACAGACTAATATTCTTATTAAAAAGTTCAATTTTCAGATAGTACAATCCAAATTTTAAAGATTTTTGCAAAATTGAACAATTTTCCTTTTCTTTCTTTATAGACTGTGTTTGACTAGCACCAATTCTATAGAAAATATGAATTTGAAGAAAACAATTCCTACTTTGATTGTTTGATACAAATGTGGAAATAGAAAATGAATTATAGGGTACAACCACTTTAAACTTGTTTGTGGTCAATTCCATAGAAAATATTTTCTTATAGGTATGATAGTTTTTATTTTCTAATACACATGGAATTTTTTTTTTTTTTACCTTTGCCAATCAAACACATCATTTATACATATATTTTTTACTCGTGTGATATTTAAATATTTTTGTCATTTGCGTTGACAGTTAACTTAATTTTGTTCAATAGAGTGACGAAATTGAGATGAAAATCATAATTAAGTGCTCAGATTATAACAAACTAAAATGGAGTGCCATGAATCTTCACTTAAGCGCATGTTTAGTAGGGTTTAGATTTTGTTTCCTTTCTCATGTTCATTTTCAATTACATACTTTATGAAATTGATAATCTATATCAATTTTTCATCTACACATTTTATTATTTTTTTAAATCAAAATCTCTTAAAAAACTACTTTTAAAATCTACCAAACAAGCAAAAGTTTAAGGATCATGCTACTTGTACACTATCATTTACACCATCACACTTGTTAAATACTAGTTGGTTCAAATTATTATTTAGTTGGCCGAATAAATAAAGTGACCCAATCATTATTTGACAATTGTGAATGTGTAAGCAATGGTATAAATTTTGTAGGTACAAGTAGCATTTTCCAAAGTTTAATATTGTAAACCATTGATGGTGTGGGTTTTTCTTTCTTTTCTCTTTCGTGTCTTATTCTTTTCCTTTTCTATATTCATTCTTTAATTAAAATTACATATTTTAATCTATTTTGATTTTTGAAAAGTCAAACATGTATCATCACTTACGTTTTCAACCCTAACATAAAAAATAAAATAAAATAAAATCATCAAGTGAGACATATATAAAAAATTGAAGACAAATAAAATTGATAAGAATAATGTTACACTTTTGGACCACGTCAGTCAAAGTCAAAACCAACTAATAACTGCAGTGAGTCATCATCCCATGCGCAAACGCTTATATGAGGTACTCGTCTAACCTCCTGACCTGATTGAGGAAAAGGAGGCTAAAAGAGCAGAAGCGGTTGAGTCCGACCCAGTGTTGCTTTGCAGGTGGCAAGCTTGACACTTAGCAGATTGAACATGAAGGGACTGATGAGACAGCCCGCAAAGACAGTTTGTCACATTCATAATTGCCTAGCATGACTTATTGGACCTATGGTTGAGTCCGTGACATGATGCCTTAGATGTGGCCGATAGGTCCTTAGGATCGCGCTACGTATTGCATATCGGAAGAACCCCGCCAATTGGCTAAAGCCTATAAATACCAGAGTCACGTCTCATTGAAATGGATGATAAAATTTCATACAAAAGAACTATTACAACCAAGTCCTCTCTATATATTAGTTTAAACATTACTTAAATTTCTTAGCAAATTAGTGGTTAGGAGACCCTTGAGTCTGTTCCTCGATTGGTACGGGTCTTTCCTACACTCAAATATTAATCTTATTCATTTTTTGGATCAGTGTCTTAATGGACAGATTGATTTGACCGTCGTAGTGTACATGATCAACACACCGTCCTGTCCTTCTTCGTACTGTGACCATGTGGCTGCTTCACAGAGGTGCACTTCGCTGGACCACACAATAAACATGTTTTAAGCTAACTACATGTCGAGCGCTTAAGCGGAGCTTGTGGTCACTCGTTCCACGCTTGTTCCAATTCCAAAGAGCTTCAGATATGTCCTAACGAAGCTGTCCAAATGTGAAGCAAGATGTAACTTTTGTTGACAATTATCTTTGAAGGTGAACAAATAACTTCCACCGTAATTTTCTCTCCAATAAGTAACAGTTTTATCTTTTTTATTCTTGTAAGTTTTTCAAGCCAACACTTGTTATTTACAGACCCCATATTCTCATTGCAAATGGAAACATTAAAAGCTCCGAAAAAAGATAATAAACGTCCAAACTCCAAATACCAAAGCGTACTAGATTTGCCCTGAATCTTGAGTTTCCCAAGGCAACACGTCAAACTATGTCACCCCAATTACGTGGACGGTGCACTTGCTAATATAAATTAGTGGGGAGGAGATCACTCTTGATAATACATATTCAGTGCATAAAACCACCCAACATGTAACTAACAGCTGTGTCCAGATAAGCACTTCCCGCTTTTGGTGTTCTTTTTTCTTTTGAATTTCCTTTTCGCTTGTATTCTGCCGGCTTTTTAGTTAAACGACAAGTCATTTGCCCGCCCATTTGAGCAATTAAGAAACACTTTGATGTTATTTGATAAAGATTTTTGTAGATTATAAATAGTGTTGATGTTAGAAAACAGTTTGTACTGATTCTTAGTCAACTTGAAGATAAGTGTTGAGGTCGAATTTGATCGTAATGAGTGGTAGATAAGTAAATATATGTAAGAATACCTGATTGTATAATCTTTGTAAAAGTGCTTTTACTAAGCTGTTGAATGTCCAATCTGAAGAATATTTATTTCTCCTATTTATAGAAAAATATGCAATAATTACTTATATTTAATACCAAGCTATAATAAATGCTGACAAGACATTCTCTTTTTGAAGCATTTAATGCAAAGTGACACATGACAGATGAATAGGACAGACCATGCTGATGACGTAAGTACATCGTCGGATCTGATAGGTCCGACCTGGAGATTTATGGATGATGTCCGATCTGAACTGAGGACCGGTTGGGACTCGTAGCAAGGGGTAGCAATGTAGTCCGACATGGAAATTGTAAAGTTTCAATACAAGTCGGGCATATCATACTGGACTGTAAAGTAAAGAAGCATCTGGCGCAGCAGAACTAAATCAAAGGCCAACAAATAGTATGTTTTATAAAATATGTGGATTAAAAATAGATAAAAGTTGTAGATTCTACGAAAAGTGTAGATTAAAATGAATAAATGATATTTAACGAGATTACAAGTACTTGTAAGCACACAAATATTAAAAAGGCTTATATTACAAGTTCTTAGAGAATATGTAAATAAAAATTGAATTGTAAATTGTAGGTCCTATGAAATATGTAGATAAAAAATATGTTTAACTAATTTAATTAACTGAAATTATAATTTAAGCATCTTCAAACATGTGTTTAACAACGTTGAATTGTTTGTTCTAAGTATTTTCAAGGGATTGGTCCTAAATGTTTGAAATCTATTAATGTCTGTTGTTTTATATTTCATATTTACGCCTATTGTAGTTTTAAAAATGAACAATTTCTAATATTATATGTGTTTGTGTGAACAATACTTCACTATTTATAAATAACTTTACTTGAGAGTTATTTTTTGTTTTAATGAAATGATGCTTAGTTAGAGTATCTCCAATGCACAGGGCAGATCTACTCCCCACAGTAGGGAGTAGATATAAAGCCCACATGACACATGTCATGTGGGCATTGAAGAATGAAAAGTGATTGACAAAAATGTCAATCACTTGTTTAATGTCCACATGACACGTGTTATGTAGGCTTTATAATTCCTCTCCCACCATGGGAAGGAGATTATTACCGCTCCACAGCATTTAATAGATTGGAAAAAATTTGTGACACTTCATCAAATAGAAAATATCTATTAAAAATACTTCTCCAATTCACTATGTGGAGGAGTACTATGTTAAGCTAACGTGACACTAGAAAAATAGAAAATGTTAGTCGTACTTTTTCTATGTCTAGACGTTCTGTGAGATTGAATGAGTCAACAATTTTTTTCTTTAATTTTGTTAAGTGGATTAGTTTTATTATTTTAAAATTTTAAAAACTAAATGCCATGTAATCAATATTATTGGATTGTAGAAGAAATTTATTGGAGAGAATTTTTGGATTTCACTGTCTATTTATTCAACATAATTTAGAAATTATTCTATTTAATTGCCACGTCAACTACAATCTATTAAGTGCATTAGAAATGCTCTTCAGTGTCACACGTAGGTGACCTATAAGAGATTGCTCATTTATATTGAGAAATAGAATGAATAGATGGATTGGTCAAAAAAATTTGTAGAACAATTTTTAGTGACCAATTTTTTGTGATTTTCTTGCCCCGCAACTTGGATAAAAAAAATCTCATTCAATAGCGATGTTTGAAATAAAAATGAAACATCAAAGTTTCAAGTCAGCTACTTCATGCAACTTGTTATCTAAATATAACTTGGGCAATGCAAATGTAAAAATTTCTTTAAATTGAAAATGAATATATTTATTACATTCCATTTTTATGGACTAAAAATTAAAAGCGACAATTCATTGCACGCTGGCAATCTGGAGTTTTTTAGAAGAATTTCAATTAATTTCCAATTTACAATATACTATTTATGTACTGAAGAGATTACCAAATAAAATATTATTATCCATAATCACGACTTTAAGAAGAAAAAAAAAAGTACTTAAATGTTCGTGGCACTACATTTTTAATTTCTTCTACATAAAATCATTATCTCCAAAATTGGTTGAGTACTTCAATCCATCTTTCTCAATCGATCATCTTCAAAATTTATTTACTTATTCAATCAATTATCTCTCTTTACCGATCTCCAAAATTTATTTACCCATTTAATTTACCATCATAATACAACTTACGATCAGTTGTCATCCCAAGAAATCGGTATAACTTACTTTTGAGTAAAATCTATGAAGGCGTAATTACCGGCGGAGGCAACAAGTCCTATATAAATCCTCTTTCTACTTTTTCCAGCTCCTCCTCTTCTACCCCACCTCGTACTTGCCACCACCAGACCGCAGATCTCCACTGCCCATGGACCACCCACCTCCGCCGCCCTCCGCCCCTCCTACCTCACCTCATTCCCATCAACCCCTCCCTTCCACTACCACCACAAAACTCCGCCTAATGTGCAGCTACGGTGGGCACATTATCCCCCGTCCCCATAACAAGTACCTTTTCTATGCTGGCGGCGAGACCCGTATCGTCGCCCTTGACCGCCGCACCACAGCCTCATCCCTTTCTGCCCTCACATCCCACCTCTCCCGAACCCTCTTCCACAATCGCCCCTTCAACCTCAAGTACCAGTTACCCAACGAGGACCTTGACTCCTTAATTTCCGTTACCACAGACGAGGATTTGTTCAACATGATAGAAGAACACGATCGGATTAATCACTCTTCTCCTATGCCGGCCCGCATCAGATTATTCCTCTTCCCCGTCAAACCCGAGTCCCTGGGGTTTTCCCTTCTCGACCCGACATCGGAATCTTGGTTTTCCGACGCTTTGAAGAGCACAAGGATCCTGCAGAAGGGTGAGTCTGCGGATACGGGTTTGTTGATGGACCTGGGCCTCGTGGGTGCGTCCGATTTAGAGGGCCAAGTGGAGATCGGGAGCAACAGTGGCGGTGGTGGTTTTGAGAGTAAGCATGGGGCCGAGTCATTGGTTTTGGAGACGAGTTCATCTTTTGGCTCGACTAGTTCTTCCATTTCAATGTCAAATTTACCGCCTATTGGGGTTGTTCACTGTGATGAGAATGGACTTAATTTGCAGGACAAGAAGATCAGAGTGCCATCATCGGCTTCAATTGAAAGGTACTTAATTACTGAATGCTCTAGTTACCGCTCGGAGTTTAAATTTCACTACTGTGTTTTCTAATGCTGTGGAAATGCTGTAATATTGAATAGTTGGTTTAGCCCTTTTTTACATTGCAATACTGTTAATGGTTGAGCTCATTTCTGTCACTGGGTTTTGGCTAATCCTAGCATTTTAGGAACCTGATAATGGTAACATGCTGATTGCTTGCTTGGTCACTTGAGCCAATCAAATGTAGATACTAACACACAAAAAAATCTTTAGCTCTTTGGAATTGGTGAAGTAATTAGGTATCAAGTTTACATTTTCAAGATTCGTAGTATGAAACTTAGATTTTAGATAATGGGACAAAAATGATTTGTTTCTGCCTTTTAGCCATTTTATCATGTTAACCAGGTAGAAGGATCAACAGCATATATATGCGGTAATGCAAAAAAAATGTGAAGACAGCTTTTTCACTGAGTTTGTGTTTATGACTTTTACAGTGATAACGGTATTGGAAGTGCTGCTTATCAACCAAAAACTGGAATGTTTCAAGAGCCACTCATTCAAGTTTCTTCAGGGACATTGTTGAACCCAATTGAATCTGAAAGTATTATTTCTGGTCTTCCATCGACAATTGAAACACAACAAACAATTCAGATTCTTGGGCATTCGTTATCTCAACAGCTAGATGAAAGGCAGTTCCAACCTGAAATGCAGTATATTCACGGAGCTGTTCGTTACATACCGCAATATCCTACAACGCCAAGTCCAATTCCGCCTTATTATCCGGTGTATCAGATACCAACTCAGCAGCAGCAGCATATGACTTATCCACCTAATCAGTCATACCCAATATATTTAGTGCCTGCAAGACCAACTCAATATCATAATATGTGTCCGCAGTATAGCTTCATCGATACTGCTAGTAGTGCTTTGAGTCGGCCCCCTTTGCATCCAACTCAGCCTGTTGCTCATAGAGAGGTCTTAGCAGCGGAACATGTAGCTGAATCATCAACAAAAATATGCATTAGTGGCCGTGCTGCTGCACCGCCAGTTAGTATATCTTCTAGTCAGGGTCAACAGTTGATAGGGCCTCCTGAGCTGCAGAATCCTTCTGAGTCAGTTACAACTGCTTCAGTGGCCACTATTACGCATGGTAATGAATTTGAGGATGATATTGCATACAACTCAATATACAAAACTCAGCCTCCAGCACCTGTGTTGCCTCCTCAGTATCAAACATTGACAAAGGGTGCATCAGTGTTGTTTTCTGAGTCTTCTGTCCAGCTACAGCCAAACACTGCTAGGCATCAGTCTGCTTTGCATACTCAATGATGCTGTTATCGAAGGAGAAAATTTTGTAGGAGTGCTCTCTGTGTGTGTGTGTGTGTGTGTGCCTGTTTGTGTGTTTATCTATCTATTTATATATATTGTTTATCAATTTCCCGTTGGTTTTGGGGTTGATACTTATGTTATAAATGAGTAATTCAAATGAATTTCATCACGTGGAGGAGCATCTAAGATCTTGATGATTTTCTGCCAGTGAAATGACTACTCTCTTAGAGGCATTTGGTCAAGATTGTTATGAACTCAACAAATCACATTTCACTTTGAAAAAGAGGTCAACAATTATCGACATGGTAAATTACTGCCCTATGAGAACATAGTCAATAAGTATGTGAGGTTAAAATACTTCCCACGATTCCTTTCTACCCCTTTATGAAGAAAACCACATACTTAACTTGGAAATTCTTAAAACATTTACCTTTCATCGTCATGGTTGCCCTGACTTTCTATCCCTGGATGTGCAAACAACAAGATTAAACTACGTGTTTCTTATTGTCAATGCAAGAGAAATTACACGATCACTTGTGCACCTGTTTGTTCCTTGTCTCTTTGCTAAGAATTTTTGCACTTTCTAGAGATTTTGCTTCGATGAATCTTTGCAAATGATCATAAACTCATTTTAGGATAAACTCCTAAGGCCATTAAACTGTAGGTGATTCCCTTTCAAAGTAAGAAAAATGTTCTTTTGTGCAACTAAATGGCAGATTCTTGGAATCTGGTTAAGTTAGCTCTGTTGCAAACAAAGAGTTATTCAATCATTCACAATAGTGCAGTTGAGCTTGTGCTGGCAGAGGAGTCTCACATATTGCAATTTTTAAGATAATACACTGGGCTATTTCAGTGTTCAAATGTATTCAGTGGTTTCATCTGTAAGATAAAATGGAATACCTTCACTTCCAAGAAATGATTGAGCATGAAAGAAGCTAATTTAGAACTTGGTAAGTGATTTTCTTGTGTAAAAAAGGAGTGAAGAACTTTGGGGTCATTTTTGAAGGGAGTGGAAATAATTGAGTGTTTACCCATTTGTCATTACAATCTTGACAAACTATTCTAAGAGTGTCTTCAATAAACTCGTGATTTGATGTCAATTTCTTGATGTTCTCTGCTAGGTGTGATTCAGGTTAGGTCTACATTGTAGAAATAAGCTGTGTTTTGTACCATTTGTTCATTAGTTTATTATTTCTCTGGGTTCTTTACTTCCTGTCTTCCTTCTTCATGTACTTTTGGGATATGAGATTCCTAATTTTACAGAAATTTTGATGTATTCAACTTCAACATTTGAGTGAAACATTGACATTAAAAAGCTGTTTTTTTTTTTTTTTTTTTCATTTGATCATTTAATGCTTTTAACACTTGTGAATACTATTGTGGGGTTAATGCTATGGATGGAATAGCAGTGATTGAATTTTTATTTTTTATTCTTTTGGTATATAAAAGTGCTTGAAAGCATGTCAAAAAAGATGTTGATATGTCAGCTGCAATTTTTCTCCAGTTTCTTTCTTTTTTAATCTGTAGTTCATTGGTCAGGCGTAGCTATTAATAGTAATACTATTTTGTGGCGGACGGTTACTATTTAATTGACATGTATGTGATTGTGCGGTCATGATCTCCTCCCCATGGTTGGGAGGAGTTATAAAACCCACGTAACATGTGTCACGTGGGTATTGGACAAGTAATTAAAAAAGTGTTTATCACTTTTCTTTTCTTCCAATACCCACGTGACACGTGTCACGTGGAGGGGGGGGGGGGGGGTTATAACTCCTCCCCACATGGGGAGGAGATCATTACCCTGTGATCGTGTTTCAATTAAATAGTGGATCTTATTTATTCAATACATTTGTTATTAAATGTTGGCAGAGAGAACTGATTACTCTGCAAGAGTAATAGAAATAAAATACTGTATTATGTGATTGCTATCTTTCTTATTGGTTCAAAATTCATACCATAGCAGCAGACAACTGTAGTTTGAGCCCAAAATTCAAGGGTGGCACGCTACCGGCCAAAATTAGCTTCACAGTCCAGAAATCGGAAAATGGAAAGGAGACCGACGTTTTTAAATATCAACTTATATTTTGGTATTGTGATGAATTGAACAAGATTCAAAAGTATTTAGAAAAAAAAGGTGATCTATATGTTTGTGTGTTTTTACTTCGATTTGATGAACGTATCTACAGTGAACGCTGGTAATATACAAAATCCTGCAGAAAAACATTTTCTTTATTTTGAAAAGGGATAGGAGTACTATTGAAATCAGATGGAAATCTTCTAATGCTCATAGTGGACAATATTATAATATCTATTTGGATATTTGTCCAGTGGACATTAAATGAGTGTAAAGTGACATTTCATTCAATACGCACTGGACAAGATTCATTGGACAAGTGTCTAAGTGAATATTATAACATTGCCCAATATTGACATTAGAATGATGCTCCGAAACCAAAACTATGGAAATACCAAAAAGACAGCAATTAGATGTGAATATTTTCAAGTAATTCTATATCAAATTTGAATTAATTAAACCTTAAAATTTCTAAAGGGCGAATTGAATTTGAGTTAAGATGTGCACGGTGCACTTATTGTCCTATGTTCGGATCCTCCCGTCTGGGAATTTTCGATATTTTAGTAAAATATATTTTGCTGTGATTAGCAGCATTCTATTTCCGGATGCAACTTTACAATCGCAACTAGCAAGTGTTGACCGTGAGATCTGAGCACCGAATTTCAATGGACATGGGCACCTGTCGCTCCTAAGTCCTAACCCATGTACCCGCGTAGCACCCAATTACAATTCCAACCACTACGGTTTCAAATAAAATCCACGAGACTCTTCTGGCATATTGAAATTTTCTCACTCTTCCCTGTTCATAATTCCACGCTGAACAGATCTCACGAGAACCTAAAATCAGAATGTACAGGGTTTAATTGTGAATCGAATTGAGATTGAGAATTTGAAATGGACGTGGAGAGATCGTCGCTATGCAATTGCGTGGTTAATTTCTTGCTGGAAGAAAATTACTTGCTGTCGGCGTTCGAGCTTCTCCACGAGCTGCTCGACGACGGACGCGACGATCAGGCCATCCGCCTTAAGGAATTCTTTTCCGATCCATCTCATTTCCCTCCCGATCAGATCTCCCGCTTCAACTCCCTTCGAGGTCTACTCCCTTACATTCCATTCTCTCTCCGGTGTGTTTTATTCGTTTTTATCATGACTGTGCAAGCACTGATTCAATTTTGATAGTAAAAAAAAAATTTCGTGGTGTAATTTGATTTTGTAAATGTGATTTTCTCTAATAATCAACTTGTGGTGTAATATAGTTTGTGTCTGATGAAAATATTTTGGAATCTCCTGTTGCCTCTTTTTTGAGTTATAAACAACATTGTAGATAGATCTAACTGCTGTATTGGTTTCGGTGTAGATTGAAGGTTTAATCTAACTTACTTTTAAGGGTTTCCGACATTTGCACTGGTGCTGAGCTGACAACTAATAGATACTAATAAGTGGCAATTAATTTCATGAAAAAAAAGAAGGCTGCACATATCTCATTTGTTTAAGATTTGTATTACAGTGTATGAAACTACTATGGAACCAGCTTTATCTTTTGAAGGCACATGAAAGATGATTGAAGACTCAGAAAAAAAACCAACGAAGAAAAGATTCAAGTAGTAAACGAGGAAAGTGTCACATTATGATTCAATCACCATATTTAAGTAATCTCACATAACTTCCAGAATTAACGATTGAGAGAAACCACTGTGAGTAATAAAGAAAATTTGGAGCCGTGAAGAATGTGTTCTTTTAGTATTTTATCAAGATGCTTAGAAGCATATTCTTGAGCCTACTGGAGCATTCCAATGTATTTATTTTTATAAGTATTGAGATTGTTCTGCGCATCAATTAAGCTAGAATTACTATCTTTAGGCCTATAAATAAAAGCAAAATACATTTTTTGACTTGAAATTGAGTTCTGACAGCAGTTGTGTAGCTAGCATATATGTGTTCAGGGCTTTTAATCCTTGTAGGCATTTCAAATTTTGTTAATTATTTAGCAGATGTAATGATAAATGGGAAGGAGAGAAAGCAATGCAAGGAAAGCATTAGCATTTTTTTCTGCGAAGTATATATTAAAAGCAAGTTGCTAGTGTGATGTGGCAATGAAAGAAAAATGCATATAGTAGATGTAAATAAAATTCAACATGAAGTTTGTTGAACTTTTCTCTAATTAGTTGAACTTTTTTAAACAAATGTTCTAATACTAAAAAATATCTGTAATATTATATTTTAATTTACAAAATGGAACTCTCTTTGTCCTTCATGTGTCAAGGACATGTTTCTCTCGTGTTAGAACTAGAAAGAATATGAACAATCTAGGACACGGGACATGGCATGTTGGATACGTGCCCGAAGAGTTCCTTAAAGTATCCCTCGATTATCAGATAAAAATATATAAAAAATACGATCCCCCATGATGTGTGTTGACATGGCTTGGAGTGTCGGTGACCCACACCACAATACACGTGTTGGACATGGACACACCACCCCAATAGGTGTGTCCGTGCTTCATGGGAAACCCCAAGTGAGGAGAGAGCTAAAACTGCATAAGATGCCTCAAGTATTCATTCACTGGATATTGTTTCAGTCATAATTTGTGGGTTTAAGTGGTCAAATTATTTTCACAGCTTCATTTTACGTCTCAAATCTTATGGACTGTAGCTGTTGACATTTTACACTTGATGGTGCAACTGGTAGATGCTAAATTTTTTGGTTGAAATTTTTAATTTTGTGTTTTTTCTGATATCACTGATAGCAAAAACATTCCCATTTTTGTCTGTTGGAACAGTTGCGGACCCCCAGAGTCTACTCGAAGAGAAAGAGTCACTAGAAGAAAAATTGGCAATCAGTGAATATGAGCTTCGTTTAGCTCAAGAAGACATTCTTAAACTCAAGACTGAGACTCGGAAGAAAACTGGGATCAGCTTGGACGAGTCAAATGGTAATTTACTGAAACTGTGCTAGGTGTCTTATTGTATAAACCTGTATTCCCCATGCTAGTATTTTATGCTTTCACTGGTTTTTCTGTGAATAACTAGACGTTTTTCTAAAATCTATTAGATGGGGGTGATAAGAGAATCTCTCTAATGTCCTTTTTCCCAATATGAGATCATATTATAGGTTCTTAAGGTTTTGCTAATACTTCAGTTTTCATAGGTTTTCACATGCCTAGTCTTGTCAAATATAGAATCGTATTTTATTCTTTTGTGTATTTATATGCCCATATCTATTTCCCAGAGTCGAAGTTAGATGCTTCTGCAAATCATGAACCAGATTTGCAACCACAGAAGGACATTGCTTTCTCAGATTTGGGTCCCCTGAAGGACACCGATCGACATGATCTGAACTGTGCAGTGAAGGAATATTTACTTTTAGCAGGATACCGCTTGACTGCCATGACATTTTACGAAGAGGTGCTAAAACCAAAGAGTCTTGTTATTTCCTTCTGATTTCTGTTGCGTGCATTTGAGGTCGTACTTTTGGCTCATTTGTCCATTTGTTGTATTTAATTATCTCTCTCTTGCATGCCCTATTTGGTAGTTGGTGTCTAAACACAAGGAGAAAAAGTTATTCATGAGAAACTGCTTTGCTATAGCAGAAGCATCTTATGCACTTTGAATGAGAAAATGTGATGCAAAATTCTGATAATCTGATAATAGGATTGGAAAAGTTTCACATGCTAGATAAGGGCTTTTGAATATGAAGCCAGATAAGAAAATTTTGTTGAAATAAACTTAATGATGTATGACAGTCCATTTGGAGAAAGCATGCCACAGAACATGTCTGTTTCCAGGCTAGCAATGAAAAAAGGAAAGATGTTAATTTGATTTCAATAAAGAACCTATGAAATTTTAGTTAGGGTCAATTTGTCTTTATAGGCATATCTTTCAAATTAGTTTGTCAAACAGAGTATGTTCCTCGGGAACATTGTACTCCCAGTTCACTGTGGTCTTTTCCTGGTGCTGGTTTTTATTATCCAAAAGTAGCTGAGCAACTGCATCTTAGTTGATTGTCTGGATAATTTTCTCTTCAAGAAGTAGTCACAGTAGTTAATTTAGTTCACCCTTCTTTCAATTATCAAGATGATTATGTGTGCTGCTCATAGCAGGTGGCCTGATTGATGTTATAGATAAAGAGAAGTTTTATGAAATATCTGTGAAGTTTTTCATGTCTTAATTGTCTTGGGTGGTAACAACCGTGCGTGTGAACATATTGTTTTACCGTTGTTGTATTTTCTTTGCCTTCGCAACAGGTCAATAATCAGAATCTAGATGCATGGAAAAACTCATCTGCATGTGTTCCAGATGCGCTGCGCCGTTATTACTACAAGTACCTTTCGTCAACAACAGAGGCTGCCGAGGTACTTCCTGAATATTCATGGAAAAGGGAACTTTACATGCTTGTCTAAAGTGATTAAAGATGAGTTGGTGCGACTTGCTAAATTTGATGCTATTAATGCTCATCTCCCAAGTACTAGATTAGATGGTATATGCTATTAGATGGTACTGTTTGTTTATGTCATATTTTGGTTAATCATTTTGATTTTCCACTTGGTTCCAGTTTTTGCTTTCGGATTAGTTTTACTTACTTTGGAGTTGGCAGTCAACTCTTGTTGCTCAATTTAAGTTGCAGAGTTCTAATCATGAAAATTTCAGATGATGTGGAACTGTCTGATTATCACGTAGTATTAGTATTTATTTTTTCAGATGCGAGGATGCTGATTTTTGTAAATTTCCAGTGCACTGGATTAAAAAAATTCTGAAGACTTGGACCTAGGTTAGAGAATCAAAAATGGTTTGATAGCTTGTCAGGCAGTGATTCTTTAACTTAGATTTTTGATTCTTACAGCAATTTGATGTGGCAACTGCATTTTTTTTTTTGGGGTTTTGAGTCTTCACATATGGTAATAATTTCCACAAGTGCTTACTTTTGGGATCCCACTCCCGTTGTTGAGTGCGACAGCACAAGGCAACTGCACTTAACATATCACATATTATTTATTGTATGTGCTTGAAAATAATCTCTACTTCGAGTTTCTGAGTAACTGTTCAATGCTTGGATGTTTGAGTAGCATATTCATTTTTGAGATGGATGAAATTCAACAGATTATATGATGATTACTTGATTAAAATACTTTTTCTTGTGCGGAAATTGTTCATGCTGATAGGCTGACGTATACTGCAGGAGAGAATAGGTATGCTTGAATCTTTGTTGAAAGAAAATGATAGGCTGAAAAATGATAACCAGTCCCTGCTAAAAAGCAAGGACGTTTCTGATGCACAAGCCACCGCGTTGAAAAAATCCTTGGAGGTGCTACAAAAAGATATAAAGGATAAAGAAATTCTGGTAATTTCGTTGAACATGCTCTGAGAACGGCTTTTCATATGTTATGTTCATTTTTATACAAGTACATTGTATCTCAGGTCCAGGATTTGAAGCAGTCTTTAGAGAGTCAAAGGAAAGAACTAAATGATTGTAGAGCTGAAATAACTTCGCTAAAGATGCATATTGAAGGAGCTCGTTCTGCACGTAATTTGTTGGCCAGTGACTCTGCACAGGTAGAATCATGGTCCATAGAGAACCACTCTGAAGAAATAAAACTGCTTCAGAATGAAATAGAGAGGTTGAAGGCCAAACATTTTGTGGATACTGAATCTATACAGTCAATCAAGCAAGAAAAAGGGAGTGAAGAGATAGTAGATGAGGTTGATAAATCACAAGTAAATAATATTTTACCATCTACAGTTGATGCCTCATCGGCAGATTTGCTAGGAACCAATACTCAGGTGATGGGGAAACGGGAGTCTGATGTCACAACCAGCAAACCCAAGAAAGTGCCAGAAGATACATTAACTTCTTTGGATGAAAATACCATTTTTGAAAAAGCTGAAAACTTCCTCAAGCACAATGGAAAACCACACTCTGAAACTGATGGCTTATTTACCAAATCAGAAAATCCTGATGAATCAAATGCTCAAAAGGTTGCTAGATCCTGTCATGCTTCAGAACATGGTAATTGTGAGTGTGCCAGCAATTTTTGCTTCAAACTAACATCTATAACTATTATTGCCTTGTCAGGGTTTGGGGACAGTTCAGATACTTTCAGATGCATTGCCTAAAATTGTACCATATGTTTTAATCCAACATCGAGAGGTGTGCCACTCTATCTTGGTGTATGTTTACCAAACAGTTTTTTTTTGCTGGGACTAAAGGTTACTGCAACACTTGATTCACTTCTATATTTGTGGTTGTCATGCATGTGATTTGGTTTTCTTCGATTGTAGGAGCTTCTTCCTCTCATAATGTGTGCAATTGAGCGCCATCCGGATAGTGCCACACGAGATTCTTTGACCCACACATTATTTAACTTAATCAAGCGTCCAGATGATCAGCAGAGACGAATTATAATGGATGTAAGATTCTGAAAGCAAAGCAATTAGAATTTTATATCTTACAACAACATATTCTGACAATTTTGTCTATGATTTAAGGCTTGTGTTACTCTTGCCAAGAATGTGGGACAGCTGAGAACAGAAATAGAATTGCTGCCCCAATGTTGGGAACAAGTAAGACTGATTGTGACTTTTCTAGCATTGCCATTGCTTTTTTTTAGGAGTGAACACTGTAGTCTGATTGCTGATTCCATCACATGTAGATCAATCACATGTATGAAGAACGTAGGCTGCTTGTTGCTCAATCATGTGGCGAGCTTGCAGAATTTGTTCGGCCTGAGATCCGCGATTCTCTCATCTTATCTATAGTTCAGCAACTCATTGAGGACTCTGCTATAGTGGTTCGGGAGGCTGCTGCTCATAATCTGGCTTTGTTGTTGCCACTCTTCCCAAATATGGACAAACATTTCAAGGTCAGCCTCACTAAATATGCTTCGAGGCAATCATGGAGAAGATATCTGACTTGACAGAATTCTATACAATGTAAGCTCCGTGATCTAGGGAGTGGAGCATTTCCCCTGGTCATAATATGATAACTTACAAAAAAGGGAAAAAAAGGGTTTCTCCAATTCCTTTCTCTTGTTTGTTGATAGGTTGAGGAGATGATGTTTCAACTGGTTTGTGATCCATCTGGTGTAGTTGTTGAAACTACAATTAAGGAATTAGTTCCTGCTCTAATAAATTGGGGAAGCGAGCTGGATCATGTTCTGCAAGTTTTACTCTCTCATATCTTGGGTTCTGCTCAGGTATCAGTGTACGGTGCCATGTATAGTCTCTAATTCTAGTAAATTCTTACACTGTATCTGATATGATGTTTCTTCCAGCGTTGTCAACCTCTTTCAGGAGTTGAAGGTTCTGTTGAGTCGCATCTTCGTGTTTTAGGTGAAAGAGAACGTTGGAACATTGATGTTCTTTTGCGCTTGCTTGTGGAACTACTTCCATTTGTGCACCAGAAAGCTGTTAAGACTTGTCCTTTTCCATCAGAAGTTGCAGATTCTACAGGAATATCATTTACTGTGTCTTTGCTTGAACTCTATGCAGGGTAATCTTGTCTAGTTGTCTTCCTTAATGCCTCTTTTTTCATGAACCTTTATATTAATCTATAGTTTTTTATGGATCAGCAATGTTTATTGTTGGCAGTTGGTGCTCACATATTAACAAATTTTGGTCAGGGGATTTGTGGAATGGCCTACTTTTGAGTGGCTGCATATTGAGTGTTTTCCTAATTTGATTCGGTTGGCTTCTCTATTGCCCCAGAAGGAAGATAATTTAAGAATTAGAATTACTAAGGTACTTTGCTCACCGTAGGATTTTTATTTTCATCTCCTTATTTGCTCTTTTTTTGTAATTTTCTTTCTTATTTTCTGAAATACTCAAGGTTTGGTAATTTTTGCAGATTTTGCTGGCGGTAGCTGAGCAGTTTGGGGAATCTTATTTGACACACATCATGCTGCCTGTGTTCTTGGTAGCAGTTGGTGAAAATACTGATTTCAAATTCTTCCCATCCACTGTGCAGTCAAGAATAAGAGGTAACCATTCTCTGAAAATTTACCAATACTGGTATTTAATAGTAACTCTATTAACTCTCTATCTTATACTTGCGGGCCTTGTTTCTTCCATCATGACAGGTCTGAGACCCCAAACTTTAGTGGCTGAGAGACTTGCTTCAATGTGTGTCCTACCACTTCTACTGGCGGGCGTGCTAGGACACCCAAGCAAGCACGAACAATTAACCAAGTACTTGAGGAGCCTGTTGGTTCAAAGTTCTGGACAGGAAGGTCAGCCAGCAAAACATGAGATTGTCAATTCTGTCCGCTTTATTTGGTTGGTATATTCAGATTAATATTCAAATCATTGAACTTATGTCGTCTACCGTAATTCGTGTATTGATTGTAGCATTTCCATGATGCAGCATCTTTGAAGAATATCATAGTATGATATTTAACATCCTTTGGGAATTGGTTGTGAGTTCTGATATAAATTTGAAAATCAGTGCAGCCAATTTTTTGAAAGTCATTGTGAGTCCTTTTCACTTATGAATATCTGTCATTTCCTTTAATTTTATGGTTACTTTTAATATTCTGTAATTTCTTGGTCTCTTAGGTGCCATATATTGACGCAAAGGTTGCCTCAACTCATGTATTGCCTGCTCTGGTAACTCTTGGTTCTGACCAAAACCTGAATGTAAAATATGCCAGCATCGATGCTTTTGGAGCTGTAGCACAGCATTTTAAAAATGACACGGTACATATGTAGTTTAGAATCAAGGTTCTACTGACTGGATGTAGCTTTCGTGAATCAATTGACTGAAAAATGTTTTTCTCTAGATTGTTGACAAGATACGGATTCAAATGGATGCTTTTCTTGAAGATGGATCAGTTGAAGCTACCATTGCTGTGGTTCGTGCACTGGCGTTGGCTGTACCGCATACAACAGATAGGCTTCGAGAATATATCCTTGAACCTTTTTCTTGGTGGTCCTAATTTGTTTCCATTTGGGTTTTTAATTTCAGCAATTATGAATATGTTATGTTTGTGCGTGTTGCTTACTAGTGAAATATTTGTTTCTTTAACTATGCGTACATCTCTTGTCCAAGATTTTTCAATTTACAGCCTCACCAATCCCTTCAAATGACTTGTTGCGCCGGAGAGAAAGAGCTAATGCTTTTTGTGAATCAATTCGTGCTCTTGATGCAACAGGTTTTGCTTCTTTCTGAAATCTTTTATTGCTGTGTGCACACACCCAGGCAGTTGGACTCTGTTTGTGCTTATTGGTTTTGTTTCTTTCTGCAGACCTTCCTTTTTCCAGTGTCAGGGATTTCCTCCTACCAGCGATACAGAATCTATTGAAAGACCCGGATGCTCTCGATCCAGCACACAAGGAAGCTCTTGAAATAATATCGAGGGAAAGATCGGGTGGAACGTTCGATACTATTAGTAAGGTGATGGGTGCTCACATTGGGCTTGCATCATCTGTTACCAGTTTCTTTGGTGAAAGTGGGTTACTGGGGAAAAAGGAAACTGACGAACCAGGAGCGCTACCACCAGAGACAATTGAGTCCCCACAACCCATAGTTGAAGACACAAGATTTAGGCGGATTATGAGGGGTGGTTTTACAGATATGCTGAGGGGCAAAACTAAGAGCAATGAGGAAAATTCCCCAAGCCATTGAGAAGGAATGGGAAAAGAAGAAGAGAGGAACAGACGAACAGTTATTGTGTAACAATACCGTTGTTAGTTTAATTCTGTTTTATTTTTTGTAATAGCATAGCAGTTTTTGTACTTTTTTTGGTCATCGGTTTGGAAATTTTGCAAAGTGCATCATTTAAATGACAATCAAAAAATAAGAAAAATCCAGAAAGAATTTATGCATATTTGAGGAAAAACTTCTGCTATTGAAGCTAATAATATTTGGAATGCGTTGCAGTATTTAAATCTGAAATCTTAGGAGTGTTCTTTTCCAGCATTTGAGTTCCCCCGTGTTCGTAGTCTATTTCAATAATCGGAAGAGCATCTCTAATGCAACAATGTCCAGTTGATGTGGCGATTAGGCAGAGGGGACAAATGGCAGTATTTATTGTAGAAGATCATCTAATTTTAGACATTCTGTTAGATACTTTTCACATATTTTTCATTAAATTGTATATATCTCTTTTAACTATTTTTCTTTCTCTTTCTTCTTTTGTAACTCTCTTTTCATTTATTCTCTCTCTTGTCACTTAATCTTTTTTAGAAGATATGGTATTGGTGATGCTCTTAGGTTTTACATTTTATTTTAATTTTATTATTGGGATCGAGACTTGATCTAATGCCTCCGGTGGGTATTGTTATAGTACCCATTGGGACAAGTGTCATGCACTCACTGTATGAGTGTAAAGGCCCACTTTACACTCATGCAATGAGTGTGGGACACATGTCCCGGTAGACACTATAACAATGCCCACTAGAGACATTAGATCAAAACTATACCAGGATCACCAAAAGATGGAAGAAAAAGAATTTAGTTATAACATATAACTATGGGTTTAATTGTTTTAATGCAATAAAAATATACTCCTCCATCCCACAAAGAGACAATTTACTTTATTTGTGGGTTTAATCGTTTTAATGCAATAAAAATATACTTTTTTTGTTCCATAAAGAGACGTTTACAACTATGGGTTTAATTGTTTTAATGCAATAAAAATATACTCCTCCACCCCACGAAGAGACAATTTACTTTATTTGTGGGTTTAATCGTTTTAATGCAATAAAAATATACTCTTTTTGTTCTATAAAGAGACGTTTACTTTCTTTATTCATTTATCAATATAATTGATCTTTTTTAGTTTTTTAATATATTTTTGTTTAATGTGTTTTGTTATCAATAAATATAATTTTTCATTATTCTTTGTATATTAGAAAAATATAAAATTTATAGTTTCAATTATATTAATTAGATTTTCTTTAATACGAAGTAAGTCTATGTGGGACATAGAGAATAATTACACATGAACATCTAATATTGTCTAATCCTTCAATGTGCCTTGAATTGTGTGATTGTAAAGAGGTGATCACTTTGCATTTAATCCTAAATTGATTGAGCTTACCAACAGACAGTCTCTGTTATCGAACATTTCGATACTCGACGACCATTAATGGCCGTTTCATCTGTTCGTTGGCATTGCGTTCAACAACTTTTTATCTATTTTCTAATTGACTCATCTTAAGCATCAGACCCAGTGTTCTATAAATTTCAGGACATTTCTTCATTCCAAAATACGACAATTTCATAACTTTCTTGCCAATTCTCTCTCTCTGTATTACTCTTTTCTCGTCAATACCATTGTCCATTTTGAAGATGAAGAAAGCAGCTAGTTTTGCACTCTTCTTGGCAATGTCGGTTCTGTTGGTCGGCAAATTGCACGTGACGGAGGCAGTTAATTGCAGCCCGCTGGAGCTGAGTTCATGCGCGGGGGCAATAATGATGTCGCTACCTCCGTCGGATGCCTGCTGCAGCAAGCTGAAGGAGCAGAAGCCTTGCCTCTGTGAGTATATAAGAAATCCAAGCCTAAGTCAGTATGTTAATTCCCCCAATGCCAGAAGGGTTGCTAACATCTGTGGTGTGCCCACTCCTAGATGCTAATCTGATAACTTCACCACAAGTGTTGTAGTGCTAAATTATATAAGCATGAATGGATTTGCTGGCTGTGTTCTCCATAATTTTATCTAATAAAATGGCTTTGTTTTATCCTTTTTCTTTTCCAGTAATTATGCGTGTCCATGTTTTAAACTTGCCTCTATTAAAATCTCGTTTCAAATACGGTTCCTCTCCAATTTGCTACCAGTTAATTTAACTGGAAGTCACTGAAATTTCAGTAAAATTACAAAACGATCACTGAAGTAACAAAGTTTCAGCACTGGTCACTGAAGTATACTAACACGTTCACCGACGATCACTTTGTTAAATTTCCAGTGTGAATTGATGATGTGTTACCATTAAGTGTCAATGTAGTACACAATCGATCGACATTTGATAAAAATTGATGCCACGTAGACTGAATGTACTAAAAATAATAAATTTAGACAACAAAAGATGTATCTAAAATATGAGGATCTAGATGTAATTTCTAGACAGTATATAAATTAGATCTCCAAACCATGCACAACTCGATTATCCCCCCCAAAACGATCACAAGCCCTAATTTTCCCCCAATTGGTTCTGGGTTGTGCAAATAGTTTGAGGATCTAATTTAGATATTGTCCAAAAATTGGAACTAGGTTCTCATATTTTCGTTGCATCATTTGTTGTCTGAATTTATTATTTTTAGTACATTAAGTTTATGTTGCGTCATTTTTTGTCAAATGTCGATCGATTGTGTGCCATGTAGACACTTAACGATGACGTGTCATCAATTCACATTGGGAATTTAATAGAGTGACCGTTGGTGAACGTGTTAATGTACTTAAATGACCAATACTAAAATTTTGTAATTTTGTTGAAACTCTAGTGACCAATACTAAAATTAACCCATTTGCAACACTAAATAGTATTGGGGAGGTGTCCGTGTCACTTCCGCATAGGTCATGAGTTCTGATGCATATGTACAGTGAACCTTTAGGGTTAGAAAAAAAATTATTAATTATTGAGAAATAAATAATTAAGTAAATTATCAATATATTTATTAATTTTGATGTAGAACAATCTGAGTAGGAACAACAAATTCCGAAAAAATTAACATATTCATTATTGAATATTATCAATTTTATTAATGTCAATTGGAAGGTTAATGCGAGACAACAATGATTGCAAACTACTTTCGACATCACAAGATTCGGTCACAAGATATTGCATCTGAACCACATGTTGTTGAAATGACGTAATTAGTAGTCTATTCTATAAAAATGTGATAGAAATCAAGCGCTTCTTGAATTATCCGAATGAACATGGTATGATAATGGAATCGCATAATGATAAATAGATTATTCAAGGGGTACTAAATAAGTATGTCGAGAATAAACACGATTCAGATGATAGCGTTGTTTTACCATCTGTTTTCATAAAAAGGCATTTCAATTTTATCAATTTTATTAATGTCGGTTGGAAGGTTCATGTGAAGACAACAATGATTGTAAACTACTTTCAACATCATAAGATTCGGTAAGAAGATATTGCATCTGAACCACAGGTTATTAACATGATGTAATTACTAGTCTACTCTACAAAAATATGATAGATGTCGAGCACCTCTTGAATAATTCGGATGAAAATGGTACGATGATGGAATCGCCAACTGATAAATAGATTATTCAAAGACAACTGAATAAACTTATCGAGAATAAACATGATCCAGATAATAGAGTTGTTTTACTAGCTGTTTTTTCAAAAAAGGCATTTTAAGTAGTCGTAATATTAAATAATTACTTTCTACAAAATGTAAAAATAATAACAAATGTGGTATATGCATTGCAAAAAAATTAAAGATGATGTTAAGTTCAATTTGAGTACAAAGAAAAAATAACACAACTTTAGATGCATATTTTTTAGAAAAAGTTGAACTAAAAAAATAGAAATTGTCAAGTAAAAAGTCATTAACACGTATTATTAAATTTTACGTATTTAATTAATTAGTATTTTATATTTTGTTGGGTCCTAAAGGATTTTTAATAAAATTATTATTTATTAAGTTTAATGATGTTAGAATGTTAAATATTACAAATAAAATCATTAGAAATCATTTCTTGAATATGAAAACAACAAGAAGAAGACTACTATTTTACTTTTTTGTCTTACACTTGTTTGAAGTTGTGAGCTCATATTTATGCCACTAGAAATACCGTCATACAATTCGAGAGAAAGACAATCGGATTTGACCAAGAAATCTATCGGAGGTAACCAATAATTTTAACCACTTAGTCCAACATCTCTTAGAAAGAAGAGAGATACAATGTCTTGCGTAAGTTTTCCCTCCCAACTCGTTCAACGAAGAAAGAGACTATTTTTTTGATTCAAATTCTTGTGAATAAACATAAGACAAGATTATGACTATTCAATAAATCCAATGGCCTACATTAATCCAAACAAACACAAATTCTAGACAAACAACTTTGTCTTATAAGATCGTACCATGTGGATTAGTGAACCATACTCACATTATTTTATGCATTTAACGAGTTTATTAATTTAGTACACTTACTCAACTTAGAATCGAAAAATTTTAGTAGTATTTAAACAAAATTATTAATTTATCGAGCATTCACATATATCTAAAATCTAAATACTTATCTCCATTGAACAAGTCAAAAGAAAACTACGTTGATCCTACGACCTTCACCTGCTACTCTTGAATGCACTTAGCTACATTTTCATTCATATTTATTACAGTCCTTTAATGTTACCCCAATGGCAAAGACACCAATAATCAAGTGCAAAAACTCTCCCAATTTCTTCTTCATAATCCTGTTTTTGTCCATCTAATTACTCCAATGTTAGGTGATGAAAATTAACGTTATAACAGTTGTGGATTTTTGTTCAACTGGATAGGCCTCAGGAATGTGTTGATGCTTAAAATTTGCCTCTTTAAGGATCTCCATTTCTTCAATTATGGTTCGCTCTCTTATAAGAGTCTATTCGGAAGTTTTGGAGTGGAGTCCGATTATATGAGTTTTTTAAAATATTGATCTTGGGCGTTTATGAAGAGAGTGGTTGTAGGTGATTTTTAGCAACGAATTTTGAATCAGTCCAACCCATGCTTGAGAATTTATTGTCCACTGGTTCTAATTTTTTTAAAAAAAAAAATCAAATTACATATATGCACATATATGAAAAAAAAAATTAATTTTAAAAATATTATATATCGACCTATCATTAAAAATATAAAATTAATGTTCTTGCATATGTTCTTTTATTTTTATAAACATCAAGTTTAGAGTAGTTTGAAAATAATTATTTGAGCAAGGATAAAATTGGAAGAAATTTTGAAGAATGGCAAAAAAACACATATTTGGAGGGTTGAGAGATACACTCCAAATTAGAACTATATCGGTATTGGACAGTTTAAAAACCACCCAAAATCGGTGCTCCAAAAACTTTTATAAACAGTACCATTTAAAATCGGTCAAAACTGATGAAAAAAAACTCCCAAGCAGGCCTAACTAGTGTCATAGTCGTAGAATGTTGCTTCATCTGTTGATAGAAGCTGCAGTTGGGCATCTCCTTATGAATAAGAAAAATATAAATAGAATGAAACCAACAAGAATTTAGAAGTCGAATTTTCTCTCTAAAACAAGTCAAAGAAAACGACTATAGTCCTTTACAACCTTCACCCGCCACTCTTCAATGCACTTGCCTCCTTTTTCATTCAGATTTATTACTACATCCTCCAAATGTTCCCCAATAGCCACGACACCAAACATGAAATCCCAATTCCTCTCTACCAAACCTCTCTCAATTTCCTTCTGCTTAATTCTGTTTTTGCTCCCTCTAATTACTTCTGTATCAGGCGATGAAAACGAACAGTTTAAAATTTGTGGGAATTTATTCAACTGCGGGAACATCACTGGCATTGATTACCCTTTCTGGGGAAATAACAGACCTCGGGAATGCGGTTATCCCGGACTCAAACTCGAATGTGAAAAAGGTACTACGATCATTGAGACAAAAACACTGAAATATCGCGTCCTGGATATTAACCAGGACACTCAGGTTCTAAGGATCACTCGAATGGACCTTTCATCAAACATCTGTCAGTCGAAATTCGTCAACACAACTCTGGATTCAGAACTATTTGAGTATGCTTCCGCCTATACAAATCTTACGATTCTGTACGGTTGCTCGCCTGTCATTTTACCTGTCCCCAATCAATTTGATTGTCCTGTAAAGGGGACAATAGACAGAAATGGTTACGTTGTGGTGGGAACTCAGATTCCAGGGATGTGCCATGCCAGTATTGTGGTTCCAGTTAGCTACAAAAATTTTGGTAGTTTTAAGGATGTTTCGAATTTGTTAGATTATGTCGGAGAGGGGTTTGAGGTTCAGTGTAAGGTGGACATTAGTGCGTGCCGTGAGTGCAAGAATTCGAGGGGGAGGTGTGGGTATGATTTTGGTTCGAATCATTTCACTTGTTTGTGCCCGAATCAGTCTCCGGGTTCCACCGTCTGCAATAGCAGCCTATCAGTTGCCGGAATCATAACGCAACAGTCGCCGGCGGGAATGGGATCATCGGAATCATCAGGATCAGGTATGTTTGTACTCCCATTGCATTAAAGTGAATAGTATATTTTCTCTAGGTTAAAAGTAAACCCTCAAGTCATGATAATTTTTAAAATTGTTAAAGCAATTATTAAGCAAGTCATGAACATTAAGCAATTATTGATTTCATCGAATGGCAGTTCTAATAGAATAGAATTATTTTTAATTTCAATTTGTTAAGGATAGATTTATTAATGTTGCAAATGGTCACGGGAGTTAGAGCATCTCCAATAGTCTCTCTATTTATAAAGAGCATTTTTAGCATTTTAGAGAACATATATAAATTTAGAGAGTAAAATTTGTTCGAGTGCTCCAACAATCTTTTTATCTTTAACACTTTATTTTACTTCTTCCAATAAGTATTTATTATTTTTTTATTTATTTTCTTTTAACATGCCTATCTCCTAATTATTATACGATTTTATTCTATTTTATTTTAAAAAATTAATTTAGAGAGTTCGTTAAAGCATAATTTTAAAGTTTGACTTTTTAAAATAGAGTGAATCTTATATTTAAATAACCTATTAGAGATGCTCTTAAAAGTGAAATTTCAAATGAGTTTTTAAAGTATTTTTCAAAATATATTTAGAGCTCGTTTGGTATAGTTTACTAGTATACCGTTTTTCTTTTGCGGTTGAATCTGACTTTAGATGATTTTAATGAATTGATGAGTTGAGAAGAATGAGAGAGAGGGTTTTGTTTGAGAGGAGTTTAATTTTGATGAATATGGAGAAATAAAGGAATTGAGAAAGAGATATGTATTTTGGTTTGAGAAGATGAAGATGTAGTGACGAACAAAGAAGTAATTTTTTTTTTTTTGCTTGTAGCGGAATAAACCTCCATATGGTCGGTGATAAATTAATTTATTTGACCAAAATAGTTTATTTGACTAAAAATAATTTATTTGATTAAAAAATTTATCTTGGTAACCTGATATTTTTTACTATTCTTAGTCAAATAAACCATTTTAATCAAATAAACTAATTTATAATCTATACCAAAATAATCAAACAAGCTCATCATTAAATTAAATAACAATACATAATTAGTCACTCTACTAACTCCATATCCGATATAGTAGTCGTTAAACCATGATGTGGAGTGTGGACTACGACTTTAAAGTGATTTGATTCCTTCTAAGTATCTTCCAGTTTCACCTTTGTTGAGACGTTTTTATTGATTTTAAATGGTGAAAAATAGGTTAGATAAGGAGAGTAATTTGAATTTTTGTTTTTGTTTTGCTGAAGATAAGGTTTTTCTTCGTGTGAATTGATTTTTATTTTCAAGATATATCACTACACGGACACAATGTTATAATGGTGTCATGTCAAATTTGGAGTGGATGTTGCTTATACAATGACCGATTATATAATGTTACCTAACTTTAATAATTAAATATGTCGAGTAATACTATTCATCATTAGAGCATCTCTAATACACCCAGTCTATTGAAATCTATGTGATATGTAAAATATATAGGCTTGTAGTCTATGTCGGTCAAATTAAAAATTTATCTCCAATGAGTTCCGACTAAAACTAATATTACCGCTTGGTATTAAATTTTTTAAATTAGCGGGTTTTCAATTTTTATTTATTTCGTCCGACTTTCTGTTTTAATAAAATGTTGAGCTGGACTTAAATGTGATGAGTCACTCCGTGAGATCTGTCTAAATTTAGACGAACTTATAGACGGAATCTATTTTTTGGTCTAACACATTGGCTTGACAAAGTCCTCGTCAACATACATTAGAGATGATTTTTTTATAACTTTGTCTATCTATGTTTATGTGACACGTCTAAAAAACAATATATTTAGTGAATTAAAGATGCTGTCTCTTCTATTGGATAATGAATCAAAAGTATACTATTTCTTAGACAAGTAACTATATCTACTTCTAATAAATAACATTATTAAACAAGTTCAAATAAATACTTTAAAAGTTAATTTAAAATTTTACTTAAAACTTTAGTGACTATTCATGAATTGACTGCAACCTAAAAACTAGCATTTATGCTTGGGGGTTGGGAGAGTGGGGCGAGGCTTGTCGGTTGGGCTGACGTTGTACGGATAAGGAAGACTTGCTACACTAACAATTGTGCATGGAACATCCAATAATTTGTGTGTGGGTGTACAGTTTGAGAGTATGTATACAAATTTGGCATCTTGAAGAGTAATATTGTGTATAATGGTGACAACAACTTGTGCCAATAAGTTGTTTGATAAGTAGTACGTAATTAATAGACCTATGTCAACCCTTATTATTATTTATGGACTTGCACCAACCGTAATGAAAGACAAGGTCCAATTACTAAATTTACCCGTGCTTGGACTTGAATGGAAGTAAATTATAAATTAATTATTGCATTTAAATTAAATAAAAGTTTAAGAGTTCTTAATTTATCAAATACACATTTTATTTACAAAAGCAATAAAACTAAACAATTTTAACGCGATTGAATTGAATTGAATTAAAGATTGATTTAGTTTATAATAAGTCATTATCAAATTTAAATATCTAAGTATATTTTTAGAATAGAGTGTTTGATCGTGATTAATTATTTTATTTTTAATTGTTTTACAATTAAAAATAAATTACTTATTTTGACAATAAATGGACTACTATCAACACATGAAACTTGAATATAGTGATTGATGGGTAATGATCTCCTCCCCATGTGGGGAGGAGTTATAAAACCCACGTGACACGTGTCACGTGGGTATTGGAAGAAAGAAAAAGTGATAAACATTTTTTTAATCACTTGTCCAATACCCACGTGACACGTGTCACGTGGGGGGGGGGGGGGTTTATAAACTCCTCCCCACATGGGGAGGAGATCATTACCCAGTGATTGATTATAGCACAGGTCACCATTAATGTACAGGAATGTTGTTCCTAACTTTTTATTTATTGACATTTATGTTTTTAAAGTCTGTCTTGTTTTGAGTGGTCGATATTTGAAAATATATAATTTGATGGAAAAGAGGAGTATAGTTTTATTTTTATTTAAAAGAAGAAAGAAAGGAAGAAAGGGAAAGAAAAATATTTAAAAAATATATATTTGAATGTTTATGGCTCAACCCTGCTTCTTGGCATGATGACATCCATTTATTCATCCTATATTTGATTAAGTTTAAATTATAATTTAAAATAATTAAATTGATCAAACATAATTTTTATTCACATTTTTCGTAACATCTACAACTTACTATTAATTTATTATTCATACATTTCATAGAACCGTATTAATTGGGTTATGAAAACAAATTAATTGTACTGAAAAGGAAAGGAATTAATTAAATTAGTATTATTTGGGTTTTGAAAATAAATTAATTGGGCCATTAGGGAAAAAGATTCATTGGAAACCCAATGGGGGAAATTGCACCCACTGGGCCTTAATGGGTCCGCCCCTGTATATAAGCACTTATAAAATACTTTTTTAACATTCGAGGTGTCGTGACTTGAGTGGTTTAAATCTGAAGTGTCATGATTTGAGTGGACAATCCTACTACATGTGCAAATAAAACCGCACCACTATACCAATTCTCCTACAAAAGAAGAGGGAATTGCTCCCATGAAATTTGGAACGTGCATGCACATTCTGAGTATTGTCCTCAAATCAAACATATGTTTTCAATTAACTCTAAAGTAGTGTCAACCAACAACGACAAATTATATTGGTTCTTGAAATAATACACTATGGTCATGTTTAGGTTACTCTTAATCATTTTGGTTAAAGGAAACCAAAATGAAAATGACATTTCATCCTTCAAAATTCAAATTACTTGTAAATTACTCCATCTCATCATATATTTAATTAAAACATCACTTAATCGTCAACAAACTGTCAATTAATTTATTCATCTATAGCAATTTTCTTCTCCTACTACTCCTTTTGCAAAGTTGGCCACCAATACTTTGTTTTTGATGAGTGTGTGTGTGTGTGGGTGGGGATATGTTCAAGATTAAGTGACCAAATTAATCTACATGGTCTCTACTTCTATCACTTTCTAAAGAAATGTTTGAGGACAAGTGATATCATTTATATTATCTTCTTCCAAATCTATAATACAAATCACCAAACAACACCTTTTTGATTCATCTATCATTCATAAATTCATATGAATTCCCAAACCCTTTCTTCATTCTTTCTCCTCTTCAACATAAATTTGTTGATTCTAGTTCAAGTTTTCCCCATTGGATCAAGCAATCCTGAAGAATTTTACAAAACATGTGGCAACAAGTTCAGCTGCGGGTCGATCACCAATATTGGGTACCCTTTCCGGGGAATATATGATCCTCTATACTGTGGATATCCCGGTCTAGTTCTCAATTGCCGTCAGGATGAGATAACAACCATCCAGATCATCAACACGACATATCGCGTGTTGGGAATTTACGAAACCACACGAACTATGAGGATTGTTAGGGAAGATGTGATGAGGGCAACTTGTCCTCAAGACATAGTTAACACCACTCTAGATTACTCCTTGTTCGACTATTCAGCGACCAACACAAACCTCACGTTTCTATACGGTTGTCCTACGTTAAATATTCCAGGTTTAAGCCTTGTTTGCAATAATGGATACAATGGTGTTTATGTATTGTCTGGAACTCATGGCCCTGGAAAATGTAATGCAAGTGTTGTGATTCCGGTACTTGTGAGTACTGGAAATGGATATGGAGCTGGAGGATCCGTGAATTCTACAGCGTTGGATCAAGTCCTCCAGCAGGGTTTTGAGATCAGATGGAAGATGGATGGCAAAGGTTGCAGTGATTGCATTGAATCAATGGGAAGGTGTGGATTCAACTTTGCTACAAATCGAACAGCTTGCTTTTGCCCTGATCAGCCGTACATTTCGGCAACCTGCTCGGGGGCTAATGGAGCTAGATCACCTTCGGGTGCGCTTTTCTTCCTTTTCTGATTCCTTTTTCATTTATTAATGCTCGACATTAGGATTTAGAGATTTTTCGTAGCATGTTTTTTCGCCCGTTGGTTAGAAGATCTCGAAGTTCGCTACTAACGAGCATTATGATCACGTATGAGACTAAGATGACGTTAAAATATGGTAAAATGACCGTATGGTCGAGTTTAATTTTTTATCAATCTAGTTGGCACCGTAAGACTATAGATAAATCTTTAACATTTCCTTTAGTTCCTCCTTGCTTAACACCTTGCCCTCGGGGGGGGGGCAAAAATATCGATTCAGTTGGGATGCTTATCTTGGATAGCTGATAAGGCCGATAGAAATCGTTTCATAAGCAGAAAATTAGGAACTACGATCACGAAGTTGAAAGAATTCAAAGAATTGGGCTCTCAGGTCCGTGGTCTAGCGAAGTGATACCCAAAGTTTAGTAGACTTATTTCGTATGGTGTAATTATTCCAAAAGAACTATGGAGTCAGGGGTCCACCTGACCTCACATCAACTCGTATTAGGTCGGATCTATACTAATGGTGTGGAAAACATAAACTTTAGGAATCATTATTTGGTTATTGTTAGACTTGGAAAGAAGTATTATTTGATATACTCTTGCAACCAGTCCAATTAGATTTTGACTTTAAATGGATAAGTGGTTAATTATTTTCTCCATTATGGGTTGGTGAGTGGTCGCTAGAGTCTGGTGGGACGTTGACAAGTCAATTTAGTGCCAGTAAATGTGAAATGGAGAAATTGTTTGTTTGACTTTATTATATTGATTGGCTCATTGACTGCTTAATTAGGAAATATGTTCAATAACCATAGTGGACTGGGCTCGAACTAAGGTTATAGGCCGAAATAGGCCCAAATTAAAATTAGAATAGTTAATGTGGGCTCGAAGTCATGCTTCGAATTATTCTCGGACTGAATTTGATACCAGTGAAGTGCTACATATGCCTGTCTATTGAACTCTAGCAATCAAATTAGTAGATATTCAAGAGAATCAAATGTTAACTATATTGGAGTAAGAGTTCATTAGCGTAGTTCTCTCCTTTGTGGGGGATAGACTATATTATTAAATAGGAATTAAAAATTGCTTAGATAGGGTGGATGATTCTCACTTCTCATATGGTGAAACACGTAATGATTTAAAAGTTGGTTTGAGACGTTTCTCATCTTCTTGTTTTTAACATTATTATCTTACCACTTCTTCTCTATTCATGATAGTTATATTTTTATTTACTAGGCTCTACACATATTGAATGTGTCTCTTCACTAATAAATATATTTGTATCAACTAATTGGATGGCATGTCTTGTGGTTCATCCGACTTATTGAAAGGAAGCATGTGTCTTATTGTTATAAGTAGAGTTATTAACCTGGACTGAACCAGCCGGTCCGACAGGAAAATTGGCGACCCAGTGCTCCAATCGATAGCCAAATTATGTCTCAAGATTTTTAACTTGGTATTTTTTTTTATCAATTCTAATACTATATTGAATTATTTTATCCAAAAACATTTGTACACAACATTTTTAAATAGACGAAAGAAAGGCTCATACTCCACTTTATGTTCTCATCCTCGAAGGGTAATAACAAATTTTGGAATTATTTTGGCAGTGTTTATGAAATAGAATTAAAAGCTGGAAGTAAAGACTAGTAATTTGGTAGGAAGCTTCACTTATAACTATAGTTATTAGATCCGGCCCAAATATTGACCCGGATAAGGATGCGGGTTATCAGGTTGCTGGTTCAACCGATAAGTCAATTCATATTCAACCGATAAATTTATTTTTAAATTCTTTAGAATTTGATATTTCATTTCAAAAGATAAATATAATATGTGTAGTAATTCATCATAAACTCAAGACATTCCTCGTGTTTAGCTGATTTCGTAAATCTCCAACAATCCTCCACTGAAATATAACATTATCGTGACACACACACGATCATCACGGGCTCCTTCAACTTCAAGCAATAACCTCTTCCATCCATTTTCTTTCAATTAGAGAGATCACACATGAAGTTAATATTATTTCCATCTCATCCACATCTGGGTGAGTAGAGGTGGCAAAATTGGTCAGGCCCGCGTGCCGGCTCATATAACCCTTCTTCTTGGATTGAGCTAGCCTTGATCCAAATAAAACCTGGCCAATATGACCCGACCCATCTAGTCCGGGGCTAGTTGGACCGGCCCGATTTTGATTTTTTTTTTTTTTTTTTTGGCTCCTTAACATAAGTCACTTAATTTGTGAATCACCCCAATACATAATCCAAATAATATCAATCTAAAATGATCTAAGCCTAAGTCACCAATAAACATTAGTCCAAATATCCCAAGATCCAACATAAAATTGTTTAAATTTAATTAAAATTTAGTTTAATTTAAGTTTCAATCTAAAATATATTTTGTGTGACAAGTAAATTATTTATTTTAAATTTACTTATAAGTAAATTTTTTTAATTTAAGCAAAACATGCTTATATCTCAAAGCAATAAGACTAGTATATTTTTAATATTTGTATTTTTTTTTTTTTAAAAGTGTCTACAAATAGTTTACAATAAAAAAAAATTTATTATTTTGAGAAAAAATTGACGTTTATTTATTGACTAATACATGAGAGCCCCAATTTTATAAATTATACTCTTTAAAAATATTAAAATATATAGTTTAAATTTATCTAAGATTGTATTTGATGTAATATATTAGATTGTATAACAAATTTATTTAAAAAAAAGAAAAAAAAAAGAAATTTAAGACAAAGTTGGGCCAATGGACTGGACTGTGTTAGCATATTTCTGGTCCATACAAAACTAGGCTGGCCAGTTCAGTCCAGTTTCATGTGTGGCCATGCTCTGGCGGGTTGGACCAGCCCAACTTAGTCCATTTGCCTGCTCTATGAGTGAGCATGGAAATTTCGCTGTGCACACATTCGATATTCACGATGCACGATTACACATCTACATGGTTAAATTTGGGACACGGTTTAAAGATCGTCGTTGAGATTTAGAGTTTCAATTCAAAAATTAAAATTATTAAATATTGTAGTGACTAGTAAGTGCATGTTTGGTATTTATTTTTTGAGTATTTATAAATTATGAGTCATATAGAATAAGTAGATAATAAGTTAATAGTAAATCGTAGATCCTACAAAATGTGTAGATAAAAAATTTCTTTTACCCCTTAAATTAGTAATTATAAGATATTTCGTAGGACCAAGTCAAATCCAAGTTTACAACAGAAGCTTCTAATTTGTTTGAAAAACCTCACATATTGACAATGCTTTGTGAGTTCCCACTGGGTTGTCGTTAAATCACGGCATATAAAATTAAAGTTCATTAATTATTGAATTTAAGCCATCCATCTTGATTCTTCAACATGAACTAGGCTTATTCCATTTTTTTTGTAACACCTCTCTCTCTCTCTAAAAATGAACAACCTTAAATATTTTTTTCTCCTTTTCGTAAGCCTCCTGTTAATCCCGGGTTCCTTGTGTCAAAACGGTGAATATGCAACCTGTGGTGCGTCGTTTCAGTGTGCTGGGATCCAGAACATAGCCTATCCTTTCTGGGATGGGAGTACTAGGCCGGATTTTTGTGGGTATCCGGGTTTCCAGCTCAATAATTGCCAAGGCGATGTCCCAATTCTTACGATTTCATCAAGACAATACCGAGTCCTGGAAATTGATAACACCACACAGACTATCAGGGTTGCAAGAGATGATTTATGGAATATCACTTGTCCCAGATTTCTTTACAACACAATCTTGCAGCCAAACCTCTTTACGTTTTCTCCAGATTATCCAAACATTACTCTATACTACCGTTGCAACGGTCAGCCTATAGCACAGCTCCCCGGTATGTTCACTTGCAATGTGAATCAAACCATTAACAGCTTAAGTTTCTTCAGAATAGGAGAAGCTTTGCCATCTGTCCCTGAAACTGGTATCAGTTGTGACAATATTATATCTGTTCCAGTCAATCAAACTGCGGCAGAGTATTTGGCACTTCCTACAGCTTCAATCATTGTTCTTCAGGAAGCTCTTGCTAGTGGCTTCTCATTGCAGTGGTCTGCAAATAATAGCGTCTGCGAAAATTGCATTCAGTCAGGTGGGCTTTGCGGGACTAATCGGAATTCTCCCTTATTTGCTTGTTATTGTGCCGATCGAACTTATGCGTTAACTTGCAACGACACTAGTTCTCAAACTGGAAACGGTACGTGAAACTTGTTTATTTTCAGTTAGTTTTTAGTACTTTTTTCTCATCTGAGAGAAGGATTTAAGAACGTTGAATTTTCATTGAATTTCAGAGAAGTTTGGTGTTACGTTTGGGTAGGCAATCTTGTTTCAAAACGTGCTTGCTTTGTCAGACTTAAAAATTGCATTTTAAAAAAATAGATGTTTGGGAGGATTAAGTATTTTTATATTTGTCTAACATTATTTTTATTCCTGTACAACTCGTTGTTTGTAATCTACAAAAAATTTACCAAATAAAAACTTAAAGCCAGCTTGGGGTTTTTTTCCCACTAGCTTTGACCAATTTTGGGTGACACTGTTTATGAGAAGTTTGGAGCACTGGTTGTGAGAATTATAAAAATCATCCAAAGTCAGTGTAGTATAATTTGAGGTGTATTTCTCACCCTCAAATTGATGGTTTTTGACCTTTTTTCAATTTTTTTTCCCATTTTTCTCATCTCTAAAACAATTATTTCTAAATCTACCATAAATTTAAAATACACTTTCTTCTTCATTTTTTCTCCAAACGCACATTTTGTCCTTTTGAAACCATTGTGTTCTCTTCCGCACAACCAATTTCACAATAGAAAAATGGTTGAATAAAATATGTAATGTCATATTGAATTGTTTAAAAATAAAATATGTAATGTCATATTGAATTGTTTAAAGCGACATACACATTTTCTACATATTGTTTATGCATATATGTTTTTTTAAATATAGGAGCATATATGATATATGTAATTTTATTCTTTTAAAAAGTTTTTAGAATTGCTTAATAATAAATTTTCAAGTATGCAGGCTGAATGATAAAAAAAACTCTCATAACTAGTACTCAAACTCATAAGCAGGCCGAATTTCACTTTTATTTTGTAAATTCTCCAAGTTGTCGTATTAACAAGACGCTGTGGTGGAAATTAACCAACCAATACCATAATTCAAAGTCAATAAATAGATTGTTGCTTCTTGACTACAATATTGCCACTACTGCTAAAATTCAACACCTAGAATTTTTAACAAATTTCTAAATACAAACAGTAAATGATTATGAATAGTATTATTTATTTTTAAATGATATTTAAAAATCTTGGTGAATATCCTCTTTTTTGTTTTTAATTTAAACCTTACAATCTATTTTTCTATTTTTATTATTAAAGTCTCTACCAAATATTTCGGTAAACTATAAATAATGTGGGCACTCACAATTATTAATATCATCCACTATTAATGAAAAGTGACTTTTGAAATAAAAAACAAAATGTACTAACTTTTTATTAAAAAATACCTAATCTTGTCTTAGTGTCAAAAGTTGTGGGCAATTAAGTCAAAACCTAAACGCTTCAAATAGACCTGCTAACATAACTGACCCCACCATAGGCTTATTTAACACAATATCCACTTATTTAGTATTTTCTTAATTTCTTAATAAGTACTCATTACCTATTTTAGGACTACTTGTCTGTTTCATAATTTCATTAGCCTCACCAAACAGTCCTTTGGTCAACCAAAGGCAGCTCCGAACGTTCAAAAATGAAAAAAAAAAAAGAGACACACGATCATTTTCAACATTCAAAGTTCAAACTTTCATAATTTCATTATGCCTCTCTCCCCCTCTTTCTCCTCTCTCGTCATCGTACTCATAGCCACCCTTCTAGCGGCGGCGTATTCCCAAGAGGCCACCACCACCAGTTATGTTAACTGTAACCGAACCTTTTCATGCGGCAGTATCCGCAACATTACATACCCATTCACCGGCGGCGACCGTCCCTCCTACTGCGGCCTCCCCGAGTTCATGCTGACATGCCGAGACAACACCATCACAGAGTTCACTAGCAACTCTCTCACCTACCGAGTCCTCGAACTCGACCAAACTCAGAAAACCATGATTCTATCCCGTTCAGACCTTTACAACAACACCTGCACCACTGATTTTCGCAATTCTACTCTCAACTCTACACTGTTTTACGATGAAGGGATGGAAAATGAAGTTCTCAATTTAATCTACGGTTGCAATTCATCCGCCATGACCTTGCGACCTCACAATCTTTTCAGCTGCAATTCGAGTGGTTTTAATCTTAGCAATGCTTATTATTTAATCGGGCCGGTGCCAAATGACCCGATATTAAGTATCATATACTGTAATGTGAGTATTTCTGTTCCCATTTTGAGGGCTGCCGGTGATAGGCTGACGGGATTGAGGATCAGCCTTGAGGAGGCCTTAATGCAGGGTTTCAGTGTGAATTATAGCGATCCATATGAGAGTAACTGTTCTGAGTGTAATAGATTAAGCGGTCAATGCGGGTTTGATACCGGTTTAGGCCAACCAGTCTGTATTTGTGGCGATAGGCCTTGTCCTCCAAATGATTCAGTACCTTCAGAAGGTAATGGAACGATAAATTTAATTTAGTCATAGATATTCGTAAGTAATTAGTGTAGTACGCTATTGTTGGAGTGTGTAGAATGCCATTACTTGTAGCCTTTTAACGGCAGCTACACATTGGTCGATACTCACACGACAGTCAGTCGATACTCAAGATTTCGATTAGCTAAGTGGCCTGTAGACCCACCTCACCCTAATTTAACATCTGCTTGAACTCCCGATCTGCTTTTAAACAAAAAACTTCTCGAGCAGGATTAGTATATGAATTCCCTGGTTACTTTCTTTCCAAAGCCCCCGCATGAGAGCCAAGCTACTCATGCGTGGTGCACACTTATTTGTAAGAAAATATAGTGAAAACTTGTAATGTCCACTCAAGGTAAGTATGAACAACTATAAAATATGTGTGTGTGCTTTGTTTGTTTTTCGATCTTCACTCTGTTTATTATTGCTCTGCTCTGGTAAGAATGGATTAGTGCATATCTGGGGATTATAATGCAAAACTGTGCATGTTCAACATTGTCTGGTCTCATTAACAGTGTAGGACATTTCTTTGGATCAGCAGAGTGCTATGTTTAAGACTATGATACTGGGAAATTCTAATATCTCAGTGCCTTGATACTTCTCTTTATTGTTGTCATTGAGTTTTAAATTCCAATTTGCAGATTGCCTGAATCCTGATTTCTTTATTTATTTGATTTTCTTTCCCACTCTTTCTTACAACTGCAATTTGATGTTGGACTTCATCTATCCCTTCAATAGTCCTCGAGAATTATTACAGTCTGTTCTTTTCCCTCTCCTTTCATATTGTCCGAACACCCTATTCTAATGAAGCCTGGTGAGCTAAAATTGTTATGGGAACTGTTACGGATAATATCAACCATGGTAATGCTATAATAATGGAATTCGATTTTCGCGTAGGTAATGCTATAATAATGCTACAATAATGGAATTCAAATTCGATTATACCAAATTGTTGTGGGAACTGTTACCTGATCTAAATACAGTTAGGGTTTGTGTAGATAAGTTTTGTGGAGTGTAAACTGTTGTAACGGAAGTTTGGAACGAAGTTGAAAAGAACAAGAAATCACATTCTAAACAGGGAACGTATAGTCTTGTGTAATGGGAAATGAAGCTGTGTTTAAATTTCTTTTCACATCCTTGTCATTAAGTTTGACAATCCCATTTGGTTTTGTCTACATTTTGGATGGTATATTGCTGCTCGCACTTTCTTGATTTTAATCCCCTCAATCAATTCGTGCTCTTTTATTATGTTGGACAGATTAAGCAAAATATTTGTCCCGTGTCTAGCTAATACTTTAAACTGCTTTGTTTACAACTAACATTCTACAATCTAATTACCGTTGCAGGGAAAGATAATTCAAATAAAACGGGAATGAATGTTGGTATGATCTTGTTCCATGTAAAATATTTTTTTTTTTACTTGTATCTCCACTACTCTAGGCTTGCAAATATAATCTTTTCCCTCTCTCCATGCATTTCCAGGCCTTTCCATAGCAGGTGCAGTTCTTGCTGGTGTTGGCTTAGGTTGGGTAATTTTCCACTATAGACAGAAGAAAAAACAACGGCATGCTGCACAATCTACCGAAACTGTGAACAAGGACCTTCTAACTCCTCCTTCAAGCAAAAGCACCTCGACTCCTCCTTCGACTACTTTTACCAGAAGCATCCCCTCTTATCCCTCTTCAAAATCCGACTTTGGTAGGGCCAGCTTCTACTTCGGTGTGCAGGTCTTCAGCTATAATGAACTTGAAGAAGCTACCAATAATTTTGATCCTTCTAAAGAACTAGGAGATGGTGGCTTTGGCACTGTATACTATGGTACGAGTACAATCTCTTGTTAGTCAGATATATGCAGCAATTTTTATGCAGCTATTGATATTTTAATTTTTTAACAGGGGTGCTAGCTGATGGCCGTGTAGTTGCTGTCAAGCGCTTATACGAGAACAACTTTAAGCGTGTAGAGCAGTTCATGAATGAAGTTGAGATCCTGACTCGGTTGAGGCACAAGAACCTTGTGACATTATATGGATGCACATCAAAACGAAGCCGAGAACTGCTGCTTGTCTATGAATATATACCAAATGGAACAGTGGCTGATCATCTCCATGGGAAACGTGCCAATTCTGGCTTGCTATCTTGGACTGTGCGGTTGAATATTGCCATTGAAACAGCCGAGGCACTGGCTTATCTCCACAAATCAGAAATAATACATCGTGATGTCAAAACCAACAACATTCTCCTCGACAATGACTTCCATGTAAAAGTTGCCGATTTTGGGCTTTCCAGGTTGTTCCCCAATGACATCACCCACGTGTCAACGGCTCCACAAGGGACACCTGGCTATGTTGATCCTGAATACTACCAGTGCTACCAACTCACAGAAAAGAGCGATGTTTATAGCTTTGGAGTGGTTTTGATCGAGCTTATATCTTCATTACAAGCCGTGGATACCAGCAGGCATCGACATGATATTAACTTAGCTACCATGGCGGTCAACAAGATTCAAAATCACACATTGCACGAATTAGTTGATACAAGTCTTGGATTTGAGATGAACAGTATTGTGAGAAGGATGGCTACATTAGTCGCAGAGTTGGCTTTTCGGTGTTTGCAACAGGAAAGAGATATGAGGCCTTCAATGGAAGAAGTGCTGGAGGTTTTGAGAGGAATTCAGAATGGAAATTTGAACGCCCACAAGGTAGAGGTTGTCGATATTTTGATAGACGACGAGGTTGGACCATTGAAGGGTAGTATTGCTCCTTCATCACCGGATTCGGTCGTCACTGATAAATGGGTTAGCACTTCTACACCCAATTCTAGTGGATGAGAAATCCTTTCAGTCTGCTTGAATTTATGCTATAGATACTTAATGGGGTGGAGTTCATTACGTTTCATATCTAACACTGATTTTAAGCTTCAAAGGGATGTACATAACAAGTGGAGCTGTTTTCTTAAGTCGTTCTTCTATCAATTTTGTATCTAGTAAGTGTTTTTCAGTTGGTTATTATATGAATACTAACGGAATAATTATTTTGCTTCTATTTTTACCGGCATGAAAAGAACTAACTGCTCTGCTAGCCTGCAAATTTGTTTAACACGTACTCAACAATGTTCAAAACAGAAAATAATTTAAAATATTGTTTATTATAGTGTCTGTGTATCATGCACTTTGATGTTTACTCTTGTGTGCTCTTTTGGTTGGGTGGGGGTCCTGGAGGACCCACTACTTACAACTACTTTTTATCCACATATTTACCAACTGCTTATAATATAAGCACTTAAATTATAATTTCAGCACCTCCAAACATATGAGGTCCGTTAATATTATTAAATTCAAACCAAAAATACAGGTGGATTTGGGGATTACACGTTACAAATGACATCTCGAAACGTTATAAAAAGGGCCCGTAAAAATCATTCAATGAAAAATAATCATTGTTCATCCCAACTAAAATGTAACTCACATATCCATAGCAAAATTAACATGTTAAACTCAAACTAGCACAAATATATTTTATAATCATTAATCACCGACCGTAGAGAGGTTTACTCTACTACAAACACAAAAAAAAAAATATTTTTTTATCTATTACTACGTTTTTATCTTCTCAAACTAAAGCCCATATATCTCTCTCAATTCCTCTATTTCTCCATATTATTCTTCATATTTATCAAAATCAAACTCCCCTAAAATAAAACTCACTCTCTCTCATTTTCACAACTCCTCAATCCAATAAAATCCTCTACGGTCGGATTCCACCGCAAAGAAAAGCAGTATAATAGTTTACATATGGGGTAAACTAAAACTAGTCTAGAAAATAACCTATGACTTTAGTAGCAATTTGACATTTATTTTAATTTTTTTTTTACAACCATATACATTTATTTCTCATTAAACAAATATATAAAAAAATGAACAGAAAATAAATGAAAATAAATGGAAACTGAAAAGAAATTAAAATTTGCCGGCCTTAAAGGTATTCAAAGAGAAATATTTTAACAGCTAGATAGTATGTCGTATTATTAATTTATGTCTTTAGTTTCGTAATGTCTTATTGTATTATTTATCTGTTTGTATCAAACATTCCTTAATTTGTTTCATATTCCTTAATTTTTGCACTCCAACTATTTTCTGCTCAGGGCGGCACTCTATTTTGATTCTTTGAAACACAAATGCCATGATTAGTTACTTCTTCAATTTCTATTCACAATAGCCAACGAGTTAAATCATATAAGTTATCAAAACTTTCCTAAAACTCAATAATCATTATTTATTCCAAATTTGACAATTCAATAGTTTGCAAGTGTTTGGTGGTGCTTAAATTATAATTTCAGGTGGTCAAATATACTTTTTATCTACACATTTCATAAGACTCACAACTTACAATCCACTTTTTATCTACATATATATCCACAACTTATAATATAAGTACTTAAACAATTATAAATTACTATTAAGTATTTAGTATGTTTCATGTTTAACAATGACTTGCTTTTAAGTAAAGTAAATTTGACAGATAGACATTTAAGAAAATAAAATTGTTTAGTATTTTTTGAATGATTTTAAATTGTATGTTTTATGAAAAGTGTAGTTAATAAATTATTTTAAAGAGTTCGCCTAGGCGTGAGACGTGACTTCCACTAAGTTCAAAAAACTTGAACTTCGGAGTCTACATTTAGCTACGTTTTATGTTTTTTAGAACACTGATAAGAGCATGTTTGGTATAGTTTATAAACTAGTTTATTTGACCAAAAATGGTTTATTTGACCAAAAGATATTTTTGATAATTCTTGGTCAAATAAATTATTTTTAGTTGAAAAACTGGTTTATAAACTACACCAAACAAGAATTATAAGTAGTATAAAATGTATGAATAAAAAAATATATTTAATTCAATCAACTTAAATTATAATTTAAGTTTAGCCAAACAGCGAATAACAATTATGCTTGATTTGAATTGAAGCCTCAAATAATACTTGCCGTAACAAAAGCCGTCTGCCGGCCGTATGACATCCCACCTCCACGCCCCCAAAGCCACGATTGTTGGCATTTCACTCACTCTCTTCCCCTCGTTTTCCACATGAACATGCATAGTTTATAGCTTTATAAACACATATTAATTTAGGTGTAGCCATTCCTCATTAAATACATGCCCGCATCATATTCCAAACCCGTTGCTAAGTAAAACAAGTAAGAATGGCCACCCTACAGAAATTCGAGTTGCTGGCTACTGAGTGTGCAGTATCAAGAAGCCCGACAAGGAGCCCAACCACGAGCCCACTTATCCACCTCCGCCGGAGAAAAACGCTGTTGATGCTTTTCAGCCAAGGTGATGGGAGGAAGCTACCAGAGAAACATGACGATTGGTCTTCGGATCAAAGGGGGGATAGAAACCCCGGGAGATCGCCGGAAAAGAGGAAGATGCATCTTGTCAGCCATAATAAGCTTAAGGACCTGTTTGCGTCTTCTCCGCCGGCTTTTGATGAGAGGGTTTCGGAGAATGTGAGACAAGGGAGTTTACCTCCGGCCGGTGGTGTTGTGAGGAGCGGCGGCGCTCGCTCTCGGAGGCGTGGGTTGCGTAGGAGGGCTTGGCGACCTGTGCTCGTGACCATACCCGAGTAACATGTTACATGTGCATGTTTGGCTAAGCTTATCAAATAAATTACATTTTTTTTTTTTATTTTCAAGTAAAAATAATTTACTTATTTAGTAATTTATTTTTAACTTGAATCAAAATAAAAAAAAATATTTATTCTAAAACTTTACTTATAAGTGGACCTTTTAAGCTTGGCCAAACATGTCACTATGGAAATTTGTACGCAAATATCAGAAGTAATTATATATATTTTAATGTTAAAATTTGATATTTCTTATTATTATTATTATTATTATTATTATTATTTTAATATTTATTGTTGCGACCTCTGACTTTGTAACATTTGGAAAAACACTGCATCTTATCTGCTGTGAAAAAAAGAAAACAAAAGAGAAAATTTAAAATTTAAAATTTAAAATGAAAAAAAAAAAAAGATATTGATTCTAACTTTGCTCTCAAACTCAAGAATTTCACTAGCTCTATTTTTTTTTTTTTTTTTGCTTGCATGTGTGATGATTTCCTGTTGAACATGTATATTTGGGATTGTCTTTTATTGGGTTAAATTAAGGTCGGCAAACAGGTTGAGTGATCCATGAGCTCGTCGATTCGACTCGTAAAAAACAGGAACCGATTAGTGGTTGGGCTTAAGGGTTGACTCATGTTTCGAAAATTTTTTATTTGAAATTATTTAAAATTTTGTTTAAAAAAACAAACTAGTTCATGACAGTTCAGTTTGGCCCATAAAACCCATAAGCCATGGGCCGAGTCGAGCCCAGACTTAGCTTAAATTCACATGGGTCAAGCCGAGCTCGTAGAGGTAATAAGCTAAGTTGGCTACCCCTAAACTCAAACTATCACAAATGTAGAGAATTTTTAATCAATTTAGGAGATCGAGAGTTAAATAAAAAGACCAATCCCACATTTATGTGTTTTATTGGCATCGCTATTGCCATCTATTACACTTGAATGGTTATGCATGTTTATGGTAACAATTTAAGTTGCAAAAATCATAAGATTAATGTTTGATAGAGTTTAAAAAGTTGTTAAAAGGTCAAAGTCAATAATCACATATTGTATGAAAGTTTTCTCTGTTATACAAAGAAAAAAAAAATGACATCTTCGTGTGTTACTACGACTTCAATTCTTCATTCAAATGAAACTCTCCCTAAATAATCTCTCTCAAATAGCGATCCAAACTCTACTTACTGCCTCAATCCATCATTGTAAAACTATAAATTAACTTTTCTTCTTTCTTGTTTTTGTTTTGATTATAACAGAAATTTTTTTTTCGTTCTTATTTTTCTGGGTTTTTTTTATTGCGGTCGAATTCTATTGATTAAACGATATATTAGTTAATTTTAATTACATATTTTATAAGATCTATAATTATTATCAAATTTTCAATTACACAGATTTATTAACTTTTATCAAAATTCGCAAAAATTTCTATTGTGATCTTTGTCAAACATGCTTGGATAATGTATTTTTGTGACTAACAATTTACGTTCTAAAAACGGCAACAATAGAAACTTTTGGTAGTACGGTTATTAAAAGTCGGTCAGCGCTGAATCATAATTCAATTTTCTTTTATAAACATGATACAACACACGCGTACATACACATTCTATAATTCACCATCATATACACACATTATGCTGTCTCTTATTTCTGTGAGATATGGGGGCAGAAATTAAAGATTATGGGTTGAGAAAATTGGAATACTTGTCTAGTTTCCAAAGTAAAATCATTTAGGGTTTGGAGATAAAGTTTTGATGGAGTTTATAACAGAGATGGGGTAGGAACTGCAAAACTATGGATGAATTCGATGCGAAATTGAAAGATTATGGAGCGGAGATGCCGGATTGTTTTGTAAGAATGTTGCTTACCACTATTCATGCCATTTTGCCGCCAATAACTAGGTCAAGATCGGATAAGGGGTCAAAGAATGAGACGGAAGAACCCGCATTCACAGCATTGAGTAAGGATAATAAGGAGAGAGTGAAGGAATTGGAGAGGGAGATTGAAGAGGACAGAAAGAATTGAAGAAAAGGAGGAAGATGAAATTCAAGAAAAGTATAGTGTTGGAGATGGCGACAGAAGAGAGAGGAGAAGGCAGACACAGAGAGAGATATGGGTAAAAGGATAGATATGGAAACATGATGGTTTATAAGCCAGAATTATACAAAGTGTACAAGGGGAGGGTTTCGAGGGTGATGGATACATGATGGTTTATTCAATTGTACGAGTTTGGAGGAAAATAGGGTTTGTTGTATGTTCACAGATTGCGAATTGGAGAATTGCAAATGCGAAGGATGTGGTGAAGCGGGATCAAGAAGTTCACATGAAGGTGATTTCTGTAAGTGGCAATAAGTTGAGTTTGTCCATGATGGATGTGGATAAGGAAAGCGGGAAGGATTTGTTGCCATTGAAGACTAGTGGGGAGTATGATGAGTTGATAACAAATCCCTCGGGTAGGAATAATGGTGAAAGAACAGGAAGTAGGATTGGTCTTTCAGGTATTAAGATCACTGAGGAGGAGGAGGATGTGCCATCAAAAAGGCTGTTGAAGAATATGAGTTCACCTGAGAGGTGGGAGGCGAAATAGCTTATTGCTTTTGAGCGTTAAGGGGTACCCGATGTTTGATGAAGAGGGAGACAGGGTGATGTTTAAGGAGGAGGGCGCAGATGAGAAACTTGAGATTGAATTGAATGAGGAGGAGCCTGCTTTCTTGCAATGTTTGAGTCGATACTCAATGGACATGTCATGTCACCCGTGAAGATATTCAAAAATCCTGAGGGTTCTTTGAGATGTGCAGCAGCACTTCAGTCTGCTCTCAAAAAGGAGAGGAGAGAAGTGAAAGAGCAGCAGCAGAGGATGATGCTTGACTCAATTCCGAAGGATTTGGGAATACCCAGTGCCAGAGACAGGTGAGAGGGATTTTGCTCAGGAGCTGAAGGGTGTTGGTTTGTCTGCATATGACTTGGCGGAGTGGAAGAAAGATGCATATTGTGAAGCCCTAACTTTTGGGCAAAGATCAAAGCTTTCCATTTAGGAACAGAGGCAGAGCTTGCCCATCTACAAAGAATGAACTTATTCAGGCTATGAATCCATGATGATCAGGTCCTGGTTGTCATTAGTGAGATGGGGTCTGGAAAGACAACACAGGTTACACAGTATCTAGCCGAGGCAGGGTACACTACCAAGGGAAAAATTGGATGTACGCAGCCTCGTAGGGTGGCTGCAACGTCGGTGGCCAGGAGAGTTGCTGAGGAGTTTTGGTTGGAGTTCAGGGGAAGAAGTTGGATATGTTATACGATTTGAAGATTGCACTGGGCCAGAGATGGTGATCAAGTATATATGCTCTTGAGGGAGATTCTAATGCTTGATGAAGCTCGTGAGAGGACAATTTGTTCGAAATGGTTTAAAAAGTGAAATGCCTCAAATTTGAGCTCTAATTTCGGTAGGACCTATTACGCCCCAATTCCACCTGGCGTTCCCCGTGGGCAGGGCAATCCCGCTTGAGCTCTACATGAGCATAGTCAAAGTCAACCTACTTTGACTCAACTCTATCTCCGAGGAGATTATACAACTGAGGCTGTTTACGTCGAGGCGGTTGGTCAATCGAGACTATTCTTTTTGCCGAGGAGGTTGGGAGATTGAAGCTGTTCTTGATTGCATGTTGAGAAAGTCTCTCCTGACACACTATAAGTCAGACTCGAAAAGACTGATTGGACAACATGTCAAGGCGGTTTGTCACACTTGTAACCTCCTAGTGTGCTGCTGAAAGGGACGTCTTCATTAAAGTCAATGATGTGACACTCAAGATGTGACGAGAAGACTCTCCAGATTTAGCCACGTGTCGCACATTGAAAGGGGGGAGTCAATTATAGTTTGCCTATAAATAACAAACTCATTTTCACAAGAGGGAATGAAAAAATATAAACTCACACAAGAAATATCAAGTTCTCTATACTAATTATTCTTCAAGTGTCATAACCACCTGGAAATTTGTTAGTCACGGGCCTTTAAGTTACTACCTCTACCACAACGTGTTTTTCGTTATCTTTTGTTACATATTCACTTGGTTCTAAGCTTATCTATGTGGCTGAATAAAACCATGTGGCAGTCCAAGCAAGAAAGGAAATACACGTAGGAAGAGAAGGTGTGGGTTCCTATTGACAACCATTTTTGAAGGTCAACAAGACCCATACTCCGAAATTAACGGAACCAAGCTTATTCACATTCTACTCTGCGGGGTGATTAACGTGATATATTTATTTATCAAAATCCATTTGGAATTGAATGAAATATTTGATTATATTTATAAATGCAATTCTCTTAATGTGAGTTATGACCAAATTAATGTGATTTGGGTTTTTTTCCTTTACAAGAAAGGGGTGTGACCACTCTCATGCCCCCTTTCTCCTTTTCTCTTCCCTCTTTTACATAGAAAGTTGATAGAGGGAAAACTTTTCCAGTCTTAACCATATCATTCTACAATGTCAATTCTAGAGGTTTGTGCCACCGTTTGGTAGTAAAATTCTGATTGGTTGATGATGTTGGGAAGAACAGTTGAGGTTTGAAGCATACAGTCGATCACTCGATCTTGTCATTTTTTGATTTAGAAGTGTTTCTGCTAAGATTTGATATTTTATCTGTCTCACAATAATGATGTATCCTCATGACGTTTTGTATATATCGAGTTGAGGAGTGGACATAGTTTTCGGATGCCGAACTACTACGTTATATCGTGCGATAGTTTGAAGTTTCGACCGAGAATAAAAGAATTCAACATTATTCCAATATGATATGTTAGCTTAGTAATTAAAAGGGCACACAATAACAAATGTCCAAATTAGAAACATGAAAGAATCTAGAACTCTGGATTCTTGACCTTGTTTATCAGTTTTTCTTGTAAAAAAAACTTTTTTTTAATAATTAGTTGCATCAAACTCACCATCATATTTTCAGTGATATTTTTTAAACCATTGTTTTTACAACAGTACGAGAGCCTTCAATGGAATAATTCTAAAGATTCAGAACACGTTGGATATACGTACAGTTATATACATACACAACTATATATACACATACTCCATTCTACAAAGCGCCGTCAGGCAGGCCATAGCTGGTAATTCAGTGTATCCATTATTGTATCTGATAACTTCTAACGTCAAAAAAATCCCAAATTTCCAGTTAGATATTCAAGATTCCTTTGAAAATTCCGCACTTACTTTCCCTACTCGTTAATCTCTACTCATCCATTTCACGCGCCACCCTCCCTCACCATTAAGACTCCACCCAGTTTCACTTTTTATCCCTTTGTTTATTTTCTCTGCAAAAAGCCAAAAAGAAGATCTAAATACAAGAAAAAACATAAAAGTTGCTACTTTGTTCATCAACAGATATGCGATAAATTTATTTACTGAGCCGCCACATAGAGGAGGATATTTTAATTAGCTTAAATAATGGGCGGGGTGACGTCATCGATCGCAGCTAAGTTCGCGTTCTTCCCGCCTACCCCGCCGTCGTACACGGTGGTGTCTGATGAGTCGTGTGATGGAGCCCTTTGCATACCGGAGGTACCACGGAGGGATGACGTCGAAGTTTTGAAGCTGAGGACCCGGCGGGGCAACGATATCGTGGCGGTGCACGTCACCCACCCCAAGTCCACCGCTACACTGCTATACTCCCACGGAAACGCCGCCGATTTGGGGCAGATGTATGAATTATTCGTGGAGCTCAGCCTTCGCCTTCGCATAAATCTCATGGGGTAATTTCTGAATTTTCAGCTGCTAATTTTGCTAATTGGTGGGCGTACGAGCTTTTTTAGCTATATGTGTGTAATAAAGATTGATTATTTAAGAGCTTTTTTTTTTCCCCAATTAATGTGGTGAGCTGTGCATCAGTTAATATTGGGTTTCGTTTGAATTTTTTTCCTCTTTATGATTTGATTTGGTTAAATAAAAACTGTTTCTTGGTAGGTTTTGGTTCCTTAATTTGATGGGATACATGTGATGAAATAATAGTTTTTTCTCTCGTTTGATCTGCCACAAATTTGCCCTTTCTAATTCTCTTACGTATTTCTTCTGGTGGATTGTGTGAGCTGTGCTTTCTGCTTGCATCGAATTACTGTTCAATGTGGCAATTTTATCTCTTTGCCAGAGATTTCTAGAACTCCAAGGAGAGCTTAAAATTTAATATGGATGAAGAGAGTAGAAACAAGATAATGTTAATGTTCAACGTGCTTATTTGTGAAAATACTTCTAAGTTTGATGCATTTGATACTGAATGAGTATGAGCAAGTAACTGAAAGCAGCAATACTACGCCACGTGATATTATGGGAATTGTGCGAAACCTAATTACCAGCACTTTGAAATAGTAGATAAAGATTTTTGTTTGATAGGTGGGGTGGTCTTTCTCAATATCTTGGATTCCTGTTCATCATTAGAACTACATTTTTTTTTCTAACGACTTGTGAACCGTGTTTGACAGTCTATTGTTGCTTCCTAATTTATTTATTTTTCCTACGATTACATTTTAGTTCCATTGATAATATAAAAAGGAAGGAGAAATGGTTTACTTGAAATTAGAGATCTATACAATTCTGGCCTAAGCACAATTGGACTTGATCCCGATCTAAATAATTCAATTTCTGTCCAGATCATGCTCCTTCAAGCTGTACAGTTTTATTTATTTTTTGCAAAAGTTCATGTACATGTGGCGATTATGAATTATTGAAGAACAAAAAAGATAACCATCCTATTTGTCTTGATTGATGTGTACCTTCCTGACTTGCTCATTCTTGTATCCTCTCCAGGTATGATTATTCGGGCTACGGACGGTCCACTGGAAAGGTTAGATGCCTCTACTCCCTTTGAACTGCAATATATGCCTGTTCTGTAAATGTCGTTCTCCTTTGTTTTCTTTTCACCTGAAAAAGATACTGCAAGGCATACATTTCGATACTATTCCATTCTCTATCGAATTTGGTGTCCTTGTAATTAGGGTCCCCTTCAGTGAATTAAATTGCAAATTCTTTCAACAGTTTTAGATGTTAACAGATTATTGGTACTATTCAATAGCTAATTCCTTTTGGGTTTGTTTCTTCTAGAAGTAGGAAGGATATATTCTAATAACTCCAGTATTGTAACTTTATCATTGCATAGAATTCTGTATTACATTGTCCTTGTTTCTTTTCTACAAGATTTGTTCCTTCACCCCAAACTGAATGTCTTTGTTTGACTTGACATGATTTGGACGTGACATGTTTTGGTTTAGTGTTAGCAGATTTTCGTGATGTGACACAAGTGACATTTTTAACCATGTGTTTTTAACATTGACAGTGAGCAAAGAACTAAAATTGGATTATTTCAGTAGTAGTGTTTCGGGAAAAGAAGCAGAAGGAATTGTTACTTTAGGAAAATGCACATGATTGGGACAGCCCATAAAGGAAGTAAAGATATTCAATTTATGATGGAGTATTTTAGTATTGGTAGTTTACTAATGGTATTTTTTAAGGAATACGTAGTCTCTTGTAGTTGATAAGGATCTAGTTGCTCTACATCTCCAACTAGATTTAGCAATGAACAGAGCGCAATGACAAAGAATGATTCATGTAGTTGACCCCAAATTTATTGTGAATAAGGTTTAGTTTTTTTGTTGTTGTTTCAATACTTAGATACTCTAAAGAGTTTTGGAAGCAATTTGGGATTGCACCTCTTGCAAAATGCAAGGCATGGCATTCAATCTTTCAAAAAGGTGATTTGTGAGCCTCGGAATTAAAAAACACTCATAATGTTAAGAATGTGTCATGTTGTGTCTGCCTCAAACAACAAAACTTTTGGGATAGTCTATTTTTTTGGGGGTCTCTCTCCCCATTAAGCAACTCTTGGACAGGTGTTTCGATGCTCCGCTAATTATGTTGAACCACATAAACTGGATTGGAGCATCAGACTTGTGATAAACAGTTGTACGAATTAACTATATAGTCAGGCATACAAGTTATATTAATTTCCTTAGGTCATAGTTAAAAAACATAGTACATGTTTGGAGACATTATTACATATGAGCAAAAATAATTGAATAATGTTATGTAGCACCACTGGTGCTTAGCACTAGTCTATATGGCAGTGAACCCCAGTGATTCATTGTGCAATAAATCAAAATGCATCTCAATTTAATTGGACAATGAATCAATTGGTCCACTAACACTTAGACTGATGCTAAGCTCAAGTGGTACTACATAACATTACTCAAAATTACAATGAAACTTCATTCTAAAGGTACAGGAAAACAAGAGAAATTATCCTTACTAATATACTCAGCTGTCTTTTGCACTATGTTGAAAACGTAATTTTTCAGGTGATAGGTGTAAGATTTACTTACATGAGATGTATATATGTAATAGCGGGTGCGAGTACTGTTGTATCTTAGTGAAATTTAAAATCTTAGGTCAAATACTTAACAACATAAAAATTTTCCACAAAAGCTGTCTGAATTCTGCAATGCTCTTTTTTTTTCTTGATAAGGTGTATGTTTGCTAAGCTTAAAATATTTACTTATGAATAAATAAGTTTGTTTTAAAATAAATAATTTTTTTGTGGGTCGAAGTTAGGAATGTAAGCTACTTATTTTAAAAGTAACTCCTGACTTGCTATCAAAATAAGTAATTTTTCTTACTTATGACTAAGAAAATAAGATATCCAAACATCATTGGAAATAGAAATTACTAAAAAGTAGATTCTAAGTTAACCATTATGCTTAGCCAAACATGCTCTAGGTAAGGGATTACTTGCTTGTTTCTGTGCTGTGCTCTGGTTGGCATATTTCTCTTAACATTTTATCGTTGAGTCATGCTATATTGTGACACAGCCATCCCTTGTTTTTGGAAACAGCCAACTGAATGTAATACATACGCAGACCTTGATGCTGTATATAAATGCCTCAAGGAGCAGTATGGGGTTAAAGACGAACAAATAATACTGTATGGTCAGTCTGTCGGTAGCGGTCCCACCGTTGATCTTGCATCACGTGTACCAAACTTGAGAGGGGTCGTTTTACATAGCCCAATTTTGTCGGGGTTAAGAGTGTTGTACCCTGTAAAACGGACATATTGGTTTGATATATACAAGGTAATTTTACACTTCATTGTCATGTGTCATTAAAAGTTCCTGATCTTTGCATATGGACACATCATTTCTCCATTGTTTCAATGTTAATTACAGAATATTGACAAAATTGGGGCGATAAACTGTCCAGTTCTTGTCATTCATGTAAGTTTTCTTACTCTCGCTTTGCTCTAGACATTTTTCCCCATCCCCGAATCCCAGTTTCTCATTTTGTTAATTCCAAAAATATCTGGATAAATGAATTTTGCAGACCTCATGCAAATTGTTCCTTGCTAATTAGTAGTTGATTTTCCTTTTTCTGTGAGTAATGTTTTTGCCTAGACGCTCCATCTATATATTTTCTGACGTTAAGACATCCGTTAATACCTAAGGGAAATAGACGGCAATATTTTCAATTAAACACACTCATATAACTCTACATAACAGGGAATGACTTTTTGGTACATGGGGCTCTTTGTCAAATGTTAAATGAGAAAATGTCTCCAGACAATCATATCATAGTAATTAATTATAGTGGAGCTTTGGTAATTAATAACTACAAGACTGGGGCACATCAATACCCTTTAATTTTTTAGTGGTTTTCTTGGTTAATTTTTAGGCTGAAGAAAATATTAATTCAAGAAGGATTTTGGAAGAAAATTATTTCAATTTCATAAACTTCACGAAAAGCTCAGGCACTTGATTCTTCTCTTCTACTGGAGATTGGGTACTAACTGTTTTGCATAAAATATCTAAAACATGTTACAACTGCGATCAATAGGTAACAGTAATTTTTAAAATTGTACTTAAATCTTTTATGAGATAAATGAGTAATAATTATTATTTTCATATCTAGGGAACGGCAGATGAAGTTGTTGATTGCTCCCATGGGAAGCAGCTTTGGGAGCTTTGCAAGGTTAAGTATGAACCCATATGGATAAATGGAGGTGGGCATTGCAATCTGGAACTTTATCCCGAGTTCATTAAACATCTGAAAAAGTATGTACTGGCTCTTGGAAAATCAAAGCCACCTACAGATGGTTCTAAAACAGCATCATTAGACTCTGACAATGGGAATAAATCAGCCGCAACCAATACCACAGACACGTTGCAATCAGATCTACCAGATTTATCTAGGAACAGTTTGGATAGCCGACTTGACAAATCAAAGAAGTTGAGCAAGCCTGAAAAGTCTCGAATGAGTACAGACCGTGTTGACAGGTTGAGGAGGAAAAAAGGCTTGATATGGTGATTTTTTAACGCACATTAATTTACATACCTATCCTCAACTGAGAGCAGTATCAGGGTTTATCGTTTTGTGAGTGCTTATGGTATAAGTTATCTTTGATCATATAAGCTCGAGGGTGAAGGATGACCCTGAGAGAAAATAATAACTTGTGCATTTGTTTTTTCTCTTGAAAATTTCATGGATCACTTTGATGTCAGCGGCATGCAGTTTCAGCTGTTTCATATCTCCAAATATGTATATTAGTCTCATTTTTTTGCTGTTCCAAAGTGTTAAACATACTGTTAGCCTGGAAATTGAACTGTTCACGATATCCATCTGACTGCTTCCAATATCGAATCTCTTTTTTTTTTTTTCAGTGGTTTTAACTTGTCATAAATCAGTTGCCTAGATTGAAAGAGGGTACAGATAGAATTTCCAACTGTTATTTGGCCATGTAGAAATCTAATCCTCAAATTTTGTCTAATGTTATTACATTATAGTCAATCAATGGCCAGCCTCTCCTGAATCATTTCAACTGCAATGTGAACGGCACCACCAGTGGAAGTTTCTAAGTCATAGGAGAAGCATCTGCCCCTGGAAGAACTATCAGATGTAACGATACTCAGAATTAAAAAACATAACCAAATCCTTCTCTGATAAGCTTGGCAAAGGAGGATATCGTAGTGTATACAAAAGAATGCTACCTGATGATCGACACGAGGTAAAAGGAAATGGAGAATACTTCAACAATGAAGTTGGTAGCATCAGTAGAACTTCCCATGTCAGTATTGTCAATCTCTTGGGTTTTGTAATGACAGAAATAGAAGAGCCACTGTCTATGAATTTATGTCCAATAAATCATTAGACAAACTAATCTACAAGAGTGGATCGCTGGATACAGAATGCCACTGGAGTGGAAAACATTGTACCAGAGGTTTTCTGAAGAAATTTTGGAGGAATGTCTTACCAATCTGATGTTTGTGGCTATGGTATGATGGTTCTTGAAATGGCAGGAGCGAGAAAATTGTTGAAGTCAAAGCAACCCAGTCGATATCTATGCACAATGGAAAGCTTGCAAAATATTTCTCTTTTCTTTTGAGTTCCAAATAGAACATGAGAGAATTATTGCTTGAATATCCACAAGAGGTTCGTCACCTTGAATTGCATTTGTTATTGTCTGTCTTGCTGAATTTAATTTTATCTGTGAAAATATCATCTCCTCAATTATGTTGTATGTGTGATAATTCCGGTCGATTTAAAATTTCTGTATTAGTTGTATTTTTTCCATTTGTCACCATAATAGATGAAACATTGATTTTATTCATATATATCTGCAAAAAATACAGACATATTATTATCAAAGACAAAATATAGATATATATATATACATTAAAGACAATACAGATTCTACAACAACAACAAAAAAAAGAGGGTAGCAATTGAATGTTAGTTTAAAAAGTCCTTGTAAGCACATTAAGTCTGGTCAATGATTTTTTTTTAAGAAAAGTCAAATTACATATGACCTTTTAATTAAGAAGTAACACGATAAGTCACTTTATAATACAAGATCTAATATCAATTCAAAGGTTTTTGTAATAAGATTGTAAATTTATGCAAAAATGTGTGACTTTTGAATTAAAAAGTTTCTGTAACTTTTTAATGCAAAACTACTCAATAATACCAAACAGAACAAAAAGGAAATAGCTAATAATTTAAAATAATAGCCAATCATCCTCAGTGGAAAATAATATAAGTTACTGAAAAAGTGTGCACAAAAATAAAAATAAAAACCTCAAAAATCTTAAATTCATATCACCATATATTTTTTTGTTAATCACACTACATTTTAATTTCAATGAAGGTCTCCAACTATTGCACATTTTTATATTTACGTCTCCAGTTACTTTTTCGTTGTATTCTTATCATCAACTTATTATTTGCACATCTTATCTCTATCTTTCAAGAATATTTCTGTCCAAAAAATTAATTAGAATGGCTTAAATAAATTTTTTTACCTCTCGTATTTTTAAATAAGTAAAATAAATAATAAATATAAAAGTTTGACAAAATATTTGCTCCTCATTTCAACGTACTTAGCAGAATATTTGTACAAAAATCGTCATCAGAAACAAGATGTAAAAATTAATACTAAAAATGTAATGAAAAAAAGTTAGAGATATAAGTGCTAAAATATCAAATGTTGTGGGATCTTTATTGCAATTAAAATGTGGTGTAGATAATAAAAATTGTAGTATAAATATAATTATTCTTTAAATAACATAAACCAATTGATCAGTTATAACAAAGTTAAAGAACCAACTTGAAACCAAAAAAAAAAAAGTAGAGTCAGCTACAGTCACTTCTCAGCAGTGATTCCAAGTAACAAATTTATTTTTTTTTTTTAAAGAAAAAAGATAGAATTGATTACGTGTACGAAAAGTAAAATATCAAAGCAATATTGTGCTACTGCATGCAAAATGGAAATCAGAATCCAAAGAAATTTAAATAAACAAGGGAAACACGTGTACCTTCTTAAATATGATTAAGATTTTGTGTGTGTGTGTGTGTGTGTGTTTGTGGCGGTGCTGGGGGTTTTTGCAAACGGTGGTGTTAAGGTTCTAAAAAAATAAATTTTCAATGTCGATTGAAAAATAAAATTAAAATATAAGATGAAATTAACACCGAAATTTGAAAATTTATACCTTGAAAAGTTAGAATCTGAAAAATAAGAACTACGAAGAAAAAAATAATTATCATATTACTTGGAAAAATGCACAGTTCTCTTAATTTTTGCAAAATTAAGAAGGAACCGGAGGATGTGATTTTGATTTTGATTTTGAATTTGATGGTAAGAAATTTTTGTGCGATTTCTAATTTGAATTGTGTGAGGATTAATTAGGGTTGTGAGTTTTCTAACTGAATTTATGATCAATTTTAATTGAGAGATTTGAACGTATTTAATACGACTTTTAATTTGTAACTAAACATATTTTCACCTTAAATATCTTATAAACCTTTTTTTTTTTGGAAAAAAAAAAAAAAAAACCTCTGATTTTAAGTGCATCTCTCTAATTAGACCAAAATAAAAATCAGCTCGAACTGGTCAACGAGCTTAGGAGACCTAAGATAGAGACAGACAGCCAACCTTTTCAAACACAGTTTCTACACATTACCCCTTGAGCACGCCCTGTCACCGTGTTGCCAAATTCAACCAAATTGCAGGTCAAATGAAAGTTCAGAAGTGCCTCCATTCAAACAAGCAAAAGAAATGAACTTGGCACTCATATTTCCACTTCAATCCTTATCAAGACAAATTTCATATTACCACAAGTCCAAGAAGCGCAATGACTAGAATTTTGCAGTACCATTAAGAGTCAAATAGACACATCTTAGCCATTCTTTGACTATCGAAATTTCTAAATATTGAAAATGTCAACAAATCAATATCATTCCAGCAATGTCAAGATTATTGCTTCAATCACATATCTTAAAGTCATCTGTTTCAAGGTTTGATACAAGAATTCAGCTAAATGTTTCACCGACTTCTCTCGTACAGTCCCTTCAACCTTAGCATCGTTGCAATAATTCTTACAATGGTTCCAGCAATTTTGTTAGCAGAAGATGCACGATACTCACAGTGTGGTCACCAGTTTCAGTGCGGGGGCGTAGAAAATATAAGCTATCCCTTCTGGGGTGATCCTCAACCTTACTACTGTGGTCTCCCGGAATTCAAACTAAAGTGCCAAGGTCAATTCCCTACAATAAAGATCATGTCAGAAACATTTCGAGTCTTGAAAATAGATCGTGAAAACCAAGTTTTGAGGCTTACCCGATTAGACATTTACAACAATACTTGCTCGTCTAAGTTCATGAATACCACGATAAGTTACCTATTCAGTTACACTCCCAATTTCGGGAACCTGACTATGTTCTTTGGATGTTCATCTGTTAGTACACCATTAGCCTCCAATAAGTTCCATTGTCACAAGAACGGTACCTCAGTTGAGAATGGCTATTTCACAATTGGATCCATTCCGACTGATGGAAAGCTTGGAAACTGCACCACCAGTATTACTGTTCCCGTGCTCCAAACAGCAGTAAATGCTCTTAGAAATAATTTAACATCGATTGATCGGGTTCTAAATGATGGATTTGAAGTACACTGGATCACGGACGATGCAGCATGCATAGAGTGTGCAGGATCTGGTGGGAGGTGTGGATACAACTCAAGTTATTTTAAACCTATATGTTTCTGTCTCGATAAAGCTTACTTGATGAGATGTCTGCTGCCACCAGGTAAAATGATCTATGTACATATACTTCACGCATTATCTGTAAAATGGATCAAACAAAAATCTGTGATAACACAAAATATCTGTAAAAATTTTATATGAATCTCAGCATTGAAATAAAATATTTATTTGGTCAACCCAAGAGTATCCATCACTTCATGTGCCGGTAGTCAATGCTTATGATTTTAAACGTGCCCGTCAAACTACTAGCTTCATTAGTCTAAGTGTTCGGTTGTACATTGCTTGTATTGCAGGAAGCAATGCGAATCCAAGGATCCGAATTTTCATAGGTATTCCTAACACACTAATTATCGTACATGTTCATACCACTTTCCAGCAAAATGATGTGATATGAATCTTGTTATTTTCCTTTGCAAACAGCTGCATCAACGTTTGGAGCTTGCATTCTTTTGGTGATATCTATCCTGTGTGTTTGCTTCAGAAGGAACTATATGGCACGCATATGTGGGCCTTTCTGGAGGAAGATAGCAAAGAAATCTGCAAATTTAGAAGATATTCTAGAGAAGTGTGGACCCATGGCGCCAAAAAGATATCGCTATTCAGATATAAAGAAAATGACAGCATCTTTTAAGGACAAATTAGGACAGGGAGGCTATGGTATTGTGTATAAAGGGAAGCTGCAGGATGGTTGTCTGGTTGCAGTAAAGGTTCTGAATGAGTCCAAGGCAAATGGAGAAGAATTTGTAAATGAAGTTTCCAGCATTAGCAGGACTTCACATGTAAACATTGTCACACTTCTCGGTTTTTCTTTTGAGGGGTCTAAACGAGCACTCATATATGAGTTCATGCCCAATGGATCTCTTGACAACTACATATATGAAAGAGAGAAGAAAATTTCACCTTTAGGATGGGAAAAAATATATCATATAGCAATTGGTATTGCCCAAGGTCTGCAATATTTGCATAATGGGTGCAACACACGAATTCTTCATCTTGATATAAAACCTCAAAACATCCTTCTAGATCAAGATTTTTCTCCAAAAATATCAGATTTTGGTCTCGCCAAATTATACCTTAGGAAAGAGAGCAAAATATCAATGCTAGGTACAAGAGGAACTGTTGGATACATTGCACCAGAAGTTTTCTCGAGAAACTTTGGTGTTGTGTCCTGCAAGTCGGATGTCTATAGCTATGGCATGATGATTTTAGAAATGGCTAGTGGGAGAAAAAATACCGACATGGAATTTGACCGTAGCAGTGAATCGTATTTCCCGCATTGGATCTACAAGTGTCTTTTGAAGGATCAAGACATAAAATTGCAATGTACAGTGGATAAAGCAGCAGAAGCAATTGCAAGAAAGATGATTTTAGTAGGTTTGTGGTGCATACAGACGGACCCGGAAAATCGCCCGTCCATCGATAGGGTACTGGATATGTTACAGGGAAGCCATGAAGCTCTAAAAATTCCACCAAAGCCTTTTCCTTCTTCTCCCAACAGAAAACTAGAAAGTGCTCCCACCACTTCTATTTCCATTTTATGCCAAGATAGTGATAGGTTTCTATAGGTTTATTTAGCATTGTAAAAGCTGATTAACTAAAAGATTGTACCATAAGAAGCAAGAGGTGACTATTAACTTCATTTTATTTACCCAGTTGAAAGAAATGAACATTTTAAGACAATTAATTTTACCATTTTGTTCATAAATTTAATATTATGTGTAAATAGCTAGGGAAATATACAAGAAATTTCAAGGGTGCTCGTTACTCTCCTATTTGTTGGCATCACTGACAATGGTTAAATTAAAAAGAAAAAAGAAAAAAATTTACATAAACTAAAAGGAAATAAGGTCTTCAGAAGAAATGCATGCGTAATTATGCAAGGAACTAATATTTCCCCCAACTCCAAGAAATAAGTGCTGCTACAAAGTTTTAATGATAGTAGCGTGAGGTTTCATTCATTTAGCTTCATAGAATAAAGTAAGGGAAATTTCCGTTGCAATCAAATTCAAGTTTATTGATCAAGAATTTAAAAATTGGTGTCCTTTTGAGAAGAAGCATCATGCCAAAACAATGTGGTAAAAAAAGAGTGACATGATATAATTGATGAAATCAGTGTAAACTGAGGTTTTCAAGCACCTCCAGAGATCTCTAATTAAAACAGTGATCCTATTGGGCATGCTACAAGCACTAGTTTTAAGGTGATGTTAGAACAAATACCTATCTCTCTCTCTCTCCATAGCATGTGCACTAGTTTCACCATAAAGAAGACGGGGTATTCAAAGAATTCACATTAAGATGTATATGTTGGCTGATGCCAATCAGCTTGTCCAATACCAATCCAATCAATCATTGTTTCTGTTCAAGTCTGCCTGCAAAATTGCAAATTTCAGTCAAGAAATCGTTGAAGCAAGGACACAAGCCACTGAAGTCCATCATTAGTCATACAATGCAAAAGTCGGAAAAAATTTATCAACTAAAAAATCTCTTAAACAGATTCATCAGAATGGAATCCCCAGAATTATTTTGGCAAAATATCTCTTTGAAAAATGAAAATGATTTAAAAGATTGGACAGAGTATCAATGAAAATAAAATATAGATGTTTACCAGCCTGCATTTCAGATCACGAATTTCCTGTACTCTTTGATTGGCAAAAAACTTCAATGACTATTAGAGGGAAAACAGAAGGTTAAAAGAGTTAGAAACATACAAGTCAGTCTACACAAAAACAGCTGAATTGGCAAGGAGATAATTAGATTTACTTACTCCATTTCTCTGGATTTCAAGTGACCTAGCTAATGCATCTCTTTTATTCAACAAATTTCTAGGTGATAACTTTGGACGTTTATAGTTCTTCCCACGATACATAATTATAGCATGGCCTTCTTTAATTTTTTCTACAGAAACTAGTATCCCACAACTCTTGGCCTCAAGAAATTTTGCAGTGTAAAGGACCTGTGAGAACTTTTTCTGCATTGTAATTACTTTCACGATTTCTCTGTGCTTCCAGTGTTGAAGAATGCCTTCTATTACACCATCAAATATGCCGCGCCTTCCTGAAGCCAGATTGAATAAAAAAATGAACATGACCGCATGATAGCAAGCATCTATCCATTCAAAGGACTGTGCAGCATCAAAACAGTAGAGGCAAATAAGCTATCTGAATTTCAAGGAAGTATGAAGCTAGAGATATATAGAAGTTTGAGCTTATCCATTATATTAGTTGCTGACCATTTCCATTTGTCGAACTTCCTTAGCTTTTTCAGGCTTTGCTTTGATCGTGGATATATGCATTGCTGAAAGGCTCATAGTTATTATTACCTAAGAATCAAGAGATAAGCAAGGAAATACTGATAGTTCTAACCCCCAAACAGATCCAGTCCATGACCTCTATTGTCAAAACTGAAAAATCCAGATCCCATTTCTTTGAGGTGCCTCCCGACTTCAATTGATGAATGAGATACACTAGTAGGTATTCAATCAAAGAATAAACAAAGAGGCCCAGCTGAAAACTTCTAAATATGTGATTGTTGACAGTAGACCCTGCAACTGATATTTTTAGATCCCTTGCAGCTACATTACTTGTGTTCAAACACTTTGCACGGGGATGTCTAATCCAGTTCTGTTGTCACTTTCCCATATTTTTACCTCTTGTTTGACATAATAAATGCTCTATTCAGAATCCTTATGTCTGTTGCTATTGATTCAAATGATTCTTATTTAGGTATTAATTTAGCACGAATCTTCAGGCAACCTTTATGATTTTATGCGAGTACGTGCAAAATTATTTATGGGAAAGTATATGCAACATTTACCAATTTAACTTGTCAAATTATGACATTGTTTCCATCTGGTGACTGTATTGCCATAACCATGAAGGACTTACGCAATTTCTCCTCACTATTGACCTTGTCGGATAGACAGCAGATTAAAGGGTTTCCTCATCAACAAAGAAGAGTGTGCCTGGGAATTTCTCACGCCATCAAAACAGAAAAAACCATTTATGTTGTTTTGCTTCTTTTTTTTTTTTTTTAGTTGTTTGACTTACAGTGTAAGAGACATGATTGACAATTTCTATTCTTATGCAAATTTCCAATAATGCTAAGCTTCTTCTTCATCCTTTTGTTTAAGAAAACACGAGGGAGAGTCCTTGTCTTGTTACTAATATACTAGTATTATAAAGCAAAAAAAAGGAAATATGATATCCCCTATGCTTATGCTTTAACTAACATTCATGGATCCATATTACTGTAACTTAAAGAAAAACAAGGCTATTTCTCAGAATCCTTCTACTAGCCTCTGTATTTCGATATATCCCTTCTATCGTCTTCATCTAATAGTCTGAAATTCTTTTCCAATTGTTGGGAGGTTTTTCTTTCCTTTAGATTATGTTTGGTAAAGATTTTTGTGGATTAAAAGCAGTGGGTTTTACGGAATGTGTGGATAAAAAGTGGATAAAATTGAGGGTCCTATGATGTGTGGATAAAAATAATGTTTGACCATCTTATAAGTGCTTATGAGCAATGACAAACATACACTTATACTTCCAACCAAATGTATTTTCATGAATTTTGCAAGTGTAATTTTGATCAATATTAGTTTGTCACCAGGTGATGGTAAGAAGAGTATTAAAAGGCTAACTTGAAGAAATAAATCCTCTCTTGTGGCTATTTCTCAAAATCCTTCTACTAGCCTCTATATTTCAATTCACGGTATCATCTATCAATGAGAAAATTGACTCAAAAGGCTAGATGTACCCCTTCCATCCACTTCATCTAATAGTCTGAAATTCTTTTTCACTCGTTGGGAGGATTTTCTTTCCTTCTGCTTCCAACCAAACGTATTTTCTTGAATTTTGCAAGTGTAATTTTCATCAACATTAGCACATGTTTGTCATTGCTTAAATTATAATTTCAGCCGGTTTGGTCAAACATACTTTCTATCTACACATTTCATAGGCCCCACAACTTACAACTCATTTTTTATCCACACATTCATCTACAACTTATAATATAAGCACTTGTAAAATAATTTCAGCACTACCAAACATATACTTAGTTTGTGACCAGGTGATAGTAAGAAGAGTATTAACTTGACTGCTGAGGAAATCACGCCCTTGGTGAGAAAGAGTTGTTGCTGTTTTGTGAAGAAAATGTAAAGCTGAATGTATTAGGCAAAGACAGATTTTTTATGCTTTTCATTTCAAGTGTAGATCATCGAGTGAGGCTTAATTACAACAGTCCTCATGGAAACTTGAATTCTTGACTAACATCTCACGGGAAGTAGATTCCTTTCTAGACTGTATGATTGTCTGTTTGCCCCTTTATTTCGACCATTCACTCATCTGAACAACAAAGATCTTTTAGCCAATATTGCTACAACATCATGACGGGTAAAATAAATCTTTGCAAAATAGAGAATATCATCGGTGACATATAGACCTGCTTCTAAGCACAAGACCAGACAATCACGAGAAAGATCTTCAGGGGAAGAAGGAATTTGAGCTTCAGGCCAAGTAACAAAGGATACATCCATAATAATAAAACTAAGAATAAAGATTTATAATATTCCTAAGGTTTAAGAAAAACAATTTACGATAAGAACAAAACTGCTATCTAACTTCAATCCTAAGGGTGAAAATAGAAGGAATCAGAAGCTTTTCCTTACCAAGCACCAAACTGCTATCTAACTTCAATCCCATCTCCCGCATACATTCTCTCTCCTCTTGTGTTATCATTTCCTGATCCAAATCTTGCTCAGAAGGTCTACAAGCATGATTTAGTGCTGCTAGTGTTTTATCTGATTTCTCTATCTTCTTCTTAAGCTGCAAAATTTAGAGCTAATAAATATTAAATTTTTCAATAGAAAAATACAGGAGTAATAAGATCTTACAATGAAAAGCTTTCGCTCTTGACTATTGAGTTCCTTTTCCAATCTCTGCCGTTCCGCTTCCAGCTGAACTTCAACCTCAGTCTTCCCATTTTTCAGGTTCCTGCATTCTGATTGAATGCTCTGGAATTCTGATAAAGTTCCAATGCTGCTAGACTTCAATAAATCCTCGTGGGTGACAGAAGATATATCACTTGCTTTTAACCGTGCAGCTTCTTCCTGAAGTTGGTATCTTGTGAGCTCCTTTTCTCTTTCAGCAACTAGGGTTGCAACTTGAGAGGGAACAAAATCCTTGCCTCTATAGAGAATTATGAAGAACTTGTTACGCAATAAAAGAACTCCTCCGGTGAGATCCTGCATCAGGAATTGATAAATTGATGCCCATTGTCTTCACTCTCGTAACACAGTAAAAACTAAATAGTTTGGCCACTTCAACTAGAGCCATGTTTTTTTCAACACTTGACCATCAAATAATAATGCACGTCACTTTAAAAGAAGCCGGAGGGCAACGGTACCATAACGTAACTGGTCTATTCATCGTCGCGTATAACTTGTCATCCATTAATTATAATAAAAATAGTAAATGTATCAACCTCACAGATAAATGGGACTCATTTCATCTAAAGATCTTATCACAGAATATAGCATGGAATTGATACCTGAAAATTGCAATTTCGGAAATAAAGGGATTACATTTTGAATGAGAAATGTCTCTTATGAAGATTTCACATATTCATTAGTGTTCTTTTCTAATCTTTTCACATGTATTCTGATTAAACTTCAAGCAGCATGGCTTTCTGCAAAAAATAATCAAAAATATTATTTTCAGTTAAAAACTAGATTGACTTTTGACCTTCAGGGGTGCAAACGAGCCAGCATAAACAGAGTTTTAGCTATTCAAGCTCTGCTCAATATCATAACGAAACCTTAAAGTGCTGAAGCTTGGTTCTTTCATTCGGAGAATCCAGCTTGAACAAGTTTTTAAGAAGCTAGCTAAATAAGTCTAGAGAGTTACAAAAACGTGTTTGCTGTGTCCTATTTCACCTCTCGAGCTGACACTGTATGGACTTTAGACAACAGAAGAGGGAAGCAATCTCAAGCTGCTACCGTGTTGACAGCCCAATGTACAGTTATCCAACAATATAAACTCAAGTATAGGCTCCAATCAAAACTAAAATCGAGTGTAAATGTAATGAAAAAGAAATAAGAAAAGAGATTATTTACGTATATTGTCATCCCCTTCAAGAGGTAATAAAGTACTAAACATTAGCAGAAGCAATATTAAAGAAACAAACAGATTATATGAAGCCAAAAATGCTATAGTATTTAATACTTGGCCTAGTTAGTAGGTCAATTGCACACACTGAGGTTGCTCAACCATAACGCGAACTTGCTAAGATAATAACATGCTACATGGGGCTCATATGCAAGCAACAGTTCAGAATATCAGATGTTCACAAAACTTGAAACTGAACATTTCATTTTTATGACACTTGCCTTAAGTTCGCTGGCCATTTCCTCGTTGTCTGTATTGGGAATCCCCCACTTCAGAGCAATCTTTACAATGTGACATTTTTCCCACAATTTTAGAATAGCTGCCGCCAATCCTTTCAGTTTTCTATTTCTTCCTTCAGGAAACCCAAACAAAACTAAGTCAGAACATTAAGCATAACCACATGCAAACAGAGTTTAGCCAAATATGCATCCTACTGTGCATTGACTAAATGTGCTGGACAGCAATAAAAAGAAACTATCAATAAATTGTTCACGCTTCAAGATTTAAGATATAAATTTGCAACAAACTAATCACCCCATCCCTTTTCCTCAAACTACTGACTGAATGATAATTTTTAACCAAATTTATTTTTGCATAATTTAATTGCACATCTACATGTGGTAAGTCTTGACAAGATACAGGCCATCAGAGAATATTACTCCTAGAAAAAGGTATCTTTAGTACTTCTAAACTCAATGCACACATTGTTTCCAGTAAATTCAGTGCACACTTCATAATTTATCCATTTCTTCAAGATAGTGTACAATGCGGTTGAGAGAAACTTGCACATTTAGAACATTGACAAGTGTCGTTTATACTGAATAGGAAACTGCTCTAGTCCCAACTGTCCTCAATTAGGGTTTCCAATTATTTTCTTTCTTTTTTTCCCTTTGGTAGGGAGAGGAGGGAATGTTCAAACAGTACAATGATGAGAAGCTGGTGAGGAACCAATCTTATGGGACACCCCTTGGCTTCACAATGAGCTTCTTTATTTAAATTTTATTGAATATGAAGGAGATGAGCATCAGAACCAAATATAATTTGACGTTCAAAGATACATTCATTTTAAATGGACTAAAAGAATTTACCAATACTATATCAGTGGCAAATATAAATGAGGAAGAACATGCAGATGAATGAGAATAAAGATTTGTAGAAAGTGTGATATGAGCAACATTAAAGAGTTGCATTTGGGTACAATCTCTCTTGAAACTCAGAGTGTGTATATAAGAAGGGATAATTCTAATACTTCAGTTGAGATTGATATAGTGCAGTGACAGAGGAAAAGAAAATACCAAGGACAAAATGAGTTGGTAAAGGGTGAGTAAGTTTCCTCAGATATGTAAGTTCAGCATCTGTCAGTTTTGATCTAGTGCGAGGTGGACAAAGCCTAAAAGGTGGCTTAAATCCAGGAACAACTTCCGGGAGCAAGTCTGCATCCACTGGCAAAGGCTTTGGCATCCACCAATCAACAAAGCGTGGTCCTAACCCAGCCAATAATCTATCTGCTTCTCTTTCGTACAGTGGTGCATTGATTTGTAAGCTTTCCCATTCACCTTCTATCCCATTATTTATTTTGTATGGACTACTTCCATTTGATGTTACTCGAGAGATAGGATTGGTATTTTGGTAACTCATATTTGAGGATAGATTTTCTTGATCACCAACTGAGTTGTGACGAATCTTCGAATAATTTCTTGAACCTGGTAGATAGTTGCATCCTCTATAAACAGCAAGAAAATCTTCCTTATTCCACACAACAAGGCCTCCAGTCTTCATCTGCTCAGAGGATATACTACAGTATCAGGGAAGCAACTAAAACAACATTTTAAGTAAAGAACAGGGATGTTAAAACAAGATGAAAGGTAAATAACAATGAAACGAGCAACTAAGGGAAAACATATGCGAAACGATTAAAATTATTTTCTGAATAGACTTCTTTTCAAATGGATTGGGGTGTTATAGTGGGAAGAACAAAGCAAGAATCACGTTCAAATTGATCACTAACAAGATGAAAAGATTGCCTACAACTCGTTGGGATAAGATTTGAGTACTAGAATCAGCATAAATTGTACGTGAATGAATTATTACTTCACAACTCTTCAAGGCCATATGTACAGTTGCTGTTTGGATTAACTCCAGCTCTGTTCATTAATAAAAGTAGTAACTAAAAAATTTTGGTTGTAAAGGATATCCTACTTGGTTGCTGTTCTAGGAAATGACTTAAATCATAAGCAGAAAAGCATTTGCCTTAATAAATAAAGAAGGCTTTACATTAAAGGAACAATTAAATAAATTCAGTCCGTGCATTGTACATAACAAATGCAGCTACGCACACAAGGTACATCTTGAAGTTTTCTGAATAGCAGGACTGAAGACTTATGGGCTGATTTAGTAGAAAAAGCTTAAGATAAAAAGAATAATAAACATCTGTGGTATTATTTTTTTTTTATTTTATATTTTGCTGTCTCAAGCAAATGGAGCAATCAACTTATGTGAAAGCACTGAAGATTTCAGAAGTATAGACTGGTTTATGTAGATAAAGAAAAGTTAAGGAAAGGTAAACAAACATAACCTCAGTGATCTCTCGCGCTCTCTCCATATTTCGGCACAAGGGCAGATCAAATTTGATTAAGGCAAGCTCATTGTTCTTCCAAAAAAGATGAATTTGATCAACTACAGCTTGAGTCACACCAGCTTTCTTAACCTTCACCCATTTTCTCATCATTGCAGCCTCACCCCGCAACCTCTTTAGCAGTAGTCCATCAAGAACCAACTCTGCAGCGGTAACCTCCTTCTCCTTTTTTACTCTCCTAATCACCATTTTCTCATCTCTCTCCCATGGCATTTTCTTCAATTTACCTTCATTTTCAACCTGCCCAAATGGAATATCAAATTCAATACTTTCCAAACTTTCCCGAGCCGCCTCTGAATCTTCCTGAACTTGTACAATATTTTCGAAGTCTGCATTTCCCCACAAGTCGCCGGGCGCAAATCTGAATTTAACATTTTCCGGGTCCTTTGGAGTTTCCTCCAAATTTTCGGTTTCTTGGAGTTTCTCAATGCCTAGAAAGATTTTCTTCATGGCCTTTTTCCCTCTTCCACCACTCACTTTACCAGCCAAAGCCTTATCAGGGTGCTCTTCAATTTTATCTAAGGTGGAATCTTTTCTAGGTCTTGACTTGGTAAATTTCATAATTCGATTGGATTCAACAAGAAGAGGGCCATTCATCCATGGAGCAGTGGGTGCTTTGATGACTGAACCAGATTGTGATACGCGTTCAGATGACTTTGCATAATAATCTTGGTTTTCATACACAATGCTGCTGCTTTCAACTTTTGCGTCATTATCATTGATAAAACGGTTAGAAAATATTTTGAAACTAACTTTAAAAGGATGAAAAGAGAGAAATGACGCTGGAATTTTGGTGGAATTGTAAGGGAATGGGAAGGTGTTTGATGCAGGAGAGAGAATGGGAGTGGCAGACATGGGTAGTGTCGAAATTGTACGTGACAAGCAGATTGTTCTGTGGGTGTCATTTGGCTAATGGCTAATGTAAAGCTTGAAGTATTGGAGGAAAAAGATTTTCGGGTTAATTGTAATTTTTTAGCGTATCATGTGTATATATATGAACTATAAAATATTTGTACATACAATATAAAAATGTAATCCATTCATTAGTATTGACAATTTCGTCACTTAAATTTAACAATGTGCTAACATTGCAGACGGATATCCAACGTCTCATCGTCCAAAATTGCGTCTTTCATAAATATCCCAATTTCTTTCCAAAATTCCCAATCAAATCCACCATCCCCATTCTTCATTTGTAAAACAAAACCCTAATTCTAACCCCCATTCTTCTACAGCTCGTATTTTATGAGGGGGATGGAAAATTCCTCCAATTCTTTACAATTAATGGACGGAATTATGTGTCATTGTGGTCAATTTACAAGTTTGAAGACTTCTTGGACGAAGTTGAATCCCAATTGCCAGTTTTGATGTTGCAAGTTCTATGGGACGGCTTGCGATTTTTTTTCGTGACTTGATCATCCACCACGTCCAATATATGAGTCTGTCATCAGGTTCCTTCGAAATAAGAATGTGGCTGAGAAAGAAAAAAAAAATATGCTTGACATTGAGATTTTATCAAGTTTGGTTTTGGCTGCTCCTTAGTTTTTTAGCTATTCATCTTGTCTTCTAAATTCGTATTGTATTGGTTGGGTAATATCGGATGTAATCTGATGGATGGTATTTTGTGTGTAAGGTTGGACTTAGGCTAGTTAGACTTGTTGCAATAGTGTGTTCATGATGTAGTATTTGACTTCTCCCTTGTGTAGTCTGTATTTGTTGAATGTAGTAGTTGTAGTTTTTGTATTAATTGCAATATTTGACTGTGGAACCATCTTGCATTTTCTATTGTGTATGACATATTACAAGCTAGCAATCTCCAAGCTCTGGTTGAAAGTGTGCATTTTCTTTCAGCCAACTTTAGAATGAGTTTGTCAGCATTTCAATACAACGAGAAAATTATATACGAGGATTTAAGGTCGACTACACTAATAGTCATATATGATCAAGCTATGGTATAAATGTTGAGAGAAACTGTCATTACCCATGTTATTAACTTCATTGGTAGGAAAATTTGTTGCCATTATTCTTGTGAGACGTTCATATTGTCGATTAAGAATTATAACCCAACGCTTAGCCTCAAATGCCACGCCAGCATTAACCAAATGCTTGTATATCTTGTGAACAGCTTTACAGTCTACTTCAACATGCTCAACATCTATATGAAATTTATTGGAATGATTTTTGGTTCTTTCCACTTTTACAAAACTCATGTTCGTGTCCTTCCATTTGTGCGTTTGTAGCCTTATGAAATGCAATGCAATATCATTACAAAACATCATCAAATACAACATCAAAGAAGCCGCATATAAGCTAAAAAAATAGCGGCAAATTGTCATTAAACCCAATGTTACCCACAAAAACAGCATCAATCCATAACAAATCAGCAAAATTTTCTTAGTTTTGACTCCAAAAAAATAAATAACAGTAGACAACATAATTGATGTATCAAAGTGAAATGTTGTCAACTTCATCTATTAGGCCTTGCTCTTGGAACTCCCGATACATTCCTCATACTCTTCATCTATGCTCTCAAAGCTTTTTCAGTTGTCACTTCTTGAGCATCAATTTCTTGTAGTTCTTCCACCATTGATGAAATGTTGACTTCTTCTGTTACAACTCGACCAGCCACCGGAGTAGGAACATAAGTAGAATGACCACTACTTACTACGTTCTCTGCACCTGGAATGGATAACCTAGGTATATGCATGAAGCGGAAAGAAGATTGCAGTGTTTGATCCTCACCGGAAGAGCCTCTGTTCCCTCAATTTGGAACCATCTTGCCATGTGGTTATTCAAGAATGTTAGAACTCCACATTAACATGACAGAAATAAATACAAATAATCAAGCCCGATTTTGGGCTGAGGCTAGTGAGCCAACTGCCTCGGGCCCAAAACCGAAAGTGGCCCATTTTCATTAAAAAAATTATGTGTTTACTAAAGTTGTCCAAAAAATTAAAATATTTTTGCGAAGGTTTGAAGTCCAACAAAGCAAACCAAATCGATGAACACTATGACTATTATTAGGTAGTGGCCCAAAATCGAAGGGGCCTTTTTTAAAAAATAAAATAAAATTGAAGCTTAGTCCACCAGTAGCCCTTTCCATGACTTGTCAAACTTTGCCTTGAGGGCCTAATTTTTGGTCTTTGTATCGAGCCCCGAAAATGTCAGAACTGACCCTGCAAATAATCCAACATTAACAAATACATTGCTCTTTGCATTAACTGGATTGTCCATTGTTAATGTAATTGGCTCCAACTCCACATTAAGGAAATCCTAAAACCAAGTGATACATGTATGAATTCATTTCCAACATATTCCTTGTCCCATTACTGTTATATAGTATAATTTATAGTGATTTTAGCAGACAAAATGTGTAACTTGATGAACCACACATTGCAATACTTGGACGACAAACATTGCATTTTAGTAAATGTGTCACATCATTGAAGCAACATTAATTGACAGTATACTGGAATTACATAACAGCATTGACAAAGCACGACATTCTGGAAATAAATTGATTGCATTGAAGTAAATATGTCACAACAATTAAAATTGATTTCTAGCAGGCAGAATGTCTTTCTTGATGAATCAAATCTTGTAAAACAAAAAGTAAACAGCATTGATGTAACAATTAACACAAATTTGCCTACATTGTTAGGGGCATCCAGCCTCAGATGGTACCTACTATTATGGCCTACCAATTCTTACACGGAGCACATCATGGTTACTTGTCCCTATCTCTTTACATAATACTTTGACTACCTGTGTCCAATGACATCTTCTTCCATACTAGCCCTCCTCTTAGTTTGTCTTCTTCTCCTTTGTTGCACAATCCCCGTTGGGGGTTTGATCACAAAACCATCAACTTCTGGCCACAAACTTTTTTCCATTGATCGGGCGTATTATATTCTCATAGCACCTCATATAAGTCTCAACCTTGTAGCAATTATCAACGTAGTCATTTGGCTCATTTCTTTCGTCTAGTATGACGACGCGCCACTTAACTCCCATTTTCTGCAAGCACAAGTCCGAACTTGTAAGTCAACTACATATGTACCAGATCGACATCTAACTTGATATTGTGGACCCCAATACGAATCCAAATGACATTCCTATGCCATTGCAACGTTTCTATCCAACTTTTTTGATCTTCACACTCAAATGTCATTGTATATCTCACCATCCTATCCCTCCTTGTCTGAATTCGTTTCAAGAAGGTCGTTTGTATTGAACTCAACATTTTTAGAAGTGACTTCTCTCTTTCTTCGAGTAATGTCTTGTTAAAACACTCACACCCGTTGTTAAGCAAAATGTCACTCTTCAGTTTGACTAAAAAGTGAGATTTACTTCACTCCGTTGGTAGCCTATCCATCAACCACTTGTATGCTTCTTCACTCACACTTTGTATTTTTCCAATGTAATGTTTGTAGTCCGCAATAGTGGTTGACTTAGCAGCTCTCCACTAGTAATCCTTCAAAATATTGCCCTTGAATTTCTTCTTGTAGAAGTTTGAGTACATGTGTCGTACGCAAAATTTGTGTTCATCTTTCGAAAATAACTCATCAATCACATTTTGCAAAACCTTTTATATGTCAGTCATAAATGTCCAATCAGTGTCATTATCAATACCAACGTCGTTGGCCAACAATGACATAAACCATCTCCATGTTCGTATATTTTCTTTCTCAGCTACCACGTATGCCACAGGGTAGTTACAGTCATTGGCGTCAATACCAACATCGGTAAGCATCTACCCTCCATAATTACTCTTTAAAAAGCACATGTCCAGCCCAAATCAATTTTCTACATCCACTAACAAATCCTCGCTTACATGCACTAAAACAAACATATATTCCGTGAAATACCTCCTCATGAAATGCTATAACCACCATGGATCCAGGATTAGTCCTCAACACCTCACCCCAGTAATTCATTAACAACCCAAGCTGTTATTCAATTGTCCCTTCTATCAATGTCTTTACAAATCTCCTCGTTTTCCAAGCCACATTCATACTAATTTTTACTTTCAAATCTTTGTATACGGTGGCTATAATACTCTTTGTTTTCTAATTCGGATCGACCCTAAATGCGTCAAGGTAATGATTAGCTAAGAATATGTATGTACAATGTCTATTAATTTGGTCACGAGAGCATGTATGTTCCGAAATAAAAGATTTGATCTGCACAGTGCTATTATTCTTCATCTTAGAAGCCCAAACCCTCTATTTACACCCCAACTTGCAAACTACATGTACTCTCTTCGGATCATTTACTTTAAATCTAACATTGAATATATTTATCACACAATAATGTCTAACAAACATCTTTGAATTCATCTAAAGACCTGAATTTCTGCCCAACTTCTAACTGCGGATTTTTCATATCCAACTCGGCAATAAATTCTGGAAATTTGTACTCATTTTCAATATCAAATAAACAGTCACTCACCAGCTCTTCAAACGAAGGATATCCCAACTCATCCACTTTGCCATCCCCGTCATCTGCCACTTGATTTTCCACGTGTTCACATCCCATTTCAATGCCTTCAATCACATTTTTGTTGAACAGAACATCATGATCATCATTATTTATCTCATTCTATGCATCAGCGAATCTGAATCTTGAAAACGAAAAATAAAAAAACATTATTTTACTGATAGTTACATACAAACTACCAAAAAAATATTCACTTACCTCCAAGTGCGATATTTTGAATTTCTTTATCTTTTGTGGTCCTACCGGTGGGGTTAGCTATGTCCAAGATGAAGGGGAAAGATGCAATCGATGTCGGGCTATGGTTTTTCCCAGTTTGGAAAAGAAATTGATTGGGATATTGGAATTAATCTCATATAGGTAAAACGTATTTTCACAACATGCGACTTCGATGACAGGCATCCGCGTGTTTGCTAATTGGATGATCTAGACAGCAATTTGAAGACACATTAGACATTCGTCTGCCTGGCAAAACCGTTAAATTCAAGTGAAAAAATCGTCAATAGTGATAAATGGAGAGTATTTTCATACTGTACAATGAGTAGGTAGGTAGAAACATTTTAAATTTCAATAATGTATATGTGACACGCTAAGTACAATAACTTTTGGAACAATTAACCCAAAGATTTTCCTATTCATTTAAATTTTTATTGCTCCTTGCAGAAATATAAAAATAAAAATTGCAACGTTTTTCTTTGAAAATTTTAATATGATTAATGTTTTTGCGCATTAAATATTCTCATGTTTATTTTTATCTTTAAATCTTGAATTTTCCCAGTACTTGCAATGGGTGCGTACTTGAGAGAACAGCATTTTCATATCACCCGACGAGCACTTAAAAAGATGATCATGCCATGACTTGAAATTTGCAGTTATACTATTACCCACCATCTCATGTCCCACAAACATTACGATAATTTTCTTCAAACGTTAGTGATGTACAGTCGACGTATAACCAACACAATAAACACAATAAATCCAGGGAACGAAAGATCCCTTAAGAAGTCACGGCCTCTTTCTTTTCTTATTCCCCTGCCTTCTCTCTCAACAGCTTTTTTGACATTTTGAAACAATGGAGCAGCAAAATATAGAGCCGCATGGGACACGAAGGAATGCTAATGATGCACAAGCTAAAACAAGTAAACTGCAGGAAAGTCGATTATATCTTCTTGGCCTCATCATTGAGGGGGTCACTAAGTGTTCCAAACATCCAGTCCATCCATATTGTGTAGTGGCCATAGTTGTGACGATATGTTGTGTGGTGTATGGTGTGATAACCAGCACCCATTACAGGCCATAACTTCCCGTGTATGCAGTCATGAATGTTTGCAGTCCATATGGCCTCAATGAACAGAAGGGCTATGTGTGTCGTGAAATGAGTTGGCACTAGGAAAAGAGCTATAACGTGTGGTACCGCCTGCAATATCCCGTCCAGTGGGTGGAAGGCTAAACCTATTGAAAACCAAACGTGCCAAATCATATGTTACAAATTTGATGAGTCTCAAAAGGCCGTAAGAACAGAAATTTAAATAAGCCTGATTATGACAAACACAGGTATACTGGGTGCAAGAAGTTTAAGATGATATTACATGAGAGAGTTGAATATTGCTTATTCACAAAAATTTTAAAATTAGAATTTACATAAACACAACATCACACAGTATAATACTAGGCATATTGTGTAAGACTATGTTGCCGATTTCACTTAAATAATATATTCACAGAACTCGAAATCTCAAATTCAATGCAGATTGACTGACATCGAAAGAACTCAGCCCTGCGACAAGTTTTTCCTCAGTATTATACAGGTTTAAAAATCTGTCGATTGGCAATGAAAAACATATAAAACAAAATTGATTTTATCAGAACACAAAAACTTAATGAGAAACAAAATATCGGCTACACCTGTCAAATTTCAGTCGATCTTAAATTACTTGGACACACAACTCATAGTCTACGATTCTATCGTGAGTGCTTTCAACTCCATCTTATACAAGAGAGCAAATTTCAGTTGTCCCAGAATTATGTCACAAGGATTCGAACTACAGATTAGGTCTCTCGTATATAATTGGACATGCACCAAAGAGTATCCCTAGTGCAATTTTATGCATAACGCTCCAGCATTGCATTACTTTTGTTTTATGGTTCCTCTTAGATAAGTGGAGGACTTGCGTCATGCTCTGACAACCCAAAATAACAAGGGAAACTAACAAGCTAAGAAATGGGATTTTAATCATAATAACATTATCTTACAATTAAGGGTGTGTTTGATTTTGATTAAAATCAGATTTTTTGAAAAAGTTGAAAGAAGTTTTTGAAATGTGTGGTTGAAAAGTTGTGGGTCCATGAAATGTGTAGTCAAAATTAATTGTTAACTTTGACTTTAGCTTTTTAGCAAAATTCTAATTGAAAACAAACGGGGCCTAATTTATATGAGTAACAAATTTTATCTTGATTAAAGCAAGCTCACACCATATCAAGTTCTTTATGTGATCCTAATGGGAAGGGATATTCCACAAACGTATCATTATATACAACTTATATAAAGTTATCTTATCATTCATTGAGGTTACTTACCTCATGAAACTGTAAACTTATGTGAACCAAACCAAATTTAAGAGATACCAACAGAAAGTTACTTCAAATATAAAGAATCTCTTGATGGATAAATTCCAAGTAGTTTTCTCATTCTGGCATTACCAAACTGGTTCCCAACATCAATATTGAGTGGTATTTATGGCCTCTAAAAGGAAATTGTAATGGCTTTCATCTTACAGCAAACTGCAGAAGCACAAACAAGAAATGAAAATTTATACTCAATACTTTTAGACTAATTTTCTTAGTCAACACTATTCGAACGTGAGAAACTTCTCTATGCCCAAGAAGAAAGTGCCAAAACTTCTAGTCGAGTCATCAAGGAACACACTACACAAACATAGAGCAAAATGATGAGAAAGAAGTAGAACTCACCAGCAAACGGAGAAAGTGTATTTTGCTTGTTGTAGATGTGATGTGTGGCATGAAGATACTTGTAGAGAGGTTTTATGTCATGTAACTCTCTATGCATCCAGTATATCCCAAACTCCACGATCACAAGATACACGATCAAATAGAAAAGGTAGGCAACCCAACCAATATCGCTTATCCTTGAAAAACATTTTGTCCACCCATGTTCAATCATGTATTCTGAGATTGTTGGAAGGGCACAGTACCATGGCATAGCTTTCATGGCAACCCCTATCTGCAGAAGCATTGCTTTTCTCGAAGGAATGGCGTCTGTCCACATAATGTTTATCAGAACTATATTTTTCTTTATTACCAAGAAAATATAAGAGACAATCTCTCTCATATTGCAATATCCAAGTTCAATATCCAGAAAAGTGCAGCACACAAATAGAATGAGACAACATGCATCCATATTTTAATCCATAAATTTAGCACCACCCAAACAAAAAATAAAGAATTTGGTGAAATTCAACTACCAAAATCTGGATTCAAGTTAGCTACGTAGTTTTAATTCCTTAAAGCATAAATAGCAATAAATCGGCGTTGCTCACACCACATGTTATTTTCCACCACAAATCCAAATTGCATACAGAAAAATCAAATGCCTGGCTTGAGATGAGCAACGTCATAAACCTAGTAATGATACCACTATATGAACTGCTAAAGTTTAGTGAAAAATTCAATCTTAGTTCTACCGACAAAAAGATTCATCTAAAAAGAGCATCTAGAAGACTAGAGTTCATAAAAACAACAGTTCTACAGGTAGGTTACTTCAATTTTGAGACAGCTCAACCTATCAGAAAGTTTTGGAACAATTCAACAAGAATGGGAAGCTCAAGATATGAACCAGATTGCCCTGTTGTGGAAGAAAAAAATTATAGACGTAACAAATAATTAGCACAGATAATAAACAAAAAAACCAAATGAGGAATTTTTCAAAGTACCCATTCTTTGATAGTCACCTTCAAGTTTTTCATTTGAAAGGCCTTCTTTATAGGTCAATGTCAATCTAATCTTATTAAAATGTTTCCACTATGTTTTGTTGTAAAGGCATGTTCAAATCGACTCGGTGGTCGAGTTGGGGGAGCTTAGTACTCGATCAAATCAACCTAACAGTTGAGTTAGACGAGTTTTTACTAATAAAAAAGAAACAATTTCAAAAGACAACAAAATCCAACACCTCTAAAAGTAAACAATATCTTTGAACAGCAATTTTCCTCAAAAAGTTGTATAGATCGAAAGTTTTTGCGTGAATTCCCTAAAAATGAAAAAGATCAGATAACTACATCGACCAGCTATCTGTTAAAGAATAAAGAGAGAAAGTCAAACACAAATTAGAAAAAAAAAAAAAAAAAAAAATCCATGAGAAAGATACTTGCAGAATATTTACAAATCAACAAACCCAATTCGCTTGCCCGGGAAAACACAATTATAAATTCACTTACGTCACACCCACTTTACAATATCATAAAATTCAACAAAAAGGAGGAGCAAAAGATGTAGAAAAAAATCGTTCAGAATGACCCAAAGCAAAAATGAAATGCACCCGCTACATTGAACTAAAAATTGAAAGCCGGTGTCAAAAATTCAACATCTAGAAAGATCAAAAATAGACATCATCAATCGTGGTGTAAGAAACGATTAAAACTAAAATAATATTACGACTCTGAAAAACCCATACCTTTTGGAACATAGACATTACGCTTCAAGTAGTAGATATAAAAACACCACAAAACCCCCGAAAGCAAGTAGAGCAAGGTTCCTCCGATATAGTTTCGGAGCCATCCCCTGTAGAAGTGAGGTAGTGGGACCCACCATTTTTCCGGCAAGAGTGAACCCAGAACAATGTCGTTGTACCAAGACGTCTCCTCCACAAATAACTGCAAATAATCCTCCATCACACACACGTCAAGATTCCGACAGTGGGCACGTCAGATTCCGGAGGCGGCGAAATTCTCTTTGCCTTTTTGGAAGGAAATGGCTTATGTGAAAAAGACGGATTTTATTTAGATGAGCTGGCGGGGGCGGTGACACACTGGGAGAAGTGCATGTGTCGTGGCTGCTCTGTCGTGCTCGGGCCGTTTTGAGATTCTTTTGATTTTTCAAAAGTGTTTTTTTTTTTTTTTTTGAGGGGTTTTACACGAATATCGTCGCTAACAAAAATTGGGTGAAAAATTAAATAGTATTTATTATGTGAAAATATTGGAGTATTTTTTAATATTTTAAAAAATATTCCTCCAAAGTCATCAAGGTTAGGCAATAAGTGCAATTTAACCATCGACCATTTTTATGAGCCCATATCTGCTATCCCAATTTTGTATCCCATTTGCTGTCCTACCAATAGAAAATGTACAAGTAATTAAATAAATACAATTTAAATATTAACAGCAAATTTAATATGAACATATTAAACCATGGTGGGGAGAAGATCATTCTCCATTCAAATCATTATGTATTAATTATTAATTTGATCTTTAATCAATTAAGCTCCATTACAAAATATCAACTTTATTAAAAATAGTAGTTCAAACTATTTTATGTTAATTGGTATTTTTATATATTTAATCGATATGAGTTTTACTTTTGGACTAAATTTAATTTTTAAATATGAAGAATTTGTTAAGTGCCCGTTTGGTAGAGATTATAAACTAGTTTTTTTGACCAAAACAGTTTATTTGACCAAGAATTGTAAAAAATGACGACTACTAAGATAAATTTTTTTTGTCAAACAAACTATTTTTAGTCATGTGATTGACAAAAATATCAATCACTTTTTCTTCTCCAATGCCCACATGACATGTGTCATGTGGGCTTTATAAATCTTACCCACCATAGGGAGGAGATCATTACCCTGATTTGAATTACTCTTCTTTGACATTTGAAGATAGAACATCATATTAAGCTCAAACAAGTTATTCGATCAATCTATCGCTTAAACGAACGTTGGAATTAACTTTGAAGATAGAATCCAAAAATTCAATAAATTTGATTCTATATAGTTTAGCTCATTCTTTATATAATATTTGTAATGCTTTCATTTATTACTTCAATATTTTCTATGCACCTCTTTGGTTTATAAACAATAATGGAGGGAAAAATGATAAAATAAAAACTAGGTAAAATAAAAAATGAGGAAAATTGTTGAATCATAATTGTTTATGAAAAAAAAAAAAGAAAAAAACAGTGAATAAATATTCAGATTGTTGTGGGATTTGGATAAAAAGTCCTATTCTTTATTTTTAAAATCATTTAAAGATGCTCTTTATATTGAAAAATAAGCTCTTTAAAATTAAGAGTCGTGCTATTTGTACATCACAGTGTCTATATTAGTGTATAGAAGATGATGTGGCAAAATAGCGCAATGACCTATTTATCCATGAGTTATTATCACAAATTCACTTGTCACATCAGCATCTGTAATGTAATCTATATTTTCTGTACAAACAGCATTACTCTTAAAATAAAGACGATTTTTGAAGATATTCATGTGTATACAAAATAAGTATTTCTAAATATTTGTGTCCACCTTAGTACATGTACCAGCGTACCTACAACAATTTCCCATACTATAGGCTATAGCACATACAGTTTAGTACATGTAAATGTGTGTCACTGAACTTTCTTTAGTGTTTCTTAATAACTATTGAACTTTAAAATATTTTCAAGTTGTACTTATTAAAATGCGATCACATGTGCTACTCAACATTTGAAAATTTAACGAAGTGATGATGTGGCAAATGAAAGTTCACACGTGGCATGCATTAGCAGTTAGTTATACCACGTCACGAATTTACGAGTAGCGTATCGCGTTTAGATACATTAATTATCACTCAACTTTTCAAAATAGTAATCAATTGTCACTAACATTTCTCAAATATTCAATTACTATTAAACTTTAAAAGTTTTTCAATTAAAACCCCTTTAGTGTTTATTCACCTCCAATGTTGATTGATCGATTACTTATTTAAAATCGATTTTAGTGTTCGAGAAAAAAAGTTGAAATTAGACGAGAGTACGGAAATTTCAAAGAACAATTTCATCTTATTAATTTGTTACCATGACTATGTATTACCTCAACCAAATGTTTTCACATGGACCTCAATAACTCCATCATATTCGTGGAATTCGACGACAAACTACATTTTCCACATTGCCAATTATTTAAAAGTCTATAAACTCAAACAAAAAAATTGAAAGCAATGCATTAAATTAGTTGAATATCAATTCAATGAGCCTGGAAATTAATTTCCCAACACATAGCATTAAAAAAAAAAAGACCGCCACATAGTCCAAAATTAATTTACACAATTGGCATTAACCATCAAAAAGTAAAATTAATCTTCATCACTTGTGCATTGTGCATATGGTTATAATTAATCATATAACGGTGAATGATAGACGCGATAATATTTTGATAAGTTAAGTGATAAATTTTTTTTAAATATTTGAGAAAGTTCAACAACAATTATGAAATATCTGAAAATGTGGCCATTGGGATTTATAAACACACCACATCAATTGTGATTTTAGTGACACGACATATATAACTAACGGCAAAAGCATATGACATGTGAAATTTTGTCTGTCATATCATTAAGTCAAGTTAGTTGATTTTTCAAACACTAAGTGACGAAGTTGCAGATAAGATTACATTTTGGTAAGTTCGGTTGCAACTCAAAAATATTTTAAATCTCAACAGCAATTGGAAACATTCAAGAAAATTTAACGACAACTAAAATATTTAACTCGAAAGATTCTCATAAGCTAATTTGAATTTCAAATATGCAATCGTTTTCTTCTATTTATTAAGTTTATTGCATGTTCATTATAGAAATATTAGATAAAAGTGGACATAGAGGCTAAAAATAATTAATTTTTTAATATTTTTCGGCACCGCACATACAATCTCACCAATGAAAAACTTAGACGATGGATAGTGTTGAAATTAATCACATATATTTGAGTATAGGTGCTTAAAGCAAAGGGTAATTATATCAGGTGATCGTTACACTTACCAATATATTTGATAAAGAAATTTGACAAATAATCATTGTATTTAGTTTTAACTAATCTAACTGTATAGATATATTAAAACTTTTATTATAATGTGTTTAAATGTGGATATAAGGATTTTAAAAGTTCTAATAAATGTAAACCATTAATGTTAGAAACTTTTATGAGTTTTAACTAATCTAACAGTCTAGATATATTAAAACTTTTATTGAAATGTGTTTAAAGGTAGATATAAGGATTTTAAAAGTTCTAATTTATTTTGTTTTAAATTAGACATTAATGTTAGAAATATATGAATAAAATCTCATATGGTTAGACATAAAGTAAATTATGAGTTTACAAGGGATTGTGCTACTATACCTAATGGATTAACCTTTTGGGATAGAAACTCAATTCCCTACTATTGGTATCAGAGCTAGGTCTCAAACTTATAAGTCACGTGGACGCACAAAACAAATCTCAGTTGTAGCCGAACAAAGGTGGTAAGTCCTAAGTTGAATAGCAAAGAACGGAAAAATTCATACTTAATTCTTAAGGTAGTTGTGCCCACATAAGGTTGTGACCCTGACACTGTGAAAGAGTTGGGCCTTGATAGAACATGTAATTCTTCTAGATTTGAGGAAGATGGATAAACTACCTTTGAATGGGGGCCGCGAAGTTATGGTACTTTGTTAGAAAGTGGGATTGTTGGGAATGTACGAACAAATTCTTATATCAATTAGACGTAGGTGAAATTCAGGACTTATAAGTTATTAGAATACTCCACTTAATGCTTAACCTTTCGCGATAGAATCTCAATTCAAGTTTGACTTTTGTTTCAAAATTAAACTTGGATGGGTGAGTAATAATCAAAAGCATATAAGCTAACTTGGCTTGGAATTCTTCTATAGAAAACAGAATTTTCAGGAGTTGAATCATTGTAAGAAGGATGAGAGTGAAAATAAATGGAGTAAAGTCCTTCATGACATTTAAAAAACTTGTCATAAAAATGAGCCAGAGGCAGTGGCCCGGCGTCAAGAACATGAATGCCACTTTCAGAACAAGCAACTCTTAACTTCATGGAACCATTGATGATGTTTTCAACAGCTCTTTGTCGGTATTATTATGCATGAGGGATGTCGGCGACGGCAGCAGAATTGGCAGAGGTGGCGATAATGGTGGTGCTGGTGGCGGCAAGTGTTGATAAACAGAATTAAAGAAGCGAGAATGGCAAGAATTACCAAAGTGTATTAAAATTATTGTTTTGTACATCAGAATGAGCTGTATTTATAATACATTATATCAACAGAAAGTTACCAAAAATAACAGAAAAGAAACAGTGAAACTGTACTAACTATCAGCTAACTAACTTGTCTAACTAATTCTTTTTCTTCTAATTTGAGCTTAACTTCTTTTCGTTTTAGTTCCATACTTTCAATATAAGATGTAACACTCCAACCCCCCCTCTCTCTCTCTCTCTCTAAGATGAACATGGATGTTAATGATGTTCATCTTGCGAAGATTATGATGAAAAGGTAGAGAGCCAAGCGGATTTGTAAAAATGTCTGTAAATTGTAAATGCGAAGGAATATGAAATAGTTTGACGACATGTTGTTGTAATTTTTCTCTGATAAGATGACAATCAATCTGGATGTACTTAGTTCTTTTATGATAAACCGGATTGGTAGTGATAGACATTACTGATTTACTGTCAGTGTATAACAAAGACGGATTTGAATGAAAGATATTCAGGTCTTGTAATGCATACAAAAGCCATTGAATTGCACATGTTGTAATTGCAAGGGCTCGGTATTCTGCTTCCACAGATGATCTACTGATTGTAACCCTACTTCTTTGACTTCCAAGAAATCAAAGATTTGTTAAGGAAAATTGCAAAACCAGGGACACTTCTTTTAGTATCCACATAGCCTGCCCAATCACTATCTGAAAAGCCCTTTAATTGTAAGTCTGAGAAAGATGTAAAGAAAAGGCCCCGTCCTAGTATGGCTTTTAGATATCTCAATGCTCGAATGGCTGCTTGGTGATGACTGACAGCTGGTTTTGCCAAAAATTGGTTGAGCACTTGCACAGAATATGCTAAGTTAGGCCTAGTGAGAGTTAGGTAGAGTAATCTGCCAATGAGCCTTCGGTAACCTGATGGATCTTCATATAGATTAGTATTATTAGCTGATAACTTGAGGTTAGACTCCATAGGGAAGGCAGCAGGCTTGGATCCAGTTAAACTTGTGTCTTCAAGTATGTCAAGGACATACTTTCTTTGACATAGTGAGATGCCATTTTTGGACATTGCAACTTCCAATCCAAGAAAGTATGTCAACTTTCCTAAGTCCTTAATGGTGAACTTCTGATTTAAAAATGATTTTAATTTCTCAATCTCCAAAATGTAGTCACTATCCAACAACACATCGTCAACATAGACTAATAATGTTATAAATGAGCTTTCAGATTTCTTGACAAACAAGGAGCAGTCAGAATTTCCTTGGACAAATCCATGAGAAATGAAAGCAGTGGATAGCTTGGCAAACCATTGCCTAGAAGCTTGTTTTAGGCCATAAAGGCTCTTCAAGAGTCGACAAACCTTTTGTTCCCCTTTGACATTCATTCCCGGAGGTAAGTTCATGTAAACTTCATCATATAAATCTCCATGTAAGAATGCACTGTTAACATCTAGTTGATGGAGATGCCATTGTTTGACTACTACTACTGCAAATAATAACTGAATGGATGTAATTTTGGCAACTGGAGAGAAGGTGTCAAAGAAATCCAAACCTTCTTGTTGAGTATATCTTTTTGCCACCAATCTAGCTTTATGCCTTTCTATGATCCATCAGCCATGTATTTTACCTTGAATACCCATTTACATCCAATTGCCTTTTTATTTTGAGGAAGAGTAACAAGCTCCCAAGTTTTATTTAACTTCAAAGCATGAATTTCACTTTTCATAGCAGCTTGTCATTCAGGAAGTTTAGAGGCTTATGTGTATGTTTTGGGTTCCAGTGAGTTTGTGATAGAGGTTAGAAAAGCTCTGTGTGATGTAGAGAGAAAATGATCAAGAGGATAGAAATTACCTTTTGTTGGAGAGCAATCATTTGAAGTAGATGCTTGAGTTGCTCCTTGGGAAGAAAAGACATTACCACAATAATAATCCTGCAGATGTCGAGGTTGTTGTTTAATTCTGGTAGATTTTCTAAGCTGCAGATCTTTAGGATTTGTTGAATTAGGTATAGGATTAATGTTGGATGAGGAATGAGATGTATGTGAATCTGGTTCAATATCAGTATAAAGTTCAATACCAGTATGAGATTCAAAAGATGGAGTTGAAGATTTAGGGACTACATTTTGATTGTGATTGAAGTATGAGTCAGTATGAGTTAGTTCTGAGAAGGGTTGTGAAATTGAAAACATAAGGGAAGAAAAGACATTACCACAATAATAATCTTGCAGATGTTGAGATTGTTGTTCAATTCTGGTAGATTTTCTAAGCTGTAGATCTTCAGGATTTGTTGAATTAGGTATAGGATTAATGTTGGATGAGGAATGAGATGTATGTGAATCTGGTTCAATATCAGTATGAAGTTCAATACCAGTATGAGATTCAAAAGATGGAGTTGAAGATTTAGGGACTACCTTTTGATTGTGATTGAAGTATGAGTCAGTATGAGTTAGTTCTGAGAAGGGTTGTGAAATGGAAAATATAAGGGAATGAGTTTCAGTATTTTGTGGTAACACATAGAAAGGAAATATTATTTCATGAAATGTGACATTTCTGGAGATAATGATTTTATTGGTGTTGAGGTCTACGAGTTTGTAGCCCTTAATATCATAGGGGTATCCCACGAATATACACTTTGTAGCTTTTGAGTCAAATTTTTGTCTGTGACTATGTAGTGTTGATGCAAAACAAATACACCCAAACACCTTTAAGTGTGAGAGATTGGGTATTTTGCTAAAGAGTTTTTTAAATGGAGTTTTATTTTGGAGTAAAAGAGTGGGGATTCTATTGATTATGTGTGGTGCAGTCACCCTAAAAAGGTAATGGCAGATTAGCTTGGAACATTATGGCTCTTGCAGTGTTCAACATGTGTTGGTGTTTTCTCTTCATAACACCATTTTGCTGTGGAGTTTCTACACAACTTCTTTGATGGAGGATGCCATATTTGTGGTAAAATTTGGTGAGTAGGAATTCTGGTCCATTATCAAATCGAATAATTTTGACAGGGGAATGAAACTAGTTTGCTACCATTTTACAGAAACTCTTGACTAAAGATTGTACTTCAGACTTGGTTTTGAGCATATATACCCAAGTACATCTTGTGAAGTCACCGACTATGGTTAGAAAGTATTTGAAGCCAGAATAAGAAACTGTGCCAAAAGGCCCCCATATATCACAATGAACTAAATCAAAGCTTTTATTAGAATTGCTTTTTGATACAGGAAAAGAAAGCCTTCTTTGTTTTGCTAAATGACATATATCACAAATATTTGTACAATTAAAATTGATAGCAGAGTCAATTCTTTTGAGAGAATGTAGTATTGAATTAAGTACATGGCCTAATCTACAATGCCATATATCTAGTTGTCTGTGAGCAGAGCAAAGAGCTAAAGGTACATGAGAAGTCTGAAATGGTGTGCAGGATCTGGTTTTTGGTAGATCTTGAGTTAGATGGTAAAGTCATTCCTTTTCAAGAGCAATCCCAATCATCTTCTTCGTTGATTGGTCCTGTAAATGGCAGTAAGAAGTAGTAAAAATGAGGAAAATGTTAGATTGTTTAGTAAGTTTAGAGATAGATAACAGATTAAAAGAAAAATGGAGAACACACAAGACATTATGCAAAAATATGGAATATGTGAGGTGTATAGTGCTAATGTGAGTGGTTGGAACTGTGGTACCATTAGGAAGATTTATGGATGCATTAATTTGCTTAGGTGTAGAATAATATAAGTGTGGTGAACAGATCATATGATCTGTTGTACCTATGACAAGAATCCAATATAGATTGGAATTCGAATTAGAAACAACTGAATTGCAAGAAGATAAAGTTGGTTTAAGAGTATATTGCACCTTACCAGAAAAATGAGATGAGGTGACGTGATTAACAGTTGGTTGGATATTATTTTGGGAGGAAGAATTGGGCTGTGATGAACTTGCAAGAGCCATTATTTTGTTAAATTCCTCTGGAGTAAAATAAATCTTTGCTTCCTCAGTACTTTCCTGTTTGTAAGCTTCTGGGGTTGTAGTGACAGCATGAGCAGAAGCAATATTCCTTTTCCCTTTTAGTCCATTCCAGCCATGAGGGTAACCATGAAGTTGAAAACATTTTTCCACTGTGTGACCATTATATCCACAATAAGTACACTATGATGCTGATTTCTTTGCTTTGTCTTTGAAAAATCTAGGCTGATAATTCTGTTGGCTAAATTGCTTTGCCATCAAAGCACGAGTTTCATTGTGTGAATCAATGTTTGTAAGTTGTCTATGGCTTTCTTCTTGCAGCAATAGAAAAAAAACATTTGACATTCCCGGCAATGGAACCATTAGCAGTAATTGGCTTCTGATGGAAACATAAGAATCATTCAATCCAACCAAGAACTTGAGCACATAATCATATTGATGTCTAACTTGTAGATATTTAAAAAGTTCACAAGTACATGTTGCCATCACACCCACACGTACATGTTGGAAATGGCCTATAACTAATGTACTCATCCCAAAGGTCTTAAAAGTGCTGAAATATTCAGTCACATAAAGGGCACCTTGATTGATGCAGCTTTAGGATTTCTCAAGATAGAAGACTCTTGGTCCATCACTTCTCAGATATCTGATCTTGAGTTCATTCCAGAATTCAGCCACAGATACCACAAATAGCAGGCTATTGCGTATCTCTTTTAAAATGGAATTCATTAGCCATGAGAGAACTAAATTATTTGCTCTTAACCATGCTGTGTACTTGATAGGTTGATTAGCAGAAGGAGAAACGATTGAGCCATCTATAAATTGTACCTTGTTCTTGACTGTCAGTGCAATGAGTATAGAACGACTCCATGCAATATAGTTTTCTCCATTAAAGATTTTTTTATATTAGAAGAGCACCAGGATTGTCACTTGGATGCAGGTAATACGGGCTAGACGAGTCATCTGAAGGATTAACATAAATTTGGTTGGATTCAGGAGGATTCACATGGATAGAAGGATTAGCAGGATTAGGAAGAGAATTTACTGAACTCATTTTCAAGAGATTGTTCAAGAAAATGCAAGAATTCCAAAGATATTCAATGCAAGAATTCCAGAGCAGAATTATGCAAGACAGAAATAGAGAGATGAACTGATTTAGATTGAAGAATCTATTTGCTTTGATACCATATTGATAAATAGAATTAAAGAAGAAAGAATGGCAAGAATTACCAAAGTGTATTAAAATTGTTGCTTTGTACATCAGACTGAGCTATATTTATAATACATTATATCAACATAAAGTTACCAAAAATAACAGAAAAGAAACAGAAAAATTGAACTAACTATCAGCTAACTAACTTGTCTAACTAATTCTATTTCTTCTAATTTGAGCTTCTCTTCTTTCCGTTTTAGTTCCATACTTTCAATATGAGATGTAACACTCCAACATCAAGGATAGTTTCGAAAATGGGAAGGCTGAAATGTTGAAGTTTTTGAGACATAAAGCTGATACAACACCAACTGATAAACCTACGATTAAAAGAAACAAATGAAAAATACAAACTGAAAGGATTTAAGATTTGAAAAGCTTAAGAATATTCATCGTCAAAAGTTTTTTCAGTGGAATATGGAGTAGTGGCCTAGGGAGGGAGATGGGTATTTTTATTTAGTATACCAACGCTAGTTGAGAAACACTTTGAACATACGTTTTGCAAGTTTGCATGTGTAGAATTTTCGTCTCATTTGTTGCTCGAAAGTAATTATATATATTGTTTAGAAAATTAAAAGTCAGCAATGAAGTAACTTGTTGTAGATTAAGTAAATAGTGTTACGAAATAAGTTTCATGTCGATTAAATATCGAAATTATAATCAACAACGTACCTGAAATATGTAAAGAATTTGGAAATAAACCAAACAGTACTCATGAAGGGTATGCCTAGATTTTGATTTGTTAAGTACTCCTTAGTCTTCTATGATTTCGCAGTTTGGTTTGATCATCAAATTTCCAAGCCCTAAAATATGGAATCTAGTCATATATATTCTAGAAAAACGATTCTAGTAATTTGCATGTAATATTTGATGATCAATTTGACGTTCACGGCAAAATGTGGCATAGACCACCTACATCCAGGTTGCCTGTCACGACAAAATCCAACCCACGAATCTCTGAGTAGGGACCTTGGACACACGATCGAGGCGGGTTTGAATTTAAAAAGAAAAGGAAAAGGCAAATGAAAGAAAAATGTGTGATATGTGTAAAAAAATTTGTTTCTTTAGATTTTTTGGTGTTGGGGTGTAGGGGGGGGGGGGGGGGGTTGGGTGGGTGTTTCCTCTCATTTCAGCATGTTCCTGGATTTCTTGCCACCAAATTATTTGTCTTTGTCCTAATGGTCAAAGGAACTAAAACTAGTGCTTAAATTTAGGGGAGTTGCCATTGTCACACTCACACTCCAGCCATAGTCATATAATGTTTTTGTGTTTTGACAATTAATTGGATTCAATTCTTCAAGTTGAAGAAACTTCCAATACAGGTCAAATGGTATAACATGCATTTTCTCTTCTTATATTTATAACAATATAAGTATAATATACTCATTTAACACACTAGTTTACCCAAAATTGACTTTTAAATTTGAATTGAATGATAACTATTTGGTATTCTAAATTTGATTCATTACGTTACTACAAATTCACGTTATTCTTTTTTAGAAGGTGAAACGCATTCAAATGCATAGTTTTGTTCATTTTTAAAAAAGGCAAGTAATATATATCGTAAGTTATAGTTTTGAGATGGACTACAAATTTAAAATTTACCAATAAAAATAAACTCGAAGAAGATAAAAAAAAAGTCAGTACAAACTTTTCAAGACACTCCAACATGCATTACTAAAGCTTTGATACCACAGTAACATTGTCATCTAAAATTGATGACAAAGAGTGAAGAACAATATTATGTAACAATGTAAATACATTTCATAGTTTCTGTGTATGTAATTTATATAAACAATTGATAATTAATTATTTGTGAGCCTAGTTAAGTATTTGAATAATGATTCTGATTTTTTTTTCGTTTCCATCTTGCTTTCAATTCTTCGTGGAAAAAAAAAAAGCCAACAAGTCTTGCTTACGGGCTTGCAAGTACAAGTTTTCTAGAAAGAAACTTAAATTCAGGGCATGATTTATAGTCCAGTATCATCTCGAAAAAAATCGTTTTTAGTAGTATAAATTTTTTTTCAGTAGCAATTCGATCTTTAAAAATTTATAGTTCCGCCCCTGCTTGAATCGATTTGACCTACTTGATTATGATTTAGCCAGCTAAATAAGTGCAAGTAATTTTTAAGCTATGAAGTGTGTTTTTAAGTGTTCAAGACAATTAGGATGTTTCTTTACTGGATATGTAATTTAATTATTAATCTAGTTTTCCACTAAATCTTGATTTGATAAATTAAATATTTTTGAGCCTCATTATTTGATTTTTTAGGAGACGCACACAAAAAAATATCACAACGTATACCTATATTTTTTTTGCTCTCGAGAATAATGTATAACTACAATAAAATTTATGATACAAAGAAACATATCGATAAATTTGATCAGCTACAACTAGTAAGTATCAAATATTATTTATACACATTTGAAGTCAAGTTCGTAAATGCAATAATAAAGCGTCTAAGCCTCTAAAATTCAAGTAATGATTAATGTTCAATATAAGAATTGATTATAGACAAGTACTTGTTAGAAACCATCATATGAATAATATACATTACGAAAATTGGTTATGAGTCCGTTTGACAGAGATTATAAACTAATTTATAAATCAATATTAGTTTATTTGAATTGAAATTGTTGACTTTTCAAAGCAATTTAACGTAAAATGACAAAATTGTGTTTTCTATTTTAAATAGACATTTTATTTGTTAAGGTTAATATAATTATTTCATGTTAAAAGTGGATTGAAAAGTCAAAAATAACGGGTGAAATAAACTAATTTTGGATTATAAATAAGGACCATGCTATATGTACACTCTTAATTACACCATCACTTACACCATGTGATGTGTCAAATACTAGTTGGGTGAAATCATTATTTATTTGGCCAAATAAATAAAGTGATTCAATCATTATTTGACACATCCCCATGGTGTAAGTGATGGTGTACATTTTGGGTGTACAACTAGCATTTTCCTATAAATAATTCATGTCAAACAGACACTATATTACATACAAACAATTTGGCAAAATACTTGATAATTTTTTATATTATGATTTTTGAGTCGAATCCTCTTCAAATCGACACGAACCGGATCATCTGATTCTCAATTAAATTAACTAATTTTGGTAAACATCGAATTAAATTGTCCATTACAAAAGTGGTGGCGCGTGTTCAGAGTACAATCTGCATCTCCTCATCTGTGTTTTCTTCTTTGCTTGCTGCCCGACTCCCGCCGCCAACCAATCACTCCGAAATTTCGCAAGCACAAGAATAAAGGTCTTGCTCTCTCTCTCTCTATGCGCGAATATTTATCAAATTCTCCAACTGTAAACCGTCATTTCGGGGCATTCAATTACTAGGCTGCAAATATTTTTCCGTTGCAAATTCAAGTGTTCTTTCGTTCAAAATTTCAATCCATAAACCTGCTATCTGATATTGATAGAAGTTTCTTTGTGCAGGTCAATGTTGTATGCAATATCTTTTCCGAAAATTTGTATTACTACTGTATCTTATCCAAAAATTAAAACCCCATGTCTTCCACGAGGGCATTTGGCCTCAACAAGGCTTCGCGTATCAGCTTCATTACCAGAACCCAATGGGGCTAAAATTGAGTACACTCCATGGCTGATTGTTGGCTTGGGGAATCCAGGAAACAAGTACCATGGGACCCGGCACAATGTAATAGCTTTACTTGATTAGTTTAATTTGTTCATTATATTCGCATTTATGTTGTTTTGATTTTTATTAGAGATTGCTTGAACTTTTTCTTGTTCCCCTTCGAAGGGCTGTGTAACTGATTGATTGTAATTTTATGCGTCTTTACAAAATTAGGTTGGGTTTGAAATGATTGACCGCATCTCTCAAGCAGAAGGCATTTTGATGAACACGATACAATCAAAAGCTTTGATTGGGATAGGTGCTTATTTAGCGTTTACCCAAATGTTTACAGCTTCCTTTACCTGAGATCCATCCACTTTATTGTTGATAATTCTTTCCATCATTGTGACCTTTATCAACAAAGAGTCATGTTTAATGCAATCAGCACAGGTTCCATCGGGGAGATACCGGTTTTGTTGGCCAAACCTCAAACATACGTGAATTTCAGTGGAGAATCGGTACGTTGTGTTTAGTGTTTTGCATTTAAAAGACTTATTGCTTCATGGCCGGAAATATTATGTTTTTCTTAGTTGCTGAATAAAGATATTCAATATTAAGATCAGAAATTTTAGGTGACGAAAAATGTCAGTGACTTGTACAGTTCAACAATTAGTACTGTTTTGCATTTGCTATAGTGTAAAAGTCCATCTTGATAAACATAGATATATGACAAATGTTTCTACTCTCCATTTAATTTTCATGGAAATATTATGTTATCCTGCAAGTGAGAGCATATTAGCATATATTGAAATAAGGTTGCCTATTTTGGTGTAAGATATAAGTGGCTATACCAATTCCTTCATACTACCAACCTATCCGTCAGGTTGTTGAGGCCATGAACCCTGTTAATGTTGTGTATACATAAAATTTAAGCAGCAGTCACATGTGCTTTGTTCTGTCTGTTTTATAGCAATCCAAGACCATCTAATCCGCCAATACTTTTCTCTTTACTAAAAGGATGCATGCTTTAATATCTACAAGAATGTACTTTGAGTTCCTTGCTCGAGTTTCTTCCTGAATGGAAAAACAAAAGAAACTCACCAATTGTGAATTGTTTTTCATCAGTTTTATGTTTGCTACTATGAGAAATATCCTTCTTTACTAGTTAAAGCTGTCATTGCATCATCTCCCAACTTTCAGGACTTATGAAATGCTGGTTTTGCTCAATATTTGTTCAAAGAACTCTTTTTTCTCACTAAAGTGTACAGCTTCTCCGAATCTTTTAGTCATTTGAAATTTCTTTCGGATTTATGGTGCTTTCTTTTTCTCAAATTTCTCAATTTTCTTCTCTGTTTGGACATTTCCAACGTAACAATAAATCAGGATGTGGTGATGTCTAAGATAATAAAATAAATGCATATATAATCTCGTCAACAGTGAAAGGGAGACTTTAGCATTTTTTGAATATGAAAGCATTTTGATGTTAGAGTTTCCCAATAAATAATGATTTGGAATAGAAAATGATTTGGTTTAATAATCAATATGAGGTCTGGTGATATCTTACAATAATGTGCCCCTGTATTTATATTTTATAATGAAACAAAACACGAGTGATGAATGCCGTTGACATGAATATTTGCATTCATTGGGATCGTGCAGTAAATTGGGCTTTCTGCATTTCTTGTACATTTCTTGTAGTTTCAGATATTTCTTGCCTTGTGGAAGTAGTTAATAAATTGCTCTATCATGTTCAATCACATATTACTAGTCATCTTAAACACTGCAAACCATATGATATCTATCTACTTCTTTGTCAGAGGTTATCTCCTGGTACACAGTGTGTTTAGTGTTCCTTATTGATGACATATATAAGCTTCATTGGCCACAAATTAACTGTAAATTATATCATCTGTCTCTTCTAAATGTCTCCAGGTTGAGCCACTTGCTGTATATTATCAAGTACCCTTGCGTCACATCCTCCTGGTCAGTAATTGTTTTTAGTTTCAAAATTACCATGTAATTTTTTATAAAAATTTTTAGTAATGAAAATAACTTAGCTAATCACTCTTGAGTATTCAAACTGTACTATTTATGTGAATTTTGATACATATACAACTTCTGAAATGGTCCTTGCAGGTGTATGATGAGATGAGCTTACCAAATGGTGTTTTGAGGCTTCAGCCTAAAGGAGGACATGGCCATCACAATGGGTATTATTTAGCCTAATCATGAACTGAAAATGCTATTCAATCTTATGAATCACACGATGCTAGCCCATTAATTGATGTAGGGAATATGACGTTTTTCTAAGTTACTCCTATCTGGTTATGAACTTTGTGTCACGTTGTTTGTTGACATAGGGAATGAATATTTAACCACGGTTTCAATCTTATAAATGTGTGTGAATGCTTGTGTGCTCCCAATAAAGAAGCCATGTAAGGGCCACATGAGGAAAATTCTTTTCAATTTAGTATCTGTGAAAACGTTTAAAAATGTGTACGTGTAGTTCCCCCTCCCCCAAAATTGTGGTCCACATTCTTTACAGTATTTGTTACGAAGTTTAAGATGACTAATTGGTATGTCTTCACTATGAGTGGACAAATTTGTCAAAGCAGCTAAGCAACCCAATCCTTGCTTTCTGGCATTTTGACATTGAAATAAGCTATATGAGATAAAAAATAAAAAATTATGATGAATGAGCCAACCGGCCAAATGTGCTTATTAAGACGACTTTCTTCTGTAGTTCTTTTTGTTCACCGTCTACATATAATTTTTACGTTTGAAAGTATTTATATTTCCTTCTAGCTTTTCTTTTTGTTCATAATAGAAGAATAGTAATGTCTGCACACATTATTATAACTTTCCCGTGGCACACATGAATTTGTATTGGAACTCAAATGACTTGGATTGAGGTTAAACTTTTGTAATAAAAAAGACATACATGTGCACAGGTCTGTTTAGAAACGTGTTTTTGAGCCACATTTTTGCTTCTACCAGTTTCGTGCTACTCAGTCCTTGTTCTTGTTATGCTTTCATGCTAAAACATTCAAATTATGTCACAACTTGAGTCTTTTGGGTTCTAAATACTGTAACTATGCTCCTGTTCTACAACTACTTTTGGTTAAATAATTTATGATCGTGAATTTCCCTTGCATTAAGTTTGAGTGATTTTGTCCAAGTTCCAGCCCTTGTGTTCCATTTTTTTCTCATTAATACTTTATCTGCATGATGTAGATCGAGTACGGTAAGAAGAAGCCTATTTCTTAACTTATGTCAATCCCCTGTCTATTTATTATTTGCATAGTTGTAAGTCGAACGAAAAATGTGAGGTGAAAAATGAAATCTACAGGAGAGGAGCTAGAAGCCTTAAGCGCTAGGCCTGACAGATTCTCTAATAGAAACTTATGCTGAAAAGATATAATTGTTAATGAACCTCCTTTTTCTTTCTTCCTTTTTTGGAATCACAGAGTGAAGAGTGTCATGGAGCATTTAGACGGTCGACGTGAATTTCCACGCTTTTGCATAGGTTTGTTCCTTACTTTCCTTACCTGGTTGTAGTATTATTCTTTCAATTTCAAACCCAAGCTCAAATACATCTAATATTGCAGGCATTGGGAATCCACCTGGGACCATGGACATGAAGGCTTTTCTTCTTCAGAAATTCAGTGTCGTAGAGAGAGAACAGGTACTGTGTTTTAAATTCAACTTACAAAGAACATTGGAATAATGGGTCAGTGGATTGTTTTGGCTGTTTAGTTTGTTTATGTTGTTCATTTTATTCTATACCAAAGAGGCACACCTGTATCCACACGTATGGTTTGGATCACAAAAATTTTTCATTAGACTTTCTCCTACATTTAAGTTTCCATTGTAGGTTTAAGACACGTGTAAATGAAGAAAATGAAATCAAGGTCTTTAATCCTTTAGAAAGGCACGAGCCAAGAGTATTTTTAAGTACAGAAGTTGTAATGCAAGGAAAATGTAGAATTCGAGATTTTTAATCCTTTAGGAAACATCACTTGTTTAATCATATCCATGGTAGCTGCTGTGTTCAATTAAGATCAATGGTGCATGCTGAAAGGTCCAACTTCTATCTGCTGCATGTGCAGGTGGATGCTGCTCTGGAACAAGGGGTCGAGGCTATGAGAACGCTTGTACTAGAAGGATTTAGCAGTAGAATTACTAGATTTAATCTGGGGCAGAAGTACAAGTACAATAAAGTTTGAATTTAGTTAAAGGTAACGAAGAGTATATACATGATCACATTATATAGGCTTCATTCCTAATTTGCTATATTATTGATGAAATGAGTATTATTATCTTTTGGTAATTTGAAAGAAAAAGAAAAAATTGAGGAATCATAACTTGAAATCAAAATCTTATGACTTCATTGCTTCCCCTGTCCCTAACCTCCACCCTGCTCCCTCAGCACCCCAAAACTGCCGCCGCCGCCACCTCCACCTCCATCTGCTGCTCTTTCTAACTATAGAATGGCCCAAATTCCCCGGTACAAATTGCACCAGTCTAGTCCCCCTCCCCACCACTCGTTTGTTAATTAGCAAGACAAGAAAGTAAAAATAGAAGCATTGAATGCTCATGGCATCTTATTTTAGATTTGTACTTTAATTTTTTTGTATTTAGAACTTTCTAGCATTCAAAGAGATTTAAAGTCAAAAGTAGAAATGAAACGGGTAATTTCAATTTACAGTAACTCTACTCACTTCAATGTCAGTGATGTAATTATATTTTAATTTGTTTCAATTAGATAATTACACTTTAGTTTGATCTCAACTAATGTAATTGTGTCTAATTCCATCATTAGTTGACGTCCATGTCAATGATTTCCGTCTATCTAAGTGATGAAATTAGACAGTTATTTTAATTAAGATAAAACTAAAATCTAGTTACTCGATTGAAACAAATTAAAGTATAGTCACCTAATTCAAACAAATTGAAATATAGTACGTCTAGTGCAAATAGAATTTATCTGTTATCTACATTTTCGCTCAATTTTTTTACATTTTGTGAATTTTATACATTTTTTCTACATTTTTGGTACATTTCGTCGGATAAATTATATTCGTAGTAACTGCACTCATTCAAATGTCAATAAGATAATTATACTTTCAATTTGTTTCAATCAAGCAACTACACTTTGATTTTGTCAGAGTTACTTTAATTGAGACAAAATCAAAGTATAGTTACTCGACTGAACAAAATTAAAGTATAATTACCTAATTGACATTGGAGTGAAAGTAATGTAATTTATCCAAAATGAAACACTCAACAAGGAGACTTCAAGACTATAAATCACTTAGGTCAGAATTAAGTTGATCTTCTTATTTAGTAAACTATATTAGACATTGTTGTATTATATAATAAATAGAAGTTTAACATATTTTTCTTCTTTAATCTTATCAAAGCGTATTCAACTCAAATTAGAATATTTGTATTGAAAATCAGAAAAGGGATTGAAGGTGAAAATATAAACTTTATTCCCATTTTTTTTTTTTTTTTTTTTTGGACAAATTGGCTGGCTCGATATTAGCCATATGTAAAGACCAAATTAGCCGTCCCACTTTTGTAAATCTTTTGTGAGTTTGTCGGCAACAGCAAAAGAAAATTGAAAATTCATTTTATCAAAGCATAACCATTTGTATGATTCCTCGTGCCATCCGAGTTGTACCTTTCTTCTTTTGTCTTTCCCTTTTTTTTTTTTTCTAATTTAAAAAAAAATAAACAAACAAACTTTAATAACTTCGTTTTTTCTAAAGAATTGAACACTGATTTGAAAAAAAAAAGGTTAAGAGTGGCAAATTTTATAAAGGGCCTTTTCTTAAATGTCAACAATGAGAAAATAGTTTTCATTTTCAATTATTAATTTAAGAATTCTTATGCGAGTAATTTTATTCACAGTCGTTTACTATCGGTAGTCATCTTACATGACAATATTCAATTTGATGGATTATTTACTCCAATTGAGTAATGTATTTATAGTCATTAATAATGAATAATTTATCTAATTGAGTAATATCACGTAGGATGACTATTGATAGTGAACGACTATGAACAATATTATAAATTGCAACGGTATAAATTTAAATATCTTCAATAATCTAATTGTAAATGACTTTCTATTTATAAATAGTTAGTCACAGCTATTTGATCATAATCTATCATAATTTGGGTCAAATCAAGTCTAATCAATGTTATTTAAAAATAAACAAGTTTAAACTCAAATATATAAAAATATATATATTAAAATAAACACAATTAAGACAATAATTAACATAAAGTCAAGCAAATAAAACACATAACTAGGCCTGCCCAGAAAATTTGGTCATTCCAACATAATGATGAGATTTAAGTGGGACCCATTTTAAATAGGAACGTTGGAAATCATCTAATTTTCTACTCTCTTCCTTTTACCACATCTTTATTAGACCGTTGGAAACTCAAATCTTTTAAAATGAGTATATAACTACTTGCAAGAATCTGGATTTTTTCCCCCCAGAAAATCAGACTGCCAAAGCTTCAAAAATCCCCCCATCAATGACAGAGATGAATGGCTCTCTGCTTCAACGAAACCACACCGTTCTTGATCCCAGATCATTGATCCTCTCCCAATTTTCTGATTCTAATCAACCACAGTTCCTGCAACTCACAACGGAAAGCCTCGTTATGGAGAGAGGCCCCAGATATAAAGAATACTCAGATCTCAGAGAAAAAAGGCTAAGAACGAGAGGCGTGATAGAGCCGAGAATTCCCAGAAAAGAAGAACCAGTTCTGACCCCGCCAAAGAAGCAGGTGAAATTCCAGGGGAAGTCGAATTTCACCACACCACCAAAAAGGACAAAAGGGTCGTCAATTTTGACACAATCTGTGCCGGATTTTTCGTCCGCTTTGCGGAAGGAGAACCGAAAACCGGCATCAATGCTGCCTCCACTGGCGGAGAAATCATTGACACCACTGGCGGGGTCCAAGAGTGGGAGGCTTTATGGAAAACTGGGAGGAGGGAGTAAGTCGGCGAATTCGGGAGAGAAGAGGAGTGGTGGAGTTATGACTAGGAAGAGCCATGCGAGCATGGAGGAGTTGAAGGGATTGGGTGCTGCTGCTATCATTGAAGAAAACAGGGGAGGGAGAATTGGTAGGGGAGTTGGCAGGACTCTTTTTGGGTACAGACAGTTTTAAGTTTGACAAATAGGATTTCTTAATGGGAGAATTTATTGATTGATCGACTTTCTTTGGTTTATTCCTTAGTATTTGATTCTTTTATTCCATTACTCCAGAGCTTTGGCTTGAGAATTTCTGTTATAGGTATTAATTTGTACAGAGAGTGGAATGTATTTTGTTTGGGAATTTTGATAAAGAAACGAATTGAATTGTTGAATCTCTTTTCTAGTCATTTTCCCTTTTTACAACAAAAAACTAGTTCTTCGTAGTAAATTTGAGATAACATGAATCATTTTTCGTCATTCAGTCTCGCTCATTGCTAAATTACTGAAACATCTAAGCAACTAAACAGAAAGAAGATGAGCAAATAATAGAAAGAAAAGAATGGGGAACTTGAGACTCCCGTCTGTTAACATGGGCAACTACAAAATACATCAGCTTGTACAAAACACACCATCTAAGTTCGTGTAGCACACGGACTTGAGAGAACATTAGTGAAAGCCCTGTGCAATCAAAGAGGATTTCGGCCTGCAGTTCCAAAGTTCTACAACAATCTCATCAACCAAAATCTGGAATATGTGCATGCCAATCTGAATGCCAATTTTAAATTTTTCAATATTGAAATCTGTCCATTGGCCTAATGAATCACTCATCTCCTTCTCTATCAACTCATCATTTATCAAACCAGATGATTCTCCCCACCTTCTGACCTCCTCCACAATATCAAAAATCAACATCTCGGTGTTCACACAACACGGCATTTTCGTCGAGACTTTAAACCCTGATTTAGCATATTGACCGAATCTTGAGTCCAGATACTCTATGACAGAATCAAAAGTAAATTTTCTCAGTTGATTCACCTCTTTGCCATCCTCAATGTTAAGAAAGCAATCAAGATTCATCTGAAGAACACTTGCAAGTGTTTCAAGTTGGTCGAGGAATAAGTTTTTAATTGAAAAACCTTGCCTTGCAACTAAACCGGGGAGAGTTGCATTTCCAAACACCAACTCAGCATTCAAAAGGACCTTTTTTGCATGGTTGAGCATGCTTTCTCCCAAACCACAATTAGCAAGTTCGATAGAGCATAAAACTTCCAAAATATTATTGTGGATATCAATAATGGACTCTCTACTACTCTTTGCTATCTTTCCAGAGGTTGCAGAATCCAAAAGGTCTGTGTCACGGCCAAGAGACAGTGGATCATCATAGGAGCAATCCAAAGTTTCAGTGAGCATTTTATACCCTGAAAAATAGAAGCCAATATGAGAAAATATGGATAGTAACATAAATTTTAAGTTCAAATAAGGGGACTTTTTGTCATCTCAAACAACAAAATCAAAACAGAGATGCTTACCGGAGCTATCATCCAGACTGCTGGAGAGACAACTCTCATTGGAAAAAGAAGCCCCAAGAACAGATCCTGGGCTAAGGTGTTCACTGTCAGGCTGGCAGTCAACTAGCGACTTGGCTGTCTTTGCTTTAGCCTAGGGAGATATATCGAATTGGTTGTTTAGGATTCAAATATTAGCCATCACGCCAAATATAATTATCATGGCAATAAAATCAATACTGCAACATATGAGCAAAAATGGCTAAACACGCAAAGCATGATTGCATGATAGAAGCCAATTTTTAAAATGCGAGTGGCTCAATGAACCCAAATGCAAACTAGACACAACAGAAATGCTCCAAATCCACTTGAATGAAAAAATAAGCTCGTGTTATTTACATCTTTATAATGATAACTTTCTAAGAAGAGACAAGGTTCACCAAAAAATTTCTGGTTACACATTTAATAAAGTAACAAAGAAGTGCATAATATATTACACAAGAATATTTGTTCTGATTCTGACATAAAAATTGTTCATGTGGGGTTCTGTGTTGGAGGGTGGTGGGTGGAGGGTGGAAGTAGGAGGTAGGAGGTAGGAGGGAGGAGGGAGGAACCAAATTTCACCAAGCGAATTGTGGTTGATGCTGTCTCTTTCCAACAGAATAGCTTGGGTGAGAAAGAAGCTCCTAGTCTTAAGCCACATTCCTTGGGATCAGTGTCTATTTTTTCAAAGGTTATTGATATTTATGCAGGAGTTATACCAATGAAAGATGGAATTTGATTTACTTATACTTCAGTTCAGACAGTGAGAGTTTGCCCATCCTTTTTTTAATTCCAATAGGCTTTGAATCTCATTGAATAAAATATCCTTATTGCACTCTAAGTTAGTTGTCAGCAAATACAATGAAATTGGCTGACCTGGGAATTGGCTAATGTTTTTGAGTTGGACATATCAACACAATGACACAAATCACTTTTCCCATTAGATGTAGTAGCTGAGTTATCCTGTCGAAACTCTCTCTCTGAAGTTAAGGCATAGATTAACTCCTGGAGAATCATAGCTGTGGTCTTTTGTGGGGCATTCCCACCTATTCCCATCTCATCCTCCCCTTGGAGATTCAATTCCTGCAATTTTTGCTCCAGAAGTGCACCTAATGCATCTCCACTCAAAGGAAATGGTTTCTTAAACCTTGTATTTTCATCATTTTTATTTAATGCAGAGTTTTGTAAAGTGCACTCGTGACATGGATCATTTTGAACCCTTCTTTTCACAACTCCCGCATTAATTCCAGACTTCTGTTTCAGTGGAGAGTTAACTGTGAACGAAACAACATCACCATCCACCTTCCTAATGCCAATTGTTCTTCCATCTTGGGGATGGTCCAATCTATTTTTGCATTGGTGGTTAATGGATTGAACATTAGATCCCATCTCTTTTCTATTCATTACATGAGGACCAGTATATGTTTGTTTGTTGAAAGAACTCGTGAAACCAGGACTTCCACTTTCTCTAGAGATATTAATCAGCCTTCTCTTTCGCACTGGTAATATCGAATCATTCTGCCCGTAACCAGTTCTCCTCTCTATTTCAAATTTGCTATTATCAGCTCTGGTGGAGAGCCCCAGTTTTGCATGATCACTTAAGCTTTGATTAGGAAAAACATAATCCTTCGTCCCATCCCTGTCATTTGCTGCTGATTCTTTGTTGCTCGATAGACCATTGTACTTTGACCTTGGAGGAACTCTATTTCTCACCCGCGACATCTGATTTTGGCTCCGAGTCTTGTACTTAAAACCATCGGAGAGAGGAATGTCCTTCTGAGGTTTGCACTGTTGGCTTCCCAAATGCCACCTCGTTTCTCCACTTAAAGGATTCCTGTTTGATGAAAATTTACCACATGGTTGAAAAATTTTCGCAGTTGAACCGGCAATTACTGGGCATTCCTCAAGAACCTCCTCAAATGTGGGCATTACTGGCCTGCTTCTTTCTGACCTTCGACAAGAGGGTTCAACATGATGTGAGAACCGCGAAGTAAAAACCATTGGTTGTTCATCTACACTTGGTTCAGAATCCAACTTATCTAGCAAGTGGCCACAAGTTCTGCAAGAAGATTTCCCCTCCGGCGGCTGAGTTGCAAAATATTTAGTATCTTCCACTTGGCTTGGTAACATATCTGTTGCTCCCCCCAAAACAGTTTCTCCTTTAGAAGAATAGCGTGAGGTATTTGAATATGCAAGGGCACGTTTTGACCTACTCCTTGCCAACCCAGGTTCCAGAATTCTAGTGGCTGCACCAATTAATCTAGATGCATTTTTCCCTGAAAGATTTCGGGGACTTTTCACCGGAGAAGTAAGTTTTGGATGATTCTTTCTTGATCTTGATAAAACGTTCTTAAACTGCAATGCCTCAGCCCCCAATCTAGCTACTGGCCGCCTCTCACACAACCCGGTCTTCTGAAGCTTTTGAGGCCTCAATTCATTTTTACTCCCTCCTTTTTCCACATTCACATCCCTGTCGTGCCCACAAATTTTATCCTCGATTTTCTCTGCTTTATCATTCCCAATTCCAGAAACCGGTGCTTTCTTTGAGTTCTCTCTATGTAATGCCGGCATAGATTCCAGACCCATAAGCCTAGCAACCAAACCGGGAGCTCGCATTTCATGCTTTTGCTCAGGATCAACATTACTAACCCCACTTTTTTTCTTCATGCTAGGAAATCCCCCACTGTTCTCATCAGCAATCTATATCATTCACACAAAATCAAGAAGCATCCTAAGCTTAAAACTTTATATACATTTATTAAACAGAAGATAATAATTTAGTATGCAGATCAAAACAAAGCATGATGCATACCAAACGAAGCTTTGGCTGATTCTCATCTCCACCAAATTTCTTTGAAGCTTGTTTCAAGCGAACTGAGAAAAATGCAACATAAAGATCAGATCTTTAATATGATTTGCAACATAGTGCTAATACAGTTTGCCAAATTTATAAAAAGAAAAACAGAAAACTATGGCAAAAAACAAACCTGGTGGAAGCAATTTCTTGGAAAAGAGCTTCTTTTTAGCAAATCTACGGTTCCAGTCAAAGAGCTGAAAGAAAATACCCACACATCCTCCTAGTTTTTGAGGCTTTTTCTCTACAATAGCCAAAGACGACGCTGTTTTTTCCAGTTTGTCGTTCATTTCGCCAACAAAAATTAATGTTCAAATCAATTTATCTCTTCCCCACAAAAACCAAACATTTTAGTTCAAAGAACCTTTTAAACAAATGCTCGATAATAATCCCCCAAAAAAATCTCTCTTTTTAACAGTCACGTCTTTTTTCTCTCTCCCAAGAAACAGGGTCGAAAGGCGTTGGAAAAATTACCCAAAATGAACAAGGCTGTGGCCATGCGCAAGCAAGTTTGACAAGAAAAGCCAGTTAGAAGTAGAAAAATATGGCAAAAATAATCTGTAATAGTAGTACTATATTCACCTCATGTCACGCAATGAGCAACTATTCAAACAAACAATACAACTCTGAAAACTGACGGCAGATGCACAGAGAGCGAAAAAGAAGTAAAAAAAGATTGGATTTTTCTTTGTGGAGTGATTATCAAATCAATGTCTAAAAAGCATAATCATCTGAAAACAATAGTTATTGAAGATTCTTGGTAATATTAATACAATATGTCTATATGAATAGAAGTTTTTTTTTTCTCTTTTGGGGAACCCAAGAAAATGAAAATGAAGCTTAACTGGGTTTTGTTCTTCTGCCAATGGCAGCTGAAAAAGATTGTACTGTGAAAACGGCTGCTCTGTCTCTGTAGTTTTTTCACTGTGAAGTGAGGTGGGTGAATTGCAGGTGGGGGCCGAGATGCGTAGGATAAGATGGAATGGAGAGCACTGATAAATTTTAGTCAACATGATAGCCACTCAGATTAATAAACTAAAAAGCATTAATATTTTCGAATATCTTGTGAAATTAGGTTTTCGACAAATTGAATAATTAATATTTACAACTCACCAATTTTGTTAAAAATCGACTCAACTACAGATCTGGAAAATAAAAAAAAAGTTCAAAATTGATTTGGGGGTGTAACCAAAGTCAAATTGATGATAAATAAATAAATAAAATAAAAACAAAAAGTTTAAGAAGGATTCGTGGTTTTGGAATGAATTATCTATTTCTTGACTTAGATAAGCAAGTTTTGACTTTTCGATTACTTATATATGATCCAACTCATTCTTGATTTCTGGTGAGACCCGTCAATTCCAGACAACTTTGACAACATTGCTACGAGTTAAGAAATTTTTATATCTTATCATTGTTTATTAGTTTAAGTTTATAACAAAACTGTAATTTGTAGTAGTCATTTGATCCTGCTTAAATTTAATTTTTATTTATTTTTTATCTATACATTTTGTAAGATCTACAATTATAATCTATAAAAAAATTGTCAAATAAGTATTTAATATACTATCAACAAACGTGTACAGTCCAAATAGTTAAAAATACTATAATAAATTTTCTTCACTGTTTTAAAAAACTCGATTAAGCGCCATCATTGCCATGTTTCACTCATCGCTCTCGCCTCGTCCTTATATTACTTTCGCCTAAGTTTTTCTTAAGCTCAAAAAACTTAAAACTCGACATCTACGTCTAATCACGCTTTACATTTTTTAGAACACTAATTTTCTAATACAAGTTTCAATAAGCATGGCTAGGCGTTTTAAAAGTAGGTTCACGAAATATAAAAATAATTTTGTATTAATATAATTATATTTTATTTGTAATAATATCAATTTCCACGCTAATGCTCCCGTTACAAATTATGCAGCATTTCTTACAATCTTTTTTATAAAAATCAAATATTTTATTAATAAATGTAAAAAGACGAGAAACCGGGAACTGGAGTGTTTTGCGAGTAACGTCGCGTCTACGTCTCTCTGCTATCTTGCGCTGTCGCATAGCGTAGTTTGGAGCGTCTATTTTGAAAAAACCGATGTGAAATACTCCACGCGCACGTATTGTTCACTCGCTAACGTTTTCTGACGCATTAGCTTTTGAGGAAAACGTGGATGAGAAAATGAGCGAGTGTATTGTAAACTGAAATTTGGAGCGTTGAGTGGTGATTTTAAGGACACGTGAGCTTGGATGTACAGTTAGATGCTTTTAACCAAACAGGGAAATTTTTTTGTCTAATAAAGAAGAGCATCTTCAATAGTTATTTTTATTTTGAATGTTTAATTGAGATTACGATAAATTGGAGGAGACAAAAGTGATATGATTTGTTGTAGAAGTTTGTTTAAAAGAATGTCTACTTCTAGACGGTTTGTTAGACACTTTTTACCATAAATACTGCTACATTGAATCTATCTCTTGCATCTATTTTTTTTTTCTTTTTCCTCATTCTACACTCTCTCTCCTCTTTTTTTTTTCTCTCTCTTGCCAAGTAAATTTTTTAGAAGATGTCTAGTATTGGAGATACTCTAATAGAATAAACTTTTGACCCCACAGGGGAAAAAAAAAAAAAATCAGTAAATAGAAAATAATTAAAAATAGTTCAACTTTATTCAGAATTACGCTTCATGTTGATTGGTAATAAATTAAGTTTTATGAATGAATTATAGAAGTCTAGACCCTAGAGTTATTGTTTGTTTGTTTGTTGAAAGCTTTGTTTGAGAGAATGTTTTGTATATTTTGATAAAAAAAAAATAATTAAAGAAATATATAATTAAAAAGTTAATAGAAATTGTAATTTTAGAAATTTATGATTAAAATTAATTGTTAATTTTTTACCACAATTTTTTAACATATTTTAATCTGAACCAAACAAGAACTGAAATTGTACATCTCTCGAATTTGAAATTGGCAGGGTACATGCACGTTAATTCTAAGGGTGTGTTTGATTCCTTTCATTTTTTATGGAAAATGAAAATTTTTCACCAATTTTTCAGCTTTGGTCTGTTTGATTGGCAAAATTTTCCATGGAAAATGCATTTTCTCACCTATTTTCCATCTTTCGTTTGATTGGAACTTTTGTTTTTCCATGGAAAATGTTTTCCATGTTTTCCACTTTTGGCCATATTTTCCTTGTTTTCAACGAAAATATTTTCTTAGTGGGATAGGAGAATTTATTTTCTATGGAAAATTTGTTAACATTTTCCAACCCATTTATTTTCTATGGAAAATTTGTTAACATTTTCCAATCCAAATTTTCTTGGTAATTCATTTCTATGAAAAATATTTTATTTCCACCCAAATTTTCTACTTGCAATGAAACACAACCTAAGGGAAATGGCAGCAAATGGCTATTACCGTGTCTTTTTAACTCAATGGCAATTTTTTTAAGGGATATTTGTAATTTTCATTCACAATTTTTTCAATTTATTATTAATTTATTCCCAACTAATTTTATAGCACTAGGTATTCACAACCTTTTAATTAATTACATAATCACGTTCTTGATTATAGATATGACAAATTTGTCCTCCTCTTCAAACAAACAAAAAAAAAAAATCTAAAACAACAGAAAAAATTGTAAAAAAAAAAATCATAACTTTTCAAAAATTACAAAATATATTATTCCTCATACACCCGACCCCTCCACCCCACCATAGTCGTCACCTCCACACTACCACTAACTCTATGCCGCCACCAACACACAATAACTCCCTCAATCTCTCATTAATAGCATATTTAATATGGAGAAAATTATGTCCCCTTAAATATGTCATTAAATATTATTAATACTATAAATTTATCAAGTTCAAGATCGACTACATTTTCACTACAACTATAAATGGTGAGGTGGATTTCTTCCATTTTCGTTACATTTTCACTTTTGATGCTATGATAGAAATGGACTAGATTCAAATTGTGCTAGACTTGGTAGGCGCTCTAAGTGAGTGGCAGTCAGTTGACTGCCTTAGGCGGGCAGTCAACCAGTCGTTGTGATAAATAGTCAGTCAACTGACTATTGTATCTGGCCAGTGGACCAGTTGCTATGAAGGGCAATTAATTGACCAACGAACGACTCATAAAAGGTTACATAACGGTTTTGTGGAAGTAAGCTTAACCGCCCCACGTCCCGAAATCAACTAGCACATTGTTAAAACCGCTGCCACGTAACGATAACCGTCAGTACGTGGACAACAACTGCCGAGCAGTATGAAAAAAACCGCCTGGCGTGTGAGAAGAAAATCGCCCACCTATAAATATCCCAAAAGGTGAGTCAGGTAAAGGGCAATAAAAAAACATTTTACAATTGCTACACACGTTTTTCACTTTATTGTCATTCTTTCCCTCTCTAACTTTCACGCCAGAGGATAAACCGGGGGAGAGTTCCCCGCCTCCTTTTCACGTTATCGGAGCAACCAAAGAGCTTGACTGTCAAAGTGCTTCGAACCATCTCGATTAAGGTAATATTTCAACTTTAATTCAACATCTATATAAAGATAAACACAAATTCTTGTTTTTGCATTTTAAGTTTTCAAAATCTTGAAAAAAAAATCTTAATGGCTGATGATGTGGGTGTGGTTCTGTATCAAGTTCTTGTATTCAATTCAAGAATCCAAAAAAGAATGTGAAAAAATGTTTAAGGTTTTATGTATTTATTCATCTTTTGCTGCGAGTGATTTATGAAAGAATCTTAGGATTCGCTTTGATGCTTCTGAATCTAAAGTAAAGAAAGTTTGCTCTTTAGGTTAATTTCTTGAAAGATTCTTATGAAAATCTTTATTTTTCTCAATGTGTATTTTTAAATTTTTTAAATTATGAATCTTGAAATGATGTCCTTCCTTATTATCCCATCCTGTTGGTTGGGGGTAGGGTGGGTGAAAAAGAAGATACTTTGTACTTTTTGAAAAATTATGAGACTTTTTTGTGTGGTTTAACTTTCTTTTATTTTTGTTTATATAAAGAAGATGACAAATTCATCATTATTTGTCATTAGAGATATGATTTGTAATTAATTGCAAGGTTGAGAATGTTTGGTGCTATAAAAATTTGTTGGGATAAATTAGTAATAGATTAAAAAGGCTAGGGACGAAAATTGTAAATTTTCTTTTTTTAGTTAAGAACTATTATATTAAGAGTGTGTTTGGTAGATATTTTTGTAGATTATAAGCAGTAAGTCCTACAAAATGTGTGGATAAAATTGATATTTGACCAATTTATAAGTACTAGCAAACATAGTCTAACTCAAATCACCTCGAACAACGGGTGATAAAAATAGAGAGATACAATCAATTTAAGAACAAATAAGAGCACAAAGAGCATCCGTATTAGCTGTGTTAATTCAACTACTAGTGTCATATATTAGGTTGTAGTCAAATTTACCTCTTCATTGGTTATGTTAGATGTTAGTTAAGTGCATTTATTATAGTTATTTGTTAAATTTATCTAGCACTTTAACTATGTAAAATTGCATTTAATTACATTTTGCTTTTTTTTCTTGTTTCAATCTCATACTCTCTCTGTCCCAAATATATAGGCCACCTTTCATTTTTCTCTTGTCTTAAATATATAGGTTTATTTCTATTTTGAGGTGGTTTTTTTTTTTTTTTTGGTTCCTTTACTAAAATATTCTTATTTAATTTGCTTATTTATAATCATTTTTTCCAACTTAATTTTAAAATTATACATTCATAATTTACCCATATTTATTATTCAATGTTTGAAAACTTCTAATATTTAATAGTTTCCCACACATTAGGAGCTTTGATTTCTGGTTTTCACACATAAGGAGCTTTGGTTTTTAGTATAGGCATTGAGTCGCTGGGGAGTTAATTAATTTGCTCACTCAATTCGTGAATGTTTCAGAATTGAATGTGAATTCATTAAATTCATTTGCTACAGATGTGAGTAACGGGAATATTTTCAACAATATTTTAATAATTATTATTATTAGATAATACTCATTTAATAAGAGTAAACTATGAAAACTATTGGTAAAATTTACTTTTTCAATAACATTCTTAATCTGTGTTAAAAACTCAATCAGCCTACATACTTAGAATTGATAGAGTATATACCATTGAGAATGTCATATATATATATATATATAACATTTACTTATAATCGTGGTTAAATAAAATTAACATATCTAATACAATTGTCTTAAGAATAACAAAAGAGGGAAGCTTGTGGACCACTTTATTTCCCAAATGGATACAAGGACCACAGTGTACCTCACTGGACAAGTTTGCAATGTTCAATAAAACAAATGCATTTGGAGAGCTAAATGAATGTCTATAGATAGGCTCTGAATAAGGCGTTAGCAATCACTCTCCGTCCTCAGCTGCATCAACCCAGTCTCTTTAGCAAATACTAACCTTCCTTGTAGCGCCAATGCCTCTGCATCTTCTGGAGGTAGACTACTTTGCGTTAGATATGAGTTAAATGCATGTATGATACTTTTCTCATAGAAGAGGTTTTTGGTTAAGTATATATAAAGATATTGCAAGAGAATGTGTGTATTTGAACAATATCATATTGAAAATATTATTTTAATTGGAGTGAAGTTGCAACGTGGTCTTTAACATTTTTTATTTGAATTGGTTCCCGTTCGAGACAATAAGAAATTGTTAAGGATCAAATTCTCTTTAAATTATGTTTGATTTTCAACTTTTTAGTTATACGGTGGTGCATCTTTGTTTAATTTGTTAGGAATTTGGTACAAATAATCTTTAATTTTTTTATTCAATGCAAAAATGATTTTTAACGTTTGTTTTTTGTCACGAATGTCCATAACTTATGTATCTTTTTACGCAATTAGTTACTATTTTATTAAAAACAAATATCTCTTTAGCACCCGTTTGATATAGATTATAAACTAGTTTATAAACTAATATTGGTTTATTTAATTTGAAATTGTTAACTTTTCAAATCACTTTAATGTAAATTGACAAAATTATCCATTCTACTTTGAAATGACATTTTTTTGTTTAAGGGTAATATAAGCATTTCATGTTAAAATTAGTTTGAAAAGTCAAAAAATACAGCTGAAATAAACAACTTTTGATTTATAAATTAGAAAAATTTGCAGTTAAGTTCTTAACATTTGCAAAATGTGCAAATAAGTTCGGCACCTTCATTTTTATAAAAAAATTACAAGAAACTAACTGAGTACTTTTTTTTTTAATTAAGACTTTATTGACCAAATTGATAATATGCATAAATTATTTTTTATATTTTACGAATTATTATGAAAAATAACTACATTATTAATTTTGGGACTTGATCTATTGCACCCGGTGGGCATTCTTATAATGTCCACCGGGACAAGTGTAAAACACTCATTGTTTGAGTGTAAGGCCCCACTAAACACTCAAGAAATGAGTATTTTACACTTGTCTCGGTGAACATTATAAGAATGCCCACCGGGGACAATAGATCAACACCCGTTTAGTTTTATTACTATGTACTTGCATTATTTAAATTTTAAACTTTTATTTTATGGTTATAACAAAATAAAACAAAGCAAAATTTTTTTTAAAAAAAATAACTTTTTTACAAACTTGATCGTCAAATACTTTATATTTTTATTTATCGTTTTATTATTACTCGAGAATAAAGAAAACATAATTTGTAAATTAAATTTTATTAGTACTTTAATGTTAAATATAAACATAATAAGACTAGTTTAATGTTATGAAATTATATATGTCATTTTGTTATCTATTTATCTTAGTTTTCATTCAAGTTTTTAACATCACATTACAATTACATATACTTAAAGCACAATAATTCAATATTTTTGCTTTTATGAAAATTTTAATTAGCCCGACTATAATGATATATTTTGTACGCTAGATTAAATATTATTAAATAAAGGTATCAGACATATTTGCATATTTTTCAAAGGTTAAGAACTCAACTGCAATTTTTTCTAATTAAATTTGAGGCATATTGGTATTTTTAATCAAATAAGGACAAATTAAGCACAAAAACATAGTTTTCTTCTTGCTTCAATCGAATTGGATGACGAACCAGCAGAGGGACATAGGTTAAACGTCTACGTAAAAAAAAAAGGTTAGGAACTATTTCTGCGACTAAAATTAAGGTCCATTTGTGTCAAAATTCCAATTTATTATGTGTATATTTACATGATTCTAGTTGTTCATTCACTTCTGGTATACGAGTGTAAGTGGTCAAACATGTAAGACCTGTTTTTTGTGTCACAGTTTGGGACCAAACTGTGTTGTTAGACAAGTTGATTTCCAAACCATCTTTAAAGTAAACGGCAAGTTTTGGCGATCTTGATTTTGTAGATGGACTACTTGTATTACATAAACGAGGAAGACTAGTTATCTTATTGTGAGTATGCAACTCAGCTCGTTGCAAGTTTTTAGACAGTGCTATACTAATTTGCCAAACGGAAACGAAACATGAAAGAGTTTGAGAAGTCTTGTTTTTGACATTCAGCACATTTGTCGATATTACAGTTTTAAGGTCAAATGGCGCACAAATTGATTAATTAGATGGTGAAATGTAAAAAGACAAAGGAAGCTTGGTTCAGGTTTAATGCAACACAAGGCCAGGTTCGGAATGGAAAAGTACGCATTAATAATCGGCTTGCAATGTGGAAATTCATCACGAGGTCCTCAACAAATGAAGTTCTCGCCAGTCGCCACCTATAGATTGAGGGATTTTCGACAGTCGGGATCATATTATAGTGTCAGAATTGGAGAAAGTTTTGAAGGTTACAAAATATTTCATAAATAAAGTATGGTCGATATTAAAGATCAATACAAGTTAGGTTTTGTTTTGTTGTTATATGTTGTCTTCTTCGGACATGCTAGAAAGTTGTCAATTGATTTAGAACATAATAGATAATGTTTACTTAAAATAAAGGGTAGAAGACAATCGAGAATTATCTTTACAAAATGTATTTTAATATTTTCAAATGTTAAATAAATACTTTAGAATTAGTTGTAATATTTTTCCGGTCTATTTACTGAAATACAGAAGTAGTTTTAGGTGTATGGTAAACTTTAAAAAAACTTTTAACTTATCCAATTATCTATAATTGAAATACCAATTTTAATCTTAATTAATTAGTTTAATTCATTTTCAACTGTATGGACTATACTTTTATTTTGTAATTTTATAAATTTTGAAATTTAATAAATATTAATTATTATTTTTATTTTAAAATAAATATAATGAATACATCATCTTAGAAAAATATCTGATAAATATTACAACTATTATACTACAATACTACCCATGATAATAATACCAAATGACATTATTATAATCGATATTTATTTTAGTAATTGTATACAAACACAACAATAAATCACTTTTAAATACCAAACGCTAAAATGCTGATTTTGAAATGTATAGCAATTTTGGAACAAAAGTTTACCAAACACTTAACCAATTATTCCCACATCTGATTTTTTCGTCAGCTCAATAAAATTAATATTGTAAAAAGCGTAAAGTGTGGCTAGACGTGAAGGCCGAGTTTCAAGCTTTTTGAACCTAAGCGAAGTCTGTACAAGAATGAGACAATAGCAAGACGATGGCAAAACATAAAGCGTAGCTAGCCGTGAAGGCCGTTTTAGAACAGTATGTAAAATAAGCTATACCAAACTAAGCCTAAAACATATTTATGTTCAAGAACGTAAAAATTATCATAAATTTGGTGGATGGTTATCCAAATTTACCCAAACTGGTAGTAACTGGCACATGGAATGTTTAAAGCTTCTGGAATGATTGGCTTATTATTTAATTAACTTTGTAATTAATTACTATAAATAAATAATTAAAGTTAACCAAACCTTTTCCTGACATTCAATGGCCATAAATCTGACAATTATCTGCAACATAAAAATTAAAAAGAAACCCTAACCAACAAATAATTAATTCTAACAGAATATAAAGAAAAGGGATAAAAATAGAAGAATTAAACTATACAAACATCAATGTGTAAGCATACATAAAACAAAAGCATGAAAAGTAAAATCCATTATCCATCTAATAGGACATAAACCTGAAAGCAAATGTTGCCTGTTTTTTGTCACACAGAAAGCTGCATGCATGTGCCTTGAATAATGGCATGCCTCGGTCCCATTACCGGCCCTTTCTTCGTAATATTAGACAAGACTCGACCCGTCTGAGTTATGAAACAAGCCTTGAACAAATGACAAATTAATTAACAATGAAGCACACAAAATAAAAGTAAAATTCAAACCTCTCTTTAATTAACGTTGTTTTGAGAAATGACAAATAGTAATCACTTCTTTCTGTTCTTGTCCTTGCCACTGGAAAAAATCGAGCCGAAGAGATTTGCAGAAGGAACATTAAGAACTGGATTAATTCTAATCCCATTAATGTTGGCATAATTAGAAGCATGATTTTTCTTCAATGGAGGCCTTTGATGTGTAGTAGTAGTATTTGAATTTGTTGATAGTGATTGTGATTGTTTCACTGAAGAACGCTTACTGCTTGATGCTGAACCTGTTGAATTACTTCGAGATAAAATTGGCAAAGGGCATAATGTTCTAGCATAACCACTGCCACAATTTAAACTTGTACTGCGTTTGAATCGCCAAAATGACTTGGAAGAATTTTGCTTTTCTTCTGATTCTGTAGGAATTTTCTTCGAGCTCTTGCTAGAGTCAAGAATGTGATCGTAAACTGTTGGTGGTGGTGGTGGTGAAACAGGTGGCGCCGCCCTTTTTGATGGGACGGCCGGGGCTAGTCTTTTCTTGATTTCAATGGGAAGAATCTTTCCATTGAAGAAAAGCTCGTCCGCTGAGGAAGATTCTTGCTCGAAAGTTTCCCTTAAAACACAAAAATCAAAATCAACACTAGATGATGAACTCGATCCAATGTATTGTTCGACAGGGACGACATCTGTTTGGGAAAGATCATGAGAAAATGAGATTCGGGGGCTCCTTCCGACAATCGGACTATCTGGAAAAACTTCAATCGCCATAGCCCAGCTGATTTTTCTTGACTGAATTATGACCAAACCCAAACAGGTGATCACAAAACAAGCATTAAAGATTCAAACCTAACACTGGACTATTTGCATGGAAGTTTCATTTCTTGGGATCAAGAACCAACACTGGAGAAATTATGAGTAGATTTTCAAGAAAACTTGATGATGAAGAAGAATATTATTTAGGCGACGTGGGGAGATGAAACTTGATTTTAATAAGATTTCAGTGTGCGTGTGTGGGGAAATGGTCGATTATCAATGCAAAAATTGAGAAGCTGTAATTGAAAAGGGCCCAGGGGGGGGGAGGGGGGGGGGGGGGGGGGGTTTTGCTTATAGCATTTCCAATGCAACAATGTCAAGCACAATATTTAGTACTTTTTTTGACAAATAGTCAAAAAGTGCTTATGTGACACAATTAATACAAGAAAGTATCTAGCACAATGTCTAATTCTAGACATTGTCTTTGACAATGTCTACCATTAATTTAAAAATTTATATCCAACCAATACATTTCTCTCTCTTTCTTTTTTTTTAAAAAGCTAATAATAATTTGCTACATTTGCACAATGAACATTGTTGCATTAGAGAAGTTTTTTGATATAATGTCAATGTCTTTTACCACATATACATATTAGACATTGTTGTATTGGAGATGCTTTTAGTACCGAAATGGGAGTTCATATGTGCTGTCCAAATATATATTCTTTTAAGAGCATTTCCAATGCAATATTATGTAGTTGATGTGACGATGAAGTGGAGGGGACAAAACTTATGTGACACCATTTATTGTAGAAGACCGTCCAACATGCTGTCTAGTTTTAGACATCATGTTAGACGAGTTGAGATCTGCTGTCCCAATTATATATCATTTTAGCTGTCCATCCAATGAAAATCTTACACATCATCAATAACAACAAGTGTGAATGCATTAAATGTTGTTCATAATGATTTTCTTACTTATTTATTTGATGATGTGCAAAGTTTTCATTGGAAGAACAGTCAAAGAGACATGTAATTGGGACAGCACATCTCAACTCCATGTTAGACACCTTCTATCCATTTTTTTGTGCGTATCTCTCTTATCTATTTTTCCTTCTCTTTCCTCTTTCTACAATCTCTCTCTTCATTTTTTTTTCTATTTTTTTAGAATGTGTAGTATTGGAGATGCTCTAACCGTTCCACCAATAAAAAATTTACACACCATCAAATAAATATAAGTTAATTTTAATAGCAAGTATGAACACATTAAATAATTGTATTTATTTGATAATATGTATACTTTTTATTGGTAACACAGCTAAAGAGACATATCTTAGTACGAACGTTATTGAACTACGTGTGATCAAAACAAACCTTAGAAATTCTGTCTAACCGTTGGTATATATCTGGCAAAAATAATTGGACAAAATCACTTTTTACACGGGAATATTCTGTTGAATTCGTAGCTCAAATTATTTCAATATAATTTGTGATATTAAGTGTGATATAATTTAACCAATAATAATTAAATAAACAGAATAGGATAGGGATAATTATAAAAGGCAAGTTTTTTTTTTTTTTAATAATCTATTGGTCAAGACTCAAAAGTAACCTCCTTTTACATTTTCGTGAGAAAGACATAGTATAACAACAAATGTTTTAAAATTTCAATGTTTTAAAAATCGACCCAGGCATCAACTCGAAAAAGTGAAAGGGTCAAGAGTCAAAAGGTCGAACTGGGATTGATCCGGTGATTTTTAAAAAATTAAAAAAATTAAACAATTTACAAAAAAAAAATTAAAAACTAAAAATAAGTTTTTAGACATCACAAAAATTGCTCAATTGGTTTTTCATTCTTTTAATCTATTTTGTGCAAGGAGAGGGATGGATTTCAATAGTCAGTTACAATTTACCCAAATGTATTGGCCGGGCTAGGTCGGTTATAATTGTATTGGCCGGGCCAGATCGGTTCTGATAACACTGTAACATACTAACAAATGTAAGCAACACTATTTTCCATGAGATGTATTTTAAACTAATGAGTAAGTAATCGGTTCAACGCGGTTTAGATAAAAGTGCTCTTGTCCATGTGCTTGTGCTCATTCGAAGAAATGGGTTCCTGAGCGAGAAAGTCTTTATCTTAGGCCTCTTATTTTGGAGAAAGCGAGCTAACCCTATCCATTCCGCTGTGTTTGTTCGTGATATCAAAGGAGAAAGACCGGTCATTATGACCGGGTCGACATTCACCGCACCTCTCTTAAAAATGAATATATTTCCAATTTAAAAACAGAATAAATCATGTACTTAATCTCTATCAACTAGCTGCTCTTGCTTGAGTCAGATAGACTCTCCCAGGAGTCCCTTATTTGAGATCCATGGAGAAGAGCATCAAGTTGGTTATTGTGAACAGTTTGATGCACTATCTCCTTTCAATCCTTTGAATGAAATACTGCAAACGAAAAGGAAGAAAAATTTATGGACCGACCCCATCATCTCCATTCTCCACCCCTTTGGCATCTATGGTAAAGGATAGTTAATCCATCAGTAAAGATATCCACGCGAGGAATGAAGACTGCTCGATTCAGCTTGTATCTTCTATGACGTTGACATAATGTGCCATCTTTTGATTGACATAATTTTCTTATAAATCATTTTCTAAAAAGAAAAACAGAACAAGTTTAAAATGCTCATAAAGTCATACTCAACCGTATTCGTAAATTTCAACTTTGAAGGGAAGGACGACTAGAGGGCCCAAAACCACCATGTACTGTTGCATTGGTCGGTAGTAGGCAGCCAACTGTATAGCATGGAGGAAGCATTGGGGGTAATGTTACAAATTAAATTAAGGACCACCATACACACATACACATACATCCATTATACATATATTTGTGTGTGTGTGTGTGTTTATTCTCTTCTTAATTAGATATATTACCATTACTGCCACCATAAGTTGGGTCCATGGATGAGGCCACTTGCCATGTGAAGAAACACTTAAAGAAACCTCTCAAAACATCATGTAACATCTTCCACTTCCATGTCCCTATCTCATGGCCCCTTTATGTTTTCTGATCATGAAATTTTAATCCATATATACCACTCAAAAAAGATTCATTTATTTCTTTTTTTTATCTAACACACGATCTACTCTAATTACTCTATATAAAATTGTCCCGTAAAAATTTTCATAATTTACTTGCGAATCAAACCACCTATGTAATAAGAAAATTCTAACATTCGTCCATAAATCAGCAAATTATAAAGTCTAGAAATCCATTTTGCATTGTATAAATAGTGGGATAGAATTTTTAAGTTTATTATTATATTGAAACAAGATTATTATATACACGACGTTCAAATGGTCATTCGAGCAGCCCTATCTAATATGTTTAAATAAAAATTGACCAAATTTATTGTTTTGAGGATAAAAAAATTCGAATTTTTGTTTGAATATATAGTATTTAGTGACAAGTGATATGTACATAATTATATTGAGATTATACAGACGTTAAATATTTATAATAATATATATATTTCTTAAATATTTAACAAAAAACACAAAATTCATTTTTCCAATGATATTTAAAACTAGATAGAAGATGAAAAGGCCAAAATCTTTGTAATAAATTATATTTAGAGTCCTTTAAAAGTTAATTGGTTGGAATAATGATTATTAAAAATTATTGGAGAAAAAGAGAAAAAAGAAAAGAGAAAAGAGAAAAGAGAAAAGTGGAAAAGATGCTTCAGCCTTTTAGAAGGGTTTGTGGATATGGATTTGGATAAAGAGCAAATAAAAAGCAATATATTCCTAGACAGGATGATATAAATTTGTTTAGTCTCTTTCATAGACAATATTTCTTTTTCTTTTCTTTTTTTATAAATTCATAGCCAATATTTTAATTATAAAAGAAAAAACTTATTTTCTAGCATTCTTTGATTTTCTTTTTCTCTATTTTCTTTCAAATTTATAATCGACTTAGGTAGAGAATAAATTTTATTGTTCGGAAAAGAAAAAAGAAAAAAATAGTTATTAATTATTTTGGTAGTTTAGTTTCTACAATACAATGTTTGTGTAGACAAATGATTGGCTGCAGAAGGTTCTAGGCCACATTTCACTTTCTTGTTTGATCGTTGTTCGTCTGTGTAGGTATCGACGTTGATCAATAATTATATTTAACTTGTCATCGCACTCACTTAAAAATACAAATTAATTATTTCCTATAAATAATTTTTGGATAATTAGGCTATATACGTATTTTTATTTCAAAAACTGAAAAATACTTTATTTTTTGATTTTTTGATTATTACCTATACATAATTTTAAAAAAAATTTAAAAAATACTTATTTTCCATAATATAAAGATCTATCTACCAAACACAACACAAATGCAATAATGTTTCTATAAAGCAGGGTATTTGTGAAAATTTCTCAATATTTTTGTTCACGTCCAGTGGACAGGCCCAAGTCCAAGCCCAAGACCATATCATGCCAAGAAAGCCCACTAGAAGGTAGGCGACCATGGCAACATGCAAGTTTAATTGTTTTAGAAAAATAGTATCCTACTAAGCAAAAGTTTTTCTTTGCATCTCGATTAATTTTACCTTTTCGCAATTTTGTACTCTCTACAGTATGATAATCAATTTCTCATTTTAAAATCTTGTCACGAATTAGTGAACTAGGCATAATTTATCTTGTATTGTACAAAATAATAAGTAACGGGTAAGTCTTCATAGATTTAATCAAAAATGTGAAATATTTTAGTTAAAAATGAGAGATATAAAAAAAGATGCAGGATCGTTTATCTACTTAGACTAGTCTATCAGCTTCTACTCATAGATATTTGTACTTCGATCATCAAGGAATAGAGACTTTAGAAATAAAGTCCAAAATCTCCACTCGCAAGTGCACAATATGACGACGAGCAGTAAAACTCGGTTGTCAGTCCAGTGTCCAGTGTCCAGTGTCCAGTGTCAATCCTACAATGACTGTGTATCTGATATTGATTTTTTTTATTAATCCTAAATTCTATTTAAACAGTAAAAACTCAATTTGTTTGCTAGTTTTAAATATAAACTACTTAAAGCAATTCAAAATGTTGGTTAGAATCAATGAAATTGAGAGGTTAGGACTTTACAATTTCTCTATAGTTTATCTGGTTTAATCTTGCCTATTAAGTTATGCCATTATTTCATTCGTGTTGGAGATACAATTCATCTAAAATATTTGACAATTTCTCTAAAGTATAACCAAATAAAAATTGCTCACTAGGGGCATTAGATTATTACTTGTATAACCAAACATACTTAAAGAATGCAAATATTATATCTCTAATCAAATTACGACAAATCCAAATATATTCAATCATAATAAAATCACATATGATCATACAAGTTACAAAAATATGCCTCTATCTCTTACCTAAACTTATAATTTTTATTGTTAGCAACAATCAGTATTTTACCGCTCGGTTTTCAACAAAAAATCACTAATAATTCATAAACCGTCTGAATTTACGAAAACAATCAAAACAATAATAAAAATCAACACAATATCAAAATTTGAGTTAAAACTCAAAACCTAAAATTAAACGATCAAAACAGCCTACATGTTTCATCCTAACTATGGAATTCAACCAATCACGGTCATCGAATACAAACACGTAAAAGTTAAGAACAACATCATCACATCTAGGAATAACACTCCAGACAAATATAAAAGATGGATTTTCATACTTGACTTCGAATCTTCAATTTGTCTTTCCTTTTTTTCCTTGTCTTCAAATCCTAGACGATTGAATTTTTATGTTTATGTTGTGTTTTTAACGTATTTTTCAACCTCCCTTTTGAAATCTAAGCATATAGGTATATATAGTATAGGCAAATGTTTGAATCTTCAATTTCGTGCTAAAAATACCAAGAATACCTTTAAAATTATGCAACCGAGTCCCAATCAACCCAGGAGATCTATTGGCGCACGCATGGTGTGCATTATGTTTCTCCGATGCACAATAGAATATGTCTTTGTTTTGGCTTGCGCGCCACTTCTAGCAACTTGACAGTCTGACTTCAAGTGTGCATAACAGTTGATAGAAAACTCTAAATCGCGATCCATATATTATGTTCAATCCTAATTAATTTGATAATTTTTCCAATGATATAATATATGTCATGTATAAATCTATACATCTTATCGGAATGCTCAAAATTACACCCAATTTCCCATGTTTTTTAGATTGAAAACTTACTTCTAGTTGAAATTTATTTAGTAATTACTGATTTATTAATTTTCAATGTCAAACATGATTATCAAATAATACCCTAATCACATTCTCACCCCAAACCCTAAAAACAATAGTCTGCCACCGTCAACCATCGCCATCACATTTGTCCCCTCTATCATCACGACCACACCCGGCATTTGAAACCATTTCCACCACTCAACTCCTCCTTCACTGCTCTTTTTTTTTTTGGTGAGATTTGCATATATATCATACATGATTTTTTCTTTTGTTTTTTTAGCTTAAATTTTTGTGGTGGCGTGAGCTAGATAGTGGTAGAGATCTAGAGGTGGCGGTGCACATCGTTGAAAGATAGCAGTGGACAATGGTGGTGAAAAAAAGTGCCAACGGCTGTGATAGTCGTTTCAATGAAAACATGCAGTGGTGACGGCAACACAATTTGTTACAGAAAAAAGTGTAAACAAGTAAGACAATACAAAAATAGAATATACATAAAATAAGACAGTATTTTTGTAAAAAATTAGATAGAATTATGGAAAATAATATGTATTTTTAGGTTATTAATAATTAATAAAAATTACCATAATTGGATACTAAAAGGAGGCCGGAGGCCCAATCATAATGTGCATTTAAAGTATGAATTTTTTTTATAAATAAACCACTTTATGAAAATAATTCTAATTTTATCAACTTAACAAATTTATTCTAAAAATACTACATTCTTAAAATTATATTAATTAATAAAATAATAAATTAAAATCAAATCTATACCACAAAATATATTTTCACGTGAATTCATTCAAATTTGCTTTTGAGTCCTTGACACAATAAGTCCTTCATCTTTATAATATTTTCATTTTAGTCCATATATTTCATCTTTCATTTCAATTTCGTCCTCTTTTATTTGCAACCTAAGTTCTTCAACTTTTAAATTTTTACAACTTGATCCCCATATTTATACTTTTATTTCAATTTAGTCTTTTATAGTATCACTATTTGATACATATGTTATAAATAATATTGTGTATCAATGTTTGATACAAATGTTACAAATGATATTTTGTATCACTGAATATGTTAAAAATTATATTATGTTATTTTACACAACACATGTTACATAAATTGATATTTTGTATCACTGATATTTTACATTTCAATTTGTAACACAGATTATTACAAAATATTATTTGTAACATTTGTATCAAACAGTGATACACAATATGATTTGTAACATCTGTATCGGATTGCGATACTAAACAGAAATTATTACAACTGTTACAACTACAAAATCAACTCTAAACTTCAATAAGTTCGTTATAGTATGATATAGATATGTAACACAATGCTAAATTTAACAAATAAAACTATTGATTTCATCATTTGTAATATACCTAACATCAGTGATATAGAATACTAATTCATGTAACATGTGATGTGTAAAATAACATAATATAATATGTAACATATTCAGTGATACAAATGACTAAATTGATATAAAAGTATAAATATGGGGACCAACTTGTACAAATTTAAAAGTTGAAGGACTTGGGTTGCAAATAAAAAAGGACGAAATTGAAATGAATGATAAAGTATGAAGACTAAAGTGGAAATATTATAAAGATAAAAGACTTATTGTACAAATAATCAACGACTCAATTAACAAATTTGGGAATTCACGTGGTTTTAGTTCTTTGATTTTAATTTATTATTTTATTAATTATGTAGTATTTTTGGAATAAATAAGCTAAATTGTTAGATTTAGAATTATTTTAATATTTGTAAATAGTGGGTGTAATATTCTCTTTAAAGTAGTGGAAGTCCATTACTGACACCTAAGCCCAAGTCCAGGTAGCAAACGGCAAAGATCTGTTAAGACTGTTAGTAGATCAGCGAAGGAACTTAGCACCAATGTATTTGTAAATTGTAATTATATTTGTGCCAATCAGACACCAAACACTACCTTCCTCGGACATTTTCAAACGAACATTAAAATTTTCAAAAAGAAAACTGTCCTCCTTTTTCCTCTCTGTCAATCTGTCTCCTCCAATTGGGTTCTTGAATTTTCCACCTTGGCAAAATCTCATCTGTTTCTCTCCTCCTTTCCCAGCCAATTGAAATTTTTTATTTTTAACTATACGGAGAGAGACAGAGAGAAGAGAAAGAGAGAGACATGAATCCAAACTGGGAGTTGAAAAATTGTTGCCAGCATGAACAAGTAGTCTTTCTTGCAACAATTGGAGTCTTCACTGTCGTCATTCTCGCTGTAAGTTGTGTTTTTCTGTTTTTATTTTTTCTTATGTTGTTGCCCTTTTATAGTATCTTTTATTTTTCATGGTACTTTTGGTTAGATTCAAAGCAGAGTGCTTTTTGCAATGTATAATCCTCTTTTTATGGATATTTTTGAATCCTGTGAAGCGTAAATTTCAAAACTTATGAATTTATGATGTTGCTCCCTTTTCGATTTGTTTAACTTTTCTTTCCCTTTTGTCTTTTGGGATTTCCAAATCGCTAGTTACATGATCTTAACAACCAAGGGAGATAATAAATTGACACAAGACAGAGACCTGTACATGGATCCCTATAAAAACATCCCATTGTTGTGTTGCTTGATCCTGAGTCAATTGTTTTATATTTTTTAACCTACGAGTTAAGGTTTCTGATGAATTTGGTTGTTGATTTATGGGGAAGAACTTTATTGTCAATAATAATCTTAGCAATCCTATATGCCCAATTGAATATCATGTAATAATTAGTTTCTGTAGTTATAGCTAGACTTTGTCGACTTGTCAAGCTAGATCAAGATCTGGTTGATAATTTAATGAACAAGAAAATATTTGGCAAGTTACTAAAGCTATTTGAGCTTGACTCTTGTTTGACTTGGTTATAGCTCATTTCATATTGGCTTGTTAAGAAATCGAGGCACGTTTGGACTAAATATTAAAGGTCATTGTAAATTCCAGGCAGGCTTGAACAACCTATTTTTTGACTTAGCACGGCTCAATTACAACCCAAGATGAAGGGGGGCTCAAAACGTTCTATGCATAGTGAAGGGCTGTTAAAATTTTCACAATTAATGCAGCCCTTTTAAGCAATTACCTTCATTGAGCAATCTGCTTTCCACTCTTATTCTAGATTAGACATTGGAGAAGACATAATAATTTTCCTGGACCTTTGAATTTACAATTACCACTGTTCAGCAATCAGTTTTGCATGTTATTCTAGATTAGACGTTGCAAAAGACACAGTTCCCTTCATGTTTATGCATGAAGTAGGATGATTTCAACAAACGAAAGAGCTTTCCATTGAAATATATTTTGGTCTTCTTTATTGCGTATATTTGTGTAAGCCATTTTTTACTTCGGTTATTTAATTCGATTCCTGATACTAACATTTATTTCTATGATGCTTGTAACAGTTATGGAGGACATTTCTACTGACACCTTTTAAGCTCATTACTGTATTTCTTCATGAAGCAAGCCATGCAATTGCTTGCAAGCTCACGTGTGGTGAGGTAAAATCTCTTTCTTCATGTTGTTTCTATGCATTGAGGTAAAACCTGCTTTCAATATGTTGAATTCAAAAGACAATTGTTATCTCTGCAATTCTTGTTGGGTCTTTGGATTAATCCCTGTAGGAGAAAGGTAGTTAGCATGCTTGTAAACATAAAAAAGTGTTAATCAGCTAAGAAACTGTTGGTTGCATATAATTATAATCCAATAATCCATAAATATGAAATTAGAATATCATACATTAATGGTCTAATTCGTGATTCAGAAAAACAAATCTTGCAAAGTATGTATGTTGTAGTTACAGCAGAGAGACAATGGATAAACTCTATTGAGGGAGAAGCATATCTATATTTCCAGAATTGTTGCTACATTAAATGGGGACGTCCTTTCAAGTAACAAACAATCAATTGCACAACGGTACTTACATATGGTCATAAATTTATGACTTCTAAAAGATGAACCTGTATCATACGGTACATAATAGATTGTTGGCATTATTCATTCTACACCTATCCTTGTTCAGCATGCTAACTGAAAATTTTTATATCTGAGAATTTGGCTTGTTATCTGTTGTTGATTCGATTTTGTCCATCCCACCACCAAGCAAAATGTGATTAGAGATACTTATTGCTTTTCGCTACTTGTGGAAAAGACTTCTATTAGATGTGTATATTTAAGTTTTTCATACATTTTTCTGTTATATTCACAATATTACTTAAAATTTAGTTTTGTTTGATCTATTCCCAAATTTGTCAACAATTTTTACTATTAGATGGCCATTCTTTGTTTAGGCTCAAGCACGTGTTTTTACTATCATCTCATACATGCAGGTGGAGGGCATCCAAGTCCATGCAAATGAAGGTGGGGTGACGCAAACACGCGGTGGTGTATATTGGCTGATTTTGCCGGCTGGATGTAATAATCTTTTCTACTTAATTTTCACCTTTCTGTAAACTGAAACATTTTATTAGCCACATATGCTAGTTTATCATGGATCACCTGGTTAAATTTGGATAGCTTCTTCTTTTGCTCTGCTGCCTGATCGTGTTAATTTATCATTTTTGTTTCTCTGTTGTAGATCTTGGTTCATCATTTTGGGGTATGGTTCTCATTCTTGCATCGACAAAACTTCTCACTTCAAGGATTGCTGCTGGATGTCTTATTCTCTCTCTTCTTATTGTGCTCTTCATTGCTAAAAATGTAAGTCCAGAAAATAATTCTGCTAAATAGTCAATGAGCCAATTAAAGATAATGCATAGCTATTTTAAATTTGCAATGGACTCGAATTTCAGGATTCTTGAGGTTTCTTATATTCTGAATCTTACTGATTTCTTTAATGTTGAACAGTGGACGCTACGGGGGCTTTGCATTGGTGAGTTACTTCAATGCTAAGCATCATACTTGATATGTAATGACTTCATTCTATCCAATATATTGATACTTATTTGCCGTCTTGCCAGGATTTATTGTTTTTATTGCCATTGTATGGGTTCTACAAGAGAAGACTAAAGTTCGCATTCTCCGCTATATTATTCTCTTCATTGGTATGGGCTTTATCCTGAGATTTCGTTATTTTCGGAGTTTCTCATATTGATTTTATTCTTTTTCTGTATTGTTGCTTATGCTTGTTCCTCTGATCTACAGGTGTTATGAATAGTTTGTTTTCAGTTTATGGTATGAACTTTACTTTCACCATAAGATAATAAAGCCATTGTCACAGCAGAATGCACTGTGCTAATTTTTTATGATGCAGATATATATGATGATTTGATATCTCGGAGGGTTCACTCTAGTGATGCTGAGAAGTTTGCAGAACTTTGCCCGTGCCCTTGTAATGGTGCTGCATGGGGAGTAATTTGGTGAGTATTTTATACTACAAAGCATTTCAACAAGAATGTTTTGTTTTTCCGCTTTCATGTGATAAGACAAAAAAAAAATCAGCAATCTTAAGGTAATGTTTGGTTCATATTTCGTAAGGGATTGTGATTTTTCGTTAACTCTATGGAAACTTTTGTTTCATATAGGATACATGCATATTCATGTTTTGTTTGATGAATCAATTGGGTCATGAAATCAGTTTGAGAAAGCCAATTTAAACATACCCCTAACCACATTCATGCCACAACTTCCTCTTAAAAGATTAATATTAAGAGCTTTCTATTTTTCTGGTTAAAGATGTGAATATTCGGGATTTTTTCTTATCAACAAGCTTGTCTTGCAGGGGATTGATATCTTTCATATTTCTTTGTGGAGCTATTTATATTGGACTTGTCATCTTGTCTTGAGGTACTTCATCACACAACTTGTATTCTAGTATTTCATTTGCCAATTTTTTGCTGGACTGTGGAGAAGTTAAGGTAACCATGTATAAATTTGTTCTGACACTCTGCATTTGGTAACTAGAAACTGGTTAGAATGGATAAAAAAAGGATTAAATTAGGTCGGATTTTGTTGGATTTTACAACCAAACAAATGTCAATTCTGATCTATATAGTGATATTTGAGTGTTAGCATGTCAAGCTGTGTTTATGAGTGAATTTGAGTTTTCTCTTCATGTGCTAACATAATTTAGAAGGAAAAGAATGAGAGACACGGGCATTAGATTGAAATCGATTAGTTCTGCCTATGATACAAGCATCCAATTTTCAAGTTGAGATTACACCTGTGCTTAACATCTTTGAAAGGAAATGTCTGCACTGTGAGAAAAGTGTTTCCAAATAGTAGTTGTGCCGTAGCGAATTCGTTACTCATTAGGGTAAACATATAAAGTCTCCACATTGATCACATTTGGGAAATCGGTATCATATCTTGTGATAACTGCTTCATTTATATCATGTTGAAGAAAATGTGTTCCATCTTACTTGATTATGTTGTTTCGTATGTAAATAATACAATTTGATCTGATTCTTTTCAGGATTCCATTGGTTTGTGTTTCAACTGTGGGAGAGACGATCTTCACATTTCTTCAATGAATATATGTAGACCTACTTCAATAGCATTGAATATATGATTTGTCAAATTCTTTTTTTAGCACTACCTTCAATGGCCTCATTCTTTTAACCCTCCTCAAATGGGGTGCAACAAGTTGACTTCACACACATTGAATTTTTTTCAAAATTTATTAGGATTTCAAATATCTAATTATATATACAACTATCCACCGTAGATGTACAAAATTGAGCTGCCAACAAGAAATTGTTTGAACGCGTTCCCAATGTAGTCAGCATTTTAGAAGCAAAACTTCCCCCGCATCAGTCTTCTCATGAGGAAATACTTCTAACGATCTCTCTGTCAAATACACAATTCTTTTTAGTGACAAATACAAACAGCCCGTACTTGACCTTCAGGTTAGAGCGCTAGAAGGCAACAAACACAGCACACAGCAACCAAACCTATAACATGGCGACATGCCACATACAACTTTAACGCTATATCACATAATCACAAGTCAAATGAACTAACCCACGTCAACGCAATATGTACAACATTTTCATCATAGAAAATTTTGCAGCATAAAATATAAACAAGAGAATATATCTTACAAAAAACAGTTCTACAGCCAAACACTTTACAGGGGGAAAAATAGCTTGCATTTATCCAAAAATATCTTCCATCAAAATACCTGCTTCTCATTCAAAAGATCATTAACCAGTTACTTGGTCAAAATTTCAAATATCCTGTGCTAAATGCAAGTATATGGCAATATTGATGTTATATATCGAACACTACCAAGAAAGCTAGAAACAGAGGTTTCTAGGCCTCTGTAATCGGAAATTCAAATGCAACTTCTTTCCCTGAGAGCTTTCTGTAGACTCCAGCAAATGTCTCTAGCTTGTTTTCAGTGTCATTCTTTGCCTTGGGATCCAAGAAAACCTGCAATAAGCAGATGAAAAATTACCACAATGTATTGGCATGTTAGCAAAAGAAAATGAAATGAGAATAGAGGAAAACTTGAAGCAATTACCTTCATTATCTTTGACCCATCAAGCCTGTATCTGACGCGTTTCCCAGAAATCTCAGCAGGATAAACAATATCCTCAAGCATGGCCTCATGCACAGCTGTAAGTGTACGAGTACGAGGCCTTTGAATGGCAGAGCCCTTTTTTGGTGGCCGCAATATCCTCCGTGTAGAAATGAAAATGACTTCCTGCCAAAATTACAAGTTCCTCACTTGAGACAGATTCCAAGTCTTCAAAACACTCTGTGTTTAAAAAATCAAACTTCTAGCACTTCTATAAAAAATGTATTCCGGATGAAAATAAAATTCATGAAAATAAAGAAAATAGTCTCAGTTTGATTTCAGTTAAAGCGTCAATTGCCATTCGCTTGGGAGCTTCCAAGAAGATGTGGAATTCAGGTGATAAATTCAATTCAATGCACCACAAGATGGCCAAATAAGTTAGACTCAAAAACATCAGTATCAGTATCACCACAACTTCCCACAACATCAACAAAAGATCAGCTTAATTTAAGCAGTCACAAAGTATAAAGGAAGCTTATCATAGAATCATGTTCTTCTCATGTAAAAGCCTTGCATTGTGATACTCAGAACAAGAACAGCCAAAAAGAACGAAAGCTGGAATGAAAGTGAAAAGCAATTTGTTAAAACGATTTTTTAAATAGATTATTTGCTATCCTCTACTCTAAACAAAAACAAACATTAGAAAGTTTAATGAGTCTTGCTATATAAAATGTAATATTGTGAGTATAGTTATACCTTCCCACTGAACTTCTTCTCAAGCTCTCTTACCAGCCTAGGATGAATCTTGCGGAAGGATTTCCTCAATCGATAAGGAACATGGATCACTACAGCCTTCTTGCTTCCGGAAACATCAATTTGCCTGCAGAACATATATGTATGTATTACTGTCATACTAGGCGAGTAGGGACTACATGCAATCAACTGGACCCTTACATGGCAGAGTTGATATAGAGGTCTCTCAAGTCACTCTTAATCTCTTGGTTTGTGTTTTCCAAGTCGAACAAGGCCTGCAGAAACATTAAGGATCGATAAATCAGGAGAAAATGCATTCGATTACAGGCCAAAAGGGATTGCCTTCAGTAGCATCAAGGGATTAATGACCTGAGCAACAGTCTCCTCAAACTCGGTAGGCTAAGCATCTCTGTCTTCGTGAATCTTTTGTAATGCAGTGTACATCTTGAAAGATCTGTAATGTAAACAAAAGATATGGTATTGGATTCTACATATCAATATACATAATACACTTAATAGAAATAACACGTTAAGAAGAACCTGCAGATGCAAAACAGTGCCCAGAACCATTTGCACATGTAGAGCATGTTTTGAGTTTTTTCTTTAAATTTTTTATATTATTTTTATTCCTTGTCGCTGATATCAGAAGCTTATAACATTTTAATAAAAATTAACTCTTCTAAGAGCATCTCCAACCAAGATCTTCAACTTGGTGCAACTTTTTAAGCAAAATAGTGCAATTTTCACACCATCTTATTTAATCATCTCCAACCAAATATTACACCATAGTATACCTTTTCTTTCCTTATTTTTTTAATTCTCAACAATTAATTTGTTTCAACAATTATTTAATTACATATTCTATTACTACTTAAATTTATAAATTAAAATTTAATTTAATTACCTAAAATATTGCATTTATTAAAAAAAAATTAAGAAATGCATTACACTTTATATCGCAATTAACAAAATAAAACATTTAACATCACATAAAAAGGTTACATACAACATAAAAAACGTTCAAAAAAAAAAAAACAAATATAAAATATAGTAATTTTGTTATTTAATTCTCAAAATCAGTATATTCATCTCACAAATGATTAATCAACGCATTTCAAAGCGCAATGTGAGCCTCTTTAATTTTAATATATTCATTAATTATTATTTATTACTCAATTATAACTTATTATGTTAATAAAATTAATAATAAAGTTAAACCATAAAATAATAAAAGAATATAAAAGGAACAACAAATTTTTGTATTGTAAAGGGAAGGGCAAAATTGAAAAAAAAAAAAAAATAAATAAATAAAACTCTAAATTTTACCTCAATCATGGCACCAAAATTGCACGCCATTTTGGAGCACGGTTGGAGGGCATTTGGGACGCCATTTTGGAGTTAAAAGCCACAATCACGCCAAAATGGCACCCCATTGGAGATGCTCTAAGTAGTTGGTACGTAGAAAGGAGATAAAAAATTGGATACAAGATTCAATTTTTGCAATAGAAAAGATTTAGCTAAATGATTAAATTAAATGCATGCTTTTCCTCTATAGAAAATTTAATACAGCCGATAACCATTTTTAGGTCAGAATCATTCTTAATCTATTTGAATACAAAACTAGGGATATATCTACATTCACCATGACCTTATGATCATTTCTGATTCAGCCGACACGATCACTTCAACAAACTAAAAGCCTGTTTATAATTATATATCCAAAATGAAAACAAATACAAGAATTACACTTGGCAATAAATAATGTTACTGAAACCAGATTTTCACATACAAAAGATTCATAAATCAAATATCACATGAAACGAGACCTAACAATTATTCAAACACCTACATTGTTAACCCTGATAATATAAAGAAAAATTCACCACGTATATAAAAATGTAAACTCAACCAGACTAACTCAACCCCCGTAATTTCTGAAAATTTTGCGTCATAGTAAATAGACCTCATATGAATAATGTAAAAGAGGAAATTCCATTTAATTGAACGCCAAGAGTACCTCAGAGTGAAGAAACGGAATATAATCTGCGGAGAAGGGTAAACCCAGCTCTCAATTCGGATGACTGACCGAATCACGCTCGCACAAAACTAGGGTTTCAAAGAGCAAGGGTGAAATGGTGAATAAAGACGAATGAAGGGTAGATTCAACCAATGCAGTGAACTTTAATTGAGAGCATTTTAGTTTTTTTCAGTCGTAATTTTTGATTTTTTAACCGACTTTTAACATGAAAAGTCAACAATTTCAACTCAAAAAAACCAATATTGGTCAAATAAACCAAAAATTAGTTTATAAACTAATTTATAATCTCTGTCAAACGGGCCCTAAGTTTCTGCTAAACACAGAAATTTAAAAGATATCTCAATGCCTCCAATTTTCAACTAATTTTTATTTAGCTATCGAATTTTAAAGGGTATCTCAATTACCACCCAACTTTCAACTAAGTTTCTTATATATCACTCGTTACTTTACTTGCAATACCTGACGAAATATCCTACGTAGCAAAAGCTCTTTCAATATAGTATAGTAATATTATTAAATTTCTTTCAATCAGTAAAAGTGCACTACTCAAATATGCTATATTTCTTGAATATAGCATAGTAATATTATTAAATCTCTCTCAATTAGTAAAAGTGCACTACTCAAATACGCCATATTTCAAAGAAATTGAAAATTTTTTTAGTTTTTTTCAACTAAATTCATGCGAATTAGGCGTGTTTGAGTAGTGTATTTTTGTTGATAATATTATTACTACACTCTGTCGGAAGATCGTTTGCCACGTAGGATATTACGTCAGGTATTGCAAGCGAATGACTAACGGGTGATATATGAGAAACTTAGTTGAAAATTGGGTGGTCATTGAGATACTTTTTAAAGTTCGGTGGCTAAATAAAAATCAATTGAAAGTTGGGTGATCATTGAGATACATTTTAAAGTTCAGTGATTAAGTAGAAATTCAATTAAAGTTAAGTGGCCATTAGCTGAATTTACCTGACGAATGAAACCCTAGTCCACTGAGTTGGCTGACGGCTGAGATTAATGAATTGATGATGAATTTGATCGGGACCTTAAAATTTGGAAAAAAAATTGATACATACAATGTTTAACTTTGTATTTTGATAAATAACAAAACTATCAAAAAGTTATAAAATTCAGCCCCAAATTGTAAAAAATTTCTATATATTATTTATCAATAATAATTAAAACAATATTATTTGGATATGGATAAGATTTTGTAACTGATATTTGAATAGAATTTAAGATTAACATGTTATATAAGTATATAATTATATTATCTCTCATCAAATTCTATCCATAAAATTTAGGATTAGTTAATATCATGTTTCACAATTAAAAAAATCTAGTTTGTAGAGAGAAATAAAATTGTTTCGTCTGTAACTGAATAAAGTCATTGTGACTCGATATTGCCACATTGTGACTCGCATCTTTGAATGGATATTGCTGCTATCTTATGTATGTCTACGTAGGAATGAAGCAAATATGTTTAAGATAATCAATTTTTTTTTTTTTATATTCTTATTTGTTTTGATTTCTGATTTATATAATTTAATTAAATATAGTTATCTAGTAATAATTCGTCTTATCATGATTATCTGGTATTAGTATGTGACTAATTATGTGGTGATGGTTTTTGACATGATAATCTGGTGTATGCTTGTCAAAAACTATCTGGTAATGGTTTTTAACTGTTGTGACCATAGATTGGGGTGGAGACTATAAAGGTACATATTTAACAATTAAGCACATGGTGTAGTAAATGAATAGATACTAGATTTAACAATTAGATATGAACACCAAATAACACATCAAAATCATCATTAAAGAATACTGGATGAAAAGCATTGATTACAATGGATCAAAATAATTGTTTTTCGACATTGCTTAATCATGTTAACCCGAAGTAAGAGCTGTCTTTGCAACGTCTACAACTTTCTTATCGAACTCAATGCAATCAGGTAGTCTACCGTCTATAATCAAACTTTGTTTGTACATATGTAGAATTTTGTACTTGTTACCCTCCCCCCCCTCCCAACCCAACCCAACCCAACCCAACTCAACCCAACCCAAATTTTTCATTGCCTCAACCATGCATGATTGCAATGTTAAAAAGACCTTGTTCAAATCTTCGGCTGGAAATTTGCTAAAAGCACTCTCCACTGCTAATACAAATTCTTCAATTGTGGATGGAGATTCTTGATGTTGAAGTGAATCAATGGCTCTAAAAAAACCAAGATCTAAGATATTCATATCGGGACTATTTGGAGGCTGAGAACATAAACGAATATGAAATCCAGTATGCCTCGCCACTTCTAAAAATTCGACATTGTCAATATCCAAATGTGGTTTTGCATTGTCTTGTTGAATGAAGATGGTTCTCAAACTGCAAGATGGCCATTTCTCTTTGATTGAAGGTAGCAAATTTTGAATTATACATGATCGAATGAGGTCTTTAGTTATTGACGCAATAGGCTTTGTTTCTAAAGTCCTGACAACACGGTTTTTACTACTCTGCTTGACTAGCTCATGAGACACAAATGGCCATATTCCAATTTTCCCATCGAATTCTTCATTTGTAATAGCATCAAATCGTGGACGAGCAACGACAGCAAGAAATATTATCTTGGTAATAAATCTTTTACTTTTGCATGTTCATAAGGAGTCGAATTCATCCAGGTGGAGATAATACTTGTTCGATGTTTTAAACATATAAAACCATTTTTCGTCAATGTGAATTCGATTGTGCATGTTAATAAAAGTAGGTCTAGATGCAATTATACCTTCGACTATTATTGATAAGCAAAACTCCAATCTCGCTTTTTTGTTGTCGTACGACAAGTATGATTTTATTGGATTTGAATGTGGTCGAATATTTCCTTTTTTGATTCTCCTGTGCACGGCTGATTTTGACATATTCAATTGACAAAGATCTTATATTTGTTCGACGACGTAAAAGGATATCCTTCATTTGTTCAAAACATATTCCAATTCTATGTCGGTGTCTTCTATTGAGTAGCTTTGAAGAGAACCACAAATCACTATTTGTAGTACTAAAAGATTTTCCTTAATGCCAAATTCTAGAAACCAATTTCGTCAATTGGCAAAACTAATTTAAAAATTTTGCAAATATTGGCACTGGCATCTAAAATTGTGGTTTATGCTCAGTTTCCAATGGGAGTTAAAAGCAATGGTAGTGGGTATTTGGTTGCTAGTTTTCATGTAGTAATAAATTTTTCATTAACATTATTTTTACAAGTAAAATTTATTAAATAAAAGTAAGATAGAAAAAATATATTTTTCCCACACCGCCCGTCCTCAACCACCACTTTCTACTGCTCCACTCAATTTTTTCTTTTATTTACTTTTTTTCATTTAATTAAAAATAACGATATAATTGTCTTTTTTTTAATCAAAAAATGACTCTTTTCATTCTTATACTTAGTTGAACCATACAAGTTAATAATATAAACATGTTATCCAAAAAAATTTCACCATACACCACAAAATATAAAATAAATTAAAAATTACTATCTAACTTTTTTATTCTAAAAATATTATTTTTACTTGTTACATTTGTTACAATTCTTATAAAAAGTGTTACATTTGGAATTTAAATGTTGAGAAGTAATTGTAGAATTTTAATATAAAATTAAGTATGTGACAAAATTATCATCTCTTATATATATAACTTTTATGCTAATAAATAGTTTTATCCACAAACTAAACGGACCATCAGAGTAATATAAAAACCATTTTTTTTTTAAATAGAAGATGGCAAATGAAATACTTACTCAATTTGTTTCATTTTCTCATGTATCATTCTGCATATCAGATGGGGTTGACATTTAATCGAGAGACATAGCAACTACTGCTTTTGTCGACGAAGAAATTCTTTCATTTGCGTAAATATTTCTGCTTTAACCACAAGACGCATCTTCTTAGAATTTTCCCATAGCAAACCACCATATTCTCGTGCAAAATCACAAGCGGCCTCAAAGACATCCTACGAGACGATGAACAAGATTATTACAAGACCAAAACCAACTCATAAGCATCTTGATGCAGAAATAATGCATGGGCCAGTGCTTACTCTGGATGGAAATTCATCATATAGATGAGCTGGATCCATCTCCACCCTGTTCAAATCCGATTCCCACAATCTAATCTGGTTACATCAAAAGTGAAAGAGTTAAAAAAATAAATAAATAAAGTAGCCGTTTCCCAATCACTGGGAGATAAGATGCAGTACTAGCAAGAGTATTATCGACCAAAGCACCATCAAAAGTTAGAATCATTTCAAAATTCTTTAACACTAACTTGCTAGTTGGAAGGTAGACGCAAATTTAATTTTCACAATGAAGCTGGAAAGTATAACGATAAGAACAAGAAATATAGGTGAACACTTGGAACTGTTATAAAAGGCAAAAACCTGATCAGTAACATTTTCTGGCACTGAGGGTATTTTCTCTACAACTCGAGGATGTGCGTTCTGCTGGAGAAAAGAAATTATCTGCAATTTCACATCAACAGATACAAAGTAGATTCACTATTAGAGGAAAATGATAGAAACTACAAGATTATCTGAAACAATTTCCAAAATTCATCTTCCAATTTTAAACAATTTAAACGTGTGGTCCACATCTTGAACTCACGTAAGGCGAGCTAAGCAAAACTAAACCTACTTTTCACTGACAGGGAGAAGTGTAATGAGTCAAAATTGAGGGCTTTAGGTTTCATAGAAAGCCGAGTTACAAATCTGAACAAACCAATAAACGGCAATATGAAGAGGTCTCTTTGGCGCCTGAAAGAAAGTCATAATTTTTTTGTGTTGCAAATTAAATAATGAACGTCTTAAGCACCACCTTTCATCTTTCTATCGTGATGCAGAGTCGTGACGAATTTCTAGCGTGCCAAGCACAGTTCTTGGTTTGCAATTTCTCAATCCTTTCACGATGCAAGAATAAATAGGCAAAAGACATCTGCAATCTAAACTCGTGGTAGCAAAAATAGAACTAGGGTAGAACATGTACAAACCATGAGTAAAATTAAACCAAAGATAGAGCTAAATCTGTTGTTAAATGACAATCCAGATAACACTAAAGATACAATATAAGGACTAAATAGACAACTAGAACTTGATCCTTACCTGCTCTGAGGTAATGCCACTTTCAAAAGCTTTATTCAAGCTTTCTTTTGTAATTGAACCAACAATGAGGTTAGGAAGCTGGTACTCGATCCTGTAAGTTCAGCATAAAATAGTCTTTATCAAGATATAAATGACATATATTACTGTGTTATTGAAATGAAGACAGTCTGCTACAAGACAAAATACAAATATGAATTTCTATAAAGGATTTTGTTGTAAGTTTGTCCCACAACAAAATATTACAACTTCCCGTACTAGTATACGATCCTAAGCAGCCTCCCCCCATCAGTCTTTCACAATAACAAATTTCAAAGACCAATATAAGAAGCTTCGAATCAATTAGTTACAAATCATAATACCACTCATCAGCACCAACATCAGCCATTGAACTACTCAGACTAATAATAACCTTAAACATCTCCCCGTTTCTTTTTCATATACTCTCCCAAAGCTCAAAATCAACTATTAAGAAGTGTTGCCTATTTGATGCAGCAAAAGGTTGAGTTGTAGTTAAGGTTATGATCCTCCTATTCTCCTGATGACGCAAAAGACTGATTGACCATCAATTTTACTTAATGAGACAGAGAATGTTTGGGTGGGCTTATAGGCTTGCTTATTTTACTTGTATGGAAGAGGAGAGAGAAGAAGTGTGTAGACACCTAAACATGTTCATGATTGTTTCAAAAAGTTTTTAGAATAAAAGACGCAGTAAGCCGATGTTCTGACTGCAGTTACTAGCTCTAGTAGGGATGGCAATGGGGCGGGTCCGCCCCGCCCTGCCCCGCGAAAATTTTGGCCCGCCCCGCCCCGTCCCGTCCCGCGACCCGCGAATTCGCGGGGCGGGGCAGGTCGGCCGTTGGACCCGCCAACCGCCCCGCGAACTTTTTTTTTTTTTTGTTAAACTGAAAAATAATTAAAAAAATATATATACAATTTAAATATGTAACAGAAGCAGATCTGGTAAACATGTTAGTTTAACATATTAAATATGTAACAAAAGCAAAACAAATTAAATATGTAACAGAAGCAAAACAAATCTTAAATATGTTTACCATGTTTACATATTAATCTTAAATATGGTATTGTAAATATGTTTACAGAAATCTTAAATATGTTTACATATTAATTTGTTAGCCTGCTTCTGTTACATATTAATCTTAAATATGTTTACCATGTTTACATATTTTTTTAAATATTTATACTAAGCAAAACAAAAAAATTATAAGATTTGGGTTGTAGTATAGTGGTTAATGTTAGTAGTTTATAAGTTTTAACCCGGATTTGATTTTTCTTTAGTCTATTTTTAGTGAAAATCATAATTTCTACTATATTTTATGATTTTTCAAAAAAAAAAAAAAATTTTTAGGGGCGGGTCGCGGGGCGGGGCGGGGCGGGGTTGCCCCGGACCCGGTTCTGCCCCAAACCCGCCCCTATTGCTTCGTGGGGCGGGGCGGGGCGGCTCTTGGCGGGGCGGGGAGGGGCGGGTTCGGGTCGGCGGGTTTTTTTGCCATCCCTAAGCTCTAGACACCGACCACAAATGCATGTTGCTCCAAATGGAAAGCTTTCAACTTACGACAGTATCATTAGACTGACTGTCATTCCAGTCATTTAGATTACCAAGAGCAACAGAACAGTAGTAAATAGTGAATTAGAGAGAAATAATTCTTTGGTTGCTGAAGCTTTTAGTGAGTATAGTTCAACAACAGTCAAGAATTCAAGGCATTTAACCCCGTAAATCTCAAAAACTTTGCGTTTGCGTTCGCTTTGTAATTTGCTATTTTCCCCGATTAAGTAGATTACCTGCTGGTTTCTCTTTATTTGGTGTAAAAGTTGAATCGCCAAATTGTAGCATAATTTACTACAGTAGTACATTACCTAAACTTTAGGTCCATCCAGAGTTATAAGAATGGCTACAGTGAAATGTGAATAGTGCAAAAAAAAGATCTATGCTGATTAACTTGAAGTAGAAAATAATCAAGTAAATATGCTAAACAGACAAAGAAAATAGTTCAAGTGCAGATTCCAGAAATTGCAGACCTTTCAAAATACTAGGTTCTTCTTGGAACCTTAGAAACAAAACAGACTAGATAAGTCAAACTACAACTAATCTTTTTTAAACACAACCAGTTTTTGTTTGAACAAGTTCACTACATCGTAATTTTGCTGAGTCGTAAACTAGTTTAAATTGCACAAAATAGGTTCATACTGTTTTTTTTTTGCAAATAAAGAAAAAAAGATTTCGGAATTGAGAATTAGGTCACAATTGGGCTAACCATAATCCAAATACATTTAGATTTTCTACTACCAAACAAAAATTAGACAATGCAGACAAAATTAGTTCCAAATAAACCCCGATGAATAGCTTGCCAAATAATACCGTCATCTTGGGCTAGGGTTATTCTGAATACATGCATAATATCTTAAAGGGAAATTTGCACTTTTGGTTCCCAACCTTTGCATTTTGTTACTAATCTATCCTCAACCAATTTTTAAAACATCAGACATCCCAACATTTGCAGTTTGTTGCAAATCACATCCGCATTGACAGATTTTGACGGATTTGTCCTCCTCTTTAAATAAAAAAATAGAAAAAAGCTAAAAACAACAAAAAATAAAAATAAAAATTGCAAATGAAGTCTTATAACTTTTAAAAAGTACAAAGTAACCTCTTTCCCCACCCCACTATACCACCGCCGCCACAACATCAAGCCAATTGCCCAAAAATGAAATGATTGAAGACACATTAGATGAGCTTCATAAATCTGCCCGTGAACTAAAAAACTATGGCTCCAACAATTACTCGTCTATTCATGTTGGTAATCTATTGACATTGTTGAGTGCTGCACAAACAAATCAAGAAAGCTGCCTTAATGGGTTCTCTCACGATGGGGTTGATAAAAAAAGTTCATTGAGCTCTTTTAAAGGGTCAGATGCATGTTTGTCGATTGTGTAGTAATGTTCTAGCCATGATTAAGAACATTACAGATGCTCAAATGGCTAGCAATCGGGATTCTTATGTGGAGAGGAAAATGAACATGAATAGCCTATATGGATGTCGGTCGGAAATAGGAGACTGCTGCAGGCTTCGACTGTGACTCCTAATGTCACAATGGCGGCTGATGGAAGTGGAAATTACATGACACTTTCAACAGCAATTGCAGCAGCTCCAAAGATTAGTACTAGAAGGTATATAATTAAAATTAAAGCTGGTGTTTATAGAGAGAATATGGTAATTTTGAAGAATAAGACTAACTTAATGTTCATCAGAGATGAGCGCTCGACCACCACCATCACCAGCAGTAAGAATGTCGTGGATGACAGTGGTGGTTATGGTGTGGTAGCGGTGGTGTAGAGGTTATGGCTATAGCGGGATGAGTTGGGGTGGGTGGAAGAAAAAGTTACTTTATACTTTTTAAAAGTTATGGGACTTTACTTGCAATTTTCTGTATTTTTTGTTGTTTTTAGTTTTTTCTATTTTTGTTTATTTGAAGAGGACAACTCCGTCAAAATCTGTCAATAGGGGCGTGATTTGCAACAAACTGCAAAAATTGGAGATGTCTGATACTATAAAAATTGGTTGAAAATAAATTAGTAACAAACTGCAAAGGTTGGAGACCAAAAGTGCAAATTTCCCTATCTTAAATGACTAATTATTCAATAATCAAGAAAAGTATTAACCACATCTATTATAAATTTGCACCAACAACTTCACAATATCCATAATGCTCGTGTTTGACTAAGCTTAAAAAAAGGTGCAAGTTACTTTTTAGGCAACTTTTTGTGTGCAAACGTTTGGATAACTTCTTTCTTACTTTCAAGTAAAAAAAAAATAGTTTGAAAGTAACTCTTCCTTTACCGTCAATTCAAAATATACGACTTGCCTATTTTCACAATAAAAAACCATTTATTTTAAACCATACTTATTTACTTATAAGTGATCTCTTAATCTTGGCCAAACATGCTCATTTATATCTTTAGTCAATACTGGATGCAGTATTCAATTACACCAGGAATAAACACAACATATTCATTGGCAGACAGGCAGGATTTTTCAGTCATTCTTCTTTCTTAGAGGAAAATACCTTCAGCTGATACATATGCTTTTATGAAGCAATCTAATGGCATACCTTGAGAAGAGCCGCAAGATCTCGCAGTGTAATTTAGATGTTGAATATGCATACATCCTGAAGTTCGTTTCCACGACAACAAATCCCTGATAAAATGAAACCCCAACCAAAAGATAAAAGAGAACATCATTTACAAAACAGTTGTCTCTTCGTGTAACAAGAGAAGACTATAATTCAACTCTGCAAACAAACATAAAAAGAACAATGTTTGAAGTTCCCGACAGTTTGACAGTGGAATCAAACATTGTTTACCGCTGAGACAAGCCCAACAATTGCAGGGAACCACTTGCTAGTTAGACTGCCTCATAAGCAGGCAAATGACTCTACGAAAACTACCTGTTTCCTTGAAGATGAATCTGCTAAGCTAATGGAGAGATTTGTAGCTAATTTGGTGGGTATGAACCAACTCTCTTTCCTGCCCTGAAGAACAATTATAAGTGTTTAATACAACATGAATGTGGCAATAATTACAAAGGTCTAATAAGCAATAGTCTAAAACTGCCATGGAAAATGGCAAAGAGCAGATTCCACCTGCTGGAGCTTGACCAATCCCAAATCTGCAAGATCCTTTATTATGCGCCGCTGGACATCAGTCAAAGTGTTCTCATTATATGCCTACATAAGCAATCATTCAATTCAAGATCATGATAGGGATGAACCTCAATTTTTTGCTTTATTTATTTCTTGGAGTTGTGGCTCTCTAAGATGAATTGAAAAATCTATTGAAAGAATTAGAGGAAAAGCCCCAAAAAATGCATCAGAAAGGCGGTCTGGACAATTATAAGTTAAGAACTCAAGTATTCACATGCCTCAACAATAAAACAAAGACAAGAACGTACATAACATGCATCTCCTAATAACTATTTACTCCAGCATAACAATCTGAATCTAATACCTCGCCAGTGACATGAAAGCTGAGTTCCAGCAGGAACGCTATAAGATCAGCTGTATCCACGCCATGATCCTACATCAAAATGAGAAAATCCAAAATAGATGCATTGTTAATCCAATATGTTCACAGAATCACACTTCACTGTTCACACAGTTTTTCCCCCACTCCGAAACAAGAAGAATAAAAGCAGTAAGCTACTCATTAAATGATCGATGAAATCAAATATTTTGCAACCCCATCAGGCAATGTTAATGCTGGGGTACCTCTCCCGCTTCTAGCTTTCATTGCTTAAGTGAATAGGAGCGTCTTTAGGTCTATGCATTACATGCCCCAACCATCTCTATATTCTAATACTGTAATACATGAATTAAAATCAGGAAAATGTCGCATTAAACTTATAGGAGAACACAGCGATGCTAGAAAGAAACACCTAGGTGTAAAAAATTCTCAGAATTTAATGTCAAGTAAAAGCTTCTCTCCCCTTCCCTCCTAGCATGCAACCAACACCAACAACTATAAGTCAAGCCGTATTTCCAATAAACATAGGATCGAGTACATGGATCATTATTCGCCACTTCTTTTTGATCCAACACCACATTCCTGAAAGGTCCCAACCAGCAAACCAAACAGGAAAAAAAAGTATCGTGCCAATAAATCCAAATCCATAAAATTGTCAATATATGAGTGCAGTCAATTCCATTTCTAGGTCTAGGTTAACATATAAGATTTTTCCGGGTGGAAGACACTAGGTTAGCATCTAAGATTTATCCAGGTAGAAGGAAAGTTAGATTTATTACAGTCCAAAGATTGATGGTAATGGTTTTATCAACCAGAAAAGTTAGATGAAAAGAATACAAATGATAAAAAATGAATGAAGGATACCTCAGAGTTACTTATATATTCTCTGATAATGTACCAAAGTTGTGCACTTGTATCCATCAGCTGTTACAGACATTTGTCAGTATGCTTCACCAAGAAACACATATTAGCTAAGGCACGCTATTGCACTCGTACCAAAAACTGGAAGCCACTCTCTGTCAATTTTGGAGGTTCCCTGTCATCTCTGTAAGAAAGTCAATGTTCATATATCATTACATGATAGACCTGCATAAAAAACAATGCAAGTATTGGGTGCAGAAATACTTTTGACTCAGAAGGCAGCGCTGGAACACTTTCATCATGGAAGAGCTGATATTTGTCGATTTTTCAGCTTCAGCCGAGTTTATAAGATGCAGCAAGAAGCACTGATTTGCCACAGTTCGCAAGTCATAAAAAGAGTGGCCAAACTATATACGGAAACTGCAGAGCGACCAAACATGGAAACTGTATGATATTGACTCATACTACTGTAAACAGGGCACCCCGCCTTGGTACACCGCTAATAAAATGTTGCTAGTGTAAATAAAAATAAAATAATAACGATGATGAAGAAGATGTTTGACTGGTAGTAAATCTCCATGTGAGCAACATTTATTGATTCTATTATAAAACACCCATGCCAGACGACAAAGACAATTGCAATATATAAATGACATTCACACCTCCCATTGTTGAACAGCATATGCATCTAAATCCTCCAAGCTAGGGAGCCTCACAGTGACGTTCGAAGGCATTGGTTCCCTAGGTAATATTCCACTGCAGATTCCAAAAATTGTAGGCTCGCACATTTATTCCTCAAAAATACACAGTTCATAAATGAGTGAACAAAGGCAGCAGATGAGAACCTAAACCTTACCCGTGCAATATGTGCTTCTGGAGGTTGAGCTGAAATGTAGGGTTCAATCGGTAAGTAGCCTCTTTTTTCCTGCCACAACACCAAAAAGGACTCAAGCACTGTTTGAGCAAAGTCAAAGACATCAATAGTGTGCCAATAATAATAATTAAATAAACAATGCTAACATGCCTTGCGAAAAGAAACAAAAATCACAGGCACTTGCATACGCACGGCAAAAGGAGGGCTTCAAATTTCTAAGCACCAAATATAGCAATCATACTTCAAGGAACGCAGGAACAAGATGAAAAACAGTCAAATTGTCCACACAAGATAGTCTGCTTACTTATTTGCCCAAAGGATTTCGTGTTTTGTATACAAATTTTCAGAAATCAAGATTAGAAGAAAATGTAATCATGCAATCCATAAAGCAAAGAGAATAGCCTGAGAAGTTGACCAACTATTCCAGGATGAGTATCACGGCTTTAAATTTCAAATAAAGCAAAGAGGAAACTGTGGAGAGACAACAAGAGTCTGTTTAAGTAAACTAACAAATGGGCATATATTTCAAACCCACTTAACTAGTTCATGAATCTCTACTAGTACACCGCTTTTCTCTGCGGTGAGATCCGACCTTAGAGTGAAGAATTGTTGAAGATTGAGCGAGAGTTTTGTTTGAGGAGGTTTGATTTGGAAGAAATTGAGAAGAATATGGAAAAAGAAATTGAGAGTGAGAGAGATGGGGTTTTGTTTGTGAAGATGAAGACGTAGTGACATACATTCACTTTTTTTTGTCCCTGGTGGAGAAAACCTCCCTACGATCGGTGACTAGAATAGATATAGAGTACAAATACATGAAAATAAGTTCCTACCTATTTCAATTAAACAAAGTTATCAAGATAAAATAAAGTGTCAAGAAGTGAATTCTTTTGTAAAACACTTTCTTCACATGTTGCAAAGTTATATTAGAAAAAGATGCAATGGAAACGCAATTTAATTAACTGCAGATTTGGCTAGGGAAACTACTTAAGTAGTTCTACAACCACTTATCTTCCTCAGAAAATAGAGATGGGGCAGTACAACCACTTATCTTCCTCAGAAAATAGAGATGGGGCAGTAATGACAGAGGTTTTAATTTGCCTCTTCATTATTCTATTCCCTTCATATTCTTTCTGAAAGCTCCAATAAAATCAAATCTTTTGCAACCACTTCAAATCATGTTAACTTGGGTCTACATTTCCCAATTTTAATATCTTAATTGGTGCCACCTCCACTTGATCTCATCTCATTTTTTTATTTGATCTCTTCTAGTTCCAATAAATCAAATCTTTTGTAACCACCTCATTTCATGTAAACTTGGGTCCATATGTCCCTATTTTATCATCTCAGTTGGTGCCACCTCCACTTGATCTCATTTTCATACCTGATTTCTTCTAGTGGGATCACACATTATGTAAATTACATATATGGAAACAAATTTATTACAATAAGAAATCATTGTTGTCAAAAGTAACAGACCTCATTCCTTAGAAAACATTCCTCTAGCATCCTGGAAAGGCAAGGATGTAATTCAACTCATTTGGCAAAAAATGCACTACCACTTTCAGTGATCTGATTTGAAGCTTTGTATCACTTTGTAAACAAAATGCCATCTTTCTATGATAGGAAGGAATCTCAACCATCTCGCTCATTTTTAATGACATATGTGCATGTATGTTATATGCTCGGGTAACCCATGTTGTAGAAACAGAGTCCCCAAAAATGATACAAAGTGAAATCAAAGGATTTTCCATTTTAATGTTTGAAGTAAGAATCAATTTCACTAACAACTATGTTCCAATCGTCAAAATTCAAGAGAGAACTAGTGAATATGGTGAATCGGTTAAAGAATATCATTTGAACAACACGTGGTCTAGGAATTGTAACATATGAAGAATTATGTTCTGGTAGTCAACATTCAGAGAAGTGAAAATGTAAAACAGTAAACAAATATGAAAATAAATATGTGATACCTATCAAGAGTTTCACTCAAGACTCTCAACTGTATCAATCGATCAATGGCCACTTTGTGCTTTGAAACCCCATCAGGAATTACCCATTCTTCCAACAACTTGGCCGTCACTGGTCCATCTATGTACAACAGTTGGAGCACATATTTCTTTGCCAATGGGGGCAACGATCTAAATATATATTCAAAATGTGAAAACTAATATTCAACAATTAAAATAGCTAAATAAATTAATAATTGCTCGTTAGCTACTCACCTACTCCTACATATAATTCAATCTCCGCAACAATATTTTTATTCGACGTAAAAAGGAAGACTAGAACCTAGCCATTGTAGTTTTCTAGCAATGTAAAAGCAAAACAACAGAGTTCCCAGATCGTGCATCATTATTTATAGCAAATAGAAGAAAATTACAATCAAAATTTTCAATTAAAGCCTAAAGGAGTGCTTTTATACTTATCCTTAATTTATCCACAGATAAAATGAACACATGCGAAGTCTCGCATTAAACTTGCTAATTGGTCGAATTTAAGAAAATAAATACAGAAAAACACATTCAGACAAGCACACAATGGTTTACCTGAGTATTGCTTCACAAATGAAAGAATTGTCATAAAGCTTGTCGAGTTTCGATGCAGGCAATGATGCCACCATGTCCATAAAATTTCTTGCGACAATTCTCACCTGCGGCATCTTTTCTGCGAAATATAATAGATCTTGAAATTTTATAAGGACGTGGTCTGTAAAGAGAATTGATAAGCAAAAAGATAACAGCCAGCAAAGGTATCTGATCTCAAATTTATAGAGGTACTTAATCCAAAAAATCGGTGATTTCATTTAGAGCCCAAGATTGGTCAGGTTCGACTTAAGACAAGCCCAAAACATTCTAATGGCCAACAGCCCAAAACTTGAATTAGAATCTGATTTCACGCCCATCATTAAAATACACTTAGAGCATCTCCAATGGACTCTTTAAACATAAGATTCTCACTATTTTAAAGAGCCAAACTTTAAAATTATGTTTTAACGGACTCTCTAAATTAACTTTTGAAAATAGAGAATGCCCACTCTCTATAATTAAATGCATTCAAAGAATTTCAATTTTCAATACTCCATATAATGATTGAATTAAATAGTATATACAAAATAAAATAGAAAAAATGGAATAAAATCATATAATAATTAGGAGAGAAGCATGTTAAAAGAAAATAAATGAAAAAAATAATAAATACTTATTGGAAGAAGTAAAATAAAGTGTTAAAGATAAATAGATTGTTGGAGCACTTAAAATATTTTACTCTCTAAATTTATAGATACTCTCTAAAATGCCAAATATACTCATTATGAATAGAGAGTCTATTGGAGATGCTCTTATACAACACCAACATCTAATTAATATCAAGATTGTATATTATGGAGATTCAAATTCTAATTATTAAAAGGATGTAGCACAAATTTTACACTGCAATTGCAGCAAACGGCAGCACAAAATGTACTAAACTGTCCTTCAAATGTGTGGACTTCAATTGTTACTAATGGACACCTGACTTGTTAGTGAAAAGTTGAAGTTACTTCCAATGGAGGAAAAAACAAAGAAACGTTATAACATAGACATCTGTTCCAAACACTAAAACGGTCTAAGAGCACTTTGTCTCTCTACTCCCTTGATCACCTAACTACCCCCTTCTATTTGAACAAATTGCCCAGGAACTTCAAGTTTTCGAGAGAAATTCAGTTTATTCATTAAGGTATGTGTCATTTTCTATGGGTTTAAGAACCAGGTTGTTACATTTCTCCATGTCACTTTAAAAATTGAGGAGTTTGTTTTATCCAGTGTAACTATAATCAATTGCATATTATACTATTTCAGCGAATAGTTGTTGGATCCATGTGCAATGTGCCTAATATCTGTTGTGTGGCTTATTTGCTTTATTTCATAATTTTTTGACCTGAGTCCCCATTTTAATTTTTTATAAAATAAGTCCCACAGACTTCAATTTCTGCAGCAAAAAGGTGCAAAATTTGGTGAAGATGCCCAAAAAAATAATAAAAAAGTCTATGCACTGGATTGATATTTTCCAGCTTAGTTGACGTTGTCGATTCAATGAACTAAAAGCCTATTGATAACAAAACACATGTCCAAAACAAAACAAAAACAAGAAAATTGATGTATTTTTACTTGTGAATTTTTTGAAAAAGGTCAAAAAATTACAGTTGGGAGATGTTAATAATTGGGAAAAGAATGAATTACAGTTTCAAAGAGGTGGTCGGGATGACTGATCACTGATGCGAATCGGATGAGATCGTGGCAGCAAAACCTTCGAAGCGTCTGCGTCGTCACTTTCGGAGGGGTGGCCGGTGGGATTTGGATTTGGATGCAAGGCGGATGCAATTGCAAACGAAATTTTGGGGAAATGTTGGGCTGAGTCCCTTGGGAATTAATTAGGGCGGGTTTTGGATTTGGGCTGAATTAATTAGGCTTTGTGAATTGGTCCATAAAGAGATGGGCCGTGAGCAGGTGTGGGTTATTGTAAAGAGAGGGGCATTTAAGAATTAAGGGTGAGATTGATTGGTTTTTATGGAAAATGGTAAGGTTGGAAAAAAAATATATCAAAATGGTAAGAAAATATTTTCTAAGAATGGCCAAAAGTATGCTTTAAGTGATTGTACTTTAAAAATCATTTTTATTTTTACATGTGCAATCAAACAACTAAAGTTGGAAAACATTTTTCATGGATGTGACATTATTTTTTATGAATGTGACATTTTTCATGGAAAATTGGTCAATCAAACCAGCTTAATAGCACCTCCAATGTAATCATGCATTACATTAAAAAGTATATTAGATTATTTCAAAATATTTAGAGTATTCGAATTGAATATATTAATTCAACTATATATTGTTATATGTTAGGTAGGGATCAAATTTACCACTCCATTTGATATTTGGATGTGTTTGAGCATCTCCAATATTATTTTCTATATTGAATGTCCAGCTAATGTGACGGTGATAAGGAGGGGACAAAACTCATGTTGCAGCATTTATTATAGAAGGTCGTCCAATTGTAGACATCGTGTTAGATGGCATTCTACCTATTTTTTTCATTAAATTGTGTCTATCTTCTATTTTCTCTTTCTTTTTCTTACTTCCACTATCTCTCTCCTCATTTCTTCTCTCTCTTGCCACATATATTTTTTAAAAAAGTGTCTAACATTAGATATGCTCTTTAGCATGTTAGTTAAGTGCATTTATTATGGTCTTTCGTTAACTAGTTTGCTAACTTTAACTATCACTTTAACTAGTTGACGTGGCATTTAATTATTTTTTACTTTTTTTTCTTGTTCCAAAATCTCATATAGACATTGCGAATGTCAAATATAATATAGATATAAATACATTGGAAATACCAAATAGAAAGTTGACTAGCTAAATTTAACACATCCAATGTGATAGCCAAACACTTTTATACTTAATATGTAGATGTGTTAATTAGCATTTACTTTATTATCTATATGACAAGTTAAAATTAACACATCCAATGCAGATGATCTTATATGACAAAAAAAAGTAGAAGAAGCTTAGCACACCATTCGAAATCGAAAAGTGTGTTAAATATTTTTTATTTATATCGAAATGTGTGATAATTATTATTTATTTAATTTTTTATAATTTATTTATATTTTCTCTCTTGTATAATTAGATCATAATTTTTTCAATCCACAATTTTATTACAGATATATTTTTTTCTATTTTTATTTTACTTATTACATGTACAATAATCGATATTGTTGTATTGTAGATACAATGGTTACAAATTCATCCAACTACAAATTCACTGTGCCACACTAGAAAAATAATTATTTTACACTGACTTTGTTAGATCTAGGCTGGGGTGGGTCAGACTATAGCCCTCGCCATGCCTTCCACCCGCCTCTGACTGCTTTACTGTAAACCTTACATTTTGTTTTTCGTGCAAAGGTTGATTATTCATGATTGTCAATAATTGTTTTTCCACGTTGATTGATTAAGCATATGTTTGGTATAACTTAAATTATAATTTCAACTGGTCAAATTAGTCAAACATAATTTTCATCCACACATTTCATGGGACCCACTACTTACAACCACTTTTTATCCACACATTTACCAACTGCTTATAATATAAACACTTAAATTATAATTTCAGCACCTCCAAACATATGCTAAAACAATTTAGAAAAGTGGAAGAAACTAAGGGTAGAGTTTTAATGATATTTTACTATAAAAAACTACAATAATTTATTTTTTTAAGGAATTTTGGTGCAAATAATTTATAACTTTTGTTCTAAGTGTAGTAATAATTCATAACATTTATTTTTTTTGAACATAAGTTCCTAACCTATATATTTTGGTGCGTAATTGGTCATTGTTTGATAAAAAGACAATTATACCTTTAATTTAAATTATGAGAAATTGTAGTAGAGTTGCTAACATTTGCAAAAAGTACAAATGAGTCAAATACTTTTATTTTTTTATAATAAATTAAAGAGAACTAGCGAATTTTTTTAATTAACATTTCATTGACCAACTTAATAATATATTAAATTATTTTGTATATTTTACGAATTATTATAAAATAACTAAAATTTAAGCTCATACTTATTAATAAACTTGTCAAATAAAATTACTATTTTTATTATTAATTAATTACATTATTTAAAATTTAAACATTTATTTTATCTTTATAAAAAAAATAAAAAAAAATTTGGCACAAACTTAATGCTCAAATACTTTTATTTAATTGAGTTACATGTTTATTAACTACAAATATTAGAGATCCAATCGTAGTCTTCATATTTTAATTTATCGTTCAAAAATAAACAACACATAATGTGTAAATTAATTTTTATTAGTATTTTATATTAAATAAAAAATATAATAGGATTGGTTTAATATCATAAAATTATAAATGTTATTTTGTTATTTATTTAACTTAATTTTTATTCGAGTTTTCCACATCACATAGCAATTTCATATATTTTAAGCATAATAATTTTATATTTTTCTCTTATAAAAAATTTAATTCACACGACTATAATAATATATCTGGTATGCAAAATTAAATATTATTAATAAATATACTGATACATTTGCACATTTTGTAAATGTTGGGAATCCAAATGCAACTTTCTCTAATTAAAACTAAGGACATAATTGTGTTTTTCATTAAATAAGAACCAATTGTGCACCACAACACATAGGTTATGGATTTATGTGTCAAAAAATAAACGTTATAGACTATTTTCGCATTGAAGGCAAAGGTTATGGACCATTTACGCCAAATTCCCTTATTTGAATATGAAATACAATAAGAAGAAAAAACCACCCCTCTGCGTTCTTGTATATTACTTGAAGTTGTAGGGTCTGGTTTATGCTACTAGGAACATCGTTATGCAACTTGAGAGAACGGCAACTGAATTTGGTCAAGAAATCCACCGGAGGTGACAAATAATTTTATCCACTCAGTCCAACATCTTTTGAAAAGAAAAGAGATACAAATGTCTTATGTGTATTTTTTTTCCTCCCAACTCCTCTAACCAAAGAAAGTGACAAAATATTTTTCTTATTCAAATTTATGTGAATAAACACAAAACAAGATCATGACAATCCAATAGATCAAAATGTCCACATTAATCCAAACAAACACAAATCTCATACAAACTAATTTGTCTAATAAAGTGGTGTTATGCGGATTAGTGAACCACATTTACAAATCTCCACCTTAGATAAAAAATCAACTACCAAGTTCTTTGGTTATATGTGTTATTCTTTTATAGTTATTTCATCATCATCGCCCACTTCAATCTGGTGCCTGCTTCACCAATCCCCTAGCAAGTACTTGTCGCGTCACTAAACCTGTAGCAATGTTTAAAATTAATAAGCACTTGTTAAATTTACCGGCTGCAAGTACTTTGGTCCAGTAGGGTTATAATTGGTTGAGCACTTTTTAAGGGATTGTTTGTCTATGTGTAAATTATAATTTAGTTAGTCAAATTAGTTAAATATATTTTTTATCTACACAATTCGTAGGATCCACAACTTTCTACTCACTTATTATCTACACATTCCATAAGATCTACAACTTATAAACAATTAAAAAATAATTTCAGCACCACCAAACATGAATGTGTAGATAATGGTTTAATCTTACCAGTGATCATTGAAATTTCAGCAAAATTACAAAACAGCAATTGAAGTTACAGAGTTTCAATCTCGATAAGTGAATTATACTAATGCATTTACCAACGATCACCCTATTAATTTTATAGCGTAAATTGATGACGTGTCACCGTTGAAGTGTCCACGTGGTACAAAATTGACTGGCATTTGGCAAAAATTAACACTATGTGGACTTAATATACTAATGACTATAAAATTGGATCACAAAAGATGCATCTAAAATATGAGGACCTAGCTATAATTACTAGATAATATATAAATCATATCTCTACCTTTTGCACAACTACATTTAACCAATTGGGGGTGGAGAAATTAGGGTTTGAGATCGATTTTGGGAGAAAATGTGGTGCAAATGGTTTGAAGGATCTGATTTAGATATTATCTTGAAATTGTAGCTAGGTCCTCATATTTTTTGTACATCTTTTGACCTTTGTGGTTCAAATTTATTATTATTAGTACATGAAGTCCACGTGACATTAATTTTTGTCAAATGTCGATTGATTGTGTGCTACGTAGACACTTAACGGTGACACATCATCAATTTATACTAAAAATTTAACAGAGTGACAGTTGGTGAACCAATTAGTATACTTCAGTGACTGACACCGAAATTTTATAACTTCAGTTACCATTTTGTAATTCGCTAAAACTTTAGTGACGGTCAATGAAATTAGCCCTTAGACAATAAGTGGATAGTATATTGTGGATCTTACGATATGTATAGATAAAATATATGTTTGATCAATTTGACTAATTTAAATTATAATTTAAGTCTATGTTTAGTAGTGTTTAACTTATAAATTTAATTGATCAAATTGATCAGACATATGATTTATAATTCATTTTTTTAGGACCCATGATTTATAATTCATTTTTTATTTTTACATATTTACCTATAAAAAGCACAACACTACCGGAGATGAATGACAATGTTAAATCTCTCTACCCACCTCTAATAATGTTATTTGAGCAGTTATGTGGGACCCCTTTCTTGTGCTGGCATACCCCCACAATGTTAAATACAAATAAAGGGACACGAACTATCACATCCTACAGAAGACGCGGCAGAAAAATGTGCTCCGACTGATAAATATATCGATTGTGACTCAACTTTGTTAAATATTTTTTCAGTAGTTATTGGGTTTTTTAAAAATATATAATGTATGTTTGTACGTATTTATAAGTATTTATAAGTCAGTTAAATATTATTTTTATTTACATATTTAATAAAATTTATAATTTTTATTCACTTTTTATCCACACATTTTGTAGGACTCACTGCTTATAATATACAAAAATATTTGTCAAACATATTTTTAATCACCACTGAATTTATTAAAATATTATTTTATTTGGCATTTGCTATTTCAAAAATTAACAAACTTGCTGACATGACCCTTTCGATGTTAGTATACATCACGTAATCAAATCACGAACGATGTACAGTTTTAAGACTTCAAATGATAGAGTAACGAATGAGATAACATTTTGATAAGTTCAATACTAACTCAAATAATTTTTAAAGTTTAGTGACAATTGAAAAAAATTTAATATAATTTAATGATGACTCGAAAAAACTTTAGAATTTAACCGCAAGTGGAAATCATTTAGAAAATTTCAATGCGAACTAAAATATTAAACCCTCCATTTCTCTCAAATTTACCATGCCGTGGGTGAAAATGTTTCAAATATGAATAATATTTTTTATCTTATGAACACTATTTGATTACTTTTAAGATATTTGACTGAGTAGATAAAATCACGTGTTAAAATCTCTCCATTACTTGATAAAAAAAATTTGTATGTTAGATTTTTTTTTAAAAAAAATGAATTTAATCGGTAGACAAAAATGGGACATCAAAGATATAAATATAGATACTATATTCATTTTAATAAATATTTTGTCTCAAGATTAGTTGACAATTTTAATTATAAATTAATTATTTTTGTCAGCATACGCTAGCTAGTTACATGTCTAAAGTCCAAAATAGACTAAACTAGCAAGACTCAAATTATATCATAAATAAGTGTATACCACCGAATACAAACTATACCGGACCTGATCTCCTCCCCAATGTAGGAGGAGATCAGTCCCGCAAACTATAAATCATATATAATGTCGTTTTAAAATGACTTAAAAAAGAATCAAGTACAAGATTACACAAGTGTGTTTGGTAGTGCTAATTTTTTTATAAATGTTTATAAAAAGTGAGTAGTAAATTGTGGGTCGTAGAAAATATGTGGATAAAAAATATGTTTAACCAATTTTATGAACTTAAATTATTATTCAAGTTTAGCCAAACAAGCCCTAATATTAGTCAAACAATAGATTAAAGTCAAATTCCCAAGGGCTAGAAATTCTGCTGCATTTATTTGGCTGATAGCGAAATCGCTAAATTATTTGTGGGCTAAATTTAAAATCACTTTTAAAGAGCGCTTTTAAAGAGTGTTTATTTAAAAATAGCCCACCGAACTTTTTTTATGAGCAAAGTTCATTATATAATCTGGCCAATCCCTGTAAAAACTCAAAGGGTAACAGAACAAAAAGATAGAAAATCCACCGAAACTTGTTAATATCACCATTCACCACCATGTTGAAAACCCAGAATTTTATAGCTTCCATCTGTTTCTTGATCTTCTTCTCTTCACCCAGTTTAGCAGCAGTTGAAACCAATATCAGTGACTACGAAGCTTTAATGGCTTTCAAATCCAATCTTGTATTAGAATCAGATAATATTTTATCTACAAACTGGAGTTCAACAACTCATTTTTGCAGTTGGTTTGGAGTTAAATGCTTGAATGAAAGAATCACAGGTTTGCAGCTTCCAGGATTGGCTCTGCAGGGGACAGTTTCTTCTTACATTGGCAATATGACTCAACTTGTTGCATTAGATCTCAGTCATAACAAGTTGGAAGGTGTGTTTCCAAGTGAGTTGGGATTTTTGCAGCAATTGAGAATTCTCAATATAACAAAAAATTCTCTCCATGGAAGCATTCCTGCGAATTTGAGCCAGTGTCAGAATCTTGAACAACTCGATTTCTCGTATAATTTCATAGCTGGAAGCATACCGGAGGAGCTTGGCCTTTTAACAAATCTTGAACACTTGGCCCTTGATCACAACAATCTTACGGGCAACATTCCGGCATCACTAGGCAACTTTTCCAAGCTGGAGTACTTGTATCTCATGGAAAATGATTTAGAAGGCGAAATACCTGAAGAACTTGGAAATCTCAAAAGTTTGAAACTACTTGCTCTTCGGGCTAATAGCCTTACTGGATCAATACCTCCTTCGATTTTCAACATCTCAAAATTACAAATAGTTGACATTTCTGTGATCGGGCTTTCTGGGAAACTCCCGCAGAATTTAGGTGTCCGGCTACCAAATCTCGAGAGACTATTCCTGGACAGCAACAGGATTACTGGTAAAATACCAGTGTATTTGTCTAATGCTTCGAAACTTACTCATCTGTTTTTCACTGAGAATGATCTAATAGGAGATTTGCCGAATGAGTTTGGTGGGCTGCTCAACTTGCAGTGGTTTGAATTTGAATACAATCAAATATCAGGTAACATTCCATATAGTCTCTTCAATATTTCATCACTTCAAATTCTGAAAACGAGACACAATTACCTCAGTGGGAATCTTCCACATGATCTTGGCAAATGGCTTCCTAATCTTCAAGAAATTTTCCTGTCACACAATCAGTTCCGTGGAGAAATACCTTCTTCAATATGTAATGCCACAAAGCTTACCTATCTGGAGGTTGCAAACAATAGCTTCAGCGGGCCAGTTCCTCAGATGCTGGGAAACCTGGTCAACCTCGAGCATCTGAACCTGCAAGTTAATTCATTAGTGAACAATCCCGGATCCACTCATCTCGACTTTTTGAATTCGTTGGTTAACTGTAGGAATCTGCAATACCTGATCCTCGAATCTAATCCTTTAAACGGTATTATACCAGACTCTATAGGTAATCTATCGAGCAATCTCAAAGTCTTTACAGCCTCATCTTGTGAAATTAAGGGTAGCATTCCACAAGAACTCGGAAACTTGAGTATAAATTTCTTGGGGTTAGCCAACAATGGCCTAGTAGGGGAAATACCCTCGTCCCTTGGTGGCCTGCAACACTTAGAAAGACTGTATCTGACCGGCAACAAGTTGGAAGGAACCATTCCTGCTGAAGTCTGTAGCATAAAAGTTTTAGGGATATTGCATTTGGGAGAGAACAAATTTTCAGGATCAATTCCAACATATATTGAGAAGCTAACTGAATTGATAGAGGTGTCTTTTGCTGATAACAGTTTTTCCTCTACTGTACCTCTGGGATTGTGGAAATTGGTGAAGCTTGGAGGTCTGAACTTGTCGAAAAATCTTCTAGATGGTTCCATACCTACAGAGGTGGGAAACTTGAAAGCACTCAACATCATAGACCTCTCTTCTAACAATTTCTCGGGTGAAATTCCCAACTCTATAGGGTCCCTTCAGATGCTACTCACACTTGATATGTCTAAAAATAATTTCCGAGGTTCAATTCCGGATGCTTTGGGCAATCTAATAGTGCTCGACTTCTTAGACCTATCTTCAAATGCCCTCTCGGGTAATATTCCTGAATCCCTCGAGTCACTAAAAGATCTCAAGTTTCTCAATCTTTCTTTCAACAGGTTAGAAGGAAATATTCCAGACAAAGGAGTATTTACAAATATTACTAACCAATCTTTGATGGGAAACTCAAACCTCTGTGGAGCTCCCAACTTAAAATTTCCCTCGTGTCCAGCTCACTCGGGAAGAAGCAGAAGACCGAGAAGATTGTACCTTGTCCTTAAGATAACTGTCCCCATTGTTGCAGTAGTTTTGCTCCTAGTCATATGCCTCCTGGTCTGGATCAGTTTCTCAAGAAAAAAAAATGTGAAGGATTCTACTCAAACAGATTCTCCCTGGATGGGACATCGGATCATCACCTATCACGAGCTTTCACGGGGAACTGAAAATTTCAGTGAGTCTAGTGTTCTGGGAAGTGGGAGTTCTGGCACGGTTTATAAAGCTGAACTTTCTGATGGTACTATAGCAGCAATCAAGGTTTTCAATATACAATTTGCAAAGGCTCTTAAAAACTTTGACACGGAATGTGAAGTTTTGAGTAATGTGAGACACAGAAATTTAGTGAAAATAATCTCCACTTGCTCAAATGTGGACTTCAAGGCTATGGTACTAGAATACATGCCAAATGGAAGCTTAGATAAATGGTTGTACTCCCAAAACAATTACAGGAGCCCAGTTGAAAGACTGGATGTTCTGATTGATGTAGCACTGGCCATGGAGTATCTACATCATGAATACATGGTGCCAATTGTGCATTGTGATCTAAAGCCAAGCAACGTACTTCTCGATGAGGATATGACAGCTCGTGTAGCAGATTTTGGAATTGCAAAAATTTTGGCCACTAACCAACAAGTTGCACAAACCAATACTTTAGGAACCATCGGCTATATTGCTCCAGGTATGCAAATCAACCATTGAACTGCTGCTTCTTCCCTCCCACAGCTTCTGCTTTAATAGTATTAGAGGTTCCGAACCTTCTTTGTGACAGTTTGATTTCTAGCAGTGGGATCCCAAACCTTTCAAATATCTGCGCCCGAGGTCTTTTTTTGACGAAAACGTTAGTTGACCGTTAAATGATTAATTTTTTATTGAAATGACAGTTGTATCCTTTATGTAATTTAGGACAAATAGCACTGATGGTCTTTAACCTTTAAACTTTGTAACAATAAGGTTTCAAATCTTTGATTTTTAGTACAGGGGATTCCAAAACATTCAAACTTCTGCGCCAGATGCCTTTTTGTGACGTAAAACATCAATTTGGCTGTTAAAAAAAAAAAGGAAATCATCACCACCATCAATTCCAACCAATAATTTCGTCAGTAATTTGGAAATCATCACCCCCACCAATTAATTAGCATGTGGGGTTGGGTAGTTTGGTATTGATGAAAATGATTATTTGTTTTTATTTTTTCTTTTGCTTTTGTTTCTTCATTTTATTTTTATTTAATTCAAAATTAAATATGAGTACATTAATTATTTTACTCAAAATTTCACCTTTTAACGATCAAATTGATATTTTTAATACAAAAAGACTTCAGGCGCAGATGTTTAAAAGGTTTGGAATCTCAAGTACTAGAAATTAAAATTTCAGGACCTCATTGTCATAAAGTTTAAAGGTCAAGAACTCCTAGTACTATTTACACTAAATTAAAGTAAAGGTAAAACTGTCATTTTAAAAAAAAAAATGACCATTTAACGGTCAAATTGACGTTTTCTGTCACAGAAGGACCTCAGGCACAAAAATTGAAAAGGTTTAGGATCCTAGTTGCTAGACATCAAAAGTTTGAGACTCTGTCGTCACAAAGTTCTAGTGCTATTTACCCTTTAAAAAAAAAAAGAAATCTACTTTTTTGAAATTGTCTTACGAGAGTTTATTGTGCAGAATATGGTTTAGATGGGCATGTATCCACGAGGGGTGATGTTTATAGTTTTGGGATTTTGCTCCTCGAGATATTCACAAAGAAGAGGCCAACAGACGATATGTTTAGAGGAGACTTGAACTTGCATCAATGGGTGAGTACATCATTTCCAGGCACACTGGCAGAGGTTTTGGATTCAAATCTCTTTGTTGATATTGGTTTCATAAAAGAAGGGGGAAGTGCCCCAATAAATAAGAAACAGAATCAGATCGAAGAATTGCTCGTGTCAACCATTCATGTTGGTTTGCTATGCTTGAAAGAATCACCAGAGGAGAGGATCGATATGAGAGATGTCGTTGTCAAGCTAAAGAAAATCAGAACCGAAATGGCTCAGGCTTACAGAAAATAGTTCCAAGAGAGCAAAATCAGATACCTGATTAAAACTGTTACATTTGGATACTCCCAACATCTGGTTTTGATCCATATCACAGTGTACCAATCATTCTTGAGTATTCAATAATTTCTCCCCTTTGTCTGTCCATGTGCTAGACATTGATTGCATGTTTGTTAGAAAAGATTGAATAGCACTAGCATTATTAGAGAGAGAAACAAGTTGAAATTGTACATTTTGTTGTGGAGTCCTTTATAGTATTGTGTACATTGATGGATTTTTATTCGAAGAAAGATATCTATAATCTTTCCATATATCTTCTGGTGTAGAACTCAAGAAAATTATTGGGTGTATTCATCTCTGAAAAATAGATCAAAAGAAAGATTGTATAACCACTTCTAAGAAATGATTGGTAATCAATTTCTCATAGTAAATGAAAATTCTAAACTCTTTTGACAAATACATGTAAAAATCATCACCACATTGAAATCAATGTTAACTGTTTCTTCGTCACTGAATCCTCTCTGTTCTATCTGCATGTTCGGTTAGAGCTTTGGTGATGAAATGACTAACAATTCCAATGGGACAAAATAGCAGACAAAGAGAAACCGAATGCCGGGTCTCTAAATCGTGCTCAAGTCCATCATAATAAACCTGTCTGGTTGAATAAAAAGGGCAAGTGTCAGAAAATCTCCAAACAAAACCCCCCAACCTCCCATCCCCCTCAAAGAAAAATGTGCAGCTATGTGCGCTATATGGAAGAGAGAGAGAGAGAGAGACCTCGCAGCAAAGAGATCTACAGCCAACAAGTGAATCCATGCAGAAGCCAACGTCATCTCACTGGAGAACATCTTAGCTATACCAGGCAGCTGAAAAATCATAAGTGAAATGAGCAAAACTTGATGGTCCCAAACTATCCTTCAACATAATTTTTACTTACTATTACGCACCTCTGGCAGCCAGTATTTACTTGCAAACATCAGCCGAATCGTATCAGGTGTCCAGGATAGATAGAGTAGATAAGCATATAATATTCCAAGAACAATATATGGTATGCCATTTTCCATCAGTTTTTTGGTCTGCATATGGAACAAGGATCAATATATGACACGAGGCAAAGCTAAAGTTTTCAAGTATTATGCCTCTGGATTTAAATTGACGTGACAAAGTTCATCACTGTCAGCCAATGGATGGGTTAAAACATTAGTATTGTAACATGTGTTGTATATACATCAGAAAGGACCAAATATGATCACAGTACCATCAGTTGGTCATCTGAAGAAAATGAAGAAACTAGGTGAACTACAATATGGTTACAATTTACAAATGGGAAACAACAGAGCTTCACTAATGTTGTAGTCAAATAATAAAAATCAAAATAAGAACAGGAATACAGATTTTTTTTTATTGAATTGGGATCCAAAATAGTTGACTTACAAGCTTAGCTCTTGGTGCTACGACCATGAATGTATAAAATGGAAGAACAGCAGCTGTTCCCAATGTAAAAGCACTACTAGCAACCTGAGCACTTTGCAACCCTGCATGGTAATAGAAAATAGATGTAAATTCTTCCTTTATGTTCATTACGTGCTAAAAGGGGTTACACAAGGATAAGAACTAACGACATGTTTGGTAAGGTGGATTAGACAGTACTGGACGTGTTAAGAAAGAAAAATAAGCTAAAATATTGTTTAGTACTAGTGTACCACAACATGCTCTAAAGCCTTGATTCCTCAACATGTCAAGGCACTCTGATGCTTGGCTTCTTACATTAGTTAACAATTTGATATTCCACAACAAAAGAAGGGAGTAAAATTTTTGAAATATAATCTCATAGGTGAATAAAATCTCATGAATTCAAGTGTCCAAGACACAGGCATCACCAAGGAAGCAACAATAGTCAATATAACCTGATTAGCATGTCCACATAAGGGATGATCTAACAAGTGCACATAAAGGCAAATAGTGGGCCTTAATTTTGCACAGTTCTGCAATTTTAGAAATGTTGATGGCATCAGATAAACACTGATGAAAGTGCAACATATCTACTTCACACAGTGTTTTCTTTTTGTAAAAACAGAGAGCACTACAGTTTTCAACTTCAAGATCAGGGAAAAAATTTAAACATGCAATTTTTCAGTTATCAAGCCTCAAACAGCAGCTTATTAAGAGCCAAGAGAATACTTTGGACATAATTTTTTTTTTAAAAAACCCGTCCTCACTCCTGATGAAATGATGAAGAAAATGAGAACACGAAAAGTCTCTGGAAAACATGGGGAACAATTTTAGCCCTGCTGCGTTAGATAGGAAATGAAGAAAAGGAAGAATATAAAAAGGAAAATAAATAAATCCTGCATTATAATTGTTGGGATTCTTTGATTCTCAACAATAATAGAAAAGAATAAGCAATCTAGTATTATCTCTCCATTATCATGGGTCTTTATATACATGCATACATACCTATATATATATATATATATATATATATATATATATATATATACATATATAGCTTTTCCTAGCGCACACGAATGAAGCAATATTATTGGAGTTAATTCCTATAGTTGTTTTTGAATCTTTTCTTTACAGTTCGATTCAAATATAGCCTTGTCTTCTTGCTTTGTCTTTAATGCCCTTCTGAATTTAGCTCTGTTCTAATTCTCAACATAATAAAAGCACCCAAAGCTTGAAGAAAGTTGTACAAAGCATTCCATTCTCAACAAGCTTCAACCTTTCACTTCTCAGGGTGGAATGGAATGCTTGAAGAAAGTTGTACAAAACCATATGAAGAAGGATCTTTTATGAGTGAATAACAATAACAAGTAATATTCCTTTGTATAACCAAAGCTACATTAATGAGCTCTGATTTTTTATTGAAGCTGATCCATTTGAAATTTTAATACTCCTTGTGATAAGAAAACCATTTCTTAAATGTTTTTGAATATATATGGTTTCTTAATTTTTAAAATGGGATCAGAACATAAATTCTGAATAACAAAACCACATCCTCTGAAGATTATCACCAACTTATTTGAAAGTTCTAGATATTTCTCATTATTTCATTTAAAATGATTTTTTCTAAAATGTTCCATATAAATCAAGAAGGATATAGAACAATGGGGGTGTTTTCATGATTAGGACTAGAACTTTCTAGTTTGTTGTTAACCTCCATTACAGATGTTTCTAGAAATGTAACAACCAAGTATAAATAGGGTGTTAGTGTTGTGGTGAGTTGGAAATGAAATAATGAGTGATGAATGAGATCAACTCCAGAGTGAGTGTGGTGTGTTCAAATATTGTAAGTAAGTTATATAATAAAACAAGTTTCATTTGTATTCCAAATCCAACAAGTGGTATCAAAGCAAGTCGATTGAGGGCCACGTGTTTCCAGAGCAAGACAGTCAAGTGGACATTATTTTCGAGCTTCTGTAGATCTTGCACACATTGAGATTGTGAAGCTTCAATAAAGCTTGCTTGGTAACGAAGAGGTTATTCAAGTCACGATGGGCGACCTACAAGTGATAGGCGGAGTGAAGAAGCTCAACAACCAAAACTACATCACATGACGGATATGCATGGAGTCTTATCTCAAAGGCCAAAACTTTTGGGACGTAGTTGGCGGCAGTGAAGTGACACTGCCGGAAGACGTTGGGGCTCTGAAGAAATGGAAGATTAAAGCAGGTAAGACCATGTTTGCAATAAAGACAACAATTGATGAGGAATTATTGGAGTACATAAAGAACAAGTCTACGCCAAAAGAAGCATAGGACACATTTGCAACTCTGTTTTCAAAGAAAAATGATCTAATGTTGCAGCTTCTGGAGAACGAGATACTGTCTATCACACAGGGGGAGATGACGATAAACCAATATTTCAACAAAGTAAAATCTCTATGTCGCAAAATCTCTGAATTAGATTCTTCGAGTAAAATTTCAAAGTCTAGGATGAGAAGAATAATCATACATGGATTGAGACCTGAATTCAGAAGCTTTATTGCCGCAATACAAAGTTGGCCAGAACAACCTTCACTAGTCAACCTAGAAAATTTGCTAGTCAACCAAGAAGTGCTGACTAAGCAAATGCTAGGGGTCTCACTGAAGAAAGAAGATGACGCATTGTTTAGTTATAAGAAAAAATGTCGATCCCCTCGATAAAATAATAAAGAAGAAAAACGCATTGAAGGTTCTCAAACAAGGGAAGCTCAAGAAAATTGCGACGAAAGAGGTCAGTTGTTCAAGAGATATAGGCGACCTAATGGCTCGTGCTTTGTATGTGGCAAACGAGGTCATTACACAAGAGATTGCCAATTTAGGAAAAAGCCAGTAGAAGGATATATGGCAACCTCCAACAAGCAAGAAAAATATAATAGTGAAGAGTGGGATGCTGAAACGTCACTTGCAGTAATTGAGCAAACTCATGAGGAGGTGTGCAGTTCAGGACTTCAAGAAAAATCGGCACTGGTGGTAGTCGTCCCTGGACGAATAGATTATGAAAATGATTGGATTATCGACTCAGGATGTTCCAATCACATGATAGACGACAAGGAGAAACTGCAAAACACAGTAGAGTATAAGGGAGGCCGGATGGTAGTAACTGCCAACAACTCAAGATTGCCAATGACACATATTGGTAAGACAGTTATCACGCCCCGTTTTAGTCCGAGTCAGGTGCATCTACAAGACGTCTATCATGTTTCAGGAATGAAGAAAAATCTCCTATCAGTGGCACAACTGACATCTTCAGGTAATTATGTTTTGTTTGGACAGAAAGATGTTAAGGTGTATCAAAATGTCAAAATTTCAGGTATACCAGTAATAGAAGGACGAAGACTAGAGTCCATCTATGTAATGTCAGCAGAATCTGCATACGTAGATAAGACTCGAAAGAATGAGACGGCAGATTTATGACATGGGAGACTAGGACACATAAGCTATCATAAGTTGAAGGTGGTGATGAAGAAGACAATGCTTAAGAGCTTTCCTCAGCTTGAGATCAGAGACGACATGGTGTGTGCTGGCTGTCAATATGGTAAAGCACATCAGCTACCATATCAGGAGTCAAACTATAGAGCAAAGCAACCATTGGAGTTGATACACTCTGATTTGTTTGGACCTGTTAAGCCACCATTAATTCGAGACATGCGCTACATGGTGATATTCATCGACAACTTCTCAATGTACATTTGGGTTTTCTTCTTGAAAGAAAAATCTGCGACATTTACAAAATTTAAAGAGTTTAAAGAAAAAGTAGAAAGAGAAGTCGGAGATATGATTAAGTGTTTACGCACGGATAATGGAGGAGAGTACATATCTAGAGAATTCTCCCAATATCTACAAGAACATAAGATACACCATCAGTTGACATGTCCAAACACTCCACACCAGAACGGTGTAGCGGAAAGAAAGAATCGACATCTTGCTGAAACATGTCAAAGTATGCTACACGCAAAGAATGTACTAAGAAGGTTTTGGGCAGAGTGTGAAGACAGTAGCACATGTAATAAACAGGCTTCCACAACCGAAGCTAGAGTTCGTGTCACCATTTGAGAAACTGTAGAAAATTAAGCCCACAGTTAGTCACTTTCACGTTTTTTGCTGCGTCTGTTATGTGTTCGTGCCTAGTCACTTGAGGAGCGAGTTCGACAAAAAGTCCATTACATGTATATTCGTGGGATATGATAGCCAAAGGAAAAGATGGAGGTGTTGCGATCCTACAAGCGACCGTTGCTACACATCGCACAATATTGTGTTTGACGAAGCATCTTCTTGGTAGACACTACAGAAGATGGAACTGCCAGATTCAAAAGAAATTAGAGATAAGTTGCAAAAAAAAATCGTAGAAATACAACAGAGCCTTGAAAAAATTGAAAATTCACAGGAGTCAAGCAACGGAGAAGAACCTACGAAGGCAACACAAGGTCCATGGCAAACTGGTGTGCATCAACCAACACCAGAAGAGAATAGACCGAGCCAACAAGAAGAGTTTGAGATACCAACGAGTCCTCAACCACAACTAAGAAAATCAACTAGACAACAAAGGCCAAATCCCAAATACGCTAATGCAGTAGTAAAAGAAGATAAAAGTACCAAAGAGCCAGAGACCTTTGAAGAGGCAATTCAACACAAGGAGTGGAGAAAGGCAATGGAAGAAGAGATCGTAGCTCTAAAACAAAATAAGACTTGGGACTTGACACCCATACCTGACAGAGTAAATCCTATATCCTGCAAATGGGTATACAAGGTAAAGAGGCTACCCAATACGTCAAAAGAGAAGTACAAAGACAAAGGTTGTGATGATGAGAAGAAAATAGTTAAATCAAATAGTTGGTGCTAAAAGGGAGAATTGAAGATTATCACCAACTTATTTGAAGGTTCTAGATATTTCTCATTATTTTCTTTAAAATAATTTTTTCTAAAATGTTCCATATAAATCAAGAAGTATATAGAACAATGGGGGTGCTTTCATGATTAGGACTAGAACTTTCTAATTTGTTGTTAACTTCCATTATAGATGTTTCTAGAAATGTAACAACCAAGTATAAATAGGGTGTTAGTGTTGTGGTGAGTTGGAAATGAAGTCATGAGTGATGAATGAGATCAACTAAAGAGTAAGTGTTGTGTTCCATATCAAAAATATTGTACAAAGTGTTTATATAATAAAACAAGTTCTTTTTGTGTTCCAAATCCAACATCCTCCCCCCCGCCGTGTTCTGTGCTCTTCAGAACAGAAGATGCTGCTAATGATATTATAAAGTTCAGATGCAGAGCCCCAAACATTCCAGAAACAAGTGCATACTTAAAAGTTCTATTTACAAATGCAGGTAAATCATGAAAGAGAATAAAGAAATGTGAATAATTACATGAAGCATATACCGCTGAACGTTTTCTACACAAAACATTTCCTCCAAGACTTGGTCTACTCATGGTTCTTGATCCTCCTAGAAAACTCCAGCCAATACCTTGCTTCATGCCCATTCCCACAACTTGTTGGCCAAACATTTCAGTGTTGATGCTTTTAAGAGCAAAGGCGCAATTTTGGCTAAATCGGAAGTTACACAAGGTTTTGGAGCCCAATCTGGTGCGGTCAATCTGCAAGAGGTAGGCCTAAAACTGTTAAGGACATATTATGTCACACAGAAGTTAAATCATATGCTGAAAGCAGAATCTCAGCACAAAAATCATGATTTATTTATTAACTTCGTCTTCTCCAACCTTTGAGCTTTGTAGAGATTAACAGTAATGTGTAACAACTAGTGGATAAAATTACCAGCCCTGGGTAAAGGGTACTTTCATTAAATTGGCAACTACACAATACAAACAAATCATTTTTGCTCAAAGCTTGTAGAGTAATTTGCAGAATGAGATTCCCGAGCAAAATTTAGACAAATCGAGGTGAAGAGTGAGGAAGTGAAGCAAAAGTTGCATATAATGAAGTGATTTAACAAAGAACATATATTCATATGATTCCAGCATCACCTAAAAGAACGGAAGAATCAAAATATGGCAATTAATGTAACTTCCTTGTTGCTTATTAGTACACAGAGTGTTAAAACCAAGGTTCTTAACAGACAGAAGGATAGATCTTATTATCAACCAAATTCCTATTTGAACTAAAGACTAACAGTAATCACCCAATTCACTACCAAAAGCAACTTATTTGATTCTGTCAAAATCCTAAACAGGTATATCACGAATTTAAGATAATTAATACTAGAATTAATAAACACGTTCAAGAATTGCAAGAGGATAAATACATTAGAAAATTAGGAACTAAATCAAGAATTCTAAAATCCCAGATGAAGAAACTGAACCAGATTCACATCAATTGAAATGGGCACAAATTAAAAAAAAAAAAAACAGTAATGTCAGTAAAAAACCATACCTTGAGTGAGAATTGAGAGTTGAGAAAGCAAGAAGTCAAGGCCATATTCGAATCGAATTGTAAAGAAAATACTCAAAATCAAGTGCAGAAATTAACTCAAAAAATATCTGCTTCATTCGGCTGTGGAAAGAGAAGCTACAGATATATAAAGACCCACAATAATGGAGGGCTTAAAGAAGAAAAATGAAAATATTTCCTTTAAAAGACACGCAAACTCTGTGAAGAATAAAGAAAGGATGGTGATATTCATGCCCACTGCATTTTGCGCACTAGTGAAAGTACCTGCAAGTTTTAGCTAATGAAAATTAGCCAAATCCAAACGGACAACATTATTGGATGAAAAAGTTGTGCCTCATAAATTTTTTATAATATCTGTCCTATCCAGACAAGCCACGTGTGGATGCACGTGGCGCACATGCAGGGACGGTGGCTTGGTGGGATTCATTGGTGGGGGAGTTGGGAGTCGGGAAATGCTCTCTACAGTCAACTGTAACGTTGATGACGTAGATGATTTATTTGAACACTACATAGATCGTAATTGTCATTTTTTCAGAAAAAGGACGTGATTTTAAAATTTTTATTATAATATGTTTTTGAAATCATTTCAACAAGTTAGTCAAGATTGGGCGTTTCGTCACTATTAATGATAGATTTAGTCGTTTGAAATCGTCTTGTTAGCTTAAAATGATAATATTTATTTTGTCATGTTTATTTTCGTCTTTTTGTATTTGTTTATCGATTAGAATTTTACTTTAACTAGGATTTGAATATTTAAGAATCTTTTTTCATTTAATAAAGGACTAGTTGTTGAATAAAAATATTATTTTTGGAGTTTCTCCACCATAATCAATTTAATTCGATATTCATATGAATCAACAAGTTGAGTTTAAGTTTTGTTTCATTCATTCACGTTTCAGCCTGTGTCAAACGTCATTTTAGAAGACAATATCTAACTTGTATGAATTAGAGTTGCAAAATGTGTTTATTAATGCTAGTATACCGCTTCTTTGTAGTAAGATTCGATCGTACGCTCTATTATAATGATGAATTGAGACATTGAACAAATTTTTGAGATGATCGACACGGATATATAAGTACTTTTTTTCTTTCCGTAGTAGTGAAAACTCTATACGATCGTGATTAATATATAATATAAGTTGATTTGGTTTACATATCGATCTTGTCTCTAAAATTGATTGTTATAAAATAAGTTACTTAGAGTGTGTTTGATTGCAAACAAGAAATTTGGGTAGAAAGAAAATGAATTCCATGGAATTGAATTGTCAAGAAATTGTTAATTGAAAAATAAAGATAAATTTTCCAAGAAAAATAAAACATCCTCCCCCCTAAGAAAATATTTTCATTGTTTTCAAAGAAAATGTTGTCTTTTTAAGATAAATGAGAAAACGTTTTAGTTGGAAAAAAAAATACAAATCAATCAAACGCGTAGTTGAAAAATAGGTGTGAAAATGCATTTTTCATAGAAAAATGTGGCTATCAATCGCGCGTAGTTGGAAAATAAGTGGAAAAAAAAAAACTTTTTCCATGGAAAATGTAGCCCAATCAAACACGGCCTAAGTGTAAAATAATAAGACGATATATCCTGTAGAGGGATGCACAACTTCCGATTTTTGCTTCTTTAGTCTATGTTTGAAGATGCTTAACTTATAATTTCAGTTGGTCAAACATATTTTTTATTCATATATTTTATAGAACTAACAATTTACAATTAATTTTTTATTTACACATTCACCAACAACTTATAATATAAATACTTAAAAAAATAATTTCAACACTATAGACTTAATTGTATTCTATTCACTTTTATTTATTGAAATTGTTACACAAGGTTTAAGGAGGTCCAAAATTTACAAGCAAAGTTGTTAGGTAAAAGATATTATTGGAGTCAACCTTCAAGTGATGAGTAAGATTGAGTCAAGTTAGGTAAGGTTTGGTCCCACAACAAACCAATGTACTTCGGATTGAAAATGTTTGGTTTGACCATTACGTGGCATTTCTGAGATTATACGTGCCCGGTTCTTGATTCTTCATCTTCTTTAAATGTGACACGTTCATATTTTCTTACTTTTTAGATCCTTTGTAAAAGTTGGTATGGGTCTTTATAATGCATTTCTATTGTGGGAGTTGGGGGTAATATCTCAATTTGTCCACATAATCTTTGTGAGAAAATATAATGAAATAGAAAAAAATAATAATATTTAAAAAATTAATACAGGAATTTCACATAAAAACTTCAAACAATCATCTTTGATTCGTTTTTTTTCTTATCGCAAGAAATTCTTAACCATTGCAATATTGGCTTATTAGTCTGAATCTCTTTCTTTTTATTTTGGTCTTTTAATTACCATCACTTGAAGCTATTAGAGATGCTTACCGCCGATCGATTTAGTGCAATACCAAAATGCTGGTCCATAAAGTCTTTTTTTTTTTTTGGTCGTGCCCCATCTTTGTTGAAGGGCTTGGTATCGTTCGACGTTTGCATACAAAGAACGCATCGGACAATAACCAAATGTACAGAATATATAAAAATGGAAATGAGTTAAGTTCATGTTCTTATTGTATGGTTGATTAACGTATTCAAAATTCAAAATTATTATTTTTATATTCAGTCTGAAATTATTTAATTTAGATTTGACATGAAGAATGATGTTTGATAGTCATACAATACTGAGATCTCTTTGTGCAAAGGAGGTAAGAATGGTATGTGTTCAACAATGCGCGTCAAGCCAAGATATGATATCACCAAATACTCGTAGTATCATCTCGTCTGGCTCCCCTTCGAGAAGAGAGTGATAAGCATCATCGTAAAGGTTAAGTTTCTTGTCGGAGCTGCTTGCCTTCTCATATAATGCCTTGCTCACAGATGGATCAGTCACTTTATCATCCTTTCCATGCAAGATCAATAATGGCAGAGATACCTGAAAAATTGTAAAAATGCAAAGGTTATAAGTTACAACTGCAAATTCAGCAGGATGGTTCATCAACCAACTTGGACAAACTCTTGAGCCTGCTTTTACTAAAAGAAGATATAGAATGTTCCAATACTTGATATGAATTACATCTGAAGCTCTTAACAGGGTTATACATGTAATTATTTCTTTATCATGAAGGACTACTCTCAGATCTGTATCATGAGATATATAGACATAGTAATAGTTGGTGATGGATGATGGCAGTTAGATTGTGTAGAACCATCAGCTTGTCATTGAGTTTGCAAATGCGGGGCCAAGCGGGGGTGGGGGAATAACGGTGATGGTAGTGGACCATGAGCAATTAAGAACTTCAGCAGGCAAGTTAGGACTGGAGAAAAGGAACATAAGAAATAAAGAAGATTAGGGGTGCGGCAGGTTGAATCAGAAGTGGTTATTAGGATCTTCAGACATGTCACGACTCATGACCCACTATGGTTTAGTCAAATGTAAAAGTGGACTAAATAAAAAAAATTCAATGCTAAAAAATAAACAGATTAAGAGCTTAGTAGAGAGCAGGTTATGATCCCAGATCACCCCAGTGATATCACTTTATCATACCTCTTAAGCAAGCATCTTTAATGTCGTGAAAAAATATTTATATACCTCGGTTTTAATTATTTTAGTCTGTGCTCTCAGGCACTCCAGCTCTAAAGTAATGCTCTCACCCTCTCTCTTGCTTCGGCTCTTACTCCTGTATATGACTCCGCTAAACACTTGCACTAGGACCCTATATACAACACCACTACCAAAAGAATTCCCAAATTGATTGAAGGTCACCCACTAGCAAACACTTAGGAACCTCCAAGTTTTACTTGAGCACTAATGCAAGACATGATGACATCACAGGACTTCTATTGGAATCCACGTAGTAGAGAAAATGATCAATCCCGTTTGAGACCCCAACGTCTTTGCCCGAGCGTATAAATGGTCAATGATTATCAGGCAATGTAGAATTGTTGAGGTGGTTCATACGAGTCATAATAGTTGCTCTCCTTGTGTTCATTTGGCGTACCACTTAGTGTGCGTGTGTTTTGGGTAGTTCTAAACTTCTGCCTATTCTCCACTCAGGTTGCATGATTTTCAAGCCAAAGTCACAGAATCTAGATACATATCACAAGAATAGAAGAATGCACACGGTTTAAATAAGGCTACATCTGCCACCAAAAAGATGCTCCTGGTTGATCCATTCAATGTAAGACAGTCTCACTTGAGCCTCAATACGTAACATTGCAGTTCAGATTTTTCCAGAAAGAAGAGTAAGGATCTTCAAAACTCAAAGATCAGCTATGGTGGAATGGAATAGAAAATATATAGATATTCTATGTTAAAACGTACATGCACGTATACGTGTGTGTGTGTGTGTGTGTGAATATATGTTTTTGTCTCTATACACAGATTCATATATACACAAACATGTGCACATTCAAGTTGGCGCTCTTCTGTCTCCAAGTTAGAATTGAGGTTCTAGCACACTTCAAAAGGCAGGCATTAAAATCTCTTTGCAATCTTAAATGCATTTTATTAAATCCATCATAAAATCTTGCTCAAGTTTATCTCAGAAAATGTTAAATATTTTCCATTCTTTCTTTATTTTCATTCTTCTAGGAAACATAAACCCATGTGCCTCTCCAAAAACATGTTTTAATCTTAGCAGGCATTAACTAAATCGAGCTAAACAACGTCGGAACCTGCATTGACAATATTTTTGTGTCATTCACTAGACTTCACAATCACCATTTTCAGGGCCTAAATAAATAAGATCCTAATATTATCAGAAAAAAGTAAGGTCTTCATAATATCCATAATCTTCAAATAACACCAAAAGTAGGAAATGCAGGACTCTATATTCCTAATATAGAACAAATCATAGATGAACAAGCTATTGGGTAACAAAGAAGTACAGAAGTTAGTAAGGTTTCCATGGATGCAATTGGTACCTTTTCCAATTGTCGCTCTATTTCTTCTGTGGTCCTCAGCATCTCCAAGGCTGTTCGTAAACGTGGATTATGTTTGTAAGCAATTACATTGTAGGCTGCCTGAATCAAGAAGACAGCGTGTACATCTGGTCATCACATTCTTATTAAGCGTGGCGAAAGGTAAAAGCAACCTCTTAAAAACTCAGAGGGCTAATCCCTTTCCGTTTTCTTAGCTCAAAAAGTACCCAAAGAAATACATTTCTTTACCAGCAACAGTATTTTAAAATTGTATTCTAGCCCTTCCTCGTCTTCGAAGTGATTTGTCCGTTTGAAGGAAAAACACATACCTGTTCTCTCTTCTTCACATCTCTGAATGCCAACTCGGCTAAATCCTTCTGTGGAACAAGCTTCTGTTTTGGAAGTAATTTTGCCACTCCAATTAGAATTTGGGTCACCAACCATGGAGGAACCACGTCGTCTGCAATCTAGATAAATGCTTCCATCAATCCAGTGCACAAATAAATTATAAAAATGGTTCATCAGAAAGATGGATATAGTACCTTGCACATAGGTGCAACAAGAATGGCACCGTTCCATGCATTAGGTTGTTTCAGGTGCACCTTCAGAGCCACTGCTCCCCCCATAGATTGTCCAAACAGAAAACTTGGCAGGGTACGGAATTCTCGGTTTTCTGCATCCCATAGTTCGTATTATTATTGTGAAAAAGTCTATGCATCCCATAGTTCATCTTATTATTATTGTGAAAAAGTCTACAAGAAAGAAATGCATAAAACTTGAAAGGATGAACACAAGTGGTTCGAGGCCAATAATAAGGCCAATTGATAAGGATTCGGACCAGCAGAGTTTTAACTAATTTCTGCAATCCACCAAAACATTGTCTAGTGGAAGGTTGATTCCAAAAACCTCATATGAAAATATATGGTGCCCCTTACAGAAGATAAAATCAACCTTTCCTCCTTTCATAAGTGAAAATGCTACCAACTTTAAATTACTCTCTTTCGAGAGATTTCTCAAGTACTACTGAGAAGAATGCAAGTGGTAGGAAGCCCTGTGCAAATAGACAAATACACACATCATCAAGTTCTACGCTGGTCAGCTACTTGGAATGCATTCCTGCATGACATAGCGATTTCTAAGTTGTTCGTTGCAATTTTCTGTTGCAGTCCTATTGAAAGAAAAGGGAAAACTTTGAAAGGGTAGCAGTCAAGACACTTTACAAATGTTTTCTTTTCTTATTATTTTTTTTTATATGAACCTTCATTAGGTCTTACATACCTTTTGCTGTGTTTCAGTTATATGCATGCTCATCAGAAAATATATCTTGAATTTAAGTCAGATGATTATTTTATCACAGTTACCACAAATACATGCATGCAAGCTAAGAACAATCAGGAACAATAACAAGTATCAGCAAAAGAAATTCCTGACTATCGTAGTTGAACCATAAATCACTATTGTTGATTTCTCTCATCGCTATTGGACAAAGTCGGTAGAATAGTTAGAAACGAACAATATGTAGTAGCTCGTAGACAGAGAATTGACATTTCAATACTTGATATACAGATCTTTTGCCGTGGCAACAAACAGCAACTTCTCGATTGAACGAACCATCAGGCTCGGAATCTCTATCGATAAAGCGAGGCTAATAAGCATGAACATTTTAGTCCCAATGGACAATTCCTTCTTAGAAGGAAAAACGCTAAGCTTCCTTGAAGTTAGAAATATAATTGTTGGAACCAGTTTGCTCAACGGCAAACCTCTAAATTTCTTCAAACGGTGAGATGCTGAGAGCTGTAATTTTCCTTCTTGGCAACAGTTTGCTCGATGACTAGCAATTTTCCTCTTACGAACAAAAAAGAATGAAAATCTATGTCCCAAGGAGGTATGCAAATCAATGTCACAGCAAGGTCTGAAACTTAGCCCAATCCACAAATTATTAATCTCTCAGTCCAGAATTGAATGAAATCATTCTCTTTTTGGGTTCCCTGAATGATGCCCTTCCTAAATAGTACTTCTCTTTCAAAAAGTATCTTCCCTAGAGTACACAATGTGACTTGAAAGATGTTTAGTCACTAATTTTGAGGGAAAAAGTGAAAAGTTATATCAAACACCCATTTTTCAAATTTCACCAAAATCTCTGTGCCAATTCGAAAGAGGATGTTCGAATACAGGCATAGGAAGTATTTTTTTATTATTATGGCGATTGTGATAACACATAAGTCAAACCAACCTACCCAAACAAAAATTCAAATCAGCATAGAGGTTCTTGAAATCTTTATAGAAAATAAATCAGCAGTGTCATACCTTTAACTTTTGAGAAATGTTCAATAACATCATCAACGAGCTTGTCAAAACTGGGAACATAACCGTGCAGGCCTTCCGATAGACCAAATCCTGGGTAATCCATGGCAAAAACTCCATACCCTGAAGAGGCTAACTTCCTAGCAATTCCTATAAATAATGCCAGAAAATCATTTAGTTCCACTTTTCTCTAAAATAAGTCAGTAACTTTATGTTTTTATCCTGAGCCACGTGCCTTCGACAAAAAATGTGCAAGTATCTCCATAACCATGACAAAAACAAACCACTGCTTTTGGGGGACTGCTCTCCGGAAGCCAACTTTTTGAGAAAATTTCCAAGCCTCTAGAGTTCACCTCATATGACTACACAAACAAATCCAGAATGAGTAACTTGAGTATTGATATTAGAAAACTTAAACATTTCGGATAAATATCCTGATAAAATCTAGGAATGCTAAAAGTGAAGAAGATCTTCATGAACCCCATCACTTTCTTAGGTTGGAACTGAATTATTTGTAACTATGAAAGAGCAGATTTGCTTTACCGAAGAATCTCGATTGTATACAGGCTAAAAAGCAGAAATTATGACTAAGGCCGTGGTGTAATGACAATAAAGGGAGGTAGGAACTGAAAAGATGAGTTTCACATGTCTTGATGCCTTCCAATGGAACTTGTCAAAACACTAAAGGTTGTAAAGTTGGCAACATTTTGATAATCTATACCATTGCACAAGATGAAGATTCATTGTTACAAAAATATTACGTCATTTGAAGTAAGAAGAATTTCATTATAAAACAAATACTGATTTGAGAATTTATGGGCTAGATCACTAATATTTTGAATCCACGAGGAGCTAGTTGTGACGGGAATTATTACCTCAAACTTTCCACGACATCAACAAGAACTAGCAGCTAAGCCTTATTCCCAAGTTGACTAAGTGAATCCTTTATCTAGTTCCTTTAGATAGAGTCTAACTAAAGATCCAATGAAATCAATTTTTTTTACAACCACATCAAGTAATGTTAATTTTGGTCTACACTCCATCAGTGGATTTTACTGGATTTGAATAGATATCACCATCCCAGAAACCAAGGCGTAAATGTTTCTTAAAAAATTTGTTACTTTCCTAATTTGAGAGAGGACAATGAGGATTCAAGCTGAATGAGCCAATGAAGCAAAAGAAAAGAATACTAAAAGTTGGTTACCTCCTTCAACTTTAATCCATCACATGGCATCTGCAAAAACAGGTAAAAACAAATTTTTAAGACCCCCAAAACATATCGATTCAGGTGCATAGAATAAAGAAAAAGTGCTTATGAAAGATTAGACATTTTTGCACTAAAATTCCAGAAAAAATTAGAAAAATAAAAAAACAAAGGGATGCGTCATGAGAATGCTTCAGAGACACACAAGAAGAACATGTCTAGTGATTCACTTGGATAGAAGCAAACGGTTGGGAGTCTGACATGAAAATATGCCTGTCGCTTATCAGTAGGGGAAAAATTAAAATGAAAGAAAAATTGACCTAATGATACATCTCTAGTAAGAAAAGGCCAACCCATGAATATTCCGTTATGTGTAATTTATAAAAAGGAGAACCCGAAAATCGAAAAAAGTTTAAGCATGGGAGATGGCAATTGATATAATTGCAGCATTAATGCTGAGTGGCTAAGATCAAACTGCATGTGTTCAGAGGTAACCTGGAAGTTGGTTTAGTAACTAACTACCACAAGTTTCTGATTCAGAATCATTCATAAAGACGAGAACATGGCAATTGAGAGACGACGTGATATTCATGTTTACTAACATAATCATCAAATCTGTCGAGAATATTGAAAACTGATTCCACGCATCTGATATTCTGATTATATGAACATGTAAAAATCACAGGCATCACTCCTCATTATATTCCACTCAACTCCTCATAATTACTCTTCACAATTTGATGTAAAAATTGTAACCCATGCTTCCATAAGCATCAAACTTTCATATGCTAAGTAAATTACTGTAAATCCCATCATAGGCAGAATTATTACTAGCAGCTAACTCTTAGCAGAACAACACAAACAAGGGACTCCTGGACAATTTGAAATCAACTTTAACCACTAAAAAGTCCTTTTCTTTTTCTTTCTGAAAACACCATAAACAATTTGCACACGCCAACAATCTCTTAAGTTCACAAGTCAATCATAAGCAAATCAGAACCCCATTTCCAAACTTCGAATTCTCATCTAAACGCTTAGCCAAAACCCAAACATATCAAATGTGTAATCTCGATTCAATTCTATTTAAATTTTTTAAAGATTCAATCTTTGTATCCAAATGGGTTCACGGTTCACCCGCATAAAACGTAAGCAGAACATTACAAATACCTTGAACAAAACATGATCGATAGAAAGCTGAATGTCCTTGAAGGCCTCACGAGCTTGACGCCTGGGGCCCACCTTGTCCATGTCAGCATCCAGAATCTTCTGCAACTCCTCGCTTACTCCAGGAAACTTCACATGATTCACCATTAGTTTCACAGAAAAATTCTTGGCCCTCAATTCTAGGTTTTGAATAAATAAGTAACAAATCTAATATCAATAAAAACCCAAAAATATTTAACGAAAAAAGATTAAGAAGAGAAAGAGATTGAACAGTGAGAGGACAAATAGGAAAATCTTGAGATTCTGAAAGTGTTTATCATTGACTCTGTAAAGGTTTCTAGATTGCCATGTGTATTTGTGATATGTAACTGAATATAATATCAAAACTATTACTTTTATTGGATGAGAGAGGCTGGACGAATGGTGCACGATTCAAAAGCGAGGGAAATTTGGAGAGCTGACCAGCCAGCAAGATAGACTATTATTTGTTGGTTTCTTAGTGACCTTTCTGTGATTGAATTTTTATTGAATGAGTTAAAGGAATTTTGGTCAATCATTTAATATTCAGGGGTCTTATATTGATACTGCATTCAATATTCTAATAACATATAGGATCATGCTACTTGTACACTATTGTTTACACCATCACTTACACCATCACACTTGTCAAATACTAGTTGGTTCAAATTATTATTTAGTTGGCCAAATAAATAAAGTGATCCAATCATTATTTGACAAGTGTGAGTGTGTAAATGAGAGTGTAAGTTTTGTGGGTACAAGAAGCATTTTCCTAACATATAAGAGTGGGTTTGCTGTCACTAATCATCCAACGCCCAAAACGGCGTCGTTTTTGTCCTTTACAAAACGAAGTCGTTTCATTACCTACATAAATATCCACTTTTCCACTTTTGTCTGAATGCCAATACCCATCAATTTCCAAACCCTAGAATCGTCTCCCTCTCTCTCTCTTTGTCGAACGGACAAAAGCTACAATTAGGTTATTGAAACAAAAATCGAAAATTGTCACAGGTCTGATCATATTGTTTCAATTTTTGTGTTATTTCGTTGATTTTTGGTTGCTTGTGGAGTTTCCGATTCAATATTTGCCTATTTTGTTCGTTGTTTTCCATTGTTTGCCCCGGTTTCGTTCATTTACTGTTTGCCCATTTTTTCTAAGTTCCACTGCCCATTCTAAACCCTAGAACGGCGCTTGTGCGTAGAGCCGGCCACTTGCAAATCCAGTGGAAATCAGAAATTATAACTCTATCGTCGACCTCAATCCGTCTGGCATTTGTAAGCCTATTTTCGTCCCTGCATCGATCGGCGCTTGTCGTCTTTTTAAGTGGTTGTTTCGATTTGGTATGCGGTTGTTGGGGGCTTCAAATCGCGTGTTTGGGGTATCTTTATTTGATTTGTGTTGATTTCTGGAATTTAGGTTTGGTTTGATTTAAGGTTAGTTCGTTTTTATTTTGATTTGGGTCTTCCTGCATACATACAACACTCACCAATTTTCTTTTGATTTGGGGTTACAGCTATGAAACCAAATTTTGAGTAGACAGAGAAAGATACATGCATACAGGCGTGTATATATGTATCTTCCTTTGTCTTCACAATGTGTAAATTGCAAAAATATTCTCTCTTGTGAAGTTGGATTTTTTTAAAGAAAAAATGGGGAAAAATTAAATGCATACATGGCTTTTTTTTTAATTTTTTTTTCCAATTCAAATGTGGCCAAAACGAATAGTTTCTTCACATATTTGAGCCACATATTGAAATATTTTGTTCCCAACTTTTCTTGTCTTGCTATTCTTGAAAAGTGTAATCTTTGGTTTTTTTTTCCCCATTCTTGTAATTCTTGAGCTAATTAACATTTTCCCTTTTTATTTCAGGAAATTTAGTGTAGTGGAAATTGAGTCCTGTTGATTTTGGAAATGGACACTCTCAAGCTCTCTCTATTGTCAGTCCTTCAGGTTTTGCCTTAGAAAATGCAAAAGTTCAAGGTTTATTTCACATTTTCTGCATTTGAATCCTCGAATTTTATGGTTTTTGTCTTAGAGTTTTGTTGGTGCACCCTATTAGAAGTCCAATGTTCACATTTAATTTTTTTCTCACTATTGTTACTTAAAATTGTCTACAATTTACAAAAGATTCCCAGATTCGAGTCTATTACCTTAAATTTTACATTACTATGTACAAGAATCAAAATTTCTTCAACAATAATTTCGACATTTCTTCCTAGCTTGCTGCTCTATTTCTTGGCTATATGAATGTGTGTGTTTTTGTGCATATATACCAAATTATAAATTCATGTTTTTATCTTTTTCTTTCAGGAAAAAAAGTTGACAAACAGTTTTAGAAGGCATAGAAATGACAATTCAAAACTGCATGGATGAAAATGGCTATGGAAACTTCTTTGATCAAATTGCTGAATCATTGAGTTCTCCACCCAGACAATGAGTACGGTTATAGTAAACTTGTTAACTAAGGCATTTTAACTTATTTGCGGACTTATGATTATTTAAATTTCTTTACTCAGTGATGAATTTTATTATGATTAAAGTAGCAATTGAGGGCTTCAAATGATTTTTTTACTGTTGTAGGGATCGAAAGTTCCAATGCGTAAAACTTATAATTTCTAATTTTCTGGCATTAGTTTATACTTTATATATCAATGGTTCATTGGATTTCTTCTTTATTTCTCCATGCACACACTCTTGTCTTTAATTTAGCATCTCTTGGTCTACAAAAATTTTCAATAAGGAATTTCCTATTTACTCTTATGAGACAACCAGCGACAACCAGCTTCAGGATTATGAAGAAAACTAAATTGATGTAATTTCTACAACGGATCTAAATGTGTGGGTGTGTATCTGATTGACTAATTTTTTCCGTCCCCTTGCTCTTTGTTCTTCTGCCCTTTCTCATAATGTAGCTATTTTTTGTCTCATTACTTCTATTATGTGCTCGATCTGATTGTTCCAGATGCACTTGCTTAACAAATTAGACTTGCTACTTGCAATCTTAACTGAAACTTTTCTTGATTATTTTGAGCAATTTTTTCCCGGAGCAGATTGATGAAGAAATTCTTCACAAAGTGGTTGAGATGGATTTTAATACTATTTGCGGTTAGACAACCGGTTTCGTGGGCCAGTGACTACCTTGGAGCTGAATTTCAGGACAAGATTGGTGCACCTTTTGAATTTCAAGCTAACAAATAAAGTTAGAATTTAATTTTAATATTTGTAAAGACAAGCAGGTTATTACATTAGGCCTTATCATCTTGCCTAGCTTTAGATACTATAGGATCCTTAGTTTTTGCAATTCTTATTTCCATCTCACAATTTCTTGTTTCGTGTTAGTATATTTCCGTGTGTTCCACTTTCAAATATGATTTCTTTCTGAAGTTTGTGTCTAAACAATCTATTTCTCTTTGGGAATTCATTTAAAACCATACAAATTAACATTCTCATAGTGCAATGGCTCCATGGAGTTGTTGATTATCAACAATTTGGATGAAGACCCCAATTTCCAGTCGATCATAAATGTTTGGACTCGAGGTTAGTTTGTATGACTTTGTAATTAATTTTTACATGTCATTATTTTCTTTTATCCGGTAAACAAAAAATTGTGCCTTTCTTGGTTTACCTATTTCAATAATGTAGTTCATTGTTGGTTATGATAATTATTTCTATTATTTTGGCAGTTTCGTTCCCATTCTCGTGAGATAATGACCGAAGTTCCCAAATCTCGGTAAGAATTGGACGTCTGATGGAAAAAGATTGGGCAATACAATTGGATGCATATAATTCTTTGTGGCAGTTGATTTTAGAATATATTGAAGTTTGATTAGTACTTAAATTCTCAATTTTTGGATTTTATTTTTCATTTTGACTGTTATCACATCTGCATTTTGATGTGTTATCTGATTTGCAAGAATTTTGGGCTCTTTTGTACCGTGATATAATTTTGATCGCAGCTGTTACTGATTAGCACAAATTTTGAAATTTTTTGTATCCTACTTTTGCTCTAACTATTGTCATTGTTGTATTTTGATGGTGTTTCTTTGGTCATTTGCAAGGGATGTTCACTACGACTACCAGACTTTTGGAAGCGGGGATAAAGCCAATGTATCTTGTTCTTTTACCTTACAATTGTGGTAATTCTTTTTTAACATAACTCTGGATGAATGAAAAATGTGTGCTTTTTCATGAATATGTACTGGCATTTGTATATTACCTATGATTTTTATGGAAAGCCTCCAGATTGAAGAAATAAGAGCTTGCAAAACGGTAATTTCATGTTTTTTTGCTACTAATTGTTTACCCCACACCCAATAATTAAATTTTATTGATTCCTGCTAATTGTGATGCTTTCTGAATGCAGATTCTCAAAACAGGCTGGTGCCACTGAGGACTTGAGTGATGCTCTAGAGGTTGGATGATAACGTTGTGTAATATACCATCCTTGCAAAATTGAAGTTACAGTTTCTCTGTTTTCCTCACCCACAACAACAACCCCTATCACCTTGTTGTTCTCTTCGTTTTCTTTTCTGCACATATTTTCTTACAGTATGAAGACTATATTGGCATTGCAGGCTGGAAATATGGAGGATATTGAGAAATTCAGTAAAAGAACGGTTAAGGTGGGGTTGTCGATTTCTTTTCGTTTACTTTCTTGCAGATTGTTAGTCTCGCTTAAACATAAACATTGGCAAACTTTTAAAACACTTTTCACAACAATTGTTTTGTCATTGAATACATGTAATGTTCATCCTTTACTGGAGGCATTTACAAGCAGATAGACACTAGAGAAAAACTGAAGAATATAAAGAGAGGTAAATATTGCAATTTAATATAAATAAAGACCCTGTCCTGTTTAAAAGAACTTTCTTTGCCAATAACTGATACTTTTCAATTAAAGCATTGGTTAAACATTTCAATCAACTGTGTTTTTGTTCCACACTAGGATGTGGACACTATTTTTACCTGTAAAAGAAAAAATAGAACATCAGTTGTTCATGGAAAGGCCTTGTATAGACCCACAAATTTCTATGGTAAACTTTCTAAAGTCTCCTGTCTTATATTGGCATTGGTTAGGATTGAGCAAAAAAAGCTGAAGGTGTCTGAATTTTTCATGAAGTGGATGGCAATACAAGATAATCAGGACCGGGTTCAAGTTAATGGGTTTTAGGATTTCTGCATGATTAGTAGAAATTTAAATTTTGATTGGTCAAATTTGATGGTTTCTTATTAAATTAATTTTTTATTTATGGAATTTGCATATTCTTGATGCCTTACTTTATGTTTCTAGCTTTTTTTCTATTCTTGATTCTTGCTTAATGGGTTCTTTAATTTGTACATAATTGCGTAGTTCTTTATTTAATTTTTGTGAAAATGTGTGTTGTACATTCAAGAATAGGTATTGAAAATTAAACAGATTAATTAATGGTTATCAAATGCCCTTTCTATTGTATTTTGATGTCAAGGCTGGAAAACCAGTCATTTTCTTTTCATAGGCATTTCAGCTATTGTATAGCTAATTTATTAAAAAAAAAAATTTGTGAAATTAACTCAAATGTCGCTGCAATATTTTGCTGCATTGAGATTAAGATTATTTGATTACAGTGTATTATCTCATCTTTTTGTTTTAATTTTTATTGGTTGTGTAATATGTTACTATCGAGCTGAACTAAGAAAGTCTACGTGAGCAGACAATGGCTGAAAATTTGTATTGAACATAAACATCTCACAAACAAGCGGTCGAAGCAATCGTCCAACATCGTTGTTAGATAAAGATGTACAAATTTAGTGACGGACAAAACTATATGCACAGGCCAAAGAATCTTGGAACACGCATTGTATAGAACTAAGATTTATGAAAAAGTCAAATGAAATCAACAATGAAGATAACCTATATTGTACATGAACGAGTGTCATTAGAATCAAAGACGTGTTGGATGCAAGTATGTGTAAAACTTCTGAGGCAACTATGAATGATGCATTTGTAACAGGTTACCTACCATAGTTTGTTTAAAATTGTGGATGCTATAAATTTATTTGCTTCTTTCTACTTTTTTTGTTGTACGTGTGAGTATACCTCGTGAAATGTTATTTTTTAAAATTTTTTTACTTTGTTAATGTGTTTTAATGTACTCTATGGATAAATCAAATTGTACGATATTATTGCAATGCATTGAGATAAGAAAACTTAAATTGTTGTGGTTAGATTATTAGGTATAATTTTTAACATTGTGTACGTATTATATACAATTGACCTATTGTGCATATAGTGTATTGGTTATAGGTATATGTGAGGCTTCCAACAATTATGAACGTGAAGTTACTTGAGCAGGTTAGTAAAAAACTTGTTATGGTCAGCTTTGAACTTTGTTTACCTCTCTTAGGTTGTATGAGCATGACAAACATATGACATGAACCATGTTTCCCTTTTGATGGAGTTACATTCCGTTATAGTTAAACTTAACTTGGGAAAAATTGTGTAGCATATGATAGCTATTCTATATTGTTGATTGTTATTTGTGCAGCTAAAATATAGTAAAAAAATTGATTGTGCATTGGTGTTTTGTGATAGGTTCTAAACAAGAAGCGTGGGAGTTGGAACGTTTGAGAAAGCTTGTAACAAGTATGAGAGGGGATAAATACAAAGAGTTCATTGGCCTGTCGTGCATTCACAACTATGGAGAAAATAAAGGAACGTGATAATATTATAAATGGAAGTTCTCATGTGTATAGTGTTTTTAATTTCTTGTGAACTAGATTTTGTTCTCATATAGAACTTAGAAGCAAAATATTTCATGTCTTAATTGGTATAAAATCTATTGTATGGCGTATGATTCAATAGTTTCCTCAATGTACTTCCAATTGTAGTCGTTTTATAATAGAATCAGATCCTCTTCACTTTGTTATTCTTTTATTCAATTAGTAAATATTTAAATTAAATTTTTTGGTCAAATTATTGAACGGACTTGTGAGTACTGTTTTTTGACACTATTATGAACACCATTACGGTCACAACACGTGCATCGCACGTGTCCCACTAGTATCCTAATAAGAGTGGGTTTGCTGCCACTATTCATCCAACGCCCAAAACGGCGTCGTTTTTGTCATTTACAAAACAATGCGTTTTATTTATTTTTTAACGGCGTCGTCCCGTGACCTACACAAATAACCTATTTTCCCATTTCCATCTGAATACCCGTACCAAGAAATTTCCAAACCCTAAGCTAGCTCCTGCGCGCGTATCCGTCCACGCACAGATCCGGTGGAGATCCGAAATTACATATCCGTCGTCGACCTCAGTCCGTCTGTCTCTGTAAGCCTACTGTCGTCCCTTTATTTTCTTTTCATTTTCATACTTTGTGGTATTGAATACATGTGAACTCGGCCAGATGTTAGGACTTTAATATGTTCTTTCCGCCCGGATCTTTATGGAATCGAATGGTTATAGATTTATGATGTTTTTTTTTTTATCGTCTGATTTTTTTGCCTTTTTCGGTTTTTTTTTTTACTGTCTGATTTTTTTGTTTACCAAATGTGCTGCTCTGGAACTTTTTTTTGGTCCGTGCGTTTTGTATAAGCAGATCTCTCAGTTTGTTCTCTCGACCCAGATCCGGCCGGAACCAAAGGGTTATGGATTTGTTTTTTTTTTTTTTCTTTTCTGGTTGTTTTCTTGTTCATTGCATTAACAGAACTAAATGAAAACTGGTCAAATAGAAAATTTTACCAATTTTTTGGGTGCATTGTTCTTCAGTCTCATAATGTGATATTCAATGGAATGTAAGAGTTGGCAATGACAGTTTCAGACTTTCCGTGTTTTTTAAACAGAAGGACTGCTTATTCTATTCTGCTTGGGGTTTCGCTTTTCCAATTTGGGTCCTTCGTATTCCCATTTTAGTGATGGAGTCTTCATTATGGATCATTTTTACGTACTACACCATCGAGTTTGCATCCGCTTCTGCAAGGTAAGTTAAAAAACCACTCAAGTTTTATGAAGCCTTTACCATGATTCTCTTTTGTTGATGAATTATCTATACTTATGCAGGTTTTTCAAACAATCCTTGGCATTTACTGGGGTACATCAGACGGCACTTTCTTTGTTCCGTTTTGTTGCGGCACTTGGGAGAACTCAAGTGGTTGCAAACACACTAGGAACTTTCACCTTGTCGATGGTGTTTGTACTTGGAGGCTTCGTCGTAGCAAAAGGTCCGTAGGTCATCCTTTCGTTCACTATGTTTGGCTAAGTTTAACTTCAGTAACTTTTTTTGCTAACACGTTTGAGATTTTCATAAGTCACTTTTTGGGAAGAATTTTTAGTTTAAATGTTTATTTTGGGAAAGCAAGTCTTTACTTACTTTCCAAAAAAGTACATTTACAATTTTTGTTCCTTAGCTAAACTTGATCTAATAAACGTTCAGTGCTGAATTATTATTTTTTCAGTTCGCAAAAACTTCTTTAATTCTTCCATTTTTTCATTTCAAAGATGATATTCAAGATTTGATTGTATTGGGATACTATGTGTCTCCTACTCCTATGATGTATGGATAAAATGCCATTGCCATCAATGAGTTTCTTCCTGAGAGATAGAGCACAGTAAGATCTCATGATCCTCATCTCCATTTTCCAGTTTGAAAGGAAAAAAAATACAATATTGATGTTGGTTTCTATACTTACCTTTTACATAGCCCACCGAAAGACGAAAAAACACTGCTGGGAAGACTCTTCTTCGAGACACAGATTTATTTACAACAAATTCATGGTACTAGATTTGCATTTTTGCTCTTTCCAAATTCTTTCTTCTATTTAAAGCTCTCTTCGTCGCTGCATTGACATTCTTAAAACGTGAGTACAGCTTTCGTACTTGATATTTTGAATTTTATGATGCAGTAAATAATAAAAAATGTCCATCTCTTAACTATATCGTGTTGAACTCAATCTCAGGTATGGGAGATAACAAAACTGCCATAAATGATGATTCTTTTGGCGCAGAGTTTTGCACACTGTGCATGCGGGTTTCTTGTCATAGCCTGATTATTTTGAAAACTGTTATTGAACAAAACCTGGCATCACAAATTCAGGTGCAAAAAAATTATCTACCAATATTAAGATAATCTACCAATTTAAAACTGTTATTTAACTGTTCTTTTAAAAAAATAACCAATATTAAGATAATCTACCATTTTATAAAAAGATTAAAATTTGTCGAATTATCAATGTATAGTGATATAGGTCTAATGTGTTGTATCATGTAAAATTACAACTAATATGATGGCAATGACTACACAGCCATTAGGTGTATGGCATTGAAAATTTCTGGGAAAATGATTTTGTGTTGACTGACCAATAGTCTGGGAGAACCCCTGGATTTGCCAAAATGATATGCCAAACTGTCAATTACATGAAAGAATTCACTGCCTTTTTCATTAGTTCAATTTAAAGGAAGGTACTCAATACAGTGTTGCCACTAAGATTTGACAGTGTATACACCAAACGCACATTGTTACTGTAACTGAAGGTTTTTGGTTCCTTAAACCATTCGTTAAGCCAAGAAGGGCTTAAAGATAAATATTTTCTTGCTTAATATGTTAAATTGTATCGCTGTGAAATCTGTAGTAGTTATTCAACATGTATGCCACCTTAATATTTATTACAACGATAGACAATCCTCATTCAATTGAGAAATCCCGTCCGGTGGATTTGGGAATGAGATAAGCTTTGATATAATATTCTATACAAGTTTGGCAGTGTCCTACTTGTGTGTAAATGAATCATTCCATTATTAACATCTTCACCAACTTAAGACCAACTCATTAATTAAGTTCGTGATTGTGGGACTTTGATTTTATCCCGCTTTATCAGTTTGTTTTTTGGTGGATTTATTGTTATCGTGTAGGGCTCTTGGAAAATGATAAACGATGGAAAAACGACAAATTACTACACCATCACACATTTGCTTAACTTGTTTACTAAGATTTTGGGGTCCGGATTTCTTTCTTATTATGGCAAATTGACAAAATTTGAACCTAAAATCTAACCAAGTAATTTCCGTGTGAAGGTACGAAGGTGATCCTTTATCTTGGGATGATCAATCATACATGGTGTACAATGTGTTAAATTACCATCATGATGAAAATGCAAAGATTGGAGCTGGATTAAATTATATCATGGTATGCTAATTTGTTCTTAATTCATCGATCAAATGTTTGTTATCATAAATTTTGTGGTTATGTTTTCATGGATTGCAAATGCTAATTCATTATTTCGTTCTTTGAGTCAATATAAGAGCATGTTTCACATAACTTGCTTTAAATTTTTTTCCCCAACCACAACTTATTCATTTTATTTCATTCCTCAACCAGTTACAACAATCTCTTTCTGCAGAGGAACAAATGAGCACCTATTTCACAAACTCGATGACCTATCTCAAGATTGAAAAGGGAATTCCACTTCTTTTCGTTTATAATTGTTCTTTCTTCTATTTTCTTGTATTTTCTATCGATGGGTATTTTCTGTAGATTACATGTGTGAGGGAGAAATTCGTTGTCCGAACATAAAAAATAGGTTTTAACAGGGACAACATTATGAGCTTTTTTTACCCTTTTTCTTTTTCTTTTTCTTCTGGAAAAATAAAATAAAATTACGATATGACATGCAATGATTTATTTAAATTTGCGAAACATCACTAATTATACTTTGAAACTAATGTCCACGAATTATTGAGATTTGGAAGCATTGAACCTCACGAGGTAAAAAGCTTTCATTTTTCAATTTTGTTAGTTTGTTCCATTATAATTAAGAAACAAAGGACGAATAAATTTGGAAGTCTTTCAAGTCTCGTTCAAATGATGAGGTCATTAGGTGATACAATTGTTGTTGTCTTTTCACATAGTAGTTTGAAGATCTTTCCATAAAATGCAAATGCATGCTTTTAACTGTTTTGAAATCTTAAAGGGTCGTGTTTCCTTTTGGTGGCTGACCTTTAATTTCAGCCATCAAAGACAGAGAAGGTCCGGCAACAAGATGAGTAGAAATGGTATGCTCTCTTTTGGCTCAGGTTTTTATTTATTTTTATTGTCCATCTTGTCCATCTTGTGCAGTTACATTGGTTTTAGAAAAGGCAAATTCTTACTAATTTCATATTAGAATAAGAGTTCCACTTGCACAATTCTCTTCTTTTGTAATAGGGCAACCACATTAAGAATTCCAAGAACAATTTGTATATGCACATGAATCGTGTTAGTCTTATTCTCTATTATTTCAATCCACTCTTTTCCTGATTCTTGTTGCTACTCAATTGTTAATTAGTGCGTACGTGTTGGATTAATTCTCTGTTATTTCTGTTATTTCAATCTCAGCTAATATATGTACAAATTGTAGTTATACTTCATTTAGTCAACCAAATGACAACTACAAATCTAACGATATCTACAAAAACGTGCAACGCACGTGCCAAGACTAGTATGTATTAAATGCACCATGTATAAATTAATAAAAATTCCTTTAATTATAAATACAACTCACACAATTTTGTAGGTACTTGTTCAATTGATTTTTCGTTCATTTAGTCTGAAGCATAGTTATCAAACTTAGATCGGTCCGGTTGGTCCAATCGAAAAATTGGCGACCCGGTGCTTCAATCGGTCCGATTCTCTTAATTGGACCGCCCAACAATGGAAACCGTTTATAACCCGAAAAAATCGTTGATTTTTTAACTAACCGGGTGACCCATCCAGGTCATTGCATAATGAAATTTTTTATTTTTCTTATTACCCTACTCTACCTAAAATATGCACCAATTTCTTCTTCACTCTGTTAATATGATGTTAATGTAATGAAGTATAGTAATTTATGTTATTTTTTACAATAATTAGTTGATAATACTAGTAGTCTCGTACTTATTTTGCTAAATACATTCGTGATGGTGATGATTTTCTACTATATATGTAGATTTCTACTTGTAATGTGATATTTAGTAACAAAATTAATATAATATTTATTTATTAAAGTGTAATAATCATGATTTTGTATTATATTTAACAAAAATAGATTTATCGGTTCAACATATATTGACCCACCGGTTCAACCACCGAATCACCCGGTGACTCACCTCCTTGTCCAGGCCGAGTCGATATTCGGGCTAAATCTGATAACTATGGTCTGAAGTGAATTGAGTGTCGGAGAATGTTATTCAAAATAGTTGAAGGTTAATAAATTTTGACCATAACAATCACGATAACAAAATACACGAATTATAATAATAATCCACTATAGAAAAACAAATAGACGACTTGCGTACTGTAAAATTCATATCAGCCAAAACATACGATCTTGTGTTGGTGATTATAATATTGTCTTATTATGTACTTGATACACGATATTAAATGAAATTAGAAATTCACGCTTCTGTTAATACTATCTAACTCGGTAAATGGTATTATCGGATTTTCTTGTTCTTTTTTTATTTATTTTTTGGGATAATTGCATCAAAAGTTCCCAACGTTTCAAAATCGTAGGGGATATGTCTCTAACCTATAAAAATAGTACCAGACATCCCCAACGTATAAAAAACTTAACGTGATAGGTCCTTTATGACCAAATTTTCATTCCCTTTAAATAAACAAAAAACAAGAAAAAAGAAAAATATAATTAAAAACTAACTATATGTACCCCAAAAAATAAAAAGTAAAAAATGTACTTCAAAAAAATAAAAAGTAACAAATAGGTCATATTCTCCAAAAATCCCTAAAATTTTATTTGTAACAAATAGGTCATCTTTCTCCATTGTTTTTGCTACAAATTTTTCAGTTCCTCCATTCAACACCTGTACTTCCGAATTTCAATAATGCTTCCAGCAAATTCACATAATTTCTCACCAGAAATCCACAAATCAAACAAACACAAAATCATCAATTTCTTAAAAAGCACTCTGAATTCAATACAGACCTAATTTTCTTTGCACCCTCGTTTATGGCTCTTCATTACTTTCCTCTTGATTCAAGTCATCTTCGTTTTTATTGCTCGCACTCTTCCACCATCTCTACCGGCTGAATACACAGCCATCTCCGCCTTTGAAACCATTTCCACCCTCAAACCACCATCGTCTGCAACAACACTCAACGTGAGTTTGACAAAAGCCGCTTTCAGATACAAAAGAATGTGGTATCGGGAAAATTTATGTGTACGACCTTCCTTCTAAACCACGGATACGACAGCACAATGACGGAATTGACCGGAATCTTGCCGGAGATTCTTTCATCATCTTGGTACCGTACCAATCAGTTCTCCCTATAACCAATATTTTACCACCAGATGTTGTACTATAAATGTAGAACATTAGAGTCAGAATCTGCTACGGCATTCTACATGCCATTTTATGCTGGACTTGCTGTTGGGAAATTCTTGTGGGTAATGACACATCTAAACGGGACTGGCATTGCCGCGTGATGATTCAATGGGTAAAGAAGCAAAAGTCTTGGCAAGGATCAAATGGTTCAGATCATTTCATGGCAATAGGCAGAATTACATGGAATTTCCGAAGGTTGACGAGAAAAAAAAAATAGGACTTTTTGGAGGAGATGATCTATTTGTTACTTTTTATTTTTTTGGGTACATATGGTTAGTTTTCAATTATATTTTTGTTTTTTTGTTTATTTAATGGGAATGGCAATTTGGTCATAAAATGACCTATCACGCCAAGTTTTTCATACATTGGGGAGATGTGGTGCTATTTCTTTTTGTTAGGGGCATATCTTAAACGATTTTGAAACGTTGGGACCTTTGATACAATTATCTCTTATTTTTTGTGCGTGTGTGTGTGTGTGTGAGAGAGAGAGAGAGAGAGAGCGCCCAATAAGAGCATCTATGATGCTAAACAATTTCTAAAAAATCTATGTGGCGAGAGAGAAAAAAGAAATGAGGAGAAAGATTGTGGAAGGAGAAAAGATAATGATAAAATAGATGAGAGAAATAGACACAATTTAATGAAAGAATTGGTAGAAAGTGTCTAACAGGATGTATAAGAGCATTTCCAATGCTACCTTTTATTTTGAATATCCAGCTAATGTGGCGATGAGGTGGATGGGACAAAACTGATGTGGCAGCATTTATTGTAAAAGGCCGTCTAATTTTAGATATATTGTTAGACACTTTTCACCAATTTTTTTATTAAATTGTGTCTATCTCTCTCATCTATTTTTTATTCTCTTTCCTATTTACATATTCTCTCTCCTCATTTCTTTTCTCTCTCTTGCTACATAGATTTTCTAGAAAGTGTATAGCATTGGAGATGCTCTAAACTGATGTTCAGCTGATGTGGCGATGAAGTAGATGAGACAAAACTGATGTGGCAGTATTATTATAGACGGCCATCTAACAAGTTGTCTAGTTTTAGACATTCTGTTAGACACTTCTACCAAATTTTTCATTAAATTGTGTATATCTCTTTCATCTATTTTTCCTTATATTTCCTCTTCTTACATTTTCTCTCCATATTTCTTTTATCTCTCTTATCACATAGATTTTTTTAGAAAGTGTAGTATTGGAGATGTTCTAAACTAGACAACATGTTGGACGACATTTTACAATAAATATTGTCACATCAGTTTTGTCCTATCTACCTCATCGCCACATCAACTAAACGTTCAAAATAAAAGGTAGCATTAGAGATGTTCTTAAGCGAAATATTGATTGTGGTCTTAATGTCTTGTTAAAGCATGCCAGCTGTTGTTTTGTTATTGGTTCGAACAATTTCCTGATTTGGCCTTCTAGAACTCAGGCTTCAATGCGAGGTGGAGAATGAGTTTACCTATTTAAATTTAAATCGCTTCGAAGAAAGAAAAAATTGAATTTGAATAAAAACAAATATCTGAAATAAGTTCTTAAAAAATTGTTTTTTATTTTTTTTACAATCTTTTTGAAATTGACCAAATTTGTGGTACTTTTTCATTCGTTCTCGGTGCACTCGACGCGTATGGTAAATCTCCGGCCACTCAATGTCACTATTGGTGCGAGTTGTAAGGAGTCTTGGTCTCAAGTCAAATTGAATTGTTACATATACCTTGTATATACGATAAAAAAATGTTAAGATACCTTTAATAAAGATATTATATTTTGGAGATGTACAATTTAGCATTTGAAAGATTGGAAAAAAAATTACATTTCAATATACTTGAAAATAATAATACAACAACGAGGAATTCAATATATTTTTTGACTTCCTTGTGTATAGCCACGGCTAGAGCTGGCAAATAGGCTGGGTTAGGCCAGCCCAACCCGTCAGAACAGGGCCACACATGAAATTGGATTAGGCTGGCCCAGCCCAATTTTATATGGGCCAAAAATATGCTAGCCCAGTCCAGCCTATTGGCCCAACTTATCTTAATTTTCTTTTTTTTTTCTTTTTTTTAATAAATTTTTTATACAATCTAATACATTACATCAAATACAATTTTAAATAAATTTAGACTATATAGATATTTTTAAAAAAATTAATTTATAAAATTGGGGCTCCCATGTATTAGTTAATAGATAAACGTCAATTTTCTTTCAAAATAATAATTTTTTTTGTTAATTGTAAATTATTTGTAGATATTTTTTTTAAAAAAAATATAAATATTAAAAGCATGCTAGTATTATTGTTTTAAGATATAAGCATGCTTTGCTTAAATTAAAAAATTTACTTATAAGTAAATTTAAAATAAATAATTTACTTGTCACACCAAATATATTTTGGATTGAAACTTAAATTAAACTAAATTTTAATTAAATCTAAACAATTTTATGTTGGATCATAAGATTTTTGGACTAATGTTTATTGGTGACTTTGGCTTAGATCATTTTAGATTGATATTATTTGAATTATGTATTGGGGGGCTATTCACAAAATGAGTTAATTAGTGTTAAGCAGCAAAAAAAAAGTCATAAAAAAATAAAAAAAATTCATTAAAAAAAATTCAAAATTAAAATTGGGCCGGCCCAACTAGCCTGCGGGCTAGATGGGTCGGGCCATCTTGGCCCGGTTTTATTTGGGTTAGGGCCAACCCAACCCAAGAAAGCGGGCTACATGGGCCGATCTACGGGCCGGATCAATTTTGCCACCTCTAATCACGACTATATCAATTGATAAGATTATTATTTTCTATTTGTAACAAAATAATTTTTTTTATAATAAATGAGGTCGTCACATTAGATCGGCCACATTAATCTTTATTAGTCACTATACTCAATTTGTTGTTAGATCTATCAATAGATAATGTTTGAATGGACTTCAGAAGAAAAAAAAAAGGAGGATATCTTGATAGAATACCCAATGCCCCGTTATAATTCTCGTTACACTTATCTGCTTTATCGCACCTAATCCTATATATATCCTCTAATCCCTCCTTAAATTATCCTTCAATCCTTCGTGATGCCACCATAATCATTGTTTGAAAAATAAGTAAAACACACTATAGTAAATTTAAATAATTTTCGATTGGTATTTCTCTATCTTTATACAAATAATGTTATTAATATATGGTGTTACTAAAGTAAATTCAATTGCAATTATTTTTTTATCACTCTAAAAAAAAAAAGAGAGCAAATATAGCCATCTATTTACAGTATTGTTCTAAAAGGCTCGCACAGCATATGTGCAAGGCACGGTCTCAATGTCTAGCAACGTATCATGTCTCGTCTTCGCTTCGTCTAGACCAGAAAACTTAAAACTCGACATCCACGTCTAATCACGTTTTACGCTTTTTAAAACACTGATTTATAATATATTCTTACGATATTATCATGTAAATTTGATTTGCAATTATTGAATCTCCTATAACAAAATATAAATCTTTACCATTTTTCAATTAAAGAATACCATCAGCACATAAAATGCCAAAATAGAATAAATCAAACATTTTTATTGACAAAGGAAACATTTACTATAACTTGGTGGAATGCTATATTTACTGCCAACCGCAACAAGTCACTGTATTATAATATTTTTGATATGTACAAAAAGAAATAAGAAAGCAACAATTTTAATAATACCATCGAATAAGAAAGATACCTACTATATATTAATTTATAAATTACAGATATACTCTAAAATTATCAAGTTTATATCTCATTATTAGGGAATTGGTGTATAATTGTATTTATAAATAAAATTGTGAAAGATGAGCTAAATGAATTCAACAAGTGTATTTTATGTATGAGGACTAAGGTAACTTTTTTTTTTTTTGGAAGAAGAAAGTCATAAAGTGGTCAAGGGGTATCTGCTATTAAAAATAAATAATTAAAAATTTTATTTTATAGTTTATAAAAAATTGTTAATACAATTGATGCTGTGGTGTAATTAGCGGGTAATTAATTTATCATAAAAATACTAATAAAAATCAATTTACACATTATGTGTTTTATTATTGAACGAAAATAAAACAATAAATTAAAATATGAAAAATATAGTTGGATCTCTAATATTTGTAGTTAATAAATATATAATTCAATTAAATAAAAGTATTTGAACATCAAGTTTGTGACAAAGTTATTTTTTTTATACAACAATAAAATAAAATTTTAAATTTTAAATAACATAATAACTTAATAATAAAAATAATAATTTTATTTGACATGTTTATTACTAAGGTGTTAATTCCAAAAAAAAAATATACTCATTAGTTTTCTTTAATTTTTTATAAAAAAATAAAAATATTGTATCTATTTGCACATTTTGTAATAATTAGGAATCCATATACAATTTTTACTAATTAAAACTAATGGCATATTTGTCTTTTTCATCCCATAATGATCAATTTCGCATCAAAACATATAAGTTAGAGACTTGTATCCCAAACAATAAATATTATGGACCAATTACACACTAAGAACAAAGATTAGAGACCATTTACGCCAAAATCCCTTAACAAATTCTCATTGCGAGTTTTGAAGAAAATAAAAATATTACATACAGTTTAACAAACAATGGTCATTTAAAATAAAGGCTAACAATATTCAAGCTACAATTTTTGTTAACCATATCACATTTTAATTATAATAAAGATCTTCAACTATTATTCAATTTTATTTTACGTCCTTAACTATTTTTTTTATCACATTCTTATCATTTATTTATTAATTTTCATATATTATATTTGTCTTTGATGATAATTTCTGTCTAAAAAGTTAATTAAAAAGGCATAAAAAGATTTTTTTATTTCTCATATTTTTAAAAAGCAAGATAAATAACAAATACAAATGTTAGACAACTTATTCGCCACTCATTTCAATGTACATTAGTAAAATATTTAGATAAAAATTGTTATCAGAGTCAATATATAAAAATTATTGAAAGTTAATAATAAAAATGCAGCAAAAAAAATTGAAACACATAAGTGACAAAATATCAAATATTGTGAGACTTTTATTACAATTAAAACGTAGAATAGATAATAAAAATTATAGTGTAAATATAATTACCTTAAAATAAATCATGTAATACAATAGTCATTTTAAAAGAAATCCCGCGACTGCATAACCAAACTACTAAAAACGCAAAGAAGCACCAAAAAAAGAAAGTCACAATATGTTTGATGGTGCTTAATTGACGTTACTTATTTTGTCAATCATAATTTATGCTAACACAAAAAGTGAAATTTAAACAATGCTATGCATCCTACCTCCTATAATTCATTGAAAATAAGAAGAAAAAAAAATGTACGCCATAGTGAGCAAAATCAAACGGGTGACCATTAATATAGGTGTAAATATAATTTTTTTTTTTAAATAACATTTTATACATATTAAATTGACCGTGAGTACAATTACTATAATATTAATTATTTCTATAGAATTTTGCAATTCCTTTATTAAATTGACAATATTGTCAAAAAAGAAAAAAGGAAAATAATGTTCGCTAATCACAACTTTTTGTCAAGATTAATGTCGTGATGATTTTGGTCATGACATGTAATATGAGTAAATACTTGCATTAAAAATTAAAACCACAACTATTTTCCAATTCAAATTAAAAAGAATCAACGTTTATTTTGATTCTCGTACACCAAATTCAAATGGGAAAAACGAATAGCAATGGAAAACATCAATTCTTGAAGAATTGGAACATAAACAGTTGAGGGCAATACAATATTCATAATTTTTTGTGTACTTTTACAAAGATTAGAGATTTTAACTACAATTTTTCCATTTTATTTTTTCTCGGTTTAGTTCATTCAAGTTAAATGGCAGAATTATCAAGTTAGGAAAGACTATTTGCGTGAATTAGTTAAATGTAGATGATGAAACATGCTATTAAAATTGAATGAAAAAAAAAATTAAGACCAAAAAAAAAAAATTCGAGAGCCGCAGTGTAATTGACCAAAAATCAATTGAGATCTTGCTTCCATTGGGAACGGATAAACATTCTATTTATGATTTCAACAAACAATGATTGATCATGGAAGTGATTGAGAATATATACGTCTTAATATTTTTTATATGGATAATAACCAAATATTATCTATCTCTTAATTCTATTTATGAGTTCACAACTATTGATTGATTATGAAAGTGATTGAGAATAAATTTGTCTTAATAATATATATATATATATATATATATATATATATATTACTATACTATAAGTATGAATGGGGGTATTCACTATTCACCATATCATCCAACACGTCGTCGTTTTGAAATTTTTATTTTCCCTCTAGTTGTATTGAGGCAATTGGGAACCAAAATTTGGTCATCATTTCTCATGTCCGCAAATGGGCTTTTGGCACATTTGTCCATTTTGCAAGTTTTTTTTCTTGTTTTCTTTTTTATGTATAAATGTCTCATTTTGAAATGTCGACAAAATGTAGTTGTCGACATTGTCGATAAATAATGAGAACTAAATTTACCCATTCATTGTCGTTATTAACAACAATAAATGGGTACCAACAACACAATACATGGGAACAATTTGGTTCCAGCAATACATGGAGTTCCATGGGCCTTGGCTCATTTGTTGCAAATTTTCTTTTGTTATTTTTTTAATTTTTTTTTCTTCCTTTCGTCCAAAACGACACAGTTTTGGGACTTTTTGTTGTCTTTAAATTACGTCGTTTATTGCCTGCATGTATAAGGAAGCTGCTATATCCAGCCCACTATCCCTATAATCATTGTCACTCTCTCGCGAAAGCAACCCTAAATTATGCCTTGCATTTTGGTGCTCTCCATAAAGAATAGAAGAAATCAGCGAGAAAATGAGGATTGGCGCTCTCTGCCGTAGATTATGACTATCATTTTGTTCTGGGAGCTCGAATCACACTGGTTGTCGGAGCAAACCTTCTAGGCCAACAAAAAAAGAGCTAAATTATTTTTGATGTGGATTTTTCTGTTGATTGAGTCCTGCAACAGTATGTACGAGATCACTTTCGGGTTCGAACTTGGTCTCAGGTACAAACGGGTGGAGTAGGGCACGGGAAGTGGTGCAACATGAGTTTAGTTAAAATGTTGCTTGTCTAATACTTTGTGAGTGAACTAATTTTCTTAAGGATTTCCATATCATTCTTAGTCTTTTGGGTTCAAAGCTTTTTTAATTTATATTCCTATTTTATATTTTTCTCTAAATGGCTTTCATGCGCAGCAACAAAGATGATAGATGGTTCAAAGGTTCTGTATTTTGAACATGTTTGAATCTTTGTTATATCTTCAATATGCTCTCTCTTGTCAGCGATTTTATGTGATTAATATTCTGCAAGTGTACGAATCGCTCAAGTAATAAAATAGATTATGAGTCCAAGTATCTTTCCCACAAGGATTTAGATATTTTAATTTAATTATACTAACCTTAACCAAATTTAATGAACTTTGAAAATTTGGTGTTTAAGAACTAATTAGAATCTGAACTAAAAACAATTAAATAATTATAATACGAATAACTAAAAGTTAGATTAATGAAAATTATTTTAACTTGAAGAAAGATGAGTATTAGGATTCCGAATCTACTTATAGTTGTTAATTCCTCTATTTTGATTTTTAGTTTTGACAAAATATATCAGTTATGAAGATCAATATTCTTAGATTGTTTAACAGTTTCTCTCAAATAAAATTAAACATATTCATGTGTATGACTCGACTATATCTCTATGACGAATGCGAATACAAATGAAAGTATTAAATCTATGTGGATAATTAAAGACCACCTAAAGCATAGCGTTATATTTATATCTCTTATCGAACTTTAAGATAATTAAAATAGCGTCTAGCATGCTTTCAATCATTCGACAGTAAAACAAACTATAACAATTATATAATTACTACGTATATAATTGTAGATGCGATTAAATCAAAATTAATTATTCAAAACTATATTGAAATAAATCGTCAAAAACCAAGTATTTAGATAGAAGAATTTAAACTACAAGTTTCATCGTAATCCTATTACTAATTAAACTAGCCTAACATACTAATAATAAGAAAATAAAAAGGAGAAGAAAATATAGAATTCATCACCCGGAGACAAAGAAAACTCGAAAAAGATGACGTTTTGTTCTTGATTTTCGTTCAGTTTTTCAAAAGAGCAATTATTGATCTCCGGTTTATGTTTTTGTGTCGTGTTTTTCTCCCAAAAACTCAACACACGTTATGAGTTAATAACTCTTATATATAGTTCCCTAATTACAGCTAAAAACCATCCCTAAAAGACCTTAAAAACGTAGGCCAAAAATTAGCTAAGTGTATTAAGACTCAAAAAGGAAAATAAAAATTCGCCAGCCATAAATAGCCTGGGCGATCAGCCAGGTTGCCTGATTTGCTCTCTGTTTGTGTCATATGTTGCTGGGCGCTCGCCCATCTTGTTTCTTTTAAGTCATCACAATTTGATCTTTCCAGTTTTCACACCATTCAATTTGGTCATCAAGCTTTGGGTCTTGGTCATTTTAGTCTACAAACTTTTATAATATACAATTTGGTCCTTCAACTTTCTAATAGCTCCAATTTGATCTTTCAACTTTCAATTGAATACAATTGAGTCCCTGTACTTCTAATACATCTTCCAATTTATTGCTTTTTCATCCATTCTTTTTCAATTTCTTACAAACGGGTCCAAAACTGAAATAAAAGTAATAACAAACTAGATTAAGTAGAAAATTGATAAAATGATGTGATAAAAACTTAGTTTAAAGATCCGAATAAGTGCACAAAATGCACTAATCATATATCTCCACTCAATTTACTTTGCACTTGTAAAAGATTGAACATGCAATGTTATTTTCATGTGTGTAGGCATTTTGGAGAACTCCTCATAAACCATTTCGGCAAGTAGATTCAAATTTCTGTCTTAGCCTACCACGCTCCAAGAAACCTAGCTCTACAACTTGAGGTGACATAACATCTTTTATGTAGGGAAAGAAGATGGATGCTCTTTACACATTTCGAATGCACATATGATAGTCATGGAGAATGTGCTAAAGAACCATAAGTGAATGTAAAAAGTACACCAGAAGCCTTTATGGCATATATGATTCACATTGGTTGCATATTTTTTTTTTCTAGAAACAAATATGCCATATGTTTGACCATTAGATGACAATTGAGGTGAACAAGGACAACATATATGTATTATTAATTAGACTTATTGCCAAAGAGTCTCTATATAGTGCTACTAATTGGGTTAACTGTGTGGGCAAATCAGCAATCGCACTTCATGTGGGTCGAGCCTATCAGTTTGCCCATTTGTATACTTTTCTTCCCTTTTCTCCTTCTTCGTAATCTGCAAAACTAAAGCCGACTATTTGGAAAGGCACCGTAAAAGAAAAAGAAAAGCTACGTTCATTGTTTTTTGTGTAGAGAATGTACCATATGGTAATATTTTTGTTCTGTTTGTTTTTTCGGTTTAATGGTTATATTGCTATTCTTAGACTAAGAGAGCAAAAAAAATAAGTGACTTTATTTTTATAATTATGTCGTTTTCACAAGAACAATATTGAACTTTGGAACTTTAGAGTACAAAAACTTTATTATAGATCAAATCACAATTGGAAAAAAAGGCTAACATCTACATTTTGTTACCACATGGTTTGTTGTGCAAGTTTCGATTCGAGGGTGTTACATGCTATAATAGATGTACCCATGAATAACTGCATCAACGGTAAGATACAAAATATTTTCATATTAACTCAATTAAACTCTTTCTCCCTTAATTGCCACCTTGCTCGCACATATAACTTTGGAAATGGTGTGAATTTTGGGGATGGATTTGTAGAGGTAAGATGTAAATGTTGACTTAGAAGTGGTGAATTGTTAATTATCTAAATCTTCTGGTTGCAAATAGCAAGAAATATTATTTTGAAATGTTTTTGGAGTTTCGATTCATTCTTGGAAAATAAATATTAATGCATGAAGTAAGTACCTTGTTAGAGATTAAAACTTTTGTTACGGGGTGATGCTAAGGAACAACAAATGTTGTGAGGCAATTTATATCTGTGTTCGAGGTGCCTTTTTTGGAAGCTAAATTGGTATAAAAAAAACATTGAGCAAAGGACTAATAACGATTCTGAAAATGTAGGATGCTAAAATCAAATCGTCGAACACATTATTTTCTTGTCTAGTGACCATCTTTACCAAATGGACTATATGGACTTTATTCAGGTAGTTTGTGACTTGTTGAGATTATTTTGCATTCAGTCTCGAAGCGTGTTGTAAGTATTTATGTTAATAGAAATTGTGATTGCAGAGACATTCTGACATTATAGTGTCACGTGTACCCATGGATGATAGGTATGTAACTATCTATTCACATCGATTTTTTTCAAAGCAAATTATTAATCATCATTGAAGAAATGTGCCTATTCTGAGCTTTAAAATATGGCAGACTTAGAGAAAAAGATTTGAAAGCCTAGAGATAGAAATATAGCGGTAACTCTTTATTGTACCTACAATTCTCTTAAATCTTTTTTCAATAAATAAAAACAATTATTCATGAAATTTTGTTATATAATTACATTTTAAGGTAAACAAAAATGGGGATTCTCTACAATCACCTTGCATTTGAAGGTAATAACCCTTGTCTTTTTCTTTTTTGAGAAATGACTGTTTTATGTGTATTTAATGTTTTAAAAAGCGTAAAGAGTGGCTAGACGTGAAGGTCGAGTTTCAAATTTTTGGGACCTAGGTGAGAGTGAGATAAGGACATGGCGAGGGCAATGCGTTATGCGTGGCTAGACATAGAAGTCGAGTTTCAAGCCTAAGTGTAGCCTATGCGAGACTTATGCGAACTTTTTAGAACAGTGATATTTAGTGCATATTTCATTTAAATGTTAGTGCATTTTCTGTTATATGTTGTGTGGCATCTTTTACTCGTATCCTTAGTTATGTAACCCTTTAAGCCCCCTTATTAGTTGAAAATATGAAATGTTGCTTTTGTTTGGCATTAAAAAAATATTTATAAATATTTATCTTGATGGGTTAATGAGTGATTTTCAAGTTTTCAGCTGAGCCTCGGACTATGGATTGATGAAACTCAATGAATCAGAGGGTATATCCTGAGAATTCAAAGGGATCTGCTATGAGAGCAATGGTGTAGCTAAAATTATGTTTAAAACTTTGATTTTCTTTGCAACGTCGATGATCTTATATATTCGAGAACTCATTGTGTCGACTGTTTAACCTGTTAATTTCTCTTATATCTCATATTATAACATTTCTTGGGTTGTTTGATGTTGTTTTGCAAGTATTTATAGCTTATTTGTTTTTCTTTTGTTGCTGATTTTATTTATTTCTTACTTCATATGTTAGTTTTTTAACTTTGTAATCACTTGTAAAATATCATTGTTTTACTTTAATAGGATACAAATACAAAATTTTATTTGAATGCTATATTACATTTTTTTATAGCATATGGATCTGCCATTATTTGTACAAATTGTTATACAAGTCGACCTAAAAATAATAATAATACTTGCGCGACTCACATAAAATACTATATTACATATTGTATAGCATATGAATCTGCCATTTTTTTGTATAAATTATTTATCGACTCCAACTCTGCTACCTCAAAAGAGAAGAACCAAATACTTGTGCGACTTACAAAAATTGACACTAACACGTTGAACCAACATAAATTTGATTAAAACAAATCCTTATTTTTCTATCTCTAAGTTTATAATATTACAAATACATTACGTGCAACGCTTGTAGCAAAAATTAGTGTGTGTAAACCAAATATCCAATATATTTTCATTTCAACAGTAATAAACAATCTAAAATTTAACGAAGCATGGACAATGTAGAACTTGATTTTGAATTATGAATGAATTTATTCCACATTTGATAATCTCAAAGTTTGACTGAATAAATAATAAAATTTAGTACCAATTTCTTTTTAATTTACATAAATCAAGTGCTTGTTTGATTTTATTAAAAAATAGTTTTTTAGTAGATTTTGATAAAACTTGATCTAACGTGTTGTTGAAAAGTTGATAAATGTTGTGGATTCTATAAAATGTGTGGTTAAAATTAATTGTTAACATTAATTTTAATATTTTTAACAAAATTTTAAGCAAAATCAAACAAAATCTAAAGTTAAAATCACTTTGGATCGCCGTCATATATTTAATCTACTCAAAAATTTCTAGATGCAGGGTGTCATGTCATACTTAATTGGAAATTTTTAACACTTATTTTTAACTCACTTTTCTAAATATATAATACGTTTGTTTATTAATCTATTTTTGAGTTTAATAAATTTGTTTTGCGTTGATAATATTAGGTTTATTATTGATTAAATCTAAAATAATTCAACTGTAAAAATTCTTAATCAAATTCTCTTGATAAACAATATCAACTATAATTAATAAATAAGGTAATGATTTAAATTATTAATCCTTTTCCGATTTTGTTATTATTGGGTTCGAAATAAATTAAATAGTTAAAAAATATACACAAATTTTTTTCCTACTTATGTCAAAAATAATATTTGCCGAATCAAGTATATTTTATCACTGACCGTAGGAAAATTTTCTTCACTAGGAGTAGAAAAAATTAATATGTATGTCACTACGTTTTCATCATCTCAAAGCAAAACTCATATTTCTCTCTCAATTTTTTCGTATTGTTCTTCATATTCATCAAAATCAAATTCCTTCTAACAAAAAACTCTCTCAGTCAATCATCTACAAATTCTTCTCAACCCATCGATCCATTAAAATCCTCTAATACGGTCGGATCTACCGCAAAAAAAAGCAGTATACTAGTTTTGATTAAAATTAAATTTTTTTTTTGTAAAAGTTGATAAAATATATGGTCGAAAAACTGTAAAAAGTGTTATAAACTGGAGAGAAAAGTAAAAGAGAATAGAGAAACTGTGTATTTCATTATGATAAAGGACCCATATATATAGGGTTTCAAATACATGAAAAACTAGGTAAGAAATCTCTAAATATGGTTATCAATATTGTTTTTCATATTTTACAAGACTCTCCCTTTGATGACCATTAGTACAATAACTGTTTCACTAAAAACTTTGTTTGATAAAAACTCAGTGAGACAAAACATCAAACGAAAAGAAATAAAGAGTACAATTAATTGTAAAAGTTTTTGGAGTATTAAGAAAATGCTGTCTCATTAAAACCTTATCAAGAAAACCCAGTGGGACAAAACCTGTACTAATGAAAAAGAGTAAAGCTACTCCCATAATATTAATCACTGAAGATCTTTGAGTCGACGCATTCCAATTTCATGCACCAATTTCTTAAATGTGGATGTCGGCAATACTTTTGTGAATAAGTTAGCCAAATTATCACTTGAGAGAATTTGTTCTTATGAAGCTCGTGTGTATAGAATAATTTTGGAGAAATATGCTTTGTTTTGTCTCATTTGATGTAGCCTCCTTTAAGTTGTGCAATACAAGCTACATTGTCTTCATACAATATTGTTGGACTATCTTTTGTTGAAGCTAATCCGCATGATACTTGGATATGAAGTGTCATGTTTCTCAACCATGCACATTCTCGACTTGCTTTGTGCATTGCAATAAATTCAGAATGATTTGAAGATGTTGCTGTCAAAGTTTGTTTCACAGATCTCAATGATATAACTGTTCCACCACGTGTAAACACATATCCTGTTTGTGATTTAGCTTTATGTAGATCAGAGAGATAACATGCATCTGCATATCCCACTAAAGACAATATTAATTTTTGTGAATAAAATAATCTCATGTCAACAGTACTTTTAGGTAACGAAGAACGTGTTTAACAACATTTCAATGTCTTTGAGTGGGTGCAGAATTATATCTTGCAAGGAGATTTACAGAAAAAACTATGTCTAGTCGAGTGCAATTTGCAAGATATGTTAATGCACCAATTGCACTTAAGTATTGTATTTCACGTCCAAGAGTTATTTATCCATCTTCAAGTAGGCAAAATGGATCTTTTTTCATTTTAACTGATCGAACGACCATATGCGATATCAATGGATGTGCTTTATCCATATAAAAACGTTTTAAGACTTTTTCTGTATAAGAAGATTGATGAACAAATAATCATTCTAGGAAATGTTCAATTTGCAATCCAAGACAGAATTTGATTTTTCCCAAATCTTTCATCTCAAATTCATTTTTTAAATAATTTGCAGTTTTGTTGAGTTATTCAGGAGTTCCTATAAGGTTTAAATCATCAACATAAACTCCACAATTGTAAATCCAATATATGTTTTCTTTATGAAAACACAAGGGCATACATCGTTGTTTTTATAACCTTCTTTCAACAAATATTGGCTAAGGCGATTATACCATATTCGTCCGGGTTGTTTTAATCTATATAATGATCTTTGTAATTTAATTGAGAACATTGTTCTGGGGAATGAATCATTTGCTTCTGGTACTTTAAATCCTTAAGGAATTTTCATGTGTATGTCACTATCAAGTGAACCATACAGATATGCAGTTACTACATCCATAAGACGCATATCGAGCCTTTGTGACACAGTCAAACTTATTAAAAATCCAAATGTGATGGTGTGAATTACGGGAGAATATGTTTCCTCATAATCAATCTCAAGTCTTTGTGAGAAGCCTTGGGCTACGAGTTGGGCTTTGTATCTTGTAATTTCATTGTTTTCATTCATTTTTCTTATAAAGACCCATTTGTATTCTACATGGATTACATTTTTAGGGGTTTGAACTACATGTCCAAATACTTTGCGTTTTTCTAAGGAATTCAATTCCGCCTGTATGACTTCTTTCCATTTTGGCCAATCATTTCTATTTTGACAATCTTTAATAGGATGTGGTTCAGGATCCTCATTTTGCATGATGTCTAGTACTACATTAAATGCGAATATATTGTCCACGACAATATTATTTCGTTCCCATAATTTATGAGATAATAAATAATTTATTGAAATCTCATTATTTTAGAACACTTGTGGTTCTTCAGGAATCACATTACCAGTGTTTGATTGATCAATCATTTCTACCATTATTTCATTAAAAGTTTTTAGTTGGATTTTCTCTTGTACCTTTTTCTTTCGAGGTATAGAGTCTTTGACACCAACTGGTCGACCACGCTTTTGACGTATCTGAGATTCATTTGCTATGGCAGATTGTCCTACAAGTACATCAATTTTTACAGGAGTATTTTCTGCTGGAACATATAACTTTGTCATTTTCTTTGTATCAATGAATACATCAAGTAATTGGCTTGCAACTATTTGTAAGTGAATGATTTTCTCAACTTCTTGCTCACATTGATTAATGCGGGAATCAAAATGAGATAAATTTGTTTTATTCCAATAAATTTTACCTTGTTTTTCATGATTTAGTTTTTCCCCTCCCAAAGTTGGGAAAGTCATTTAATCAAATGACAATCTGCAAAACGTGCAATAAATAAATCACCCGTTAAAGGTTCAAGATACCTAATAATGGATGGTGAGTCAAACCCAACATAAATTCCAAGTCTTCGTTAGGGACTCATCTTTGTACGTTGTGGGGGTGAAATTGGGACTTGAACATCACAACCAAAAACTCGTAGATGATAAATATTAGGTTCGTAACCAAATGCAAGTTGTAATGGTAAGTATTCATGATAAGCAGTCAATCTTATACGAACTAATAACGAATCATGTAATATAACATGACCCCAAACAAAAGTTGAGAGTTTTGTTTTCATAAGTAAATGCCTAGCAATCAATTGAAGACGTTTGATAAACAACTCTACTAAACCATTTTGTGTATGGACAGGAGTAACTGAATGTTCAACGACAATCCCGATTGACATACAATAATTATTGAATGCTTGTGATCTAAATTCACTAGCATTATCAAGACGGATTGTCTTGATTGAGTAATCAGATAATTGAGCTCGTAATTTTATAATTTGAGCAAGTAGTATAGCAAAAGCTACATTTCTAGTATAAAGTAAGCATACATGTGACTATCTAGTAGATACAAATAACATATAGATGGTCAATATGAAGGACGATGGGGCTCCATAAATCACTATAAATAATTTTCAGAAATGCAGATAATTCAGTCCCGATTTTAGCTAGTGAATGTCTATTAATTTATATATCATGAGAACAAGCTTCACGTGAAAATTCATTATATTGAAAAATCTTCTAGTTTTTAATAGATATTTTAATTAATAATTCGCATCATATTGATCCGTGGTGGTCTAACCGATAATATCAATCAATAAAAATTTTAGGACATTGAACTTCTAGTTCAACATAGTACTTGTTTAATTGTATCAATATTTGTGTAGTACAAATTAAAAAAAAAATGAATAACATAATATTTGTTTCATCATTCTTGTCTTTTTTCTTCAGTGATTCATGATAAATGTATGTACAATAGATACGTAATTATTGTCGCCATATCTAAAATCTAAATGATCTAAACATGTCAAAATATAAAATTTATTGGATTAACGAACTTAGAGTTCGCGACAATATTTAATTCAACGATTTTACAATATTACTTTTTCAAGAGCAAGTAATATTATACTGGAATATTAATATAACGTTGTGCTACTTCAAGAACAACAATAAATTGTTATTTAAGAATATTATATTATGTAAGAATTTACTTATCGGGAGCAAAAATATAATAAATGTTTAGATTTTATACAATTATGTTATTCGAGACAAGTTATATTCTACCAGAATATTAATATAACGTTGTACTTCTTTAGGAGCGGCAACAAATTATTTTAAAATATTAAGTTTTATAAATATTTGCTCTTCATGAACAATATCTTAATAGTAAATCTAATAAATTATGCTATTCGGGAGCAAGTAATATTTTGTCCGAATATTAATATATGTTGTACTTTTTCAGAAGAAACAACAAATTATTTTAAAATATGAAACTTTATAAAAATCTGTTTTTTAGAAACAAATAGTTTAATATTAAATTACATAAATTATGGTTTTTCGAGAGCAAGTCATATTATGCCAGAATATGAATATAACGTTTTGCTTATTCAAGAGCAAAAAAAAATTATTTTAAAATATTAAATTTTACTCTAAAGTAAAGATTTGATCTTCAAGAACAATATTATAAAATTCTTATAAAATATTAGATCTTATAAAATTAGCCTATTCAAAAGCAATTAATATCATACTAAAATAATAATATAATATAAATTTGTGTTACTTATGAAGCAACAAAATATTCTTATATAAAATATTAGATTTATTAAATTACGCTATTCAAAAGCAATAACTTAATAATAAATTTAAAAAATTACGCTATTTGGAAACAAGTGTATTCTATTGAAATATTAATAATAATATAATTTGTATTTCTTCTAGAAGACCAACGAAATATTCTTCTGGAATATTAATTTGTAGAAATTGATATTTTTCAGGAATACTAATACAATATTATTTTAAATATTGATATATAATAATTAATAATATTAAAGCAATATCAATACTGAAAAATATATAATCAAAGATGATAGCAAATAGAATACTGACATTTGTTCATGAACAGAAAATAAAGACCGATTTGTTCACTCAATTGACTTTATCTCCATATACATTATGTTTATGTAGCGATTTCTCACGAATGATCCGTATGATCTTGATCGTAGTCATTAGATTTGAAGAACAATGAGTTTTGAAGATACTGCCCAAATTTCATAATGATCAGACCATGGAGTGTTGAGATATCAATATTTGATAAGAGCTGCGCATGCTGCCCAAATTCTACAAATTTTCTAAACTATTGCTCTCGGATTTTCTCTCTATTTTGGATGAGCTCTATCATGCTGATAACGTGTTATAAACCAGATAGAAAAGTAGAACAATCAATTAATATCATAAAATAACGAAATAGTCAACATGGTGGGTGGTTCGGCCCATATATATCTACATGAATCTTTTCTAAAAAAATTGGAGATTCAGCACGAACCTTCATAATAGAAGGTCTAATGACTAACTTACCTTGTAAACAAGCAACACGTGGATAATCATTAAGTAAAATAATCTTCTGGCTATTTAGATGATGTCTATGCGAGTTATTAATTATTCTGCGCATCATTATTGTTCCTGAGTGTCCAAGTCGATCATGCCAAAGCATAAAGCTTTTTGGTTCAACGAACTTCGAGTTCGTGACATGGTTTGATTCAAGTGTTTTTTTGAATGTATAATACATGCCAGATGGGAGTGTCGTTAGTTTTTCTTTTATCTGTTTCTGACCAGATACAAAAGAAATTATGCAAATATATTCATGGTTATTTTCTTGCATTGTCTCAATATAATATCCATTGCTGCGGATATCTTTAAAACTAAGCAAATTTCTTCTGAATTTGCTAGAATAAAGTGCATCGTTTATATGCAATTTTGCATTATTTGATAATATAATACTAACTCTTCCGGAACATTCAACGATATTTGATGTACCGGATATTGTATTAACATTATTTTTCTGTTAATGTTAAGTCCAAAAAATATTTTTTATCTTAAAGAATTGTATGAGTAGTTGCACTATCAACTAAACAGATATCTTGGTAAATTCATCATGAATCTTTTGGAGAAAAAAAAACTTGTTGCCGTTTGGATTTTCTACAGGAAGTAACATTGCTTTTTTCTTTTTCTTTATTATCAATTTGCTGCCGTTTGGATTTTCTTCACGAACTAACACTGCCTTTTTCTTTTTCTTTATTATCCGCAGGATTTTGAATGATTTAGTTTTTAATTTAATTTGAGCAATTTGTGAGAAACAAAATTCAAGCTATCGTGCTGATAACGTGTTATAAACTGAAAAGAAAAGTATAAGAGAATAGAGAAACTTTGTATTTCATTATGATAAATGACCTAATATACAGGGTTTCAAATACATGAAAAACTAGGTAAGAAATCTCTAAATATGATTATCAATATTGTTTTCAATATTTTATGACAAAAAGTTGTAACAGTGAATAGTTAAAATTAATTATTGAGTTTGATTATAACTTTTTATCAAAATCTAAATGAGAATTGAAATTTCTAAAAGCGATTCCAATAATTAATATTTTGCGTATTAAATTGCACTCCCTGCACAAAATTACGTACCAGAACGGAAAGGAAAAACGAAAGCGAAATAAGAAAACCCTACTACGGATTCTCGTCCCAGTCCGCTCTCGTAAACATCAAAATCTCTCTCTCCCCTTCTTGGAAAGATTCCATGGTGAGTTCTTCTTCTCCAATTCTATATGTATACATTTATACTTTACATTTCTCTCATTTTAAACGGGAAACCTAATTTCCCGACTGTTCCGGGAAATTTTGTGAAAAAATGATTAATTCCAAATAATGGTACTTGTATCTGTTCTTGACTAGGTGAAGTGGATTTAAATTTTTGTCGAATTACGATCTTGGAGAGAAATTGGATAGTTAGTTCATTTATAGGTAACTGGTAATTTGTTAACTTTCGAGCTAGGGCTTGACTTATACACACACACACACACACATTCCTTTAATGGCGGGGCTGCTGATTTCTATTTGCGAACAGGAATATAAAAAAGTTGCGTTTTGCTATAATTGTAGGGTTCGAGGGAGTGATTCGAGTTATTGACTTTGTTGAAGGTGAGAGTTGGAATTCGTTTTCAAGAGAGAGACCATTTGATTGGGTCTGCAGAACCTGATCCTTTTTGAATAGCTATTGTTGATATTGTTGCGTTGAAGTAAAAATTTGAGAAGTTATCAACAAGAAATTAGGAATATGAAAGAAGAAATGTGATTCTGGTTAGATTTAGTAGACATTTTTCTCCCATACAATTTGATCTGAAATAGCAACTGCATTTCTCAAGAGGGAATTCTTTTTCTTCTTTTTCTTCCCTTTTTTTGGCATTTCCGTTGTGCAATTCTGTACTATATGAGTAATAATTTCTCTCTTATTTTTTACCCGATTTTATTAATTGTTTATTCATGCCTAAAAAACAGAGCTCCCTTGGGGTATAATTGGAGTCCTCAGTCCTAAACCCATGTGATGAGAGTGCGAGACAAAAATATAATAATGAAATATGTATAAAAAATTGATAATGGGAAAAAGAATAAAGTAAGTTAATGGAGTCAATGGTTTCATTTACATTAATACAAAATTAATGTTAGAAAGATGTGCCTCCCCGTTGTTTAAATATTAAAGAGCAGTCCATGGCTACACTATTTACAAGATCAATAGATAACGATTTTAAATAAACCCCATTACACCCAGTAAAATTTTCAAAAGGTGGACACGCTGAATTAGACGACTAAATTGGTTTAAAACATAGTTGGCGCTGTTCTTTTAAACTATAGAGTAGATCCCCTGCTCTCACACACACATAAAAAAAAAAAGAAAAAAGAAAAAAAGAAAAGAGGATAAAAGTTCTCCATGCGGACACTGAAACAAATTCTGACTCTCGATCGGGTGTCTTTGTTGTGGAGTTTTACATTCCACGTGAATTTAATTGTTGATGCCTTTAATTTTCTGACTTCTAATTCTCTTCCATTTGCAGGTGTTATTGTTTTACCTTTTAAGTTTGGAATAAAATAGCAGAACAATAAGAGTGTTGTACTAGTAGATTTTATCAAGTTATGGAAGTGAATAGAAGAAATATTTTAAAGAAAGGTTCTAATCCCCAGTTTAAGAGAAAGGGGGCCCCTAGGAAAGGACAAGGGCATATATCTGTCCGTGAACAATCTTCTGAAAGCTCTCATTTTTCAGAGACGGTTTATCGTATACTTTGTCAATCCAAAAAGATTGGTAGTGTCATCGGGAAAGGTGGTAATATAGTGAAAGCCCTCAGAGAAGAGACCCAAGCAAAGATTACAGTTTCAGATTCTGTTCCTGGCTCAGATGAGAGAGTTATAATAATCTTTAGTCCTTCTGACAAAAGAGCAAAGGGATATAATGACAATATGGATGACGAAGATCCTCAAGCTGAGAAAGAAGATGATGTCATGAAGCCACATTGTGCAGCACAATACGCTCTCCTCAAAGTTCATGACAGGATTGCTGAGGAAGATCTTGGTGGAGCAGGAAATGAGGATGAAAATGACACAGTGATCACCGCACGTCTTCTTGTTCCAAACAACATGGTTGGATGTCTTTTAGGTAGAAAAGGAGATGTCATTCAAAGATTACGCAGTGATACTGGTGCAAACATTCGTGTTCTTCCCTCCGACCATCTTCCTGCCTGTGCTATGAGCACTGATGAATTAGTGCAAGTAAAATTCTTTAAGCCTTCTGCTGTTGCAATTTTTTATTTCTTTAGTCTTTACGTGCATTGGATGAAAAAGAGATACATTACTTCGTGTTGATTTATGACAGTGTGCATGTGTATTGAAATCTCTTCATAATATTTCTTGCCTGTTGTTTTCGATGCATACGTATATAAATATCTATATCTATATGCTTTTGCATGTTTGCACCCATGTCTATATGTGTATACGTGTTTCAGTGAGGGTCTTCTATCTTTCAAGTAAGCTTTGTTGCAGAAGGCCTTATATTTTTATGCAGAACACTTGCTACTGATAGGATGCATTATATCTCTGTCGGGTAGTTATCTGATCCTTTTCAGGATGCAAACAATGCTGTGGAATCTGTTACTTATTTCACTGGCACTAATAAGATGAACCCATACTTTTGACGTTGTTTTGAATAAAATTGACATTACAAATGAAAAAAAGGGAAATAGGGGAAGAAGTTTCTTATAATCTGTCCAAACTATGGGTTTTGAATTATTAATCTTCCTAAAGTTTCTTATGATCCTTCAAATGTGGTATTATCAACTGCATTATCAAATTGTTGGGATCTTTGAGATTGGACCTCTTGAATTCTCCTGTCCACTATTGGAAGAGAACCGGAAATAAGATCACAGGTAGGGAGTATTACTGCTTATGTTTTGCACTGTCTGTAAGTCATATCTGATTCAGTATACGAACTTGAATAATATTCAAATTTGGACTTCTCATGGAAACTTGGGAGTATTAGTTCTTTTCATCTTTTCTATGCTTTTACCAGTTAGTCTTCAGACCGGGGTTACTTTGAACTTTTTGCGGACAAAGGTTTTGGTAAATGTTATTCCTGGGGACTTCAATCTTCTTTCAGAATATTTGTGTATGGTGTTATAGCATCCTATATAAGAAGGCTTTGCAATAGGGGATATATTTTTTATGTTTGAGCCTTGTCTTGGTTGGTAGAAAGGCAGTACCTTGTCTCTGAGCTTCTTCTCTCTTTTTCAAAAGTGAGACTTTTACTTTGGCTACACTACCTAGGATTTCGTTTGTGGTCCTGGAACCTTTATCTGTTATAATTTTGGAGCTTGAAATTGGTTATTTTAAAGAAGTGTAAGCATAACAGCCCTCATTAGAATTCCTATGTATCCTAATTCTTTATGTATTTCTTTTCATTCTTTCCCAATTCCCCTGAACTGTAGGCATGATGTCTTTCCTTCATGTGAAATAAGATTTTCTTTGAGCACTTTTTATGGAATGCGGTTTAGGAAATTGCTGTTCACAGTTATAATGCAATCCTCCAATCTGAATGATATATAAACTTGCCAGGTGGTTCAAGTATTTTTATTGAGTTCTCATCACGCGAAACAAATGTCTGATGATATTGTCTATTTATTATAGATTTCAGGTAAACCTGCAATTGCAAAGAAAGCTCTGTATGTAGTGTCAACTCTTTTACATCAGAATCCACGGAAGGATAAACCTCCTTTAGATTTTCCCGCTCCTTATGTTAGTCAAGGATTTTCTCCTGGTCCTCCCTTGGCAAATATGCTCCCCCGGGGAAATGCACCATGGTTGCGACATGATATTGATTCCCACAGTATGCCACCTATGCCGTGGAAGGGGGAATATGGGATCCGTCCGTCAGCATATGGACCCGATGACTTTGATGGTGTTCCTCCTCCACGTGGTCGGGAAGCTCCAAGTGAATTCACTATGAAAATCCTCTGTTCTGCAGAAAAGATTGGCAGTGTGATTGGCAAGGGAGGCTTCAATGTAAAACAATTACAGCAGGAAACCGGAGCCAATATTCATGTTGAGAATGCTTCTGCAGTGTCAGATGAAAGAGTAATTCGTGTCTCTTCATTTGAGGTACGAGCTGTGTCTCCTGCCCTTACCATTAGCAGCATGGTGTCTCACTGAGTGGAATGTTGTTTCAGGTTCTTTGGGATCAAAGATCACAAACTATTGATGCCATTCTTCAACTTCAAAATAGAACAAGTGAGTACTCTGAGAAGGGGACAATCACGACAAAACTTCTTGTTCCATCAAGCAAGGTCGGCTGCATTCTTGGACAAGGCGGTCATGTCATCAATGAAATGAGAAGGAGAACCAACGCAGACATACGTGTGTTTTCCAAGGAAGATAAGCCCAAATGCGCATCAGAAGATGAAGAGCTTGTGCAGGTGATGTCCTAGCATTGTGCAGATTAGTCATCCTTAATTCAAAATTTGTGACCAATTTATTTCAGTTCTGACATATCTTAACCTAGGAAAGACATTTCTCTGCTAAAGCCTGTTCACGCTTTTGATTATCAGATATCTGGAAATGTTGGGGTTGCTAAAGATGCCTTAGCCGAGATTGCTTCAAGACTTAGAACGAGATGTTTGCGTGATGCTAATGCTAGAGCAGAACCTGCTCCTGTTAAGCCAGTCCCAGGATTTGGTCCTACAGGAAACTTGCGAGATGGAGGTCTAACTCTATCAAGTTCTACCAGAGCTGGAAGCTCTGGACGACTTGAATATTTAAAGGTATTGATTTTCTGTTAAAATATGTTGTCTGCTGATGGGTCAAGGATTCTGACTTGCGAGTTTTGTTTGCAGCATGTAGTTTTAAAATGTATATTGTTAAATTTTCTAAGCTCAAAATGTCAATTTTGAGCACTTTTCACTTTTCATATAATTTGCAAAAGAGGATACAGTCATATATGTCGAGGCTTTTATATTCCAACATGGTTGGAATATGTGCCAAACTCTCTCTCTATTTTCTTGTCGCTCCGTTTATGAGTATTTCTTGCCTACCTTCCTACTGGTTGATCCATAACTCATCCTTCCTCCTCACACATTTAGCGCCCGAAAAAACTCTTTGTTTTGTATTCTTCTGTACATTTTTGTTCTCTCTCTTCCACTTCTGCAGTTTGGCCCTTCTGTACCAGTTTGTGCCTTTTTGATAACGTGTTTAACACACAGAAAATCAAATTAAGATTGAATTTCAAATTATGATATGATGTTATGACCAGGATATCAAATCAAAATTGAAGATTTTAAACTAAATTGAAGATTGTGCATGTAATCTGTTTTAACACCAATTTATATTCTATAATTTCACAAGCACAGAAGAGGTGAAACTGCTTCTGTTCTACATAGGAGTTAAATAAACGATTTCCAGGTTTTCATTGTCCTAGAAGGAGTGCAAAAAGGGGGTTAGGAGTGATGTGTAATCATGTATAATCATATTTGGTTTTGATTGTGATGTAGTTGACCTTAGAGAGTATGAACTGACAAACTGTCAATTGAACTATTTGAGTTCACAATGGCGTGAATACATTTTGTTTTATGCTTTCTTTATCAATACTGTAATTGAAATGGCCTAGTGTATGTTCTTCAAAATTAATGTGCAAAGTGAAAGGCGGTGGCAAGGCTGATTAGGGCTTAAGCTCATAATGCACACTATATGTACGCTAAATGCACATATTATTCACATTATTGAAGCATTACATAAACAATGTGCATATTTGGTGTGCAACATCAGTTTCTGCATATTTATACATAATTTAGTAGAAAATCTGAATAAACTAAGTGAACTTGGCATAAAATTATCAACACGTAAATCAAGCTTGACACATAACTATTAATGTGAATTGTATTGGTTATAAAATTTGGTGAATAAAAGTGCTAATAATCGAAGTTAATATGTTTCGTTGATGATGGAAATCATACTTTCCTGCAAAGTGCAATCAAATCAATATGTATTGATTGCAGCATTTAACATATAAAATAATGACTGAGAGATAAGGTAATAAATTTAGGGCTTTATCTTTCTTTAACCAGATTTATTTGCAATATGGCGAAAACTTAGTGACAGGCTAAATTAACATTTCAGATTATGATACCAAGAAGTGAGAAATATTTAGGAAAAGTAAAGCATACTTTCTTTGTGCTTTTGATATGGTTGTTTGCATACTTTCTTAGATAAGAGCATGTTCGGTAGGCATTTTCAACCAAAAAAATCCATTTTTGAGCATGAGTTTTTTGACTTTTCAAAAGAATTTGAGATGAAATGACCAAATTGCCCTTTTAACTTTTAAATGCCGTTTTATTGATTGAGGGCGATTTTGTCAAATTGCAATTTTAGTCAAAAAGTGTAAGAAGAATTCAGTCAGTGGCTCACCACATTTAATGCAAAATGGATTTTGGAAGTGAAAAAACAGCAGCCGAACATGCTCTAAAATACATATTTTGGAAAGCCTACAATGCAAATGTCTATCAAGATGTTCTTATTAGCAGGGACAACAGTGATTGATTACAAATTTGTGAAGGGGGAATAGAATCTAAAAACTCATAAAGGGTGAATAGAATCTAAGAACTCATATTACCTTTTTCCGCTGTAATTTTACTTTTAATGTTACCCTAGAGAAATCTTGTAAATTTGATTCATTTAAAAAACCAGTTGTGGCGATCATGCTGTTGATGCCAGCTCACCACTCTCTTTGTTCTGTTGTGTTTTGCATGTAATGGGAATTTGTTAGTTTGAGCTAAAAGGGAAAAAAGTTAACCAAAAAAATACTTGTACAAGCTACATGAAAATAGTCAACGTAGATCACATGCTTAATAATTTTTATAACTTCATTTTTTAGTTGTTTGCTTGGGTTTGACACGCTACAATTTCTTTGCTGATGCTGATTTAGGAAGGATATAATTTTAAGTATCTATTGGAACTAAATCTAGGGCTATAATGTAGATTTGTGCTTTGAATTGGAAGCCGGAACAGTATATGTAAACCTTCTTTGTATGTATAGGTGTCTGGAGAGTATAGAATTGAAGAGAGGGATCAATTGTTTCTGGTTAAAGGAGTAAATAGTGAGAAAAAAGGAGGGAAAGAATGGAAATGAGGTCCTGTTAAATGAGTGCTGGAGGCTTTTTTGAGGAAATATGAGAAATACAGTAAAGATAAGAGAGGGAAGGAGTACAAGATTTCTTTTGCTTAATAACGAGTAGGTAACAGCTGCATTTCACAGTAAAATTGGTACATTCCCTAAATTAACTGACTACGATAAAGATATTGAACTGCACATTTTGGACGATCTGTGAACCAAAAAAGTACAGGATTTAGAACGTTCAATATTCAAGTCCCCAAGTGCCAGCTCAAGTAGCTAAACTAACTTCCCAAAAGTAGTCCTTTCTGATGTTGTTCTCCTCAAACTGGTGAATATAGACGTGTTCTTTTTTCTTGCACAACAAATTTGTAGTAAAAATTGCTTGTTCATTCATATCTTGCAATTTTGACGATATTTTGAAATTGTGTTGAGCAATTCCTAATACTGACTGTCAGGGCGGTGTTCGTGAGTATGAACCTCCAAGTTTTCCAGTTCCTCCACGCTCTACTGGGTAATGTTCACTGTTAACATAATTCATTTTTGTTTTAGCCTAATGAAGTAGGTGTCATATTTTCTTTTAATTTCTATATTTTAGTTACACGAGTGTCAACCATGCGATGGAGGCTAAGATTTCAAACAATGCTGTTAGTTCTATCTTGGGAACTGGAGGTAGCTATGTCACTGAGGTGAGGTTAATTGAGTTTCTTTGAAGGAAAAAATATTTGGCCTCACTTGTAGCGTGGGTTGTGCTTGACCGCTCTACTTTTCCTCTCCATTTCTGCATTTTCATTCATGCTGGGAGGTTCTTGGGTTTCTTAGAATATTTTACTGTCTCACATTCCTAAAAGATATTTAATTGTGCTGCTGGGTTGTTTATTTATTTATCTATTTGCCTGCAAAGGAGGAAATAACATGAATTCTAATAAAATAAGTTCTGCTCTTGCTACTTGTTTGGTGGATGCATGGCTCATGTGAGAAAAAATGATATACCATGTAATGCTATTAAGGGTGTAAATTGAGCGGTTCTGGCTTTGGGCGAGGCCTGGCACACTGGGCTGGGCCAGTGTCTTTACACCATAATGTGCAACACTAAGTTCGTATTACTTTATGTTTATATATCAAATAGAAGTCATGAAGGGATTATTGGATAAAATTTTGATTTTGAATATGTTTTGCTTATTGGCAATCTATTGACATTAATCCATTCATAACAGGGAATTCAAATTATATAGGGCTAGATAGCACTAATCAGAAATAACTCAAAATATTTATAATTTCAGGGAACTCGAAATGTTTCTATAGGAAGAAATAGAAATAATTCATCTGCCATTTGTAATTTTTGAGCTTATAAGCAATGTAACTTTTATGTGCTTATAAACTCTAAAACGAGTATTTTATTAGCACTGGCTTCTTGTTTCTGGCTATAGACAACTCAAATATCTCTCAAAGCCAATCTAAGCATGGCCTCAACAATTTTATCAAGTCACAGCTCTAAATTTATCAAGATGGTAGCACTTCTTTAGTACATAATTTTTCGATGCAACTATACACGATCAACTTTCTTTCTAATGATTGATGATCTTTGGACTCAAAAGTCATTAATTATTAGAAATGGTAAAGTCTGCTAATTCTGTAAGGATAGTTATCAACTCTTTGACTACAATGAGGTCACTCTGCTTTCAATTCTGCTTCTATATATAATACATTTATATATTAATGGTTCTTATGCTTAAAAAATGGACACTCTCACTTAGGGGTGGGGTGGGGTGGTTCGGTTTGGATAGTGGAAGAACCGAAACCACCCGTTTATGTTCGGGTATTTTGTAAAAAGAACCGGAACCATCTACTTTCAATCGGAACCAAATCGGTTTTGGTTCTAGTTTTACCCGATTTTTTTTTAATAATTGTTATTTCAAACTAAATGCACAAATAAACAAATTTTTAAAATTATAGGCACAAAAAAAAATAGCATGAAAAACATTCAATAATCCAATCATACTTCATGATAACAGTAAATAAAATCTGTAGTACTGGAACTACATCTAATAGCATAAAAACATCAAATAATTCAACAATACTACATCTAAATAGCATCCAAAAAGTGAACCAAAAACTAAAAATTAACAATAAAGAAGTACGGGATAAACAACATAAATAAGTCATTACAAAAAGTTTAACAAACTTTGAAAAACAAAGCAATACACAAACAACAAACATAGACAAATTTCTCTCCATTCATGGACCATGACATCGTCTCGTTTGCATCATCATTCACCTAATTGTCCACACTACATGGAAAAAATGAAGTGTGACTATAAAGATATAAATAATATAAATGAATTATATAATGGAATTACTTACCATTATACTGACCATTTAATGATTTTAATCAACAATTATTTGATTTGTCTTTCCCAACTCTGCAAAATATAATGAAAATATTATAATTAAAATAAGTGTAAAAAAATTGAACTTATCATATCACTAACATGGAATATGAAAAATTGAAAATATTGAAAAAATAATTAATCACCTTTCTCAATTTTCTCGTAGAACTCTGTCTCTTCAATGCAAATTTCATCTAGAGGTACTATTAAAAGTCTAGATTCTTCCCATAATCGATTTTGTGTACAAATTAAGGCCTCAACAGTTTTAGGAGTTAAAGTTTTAAATGAATTAATAATTCGTCCACCAGTGCTAAATGTCGACTCTGAAGCAACTGTAGAGACTGGAATGGCAAGCACATCTTTTGCAATTTCAGACAATTTTAAATCTTGAACTATTAATCTTCCACCAATCTAAAATATCAAAATTAGAATTTGCAGGGCTTCAGTACTTTTCACCAAATAATTTTTAATCTCATCTTTTTCAACTAAACTAATGTTATTTTTCATTTTCTTGTACCCTATGTCAATTTTATGAAATGCATCCAATTCATCATCCTCATCCGAACCATCAATCAAACTTTCAATATTAGTACTACTCTCACCAATAGCAGCATACCGCACCCTGTATTCATTGTAGAGAGCATACAACAATTTCATCACTTTATTTTTCAAATCATTGAACTTGTTCGCATAATATAAAATGCCTGCGCAATTTGTAATATACTCGAATTTGTACCTACAATCAAGCACAATTGCTAAAATTAATATCTTGTTCATTTTCTCAATCGTACCTCAATACTTGTCAAACTTCACTTTCATATTGCGTGCTATACTACTTAACATACCACCATCTTTATTACTCAATGTTGTGATCGCATGTTTAATGTAACAAATTTTTTTGAAGTAAAGATTGGAAGTAACATGTAATGACGAACTAAACTTCGAAGTGACTTCATAAAATGTTTTAAAAAATTTGACAAATTTTCTAGCTTTTTCCCAATCATCACTAGTCGGTGGCCTCTCTCTTTCTTGTCCACTTCATGCTCATCAAAATATTTGTAATACAATCCATCCTCTTCTTCCATTCGGTCAAATGCTTTCTCAAAATTTAATGCACTATTCAACATTAAAAAAGCTGAATTCCATCTAGTAGGCACATCTAGGACGGCAAGCTTTTTGCAACCAATCTTCTCCTTTTCAACACAAGCTTTGAATTTCATATACACAGATGGAGATGATCGAAAATACTTGATTGCATTTCGAATACTTGCTATGGAGCGATTAAACTCTTTCAATTTTTCATTAACAATCAAATTGATGATGTGCGCTGAACACCTAACATGTAAATAAGCATCACTTAAAATCATGCCATCGACTTTCCAATTCTTCAATTTGTTTTTCACATAAATGACTGCCGTATAATTTGCATTTGCATTGTCAACAGTAATGGTCAACACGTGCTCTATCCACTAATCAAGTAAACATTTTTCAACAAGTTTTCCTATTGTCTCCCCTTTATGATTTGGAACAACTGAAAAGCTCAAAATCCTCTTATGCAATTTTCACTTACTATTAATAAAGTTTGCTGTGATTACCATGTAATTGATATTTTGAATTGATGTCCAACAATTTGTGGTAAGAGCAACCCTTTGCCTATTCTCAATAAGTTTATTTCTTAATGATTCTTTCGTCTTGTTGTATAAATACAACACATCCCTGGCAATTGTTCTTCGAGATGGAACTTCAATCCTAAGGCACAATTTTTGCACAAAGTCCCTATACCTCTCACCCTCCACAAAAGAAAAAGGGCAACTTATCAATTACAATCATTCTAACCAAATATCTTCTACACTCTTTTTTATTGAACACTGAAGTCGTAAGATTCAACATGGCCTGGCACCCTCACTATTACCAGTATTTATTCTTTTTCCATTTAAAGTCTTTTGCTTTTCATCAAATTGAAGACTCTTATATGCGTAACAACTATCAAGATGCTTGCACATACTAGAAGTTCCAACCTTAGATGAATTACTTTGAAGGACTTTCCCGCAGTAATTACATTTTGAATTTTCCCCCCATTAATCTTAGTAAAATGCAACCAAATTGCTTATCTCGTCTTTCCATTCTTTTTAGTTCCAACTATATTGATACTCATCTACAACAAGTCAACAATCAAATATTTTATGATTGTATCAACACACAAAAAATAAAAATCAGAACAATGGAAAATTAATAATCTAAAAATTTCACACAAACTGAAACAAAAATGGAAATTTAATATTTTCGCACAAACATAATATCTGAAAATCATAAAACAATCAAAACATGATTTCAACTCTGTAGAAGATCCTACTAGTTACTATGATGTTGATGATTTTTGAATTTTCCTCGTATCTGGTCTATTTTTTGGCTTCTACTTATTGCTTTTCCAACTATGGGATTTCTTATTCACTGGTAACTTTATGATTTTTCTGAAAACGTGCTTAGTTTGAGACTTTATGCATGGTTATAGTTGTGAATTTCATACTTTTTGTTATTTTTATGAATTTTTAAGCGTTCATTTTATGGTGTACTTCTCAATACACCTTGCCTCGTGTACACAAAATGCTCAATACGGTGTTTACACCTTTTAAAACATTGATAGTATGGATGAATTGCAAAACTTTGACGTTAGACCAATCAAAACATAATTGAAGATTATTTTCTTGAGCAAAATAGATGAAATTATTAGAAGTTCTATAGTATTGTGCCATTAATCTTTAGATTGATTGATAGGGTTGATATTTATATAATTATTTAATATATTTTTTCCTGGTACTCTAAGTGTGGGAGCTTCTATAAAGGTTGGGTTCACTGTCTCAAGTTACTGGTGAAAGATGTTTGATGACAGGTATCGGTAGTAACCGTGGCACGGAAACCTCTAGATCACTGCATTTCGTATTTCCAATTGTTCATAATAGGGCATTTTGGGACAGGCAACAGCAGTTCCAAAGCTGTCTCTAGTAACTGTTATGCATACTACACTTCAAATATTAGAATAAAGTTGAGCTACTAAAATTAACCTCTGGTGCACTTGCACACTGGCTTTTAGTTAAACATTTGCTCAATTTGTTTCGGATCTGTGCATAATTTTCTGACCGGAGACATGTATCTCAATTTCAGCTATTTGCACGTCAAGCTCATATAAAATCACGTATAATGGGGTTTTTGATTATTAGCATGTTCAAGTTATAGTGGTGACATGATATCTTTAGTACAGGAATGGGCACGCAACTGATTGCTTTCAAATTTCTAAAATTTATGTTATTCGATTTCTTTTCAAATTATTGTGTCCAAGTATTGTTTTAGAATTTCTGTTGATGCAAGAGTTGATAATTTTTTCCTTTAAAATTCTAGATTGCTGGGACAAGGATGAAGCTCCAGGGTCCCCGTTCTGGTGCTTCTGATTTTGGGGCTTCCGAGCATTTCAATGCCTCTCAAAGTTCATATCAGTCATTTCCTTCTTCTACTGGACCCAACAACAATTCTCAGCAAGGTGTCTATCAGAGCTATAGTTCTCAGCACGGTGCATATTCAAACATGAATCCTTCTCAAGTCCCCTATTATGACTCTAATCCTCAACAAGCTGCGTACGAGAACATTTACTCGCAGCAAGGTCCATATCAGAATCCAAGTACACAAGGCCCTTATCAATATTGATTCCCAATTTGTACCATATTTTGATTGTGTTCTTGTAATAGTTGCTGATTCTCAAAATGTTCATGATTTTAGAATTAGCTTTTGCATGATGTTGAGCTTCATATCATTCCTAGCTGCCTAACATAACTCCTTCTGCCAGGCTGGGTAATTGTAGACACTGTAGCTTTCCCCAAGTGCTGGATTTTTTTTTTTCTCATCTTATTCTTTCCTATTTAACATTAGGTTATTGAGTGGACTACAGGTGCTTTGTTTTATTTTTCTATTTTGTAATGGTGTTAATTGCACTAAAAACATTGTTTGCCTAAATTTCCTCATCAAATTTAAAAAAATATAATATAATAATTCTCTTTTTTCAATGTATTTTGTAAGGGAATTGGTACAAATGGTTGTTGACGTGTCTATAAATTGGTTCCATCACTATTGATCTTTGGCACTCAGATTATGTAAGGGAATTGGTACAAATGGTTGTTAACGTGTCTATAAATTGGTTCCATCACTATTGATCTTTGGCACTCAGACCTGCTTACCCTTTATTGGTTGTTAACTTCCAACCCGTGTCAAAAGTTTTTCCTTGTGCAGGAGTTATAACTCTCACTGGTAGATGTTCATATTTTATTGGACAAGTAATTGATATTTAATGTCAATTAAATTTTCATTGTCCAATGAAAATTGGACACTTCTTCAGTGGGAGTTATAACTCCTCTCCACTTTAGAGAGGAGATTATCTCCCATTGTTTATGTACTTCACTTCTTAGAGTCTGGTAAAATAGACAAGGAATTATAAAAGAATAAAAAGAAAGTAAAGTATTACTCTCTTCGTTTCAAAAAAATAGGTTTACTTTTATTTTGTACATATTAAGAAAATGTAGGTATTATATTTATAATAATAAATTTTACTGACGCTTTTTTTAATATATCTCTATATTAATATTATTACTATATTATAATATAATATATTAAGTAAAGACATTAGAGAACTAAGAAATTAAATATAATTTTAATAAAGAAAATCTATAATTTAGGACAAATGAAAAAAAAAAAAAAAAAAAAGAAGTCTTTATCTTTTTTTGAACGAATAAGTATTACTTATTATTTAATATTGCACACGTACATTGAAGACAATATGGAGCGGCCAAAGAAAGGTGTGGGATTGGTGATCTACATGGTTAGTTATTAGAAGAATAAGTTTATTTCTTTTTGGAAAATTTTCATAAATACACTATAAAAATAAATAATTTTCAAAAAATATTGTTCAGTATTTTTAATTGTAAAAATGATGCAATGTATTTGTAACATGTTTTACTTTTTATAATACATATTATACTTTTAGAACACGAGTATTATACTGTACTATATAGTTGCCACAATCACTACTGCGACAACAGCCAGACTCCACCGCCATCACCACTACTACCCCAGGCCAGCAACTCACAACCAGCTTCCTTTCTTGCAGAAACTCAATATTACGCGGCAAACATCAATCACAGATTTTGCTTTCACATGCCACCGTGACACTGCAAGTCAAAAACCCAAGTTGCCATGATTTGACTAAACAGACAGTGGCACAGTCCTCCACCAAGGTAGAATATCATGCTTTTGCCTTTTGCTTGCTTGAGCTTCTCTAGGTTCAAAACATACTACAGGAACTTTGCATTTCCTTCCTAGTGTTTCACTGTCGAATGATATCATTGAATCGGAATTGATCTAGTCTCCACAGTGGAGTCTTCTTATAGTCTCTACTGGACACGTGTCCAGTAAGAGTTGGTCAATGAAAAAGTGCTTGACAAAAAAGTCAAACACTTATCCAACTCCCACTGGACACATGTCCAGTGGGGGCTATAAAAAGTCCCCACTGTGAGAACTAGATCAGGACTGATCATTGAATATCACTTTGTTCGCAATCATGAGTCTAGTGAGACTTTTGGTGTCTCCTATATTGCTTCCAAAGACCAACTAATGGGTGTTAAATGTCTCAATTATATTCCCACTAACTTTCTATGGAATTGATCTTTACATGGTAGGAGGTATGTTGTCCACTATCCATATCAAGATTGATGTGGCAGTTGATCTCCACTCCATCAATCTTCAACTTTCTAAAATGTTTTCAATTGCAAATAAACTTTAAAAGTTTTTTTGAGTTTCCACTGAATTTTTTCAAAATGTCTCTCCGTTGCCATTGAACATAAGTAGTTTTCGAATTGTTATTGAACTTATCAAAATGTTATTCTATATGTCACTTATTTACGTTCTGTTTTTAAAATTAACAGACTTGACAACATGACATAAGGGATTTTCACATGTGGCACTCTTTCAATGTCACATTACTAAAGTCTTGAGTGATGTGTTTTTAAATGGTGAGGGACGAATATAATAATATTTTGGTAAGTTTAATGGTAAATCGATTTTTTTTTTATAGTTCAATAACAATTAAAAAATATTTGGAAAAGTTCAATGGCAACTCGAAAAACTTTTAAAGTTCAATGACAACCAAATTTTTTTTAGAAAAATTCAGTGACAACTACGATATTCGACCTCTAGTTAGTTGATGCTCTTACAAGCCCTTACAATTGCAATCTTTTACATTTTTACATCCCAAGATTGGAATCTTTAACGTGAGCTCCGTCTTGCGGGGATATATTAAAGATAAGTTAGAATAGGCATGAACTCAGACATCCACCAAGCCATCAGATAGAGATCAATCCAACTGCAACAATTTCAATCGCAACCAAACATGAGCATATTAGTTTTGTGGTATTTTTCAATTGTAACAATATTTAGAGTCTTATCACGTTATCATTTATTATACTATAAATACACATGTACATCGCTTTAGTATTTAGTCTAAGCTTAGAGAGAAATATTTACCTATATATTGATGATTGAAAATTCAAGTTAGCATATACTCATTCGTCCCAAAAAGATAGACTTGTTTTCATTTTTCATCCATCCTAAATTATAAGTCCTTTTTTTTTTTGTTGAGAGTATAGTTGATTTCTTAGTTTTTTAATATGGAGTTCAGATCTGTTATTTCAAATACATGTCTCATTAACCGTCCCTCCAATAGAAACTTTACACATTATCAATAACAACAAGTGTGAATACATTAAATATTGTCCATAAAGATCATTCATCTATTTATTTGATGATGTGTAAAATTTCTATTAGAGGGACTACTGATGAAACATGTATTTGATACAATAGATCTGAACTCTATAATATATCCATATTTAATGTGTTTAGTTATCAAGAAAATATGAATTAGTTTTAATAGAGTAATGTTATTAATATAGAAATATTTAAAAAAATGTTAGTAAAATTTATTGTTACAATTATAATAACTATATTTTTTTAATTTGTTTGAAAATAGAAATATGCCTATCTTTTTGGGACGGAAAGAGTAGTATTTTGTTCACTCTTGGGACGTAGTTGAGTACGAAGGAATTATTATGAACTTAATTTTTATGTTGTTGAGTTATACACAAGTCAAAATTTACGAGGTATGGTCTTCATACTATAATGATCTCCATTGGTTACTTTTCATTCATATAATTAGAGGTGTCAATCCAGGTCAGGCGAGTTGTGTCGGCCCTCATCCAATGAAAGCTAGTGATGGCTCATGTTAGAAAAAGCCCACGCCACGACAAGTTGAGAGTCGGCTCAACCCAGCCCACGAAAATTGAACACGAGCTTGACCCACCTGTCTACTCATCCTGGTCGAGCCCATGTGGGCTGCGATTTGATCCAGTTCGGCCCGTATGAATAAAAAAATAATTTTTTTGAAATTACTAAAAATATTTACTAACTTATTGTACTTCAAAAAAATGTTTACATTTATAGCAAAAAATATGTTAAATTACTAAATAAAAAATAAATAACAATGATAAATTCACATTTGTTATTTATAACAAAAATGTTTACATAAAATTCACATTTCTTTTTTTTTTTTTAATTATCAACTGCTGGCTTGTTAGATGCTTAACAGCCCGGGTCGGCGGTTCAGCGTTCTTGGCCCATGACCAGCCCGCAGTTATGGGTCGAGGCGAGTGGGCCGATGCGGGTTCGACCGGCCCGCCCGTCTTGACACTTCTACATATAATGTTCAAAATGGTGGTTTCTCCTCAATTTTTAAATCCAACAACAAATTACCTCTCGAGAATATATATAATCTTATTCTGGTCTAATCTGATATGAAATGAAATTATAATTATTGTTATAATCCAAATTCGATAAAGTCTACACTTTAGCAAGGAGGGCCCAATGAGGGCCACACAGATCCCCGCATGGATATTACATGGCAGTCAAAGTCTAAAAGGTCCTTGTATTCTAAACGCCTAGCCGAGCGAAGTCCTCTAAGTGCTTCGCCCCTCGACGAACCAGGACGATTTGATAATACCCCCACCCCACCCCACCCCCACCCCCACACCACACCACACCACACAACCAATCTAACCAATCTAATATTTTAAACCAAATGAGAGATATCTAAGAAATGGAGTATGTTTGATTAAGAGAACCGGATCTACAAGGAAACTCTATCTCAATCTCCTAACAATTGATTACGCAATAATAGAAATCAACATAGACTATGACTGAAATCTAGAAGATTGCGTTTACATCCAATTCTGTCTTATCCCATAAGGAAGGATAATATCATCAGATATCTAATAGATTGCTTTCTTAAATCAATTAGAACCCCCCTATAATACCAGATCACTATTCATTCCAAGGTACGTATGATTCTATACTCTAAACTATGTTCAAATCTCTGTCTACTCGTCCTCCCATATATTTGATACTAACAGTTGACTTAATCGTCGGAGTGCCAACAATCGTTGGCCCATTTTTCTTCAATGATTTTAGTGCTTAACGATTGTCTAAGTGTGTAGATAACATACATGTTGACAGCACATGTTTCGAAGTCAACAATTATCAAATTGATTACACAAAAGTTTTAACCTTCGTAAGTATATTAATATTTTAGATTTAAAACATTAACGAGTCTTCCTTTTGTCGAACACTTCGTAGAAATTTCGATCAGTAGTTAGAGAAAATGAAAATTAAATTTCTCGTTCCTTTAATTTTCCTTACTTTTATGTACAAAATGTGTGTTACGTATATAAGTAGAACATACACAAAATGGCTAATTAAGATAAGGAAAAATTGTGCCTCAGTACAGAAATGATTCATAACGCTTGTTTTTTGGCACAAAATTTCTAACCTATGTATTTTGGCGCGTAATGAGTCTTTATTTAATGAAAAAGGTAAATATACCCATAGTTCTAATTAGAGAAAATTGCAATTAGATTTCTGACTTTTCAAAAAATGCAAATGAGTTTGATACTTTTATTTTTTTATAAAAAATTAAAGAAAACGGACTTTTTTTTTTTTTTTGTAATTAACACTTTATTAACCAAATTGATAATATACTAAATTTTTTTATATATTTTACGAACTTTTATAAAAATAACTAAAATTTTAAGCTCATAATTATTAACAAACATGTTAAATAAAATTATTTTTTTTATTATTAATTAAGTAATTATATTATTTAAAATTTAAAATTTTATTTTATTGTTATGACGTAAAAAGAAAAATAATTTTGTATGTTCAAATACTTTTATTTAATTGAGCTATTCGTTTATTAACAATAGATATTACAGCTCTAACTGTATTTTTCATATTTTAGTTTATCATTTTATTATCGTTCAAAATTAAAGAACACATAATGTGTAAAATTAATTTTTATTAGAAATTTTATATTTAAAAAAACATAATAAGATTTGTTCAATATCATAAAATTATATACGTCATTTTGTTATTAATTTAACTTAATTTTTATTCAAGTTTTTCACATCACATATCGATTATACATACTTAAAATAAAATAATTTTATATTTTTCTTTTATAAAAAAATTAATTGACACGACTATAGCGATATATTTAATATGTTAAATTAAATATTATTTAATAAATGTACAGGTCCCATTTGCATATTTGACAAAAGTTAGGACTCTAATTGTAATTTCTCTAATTAAAATAAAGGGCATGTTTGTCTTTTTCACCAAAACACATAAGTTAGAAACTTTTGTGTCAAAAACAAATGTTATGGATCATTTTCACACTAGAGACAAATGTTAGGAATCATTTGCACCAATTTCTCTTAAGACAATTAATAATTATGACATTTAATGCGATTTTCCATTAGCCATCATTACTAATTTAAGAATAATTAAATGTTCTAGTTGTATATCTTCATTTACACCAACACTTATACTTTGATAAGGAGAAAGTCTCGAAGGCGAAGTCTTCCACCTGTGTTAAAAGCTCCTTGACCAGGCGGATTATAAATCGAGAGATGTGCATGAGTGGTAGGGATCTGAGGGAGAGAGCCAAAAGGTCAACTCCCATGATAGACCCCCACAATATTTCAGTGAAAATCCGTCCCACACAGAAATCGAACCTGCGTTGCCGGAGGATTTCTCCCCACGTCACCTCAGGCCTTACCAACTTGCCTATGCTCCTGGGGGCTACACTCATACTTATACTTGCTTATATGGCAGTAGAATTTAGGGGGGAAATATTTGACCAAAATATTATTTTGAATTTTCTTTTCATTATTTTATTTTGCTATATAAGCAAGCGTAAGTGTAGGTGTAAGCGAGGATGTACAAGTAATATTACTCGAATAACATTCCATCTATTTACTAACGAATCCAGATCTACTGTCCCAAAAACATATTTCTTATGCTGTCTATTCAATGAAAATCTTGCACAGTACCAATAAAAATAAGTGTGAATGTATTAAATATTATCCATAATAATCCTCTCATATATTTATTTTATGATGTGTAAGATTTTTATTGAATGAATAGTTTAGGAAACATGTTTTTGAGACTGATTCTTTAATGAACTTGTGTCTCTACCATTGTCCCGTCACATAACATTACTAGTTTAACAATTTGTGCGCTATCGTTGTCATAGCGAGGTGGATGAACAAGTGCTAGAACATTTATGAGTACATTAACTTTTCTTTTCCTCTTTAACAATGTACATTACTGTGGAACAAAACTCACAACCATTGCTTTCAACAACAGTAATTTTATATCATGATTCATTTATTATGATATATGGATCAAATAAAAATAAATTACAGCTTTACCTCACAACAGCAGCAGCAGAAGAAGAATTAGAAGAGCACTGGTAATTACTGTATTGATTATTGGATTGTTCTACAGATGAAGAATTAGAGCTTTACAATTTCTGGGATGTGAACTGGATACCTATCAATGCAATCTTGCCAGGGCCCATCGGTTGGGGTTTTGATTCTTCGATTACACTTCCAGATAGCGCTGTTGCATTTGAATCCACTCCCAAAAGCTATCTGCCAAATTCTGTCACCCTTTTTCATCCTCCCTTTAGCCTCAATGTAATTCAATTCATACCACAGTGAAGAAGAAGATGTGTTCCCGAACCGGTGCAACGTCATTCTTGACGCCTCCACGTGCTCTGCCGATAACTGGAGGTTCCTCTGGAGTTCATCTATCACAGCCCGGCCTCCGGCGTGGATGCAGAAGTGCTCAAAAGCTTGTTTGAAGTCAGGAATGTAGGGTTTCCATTTAGGGTTAAAGATTTTTCTTCCTATAAGAGTGAACAAGAAGAGGAGTTGTTCTGATGCAGGAAGGACTAATGGCCCAATTGTTGTGATGTTTGATTTCAAAGCTTCACCAGCTATGATCATTAGGTCTTTTGAGAGATTAATTCCAACTTTTCCCTGTGGATCTTCTTGTTCATACACACATTTATAGGCCTTATCGTCTCCCCCCTTGTGGGTTCGAACAACATGGACTAATTTGTACTTGGCTCGATTTCTGTCACCCCTTTTGTTTGAAAGGAGAATTGCAGCACCCCCCATGCGAAACAAACAATTTGGAAGAAGCATGGCTCTTTCAGAACCTTGATAATAATTGGGAGTAATAATTTCAGTGCTGACAATAAGTGCATTTGAATTTGGATGAACTTGAAGAACATCCCGAGCTAAATCAATGGATATCAACCCAGCACTACACCCCATGCCGGAAAGATTGAAGCTCTTTATATTACTCCTGAGTTTGTATTTATTGACAACCATGGCGGAAAGAGAAGGAGTTGGAGAAAACAGGCTACAATTTACTATAAGAATGTCAATATCTTTTGGCTTGATTCTTGTTTTCTGCATAAGAGAATCAATGGCTGAGAAAATGACAATTTCTGCTTCATTTCTTGCTGCTTCCATGGTGGGATTTGGAGGTATGCAATGAATTTCAGGAGGCAAACTGGTTTCTTCACCAAGCCCAGATCGTTCAAGGATTCGCATTTGGAATTCTACACTTTTGGGATTATCCTTAAGGTTTAATCTCGAGTGTTCCATGAAAGTCGAGAAGGGGACTCTGCACATGATCGGAGGCTTATAACAGGCGTAATCCACCAAGTATATGGATCGAGGTTTTGACTTGAAGTACACAGTAGCAATGAAAATTACGAGGAATGAAGAACACAAGATTTGAACAAGATCAAAATGGACAGAGTTCCAAATTGTGAGTATTTCTTCGGGACCTAACTTGAGGATTTCAATGGAGACAGCCGCCATAATTGGAATGATCAAGAAGGTGACAATGTGATTGACAAGGTATTGATACCCTAGTTTCACATACTTTAGTTTAACAGAGGTGGAGAATTTTGGCAACATTTCTGGCATTTTTAGATATAGAAGAAATTGAGTTTTTGAGAGAGAGAGATACGGCGGCAGTGGTGGTGGTGGGAGAGAGACGGAGAAGAAGGGGGATTTAAAGAATGAAAAAGTGATCAGTGAGCAATTAATGAAGGCAGGTAGAAGGATTAAATGATAGTAACAATTATAAAACGCAATAGGTTGAAATGCAACATTAAAGACAAAACATTGCTTTTATTAGCCACTTTCGCCGCTTAATAAGTACTTATCTTTGTTGAAAATAATTCAAAATTTACTATTTTTTACTAACAAAATATATTTTAATTCGACACTAAAAATATTGGCCTTCACAAATAACTTAGAAGTTGGTATTGCAATTATTTATAATTCTACCGTAGAATCTACAATCACGCATTCAATTATAAAACATTCTCTCCATTCTATAAAGATAAACATACTTAATTTTTTTATCAGTTTCAAATTATAATATTTTTTTATTGAGTATAATTAATTTTTTAATTTTCTAATATACTTGTACATGTGATTGACAATTATTATCATTGTAATTTATATTTGTTGATAATAAAACACATTAAATAAATGTATATTAGATGACTAAGAAATCAATTATACTCTTTAGGGCCCACTTGGGAGTTTTTTTCTACTAGTTTTGATCAATTTTGGATGGCACCGTTTATAAAAGGTTGGAAAAACTGATGTTTGTTAGTTTTTAGAGCACCGATATTAAACGATTTGTAATGTTAAAGTTATTATATATGGTAGAGTTATATTATCATTAATATTATAGTATTTTACCTTATATAGATTATAATTTGTATTAGTATAAATACGAGTTGTATCTATTATTTTATAATGCCGTTTGTTTAATAAGATTGATTATGCTATTTTGCTTAATAAGATTGTTTCTTCTTTGTTCCTCTTTGTTCTTCTCTTCTTAGTTTGATTTATATTATTGTTAGAACTTTCACATTTAAACTTTCTCAAAACCGATGTAGTGTAATTTGGAGTGTATCTCACAATCTCCCAAATCATGTCGTTCTTCAAAATTTCTTTCAATTTTATCATTTCTCAAACAATTATTTTCAAACTACCCTAAACTTAATATTTGTAAAAATAAAAGAACATATACAAAAAAAAAAAAAACATATGCTCATAAATTTAATTTTATATTTTCAACGATAGATCGATAAATAATATATATATATATATATATATATATGAGCATAAATGTAATTTGATTATTGAAAAAAAAAAAATTAGAACAGTTGAATAATAAACTCTTAAACATAGATTGGACCGTTTCAAAATTCGCTACTAAAAATTACTCAAAACCGTTTCCCTCATAAACGTCCAAAACCAGTACTTTAAAAAATCGTCATAATCAGTACTCAAAAATTCCCAAATAGATCGTTGGTAAAGAAAAAAATTCTATAATTTGGGACATATAATAAAAAAAAGTAAGATTGTTTTTATAGGACAGAGCAGTTGTCATTTACGTAACTATTTTCTTATAAACAAGTGATTTGGATTGAAGGGGCACAGTACCCACATATTCATTTTTATTTTTATTTTTTATTCAGTTTGGTATGTTACATTTTTAATAAGAAATAATAATAATTGAATTATGACAGATCAAATTTTCTTCTTTTTTTTTTTTTAATATTTTACTTTTGGTAATTAGAAGTCAAGTTTATGGAAGTATATTTTTCAATTGAAAAATTATATTTCAACAAGTTTATGGAGTTGAATTTGGACCAAAATGTCAATAATTTAGTCTATAATAAAATTAGCTAACTTTATAAAAGTTGTCAATTTAGTGTTAATTCCGTTTTGCGTTTCAATTCCATTTTTTAATCCTATAACTAAACATTAGTGAACTATTACATAATAGTTTATAAGTTTGTTCCTAATAAGTAATAACAAGTACGATTTAATGGATTTTGAGTTTCCAACTTGAAGGAAATGTATTATATACTTGTAGCAGACTAAGCGTCTTAGTAGTTAGTACTATTAGAATTTAAATTTCAACAATAAAATCAAAATCAAACAGGACTGATATTGTGTATATGAATATTTGTATAAGATGATTAATGTACCGCACACAAACTAAAATCTACTGAGTATTAATGCGAAGTAATAAGCTTTACGTAGATTAACTGCGTTGGGTCAACCCAAGTTCAAGAAGAAAATAACGTGATCACCAATTTGAATTACAATAATCAATTAATTAATTAAGATGAAAAAATTACACCCAATTCTCTCCATTTTTTTATTATTTAAAAAATATTGTTTATTGCTTTTAGAAACAATAACAGAGACACTCTCTATAATTTAAGACAATATGAGAGATACCCTTTACGTTAAAAAAAAAAAAATCGACTAACCTCTCATTTAGTTTTGAGAATCATATCCATCCTCAATCTCATCTAAAATGAGATCGATATACTTAGAGGTGAAATTTCTACAATTAATTACAATTTTACCAGGCCTAGACCAAGAATGTGATGGTATTGGCTTTTTTTTTTTTTTTTTTTGGTGCTCGTGGTAAAGGAGTAATTGAGGCACGTAAAGATGTCCCATTTATTGTTCAAGCTAACATGTAAAACTCAAGTGATCCCTAAATTTACTTAATCTTGGCATATCTAATCAAAATGTCTTTTGATCTAGATTTAGTATAGGTAGACTTGTTACTAGTTAGCTTAGGAGCAAATTAAGTGATATTAACTTGAGCAATTGCCTAAGAAGGGTCGGGAATCCAAAACCTAAAAACTTTCATGATCTCTGACTAAGTAGAAGCCTAAAAAATCACCTGGACTCTAATGGTGGTTTGAGCATAATGGCCTTGTGACATGTTTTTCTTCTCATCATGATCTCAGACTTAGTTGGTATTTATGTTTGAATACCACTAATGGACCGACTCACGGTATGAACTGACTTAATTAGTCGCTAACTAGTACCAGTTTGCTCATTCGGTTCACAAACTTCGCTATATATGTTATCAATTTTTTCAAGTTAGTTTAGTGACCGCTACTTTTTTTTGTATAATGCTACTTCAAGCATGGGCGGGTTTGAGGGTTACCCTAAGCTCAAACCCCTCCCCCAAAATGTGGAAAATAAATGTATGTGGAATTCTTTTTTTTATATATTAACAATTTTAACACAAGTTTTTAGTTTTATCCTGACTCCGAGTATTTCTTTGTTTACTTATTAATTTGCCATTCGATTCCAAATATAACAATCGTAAAATTGTTTACGTCCAAAGATATGTGACAACCGACATAAATTCAACCTAAATTTTTCTCTCATTAATACTTCTAACATGCATGTGGCTAATAATTTTTCTCATTAATACACATTATATGTGACATGTACATTTGTTTGTATAAGTACTATGACTAAATTAAATTAAGCTGTGAAAAGATAGTTGTGCCAACTGCCATTACTTCAATCCCTCTTCAAGAATAACTTGTAATAATAAAAAAAAAAAAATTGATTGTTTAACTATCAATTTAAAAACTGTCGTCGATATTAAATTGATGTTTGACAATATAACTATAAAAGTGTTTTAATATATATTTATTTGACTAAATTTTAATAATTTATTATAGATAATATTTATTTTCATTCAATAAAATCTATTATAATTAATTTTAATTACATTAGCATAGTATTATTATTTTAGTGCTTATCATATTATTGATAAATAATAATACAAATTAATATAAAACATATTATAAATCTTTCAAAAAAATATTTAAATTAGAGAAATTAATGTAAAATTTAATCAATATATTGAAGTATAGGATAATTTAGATATATATTTGGTATTGTAATAAATTAATAAGGATAATTTTGTTAATTTAAAAAATTTAATTAATACATATTTTAATTTCTCGTGTAAGTTGAATGTAAAACTTTTTAAAGAAACTCAAAATTCGAGCTTCTCTAAAATAGTTTAAAATGTTGTTTTCTTATTAGTTTGATTTTTGTATCCGATTCAACAACCCTAGGATGCTTTCAACACGATAACTATTAATCAATTATAGTTTTGTTGTCGTGAAACAAGTGTTTTTCTCGACAATTTGTCCTCAATTGAATTAATTATTTGGAGTTGGGGGTTGGAAAGATTCATTATTAATCTCTATTAAATACAATTATGAAGTTCTTTCCAAGCAACCCCACTCCATTTGCTGCTGATATCACTCAAAAAATTAATTAAATAAATACTAAACTTTCAGACTACTTAATTGCTATTTGAATCAGTTAATTACAAGAGCTTAATCTAAATAATTGAGGTTTGGAGAGTAAAAAGTTTGGAATTTGAGTCTTTTTTTTTTTGTTAATATAAATTATTTATTATACTTCCAAGTGTTTAGCTCGAAAATAAATAAATAGAAAATAATTCTTCGAATATTAGATTAAGTTGGAATGAATATTGTCTATGTAAATTTTATAAATTTTCACTCAAAAAGGACATCAATATATAATAAATACAAAATGAAAATCGAATCATAAGTGATCTTATCGAGTTCTAATTATGATATTAATGTGATTTTGGAGAGTCAACTCTTCAATGATTCATGGATGTAACATTTTCTCTCTAAATTATTAAGAATGGCAAAATACATGCTCCGTCCAAGTCACGTCTTGTCTCTCGTCTTAAATGAGGTCGGGAATCTATGCCCCACTAGTTAGTCGGTTTGGAGACGAGAATCATAGTCCCAACTCGAATTCTCTAAACCCATACCAATTTTTTTATATTATTTTATTTTCATATATTAAAATTTAAATCGTATTTACAAAAACAAAAATTTATTAATTAATTAAATGAGACTATTAATTATGAGAATATTCTAATCTCCGTCCCACCCTGCCTCTCAAAAATCTCTAATGGGATGGAGATGGTAATGGTAATGACTATCCCGACTTTCACCACGCCTCACTTCATTGCCATCCGATCCCTATAATCAATGTAATTGTGTAATTGCAACAATACATAGACATATCTAATATTGTTTATCAACTATTTCTATAAAAACTATTTTATGGTGAAAAATGAATGTTATTTTATTATAGCCAAATATTTGTTTGGTTGAAGAAGTCCCCAATTTTATGACTAAGAACTTGTTTGGTAAATATTTTTATAAATTATAAATAGTAAATTTTACAAGTACAGTTAAAATTTGCCATTGTAACTTGAATCTATCCCTTTCTAGCTTGTGAACATGTAGACTAGACGTTCCTACAGGGCATCCCTCAAGACAGGCATGCTTAAGTAATTATGATTATCCCAATGACAGCTTGAAGATCAAATTAATTCGGAAAAAGACCTTAAACTAAATTGTGCTACTGGTTGAGTACCAACTTTGCACAATTATTGCGTTCACACTTGTCAATCTATAATTTAAGATTGTCAAAAATATTTTTTGATTATATATTTCTTAAAATTTACAATTTACTATTCACTTATTATTTACACATTTTGTGAAAAGTAATTTCTTATTTTTAGTAGACAAGTGTCAATTCATCCAATTGACAAGTACCACATTAAATATGAATAAAATAACATTTATCTACTAGAAGTAGGATATTACTCATGTTCGTAACCCAACTTATAAACAATTCATAAATAATTTCAACAATAATCAATATGCACTTGGTCTATGGTGGGTCTGAGTCTGACCGCAGATTTATATAAAATTATTTTTTAAATGGAAGAGTATTTAAACTAAGGGAAACTGGTACAAATGGTCCTAAACATTTGCCCAAAATGTAGAAACGGTTCCTAATCTTTATTTTTTTGCACATAAATTATTAACCTATGTGTTTTAGTACGCAATTAGTCCTTATTTGATGAAAAAGATAAATATGTCTTTATTTTTAATTAAAAAAATATTCAATTGAATTCATAACATTTGTAAAAAGTACAAATAGGTCCTATACTTTTATTTTTTCATAAAAAAATTTAAAAGAAACTTACAAATTGAAAATATACTAAATTATTTTGTATCATTTACAAACTATTAAAAAATAACTAAAATTTTAAGCTCACAATTATTAACAAACGTGTTAATTAAAATTATTTTACTATTATTAAGTAATCGTATTATTTAAAATTTAAAATTTAAACTTTAATTTTATTGTTACAATATTAAAAGAAAAATAACATTGTCACAAACTTGATACTCAAATATTTTTATTTAATTGACCTATTCGTTTATTAATTACAAATATTAGAGTTCAAATTGTATTCTTTATATTTTAATTTATCGTTCAGAAATAAAGAACATATAATGTGTAAATTAATTTTTGTTAGTATTTTTATGTTAAAATAATAAGAATAAGAATAAGAATAGTTCAATGTCATAAAATTATATACGCTATTTTGTTATTTATTTAATTTAATTTTTATTCAAATTTCTCACATCACATTGCAATGACATATATCTAAAGTGCAGTTTACATTTTTCTTTTATGAAAAATTAATTGACTCACTATAGTGATATATTTAATATGCTAAATTAAATATTATTTAATAAATATATCGAGTATATTTGCACATTTTACAAATGTTACGAATACAATTGTAATTTTCTTTAATTAAAAATAATGGTATTTTTGTTATTTTCATCAAATAATGATCAATTATGCAATAAAATACATAGGTTAGATACTACAGTGCTAAAAAATAAAAGTTAGGGGCCATTTTCACACTAAAGACAAAGGTCATGGATCACTTGCGCCAATTTTCCTTAAACTAACAATAACATGAATTTTATCATAGTTATCATAAGAGCTAAGACAAATTATTACTTTGGACAAAATGAAGTAAGCTAGCAATACAACAATAGAAAAATTCTCAAGATTTTTTTTTTTTTTTTTTGACAAATTCAATAAAAATATATTTTTAGTTTTTTTTCGACCAAAAGTATCCAATTTCATTCTCTATACATCGACAACAAAATATATCAACAAATTAGATCGATAAAATTTATAAATTAAACTCAACATCTAATACAATCCACTAATAAACATACTAAATCGACAAAAAAATACCCAATAATATAAAATATATTGACAAAAAATAGAAATATAGTATATCAAATTAAGTTTCATGTAATCTATAATAAAAATACGCTAATTTTTTCAATTTTTAATAGCTTATAAGTTATAACCGACTTCAAAAATTTCAAATATGTCGACTTCTTCAAATGGCTCAAAAACCGATGAATAGATTTGACAATATATTTGAATATACGATAAGAATGAAAGGAGGGTGGAAAATAGAGTTTAGAGGCGGTGGCAACTGTGGAAAAAGTGAAGAGGGTGAGTGTTTAAGTTAGAGAGTGAAAGAGTCATAGTCAGAGTGAGAAGATAAGAAAATAGATCTAATATATATTTAATTAGTCATCTAGAAATAATTTTGTCCAATTTTTAAAATTTGGTCAATTTGTCAAATATTGTAAAAAATTGACATATTTCAAAATACGGAAGGTGGTAGTTGGTTCAATTCCATAGCTAAAATATTGCTTAATTTTTTATTTCTTAATGTATTTTTCTTTTAGCTCACTTATTCAACCCAACACTATATAACCATGTATTGTAAGGAAAAAAACAACATTATGAATGTCTTCTATTTCCTATAATACACAAATAAGTAAATAAATATAATAAATAATTCGAGTGCAACCAAATAATATTGAGTTATATTTGTTGAACAACAAATTAAACCAAAAGTTAGACCATCATCAATAAAATGTCAAATTAGTCTTTTAAAAATGCATAATATATTTGACATTTTATTGATGGTGGTCTAACTTTTGATTTAACTTGTTGTTCAACTAGCATTATTCAATAATATTTGATGGCAGAAATATTATATATGTGGGCACGAGATGTATTGCTACTCAACATCAAGACATTGTAATTGAACCGGATTTAATATCGCTCCGCCACAGAGTATTGTAACTTGGTAGCAAGTTTTGCAAGAATTTATTTAGAACAAAATGGGTTATAAATTTTCTGAAACTGGCCCAGATTTGACCGGTTCTACATCAACGATTCAACGTGGTCCAATAGAGCCACCCAACCTGGGTCCCCCGGGTTTCTGGTCCAAACACCAAATCCAGTACATTATCTTAATATATATAAAAATAGGATAGTCAGCAAAAAAAAGTCAACCAATTTTCCCGCCTAAAACATCTCCTATATATATATATATATATATATATATATATATATATATATATATACTAGTTATATGTACGTGCTATGCACGTAAGTTGTCCGTGATAATCTACTAATTAAAAGCGATTGTGTTAATATAATTTTGATAGAATTTAAATATTTTTGTTTACTTGTCAAATAATGAACTTATTAATTTTTGTAAAGTTATGTTGTTCCAATGGTGGGATTTTATTTCTAATTGTCCCATGCCTTTGCTAAGTTAAAAAATTCTAACTCTTTGTTTAATAAACTAATAAGCTTAATAATCAGTTCTCCAGAAGCAGCGACAAAAAATAATACAACTCTATTATTTAAATCAATCAGATCAACACTACAGAACACACTCTTTATAAAATTCTCCACAAAACTACTCATAAAGAAATTTACTTAATTATGCACATAAGTGCTGATCTAAAATATCACATTTTCAATAATAAGTAGGCATATAGAACATAAGCTAGTAAATATTAAAACGCTTTGGTCTATAATAAATGGATCTCGAGTTTAGCATTGTCGCCTTCACCCAAAACCTCTTCATAATCTTGTGAAGGCCTAAATTACCAACAAAATTAACATTAAATACAACTCTTAATGATTAAAAAAATGAAAAAAAAAAATTCTTACATCAGAAGCATTGGATATCAATTCCCTCAAGAAAATATCTTTATTACGTAAAGTGATAATTTGTCTACAAAAATAGGAGGAAATGAGTGAAAATAGTGATATTAAACCTTCAAATCATTAACCCACACTTATACATTTCAAATATATGATTTAGTATCAAAAAAAAACATAAAATCAATTATGATAATTTACAACTCATTTTCAAATTTCCTCCATTTCTAATAAAGTAACATAACTTTTGTACTTTCCAATATTTTTTTTTTCTAAATTAAAGCATAAATCCATGCGACTATGTAACTGGGTTAAATTTTCTAACAAATTAATTTTTTTCTTCTTTCTGCCTCCGATCTAGACGACAAGATCTTCGTACACCACCATCACCAAATGGTCAAAAGGATGTTGTATTTTTACCAAAAAAAAAAAAAAGATTGTCCAGAACAACATTGTTTTGGACAACCAAAGAACGTTACAATCCTTACGGCTTTTGTATATTTGTAGTGAAACTAAAAGCAAAATTTTTTTTGTTTTGTATTTTGTTTTGTTTTTTTTTTTTTTGGTGGCTTTATCATGAAACCACCAAAATTTTTAATTTTTTAATTTTATTCTTTTTTTATTTAAAATTTTTTTTTTTAATTTTGTTTTAACTAATTTGCCGAGTTATGAGGCAAAGTGGGAAAAAAGGGAAAAAAAAATTTCAAAACTTAGCTTATTAATTGATTAACAAAAATTCATTTGTGTTCAATTTGCTTATAAGAAAAAAAAATTAAATAGTAAAAAATTAAATGAAAATATATTTGCTACTAAATTATATAAAAAAAAACACACCAAAAAAATAATAAATAAAGGTCCAAATACGCTCGACAAACACATACCCAAATTAAAAAATTAAAAAATAAAATAAAATTAGTTTAAAATGGGCTAAAAAAACCCTATTTTTATTGTTTGGGGGGTGTGTGGTTCAAAATGGGCTTTTAGCTCATTTTGATTTTTAGTGTAGGAGTGGGTGTTTGTCGTGTAACTCGACAAACACCCACATACATTTTAAAAAAAAAATAAAATAAATAAATAAGCAAATTTAGGTGTGTGTTTGTCGATTTTCTCGACAAACACACACTAATATCAATGAAAATGGGCTTAACCTTTTAAGCCCATTTTGACTTTACAAATTTTTTTTTTATATAATTTTTTTATTTTAATCTAGAAAACCTTTGAATTGTAAAGTAAATTTTTTATATTTTTTTACAGATTATTCTAAATAAATGCGGCATATGTTTAAAAATCAAATTTATAAAAAAAAAATAGTGAATTAGAAATTAACCGTTCACGCCATCGGCAACATTATTTTTGAAATATTTTTGACTTTGTGGTATGTGGCATTTTATTCATATAAATAATTGAGCAACTCGGCAATCTCAAATTTCAGTTTGTCGAGTTCTTTGATAATTTAAGCACATGCATAGTTTTTTTTACCCTATCATTTATTATAACATTGTATAATAAATTATATATGATATAAAATTATTATAATATACTTTATTTTAACAATTATAATAACACAGTGGAATGCAAATTTATTATAATAATTATGTCAATTTATTATATTAATTATATAAATTTTATTAAAATAATCAATTTTTAGTATAATTAATAATTATAATAAAACTTAATATGAATTTATTGTAAATAAAACATTTGTTTTTTAAAGTTGCAGTTGGTGGCTTATAACTGATCGATATATTAAATTATTATAATATATTATATTTTATTTTATTTTAACAATTATGATAACACAGTGGAATGCAAATTTATTATAATAATTATGTTAATTTATTACAATAATCAATTTATTATACACTGCAATAAAACGTTTACACAACAAATCTATATAACAAATTTAACATAAAATGTTATCAAATTATTTAGAAAAAAAATAAAAATCAAATATTATCGACTTAAAAAATTTATTTTTCAAATTGCATTTGTACAATTTGTTTATAACATAAAACAAAAAGTTTAAGCATTATCATTAATTGTTGATTTTTTTCCATTTTTTTTCTTCTTATTCAAGTAGGATGTTTCGGTAAGCATTTTATTAAGCCGAAACATGTCGTTGGAGTATCAAATTTTGATATGTGGTATCTACATGAATATTCTATGTTCATTGAAAATTTCATATTTTTTGTTGATCGTTTTCTATGTCAAATGAATTTTTTTTAATTCATGACTAAGTGAAATTTTGAATATTTTTTTTTTTTTACCTTTTTCCACACTTTGTCTTAAAACTCGACGAAATTAGTATTTTTTTTTAAAAAAAAAATTTTTCCAAATGACTTTTCGAGTTACTTGAGAAACCAAAAAAAAATTGGTGGCTTTCTCGAGTTGCTCGAGAAAGCCACCAAATTTTTTTTTGTTTTGAATATTATTATTATTATTATTTTTTTGGTGGCTTTCTCTGGAAGCTACCAAAATTTTTATTTTTTTTTTATTTTATTATTTTTTTACTTTATGGAGAAAGTCAAAAATTATTTAGATTTTTTTTTTTTTTTTTACTAATTTGCCGAGTTACGAGGCAAAGTGGGAAAAAAGGGAAAAAAAATTTCAAAACTTCACTTATTCATGGATTAACAAAAATTCATATGTGTTCAATTTGGTTATAAGAAAAAAAAATTAAATGAAAATCTATTTGCTACTAAATTATAGAAAAGAAAAACACACCAAAAAAATAATAAATAAAGGTCCAAATACGCTCGACAAATATATAACCAAATTAAAAAATTATAAAAATAAAAAAAAATAGTTTAAAATGGGCTAAAAACCCCCATTTTTATTGTTTGGGGGGTGTGTTTGTTAAAATACACATCACAAATATTTAAAAAAAAAAAATTAAAAAAGGTTCAAAATGAGCTTTTAGCCCATTTTGATTTTTAGTGCAGGAGTGGGTGTTTGTCATGTAACTCGACAAACACCCAAATACATTTTAAAAAAATAAATAAATAAAAAAGCAAATTTAGGTATGTGTTTGTCGAGTTTCTCGACAAACACACACTAATATCAATAAAAATGGGCTTAACCTTTTAAGCCCATTTTGACTTTACAAATATTTTTTTTATATAATTATTTTATTTTAATCCAGCAAACCTTTGAATTGTAAAGTAAATTTTTTATATTTTTTTTTACAAATTATTCTAAATAAATGTTGCATATGTTTAAGAATCAAATTTATAAAAAAAAAAATAGTGAATTAGAAATTAACCGTTCACGCTATTGACAAAATTATTTTTGAAATATTTTTGATTTTGTGGTATGTGGCATTTTATTAATATAAATAATTGATCAAATCGGCAATCTCAAATTTCAGTTTGTCGAGTTCTTTGATAATTTAAGCACATGCATAGTTTTTTTACTCTATCATTTATTATAACATTGTATAATAAATTATATATGATATAAAATTATTATAATATACTTTATTTTAACAATTATAATAACACAGTGGAATGCAAATTTATTATAATAATTATGTCAATTTATTATACTAATTATATAAATTTTATTAAAATAATCAATTTTTAGTATAATTAATAATTATAATAAAACTTAATATGAATTTATTGCAAATAAAACTTTTGTTTTTAAAAGTTGGAGTTGGTGGCTTATAGCTGATCGATATATTAAATTATTATAATATATTTTATTTTATTTTATTTTAACAATTATGATAACACAGTGTCAAAAATTGATGTCGAGTAACTCGACCAATTTATTTTTTAATAAATTATTGTTGAATAACTTGACAAACCAAATACATTAATTTTATTATAAAAAAAAATATTTGTCGAGTAACTTGAAAAAAATCCAAAAAAATGATCAAATTGGACTTTCAACAAAATTTAAATATTGGGGATGGTCAATGACATAAAAATAAAAATTATGGGTCAATTAGTTAAAAATTTAAAAAGTTGGGACCAAATGAACAATTTAAAAAAAAAAATTTTGAACTTTGTCGAATTACTGGACAAAGTTCTTGAATATTTTTTTTTTCCCACACTTTGTCGAGTAACTCGACAAAGTGGTAAATAATGAAATTTTTTGTATTATTATTTTTTGGCCACTTTGTCGAGTTCCTCGACAAAGTGGTAAAGTTGGAATTTTTTTTTTTTTCATTTTTTTATTTTGGCTTGCTCGATAAAGTGAGAAAGAGTTTGAAATATATTTTTTTTTGTTTTGGCTTACTCGACAAAGTAGGAAAGAGTTTGAATTATTTTTTTTTTTTTTACTTACTCGACAAAGTCTTTGAAATAAATATTTTTTTTTTATATATTTTTTTATTTTGTGTGGGCTTTTAGATCAATTTGTTTTGTGATAAAAAATTATTTGACATAAAAAACGATCGCCGAACGATATGAAATTTTCAGGGGACATATAATACTCAGATAGCTACCACATATTAAAAATTGGTAGTCCGACGGCATGTCTAGACATACTAAAATGCTCACCGAAACCTCCTAGGCAGTTTTTTGAATTCATGCCGTCGACAGTTTACAAAATTGTCCATAAATTGAGTTAAATAACATAAAATTATGTAAAACCAAAGCCAATGGTTAGGCAACCCATAGGGCTATTGTCTCCAACTGGAAATATGTAAAAATACTTAATATATAAGGTGCATTAAATTTTTGAGTTGGACAACAGAAACTGCATCTTAGAAAAATATGAAGTTTAGCAAAAGCCTTTCAAGTTCACATTATTAACGTGTAACCAAAACATGGGTATCCACTAAAACTGCCACAAAACCAAGGTCCACAAAAGTTTAAAAAAGATATTTACACTACTTAAAGTTTATTGATTGGTTTATAATATCGATTCCGGCATGCCGACGGCATAAATCCGAAAAACTGTTTAGAAGGTTTCGCGATAAGTATTTTACTATACCTAAACATGCCGTCGGACTACCAATTTTTGATATGTGGTAGCTACCTGAGTATTCTATGTCAAAGAATTTTTTGTTACTGTATGACCAGGTGAATAAAATTTTCAAAATAAGGGCAGTGTTACAAAAAAAATTTCACCCGGTCATGGAGTAACAAAAATTTGTTTGACATAGAAAACGATAACCGAAAAATATGAAATTTTCAGGAAACATAGAATACTCATTTGGCTAACACATATCAAAAATTGATAGTCCGACGGCATGTTTCGGTTGACTAAAATGCTCACCGTAACACCATAGCCAGTTTCTCGTATTCATATGGTCGCAATTTATAAAATTGTTCATAACTTGAGTTTTATACCATGAATTTATGTGAAACCAAAGCCAATGGTTAGGTAACACATAGAGCTATCGTTTCCAACTGGAGTTATGTAAAAATACTTAATATATAAGGTGCAACATATTTTTGAGTTGGTCAACAGAAAGTGCAGTTTGGAGAAACAATTCACCCAATCATGGAGCAAAGAAATTTTTTTTGACATAGAAAACGATCACCGAACAATATGAAAATTTCAACGAACGTAGAATACCCATGTAGCTACCACATATAAAAATTTGATAATCCGACGGCATGTTTTCACACACTAAAATGTTCACCGAAACATCCAAGGCAGTTTCTCGGATTCATGCTGTCGCACTTTACAAAAGTGTCCATAACTTGAGTTATATAACATGAAATTATGTTAAACCAAAGCCAATGGTTAGGTAACCCGTAGGAATATTGTCTCCAACTGGAATTATGTAAAAATACGTAATGTATAAGTTGCAGCAAATATTTAAGTTGGACAACAAAAACTGCATTTTATAGAAAATGAAATTTACCAAAACCTTTAAAAATCGATTGTATTTCGTCCTTTGTTCCCCATAGCAACTGGAGATAAAAAAGCACCAAATTTGATGACTTATGAAGGGAAAAATGAATATATATTGACTATAATATATAAGAAGTCAATAATTGCGGCTAAAAGATACTAATATATGTATATTAAAACAAATAAAAGATAAAAAAAAATCAAATGTTATCGACTTAAAAAATTTATTTTTCAAATTGCATGTGTACAATTTGTTTATAACATAAAACAAAAAGTTTAAGCATTATCATTAATTTATCTAGTAACTCGATAAATCTAAATTTGAGTTCCACGAGTTAGTTAAAAAATAACACGAAAAAACTAAAAAATAAAAAAATTTAAGTGTATTACATAATTTAAATACAAAAAGTAAACTATAAAATGAGAAATATGCATTGTTGTAGTTACTCGAGTAACTCGACAAACCCAAAATCACGTTTGTCGAGTTACTCGATTAAAATTGTGATACGAAATTAATCTATTAAATAGCTCAAGTAGCTCGACAAACTGACAATCGAGTTGCCCGAGTTACTCGACGAACGAATGAAATTTAAATTTTCCATTATTTTGTTTCCCTTTTTTATTTAAAGTATGTCATACAATTAAATAATTCTTTATTCTTATTTCGTGGTGTTATTTTTCAAGAAACTCGTGAGTATCAAAGTTGGATTTGTCGAGTAAGTTGATAAATAAATCATATACAAAATTTTATTTAATGTATCATTTATTAGAACATAGTAAAATAGAATATATATCATATAAATTTAATATATATCATAATCAATTAATACAATATATTTTATTTTATTTTATTTTAGCAATTAGTATAACATATTATAACTAAAAATTGTTATAATAAATTTATAGCATAATAAAAGCAATTCTGTAGTAATATATTATTAATCAATTATTACATTATTATAATAATCTAGTGATTATAATAAATTTGTTATGACAAATGCATACAAAATAGATTTCATCATAAATTATGAAAAAAAAAATTGTAGTAAAAATTTGTTATAATAATGAATTTTTTTGTTAGAATAATTATGTCAAATTATATTACGAAAATAAATGTGTTTTTTTTAATTAATAATTGTAATAAGTATTTTAACATAATTTATAATAATATTTATTACAGAAATTATAAGTATATTACATAATTTAAATAGAAAAAGAAAACAAAAAAAAAATGAAAAATATGCATTGTTGAAGTTACTCGAGTAACTCGCCAAACTAAAAATCATGTTTGTCGAGTTACTCGATGAAAAATGTGATACAAAAGCAAAAATCATAAAACAGGAATATTTTCGTGAAATAAATTGAATAAGTAATTATAGATTTCACTTAATATAATTGATTTGCAGATATTATAAATAAATGTGTGAATTTATGTAAAATTGTTTTTCTATGTATTTGATATTTTGTGAACTTGTGTATATTATATTTTATGTTTCTCTTTATTGTAAACAGAAAATTTCTATAATATAAAATATATGTATTTAGCATGTAGGTTATAGAGTAACTCGACAAAATTTATTTTCAATTTGTCGAGTTGCTTAAATAATAAATTGTAAAAGATTCTTTTGTTTTATGATTTAGATTTTATTTTATTTTATAATAGCTATTTTATTATAACATATTATATTAAGTTATAAAATATGAAATATTATTGATATAAAAGAACTGATTATTCATTGTAGAGCATAACTCGACAAAGTTAAAATCGAGTTTCCCGAGTTACTCGAGCCAATAATAAAATGCATAATTTTCATTTTTTTAATTTTTTTTAATGAAATTATTTAATACATTGACTATTTTGTTTAATTTGAATGTTGTAATATTATTATTCGAGGAACGTGTTGACATGAAATTTGGATTTGTTAACTTATTTGATAAATGAATGACATTTTTTTTCTTTTATATTTGAGTAATTCGACAAAAGTTAAAAAAAAAAAATTTTTGTTTTTTTTTTTTAAATTTGAGTAACTCGACAAAAATTAAATATTATTATTTTTTTTAAAATTCGATTAACTCGACACAAGTTAAGAATTTTTTTTTTTTTTTTTAAATTCGAGCAACTCGACAAAAGTTAAAAAACAAATTTTTTTTTTTTTAAAAAATTCGAGTAACTCGACAAATGTTAAAAAAAATATATATATTTTTATTTTTTTAAAAATTCGAGTAACTCGACAAAAGTTTAAAAAAAATGTTTTTTTTTTTAAATTCGAGTAACTCGACAACATTTTAAAAAAATTTTTTTTTTTTTAAAATTCGAGTAACTCGATAAAAATTTTTAAAATTTTTTTTTTTAAATTCGAGTAACTCGACATAATTTAAAAAAAAAAATTTGTTTTTTTAAATTCGAGTAACTTGACAAGATTTAAAAATATATATATATATATATATATATATATATATATATTTTTTTTTTTAAAAAAATTCGAGTAACTGTACAAAATTTAAAAAAAAAATGTTTTTATTTTTTTTTGGCTAGTAACTCGACAAATTTAAAAAAAAAAATTTATTTTTATTTTTTTGTCGAGTAACTCAACAAATTTAAAAAATATATATATTTTTAAAAAATGTCAAAATAAAATTGGGCTACTTTTTAAAAGTTGTAGGACTTCATATACATTTTTATTTTATTTTGTTGTTATTTGTTTTTTTTTATTATTTAAAGAGGTGGATAAAATAAAATTTGTAACGAAATTTAAAAGTCGTGTATGGCCAAAGCCAAAAAAAAAAGTTATGGGTAAATTTGTTATAAAATAAAAAGAATGTGGACTAAAAGTGCAAATTACAAAAAAAAAAATAAAATAAAATTTAATGTACTTTGCCTACTCGGCAAAGTGGGGAAATTTTTTTTTTTTTTTTTTTTTTTATATTTGTTATGAAAAAGTCCACCTAAAAAAAAAATTATTAAACAGTCACTTTTGCATTGCACGTACGTGGGAAAAAAAAATTTCAAAAATTCATTTAGTCATGGATTAACAGAAATTCATTTCACATAGAAAACGATCACCGAAAAATATGAAATTTTCATGGAACATAGAATACTCATGTTGGTACCACATATCAAAATTTGACAGTCCGACGGCATATTTCGGCTTACTAAAATGCTAATCGAAACATCCTAGTTAGTTTTTCAGATTTATGCTGTCACAGTTTACAAAATTGTCTATAAATTGAGTTATATAACATGAAATTATGTAAAACCAATGCCAATGGTTAGGTAACCCATAGGGCCATCGTCTTCAACTGGAATTATGTAAAAATATTTAATATATAAGATGCAGTAAATGTTTGAGTTAGACAACAGAAACTGTATCTTAGAAAAACATGAAGTTTAGCAAAACCTTTCAAGTTCACATCATTAACGTGTAACCAAAACATAGGAATCCACTAAAACTACCACAAAACCAAGGTCCAAAAAATTTTAAGAAGATATTTACACTACTTAAAGTTTTTTGATTGGTTTATAATAGCGAATCCGGCACGCCGACGGCATAAATCCGAAAAACAGCCTAGGAGGTTTCGCGGTAAGTATTTTAGTATGCCTAAACATGCCGTCGGACTACTAATTTTTGGTATGTGGTAGCTACCTGAGTATTCTATGTCCCTTGAAAATTTCGTATTGTTCGGTGATCGTTTTCTATGTCAAAAAATTTTTTGTTACTCCATGACCAGATGAATAAAAATTTCAAAATAAGGGCACTGTTACAAAAATTTCTTCACCCGGTCATGTAATAACAAAAATTTGTTTGACATAGAAAACGATAACCGAAAAATATGAAATTTTCAGGGAACATAGAATACTCATTTAGCTACCACATATCAAAATTTGATAGTCCGACGGCATGTTTCGGCTTACTAAAATGCTCACCGAAACACCCTAGGCAGTTTCTCGGATTTATACGGTCGTAGTTTACAAAATTGTCCATAACTTGAGTTATATACCATGAAATTATGTGAAATCAAAGCCAATGGTTAGGTAACCCATAGAGCTATCGTCTCCCACTGGAATTATGTAAAAATACTTAATATATAAGGTGCAGCATATTTTTGAGTTGGTCAACAGAAAGTGCAGTTTCGAGAAACAATTCACCCAGTCATAGAGTAAAAAATATTTATTTGACATAGAAAACGATTACCGAACAATATAAAATTTTCACGGAACGTAGAATACCCATGTAGCTAACATATATAAAAATTTGATAATCCGACGGCATGTTTTGACAGACTAAAATACTCATCGAAACATCACAGGCAGTTTCTCAGATTCATGCTATCGTAATTTAAAAAATTGTCCATAACTTGAGTTATATAACATGAAATCATGTGAAACCAAAGCCAATGGTTAGGTAACCCATAGAGCTATCGTCTCCAACTGGAATTATGTAAAAATACTTAATATATAAGGTACAATATATTTTTGAGTTGGTGAACAGAAAGACAATTTAGAGAAACAATTCACCCGGTCATGGAGTAAAAAAAATTTATTTGACATAGAAAAAGATCACCGAACAATATGAAATTTTCAAGGAACGTAGAATACCCATGTAGCTACCACATATAAAAATTTTATAATCCGACGGCATATTTCGGCATACTAAAATGATCACCAAAACATCTAAGTTAGTTTCTCGGATTCATACTGTCGCAGTTTACAAAAATATCTATACCTTGAGTTATACAACATGAAATTATGTGAAACCAAATCCAATGGTTAGGTAAACCATAGGGATATCGTCTCCAACTGGAATTATGTAAAAATACTTAATGTATAAAGTGTAGCAAATATTTATGTTGGACAAAAAAAAACTGCAGTTTACAGAAAATGAAATTTAGCAAAACCTTTAAGAATCGATTGTATTTCGTCATTTGTTCTCCATATCAACTGGGGATAAAAAAGCACCAAATTTGATGACTTATTAAGGAAAAAATGAATATATATTGACTATAATATATAAGAAGTCAATAATTGCGGCTAAAAGACACTAATATATGTATATTAAAACAAATAAAAGAAAAAAAAAGATGAAGAAGTCAAAAAATACGGCCATAGATATTAATTTAATATACAAAAAGTGTCAAAAGATTAGGACAAAATGGTGAGATTTGGACAAAATTAAGACTAATACTACATGAAAACGATGTCGCGTTGGTTGAAAGGTGAATAGTAAACATGCCATATATATATATATATAATATATATATATATAATAATAATAATAATAATAATAATAATAATAATAATAATAAAATATTAAAACATTCCATTCAAAGTAATTATTAATCAAATTGAATTTGCATGTTATATTCCCAAGGACTCATTTGATAGATAATCAACTTTGTTCCCGAGGACTTAGATTGAAAAATTCAATGGTATTTAATATTATGGAAAATATATTTAAATTAACCTTATTCCAATACTTTGTAAATTGTACCATCCCTTAAGCTTATTAAATGTAATAAGTCAGATAATTAAAATTACTATTCCAATAACCATTGTTAAAAACCAATAGATAATAAAGAATTATCTACATCACCTCATTTAAAAAATTGGATTCACGAAAAATTCAATGATAATAAATATGATTAAATTTCCACATAAAACATTTTCCATTTATATAAATAAAAAGTTACAACCCTACTTAAACTTAATAAAAGTTACAAGTCTGAAAATTAAATTTCGTATCCAATAACCAATGTCTAAAATCAATATATAATAAAGAATTATCACGTTTTCAAAGAAGTGTTTCAAAATTTGGATTAGTTACGTTGTTTTTTTCCATTATTATCAATGAGTAATCAAATATTATTTATATGATACTTTTTTATTTGAATGTAATAAATAAACAATATACTTTTAAAATATTTTAAAATCACTATCATGAAAAATAAATGCCGTGCATCGCACGGGTGATATACTAGTTGAACTAATACAAATATAGTACTCAATGAGGCGATAAAAACATAAAAGCACAGTAAAACAATGGAATTTTTTCAAAAATAACTATAATAAATAAAATATTTTTTAAAATACTGTTATATTTTTTTATTCTAAAAATACTATTTTTTGTATTTTTATAATATTTGTTGTTACATTTGTTATTTTAGTTTTAATTAATGTGTTACATTTTGTTAACGCACGATTACGATATGGCCGCCACGTCAGCCAAAGCCCCATCTAAGCCCAGTAAGGGCCCAGTTCGCATTCTGTCAAGAATTCTATTTGGGCCCTGCTGGGGGCCCGTAGCGCGCTTGGGCCTTCGGCGCCTAGGAATCCGCAAGTTACATACAGGGCTTCGGCGCCCTCATGCGAACCATAATGTCGCGTCATTCACAACCAACAAGCGACTCGATATGCCAGGGCAGCCACATGAATAATTAAAGGAAGATCACGTTGATTTGGCGCAAGGATCCTCATAAGGAAACCGGATCGCAATATCCCAAAATCATGCAACGTGATAAGCTCAAAGAAGGAAGATAATCTCGGATATTTTTATCACATAAAGAAGGAGGATCCGATTGAGTATCAAATTGATTTGTCTCCTAAATCAATTAGATCTTTCGCGCTATAAAAACAGCACCTCCGGTCGTTCCAAGGTACGCACTTTTTACGCTTACGAATCCCACCCTAAACTCTGCTCAAATCTCTGCCTGCTTGTCTCTCCCACACCCCTCTTTTGTTCCCGCCCCCGCGTATCCTTCATATACCGGCTGTTGACTTGATCGTCGGAATGCCAACGATCGCCGGACCCTTTTTCTCTGGAGATCTTGGTGCCTAACGGTCGTCCTAGTGTGCAGGTAACATACGAGCTGGCAGAGTAGTGACTGGAGATCTGTTAGCACGTGGACTAGTGCAGGTTCAGACGTCAACAAATTGGTGCCGTCTGTGGAAAACGAGAAGCCTTACACGACCGAGCGCTTTTGGTAAAACGTGTCTTCTACCCAAAGAGCATGACACTCGAATATCGACCGAAATGGGTGGTGGGACAGGAGAACCAGGACCTGGAGTCGGATGACGCCCGGATGGAGGCCGCGCTCGGGCTGCTGGATGATCAGCCCCTCCAGCAGGGACCCAAGCGTAGTCGTACTCGGAGAAGCCCTTCGCAGCCTGGTTCTTTGGACTACCACAGCTCCCATAACATAGACAAACTGCAGATAATGGCCATACACTCAGAATCAATGGAAATTAACGACGAAGGAATGGATGAAGAATTGGTATTAGACGAAGGTCTAAATCCCCGGATCATAGCCTCGGATTCTTTCACCTCCCCAGCAGAGGAGCTGGAAACCTTTCCGCTAAGCCCCTCAGAGCCAACCCAGATGCTGCAGGTGGGAGAAAAGCTCGAGGAAAAGATGAAAGAAGAATTAAAACAATTCCTACGAGAGAACGCAGACGTCTTCGCACGGAAACACAGCGACATGGTCGGGATCGACCCATCGATCGCATGCCACGTTTTGAAAACGGATCCGAAAGTGCGTCCCAGGATTCAGAAAAGAAGACCTCTAAGTGCCGAGAGGTACCAGGCCTTGAAAGAGGAGGTGGACAAACTACTGGCCAGCGGGTTCATCAGAGAAGCGATTTACCCCCAGTGGGTATCTAACCCAGTGTTGGTTCGGAAAAGTACCAAGAAGTGGAGGGTATGCGTCGACTTCTCAGATCTAAACCAGGCGTGTCCTAAAGATAGTTTCCCATTACCACGCATCGACCAGCTCGTCGACGCAACCGTCGGCCACAAGTTACTTAGCTTCATGGACGCATACTCGGGCTACAACCAAATTCCGATGTTCACAGGGGACGATGACCACACGTCGTTTATTACGGACCGAGGGCTATACTGCTACAAGAAGATGCCATTCGGCTTAAAGAACGCGGGAGCCACCTATCAACGGCTGGTAAATCGCATGTTCGCCGGACAAATTGGGAACACGATGGAGGTATACGTCGATGACATGCTGGTAAAGAGCGTCAACACAGAAGACCACATAGATCACCTAAGGGGGATGTTCGAAACCCTTCGCAGATATCGCATGAAGCTTAACCCCTTGAAGTGCGCGTTCGGGGTCGCGTCCGTAAAGTTCCTCGGCTACATGGTCAATCAGCGGGGGATAGAGGCCAATCCCGAAAAGATCAAAGCGTTCATTGAGATGCGGTCCCCATCCTCCCCCAAGTAAGTCCAAAGTTTGACAGGGAGATTAGCGGCTCTAAATCGGTTTATATCCAAGGCGACCGATCGTTGCCAACCTTTCTTCCAAACCATAAAGGGGGGTACACGGTTCGAGTGCACCGACGAGTGTGAAAAGGCCTTCCAAGACCTCAAGATCATTTTCGGGAAATCTCCACTGCTATCCAAACCCAAGAACGGGGAAATGCTACTCGTTTACCTCGCCGTCTCGGACAAGGCAGTTAGCTCGGTGCTCATCCGTGAAGAGGGTCCGGCCCAATTTCCCGTCCATTACGTAAGCAAAGCCCAGCAGGACGCGGAAACGAGATATCCGGACATGGAGAAACTCGCCCTGTCGTTAATCGTCGCCTCCAGGAAACTTCGACCATACTTCCAGTCCCACAGCATAGATGTCTTGACGAACCTCCCCTTATGACAGATACTCCAGAAGCCAGATACTTCAGGACGATTGATGAAGTGGTCGGTAGAACTTAGCCAGTTCGACATCAGTTACAAACCACGACCTTCGATAAAAGGGCAAGCTTTAGCTGATTTTATGGCTGAGTTTGCCCACATCCTCGATGGTACGCTTGAAGCCCGACCCTTGGAGGTACCGACATGGAAGTTATATGTCGATGGATCCTAGGGAGAGGCCGGGATCTTGCTAATCAGCCCGGATGGGCATAATCTCAACTGCGCGCTTCGTCTGGAGTTCAAAGCCTCCAACAACGCAGCAGAATACGGGGCTCTACTAGCGGGCTTGAGGCTAGCGCACGAAATGAAGGCAAGGAAGCTCCAAATCCACAGCGATTCGCAGCTTGTCGTGAGTCAAGTTAATGGAACCTTCGCAGCGCGTGAACAATCCATGGTATCCTACTTATCCAAAGCTAAAGAACAGTTGTCCCGCTTTGAAGAATACGAACTCCTCCAGATCCCACGAACGAAAAATGGCTACGCGGACGCCCTCTCAAAACTAGCAAGCAGTAGGGACTCCGACCTAATGAAGGCCATCCCAGTTGAAAAGCTTACCCAACCATCAACCGAAGGCGCTACCGCACCCTCCGTTCTAACCATCCAAGATTTCCCGAAATGGATGAAAGAGATTACCGAGTATCTAGTTAGTCAGGTGGCGCCCGAAGACAAACTAGAGGCACAGAAGCTCCGTAGAAGAGTCGCAAAATTCGTATTACATGACGGAGTTCTGTATAAAAGGGGATTCAGCCACCCCCTCTTGCGCTGCCTAACACAAGAGGAAGCAGTATACGTGATGAAAGAGATACACGAGGGGATATGCGGCAATCATTCAAGGGGGATGGCCTTGGCGCAGAAAGCCTTGAAACAAGGGTATTATTGGCCGACCATGAAGAAAGATTCCCACAATTTCGCGAAGAAATGTGACAGATGCCAGAAATTTGCGACAGTCCCGAAGCTCCCAGCTCAGAACCTTACTCCGGTCACTAGCCCCTGGCCCTTCGCCAAATGGGGAATTGACTTCATCGGCCCCCTCCCGACGGGGAGAGGCGGGGTCAAGTTCACAATTGTAGCAGTAGATTACTTCACCAAGTGGTGCGAGGCCGAGCCTCTGGCAAAAATCACGGAGGAGAACGCCTGGAGATTTGTATGGAAAAACATTATATGCCGCTTCGGTGTTCCCCATTCTCTCGTCTCCGACAACGGCACGCAATTCGCTGGAATGAAGTTCAACGCGAACTGTGAGAATCTTGGCATCCGAAGGGATTTCTCCACCCCTTATTACCCACAATCCAACGGCCAGGTGGAAGTCGTAAATAAAATCATTAAACATACCCTTAAGCGGAAGCTAGAGTCCGCGAAGGGAGGATGGGTCGAAGAGTTACCCGAGACCTTGTGGTCCTACCGAACCACCTCTCGCACGGTCACCGGCGAAACCCCGTTCTCCATGGCATATGGGGCAGAGGCTATGATCCCCGTCGAGATAGGGATACCCTCGCCCAGACATCTGCACTTCAATGAAGTGATCAACGAAGATTTACAAAAAGCAGGCCTCGACCTACTGGATGAGAGACACACGGAATCACAACTGCGCCTCGCAGTTTACCAACGGAAGATGGCCCGATATTATAACTCCAAGGTCAGGGGCAGAAACTTTCGTGTCAATGACTTTGTCCTAAAGAAAATATTCCAAGCTAATAAGGAAGCAGGGCCCGGAACCCTGGGGCCCACCTGGGAAGGGCCGTACAAGGTCATCGAAGAGGTCCGTCCAGGAACTTATAGACTAGAAGATTCCGAGGGGCAAGAGACGAGGCATCCTTGGAACATCGCCCATCTGAGACCATATCACCAGTAATACAGTTTTTAGTAATTTTCTTCTGTTGGTTTCCTTACGATTTTTTGACGGACGTCCTGAAACACGGCGCCGATTAATAATGTCCGTCCTTTATGAATTCAAAGTGTTCCACATACAACGAGTACTAACACGGCAGCGAGGGAGTGTGGTTCGCGGCCAACTCCATTAACTCGCTGGGTAAATATTTTACGCGTAAGAAAGCAATTACGAAGTACACGGCAGCGAGGGAGTGTGGTTCGCGGCCAACTCCATTAACTCGCTGGGTAAATATTTTACGCGTAAGAAAGCAATTACGAAGTACACGGCAGCGAGGGAGTGTCGTTCGCGGCCAACTCCATTAACTCGTTGGGTAAATATTTTACGCGTAAGAAAACAATTACGAAGTACACGGCAGCGAGGGAGTGTAGTTCGAGGCCAACTCCATTAACTCGCTGGGTAAATATTTTACGCGTAAGAAAGTAATAACGAAGTACACGGCAGCGAGGGAGTGTGGTTCGCGGCCAACTCCATTAACTCGCTGGGTAAATATTTTACGCGTAAGAAAGCAATTACGAAGTACACGGCAGCGAGGGAGTGTGGTTCGAGGCCAACTCCATTAAATCGCTGGGTAAATATTTTACGCGTAATAAAGCAATTACGAAGTACACGGCAGCGAGTGAGTATGGTTCGCGGCCAACTCCATTAACTCGCTGGGTAAACATTTTACGCGTAAGCAGGCAATTACAAAGTACTCGGCAGCGAGGGAGTTTGGTTCGCGGCCAACTCCCCTACCTCGCTGGGTAAACATTTTATGCGTGAATAAGTGTCACCGATTCGGCAGCGGGAAAATCTGGTTCACGGCCGACCTGCTGGGTGAATATCTAACGCATTATCAATCGAATGCAATTGAATCGGCAGCTAGAAAGTAGGGTTCGGAGCCTGTTAACTCGTGGAATGAGCATTATGCACGTAAAACAAATCTCGCAATTCGCTAGACAAACATCCCGCGCGGATGAATACAACTAAGGATCGAGGGATGGCGAGTGAGTATGGTCCGCGATCAACTCTAAACTCTACTAGCAAGGTAACAAGTGCGGAAACATTTGAAACAAACGTAAAAACTTCTGCTACAAACTCGTTATTTGGTTACACAAAAGCCGATGCAACAGCACGACGGGAAAATTTTGACCTACGCATGCAACACTACGTTTCGGTATAACCCGGTACCCCCAGTTTCGCCAGGAGTCCTTTAGCCTTCGCCAGTTCGTTTGATACTTCGGTCAGCTCCTTATCTTTGGCTTGTATCATATTCTGGCACGATTTCAACTGGGCCTCAGCCTTCTTCTGGGCAACGACACACGCCTTTTGGATTGTCTGGGCTTTCGTAACGTCATACGTGGCATAACTGCACGCATCTTTCGAAAACGCGAGTCTTGCCCGAAGGCGTTTGACTTCGGCCCTCAACGCCTCGGCATTCTCATCCTCTCCAAGAGCGGACTGTATTTCAGCAACCCTCATCTCCAGCATTTTATAGAACTCACAATTTAAGACATGACTGCGAGAGGTGTACATTTCGGCTAGCTTCATCAACTCCGTCACCTCCGCGGCGTCTACCGCCTTCCCAAAGGGAGATGTCCAGTATTTGTGTACTGAGGTAGCCGCAAGTGCAACCGCTGGAGGCAGCTTCTCAACGACCGACGTATCCAGATCATCCTGACGGGCCCCAATGTTGATATACTCACACCTGCCGGGAGGGGAAGAAGCAGGCATTCGGGATGCCTGTTCCCCACTCTCGACCTTTGGTCTCTTACCCACTGGCGACTGAACGTTCCCGGTAGGGGACCCACGACTAGCAGAATCCAGAACGCCTACTCTCACTCCCGGCGCAGGGGAAACGGACGGTTGACCTGCCGCCGTCTCCGGATCCTGCAACCCTGTGGGCCCGGACCCAGGCACCCCAGGTGACGCCAAATGGGGATGGGAGACATCCTCCACTATGCCTCCACTCCTAATTTTGAATTTCGGGACTTTGGAAAAGTGGAAGCCCGACATGGTCGACAAAGTTCAAAGGTCTAGGTATGACAGCGAAACGACAGAAGAGTGCTGATTTAGGGATGCCCTGTCACATTATATAAGCCCAATGGGATACCAATAGTCAGGTGAATCGACACGTGGCGGGGAATTTGAAACACATATGATAAAACCTAAGGGAATATATTTAGACGGTTGGGGGCGCGGGGGGCGTGACTACGCGAACGCTAAGGCATGATAGGACTACCGCCGACGCCCACCCACGTAAGGTCAAGTTCGTTAGACGCTCCCACCAACCCCATCAAAATTCCTACACAGCGGCGGGGTATCGGTTGTTCGCCACCTCAGTCTTGTACCAATGACTTCGCAAAGCTAAACATCGACGAGACTCGGCACAAGTATATAAAGCATGGGAATCAAACACATGATAAGGGTACAAGCATACATATACGAAGGTAACTCGGCATTCTTTTTATTACATACGGTACACATTACAAGAGAAGGTATAACTGCAAAATGTTCCGAAAACCCCGCCGCCTCTCTGGGTCAGCACATAACTGGGGTAGCTAGATCTACGAAACCTACCCCCTAGTTTCCTCTGGCATCGTCCAGGTTAGGGAACCTGACTCCATTTTGATAGGGGGTCCCCCGAGCCAACCTGGGTTAATTTGGTGGCTAATTAGACCATGCTGCTCAAAAAAGGCCGTTGATGCCTTTCTTGGCAGCAGGAGAACCCTCCCGCCGCCTCTTCCACAGTTCAGGGGAGGGCCGGGCCAAGGCTGCTAAGCCTAGATTCCCTCCCTGGACGTTTGGTCCCCTGAACGTTGATTGGCACATCCTTTGGTCCTCTGAACGTTGATTGGCACATCCTTTGGTCCTCTGAACGTTGATCCTCAGATCCACAGGCATCTCGATTGCCAGCCCCCCAGCCGCACCACCATCACACGTCCTCTATTCTTATCTTGATCACACGGTTATGACAAGTTATATGACTAGTTGATTACGACTGAATCACGATAGAAGACTATTGTTATGCCTGCATCCTATTTATAAAGGGCTACATCGGACAGAAGAGCAATGCAATAGATACAGGCATGACCGGGAACCTGGAACGACGCACGGACGTTCTACCTTCCCAAGGCATTGAAGACGCCAACTTTCCGGGTTCCGCCGAGAGTCTGCGCCATTAATGCTAGGGAAATGATTCCCAAATTTAAAAGCGTCCCAATATGCCCCTTTCACGCGCCCGTATTTAATGCACGCACCCCCTCACTCATGATTACCTGACCAGAGAGTGACAGACTGGATAGACAGAATCACGCCATCAGAAAGCACGTCAGCATTGGCCTGTCCCCTTCAAGTCCTCACTCGTCATAAATGTTCGGCCTCGGACTTGGGGGACTATACTGAGTAGGACGAATTACTCCCTGCCGAACCACCTTAAGAACACATTTTCAGATAAGAGCACATTTTCCGCGAGGCACATTCCTGCGAGGCACGACCTCAGTCTGTTTATCCTCAAAAGTCCCACGTCTGTCATAAATAATAGGCTTGGACTTGGGGGACTATTGTTATCGCACGATTACGATATGGCTGCCACGTCAGCCAAAGCCCCATCTAAGCCCAGTAAGGGCCCAGTTCGCATTCTGTCAAGAATTCTATTTGGGCCCTGCTGGGGGCCCATAGCGCGCTTGGGTCTTCGGCGCCTAGGAATCCGCAAGTTACATAAAGGGCTTCGGCGCCCTCATGCGAACCATAATGCCTCGTCGGGCCTCGCGTCATTCACAACCAACAAGCGACTCGATATGCCAGGGCAGCCACAGGAATAATTAAAGGAAGATCGCGTTGATTTGGCGCAAGGATCCTCATAAGGAAACCAGATCGCAATCTCCCAAAATCATGCAACGTGATAAGCTCAAAGAAGTAAGATAATCTCGGATATCTTTATCACATAAAAAAGGAGGATCCGATTGAGTATCAAATTGATTTGTCTGCTAAATCAATTAGATCTCTCGCGCTATAAAAACAGCACCTCCGGTCGTTCCAAGGTACGCACTTTTTACGCTTACGAATCCCACCCTAAACTCTGCTCAAATCTCTGCCTGCTTGTCTCTCCTACACCCCTCTTTTGTTCCCGCCCCCACGTATCCTTCATATACCGGCTGTTGACTTGATCGTCGGAGTGCCAACGATCGTCGGACCCTTTTTCTCCGGAGATCTTGGTGCCTAACGGTCGTCCTATTGTGTAGGTAACATACGAGCTGGCAGAGGAGTGACTGGAGATCTGTTGGCACGTGGACTAGTGCAGGTTCAGACGTCAACACATTTGTTATTAACAAACATAACAAATATAACAACAAGTGTTACAAAAATAAAAAACAGTATTTATAGAATTAAAAAAGTAAAATAGTATTTTTTAAATTATTTTATATTTTGTAGTATATAGTGGTTTTTTTCAGAAATAACCACAATAAATAAAATATTTCTTAAAATAATGTTATATTTTTTTTATTCTAAAAATACTGTTTTTTTTATTTTTGTAATACTTGTTGTTACATTTTTTACATTTGTTATTTTAATTATAATAAATGTGTTACATTTGTTATTGTTACATGTGTTACAAACATAACAAAATGTAACAAAAAGTGTTACAAAAATAAAAAACAGTATTTTTAGAACAAAAAAAATTAAATATTATTTTTAGATTATTTTATATTTTATAGTATATGGTGAAATTGTCACTAAATCAATACAAGGTTTTTGCAACAGAATATTCATTCGAATTATTAATTAATAACCAATAGAAAAGTAATCGTTAATTACCCACTTTACTTCAAATAGAATGAAATGGTTCTTCCACGTCACCCCAAATTACTTATGTGACAAAAAAAATATATTATTTATTTATTTATTTACTTATAATTAATGTCTATCGAGAGGTGCGCTAAGCCTCTTTTATTTAATTTCTTATAATTTATCTCTATCAAAATATGTGTTAATTCTTCATTTAATTTTTTATAGTTTATATATCACTATCTCTTGTATAGTTGTATATGTGGACCATATATTCAATCCACAACTCTATTAGAAATATTTTTTTTTTCCGTCGCTATTTTATTTGCCATGTGTATAACAATCAACATTGCTCTAAGCACAATTACCCATCCAAACATGATGACACCTGACTAGAACGATGAAAATGGCCGTATTGGGTCGAACTAAACGTTCACTTTAATTAACAAAATAGTTGAATAAAGACTCAAAGCAATGTAAATAAATTTCCACAAGGTCCCAAACTCCCCTCCATGCTTGGTTTTGTTGGGAAAAGTTTAGTGTGAACGAATAAATTGTCCTCATTCTTGAAAGAAAGAAATTTAAATTGTAAAATAATTAAATTTAACAGTTGTGTCTTTTATTAGTTTTAAAAGACTTTTGATTTCAGGCTTATGTCTCTTTCAAATGGTTCCAACATTTTAGGTTGATACATTTTCATACATCATTCTCATATTCTTGTTCAATAGTTGCAACCTTTCTAGAAGGCCATGTGAGGGGTGCCCACAGTGTGACAACCTAGCTCTTTTTCACCCTTGGTCGGATTTCAGCATGGTAGCGCGCTTAGGCAAAAATGCTCATAACCTTTTTTTTAGAAAACTTTGGATTAGGATCCGTAAATTGTTTTGAACTTCTAACTCGGCAAGTTTTCCAATGGTATATTATATGTTTTTGTAAATATCAGTGTTTTAAAAAACGCGTTTACACGACGCCTAAATACGAACCGTGACCTCCACGACTCGCTTAGGTACTAGGCGCGTGTTTTTTTAGTCAACTATATTTGTAACTAAAAAGCGCACACCTAAGCTCGCTTAGTCACGCCTAGGCGCGGTTAGTTACGCTTAGGCTTGCTTAGACGAGCGCTTTTTAATTAAAAATATTTTTTTATATATTTAAAATAATATTAAAAGTAAAAAAACGCTTTTTCACGCTTCACTCATGTCTTACCTCCACATAAGCCTCGTCTAGGGCCAAAAAACTTGAAACTTGACCTCAATGCCTAACAACGCTTTACACATTTTAGAACTTTGGTAAATATATCTATATCAATCTTAACACTCTAATTTATCTCATTTGTTTTGCGCGTTGATTCCCTAGTGTCAACATCCACCCCCACCCCAAGTTTCACCACATGATCCATTTTTGGTTTTTTAGTCTGATTGACCTCTAATTAGTTGATTATATGAGGTAATATAGTCATGATTAACATATGAAGACTTAATTTTATATGATAACCCAAACACGACAAGTTAAGGTATGTATCAGTGATCTATATGAAAGGTGGATGAATGAAGCTTTAAATGCTACTATTGGCAAAGATAAATGTAATTAGTAGTTCAACTACAATGTAAAACAATATCATCTATATTATAAAGTGTTTTTATGTGATTACATGTAGGCCCGATTTTGGGTCGGCCCAAAACCAAATGGGACCCAATTTTTTTAAAAAATAAAATAAAATTAAGCACAACATTTCTGACCCAAAACCAAATTAAAGTTTGAAAAAATAAAAAAAAAACCAAGCCCAACAAGAATAGTCCTATTCTTATGGGGTCTTTTCACAAATAACTATAATAACTAAATATTTCTTAAAATAATGTAATACCTTTTTTATTATAAAAATACTATTTTCAATTTTTATAACATTTTTTTTTTATATTTGTTATTTTTGTTACAATAAATGTGTTACATTTGTTATTAACAAATATAATAAATATAACGACAAGCATTACAAAAATAAAAAACAGTATTTTTAGAATAAAAATAGTTAGATAGCATTTTTTAAATTATTTTATATTTTGTGGTGTATGGTGAAATTATCACATAAACTATTTTGTTCAAATAATCCAGTTTATAATCCACACTAAACATGCTCGATCGTTCAATGAGGACGTCCATTCCCATTTCATCTTTGATGCCCAAATAAATAGCGGCAATCCTCGGCCACAATAATAATATTAATACCCAAACTGTCGCTCAATTTTGTTTGTGGGCCGATCTTGCTGTCCAAACATGGCTATTATTTTCGGGTTTTTTTTTCAGAAATAACCATAATAAATAAAATATTTTTTAAAATACTGTCATATTTTTTTATATTCTAAAACCACAGATTTTTTTATTTTTGTAACACTTGTTGTTACATTTGTTATTTTAGTTATAATAAATGTGTTACATTTGTTATGTTTGATAATAACAAATGTAACAACAAGTGTTACAAAAATAAAAAATAGTATTTTTTGAATAAAAAAAGTTAAATAATATTTTTTAAATTATTTTATATTTTGTGGTAAATGTGAAATTATCACTATTCTTATTTCATATTTCAGTCACAGCTAGATGTGGCAAAATTAGCCCAACTCCCAGGCCGGTCCATATAACCCGCCTTCTTGGGTTGGGCTGGCACTGGCCCAAATAAAATCAGGTCAATATAGCTCGGCCCATCTAGCCCGCGGGCTAGTTGGGCCGGCCTGTTTTTGATTTTTTTTTTAGCTACTTAACACTAATCACTCATTTTGTAAATAGTTCTAATACATAATCCAAATAATATCAATCTAAAATGATCTAAGCCTAAGTCACCAATAAACATTAGTTCAAAAATTTCAAGATCCAACATAAAATTGTTTAGATTTAATTAAAATTTAGTTTAATTTAAGTTTCAATCCAAAATATATTTGGTTTGATAAGTTAATTATTTATTTTAAATTTACTTATAAGTAAATTTTTTAATTTAAACCAAACATGCTTATATCTCAAAGCAATAAGACTAGCGTGCTTTTAATATTTGTATTTTTTTTTGTTAAAAGTGTCTACAAATAGGTTACAATTAACAAAAAAAAATTATTTTGAAAGAAAATTGACGTTTGTCTATTGACTAATACATAAGAGCTCCAATTTTATAATTTAATCTATTTAAAAATATCAAAATATATAGTTTAGATTTATCTAAGATTGTATTTGATATAATGTATTAGATTGTATAAAAAATCTATTTAAAAAAAGAGAGAAAAAAAAAAAAGAAAATTAAGACTTAGTTGAACCAATGGGATGGATTGGGCTAGCATATTTCTGGTCCATACAAAATTGGGCTGGGCTAGCTCAGTCCAATTTTCATGTGTGGCTCTGATCTAACGGGTTGGGTTGGTCCAACACAATCCATTTGCCAATTCTAATCACAGCAGACAAATGATTATTGTAGCGGCCAGCGGGCGATTTCTTTCCTTGATTCCTTCTCCATTGTTCGTATACCATAATTTATCCAAGAAAAATATTATCTTCCCCCTCCTTATTGTTCTCCATTTCAGCTCGGTCAATCGCCTATAAGCAGGTACTATTTTTTTCTAGTTTTTCTTAATCTTTAATTTGTTAGTGAGTATTAAATAATAACTAATACATGTAAGAAATTAGCAGAAAGATAAAGAAAATAAATAGTTTACGGTATATTTTTCTTAATTTCTGCATTTTTTACTGTCCAGTAAATATGGTTTTTTTTTATATTTTTGCATTATTTGAGTTTTTGAAACAAGTCCGAACTAAATTAATCACAAGAAAAATATTAAGAGCTAATATTTGTAATTTATGTATGCATTTGTTTTAACGATTGATTTATTGACTAGTCGTGTTTAGTGGTATATCATGTATGCTACAGCTTAGATTATCTTATATCCAGTTAATCACTTAAGTGATACACTGATAGTTTAGAATATTTTCGATCTTGTTAATTGATTATAATATAATTTTTTTTAATAATATATTTTGTTTGTCATCTTTTTTTTTTCGAGTTTTAAGTTTGCAATTAGTTCCGTAACAGATTTGTAGATTTTAAATATATAATGCAATTTGAGGGGAGGGGAGGGGCTAATTTTTGAATTTCGTCTCAAGTTTCGAAAATATTAGAACCGGCCCTAATTACATGACACATATTGTTTTTGCTTTGTATACATTGTCATTGATCTATTATAAGAGTATTTGAGATACGATATGATTATATGATATTGTTATACATTGAAAGAAGTAACCATGCATAACTTATATCGAATAAATAACAAAAGTAAGAAAAATGATGGTGAATGCTCATATTTGACATTCAATAAACCTAATAAAATCGTTTATGGATTTACCATAGTTTTAGTGTCCGCATATTATATACATGTTGAGGCTCTCTATGGTCATTTGGGTAGCCAACAAAGGATATTTGAGGTTTGGCACCTGTATACGGACAATGTCGGGAGGTCCTCGTGGTCCAGGGACTCAAATGGGCACGACGAGCAACATATGACTAGACCAAACCTATTTTTATGATTTATTTATCGGTGGAGTTTTTTGAGTTGTTGTAGTAATTAGAATGGACCAATATATACTAGCTATAACGCTCTTGTTATTGACCATATTGATATTTGAGCCCGTATAGTACATCGTAGTGTGAATTAGAGCCCAAAACGATAAAATACGAATAAAATGTAAATATAAGAATAAGAAAAGATTTTGAGAAAATCGTAAATTCTAAGTATGAAATCATAACAATAAAAAGAGTCTCAAGTAGGAAACACATGATGGAAGGAAACTGAATTGTTAGTGTCTAATAAAATAATATAAAAAATATGTATTATTTTAAATATATTTTAAATAAGATTAGTGATGGCAACATGACAGATTTGAATCGAATCGACCTAATCTATATTCGTCTTGGATCAATTTTAGAAGATCCAAATCCACGAATTGATCTGTCATTTCTTGGGGTGGATCACTGCTTCGATCCGCATATCGATCCGTGTATAATTTTAAATTTTTTTTTTTTGTCAATTGTCATTCAAAAAATTAAACAAACATAGAAACAAACTTTACTACTCTACTATTTTTTTCTAACTTATTCTTCATTTATTTTTCAAATGGGATGGATCGAATTGTATCACACATGATTCGATCCGTCCTGCAATTTGTCCCGATCTATTGTGCTGATCTACAAATTGAGAATTTTTACTCTATTTAGACCAAATATCTATCGAATTTGAGGCCTTTCGAATATTTTTGGCATTCTTAAGTAAGATAATAATTTCAAAGTCAAACACCCTACATTGTGCCCAGTTGATACAATATTATTTTATTATTTTTAAAACTTCTTGTAGTAAAATTTATTAAATGCGTAGAAATCATCATATAATCTGAGCCGCCATCTTGGATTGGAAAGAGTAAAGAAACACACTTACCCATGTGAAAAGATTTTAGTTTCAGTTGTGCATTTATTACTAATTGACAATAAACTTGCATACGGCCTTGATCACTGTCTCCTGCGGGCAGAAAATTCTGCCAACTTGTTGAAATGTCGACAGATAGATAGTTGATGATAAAATATCAGTAGGTAGACAATTGATGATAAAATAATTTTATCATCAACTGTCCACTTACTGACATCTCAGCAAATGGGCAAAATTTTCTACCCACAAGGGGTCGGTTGATCACCCCCCAACTTGCATCAAACCACGTTGAATAAGTAGCAATATAATTGAAACTTGCCATGCACTGCGGTGAAAGGAAAGGGTCTATTTTGCTCTACTGGTCAAACAAAAAAGCACTCCAATTTTATGTTTTTTTTAATTGTTATTAAATTTAATTAATTTTGTAACGTGGTAATAGCCTTTTTTTTTTTTTTTTTTTAGTATTTTAGTGCAGGACACGTGTTCTTATTAATCCGTTCTATTTCCCAATGGGGAGTACTGGTACTTCTTCTTTCTGTAAAATCGACGACCCTAATATCATTAAATGTCAGACTGAGAGTTAGGATGTATCTTTGTAGCTGGGTGATGAAAAGTTTGATAAAGAATAACACGAACTCTTATTTTTTATCTTTTTTCATGCAAAAATTGACCAACTTCTTGATCAATTGTTTTTGTTCACGATTCAAGTCCCCCTTATAGTTTATAATTTCCAAGCAATTGGAAGCTGCTTTCGAAGACGAGAATCTTCTTCAGCGGATCTCTCTTGTTCCTGTTTAGTCCCCTTCATTTTGGAAGTTGTTTCTATTTAGGTCAGCTGGCTTCTTCTTCTTTCTTTTTTCTTTTCTCTTTTTTTTTTTTTTTTCAAGTTAGGGTTAGTTCGGTTGTTTATAGATTCTTCCATTTTTCACTTCTTTGGAAAAAGAAAGATTCTGATTAAAATGTTAATTTACTATAAAGTTTGAGTCATTATAATATCATTTTAAAGTGAGCGAGTCTTGATTAATTCACTCTTTTTCAACATCAATTCGCATTTTTTTAGTTATGGATTATTAACTTTTGTATTTGATACAAAGTCAGAGATATTACATGTGTTTTAAAAGAAACCTTTTCTGAAGTTTATTTTGTTATAATAGATTCTTCATTTTCATTTAAAACAAAATTATATCTCTTATTTTAACCCTTTTATATTTGTATTATGTTTAAAATTATTACTAAAACATATTAAACTATATTTATTTCTCTCTTTTTTTTTAAATATTGTTATAAATTAATCAAATTGATTCATTTGCAATATATGAAGTAAAATATTTTTTGTTTGTTCTTATCGTAATACCAAAAAAACACAATAAAGTTAGCATTAAATCATGTTAAAAAATGAGAATTTTTTCGCACTTGAAGACAATTTTCTTATCTAAAATAAAATAAAATAAAATTTGAAAAAAAAGAAAATATATTATTTCAAATCTAATATAATGATTAGGGTAAAATAGAAAATTTATATTTAGTTTCACCTAGAACACAAGTTTATGTGGTTTTTGAGAATACAATTATTGTTTTTTGATATTATTAGTTATTTCAGAGGGCGTGATTGATAGTATTATTTTTTATTTTATTGTACACAATTTTAATTGTGTAATTTTTGTTTATTTAAAAAATAAGTCTTCACATGACGTTTACATAATAATAAACACCGAATTTTAATTATTCAAAAAACAATTAAAATAAAAGATTTCTCATTTTTATTCCTTTTCGACATAAGCCCATGAACTGATTAGTAAAATCTCTCTGCACTTCAACATCCTATATTAAGAATGTGCTAAATTATTAGAACTACAACAAATGAGAAAGTATAATATTCATTTTTTTTTTTGAATAAATTCATTAAATAATGTTTTACCTTTCAAAAATTAAACAAGTCAGCGTGACATGAAATTTTAACATTCAAGTACAAAAAGTTAGAAACTACTCGCTCTTTGTAAGGAACATTCTTTGGCATAGGGCTGCACAAAAAAACCGCGAAACCGCAAACCGAACCGAAACTGTTGGTTTGAAACCGTTGGTTCGGATCCACGTGGACCCGTGGTTTTTTTTCTCTTAAACCGAACCAAACCGTTTCAAAATAGTTTGGTTTAGGTTTCAATTTTCAAAAACCGCACAAAATCGAACCGAACCGCTTTTAAGTTTTTAAATTAAAAAATAATTTTATTTAATTATAAATATTACAATTTTAAAAAATGTAAAGTTGGCATGTTGCTAGATGCTAACTTGCTACTATTTTTTTGTCTTTTTATTTGTATTTCGAATTTTAGACAAATGTAAATGTAATTTAACGTTTAACATTATTATTTCTCGTTTAAACTTATATGTTAACTTGTTTTAAATATATTATTATAATATCGATAGGTAAACCGCGGATTAAAACCGAACCAAACCGCAAATAATGGTTTGGTTTGGTTTGGTTTGAAAAATAAAATGGTTTGGTTTGGTTTGGAAAAACTCCAAACCGCATAAAATGGTTTGAGTTGAAAATATGGCACAAACCACCCAAACCAAACCGCGTTCACCCTTTGGCATGTTGCCAAGACATTTTTAACCTCAAACAGTGTTAATTATTCATCATTAATAGATCCACGATTATCAATTTTATTTTATGAAAAAGAAGATTAATATTTTTTTTCTCTTCAATGCATTTTATCACTTTCTTTTTTTTTTTTATCGTTATATGTGGGACATTATATTTTTCTATATAAAATTATTTATTAAAATTCATAAAAAATTACGTAGGTCTATTTAAATATATAAAAATCCATAAATATTAATTAAATGTATAAAAATTAATTATTTAAAAAATATCAATCAAAGTAGTTTAGATTAAATACTCCTTTTATTCTGATTTTTAAAACGTGCAAAATATCAGTTTACAATTACAAATCTCATGACACGTGTCAATAGACTATTCGGTTTAACGACGCCTGTCAGTAACCGCCTAGTTACGTAATCATTACCAAACTCCAGCTATATATAATCTGATCTTGGAATGCAGAGTTTCTTCCTCCATTTTCATACAAACTTTTTGTGCTTTGATTTCTTTTTTTTTCTCCTCCCCTCTCTCTCTCTCTAGCATTCGTCGGCTGTGACTGGGGATTAAGACGCCGTTTTTAGAGGGGCGTACAAACGTCAAAACCTGAAGGTCAAAAATGAAGATTTTCGTCAAGACACTGAAGGGCACCCACTTCGAGATCGAAGTGAAACCGGACGACACCGTATTCATCTCCTTCTCCCACTCTCTTGCTTTATGCACGGCGTATAATAATTTTGATTTGTGTGTCTGTAATTTTGAACTGAATTATTTTTGTCTGTTACTAAAGTATAATTAGGGTTTTGGGATTGTTATGGTTTTTAGCATTCTAGGTTATGTCGTGTGTAGTTCGATATTTGTTCTCATCAATTAGCGTAATAATTGAAGTAAGTTCTTGTTTTTTTGGCTTCGTAGACTTTGAGCTCTATTTCGTGGGCATTTATGTTTTATGCCTGAATTGTTTGTTTTAATTTCAAATTTGAGTTTTCGTATTTGAACTCGAAATCGAGAACGGGGCGAATATATGCTTCAACCGGATATCCACAAACAAATTGGCGTTCTTGATTATCAGCGACTGGAATAAACTTGTTATCATTTTTCAGAAAATATTACTCTATGTTTGGTCTACGCTCACTTGAGTTTCTACAGGGTGTATGCAATAGCAAAGTCATTGAAAAATTAATTTTATTGCCCAAGATTTTGTAAGTTGGTGTTGAATCTGTTTCACAGGAACAGCTGTTCTAGTGATGGAACATCTGTGTTCAGTGATACATACCACCCAGGAACTGTCGCAATTATCTGGTTGGCAGGTAATAATTTGCCAATGAAGTGAAAGAAGAAAGAGAAATATGGTCAAGGAAATCTACAAAATTATATATTTTTCTCTAAGTTGCAAACAATTTTCTGCTTCATCCCTTTTAGCAGTCAGTGGCAAGAGAGTCAACCTGAATAGAAAATATTCCATATGACCATTCCCTTTTTGAAATTTAAAAGAAAGTCCAACATTTCCGTTATGTCCCCTTTTTAAACTTGTCTCCTGTTAGAATTTAACAATGATCAGAGATTTTATTCTAATAAGTTTCTCTGATTTCATGGCGAAGACAAATTTTATTGGAAGTTCGGTGAACATTGAGTGCAGTATGTCTCATTTAATTGAATATTGGACGTGTGAGAGTCTAGACAGCCTCAGTTGCATTTTGTGTATGTTCATCTTACTCTTGATGTTTTTGGTTGTACTGCACTTTGAGTAATGCATTCATAATTTTTGAGCCCCTTACATTGACAAAGGTGCCTATCGTTTGATGATCTGATCTTGTTCCACTACTTGGCTGTAGAAATACTGGTCTCCGCAGGAACACCACTACTGTTCTTGTGAACTGACTAGTCTGCTTGGAGGATAGTCTTAATTGCCTAAGTTTTTGTATATTCAGTTTTGTGGTGTTTTTAAATGATTCGAGTATTTGTTGAACTGTTAGGTAGCAGATGTGAAAAAGAATATAGAAATGGTTCAGGGATCGGATGTCTACCCTGCTTCTCAGCAAATGCTCATCCATCAGGGGAAAGTTCTTAAGGATGAGACGACACTGGAGGAGAACAAAGTAGCTGAAAAGAGTTTCATTGTCATCATGTTGAGCAAGGTTCCTGTTTTCACAATATTTAGATATTGTCCTATCCCATGATTTCTATATTGTTTTGCTTGAATAAATCATATCAAGAATGATTTTCTATGTTTATGATTTGACAAAAATGTGGCTGCAGTATAGGAGGAGGGGGGATTGTTAGAGTAGACGAGTTAACTAACGTACAATTTCTTTTGATATTTTACAATGAGAGAGCAGCTTTTTGATGGGCAGTCTCGTCTGTATATAAGCTGCTTCATTGCTGGCATGCCAATGGACCTATTTTGTTTGTGTGTTGTGCATGTGTGTGGGCTGTCCCAAATGAATGAATTTGTATTTTATTTTACTTTATGAATCATATTATTTTCAATGGAGAAAAGTATAATATTGCATTTATGTCAATTCACATGATGCATTCCCACACAATTTAGTTTTGTGGCTGATTATGTTTGTATTGTGCATCTTTTGTAGAACAAGACTTCATCAAGTGGTGCTTCTGCATCAGCTGCATCTTTGAGTACGGTGTGTGAGTCTAACCTTTTTCTCGATTTATTGGGCAGCATTGTTGGACTTGATTTTATATGTTCCCATTGTTCTCTTATTCCCTTTGTTGGCAAAATGGAGTCAGGATTAGATCAATTACATATGTAAATGCTCACATCATTTTTTGGCAAGCTTTGAACTGTCATTTATTTTTCATTGTGAGCTTCACATATACTTGTCTGCCTGTTGCTTAACGTTTCTGGGCTTACTTTAAACTGTATTTTTATGGAGAAAGGTATTCATATTACACGAGACTTCCATGCAGCTTATATGCATGTCTTTGGGGGGGGGGGGGGGGGGGGGGGGGTTATCTGTATGTGTACGTATATCCTTAAGTTGAATGGAATGGGACAAGATTTTGTCTTGATTTTAATTTTAAGTAATCATCCAAAAGTTATGCTATGTGTTCATTGGTTATGAGTGCTAATGATTTTTTCATCTCTATAGAACCAACCGGCAAGTAATACTCCTCCACCAGCACAATCCATAACAGCATCTCCAATTCCTGCATCAACTTTGGCACCGTAAAATCCATCTCGCGGCTCTAGTCTTCATCAATTACAAGTAATTATTTTCTAGTTTTGGTCATTACTTTTAACTTTATCATTTCTCTTATGTGCAGTCCACCATCTGCCCTTGAATCTGCTCCTGCTCCTGCTCCAGCTCCTGCTCTTGCTCCTGCTCCTGTTACTGTCCCTGATTCGTGAGTACAAGCGATCTGTTTGTTTACTGTTAATAGGATATTTCAGTTTTGAAACTGTCACCTGAAAATTTAGTGTTCGTTTACATATATTTATTCTCGAAACAGCTCAGTGACAGATGTGTACGATCAAGCAGCATCACATCTTGTTGCTGGAAGTAACTTAGAGACCACTGTTCAGCAAATTATTGATATGGGTGGAGGTAGTTGGGATCGAGGTACAGTTGTACGAGCTTTACGTGCTGCATATAACAATCCAGAGAGAGCTGTTGAATACCTCTATTCTGTGAGTCTTTCCCAAAGGTTTTGAACTCTACATATTACTGTTACCCAGATTTTGGCATACATTTTCATTTTGCTAAAACGAAAAAATTTCTGGCGATATTAGAAGGAAATTTTTAAAACTTAAATTCCTCAAATCAGATAGTCGCATCGTTTTATAAAAGAGTTTTATTTCAGGGTATTCCTGAGCAAGCAGAAGTCCCTCCTGTGGCTCAACCTCCTGCAGGTGGGCAGCCTGTGAATCCTTCAACCCAGGCTACAGAGCCAGCGGTACCTTCGAGTGGGCCCAATGCCAATCCTTTAGACCTTTTTCCACAGGTAGGAATTTGTTCTGGTATAATTTGAAATCATTCGAAGAGAACAAAAGAAAATGACTAAAAAATTGTTGTTCCTTTTGGAACCCAGGGCATGCCAAATGTGGGTTCAAATGCTAGCTCTGGTAACTTGGATTTTCTTCGCAATAGTCAACAGGTACAGAAAGATGCGTTTCTTTGGAAACAGAAAAACAATTATGGTTTGATTTTGTCATATATATATATATATAATCTTTTTTCTTTTTTCAGTTTCAAGCACTGCGAGCCATGGTGCAAGCCAATCCTCAAATCTTGCAGGTACTAAGTTTACATCTCCAAATTAATTAATCAGATTACAGGCAGAAATGCTGATTTGTCTGGTAATGATGGCATACTTTGCTGCTGCAGCCTATGCTTCAAGAGCTGGGGAAGCAAAATCCACAATTAGTGAGGTTGATTCAAGAACATCAGGCTGACTTTCTACGCCTAATAAATGAACCTGTTGAAGGGGAGGGGTGAGAAGATCTACTGTGTTTCTCCTATTATATTTTATCTTCTTGGGAAGTTGTATTCAGATGATAATAGCTTCTGTCTTTCTCTGGTTCTATTATTCATCTTGCACTTTTTGAGTTTTTTCACATATCCTAGCAACTGACTTGAAATTTCAATAATGGTTTAGGAACATATTAGGGCAACTTGCTGAAGCAATGCCGCAGACTGTGACTGTCACACCAGAAGAGCGGGAAGCAATTGAACGTGTAAGTTTTCCACTCAATTTTAGTTTCTTTATGCATGAATATGCATATTTCTGTTTGCTTCATTAATTTCATCAGTATTTATACCCATTATGTACCACTTTTTTGTTGTTTACCTCGATGAGATGCTTTGAGCTTCTTGGCAACTTCGACCACATGGAGTAATGTCTAGAAACGTTACACATCAAAGAACTACGATTACTGGACCCTAGGCTATTATTTAGCAGATAACTTTTCCTGTACGCGAGCAAGAGATTTTGGATTATAATGTCAAACACTTCTAAACTCTACTTTTGTTCAAATTATATTAACATTTTACAAGCAGAGGACTATGCTTTGAGTATTTGTTTGCTGTAGTATCACCAGTCTCCAGTCACACAGTCTGGTTATTATATAATGTAGAGCTATATGCTACTTACCTCTAATTTACGTTGTCTTCACAGAATGTGGTGTTAAAACAAATGTGCAGTAATAGATAGCATAAGATCCAAGTGTACTTGCCATCTTTTGAAGGGTGATATTCATTCTCTCTTGTGGATTGATTTAGGAAGTCCTATATTTTGTCTGGGTTAATTAAGGCTTTCTTACGCAGCTTTTCGTCAAGGTGTCGTGTAAGCAATAATCTGGATTTTGTTACTTTGTCAATCCCACCCGCCATGATTATTTTCCTGTGTCAGAACCCTCTCTTTTAGAACAATGGTTAGTGTATATTTCAACACTACGCTCTTTTGGTTACATCCTCAAGATCCATTGAATTCATGATACAAATAGGAATTGACAAGAATCAGCACTTTAAACTTGCTTTGAGATCTGTTGAAGGCATTATGTTAAGATGTTAAATCCCTTCATCATTCTTTTTTTGTCCCAAAAAAATGAAGCATGTAATGTCATGTTTTCCATACCTGAAGCTTCCCATCTTTTTACCTAGATGGATTCTCAAGTCTCTAAAATTTGCTAACGTATAATGTGGCCTCTTGACTAACCAGATATTTATCTTGCAGCTTGAAGCAATGGGATTTGATCGAGCTTTGGTGTTGGAAGTGTATTTTGCTTGCAACAAGAACGAGGAGCTGGCTGCAAACTATCTATTAGATCATATGCACGAGTTTGACGAGTAAAATGGATTAAAATGAAGTAGATTCTTTTCGTTTCCTCTTGTTTTCGTCTTTTCACGTGCAATAACTTTTCTCTTGCCATGTGAATTAATTGTTACGTTTTCTCAAACTCTCTGTAATTCGGATACAAAGAATAGAATTATTCAAATACTTGTTGTCCCTGGAGGTCTCTCCTCTTTGGTTTTGTTTTAATTCTTTTATTTTATAACGCACACTCAAAAAGGTCATATTTAGGTAATTAGCACAAAATATCCATACATATTGAAGTTATTGTACAAAACGTTTTTACCTTTTAAATTTTGGCATTTTTACCATCACTTACTCAATTTTTTGCACAAATCGTTCTTCCGTTCAAAAAGCTGTCGTTATCTCACCTGACTAACACGATTCGTGATATAATTTAAGAGTAAATTAGTTCAACAACATTTTTTCACTTGTCCTCAGCAACTCTGCTTCTTATTAGAGTCTCCTGAGATACTTCAAACTATAGACTATAGAGTGCTTACCAGCTTGGGCAGTAAAACAAGATCTTTCTGCTTCTGTTTGGCAAGAAGATTTGTGATCTCATCTATGCCGTCGTTGTGGAATTCGCTGTTCTGAGTTGCAGAATCAGCAAGAGCTGGAGTCTTGTCCTCCACATTTGCCAAGGTTGTTTGAAAACATTTGTACCCGGATCCCATGTCCTTCTCCCAATTGGTTTTCCAGTAAAGAATGTATTTCCATGGAGTTTTTCACAAGTTTCTTTTGGTGTGTCTAGGTCTATGACAGTAGCTGCACCAGTGAGTACCTTTTCTCGTCTCCTCCATTCCAATCTTCCAGAAGTTGAAGTGTGCACACAGTTTCGGAGACTACATGGTAGATCCTTTTTGAGGATGGCTTTCCTGCACAACATTTCTTCTGCTGTCCTCCCCCTCTTACAATTGCAAAAACTTCCCTTGGGGTAAACATAGTTTTAAAACTCGGACCAATCCGACATTCTGACCTGGAAACCACCGAACTTGGCCCTAAAGCAGTCTAGATGGGGTAGTTGACTACATAGCAACTAAGCCGGTCGAGAACAAATGTTGTTGGACTAATTTATCTTTAAGTTGTATCACGAATCATGTTGGTCAGGTGAGATAACGACAACTTTTTGGAAGGTTCATTTTGCGCAAGAAATTGAATAAGTGAGGATGAAAATGTCAAAATTTAGAAGATATAAACGTTTTGCACAATAACTTCAATATATAAGAACGTATTGTGCTTGATTACTTGTCATGTTTCTTGTGCAGTTCAAGGGTCTTAATAAATTATGCAGTTGTATGCAATAGTATTTTGTAAGAGTCAATTGACTTTTCCAACCTCTGCAAAGAATCTCAATTCTGTAGTGGAAATTGAGGTATGAATATGATTGACTCAAATTACTTTGATCATCTTTTTTCTTTAAAAATTTAAATTCAATTCAAATTTTAGCTTTAATTAAACCTTTGCTAATTGGGTAAATAATTACTGAAGAAGCCAACATCAAAAGTTCAAAGAACTCGACCTTGGTCTGCTTTTAACTAAAAGTTAAAGAGCACATCCCACTTCAAAAAAAAAATTCTAAGAATTCTGTGAAATGCAGTAGAGATGAGAAGAATAAAAAAGCCAACAAGTCACAGTGGTGTGCTGCCACAAATTGATGATATGAGCAGCCTGATTAAGCAAACCAACCGTGTGTTTATTGGAAATCCAGGGTTTACGGTCCAGCATAACCTTAAGCTCCTCGCAAGCATCTTTTCTTGGCCAAAAATAGTAAGGGCTCAAAGGGATAGTCCCATGACCTTCATTCATTGGTTTCACTACAACTCCCAGCTTCTGTTTCTCTTGAATTGGAGACGAAAATGAACTGGAAATATTAATGGCAGATGTGTTTTTTATATTTGGATTTATCAAATTTGATGCATAATTTGCTGTACAGACCGTGATTGGTTGAATGGCTACGGGTAATAACATCTTGTTGAGTGTTGTGTCTTTGTGCCCAAGGAAGAGAATGCTATGGTTCTGCAGGTTTTTTGGAAGGGAGAAAGGAGACTTGCGAAATAGAGATAAGGGTAACTCCACTTGAGAGTGAAAAGTGAAAACTGAGAATGGTAACTTCATGTTTGGCTAAGTTTAAAACTAAACTTAAAAGTTTCTTTGCATATTTAACATCCAACGTCCACTGAACAAGTGTTGAGTGGGTAAAATAATCTCTCCCACTAGATAGAGGAGATCATTTCTGTTAAGGGTGTGTTTGATTTAAACATTTTCCATGAAAAATGTCACTTCTATGGAAAATCTTATCAAATCCAACACTTTTATTTTCTCACTTTGTTGTTTGATTGGCACATGGAAAATCTAATACATTTTCTAGGTACAAGCATTTAAAGTATGGATTTGCCTTCTTTCTTGGAAAATATTTTCTTGCCTAAATAGTAGAATTTATTTTCCCACTTCCTTGAAAAATATTTTGATTTTTCACCTTTTTTCCATGCTACCAATCAAACACACCCTAAATGTCTATCTTCCTTTTTAGGATTTGGGTGTATAGAAATGTCCCGTTTGTCTACGTCTGCATTTAATGACTTCATGTCGAAATTTCATGTTAACTTCACTAGCCGAGTGACTATATTGTTCCTGGAACAGTTTTGTTAACTTTGCTGGCTGCTTTGAACAAAAATAAACTTTAAAGACCAATTTAAAATTTGGTAAAACTTTAGTGACTAAATGTGAATTTAATCCATAGAAAGAAATGCAAGTTGAAGGCCTTTGTTAGAAATCATAATTATTTTTATTTATTTTTTTCTGATAGGACGGGCGACAGCGTTTAGAACGTGAATGTGGGTGTGCCTTGGGAAAATACCTGCATTGTAGTGACATATGATCAAACACGTCAAGAGGAATATGTGGCCACGATTTCACAGACCATTTTATAAGTAGAACCTAAACATATGCCTATTTTTAGTACTTATCTCACCACACTACAGATCTAGGTGAAGAAGACTATGACAATTTTTTGGTACGACCATGAATATTCAATCTCTGCAGGTGATCTTATATTACTAATATTTGTTCATACCCAAATTTAAATTTCTTTCTTCTATTTTCTATTGCAAAACCGAAAAGATAAAGCATGATTTGCTGAGTTTTAATGCTAAAAACAAAAATGTCTTTTCAACTTTTCTTGACAGCATGAATGGTCAAGAAAAGCTAAAAAGATTTTTGGCTTCTTTTATTTCATTAGGATTTAACCTTGGCACATGTTTAGTGATATTAAATTATTTTGTGATTACTTATAAGTTCTAAATTTTATAAAATATATTAATAATAAATAGGTAATAAATTGTAAATTTTATAAAATATGTATTTGACCAGTTTAACAATTTAAAATAAACATATATTTAGAAATACTTAAATTATAATTTCAACTGGTCAAACATATTTTTTGTTTACACATTTCATAAGATCCACAACTTACAGTCTACTTTTTATTCACACATTCACCAACACTTTATAATATAAACACTTAAAAAATAATTTCAGCACTATCAAACATACGCTAAGACAACAAGCGCCGAGTCAAATATGCTCAAGTGTTTTTTGCTAATCAAACGTGCACTTTTTCGCATGATCTTTGTTCTGTATACCATGATTGGTCAAGTGTTTTCTACTTTCTCCTCCTCTTGGATATGGCATTTATCTCGAGTAAAATCTTGCTTAATTTCCTGCAGGGCACGAAAGCCAAAAGCCACGTATAGATCTTGGTGTGGAATACTCATTTGAGCAAGAAAAGAAGAGCAATTTATGTTTTACGAGGATCTCGAGGCAATGTAATTTAAGAACCTCGACCTCGGACCTTCGCCAGCATAGCCATTAACTGGCTAGCACTTGGAGGTGTTGTCGTAAACACAGAGTAAAGATGCAAAAAGAAAAGGAACAATAAACAAATCGATGTTAGAACTTAGATTACTCATAAAAAAGAAACGAGTATCTATTGTAAAATTATTTTGAAGTATAGATCAATTGGTAATCATTTAAGAGCAAAAACTCAAATTCTTAGAGATCCCTTCGCATCCTGCTGAAGCATGTATTCTTTCTTCATTTGTTCCAAGACAGAGTCGTTCGTGCTACAAGAGGAGAAAAAAAAATGTTAAGACAATATATGTGAAATTTCTAGTTTGGCACAAGAACGTAGTTCGTGATACTGGGTTCAAAGCAAATCACTAGTCATTGATGGCTCAACTATTTGGAATCTACAAAAGTTGCACAATTCCATACACACACAGAATTATACACCTAGTTTTCATCTTCTAGATGTCATGTATTACAACATTGAAACTAAATTAATAGGTTCTCTATCTATCAGAAATAGAAAGATCATTAACCTTAGAAAATAACTTGTAAAATGTAACGGTTTTCTGCAAAGGAAAACTATGCAACAACTGCATCACGAAATATGTAGCTTCACTATATATGTATTACAATCTTCATAGGGAAGTCGACGGCTAGCATTTTTTGGTTTGTTTTTCCTTTTTCTCTTCCTTATATAAATATATATACATTTTTTTTCCTGCAGGGCTGAGGTTGGTGGGTGGGGATTCGTGTGGAAATTAATTGGATTACATTAGCATGTCCATCCAATAAAATTACCTACCAACTGTCATCACATTCGTCACTTAGAGAAATAAATTTATTTTTCTATCTTTTGCCAACCAACCAGTGGCCTTAGGGAATTAGAAGAACTATCCCTTCCAGAAATTCCAACCAACTATAATAATATATTCGGTATTTCTAGTAAAAAGAAAAAAAAAAAAAAACATTTCTATAAGCATAATATCAAGCTCCGCAACTCTTTCAAAATACATATGACAAAACTTACTACTGATGAAGGCATTGATTTAATTGACTAGCTTGTTCACGACATTTCCAAACAACAGATATTGTTCTTCCGGAGGCACATTCAGCATATTTTGCTGTGTAATGTTCACATTCCTTTAGTGCCTTCTGCTTCATTTTACTGCGCAAAGCTGAAGTTTTTTGATGAATGAATATTTGCATCTTACAAGTGGCAGATACAGAAATATATAGCATCAAAACTGATTCAATCATGGATACATGACATAATAAAGATTATCTTTGATGGCAGACAGTAACACAGCTGAATAAGCCCAAAAACGTGGGAAACATGGCGAATATTAACAATTAGAGGACCATGCCAGATGTAACTATGTAAGTTCTTTCCATTAGTTTTTTGTCCAAGTGTAGGAGCTGGAGCTTGGGATTTCCTTATGTGAGTTCAAGGAAGTGACGTGGAAGTAGCCTTAGGTAAGGGGGGGTTGACGAGAGTGGCTGGTAAAACTGCTGTGGGGACAGCGAACATAATGAAAAATTGACATTGGAGGACTACGGCCAGACTAAATCTCGTCGGAGGGTTTCCTTCTGGCATTGAATCTCTTGTACACGGCAGAGTCATACTGATGAGTTACACAGGAGCTTAGCAGATCCTAATTCAGGAGCATTGGTAGATGGACGTTGGGGTGGAGTTGTGTCAGGGTTATTTTGTACCAATGATTACCGTGAGGACTGAGGAGAACACAAAGTAGTTTTCTAACTTGGGGAACCATAGTTCAAATTGCAGCAAAAATTTATGCAAGCAAGGTATTGTGTAAATATTAAAACCATTATGTTGGCCATCTCCACATATGACAAATAGGATCAATAGCTACATAGGAGTACAATGATAACAAAAACTAAGGTACCCTGTAAAATAGAATTTGTTACATTAAATTGTACTGTTCTATGTTCCAGATATGGTTTCTATCTATATCTCCGAATCCCAATAAGGTGACATCAGATGATCAGGTAGAAATTTTTTCTTGAAAACAAAAGTAAAGCACATATTATAAATATGTGATATCGGGAATTTCTCTCATTGAAGATGAGGGCCATTGATAATGCATTAATGCTTTATTCTATGATTTAAAGTAAACCACGGAACTTTTTCTATGTATGTTATTTTCCCTACATCAATGGAAAGGGTTCGAAACCATTTGGTTAAGATTAGCACAAAACTAGAAAAGGGGATTAGAAATACACAGATCATCTGAAGAAAGTTTATTGGGACGAAAACTAATATGATTCACAAAGCATTACTGACAGAGAAATCTTAAGGATCAATTTGGATCTTGGATTTCAATGCGGAAAAGGAAGAAAAACATTAGAATTCTTTACTGACCGGTTCCAGAGAACAGCGCGAGTGAAATGAGTACACAAATATAATTATGGGAAGAATTTACAATTTATAAATTATTTACCTCTATTTTTTGATACTCAGCTACATCCAAAAAAAATTCAATATATTTTAGATGTGAAAACTAGAGGAAATTAGTTTTCACCTGTTTTCATTGTTGTTTTACTTTTCCCTTTTAATTTTAAACAAAAGGAGAGTCTTAAATGTTGTAGCCTTCTAAACATTTGAAAAGCATGTGGACAGAAGCTTTGCAGTGAAACATGTTCCTAAAGTCAGCATGTATTCGATTTGCTCCCAAATCAAAGGTATCCAGTAGTGTTGAAATCGTCATTTTCAATAACCCACTGCGGTGCCTAGTTTAACAATAACCTGAAATCCAAACTAGTTCTGCGGCAATGGTGAAATTGCACACCTACTTACAATATGAATTCCATAAATCGATGCAGAAACCTTTTACATTACACAGTCCCGTTTTTGCACTAGCATTAACATCAACAAAATCCATTTTTTCTACTTTATAGTTAGTAGGAAGAGGTGTTTGAATTAATTCGCATTCTTGCACTACAATACATCAGAAAATTAAAAATTTCAGCAATAAGCAATACCCTTCCGCAAAGTTGAGTTTTCTTTTAAAAAGGAAAAAAAAAAAAAAAATTGATATCTAAAGTTATCTTAAATGAAATTGGTGACCCTGTTATGAAATGAGAGCCGGGAACAGATGATAATCCTATAAATTACGTCGTAGCAGCAAATGAAATGCATCAATGAACATAAGAACCCACCAATAGGGTTCAAGGATGATTTTGATTATATGAATAATTAATTAATTAATAATTTTACCTTCCTCAACCTTCTTCTTGACGTGATTTTCTCTGGCTTCTTCTACGTATCCCATTACTGTACCGAATATTTTACGCTCCCCTGTCGAATCTCTTCAGTCTTCAGTGGACTCAGCTCTGTGTGTGCGAGATTTGGCCTCCGAGATGAATATTTCCTATCTTGCAAACCAAAAAAAAAAAAAATAATAATAATAATAATTGCAATTTATCCCCCAAATTTTTCGAATTTATGTATCACCCTACGGGGTTTAAATATGAATAATGCTATTTGTAGAAATGGAACATAAATTTACAATCTAAACTTATTTCAAGGTAAATTAGGGCTTGACTCCCCAACCTTTCACGTGTGTGGTTATGGATTTTCAATCTATTTAAATATGTAAATTTGTGTCTTAATGCGACGAAAATTATCAATTTAGATGTTAAAATCGCACACCACTTTCAATTGATTTGGAGATAAATATTAAGTGATTTGACGATTTTGCCCTCTAGATGTGTATAATGTGAAAGTTACTTGTGATTTTAAAGTCATTGATGATTTTGATCACGTGAGGATTCAAATTCAACTGCTTGCTGCGAATCTTGGAACAAAATGAAAAATTTTTATAGGATATTCTTTTGTACTCGAGTTCAAATAATTGGTCCGAGATAAATGAATAAGGTCCTAAGGGCTCATTGAATTGGGTCTTTGTTTGGAAATAGCCATGGACACATTGGACTCTTTTGAATCCCGAATGGAGTCGCCACTATAGGCACCCATACTTTCATCCCTCTACAACACTCTTAGGAATTCAGCTCAAGTGGTTCACCGATTTCATCGAAAAACTCTCATTTGTTGAAGAGGAGCATAATGCACTTTAGGCTCCGAGCAATAAATGTCTCTTCTTTCGTTTTGAGTTATTCACTTATCTGAAACTTAGCACTTGTTTTCTTATTGATTCCAAGAGCGGCAACATTCTTGCAATAAAGTTTATTTTTCAAAGCATCGTCAGCAAAAGAAATCCACTTTGTCATTTAGATAAAAAAAAAAAAAAAAAAAAAGACTATAATCCTTAAAAATCCAACGGGAAAATCGATATATTGAAACCCTAATCACGAACAAGTGCATAAATATACTCCTGAAAGATAAGTGTATATAAGAAGTCGTGTTGTTGAGATCTATCTAGCTGTAAATATCTTTGGATTTCCTCCATTTGAAATTTTATTTGAACCAAATTTAGAAGATTTTAGAGATGGGGTTTATCTCGCTTTTGGCATAGTAGGCTCCCATTTGAAGGCTCTCACGACTAGTGCTGCTGCACATGCAATTATTTTTATGGTAAGAGACTAAGATCCAACTATAGGGATGGCAATGGGGCGGGTTCGGGTTCGGGTTCGGGTTCGGGTTCGGGTTCGGGTTCGGGGCGGGGCAACCGGACCCGCCCCGTCCCTAGACCCGCCAATTGGCGGGGCGGGGCGGGGCGCTTCTATGCCCCGCCAAATGCCCCGCTTAATTATTATTATTATTATTATTATTTTATATAAACAACTAACAATAAAATCTTTTTAGAGTAGATGAAGAATGACGACATTAACGGCACCCCTACTAAAGGGGAAGAGGGAAAAATGGAGCTGTTGAAGTGGAGGAAGGGGCGCGACCGATTCAGGTGACTGTGAAGGCGAGTCCGGGGCCGATTCAACTTTTTTCTTCAAAACAAAGCTAACTGGGTTCACTGCACTCTGCATTTTGCCCCAAGGAACAGTTAAATAGAAATTGAAGGGCGAAACAAAATTGAATTACTCTGTATTTTTTGAGATGCAGATCGGAAAAATGTAAGGATAGAAACTGTGTGACTGTGTGTATGTGCATGTATAGTCAGGTAGGTGGGTGGGGGTGAGTAATTGTTTGAAATGTTGGCGGAATTCTGTGGAAGTGACTTTAAAACAATGATCAAACCGAAAATGGAAATGATGAAAATATACACCGAGGTAAGAGTTGAACTCTTTGTCCTTAAGTCAAAATTGCCCCGCTAAGGTGCTTTCGGTCCTTGGCAAATGACTCCCAAGATACAACGGTTTCGCTTGAGTTTTGTAGCACAACAAACACTCAAGTACAGCGAACCAAGGAAGGTTTTGTACTCCAATGGATGAATGGAAATGGAAAACCAGATTTTATGCAACTTTAATGCAATAAATTTGGTTTAAAGATGAAAAGAATGAGTGATTTATGTTTGCAAAATGTTTCTGTATCAATTCCTTCAAATATGGACGTTCACAGGTCCTTTTTAACACAGAAGATCGGTTGAAACACGAAAAGGAATGAACCAAAACGTGCAACCCTTCAAAAGGACATGTCTGTTCACGCAAACCTATGCGATCGCATGGTTTAACCAAGCTGCGATCGCATAGCACAAAAAATAGAACAAGACTTCGCCCAGATTAACCATGCGATCGCAAGGCTTTGCCTCCTGCGATCGCATGGAAGGACCAAAATACACTCTGTTAAATTTTTAGCCATATTGCGATCGCAGGTTTACATACCTGTGCGATCGCATGGTCAAACATTTGACCCGATTTTGTCCTTTTTCGTAATTTCTCATTCATTCGATATTGGTTTCGAGATGCCAAATATACCCTTTAAACATACAGATAAATCTGAATTTTCGTCCGGGGGCATTGTCCCCGAGCCCCCACGAGGGGCGCTGCCCCCTCGACCCCCGCGACCTGACCGGGCAGGTCGATCCCCGTTCCGGGGGCGTTGCCCCCGAAGCGTGCGTCGAAGTGGCAAACAAATTTGCCTAAACGGATTGGGTCGGGACTTGTATATTTGGCTAAGTTGACACGGAGTCACTTAGTAATTTCTCGACATTTTAAACCAATTTCCAACAATGCACATACAGAAAGTCAGACATTGTGTGCTGTGTGCGTGTGTATGTATGTTACTCTCCACTTTTAAAGGTTGATTTGATGTGTGCTCTCTTCCCAATTTTTAAAGTTTGATTTGATGTATGTTTTTTTCCCAATTTTTAAAGTTTTATAGTACTCTTTCCCACTTTCTAAACTTCATACATTGTGTGCGTGTGTATGTAACCATGTATAGTAAATTTTTTTCCACTTTTTTAAGTTTGATGTATAGTAGTATAGTACTTTTTTTCTACTTTTTTAAAGTTTCATACTGTGTGCGTGTGTATATATAATACTCTTTTCCCACTTTTTAAAATTTGCATAATACTCTTTTCTCACTTTTTAAAATTTTATATATATATTTTTTTAAAAATATATATAAATTTGGTTCGGGGCGGGTCGACCCCGCCCCGGACCCGCCGCGGGGCAAGTTTCTTTGCTCCAAACCCGCCCCTATTAACTAATTATCCGGGTCGCGGGGCGAGTCGCGGGTCAAATTGCCATCCCTATCCAACTACTCGATACAACGATTTATTAGATCGTGTCCTTCGCCAAATACGAATACTCCTCCATGGGATTTGAGAATGATCTTAGGCCCTGACTCACCATTCGTAGACGAACGTTGCGGATGAACTCTTCAATTTTTGTATATTCTTGATAAACCACTGTTAATATATAGATGTAGGGGGTCTGTTTGGGAAGTAATAAGCCCTTTTGACATCTTTTCATATGCAAACAATTCTCGTTGTGAAAACATAGAGCTAGGAGGACCCATCTTTGAATGCTGTCTAATTAGACCACGAATTACAAATGTCTGAAAAAACTCTATTGCTATTTCATGCAACAATCCACATCGATGTAATAAATGTGAAGGCCTTTGGTATCTCCTCCAGTCAAGAATTAGGGCCCCACAATCACTAGCCAATAGGCTTTTCTCTCACACCTCTCTTCGTTCATGGTTCGATATTCTGGTGTCCTAGGCTAGATAAACCACACCAACCCATCTTCTCAGATGGATCATATCTCATTCATTCTTTTGTTCTGGTTCCCGTGCGTGTAGGGGGTCTTTTTTGAGAGTTAGGTTTGTTATCAAGGCAATGAGACAAAGCTTTTGCGCTCTTTCTACGAATCATTATGCTTTTTTCTGGCTCAGCATGCTTACTCTTGCAGATTAGCAACTTGATTTAGTTCAGTCCTAAATCGTCAGGTTCTTTTCTTAACCATCACCATAATATAGCGGAAGCAAGAACAGCAAGAAGTGAACGAAGTGAGCTTTCTCGAATTAATGCACCAGGAATTAAGCCATTGAAGACGATTTCTGACAAGTGCACATTCATAAGATGTTAGCATGGGCGAGACACATATTGAATTAACAGATTTGACGTCGGATGATTAGCTGCTAAAAGTATATGTTAAAGACTTGAAACCACGCCATGTAAAAGGGCGGGGAATCCAACCCTAATTTACCCTTTTTTTTAATGGCAAATGCAGAATCATAATCAATGGAGTTAGAGCATCTCCAAGAGGCTCTTTAAACATAAGATGCTCTCTATTTCAGAAAACTCACCCTTAAAATTATGCTCCAAGAGACTCTCCAAATTAAATTTTTAAAATAGATAGTGGGTTTAGCTATCCAAATTTGAAGAGCCAAAATACTTTCTATAATTAAATGCATTCAAAGAATTTTAATTTACAATACTCATATGTTGACTAAATTAATAGTATATACAAAATAAAATAGAAGAAAATCATATAATAATTAGGAGGGATGCTAGTAAAAAAAATATATAATAAATACTTTTTTGGATAAGTGAAATGAAATGTTAAAAATAAAGAAATTGTTGGAGTACTTCAAAAAATTTATTCTTTAAATTTATATATGCTCTCTAAAATACAAAAGATGTTATTTTGTAAATCTAGAGTCTATTGGAGTTAGTCTTAGAGTGAGTTGAGTTGAGTCACGTGTTGGACCAATGATATATTAAATACAAACGATTACAGTAAAACCTCTTTATAGTAATACTCTATATGGAAATAACCTTTATATAGTCATAAAAAATTTTGGTCCCTACTTGGACTAATTGTAAATAAGAATAAATCCCACGCAATATAAATTGTATTTTTATAGGTCTCGTCTCAAGGAACTTGATTACAAATAGTAATAATTATAGGAATTTTGGCGCAAATAGTTCCTAACGTATGTGATGCGATCCAGGCAAGCCATGGACCTTTGTTATATTGGACTCAAGCTAAGGACCATATTGGAGGTAAATCAGAGGCTAATGGAAGATTGGAGGACCAAAATAAGCGTAAAACAAAAGTTGGAAGTCAAAAGCGCAAGAAGCCAGAAGATATAACCATGCGATCGCATGGTTATACATCCATGCGATCGCAAGGGTGGACTTTTACAAGCAGAATATGAAAGACGTAAACCATGCGATTGCAATCTTGATGCCTATGCGATCGCAAGGCATGTTTTCGGGGAAAATCTGCAATTTAGTTTATTTTAGTTTCCTTTTCAAATTAGAACTCTTAATTGTTTTATTTTTAATTATTTCCGGTTTAGATTCGATCTTAACTCTTGTTTACTATATAAACAATTCTATATTGTAAAGAAGGGAATTTTGACGATATTTTGAGATTAATTAAAGTGAGATTTCGCTTTTCTTCTGAGTTCTTAATTGGACTAAACGAACTTATCAAAGAATTCGCACTCTTTGTGGCGTTCATAACTTTGGTTCTTGATTCAAGTAATCAACGGGTCAAGTTTTCTTGCGGCCAGATTTTAGCTTTCTTGGGGTTCAGATCAATCTCTTGTGGGTTCCGAGATTCAATTCTCCGCGGGTTCGCATCAGTTGGTATCAGAGCTTTGGCTCTAAAATCAGGTTCTATCGTTTAATTTCTTGTTTTTATCAGATTCATCTTGAATCATATCAAAAAAAAAAAAAAAAAAAAAAAAAAATTATTTCCTTATTCATCCTCTTCAAGAATTGATCTTGCATGATCCATACATGCACCAAAGTTAACTATTTTTAATTCTTGATTTGTGATCTCTTTTTTCTTCGTTCTTGCGTTAAATTGAAAAAAAAAAACGAAAATTCATGAAAAAATTCAAGAAAACGAGTTCTTTGAAATTCTCATCATAAATTATCATACAGTGTTTGTTCTTATTCCTGATTGCTTTAAAATCCTTATTCTTTCCGTTGTTCTTTCTGTTCTTGTTCTTGTCCTTGTTCTTGAATGCCGCGGGAGTTGGAATTCTTGATTGAGTTTAGATAGTTCTTTAGAGAACTTGGTAAGGAATACAAAGAGAGGTAAAAGGCAAGAGTGGTGAGATAATTATCGGGGAAAAGCCATATAGAGTGAAACACGAGTGTAAACACGTGAGGCAAATATTATTTTCTTTCCTAATTTATATTTTTTTATTATCCTAAAATGGCCGGAAAAGGGAACCACCAATCTTTATTGTTAAGAGCCATGCAACAACAATTTGAGAGGATGAACAGGGTGTTTGGCGAGATGATGGATAATAATAAAGAGATGATGGGTAGGATTGATAAGCAGAATATGGTGCTTACAAACTTACTAAGGGAGAGACAACTCAGGATTCCTAATGTCAGGAGACAGGATAGGCGTGATTATAACATTATAGCTGACTTTGAGGATGGAGATGCTTATAATTATAAGGCTGAGATGGGTAGGATGAAGCGTAGAGGGGATAGGCGTGAAAGGGCACCTAGTGGAGAAGACTATCGAGACCACGATGGAGTATATAGAAACTTTGGGAATATGAAAATGAAAGTACCTTCATTCCAAGCTAGGAAGGGTCCTGAAGTCGATTTCAAGTGGGATAACAATAATGTGAGTGACAGAGCTGTTTCAAATGAGACAACCGAACCATCTAAGGGAAGAGATGAGGTGACTAGCAACAACATAGTGGGGTTATTGCGTGATAATGGGGTTGTGGCATCCAAGGATGAGTGCGATAGTAATGTCGTAGAATCTAAGGATGAGTGTGATCGTGATGTGCTGCCTGAGCTGAAAGATGATGGTGTAGAATATCCTGTAGATGATGAAGTTCTAATTGCGATGCCTGCTCTTCAGGCGCAAATTAAAACAGAGACTTTTGATCAACAGTTTGAGTTAGATGTACAAGAAACGACAAGAGAGGAAGAAATTCAAAAAATACTTTTACTAGTACACAAAAAATTCCACCTTGTACTACGAAAAACTAACAATGCCCTCCCCAGTTTTTCTATTTCTTTATTGCAGGAATTGGATGACGTATCTTCAGAGAAAATGTCTAGTAGGTTACTACCTATTCAAGGCATTGCACATCAACTCCGCTTTGTACCTGGAGCTGTTCTTACAAAACGACCAACTTATAGAAGCAGTCCAGATGATATGAATGAGCTTCAAATACATCAAATTAAAGTAAATAAAGCCTGCAGATTCATCTTTGAGCCTGGTGATTGGTTTTGGAAGCATGTGAAGGGTCATTATCCCTTTTATGCCGATAGTGATTCGAGGTCGAATCTTTTTGAGGAAGGAGGGGATGATGCGATCCAGGCAAGCCATGGACCTTTGTTATATTGGACTCAAGCTAAGGACCATATTGGAGGTAAATCAGAGGCTAATGGAAGATTGGAGGACCAAAATAAGCGTAAAACAAAAGTTGGAAGTCAAAAGCGCAAGAAGCCAGAGGATATAACCATGCGATCGCATGGTTATACATCCATGCGATCGCAAGGGTGGACTTTTACAAGCAGAACATGAAAGACGTAAACCATGCGATCGCAATCTTGATGCCTATGCGATCGCAAGGCATGTTTTCGGGGAAAAGCTGCAATTTAGTTTATTTTAGTTTCCTTTTCAAATTAGAACTCTTAATTGTTTTATTTTTAATTATTTCCGGTTTAGATTCGATCTTAACTCTTGTTTACTATATAAACAATTCTATATTGTAAAGAAGGGAATTTTGACGATATTTTGAGATTAATTAAAGTGAGATTTCGCTTTTCTTCTGAGTTCTTAATTGGACTAAACGAACTTATCAAAGAATTCGCACTCTTTGTGGCGTTCATAACTTTGGTTCTTGATTCAAGTAATCAACGGGTCAAGTTTTCTTGCGGCCAGATTTTAGCTTTCTTGGGGTTCAGATCAATCTCTTGTGGGTTCCGAGATTCAATTCTCCGCGGGTTCGCATCAGTATGCCTTAGTGTGTTTTTTGTTCATAACATTTCATTTCTTGCTAAGGGGTCCCTAACACATTGCATTGAGTGCGAAACTGATCGTACGAACGGATTCCATCTAAATTTGTTGTTAGTTGGGTGTATAGTCTCAAATCTCTTTTAAATTGTCTTTACCTGCAGGGTTAAATTGGTCTACTCACCTTTTTTTCCCTTTTGTTCATTCCCGCCTATATAATCTAAACCATACCCACCAAGTATATGTTGTTGGTGAAAATTGCAAATATTTGAAGTATGGTTTTGACTGAAATTGGGTAAAGTAAATGAAATCCAATCTTCGTCAGTGTGGATTACCATTGGAGATGAAGACTTCCTAAATAAATCTAAATCTTGGTAGATATTTTCTTGCTTGTCAGAGAAGACAAATGAGCCATTCTTAGATGAGTGAATGAAAATATAATCAAATCTATATGTTTAACATTGCATTTTATTTCATTATATTGTAGGTGTAGAGATGGTGCATAGACAGTCATTAACCTTTTCAATAAAGGTGCGTGAATGGTTCCCAACCTTTTTAGTAAAGGTGCACATGTGATCCCTAACCTTTTCAGTACAAGTGCACAACTGGTCCCTAACTTATGTAAAATGGTGCACTGTTTGTCCCGAACCTATGGAAAAAGCTAAACAAATATTATTCTCTAACCAATGATCTCTGCCCCTTGATACATATTGAATATTCAACCACCATCTCTTAACTATACCAACAATCTCATAACTCAAACCATCAATGCTCAAATCTAGATTCAAAAAATGAACCAACATGTTAGATTGAAACATTACACATATGGCCACCAAAAATGACATTTACTATAACATTTCATGCATCAACCATTCAAAAATTTATTGATTTTTTGTTTTTGTTTTTGTTATTTGGAAAACTGAGTCTTCAAATTTCAGAATGGTATGAGTTTTTTATTTGTTCAAAATATTAAGATTGTTGTTGGGTAATGTGAAGAGATGCAAAGTAAAAAAAAAAAAAAAAAAGACAAAAAATATGAGTTGACCAATTTAACCCTGCATGTAAAGACAAACTATAAGAGATTTGAGAACACGCACCAACTAACGATAGATTTGGATGGAACCCGTTCATAGTGGCATATGTTAAGGACCTCTTAACCAAAAATAAAAAATTAAAGACCAAAATTACACTATATGCATACGTTATAGACCATTTGTGTCAAAATCCCATAATCATATGTATAATGCAACAAAAATTTACTATGTTACATTAAATGTTGAAGAAGAAATAAAATATTTATATAAAGTTATCTAGAACAATCCTTTAGTCTTCACATATTTCCAACACCACATAGGTACATGTACTTGTTTTTGAAATCTTTACCAATGTCTATATCTTGGATTTGACATGCTTTATTAATTAATTATTAATATAGTGTATATTTTACCTCTATACAACTTGCATTAGGAATAACTAAGTCAAAATAATAATTTCGTAACTATACATGTATTAAGTCATAATCTCAGCAAATTAATAAAATTAGATTGGTCTCATTATTATGACTATAGTGAAATTTTACTATATTAATTAGAGTATGTTTGGTAAAAATTTTTGTACATTATAAGCAATAGATCATTTGAAATGTATGAATCAAAATGATGTTTGACTAACTTATAAATATTTATAAGCACACACAAACATGCTTTTATTTATTCACAACATTGAGATTGATTTGAAGTTTAGTGATCTTGAATCTTCAACATAAAAGAAAATGCAAAAAGTGCATGAAACTAAGAGCTTGTTCAGTGTGTTTTTTCATGCAAAAATGGTTTTTTCAGCCACCATTGTTGACTCTTCAAACCAAATAGTGGTTGAAATGACCAAATTGTCTTTAATTTACAAAACATCTGGTTACATTTGATCGAAAGCATGCAAAAAAAGAGAACAAAACTCGTCTTTTCGTTGACAAAATAGACGATCATTTTGTTCATATAATCGACAAAAGATATCAACAAAATAAGCACTCGTTTTGTTGATGTCGACAAAATGAGAAAATGTGTGCTCATTTTTTCGACATCAACAAAATGGGAATCTAATGGTTCCCATTTTAACATTGTGACAAAATGGACAATATAAAAAAGTATTAATTTAGTGTCTATTTTGTCTGTGCCTATTTTGTCAATATCATCAACAAAAAAAAAAAAAAAAAAAAAAAAATTTGTCGAGATCGACATTATTTGGTTGATGTTGACATATTTTTTGTCGATGTATTTTTTGATATCAAAATATTTTGACTGATAGCTTTTCTCAGAAGTTATTGTATAATTGTTAACTACTATTAAATCTTAACTACACAAAAAAATAATCATTTTTATAAAAATGTATATTTAAAATTTTACATAAAAAAAATGACATAGTTATATTGACACTACAATTTGTTAAAAATGAACCACATTTTAATTTATTTAAGATTCTCAACTTTTGTTCATTATTGCAATTATGTTATTATAATTTTGTCATCGAATTCGTATTTTCAACTTTCATTACTTAGCACATTTTATCATTAATGATAGTTTATGTCGAGATATTTTGTTTACATGCTTTGAAATGAGAAAAAAATATTTTATTGTAATTTTGTATCTATTATTTTTTTTAAAATATGACAGACAAATAAGTCTTTTTACGAATTCTCAACAAATATTTTTTACGGAAACCGTTATCAAACACAAAATGTGCTAATTAATAAAAAATTGAAGATAAAAATGTGATAAAAAAAATTAGGGATATGAACGCTATAATGTTAAAAGATTAAAGATGTTAAATATAATTAAAATATAGTACAAAAAATAAAAAATATTGTGTAAATATAATTACCCATTTACAAATATTATAAAAAACTATCATATTTAGAATACACCCTTTACTTTTGACTACGTTTCAAAGTTTTCCTATTTTTAATGTGTCTAAATATTACAGGCTACTTATGCATTCATGTGCCTTTTTATGGTAATGGAATGAAGATGCAATTAGTATTTTTTTTAGGCTTGGGCGTTGGGTAGGTTGGTTGGTCAGGGTATTTTAATATCTGGAACCACTCGTTATAATTCGGGTATTTTGTAAATGGAACCATTTAGTTTCTACGTAATTATTGGAATTGAACCTGAATCGAAACCGTTCGATTCTGGTTCAGTTCTACCCCTTAACATTTTTAATAAAATTTTTAGTTGACAATATGTTTTGAAAAAATTTAAAAATTGCAAACACATTAACATTAAAGTATGATAGATATTAAAACAAGTTATGAAATATGTAAACATTAACTAGAAGTATGTTAGATATTAAAACAAGTTATGAAATATGTAAACATTAACTAGAAGAATAGACTCTAAAATTGCAAACTTATAAATTAAAGTTAGAAAAAGAAAAATTACCTATCAAAATTGTGGATTCTATTTGGTTAAAGATGAGTTTTGCATTCGCCGTTTTACTGTGTGTTGAGCAAGAAAGTGATGAACGAAAGTCCGAGACATGCGACAATTTTTGTATTGAGCATATGAGCAAATAGCGATTAAGAATTTGATAATTGGATAATTAGAATTGGGTCAATTGATTTTGAGTTTAAGAGTGATGAATTTTGTACTTTTTATTTGAATTTTAGACAGTTGAACTTTTATCTTTAGTACTATGGTGTTGGATCTTGGGTCATTGAGTTTGGGTGAATAAATTGTAAAAACTAAAAAATTTATAAAAAATGACAAATTCGGTTCTAATTGAATATCCACGGTTTTAGTTCAAGAACCAAGAACCGACCTGAACTCGATCGGTTCTCAGTTCTCGATTCCTAATTTTATTTTTTTGGAACCGGACCCGAACCTCCGGTTCCAGTTCGGTTTCGATTCAAAAGATTCGATTTCGATTAAAATGTCCACCCTTAATTTTTCTTGTCGTTCCACACAAAGTAATAACAATAATTATCAGCTTAATTAATTTTTCACTTGCAATATTATTCAATTGTTCGTATCCTTACAAAAAAAATTAATATAATTTTTAGATAGAATTATACTAAACTATCCACGTACAACTTTTATACAGTTCAATATTTCTTACATTAAAATTATTGCTTAATTGGATTTATTTCATACAAATTCTCAAGGGATGTTTTCATAAATAAGCCATGTTTTAGAAATAATTCCAAAACACTTATTATGTCGCAGAAATTTCAAAAATACTGTTTTTTAAATATATTTATTATATTTTCATATATTAATTACCAGCTGTAACAGTTAGCTTAAAAAAGGGGGATTTTCAGTTATTTCCATTAAATTGAATATCCTAATTGATTCTTTGTCTGAATAGAAAACAAAAAATTTCAGAAAATCAAGCAGACATCATTCCATCATTCGGTGAAGAAGATCAATCCACGAAGAACATCATTTGGTGAAGAAGATCAATCCACGAAGAACATCACGCGTGAAGAAAGTGCAGTGAAGAAAATCAGAACGTGAATGATCAAAATAATTACATAATGTTAATTATTGTAACCTATTTATCAATCCAAATATATATAATCTGATTTTGAATAAATGTGATTATATGTAGCAGTTCAAAAAATTCTTTATTTGAATACATATGTTAAAATTTTTTTTTCGAAATTCATGATATTTTATGGTTTCTGGTTTGTGGAAACGTCTATTATATTTAGAATATTTGTATATGTTACAATCGCGCATGTTACATATCCGTATGTTACATTTGTGGTGTTACATTTAGATGTTGGTAACATATTATTTTTTGTTATTATCACTCTAAAACAAATGTTACAAAAAAATCTTAAGATTCATGATATTTTGTGTTTATGTTACAGTGAGAATATTTGTAGATGTTACATTATTTTCTTGTTATGATCTTGTAACATTTGGAAGTTTTTGATTTGCGAAGCTGTTTGTTACATTTAGCACATCTGCGTATGTTACATTTCGGTATGATACATATTAAAACTCATGATTTTATCAGTTGTAACATATGTAACGTCAATGGTAAAGAATACCAATACATGTAACATGTGCTGGGTAAAATAACATTATATCATTTGTAACATATTCAGTAATACAAAATAGCGTTTGTAACATATGTATCAAACAGTGATATATTATAGCATTTGTAACATCTGTATTAAAAAGAATCTGTTACAAATGTTACAACTGCAAAACCTACTATAAATTTCAACAAATTTCGTATTAAAAGTCATTATATATATTAAAAGTCATGATAATATCAGTTGTAACATATGTAACGTCAGTAGTAGAGAATATCAATACATGTAATATGTGCTGGGTAAAATAATATCATATCATCTGTAATATATTCAGTGATACAGAATGTCGTTTGTAACATATGTATCAGACCATAATATTAAAAAGAATCTGTTACAAATGTTACAACTGCAAAACCAACAATATACTTCAACAATTTCGTGTTTACATACATATTGGACTCTAAAATAAATCGACACATTGTAACATCAGAATGTAACAGTGAGAACAAATTTAACTCATGATTTAATAACATAACTCAATTTGTAACATAACTTAATCTGTAACATATTTAGTAATATATTAATTGCTACAAAATATCAATTGTAACATCTGTATCAGAACTTGATTCATAACATCATCCCTAACACTGTATCAAACATTCATACACAATATCATTTGTAACAGCAGCATCAGACATTGATATTAAAGAGAATCTGTTACAACTGTTACAACAGCCAAAACCAAATCTAAACTTCAACAAATTCCTATTAATAAATACAATGTACTGTAATAGACCTATATATACATATTATATAAAAAAAATAAAATTTGTTTCATACACAACAATCAAATCCTAAAAACACCTACAGATCCACATGGGTATTTGAAGAATTTCTTTGGCTGAGAACTTTTCCTTTTCTCCTAATCTAATGCTACGACATTGAAAACTGAAACTGCATCCTAGCATCCCTCAGTTGCTTGCTTCATCTCATCCCATTGTGCCATTGTTTCATTTGTCTCCAGGAGTAAATCTCACCCCTCACCTAATTGATTTTAGATTGTTCTTCATCTTCATTGTCTCTTTTATTGGACTCCGATTTGTTTTCTACACCAAGCGATGCTCTCTTCGACATTGTCAATCTGCGGCTTGGAGTCTCTATTCTTCAAAGGAGATGAAAAATATTGAAAAACGTACTAGAATTTGGGCTTTCAAACGAAGATTTGCAAAGATTTTGAACAAAACTTGTACCGATTTGATAATGGAGATTTCTTCACGGTTGGGGCTTTTCACTATAAATGGTGCGTAGATCTAGGAGAGTTAAAGTGGTAAGTTTTAATTTACAGTTTTAAAATTGTTTTTAATCAATATTAAAATAATTAAATTATTTTTAAGAATGTAGTATTTTTGAAATTAATAAGCTAAATTGTTAGATTTATGATTATTTTAATTTTTATAAGTAGTGGGTGTAATATCCACAATTCTCAATCACCGTAGGGCTGGAGGTGACAGACAAGCTGATTCCCAAATGTTTTAACTAGAGGTGGCAAAATTGGCCTGGCCCGCGGGCCAGCCCATGTAGCCCACCTTCTTGGGTTGGGTTGGCCCTAGCCCAAATAAAACCGGGCCAAGATGGCCGGGCCCATCTAGTCCGCGGGCTAATTGGGCCGGCCCGATTTTGATTTTGATTTTTTGATTTTATTTTTTTTGATTTATTTTTTTGATTTTTTTTGCTATTTTAACACTAATTGACTCATTTTGTGAATAACCCCAATACATAATTTAAATAATATCAATCTAAAATAATCTAAGCCAAAGTCACCAATAAACATTAGTCCAAAAATCATAGGATCCAACATAAAATTGTTTAGATTTAATTAAAATTTAGTTTAATTTAAGTTTCAATCCAAAATATATTTAGTGTGACAAGTAAATTATTTATTTTAAATTTACTTATAAGTAAACTATTTAATTTAAGCAAAACATGCTTATATTTTAAAACAATAAAACTAGCATGCTTTTAATATTTGTATTTTTAAAAAAAAATATCTACAATTAATTTACAATTAACAAAAAAATTATTATTTTAAAAGAAAATTGACGTTTATCTATTAACTAATACATGAGAGCCCCAATTTTATAAATTAATCTTTTTAAAATTATTTATATAGTCTAAATTTATCTAATATTGAATTTAATGTAATGTATTAGATTGTATAAAAAAATTATTTAAAAAAAAAAGAAAATTAAAATAAGTTGGGCCAATGGGCTGGACTGGGCTAGCATATTTCTGGCCCATACAAAACTGAGCTGGGCCAGCCCAGTCCAGTTTCATGTGTGGCCCTGTTCTGGCGGATTGGGCTGGCCCAACCCAGCCTATTTGCTAGCTCTAGTTTTAACTAACCTCGAATTTTGGATTTTTTATGATAATTTGAATCGTCACCCCGCCCCGCCCCACCCCGCCCGACCCCACCCGATGACGGACTCGTAGCATGGAAAGAATTTATAGAGCAAAAAGGCTTCAACGACTACATTTTGATGTGTGCATGTTTGGTAGGGTTAAAATTATTTTTTAAATACTTATATTTTAAGTTGTTGGTGAATGTCTAGATAAAAAATGGATTGTAAATTGTGGGTCCTATTAAATGTATGGATAAAAAATATGTTTGATCAGTTGAAATTATAATTTAAGCATTGACAAACTTTATTGTAACATTTTTATTATAGGAAATAGTGTGTCCCACAGGCTTTTTTTATAGAGAGAGAGAGTGAGAGAGAGAGTAAGGGAGGGCGCTACGGAAGATTGGTCTGCTCTGAAAAGTTGAGTTTATTTGTTCGCTCCCCCTATTTGGTCTGCCTTCTTACCAATCCACCTCTTTTCTCTTGATGGAATATATCAATACCGAGCTCTAGCTTTTCTTGCCCAATTGGATCCCAATCCATTATGGGCTTAACAAAAAAATAATTTGATCATGCCCCCAGGGGCATGAACGAGTTGATAAGGTTTGAGGTGACGTGGGAATAAATTCTTCGGCAACATATGTTCGATTCTCGTGTGGGACAGATTTTCACTGAAATATTGTGGAGATTTGTCCTAGGATTTGACCTGTTGGCTCTCTCCCTCAGGTCTCTGTCACTCGTGATATTCATCGATTTACAACTTATCTGGTCAAGGAATTTCTAATACAGGTGGAGGAATTTCGTCTTTGAAACTTTTTCCTTATAAGAAGAAATAACTTGATCATTAATAGAATATTAAATAATGGGTAAGAGCAAAAGTATACCGAAATCTCATAAAAATAATAGAATTGTAGAATCCTGTCCTACTCCACGAATTGACAGGTCACAAGGTGGGACAAGAACGACCCACCCAATTGCCATCATGTTAATATCGCAAAGAGTGGAGATGTTAATTTGGTCAATTTTGTAGGGCCTAGCTCATCATCACGTAGCCATGATGCCAGCCTGGCAGAAGCTAATAAAAATCGATAGAAAAAAAAGGGCTTTGACGGGTCATCGCCAGCGTGTCGCCTTCCAATTCCCGATATAGCAAATTCCGCCACGATCCACTACCCGTCATTTCCTAATTGGCCGGCCCTTTCTCTTCCCTCACGCCTATTATTTAAACCTCCCCCCACTTCCCTCTCTTCCTGTTCCTCATAAGCCAGGAGAGCAAGAAATTCCAATTCAACGACACCCAAGTCCCAACAGGTATATCTTAATCTAATTTCAGTTGTCCAGGATTCAACTATATCTTTGATTCTTTGGTTTTGTTCTTCGTAGATTTTATATTTTCATAGATTTCAAACCACAGATCTGAGGTTTCTGATTACAACTGGTAACTGGTTTCGTTTGATTTATTTTCAATACGGAATCTGTACTCTGCTAAATTCTGCGTTATTGAAATGGCACGTATTGAATAAGAAGCGAACAAAGGAAGATAAAATAGAGTGTGAAATCTGGCATTTAGATTTGTGTTTCTTATGTTACACTTTTATGATTCATCCAAACCAAATACCAAGGAATCAAACAAATTGAAAAACTGGATCTATGTTCGACGGATCACACCTAGTAAGAAAAAGTGTAACTTTAAATTTTGTTCACTCCATAATATTAATTTATGGGGAAGGAATAATTGAGTGTTTGTTTGGTGGAATTTAAAAGTAGTTTTTTAGGAGATTTTGAAAAAAAGGTTGGTGAATTTGTGGTTGAAAAGTTGATTAAATTTTTGGGTCCATGAAATATGTAGTTGAAATTTGAAAATGAGTTCGAAAAACGAAAGGAGTTTAAAAAAAAAAACCAATGCAAACATGCTCTGAATATGTGAGAGTTGCACGCAAATGATTTTATCTCAGATCATATTAGAGCGATGGAATCTGAAGGGAAACATATTCAGATAAAATTTCAGCTTTATTCTTCTTTGTATTTTATGGATGATTTTGGTATTGGGAATAGTGATATTTTCTTCTTTTTAGCTTTTATTTGTATGCTCATTTTCTTGATTTTTCTTATTTTTTTGCTAATTGAAAAAATTGATGTTTAGGATTATAAGATGTAGTTTGTCGAATTAAAAATGTTTTAATCCAGGTTGTTATTTTGAAATTATATACATAGCTGAGGTTTAACTTAGAGGCTCTTTGAAGCTTTTGATAAAAGTTTTAGCAATTTTTGAAAAACTTGATGACACATGTGATTGAAAAGATGATAAAAGTTGTGGTCCATGAATGTGTGGTTAAAATTAATTGTTGACTTTGATCTCAATTTTAGCAACTTTTTAAGCTAAACCAAGCAAGGACTAAGATAGATGGTATTGATAGTTTGATTCTAAATCAATACATGATATATCGGCACATTAGTTAGTGTTTTGACATTTCAAGGATCTCCAAATTTGTGCAGATTTGAGTACTATTTAGCAAATTAAAAATGTCGCCAGCTGATTCATCACGCGAGGAAAATGTATACATGGCCAAGTTGGCCGAACAGGCTGAGCGGTATGAGGAAATGGTTGAGTTTATGGAGAAAGTAGCAAAAACTGGCAATACTGAGGAGTTGACTGTGGAGGAAAGGAACCTCCTCTCTGTTGCATACAAAAATGTCATTGGTGCTAGAAGGGCTTCATGGAGGATCATCTCTTCCATTGAGCAGAAAGAAGAGAGCCGTGGGAATGAGGATCATGTCAATGTAATTAAGGAGTATAGGGGTAAGATTGAGGCTGAGCTCAGCAAGATCTGTGAAGGGATTTTGAGCCTTCTCGAGTCCCATCTCGTTCCCTCAGCCTCGTCTGCCGAGTCCAAGGTGTTTTACCTGAAGATGAAAGGTGATTACCACAGGTATTTGGCTGAGTTCAAGACAGGGGCTGAGAGGAAGGAAGCCGCTGAGAGTACTTTGGTAGCATACAAATCTGCTCAGGTGGGTTGCCAGTGTCGAGATGATGGGTTTTGTGTTAATGGAGTTATTTGTGTGGACTGTTCTGAGTTTTTCTTTGTATTATGCAGGATATTGCATTGGCAGAATTGGCTCCCACTCACCCAATAAGGCTGGGACTTGCACTGAACTTCTCTGTTTTCTATTACGAAATCCTTAATTCACCAGATCGTGCTTGCAACCTTGCTAAGCAGGTAGTTTGGGAATGTTCCTATGTGCAGTCATTGCTTGATTGCTTGGTCATTTATTTATAACCTCACGATAACTATGAGCTTGATGTTTTATCTTATTATATCTGTGCAAGTGTCTTGGAGTGCCTTTGGATGTGTAGAGTTATAATGTTTGGCTGTTTGCCGTGTTCAAATTAATGGAAAAGGAAAAGTGTTTAGATCTTGTTCCAGTCTCTTTGGAAAATTTAATTTCTATGATTGGAGCTCATTAAGGTCTTGATGGTGTGAAACAAGTTTGTCTTCTGTAGATAAAAGATAAATTGGCTACATTTTTCAAAATAGCCTTATTTTAATGGCCAAAGTGAAAAATTGTCGTGTTTTAAGTTTTTTCATTTAAAGGAGGCTAATGGTCATCTTTATTTATTTTGTTTAAAAAGCCTTCTCTAGAGCGTGAAAGACCAACTTAACTTGATTAAAAATGTCTTTTATCTGTTCTAGCTATTTTTATGGCCAAAGTGGAAAATGGTCATCTTCTAGTTTTTTTGTTTGAAAAGCTTTGGCCTTATAGATAAAAACCAATTTTACCTTATTAATGATGACCTTCATCTGTTTACGCATTTTTTCCTGGTAAAGACGCATTCAACTCGACCAGCTAAACCATTTGGTCCAGTTACTTCGAGTTGATTTGAGTAACGACGAGGAAGATTATAGCCATATTACAAGAGAGTCGTAGAGAGTATTATATCCAGATTTTTCTGATACCCTCCTCTGGTGGATACAATCCTCTAGTTGACCAACTACGTTAGATGGTGGTTGGCGTAGACTTGGCTGATGTTGGGATGGATTTAGACTTGAAAAAATTTCATAAGATTGAAGAGAAGTTTATTTTAGTATTACTCAATACAGGGGAGTCCATTTAAAAACTTCTAAACATTTTGACTATTTCTCATTTTGTTTTTGACCTGTCTTTGAGTAATTTCCTCTAGATAAAAAATTGAAACCTTTACTTACATTTATAATGTTCGTCTTCTTGCCAATAATCTTCTTGTCAGTTTACGTTGTCTGTATTATGCCATCAGTTCATATTCTGGAGACTTAAGTATATGAACAGTTGATCTGATTATAGCTAGTCTTAGCTATTGATACAATATAATACCACTTTGCATGAGAGCATGGCATATCCCTGTGTACACACTCGGAAAAACACAAGCCAATGGTGTTATTTTCCTTTTCTTATTTCATTCTCGCATATTTTTTTGTACTTTTTATTATTTTGGTGATCAGCACATTTTGTAGTTATTCTTTTTCTATCTATTAATAATCACCAGTCCACTGTTTTCGTTTATAAACCTGCTCAACTCACATATGTATAATACTTGACTGCAGGCTTTCGATGAAGCCATCGCTGAGCTAGACACGTTGGGTGAGGAATCATACAAGGACAGCACATTGATCATGCAACTTCTCCGAGACAATCTGACTCTTTGGACTTCTGATATAACGGTATATCCAAATCCCCCACAAATTTTCTGCATCACTTTCTTACTCTCTCCCCCTGGGATTCACTTGTTCACATACATACTTCCTTTCCTGGATTTCATGCGCTTCCACTATATTATACGATTTCAAGGCCAAAGCATACAACATCTAATATATTGCGTTTGTTGTATTCCCTTTTAACTCTCAAGATTTATGTTTTAGAGGTGTAGAAATGGTTCTTTTAGAATGAATTGATCAGACACTGCAATCCTGTCATAAACCACAGCTTCTAAGACATTATTTGTTTATAAATATGGATTGAATTTGGATTAGTCCTTTAAACCATTCGTGTAAAACATGCCATGTTACTTATAATGCTGCATTTTGTGTTTATTTTGTTTTGATGTCAGGATGATGCTGGGGATGAGATCAAGGATGCTTCAAAACCCGAATCCGGCGAGGGAGCGCAGTGACGAATCTTTAGTGTTGTAGAATTGTGAGCACCATTTGTTGTTCTAGCATTGAATTCCTTCTGTTGTAGCAAGACTTGAGGGATTTGGTATGTTGTTGAGTGTAGTGGTCCCTTAAATCTTGAAATGTTTTTGTTACAAGCATGGTTTCTTATACGAATAGACGATTGGTTATAAGGCAGCGAGCCGGATTTATTTGTCATGTTTGCTTTTTGGCTATCTATTTGGTGGTTGCACTAAGCAATATGTATTGGATTGGAGGATCAAATTTATTTTCAAAGTTTTATGATCATACTTGTTCTCAATGAAAATTCAATCTTGTGGCTTCTGATTTTTAGTGTACCTGTTTCTCTTTGGTAGATTTTGTTGTTTGAGCCAATTGGAATAGCTTATAGTTTGTGCTTTATATGGATGCCCTAGTGCATTAATGATGCAGTATTTATGTGGTTAATATATATTGCTGACGATAAATTATATGGTTATCCTTGATGATACTATTCGAATTTTCCATTTAATATCTATTGTTTCAATTCCAACAATTTTGAATTAGAAAATGGACTGAAGCAGGAGGGTAAAATGCAATAATCCTCTCACATTACTAATTCTCCTGCCGTGGATCTACTTGTTCGGTAAGAGAGTATTGTTCCCGTGCACAATGATATTCTATGGTGTCTGTAATACATGATTTGGATTCAAATTTATGCACCTTTCTAAAATTTACAACCCAAGAAAACCAATAAAAATAAAAATAAATCATATACTCTTGACATATTACCAAGTGCAATAACCTGACTAGGGGTTTATTTGAGAAGAGTCCTAATTCTGATATCAGATGGAGAGCCAGTTCCCGGGATGTGTTCGTTTGATTGGAGCCACCATGTCGAGCGTCTTAGCCGTGGTAAGCTGGTCCGAATCTGCTGCTAAACATGCCAGCATGTAGAAGCAGCAAATATAGTAGCTGGCTGAGTCCTGATATTATGATAAATGCTTCCAATGTTTGCTGTGGTTAAAATTTAGTATAAAACACTTGAGCAGCAGGTTTGGTAGGTGGGACTGAAAATGATTATGGATAAAATTAAGCAAGAGATTTCACTTTTCAGAGTGATGCATGGACAACTTACCAGGCGTTTTCCTCTATGCCCTCCCATTATAATCTGCTTGCAAACAAGACTGTATTGAGATGGGGTAAAAAATTGGGTATAAGCAATGAGGTCAACTGATACATTAGCAAACGTATTAACTTTGGAATGGGGATGAGGAAATCAGTACCCAAAAGCAAGGGCAGTCATAGCCCAAGCGAGAATTGCCGATGTAGCTGCACTAGCAAGACTAGCATTATTCCACACTCGACGATGCACAAAACCCGAAAACACTGAGCATGCTCCGATCACTCCGGCAATTAATGCAAATATTAAAAGGAAAATTGTTGAGGGATTGCCACCAAGATCTGGTGCAAAAAAGAAGATTTAAAAATTGAAGCAACATTTTTGTAAGTGATTTTTAACTTTTATAAGTGCAAAAGGTGAAGCACAAGGTAATTTGCAAGGTGGTGCTTACATCTTTCACAGAGTCTTGATATTTTGAAATAGAAAAACTTGTTTAAAATTCAGAAATATATAAAAGAGTGTCAAAATCACACTTCATTTCAAAATGAAAATGTAGATTGTTCTACCAGAACATTTAGAGAAGCTCCTGTGCAAATTACTTCCATCCTCTCATCGTCTAACCATTTATAACAGTACTCATAGCTAAATATATACCTAATTCAAGTAGACAGATTTGGTTGAATCAAAATAATTTTGTTACCAGAAGACAAAATAAACATGCTATTTATTGAACCATTGCATCTAAAAGCAAGCTTTAGAATGCATTAATGACATGTTTGGTCGAGAGGATTAGATAGTAAAGAAGAAGAAAAATATAAAATATTGTTCACTACAGTAGCCAAGAAACATTAGATTGAAGTTTTTCCATTTCTTTTTTGGTATCTTCATGTTATAAACCTGCTGCCACCTTATACAATTGCCTCCAGGTAGGGCCAACCTGTCCTGAAAATTAGACACAGTTATGCCAATCTTTTTTTTTTTGATCGAAACACAGTTATGCCTATCTTACACGCATGCTGTCTATTTTTACTTTATTTTCCCTTTCTGTGCGCTTCTTTTCATGGATTACTACTTTCTTTTCTTATTTTTTGTTCTCACTTTTTTGCATGAGAGAGAGAGAGAGAGAGAGATTACAGGCATTAACTGGAAATTTAATTTAATGAACATAAAAGCACAAGAAGGGAAGAATGAAACCAAGTAATTAATGATAATCGACTCAAAATGGCAAATGATAGAGAAAATTAACTAGCATTTTAAAGTAATAATGTAGAATGAAATCTCTGGAAAAGAAAAGAAAACTGACGGGGGTGATTCTGCTCGCCGTCGATGTATTTATCGAGAGACCATCCGGCGAGTCCCAGTAAAATGAGATACACCACAAAGTTGACTGCTAAGAGGGGTCCCAAAAGGCTTCTTCCACCGCTTCCAACCGCCATTTTCAAACCTCAAACACCTCCCCACCGCCCTCTCAACTGTGTGTTTGTTAATTTGCTCCTTAGAGAGAGAGAGAGAGAGAGAGAGAGAGAGAGAGAGAGAGTGTGTGTGTGTGTTTGTCTGTGTTCACAAGAAGATGAGATGAGAATTTGGTGTTGATATATAAAGCAAAGGGGTACGTGGTTGCTTGTGGAAGACTAAACCGTACAGGTGTTTGTTTGAAGGGCAGCTGCTTGCTGCTTTTGACGTCGAGACTTTCTGCCTTAAACTACCAATTCTGGTGTTGCGTTTCGTATGTCTTTTTTATTTACAAAAATATGTACCACTTTTGTTGAAGATTTGAAACGTACATGTTGATTATGTTGTCTAAAAATGTTTAAAACTATTAAAAAAAACTGTTTATTTAATTTTCTTCAACACGTCTTACGCGTACAAGTCGGATTCATTTTTTTTTTTCAACGGCATTGCCATTTTTAGCCATTTCAGTGTCACTTCTATCCATTGCCAATGCAAATTACATCAGGCAATTACATGGGTTCTTGTCTTTGGTAGAGCCGTAGAAGTATGCTCCCTCTACATATAGATAGATAGAGAGACACGGAGGGAGAGAGTGTGCGGTCCCTCAAAGACATGGCACACATGCACCGAGTTGCCAATAAATAAATAAAAAAGCTGATTTTTTTTTTTTTGTTTTACTTATTTTTAACCGCATATTTTATAAGATCCACAATTTTGATTAAGTTTTCAAACACACATTTCATCATTTTTTATCAAAATCTCCACAAAAAAAAAAAAAAAACTATTCAGACATGTATTGAATTTTTTTTTTAAATTTTTTTTGGGTGGACAATTCACAAGATAAAATGAATCAGATGGTTCATGAACAAATTTAATTCTGTGACTTGTCTCACTGAAATTTAGGATTGAATTCAAGGTCAAGTGTCATCTCAATTACATCTCAAACATAGGTCGAATCTATGTTTGAGCTAACACTTTATGAAAAAATGGCACGTTTATATGGAAATCTAGTAAGTAATTTTTACGTTGACACGATCACACAAGTAAAAAAAATAAAAATGAAAAATAAAATTTCTTCACGTATATATGTATAAATGTACATATAAAGTTATCCTTACATGGTATAAATGAAAAAGTTACCTAGCATGTTATAGAAGAATTATCTTTGGGAAAAGAAACCGACCAATATTGGTATTTCAATTGGATAGGCACACATGAATGTCATGTTGTCATTACTGACTTGGATGAAGAACAAGAACTTCAACAAAATGAAAAATGTGACATACGTAGCAATACTGAACAAGATGTCAATATTGCTAGGGAAGATGAGCATTCAACAAAAGCTGTAGAACCACAAGTAGATCAAACAATTTATGATGTGACGAATGGAGTACAAGATCAGCATTGTAATGAGCAAAAGTAACTGAAAATACTGACTTCAATTAGGATGAACCTATAGTCAACGAATCATATGAAGTTGACTTCAATTAGGACATACCGATAGTTGATACATCAAACCACATTGACTTCAATCGGGATGAACCTGCTGTTGCCATATTTGGGGATGAACAAGCTACCGAGCAGCCATTTCATCAAGCTCCTGACCACGTTGACTGTAATTGGGATGAACCAACAGTTGATGATGTCCATTCCGATTACGGTTTATCAGATGAGCTAGAGAGTATAAACATTGATGAAGATGCGGATGAACCCGTAGAAGGGCAAGAGAACCGATCTTCAATCCCAAAACAAATATAAGTGATCCACAGTTTGCTTTGGTTAACTTTTATTTCACTACCCAATTCACTACATTCAATACAAGTCTAGATTGGCATTTTCACTAATTTTATGACTTCAATGCATGGATGAAATTCGAAACTGTGCAAGTTTTGAGGACAGCATTGGTAGAGTATTCAATCAAGAATGGAAGGCCTATTTAGTACGTGAAAATTGATTCCACCAAGGTACGGATGAGGTGCAAATATCATTGTCATTGGGAAATATATGCAATGGTGCAGGACGACAAGATCAGCTTCAATGTGAACAAGTTCGTAGATAAGTACACATGTGCAGTTGTTTCTAAAAATAAGTGGGCAAATTCAAATTATTTGTCGAAGAAATTTGAAGGGAGTTTCAGATTAAACTCAGAATGGAAGTACGAAACCTTCATTGAGGCTGTCAAGCAAGATTGCATAGTTGATGTTTCAATGCACCAACATTATAAGGCCAGAAGAAGACGCTTCCAATTAATAAAGGAAAATGTAACAGATCAATACAAGATGTTGTGAGACTATTGCGAGGAGTTGAAGAGAAGAAATGAAGGCACAACGGATGAATTGTGTACATCTGGAACAATTTTTAAGATGTTGTACATATGCCTTGTGGCATGCAAAAAAGGCTTCACTGATGGTTGTAGGCCATTCATAAGGCTAGATGGGTGTCATTTGAAGGGAGAGTTCAAGGGTCAATTACTGACTTTCATTGGTGTTGACGGGGATAATGCCATGTTTTCCATCGCTTATGCTATACTAGAGTCTGAAAATAGAGAGAGTTGGGAATAGTTTTTGGATTTATTATGTTCTGCATGGACTTACATGACTAACAAGCAAAAAGGACTTGTCCAGGTATTGCAGCCCAAGTGTGAGCACTCAGAGCATCGGTGTTGTATTAGACACCTACACAGCAATTTCAAAGCAACACATCGATGAACTGCATTGAAAAATCTGTTGTGGACAGCAGCTAGAGCAAGTACAGTTAATGCGTTCAACGTGGAAATAGAGAAAATGAAGGCACTCGATGAAAAAACTTACAAATAGTTAGCAGACAAACAATTAAAACAGTGGAGCAAATGACAATTTAAGGAGCATTGTAAATGTAAGTTATTGGTAAATAACATTTGTGAGTCATTCAATTAGGTGATAATTGAAACTATGGACAAGCTGTTAATATCAGTGCTCGAATGGATCACATTTTACCTTATGAAAAAATTTGCTACAAGAAGAACAAGTTTTAAGAATTGGGATCAAGAAGAACAAGTTTTAAGATTTGTTGAGCAACATGGACGGTGGAAGGCTAGTACCAAGTACTTCATGTGTCTGGAACAATTGTGGCTGTAGAATTAAATGCTTGGACTTGCGCATGTAGAAAATGGCAGATCTCAAGCCTTCCTTGTGAACATGATGTGGCTAGTATTTATGAAACGCGGGATGAGACAATCAATTACGTTGACCCATCTTATAAGAAAGAGTAGTTCCTTAAGGCTTACTCCCCGGTGATAAGTCCAATGAATAGTCCAGATATGTGGGAGAGTCATAGACCATTTCTGTTGGAGCCTCTGTTTGTTACTAAAACAACATGTAGACCGAAGAAAGTGAAGAGAAGAGAGCTTGATGAGCTACAACGTCCCTTAACATCAAAATAAAAGATGGTTTGGCATGAAGATGACTTGTAAACAATGTATTCAGACAGGTCATAACGAAAGATCGTGCAATACAATGGCGAATGCCGGCTCAAATGGGTCAAAAAAGAAGAAAAGTGATGATGCAATAACCCTAAGTAGTAGCCAACATTGAACATGCTTGCCTTATGTTCTGTTTTTGTCCACATAGCAACACTAGTTTGTTTGATGTAGTTGGAAGTTGTATAATGTATTGCTGAACTTATATTTTTGTCATCCAACTTTTCACTTCCATTTGTAATTATATGACTATATTGATGGCAATGGCATGTGGATCTTAGTGAATACAAATTTCACTTTGTTTTTATCAACAATGGGACTGAATGGTAGTTGTTGTCATTATGGATTTTGGTGGTTCAATTGATTATTTTTGTTATAGATTTTGTTGGTTTGGATATAACATTTACATTGCACTGATTGATAGTTGGTTTCTTTATCGTTCGGTTCAAGTAGCGCTATGAAGGTACTAACCTCAAAAAAATATTCACTTCAACCAAGTTAGGGGACAAAACTGAATCCTTTACAAACATATCACTTTAAAAACAACATTACAACAATCCCATATACAAATCCTCAAATCCACCGAGTCCAAAATCATTCTTTTGAGTTCAAATTCTTCATGTTCTGCTCCCAATTCATAATTTGAATCTCCCAATTCTGTTTTTGCATCTCCAAATTTTTGATTCAATCTAAATTTTTTTTGATGTCCTACTCCAAGCCATTAACATTTCTCAACAAACTAATAATAATTTATTTCGATCTCTCACATATTTGTAGATCGTACCAAATAAAATACTTGCAGTCCCCTACCTCGTGAAATAATGAAACATACCACCAGTTTAAAAAGGAAAAATGGGAATGTCAGACAAAAAATAAAACAAATTTCCCTTCTTACTTGTTTCGTTCGACATGTATTAAATTTTCTTTTTGGGTTTATATTTGTCCATGAAGTCTTAATTTTTGTGAGTAATCTATAATGGTAGAGGTTAGGCTCCATGGAAAGAGGAAAATATAAAAATGGTAAGTGAATTTTTGGTGCACAGGAGGTAAAGAGAAAGACTTGTTTACTGTAATACATTGTTTTCTCCTTTATATGCTGGACAATTTTGCCCTTAAGAAGTACATCATGTGGGGCACATGTGTTCACTTAATAGCGAATTTGACGTTTTTCGTCCAAAAATGACCCCTAGGGCGTATGTTTGAAAGGTTAGAGACTTTGGATGCTAGAAAACAAAGATTCAGAACCCTATCGTCACAAGGTTCAAAAGTTCAGGACTCCTAGTGCTATTTACTTTTTTATTTATTTGGTTTTTGTAACCTTCTTTTCATATACTTATTGTAATTAAGTTATTATTCAGGTAAGATTTTCCCTTAAAAATACTAACCGAAGTTTAATTGGTGATATAATTGAAACAAAATGACGATTTTAGTCATCATAACAGAACAATATAAAGACAAGTGATCAAAATGAAACTTGATACAAGTTATTGTTCTTTTTGCGTCAACTCTCACCCATTTTTGGAAGTGCCCACTCATATTTTATTGCTTTTCGTTAGTTCATGTATATATTTGTTGAACCCTCATGCTAGTTAAAAGGTTTCTTTGCAATTGAGATGTCCATTTAGACAAGTTTGTTGTATTAAATTGAATTTTTTTAAAAAACAAACATATAATAAAACATATCGATTGTTTTATTCGTTTTCTTAGTCTAATCCAACAAATATGTCATCAATATCTTCGTCGAGATACTCTCGTTTCTTGCCAATTTTTTCCAATCAAAAGATATATATAATTGTAATACAAAAACAAAAAGTTATTATTTTTTAAATAAATTGTCTTTTTCCTATCAAACAATATCTTGGTGGTTTATTAGTCATGTAAAGTTAACCAATTTTTTACAAACATGAACGATGTTGAAGACAGTGATGAAGAATTTTGGGTCAAAATTCACACTTTGTGGTGCCAAGCATTGATAGTAGTGAAATCAAATAAGGGAAATGATCTCCTCCCCATGGTGGAGAGGAGATATAAAGGCCACAGGACATGTGACACATGTCCTGTGCCATTAGAGAAGGAAAAAGTGATTGACATAAATATCAATAATTTGGCCAATGGTTATATGACATTTGTTATATGACCTTTACAACTTCTCTCCACTATGAAGAGGAGATCATTTCCTAATCAAATAAAAGAGACTCACAAAAGTGACACGTTGTGTGTTTGGAGAGCAGAGTTTGGTACAATAGAACTGCATTTTTAAACGGATCAACCCATGGCACATCCCATCCTAACTCCTAACCCATGACTCATGGCCTAACCTACTTTTACAGGCTAAACAGCCTGGCAGAACCTTAACTTAGATGGAGTTTATTACATTGAAAATGAATTTTAATTTGTGTTTGTTTGGATATAATGGTATTGTTGAAATTATTTTTTAAATGTTTATATTATAAGTTGTAGGTGAATGTGTAGATAAAAAATGAGTTGTAAGTGTGGGTCTTATGAAATGTGTGAATAGAAATTATGTTTGACCAATTTGATCTCCCGTTGAAAATATAATCAACATATAAAAATTTGACTACTCTTTCAATAAAGTTGACATTTAAGATAGAAACACAATTCTTAATAATAAAATCTATCAAGTTCAAACGAACAACTCAATCCATCTAAAGTTCAAACAAGCACAAGAGACGACCCACATGGCCAGGTCATGTGGGGTCAACTGACCCCACATATTTTTCAACAAATATTTTTTTGGGAACCTTTTTTCTAATGCCATTACCTTAGAGTCAAAGAAAATAAAAATAGATTTCCATTAAAAATCCCCCAATGAAAATTGGTCAATCCCCTACTAAAAATCTTCAATCCAATCAGACACTATACTTTGTGTCTAACTGATTTCTTCATCTCATTTCATCTCATCCATCTCTTCACTCTGATCTTTTCCAATTTCTTTTTCCCCCTTTCAAATTTGTTGATTAGTCTGTCAATTTCTTTCTGCTACCAACTCTAGTCACGACATTTGATGTAATATCACAGTTGAATTGATTTTTACATAAAAGCTTAGCCCTATACTGATTCTTTGTATCTTTTTGCATATTTAAAAACTAGTTTAGGACTAAGAATAAAATTAGTTCAATTATTTATTAAATTAAGAGATATTTCATTGGTCTTACTACATGTGTTGAGCTGCTATGATTTTAAAATTGTTTGTTTAAGTTTTTATTTTTATTTTTTGGTGGTGATTGAGGAGGTATGATAGCTAGTAGTGAAGTGTAGTAATATCGGTGGAAAGTCCGAAGGCGTATAATGCTTAAAGATCTCTAACCGTATCTAATCGACTGATTGAGAATAGTTTCATATATGTTTCATTTGCATAAAGAATTCGATAGTTTTTCTTTTTTACTAACTATCTTAATCATTTAAAATTTTACTATGTACTGAATTATGTCTTATCTCTTTATTCATTTTTCAAATTTTGTGTTCGGTGTCGATTTATTTTTCTTATTTGTTTGGACTTTATTTATGATTTCATATAATTAAAAGTTATATAGTCAATTGGTTTAGCTAACTTCAATTATTTTACCACTTTCTTCATCTTCAGAATTAGAAAATTTGGTATAATTTATTGTGACTTCAATATGTTCTCTTCTATCTCGTGAACTCTTTTTTTTTTTTTTCTTTTTAATTTATAGACAAACAACCAAGTTGTTTAACAATATTGATAATGATGTAATTATACGAAATTTTCAAAGTATGAAAATGCTATTGTATTAATGTTATGTTATTTAATAAAAAAATGTATCTATATTTTGACCCTACAATGAAAAATATATGGCTCTGCCACTACTTGTGGGAGCATATTAAGAGATAAATCTTAAATCAATTGAATATCGAAAATATAATCAACAATAAGAATTTGAGCTACTTTTCTTAACAAAATCGACATTTTAAAATTGAACACCAAATTTTAATATGCAGCGTCAAATTGAGTGTTTAATTTAATTTTTGGGGGTCTAAAGTAGGAATTAATGAACGAAAGATTAAATCAAATGTGTAATAAATATTTCATTAGTGAACGTCTATAATCCCCATTTTAAACTCACATAGTTACAAGTTTTGTATGTTAAAAATCCTTTATTTGAGTATTTATTAGCAATAACCCCATGACCTTAATTCTTATATCTTGTTACGTAAGTATTTAGAAAATTGGATCGAATCAGTCGATTCAATCGAAAAAATTGGGAATTGATCACAAAATCAGTTCGATCTACCAATTTAACCGAGCATCAGAAAACTAGACCGAAAACTGGGGTTTTTATCGGTTAAACTGGAAAAACCGATAGAATTGGTCTGATTTTAATGATTTTTTCGGTTCAGAAATTTTTCAAGGCAAAATCAATAATAATTTCTGATTTCTTCCTCATTTCTTTTCAATTTCTCCCATTTCTCTTCTTCTTCAGTTGTTCCTCATTTTTTTGTGATTTTTGGATTAATTTTTAATTTTTTAATTAAAACTTATGAAAAGTCTATTTAAAGCCAAGTTTTGTGAATAATTTTGTTTATAAATGTTGGTTTATTTACAAATAACTTATTTTTAGAAATTTTGTGAGATTTTTGGATTAATTTTTAATTTTTTAATTGAAATCGGTTCAATTTTTTAACCATTAATCCGTTGTCTTTTTTAGATCGATAGCCGATTCGAATTTCTCAACAGTGATGGATAGTAGTTAGCTTATGTATGTCATGTAAGAAGCCATGAACGAATAAGAAAAGGTGAAAAGCAAATTGTATTTTCAATTCTCTTGTCTTTCTTTTATTTGTTTCTTATATTATTTATTTTATTTTACAACACGATTTCAACGTTTCAATTTATTTTCATTTCGAGTTCTTTTATTCGAATTAAAGGGACTTGTTGGATTTCATTTAAGGGGGATATTCTCCTACCTATGGTGTGTGAGTTGTCATGTCTATTGCTGAGGTGGTAGCACAGATTGAAAAAAATAATGAGTGTGAAGCCATGAATTGTCATACATAACAGTTCAAAGCAGAGTATACACTATCATTTCAAGAATCGATGGGAGACCCATCAAAATTAAGGCTTTGTGTTTGTGAGTACGATTAGCGTGGAGAAGGCTGTGGAAGAATTGCATCATTATGTGAGTTTCTATATTTTTATTTACGTTATGATGCATTGTTTACTGAAAATAAGGAAGAGAATTCAAATTTATAAAATGTTGTTTATACTCTCGAGACCATCGATCACTCCTATGAAGAATTTGTTTTTATATAATCATAAAATTTTTATTCACGTTATAAAATTCTATCATGCTACTATATTTTAATTAGTAATACTAGAAATGAGCAAAAATCAATTCAGATTGGTCAATCTGCTCCAACTCAATTGATTTGGGTCGATTTTTACTCTAAAATGAGTTGAGTTCGATTTTGAAAATCAATTTGTGGTCGAGCTGCATGTTACCTCATAAAAATTGAGTTAACCTAATTCAACCCAACCTGCTTATTAAAAATATTTTAAAAAATTATAAATTAATTAAATTGGGCCAAAGCTTTTCAAATCTCTAATTTTGATGTAATTGGCAATGACCTAATTTAAATTAAGTTCAAACTTTAAAAACGTTTCTAGTATATTCAAAAAAAAAAAAAAAAAAAAGGCCACAAAGTGTATTGAGTCCAAAAATAATTCCCCCTACATGAATTTGGACAAAAAAATTGTCCCAACGTGAATTGGGCCTAAGTTCAAACGAACCAACCCAATCTAAATCGACTCAAATTTGGTTGGTAGGGTTGGGTCGAGTTGTTCAATTTAATTTCTTGTCAAATTAAATCTGTTGGGTTGAGTTCAAGTTGGACTCCAAATTAACTCAACTCAATTCATGTCCAATCCTAAGTAATACCTTTTATTTATATTATATATATTTTTTGGTTTATATGTTTTATAGTTTTTTTTTTTTTTTTCTATATCTCATGTCCACTTAAATAAGACTCTAAAAATTTATTATATCTTATATCATAAAAAATTGAAACTAAAGAAAGTGTTGGATTCAAAACGGGTGTTAACATGTATAAGTTGACTCATTATACTCTACGAATCAAAGATAATGATATCTTGACGGTGTTCGAGCATTACTCAATTACATTCTCTTTGAATGAAGATAAATTTTTTTTTATTGATTATCTTTTGTGCAGGATTTGCTTAACCACCACCTGCTTCTTTTATCTCATCTGTGACCGAAATGCCGAAAATATAGGACAGAAATTTTTTTTTTTTTCTTTCTAGCAGAAGATTTTAAATTATGAAATGTTGAAAAAAAAAAAAAAATTACTATTTTAAGGAGATTTGGGCTCACTACTTAGTCCTTTCTTGAAGATTTTATGCTTAGCCCTTAAACTTGAAGATTTCAACACCTATAACGACAAATTACTCAATGGAAACCCAAAAATCTCAACCTGAAATTCATCTCGCCGTCGCCACCGATGAACCCTCTGCCACATCAACAACTCCGACAGCCCACAGCCTTTCCACCACCATCCCTGTGCACCGCTCATTATCCCTATCGCCAATCTTAACCAGAATCCACGCCGGCTATTTCCGAATAACTCTCTCTCTTTCCTGTCAAGCCCTTCTTTGTAAAATCCTTCTTCAGCCAAATAATCACAATTCAGGAATTACATTTCATGTTTCCCAGTTTCTGTATTCAACAATCTTAATTATTTTATGGTCATTTGCTTTTTGTATACTAGTTTTATTCTCACTTCTCTACGCTTTAAGATGCTTTTTCTGGTTTAATCTCGTAAAGAAAGAATTCCTGCACCATGTTGGAGTGAATTACCTCTTTGCACCATGGATTTCATGGCTTTTACTGCTTGAATCTTCACCTTTCGTCACTCCAAAACACAATTTCTTCATCATTTTCTGGTGGGTTTTTGCTGTTCCTGTTCTCATTCTCGATATAAAAATATATGGCCAGTGGTTTACAAAGGGAAAGAGAATTTTAACGGCAGTGGCAAATCCAACAAGCCAATTATCAGTCGTCGGAAACTTGGTCGGAGCACGAGCCGCCGCCAAAATGGGGTGGCGAGAAGTTTCAGTTCTCCTGTTTTCTTTAGGCATGGTTCATTATTTGGTGCTTTTTGTGACTCTTTATCAGAGACTTTCTGGAGGTGATCGGATTCCGGCGATGTTAAGGCCGGTTTTCTTCTTGTTTTTTGCAGCTCCGAGCATGGCGAGTTTGGCTTGGTACTCCATTTCCGGCAGCTTTGACACTGGTTCGAAAATGCTGTTTTTCCTCTCCCTTTTCCTCTTCACATCACTGGTACGTTATTAAAATTTTGGGAAATTTCATGCTCATCCTCAACCTATTTCCCTAGCGGAAAGTTGGTCCCTAGTCTTTACAATTGAGAAAATTCATCAACCTTTTTTATAGTTGAGAAACCAATCTGTTTAACAACAACTATCCAAATCTCTATTCCATTGTGAAGCTGGGTTTTGCTTTCCAACGAGGGGTCGATGCTTAGAAATTTGAAATTATACATATTTTCGTAAAACATTACATGACAATTCAACGTAAATTTTGATGATTTCAGTCGATAAGTACAAACAATTTCTCTCACATGATGTCTAGTTTATGATGTGCTTGCTTGACCATGCTTAAAAAAGAAGATGAAGTAGGAGTCATTTTATTGTGTATAAACCACAATTTCTTTATTTTAAAATATAAAAAGTATTGAGTCTCGATACTTATAAGCATACTCAAAAATGTAAAAAAGCTTGGTTTTTTGTTTTCTAATTCAGATCGGAGATGCCTAGAAATTTGAAGTTAAGCATAATTTATGAAGATTACACGACGACTCAACAAAAAAATTGAACAATTTTCATCATTAATGACTAATTATGTAATTACAATAAAATATTGAGGATCTACTTATTCTATTTTTAGACATTGTGGACCAGAAATTTTACTGGGATAATAGGTTGGGGCCAATAGTACAAATTTCCCTAATATTTTTGTCATAAAAATTTGTTATACAGAAATCGATATTATTTAATGAAGCCGTAACCGATCTGGAAACATTTATTAATGCTAAAAATTGTTCTTTTCCAGACAATTGAAAGCTTACGTAGGACTAATGGGGTTTTAATTTTTATACGTTGCATGAACATCAAACGTATTTTCATTATTCACTATACAATATACAGATTTATGCACTTTAGTATATTAAGGGTTTGTTTGATATAGATTATAAATCAGTTTTTCAACAAAAAATGGTTTATTTGACTAAGAATGGTCAACAATATCATGCTATAAAGACAAATTTTTTAGTCAAATAAACCAGTTTATAAACTACACTAAACGGACACTAAATTATTTAAATCTTTTCTTTAACATATCACGCACATCACGTGTGTACTCATTCTCTCAACACGTGAACAATTTGACACTTGACGACTTGAACTAAAGTATTTTTGTTTGACCCTAATACGATGTTAATTATCTTATTTAAATTTAAACGGTTAGAGATGATCAATATAGAAATTTTACATAAAGGTTGGTATAGAAAAGGGAAAAAATTATAATTGGGAAATTATTATTCAAGATGGAATCAAATTCCAAATATCAAACCTTTAGATAAAAAAGGGTATCCGGTTTACATATGACGGGTGCAAAAATTTTCCTTTTATAATAAATTAAAATTTTATTTAAATTGGTACAATACGTGCCTTCGAAGTGACCTAATCTCAACTACAACAATTTTTAAAAAAAATTAATTTTTTTCTCCATGCTCGTCCATTCTTTCCTTTTTATTCTGTATTTTTTTCAATCGAATATTTACTTTCCATTTTTTCTCAAATTTTCTTAATTAACAAATAAATAATTGATTTCCATTTTATTTTATTTTTTATTTTTTTTGTTGAAACTAATAGGTATGCAGGCCAGCCCTTTTCAAGAAAGCCATGAGAAGATTCAGTATTGCATGGTGGGCTTATTCTTATCCAATTACAATGCTGGCTTTAGCTTCAACAAGATATGCTCAAGAGGTCAATGGTGGAATTCCTCATGCCATAAGGCTTATTTTATCTGCATTATCAGTTTTGGTCCTATTTGCTCTTTTGGTTTTCACAGCACTTAACACTAAAATGCTTTTGCCTGATGATGATCCTATTCTTGTCACCACTCTCCCTATCCTTTCATTAAGGACAGAATGAATCAATTGTGGCAAAGTTGGGCCCTTTTTTTTTTTTTTTTTTTGGGGTGTAGAAGAAACGTACAAGAAGATGCTTTAATTATATTCATATTGTAACCATGTACTAGTCCCATCTGCTCTAAAATTATATGTCTTGAGCTTAATTCAACTTTTCGAAGTGTTAGACTTTATTCAAAAGATCGTATCTCTCTTCATATTATTTTTTATTTTTCTTTGGACGAAACAATTTCACTTGATATCGATGCACTAAAGAAGTAAAGGTAAAACTAATTTTATTCACACATTACGTAAGATTTATAATTTTTATTTATTTTTTATCTACACATTCTATAAAAGACACTATTTATAATTTACAATTTTTTTTTATTAAATCAGAAAAATAAAAATGGAAATATCAATATCTATATTTTTAAAACTATTATGAGATGATTGGAGAAGCATCATCAACCGTCAAAATAAATTATGCATATTAGAAAATAGACATAAAATGGAGTTATTATTATTATTTTTTTTTTTGTAGACATACCTAAACTAGGTACTAGGCTGCCCTGTCGTGACTCCAAACCAGCTGGTACAAATAGAGGAAATATAATTTATTTATTTTTTAAGACTATATGACATGCACATGTCATTGTCACATGCTGTCACCAACTTGTAGCATGATTTTTTTATGGCATATATAGTATGTAAAAATCTACGTACCCAAATTTTGATTTGGACTAGATTAGGACAAAATCTAATGAGGACGAAAATGGCAGCCACTTGGTTAGTAGTTAATATTACACGAAATTAATTAATGGCTTGGTTAGGTACATATTAGGATAAATAAATAGATATTGGTTAATTACATGCCTACTCTAAAAATGACATCTTAGTTAATAGTTAATGTAAATAAGATGATTGGGTATATTTAGATATGTAAAACTCGTGGCGAAAGTATATTTTGAGGTCATGCGACAATTTTTTGCATTGTCTAAGTTTTAGTTTTTGTCACGTTAGTTCAATCTAATTTAGATTACGAGATTGATCTATACGACAAGTAAATTATTTTAAAATATAATTAAATACTAATAAAATAAAATTTTTTTCACCTAACTTTGTTGTTTGCAAAGACAAATGCGTTTTAAATCTGTAAACCTAGATTTTTTTAATCTGTTTGAAGTGCATATGTACATGACGATATATTGTAACATTCATATTTAGCATGCTTTATACCTCTAACTATACCCGTATCTTGTCTTAGGGTCCAATAGTTACCACCACAAATCCTTTACTCTACCTACTAAGGACTTGTTCGGTGTATTTTTTTTTTTTCAAAAAAATGGGTTTTTTTGTTTACTTTATTGATTTTTCAAACTTTTTTATAGTGTAAAAATGTTAAAAAGTAAAAAATAGTAGATAAAAAAATAAGATTTTTTGGAAAAAAAATGATTACCGAAAATACTCTAAATGACTTCTTATGTGTACATGCATGCAGTAGCGGATTTGGCACGGACACCCCTTTGACAAATTTTTTATTTTTACTTATTTATTTATTTATTAAATTGTCTACACTTTCACAATTTCTTTTTTATTTTCCCAACTCCATTTCTTTCAGCCCTTTGCGTCTCTCACTATCGAAAAATAGAAGATTAAAAATGGTGGGAGAAATCACAAAATCATCAAATTAAAGTCTCACAAAAATCATCTTAGCAAGTGTGAAAGGCTACTCTTTTTTTTTTTTTTTTTTTTTTTTTAACGAAATAGATTTCTAATTTATTAATAACTTTGCGATTTTTTTTGATATAATACATTAATATTACGCCGTAATTTTGCTATATTTTTTTGTTTTTGAAATGGAGATGGATAATCAATAGATGAGTGATTGTTTGGTTGCTTTGTATATTGATATTTGTGATGTGAATTTGCAAATTAAATTTGGTTATTATATTTTACTTGTAGATTGATTAGATTGTCAAAAAAAAAAAAAAAATTCGAGGGCGCTGTCCCCAAACTCCCGTCAAAGCCCCTCCTCCCCAAATTTTTTTTGGCCTCCATGAGTCCATGACTTAAGAATCTTAGATCCGCCACTGTATGCATGCATACATGTATGTAGGTATCTTTAAAGCATGGGAGCAATAGTCCAGTAACAATCCGCTGAAAAGTTGCAAATCGGATGGTGATCCAATAGAAATTTAATTCAAGATTTATTTTAAAAAAAAAGAGAAAAATGTTTTTTATTTTCACGATAAATACGAAATCAATTTTTTTCCCCCTCCAGTTGTTCTTATCTAAAAAAGTTAACTTATTAGCTCAAAATTTGATTAGATAATTTAATTTTAAGTGAAAAAAGTTTTTTTTTTCAAAAGTAATTTTTACATTAATATCAAAACAAGTAACTTAATTATTTTTAATTTAATCTACAAAATAATCTTTTATTTTAAAATGCTACATTTTTTAAATTGTCTCTTTTTTAAAAAAAATAAAAACAATACCACATCTAAATCTGTTAAAGAAATATAAATTTTACTAAGTCAACGTGTCAACCATATTGAGTTTTAGACAATATTTGTTTTCTATTTTACTACATCAGTTTGATAAAATCTCTGTCAATTTACATTAAAGATGAATTTTTTTTTTTAAATGTGGTACCAATTTTTTTTAGTAATCCACTGGAGCCACCAAAACTTGTACTTTCAATTTTAAATGAGTTTATTGAAATTATTTTTACTTACAAATAAATCACTAAATTTTATTTTGTCCAAGTCTATTAGCTTGACAATATATAGAAATAGTGAAATACTAGCTGGCATAATAGTCAATAATTTTTGTCAATCTCAAATATATTTATTTTCCTGACAACGTATATTTCGTTTCCCATACATGCTCAATTAATTAAAATTTAATGTGCAGATTAAATAATTTAATTGTAACAAAATTAAATTCGACTAATCACGTAGTAAGTAACCTCTAAAATTCTCTATGTTTAGAGCATCTCCAATGCAACAATGTCTATTATGTATATGTGGTAAATGACATTGACATTATATTAAAAAACTTCTCCAATGCAACATTGTTCATTGTGCAAATGTGGCAAATTATTATTGGTTTTTTAGAAAAAAGAAAGAGAGAGAAATGTATTGATTGGATATAAATTATTAAATTAATGGTGGATATTGTCAAGAATAATGTCTAGAATTAGACATTGTACTAGACACCTTCTAGTATTAATTGTGCCACATAAGCACTTTTTGGCCATTTGTCAAAAAAAAAATACATTTGACATTGTTGCATTGGAGATGCTCTTATATTTCGGAAAAAAGTTTTAAGAAGATATGTTCAAGAAATAAATTGAACAGCACTGGAGGTCACCCAACTTTGATTAAAGAATCATTTTAATCACTCAATTTTTTCTCTCTCCAAACTCATTACTTAAATTTCAGTTTCATTTCCGTGCATGTTTTTTAGAGTTTAACAGTAGTGTTTTAGAAGATTTTGAAAAAAGTTGATGAAATATATGATAAAAAAATTGATTAAAATTGTGGGTCTTGTTGACCCCAAATCCTGGTGGGACCCAAGATTAACACTGGATTGGAATTCCTTGCTGTAAACTTCATTTTTCTGCACATTTAACACAAGACTGTCAGCAAATACAAGCAGCCAGAATGGCCACCATATGCGCTCCGACGCTTAAGTTAAGATTCTTGTTTTGTCTGAACTGGTTTAACTTAAAGATAATGTATAAAATATGTCAACTAGCTATATAGAGGATTCAAGGATTTGCTAAAAAAAAATCTTACTTTTTTTATGTAGCGTTGCCCCTTATTTATAGTTGAAGTTCAAGTGGACTAAAGGCTTTTAACTTCTCCACGTGTTTGATTGATTTGTGCCTTTCATGCAGTCAATGTAATCATCTTTTTATATATCTGTTTCTGTATTTTCAAGTAATCATTTTTTCCTATTCATACTCTTTATCTCTAACACGTTAACATGGTGACATTACAATTGTCACATCAATCAGTCATGACTAATCCAAACTTCTTTTGAAGTTTCGTCAGAACAGCGCCATGAACTACTTGCGAAGCAGTCTGAATGGGTCTAAGGCGGCGTATCCTAAGTGTCACTGTATAGTTGGTTCTTGCTGGAGCTGACTTAGCTACTAAGGTGGCATGTCATGGGTGACTTAGACACGTCACCAAAAAGTGTAACAAGTCCCATCAAATATTTAGTTAAAAATGAATTGGAGAAAAAAAGAATTTAAAAAACTATATCAAACATGCATGCTCCAAATGTGGCCAATGTCACTAACAATTTCATCACAAATAAATAGGTTCATTTCTTGTGTATCGAACGAGTTTTCTATGTGGACTGTATTAACAACAATACTAGAATTTGTTAGTTGTCGAGTTGTGTAATATATAATTGTACATGTGTTTCAAATTAAAAAGTCGCATTGACATATGTTAAAAATCACACGAAATAACTTAAACTTTGTATTAAAATTGCCATGCCACACTTACTAATATATGGCTTGTTCGGTAGAGTTTTTTTGAGAAAAAATGGGTATTTTTGGTTACTTTTTGACTTTTTAAATTTTTTTAAGTGTAAAAATGGTGGAAAAGTAAAAAATTGTAGGAAAAAAAATGGATTTTTTGGAAAAAAAAAACTCTACCGAACATGCTTATAGCAAGCTTACATTTAGTACATGTTTGATAGTGTTGAAATTATTTTTTCAAGTGTTTAAAAAATTGTGGATCTTATTGAATGCGTAGTAATAAGTGTGTAATAAATTGTGAATCCTATAAAATATATGGTTAAAATTTGTATTTGATCAGTTTAAAAAATTAAAATGAAGCTTTTGCTCATAATTGATTGACTTCCAATATTCCTTACTCTGTAAAAATTTTAACTTATATTTCTTTGTTATATCATTTTATGCTATACAATTTGAGAAATTGGAGCAAATGATTCTTAATTTTTTTTTTTGGCACAATAGTCCATAACATATGTATTTTGGTGTACAATTAGTCCTTATTTCATAAAAAAGATAAAAATGCCATTATTTTTAATTAAAGAAAATTACAATTAGATTTCTAACATTTACAAAATGTGCAAATAGGTTTGACACATTTAGTGATGGCAACGAATAATTCTAGAAGATCCAAATTCGCAGATTGATTCGTCATTTCTCGGGACGGATCCAGGTTAGAGCGGATCAAAGCAGTGATCCGCAAACTAATCTATGATTTTTTTTTTCAATTGTCATTTAAAAAATTAAACAAACTTTACTACTTTACTAATTTTTTTCTTTCTTTATTTTTTAAATAGGGCAGAACAGATCGGAGCACACATGATCTGATTCGCCCTGCGATCGCCCCGGATCACCATATCTTGCCCCAATCCATCTCGTTGACCCACAGATCGAAATTTTTTTACTCCACTCGAAACAGGTATCCATCAGGTTTGGAGTGGATCAGATATTTTTGCCATCCATAAATACATTTATTAAATAATATTTAATTTAACATATTAAATATATCACTATAGTCGTATCAATTAAATTTTTCATAAGATAAAAATGTAAAATTATTGCGCTTTAAGTATATGTAATTGCTATGTGATGTGAAAAACTTGAATAAAAATTAAATTAAATAAATAACAAAATGACGTATATAATTTTATGACATTGAACCAATTTTATTATTTTTTAATTTTTTAACATAAAAATACTAACAAAAATTAATATACACATTATGTGATCTTTAGTTTTGAACAATAATAAAACGATAAATTAAAATACGAAGAATAAAATTTGAGCTCTAATATTTGTATTTAATAAACGAATAGCTCAATTAAATAAAAATATTTGAGCATCAAGTTTGTGACAAAATTATTTTTCTTTTTATGTTTTAATAATAAAATTAAAGTTTAAATTTTAAATAATATGATTACTTAATAATAATAAAATAATTTTAATTAACACGTTTGTATTATGAGCTTGAATGTTAGTTATTTTATAATAATTTGTAAAATATACAAAATAATTTGATATATTATCAATTTGTAAATTTCTTTTAATTTTTTATAAAAAATAAAAATATTGGACTCATTTTCACTTTTAACAAAGGTTAAGAATCCAATTAAAAATTTCTCTAATTAAAAATAAGGGTATCTTTGTTTTTTTAATTATATAAAGATTAATTGCGAACCAAAACACGTATGTTAAAAATTTTTGTGCAAAAAATAAAGATTATGGACTATTTCGCACTGAGAACAAAGGTTAAGGAACATTTGTGCCAATTTTCCATACAATTTAGGTAGACAACAAATCAGAAAGTACCCAAAAAAAAAAAAAAAAAAAAATGTGGGGTCGAAACCCAACTCAACAACGTTGAAATGCTGTCCAAGTGGTGGTGACAGATAACTAATTAAGAAATGACTTATTCTTAAATTTCTTTTTATCAACTTCTGCAACACTTTTTCAAGCACTACTCAATTCTTTCCATTTTTAGTATTCAATTGTCCCTCAAATACTTCTCATCACTCCACACCCACCCCCACCCCCTTTTCTCTTCACCAAACAAATTATTTCTCTGTATAGAGCTTGAAATTCTGAGAAACAATTTGAAGGTAACAAAATGGGTGGTGGGAAGATTGAGATCAAGAAAATAGAGAAGCAAGCAAACAGACAGGTGACATATTCCAAGAGAAGAAATGGGCTTTTCAAGAAAGCTCATGAGCTTTCTGTTCTTTGTGATGCCAAAGTCTCCATTATCATGATTTCCAGTAGTCACAAGCTTCATCAATATATTACCCCTACAACTTCGTAATCTCTCTCTCTCTCTCTCTCTAAGAACTTTGGAATATTCGTTGATTTTAATTTTCATTTTATTTTGTGGGCTGGGATGGCCCTGACGGAGGGTAATGAGTGTTGGGATTTTATCTTATCTTGCCTCAGTTTGAAAACGTCAATCTTAAAATTACTTATTTGAGTTTTATATGCATCGTTTGTTTGATTGTTCAATCTTAAAAAGTCTAACATTCTCAAAAAAAGTAAACCAGATCCATATATATTGATTTAAATTATGTAAATTTTACCTTAATACTGGGAGTTCTATGTCTATAGGACAAAGCAGTTGCTTGATCAGTATCAGAATGCTATTGGTGTTGATCTTTGGAGCTCCCACTACGAGGTCTGTTGTTTCTTTCATGGACATGTTTAAATTTGCATCACTAGTCTCCAACTTATTACTCGATTAGCAAGTTAGTACGTACTCAACTTTTTATTACAGTTGCACAGTTATTCAATGGAGTTGCTGCTTTTTAAAAGTTGGAGACTAATTTGCTATTTCAGCATTAAGCTAGAACCAGTAGTGCAATTTTCCCTTTAATTAATTATACATCAAAAATAATTTCTTTACACTACTTTGATATAATTTTTGCAGAAAATGCAAGAGCACTTGAATAATCTAAACGAGGTCAATAGGAATCTGAGGAGAGAGATAAGGTTAGTATGTGTGTGTATATATGTGTGTGTATATATGTGTGTGTGTGTGTATTCTTGGTTTGTTATACTTTTCTTGTAATTGATAGGCATAGGATGGGAGAGAGCTTGAATGATTTGAACTACAATCAATTGGTTAGTCATATTGAAGATGTGGATAATTCTCTACAAACCATCCGGGAACGAAAGGTATTTTTTTTTTTGGGTCAAAATATACAATAAGGGCATGTTCGCTAGCCATTTTTTTCCTAAAAAATTCTATTTTTTTGCTTACAATTTTTGACTTTCCAACTTTTTTACACTACAAAAAAGTTTAAAAAATCAATAAACTACCCAAAAAAAAAAACCAATTTTTTCCAAAAAACTACACCTAACATGCCATAAGTTCAAAATTTTTAAGTATATTTCGAACTTTTTATGGGATTAAAACTTTTAAACAAAACATTAATGACGTATTTAGTATGCAGTATTAAATATGACTAATTAGTATTTGTCGAGAATGTTAATATTTTGAACTAATAGTATGATTTCGAATATATGATTATACAAAAATAAGAAAGAATATAAATGAAATATTCGATATTACTTGAATTTCTGATTTTATTTTTGATGAAGATGATATAATCTCTTTGTACAAACAAATCTAATTATCATGTTTAAATGAATAACAGTTCAAAGCCATAGGCAACCAAATAGAGACAGGCAGGAAAAAGGTACAAAATTTGTATTTGTTGATGTTTCTTTGTCTAATCTTGTTTATATTAATCAAGTTTTATTTTGGTTAATTGCAGTTAAGGAATGTTGAACAAGTACACAGGAAACTACTGTTTGAATTTGTAAGTATCTTCTTATTAACATGTTTATTGTGCATTCTAGCCCGGACACGTGTAACAAAGTCATTAGTCATGTTCAAAACACTGTTAGTCACCGAACTTTTTCTTATTTCAAATTAGTCATTCAACTTTTAATCTGTTTTAGTTTAATCACTCTCTCTAACTCCATCAAATAATACTAATATAATTTTCAACACATTTCAAATTGACGTGGATTAATTAATTGTTATTCGATGACCTAAGTGAAATATTCTTCAAATGTTAAAAATAAAAAATAAAAAGACGACAAAACAAGAACATAAAACGATAAAAGTAAAAAAAAAAAAAAAAATCCTCTTGCATTCCCATTTCGAATCTTTTCGATAAGTTTTTATTTCAAAATGGATTAGGACATGAGATTGTTTTATTTTATTTTAATTATTCTTTTCTAAAAAAAAATTAAGCCAATTTCACTAGATTGACTAAACTTTAAGCGAGGCTTCACTTTGGTCTTTGGACTTCAACTTGTTAACACATTTGGACAACTGAGTTCCACGTCAATTTGACAAAAATCACATTTTTCGATAGTGTAAATGATGGAGTTAGATGGTGTGATTAAATCAAAACAAATTGAAATTAAGTTCATTAATCTCACATTTGGCTTCTATTTTCTAAATTCATTTCCAACTATATATTTTATGAGATCTACAATTTTTTATCAAAGTCTAATTTTTATCTACATGAAACACGATCTGACTAATTTGATAAAAAAAGATTTTGATGACCAAAATGAAACAACTGTAAATTCAGTGACTAAAAGTGTTATTAACTCTATCCAATCGAGCCTGTCAATAAAATTATCTATTTTTTAATATTATCCGTTCCAATAGTATCCAAGACATGTATCCCGTATCACTAAACATGATTAGACATGTAACAAATAACAAAATCTTTTAATTGTGTTGTTCCATTTGTCAGCAGGATCCAGGACAGGAGGATCCACCCCCATGCTTTAATTGACAGTGAAATGGGTTATAATTGTGTTATTCCATTTGGCCAATAGAAGCCATCCCTGCAACCAAACAACAACAACCCTAACCTTCACAGCGGAGGAGGTTCAGATCTCACCACATTCACTTGACCTTAATAGAGCAATTCATGCCAATATATTTTCACTTTTTCTTTTTTCTCTTCTGGGCTTTATCAAGTTTTAAGACTTAAATTAGTGCTATGTTTATGCCCATGACCGTATATATGAATGTTCTAGCATTCTACGTCTACAATATATTCAAATTATAACAACTCTATATGTATAAATTAATGTGATAATAAATTGGGGTCTTAAACTCTTAATCTCCTACTCACTTATATTGTTGCCTACTTAGAGTATTTCTAATGCTAGAAATTTTTTAAAAAGTTTTCGTGGCAATAGAGAGAAAAGAAATAAGGAGAGAGAAGGTAGAATGAAGAAAGAAAAAGAAAAATAGATGAGAGAGATAGACACAATGTGGTAGTATTTATTATAGAAGATGTTTAGCAAGTCGTCTAGAAGTGATGTCTCCTTTTAAACAACATTCTACAATAAATGATGTCACATTAGTTTTATCACCTCCACCTCATTGTCACATCAGCTGAACATTCTAAATAGAAACTACTATTGGAGATGCTTTTATATGTTTACGTTGAGGTGGTATCACATAATTGATAGTTCATAATTCATTTATACTCATTATTTTTTAACTAATCACGTAATACCTCTTTAGTATAAATATTATAGGTAAATTATAAGTAATATAAATAAGTAAAAGATCAAGACTATAATAGATTCATGAGTCATTCAATTCACATGTATTATTCTTTTATTTTCATTGACATGGAAATGATCTACTCACGTGTCCGGTAGTCTTTATATTTATTTTTCACTGTGAGGAGTAGATCAACCCTGTTCGTTGACATAACTCGTACTACACCAAGTACGAGTATTTTATTGAGTGGGAAGTCCAGCGGACATTAATCATTAATGTTCTTGTTCTTGCTTGTGCTGCCGAATGCCGATGGCAATGGCCCGATGCACTTCCCTAAAATATTATTATTATTTTATTGGCAGTAGAATGCCAGCTGGTCTGTGCTCAAAGTACATTACAAAGGTCAATAGTCAAACCAAACTACACAAAATTGACAAATTATAAACCAATAAAAAGTACAACACATCAATCACCAAAAAAATACAAATTAATGAATATTGGAAAATTTTCATTTCAATTACTAAAAAAAAAAAAAAAAAATCCTTCAACTTTTTAAAAATTACAAAATATCAAATCACCCACCCATCACCCACCCATCCAAAAGATTAATAAAACCTTATTTATGTTAAGGATAAGCTTTACATATGTTAAATATCAAAATAGTAACTATGTATATAAATGTTTGGACTACTCCTCTTAATAATATTAATTAAAATAATTTTTTTCTATTTTTGTTTATTTAAAGCGGGGAGCAAATCTGTTACAATCTGTCAATATAGACGTGATTTACAATTAAATAAAAATTTAGAAATGTCTGATACTATAAAAATTGGTTGAAAGCATATTAATAACAAGAGAAATGGTCTACTCCTCACCATGGGGAGTAATTATAAAGGCCACCAGACACGCATCCGGTGGCTATTGAATAAGTGCTTGACTTTAATGTCAAGCACTTTTCTATTGTTCAATGGCCACCGGACACTGAATTGCAAAAGTGGCTTTTATAACTACTCTCCATGGTGGGGAGTAGAACATTTCTCTTAATAACAAATTGCAAAAGTTGAAAACCAAAATTGCAAATTACCCATGAATATATTATATGTTTGGCTAAACTTAAAAAAGAATGAAATCTCTTTTAAATAATTTTTTTATCCTCAAATGTGTTTGAAAACTCTCTTTTTCATAGCTCTAAGCAAAAAATTCTAAAGTTACTTCTATTTTATTTATCACTTTGCCTCGGTTGTATGTAAACCCCACTTCCATCTCCTTAATTAGTAAAGAAGGGTTCTATTTCAGAAAAAATCAATAATTTTTCTTTTTAGCAACAGTTTGGTCTTGAAGTGAATTTTTTTCAGTAATAATTCGGTGTCAACTTTCATGTCTTTTTGATTATCTCATCAATCAAATTTTGAGGCGAAGATGAGAATAGCAGATCAGGATTCTTAATACTTGTCCCAGACGATAATCAGCTTGTCAAAAACAAATTTTTTATTAAAAACAATTTTACTTTTTGTCCAACCCAGGCAAACATGTTGTTAGGTTTTATGCTTTGTGTTCGGTGCCCCCACTTGAGTCATTTTCCAGATATAAATTCCAATGTGTTTTTTCCGCAAATCCGCCCCCACCAAACCCCAACCCAATCCCAACCCGCCCCTGCACACGCACAGATTGAAAAACATTTAGGGAGAGAAACACAACCAAAAAGAACTAGGGGGAAAAGGCTGCCAATAGAGAAACAAAAAGCGGCGCACGGTTAGAGCCAGGAGCGACGGAGGTAAAGTTGCAGAAGACACAATGGGAGCCGTGACTCCGCCTTTTCATTGGATTCCTGAAGATGATCTTTTACTTAAAAACGCCGTTGAGGTACAAACTATTTCAATAATCTTTCTTCTTTTTTTCCCCTACCTTTTCTTTGTGAAGCTATTCGTTTTGGTGTTGCTGGTTTGTTCTGGGCTCAATTCTAGGAAAAATATTCTGGTTTTTGTGTTTTTTTTTTGTTCTTTAATTGATGATGAAGTGGATTCTTTTTACTGTAACTTGGTTGCGATAGTTTGTGTGTTTTTTCTTTTTGTTTCTAGTCAATGTGACTATTGTTCTATTGATTTTTTTCCCTTCTGTTTGTTTTATTCAAATTTATATTAGTTTCTACTAATCACCTTAAAAGGGACACATTTACTTATTTATTTAAATGCTGATTTCAACATGCCTATCGCGTGCACATGGGATTCTTATATTCATCAAAGCCTCAGATGTGACAGCTTTAATAAACGTGACTTGAATTGGTATTTTCGAAGGGCTGTGACACTATATTAATCACCTCGTCTAAAAGCTTAAACCATAAGAAATGAGACACTGTTTATTTTAATATGTCTTCAATAGTTTCTGTCTTTGATTTCGGCCGGAGAGATACGGGTTTATTTTGTTGCATGGAAAGTTCGAGGTTGACGTGTTAGGTCATTGATTTTGTTTTTTGTAAATATACATGATAATTTGTACCCAGCCTAAAATTCATGTGTAAAGATTCATCATATGAGGTCTAATTGAGATGTAATTGGCTTGATTGTGAAGGGGAAGTTTGAGAATTCAGTTTAATGCCTGATAAAATGTACGGCATCAAGAAACACATAATAAACAGGAACTTATGAATCCAAAATGGTAGTTTCATATATGGTTATACTCTGTATTGAGATTAATGTGGCTGGTGCACATTTACTGGAATGCCTTTTTCTAAAGTTACAGGGACTCAATTGTGTGGTTATGTGGTTGTTAGATTGAGATTAATATGTCATACTTGGAATGCCGTTAGGATTCATAACGAGTGGTGGATCCAGGAGTCGTACTGGGGGGGTCCACATTTATCGAGTTTACCTAGGGATGCAAACTAGCATACATCCAAGATTGACAAACCCTTTTACAAGCTAAAAAGAAGTGATTTCTTTATAACCAAGGGAGGCGGCTGTCACCTATTTCTACCAACTGGTAACATGGTAGTCTTGTTGTTAACTAACATTACATTTGTTTTTAAATGTTGCGAAATTGTTTGATGCTGGACCAATCTAACTTCAACTTGGCTTCATAAAAGGGAAGAATACTGGCTTCGAGCTATTTTTGGCATGCCCTCCACTACAGTATTGTCACCGCTGTAGAGTTTAACCCCCAAGTTCAGGATGAATTGGCGTTGTTCACCAAAATTGAAATGAATTTGAAATCTAATGCGACCCTCCAATGATAATTGCTATTGATGTCTTCTTCCTCTCCATCATTTTTGCCAATATTAAACCAAGAAAAAATGACATTTTAAGGGCATTATAATTCTCAGTTTCTTTTGGCAATCTATTCTAGGGATTCCAAGCCGAGTTCACTCGTTACATTTCACAAAAATTTGTTAATGCTTCTGGCGCTAGTGGTATTGGAACTGCTTAGAGAGTACGAGAGCGAGGTAGAGGGATAGCATTTCTAATTTATTGCTTTTGCTTTGGACTCCTAATGCTAAATCAATTTTATGTGAGAGCAACGGAGTGGGTTAGCCTAATTTTATTTCTTTTTCTGCTTTAGGCTGGTGCTTCTCTGGAATCTCTAGCTAAAGGTGCTGTGCATTTTTCTCGAAGATTTACTGTTCAGGAACTGCAAGATCGCTGGTATTCCCTCCTTTTTGATCCTGTTGTTTCTGAAGAGGCATCAAGTTGCATGATTGAGTTTGAGCATTCTGCTTCAACTTTACTATCAAAACCTTATCGATTGGAGAGTAGAAAAGAGACAAATTGCATTTCACGGAAGAGAAAATCAGAAAGTATTCGTAAATGTTACTATGCTATGCGGAAGAGAATTTCTAATGAGCCATTTGACACGATGGATGTTAATTTTCTTAGTGGGCCTGGGCATATGAATTTTAGAGATGGGAATGAACCTCCATCTGCAAATTTCATGATTGAAAATTCGGTTCCAAATCATTTTGAAATTCAAGACCCCGACCTTGACATCGTAAATCGTTCCTTTCCAGCACTCGCAACTTGTGCTGCTGAGCCCACTGGCCATGATGTTATGCCTTCCATTAATAATCATGTTGAACATATTCCATTTGATGGGAATGATGTTTCTCGGAGCTTATGTCCCACGTATGGAAAAAATATTTCTCTCCCTGGGAATCACAGTGCAGTTCCTGTATTTGGCCCATTGAAAGAATTGCCAGTCTGCAATGTATTTGAAGCTGAGAGTTTAGAGGCCAATCACCCAGCTGTGTTCGGTGATATTAATGATAGTGAAGGAAATGCGACCTCTGAATTTGAAGGCTCGTCATTTCATAATTTTGGGTATTCTTCACCCCTACCTCAAATGCCAATTTGGAGTACTATTGACGGCATTTCTGTACCCACTCTGCCATTTCAGCTTGGAGAGAAAGACCAGCAAACAGGAGACACGTTCTTATTTCCTCATTCTGGTGATGCAAATGACACAAGCGCACTAGGATATGATGTTCTTCCCTCAAACTCTGACTTGAAAAATCCAATGCCTTGTGATAACATGAAAATTTTAACTGCTAGCACAGATGACTACTTTGAGCAATTATCCACTACTTTGTTTGACTTCACAAAAGAGGAACTTCTACTTATGGATGCTGATGAAAACGATTCAATCGATAAGTCTTATTTTGATGGTTTGAGTTCACTTTTACTGGATTCTCCTAATCTCAGTGTATCAGAGGGCTCGGTAACTCCAGATGGACAGTTTAATGTTAGTACTGGTGCATATCTTAGAGACTTGGGGAACAAGGGACAGTTTCATTCCGAAAATCAGAATTGCCTTCCAAAATCTCAAGTTTCACCTTATGTATCACGTGCGAAAGCATTTGATCCTGAATGCCGTGATGGAGTTATATGTTGCATATTAAACTCCGAGGACACAGAAGTTCCTAGCAATGATGATGTTTTCCTACCCTTCAGGGTTCCATCACCGTCTAATTCCTCAGGTACGCATTGGAGACTTAATGATGCTTATTATCCATTGCACTCGTTCGTTAAGGACTTCCCAAGTTCTCAAAAAGCAATTGGAGGACCTAGTTTGATGAAGAAGGAAAGAAAAGAATCCCATGTGCTTCCTCAGATATTAGGGCTCCCACAGCAGTCCGAAATGGGCTTAAATAATCCAATTGGTGATATTCGGATTAAATTCGAGTTGCCCAACAGTAATATCCAACATGCGGCAGTCAGGAATGCAAAAAGTAGTGAATGCCCAAATCAGGCCAGGTCAGTAAATGCAAGTACAATGGAACAGGGAAAGAATCTTGATCATGACACTGCCGGTCCTTGTCTAGATAGGCATACTTGTGGTCCAGACAGCCTTCAAAACTTTCGGAAGTTTTCTATTGGCAGTATGAATGAAGTAGATGCTACAATTACAGTTCCAAACAGTGGAGAATCAAATGCTGACTTGAGTTCCACAAACATGATAGTCCAAGAATCGATTGAAGAACCTACACTTTCAGATCAGGAAGAGTTCTGTTCCGAGAATAATTTTGATGTGCCTTATTTTTCTGATGTAGAAGCAATGGTAATAAATTGTGAAGTCTTATTAATATACAATTTTCTTTTTTGTTTTTACTTGTACCTCAACTTTTCTCCCCGATCACTTCTTACAGATTCTTGATATGGATTTGAGTCCAGTTGATTTGCACTCAGACCAGAAAGGTAGTTCTTTGTTGCCTTGCATGTACTCAATGAAAGTTATAAAATGGTTACTTATATGCAGTCTAATTTGACTGATGACATTATTTTAGGTTTCATGTATATTCTTAGGTTGATTGCATCTTACAGCATGACTAACAGTATGTTGTAGTTTATAAATTAGCAAAATATAAACTTGGCAAACCCTTGGTCTCCTTTTTCTTCACAAATTTTTATTGATAGAAGCCTTTGTGGTTACGTTTTTATTGCTAGAGTTGTTAAAATACTATGTAATTCCTTCAGCTGTATATAGCTGTTTTTACTTCCTTAGTTATTGAGAGTTTTACATTTAGTTATTTTGACTGAATTTGCAGTCCTAAGATATCAACATGAAGAAACTAAGAGAACAATAATAAGGCTGGAGCAGGCTGCTGATGCTTATATGCAGAAAGCCATAGCAGCGCCGGGAGCATTTGCTGTTTTATATGGTCGCCAATCAGAGCACTTTATTATGAAACCTCAGGTGCTCTTTAAGTTTTCTTGCCCTAAATTATTCAAGCAGACAGTATTATTGGCTTGCTTGTTGTTCATGGTTTAAGTCATGTTCTGTATTCGTATTTTGTAAGTATGTATCATGTATGTGGGAATTCTTAAAAAGATGCAATTCAACCTGCATTGATGTTTAACCTATGCTCGGGGAAGCATCAGTCTGTTCACAATGCTAGGCCAGATGTAGCAAAAACTAAGAAAGAAATTCACATAACATGCACTGAAATTACTGTTCCACAACATCTGCTTCAGTTTTATAATAACAGAAAATGCATATACACTTGCAATCTTCGAGGAATAATGTGATAAAGTTTTCACTCACAGCTTCACTAGTTTACACTGAAGAATAATCAATGATGCATAAGATGTTGGGCCGGGGTCAAGATCAAACCTTATTCCATGGTATTTACATGAGGTTCCTCTTTAAGAAAGTCCCTGAGAGGGCTTAGTTGATCCATGATTTATGTTTCATCTTTCGTTTCCTTTTTTCAAAGAGAAAGATATTAAATATCTGGGAGTGGACAATTATGTTTGTAAGTGCTTCACCACCAAATGTATTTGAAGGCAGTATTAAATAATTAAAGCTGTTGCATAGAAGTTCAATGACTTCAATCTTTAAAGTTCAGTCTTGCCTAGTTTCTCTGAGAACATCATCATCTAATAAGGACTTCTTTTTCCTTTTTCTTTCATTGTTGACATTGAAGGCTAACTCACCTATATTACGGTTATGTAAGTATTTCACAATTATGGCATTGAGTCTAGGCTTTTCAAGCTTGGCTTGTTTAGTTTTCAAGTCAAGCTTGAACAATTTTTATCAAATGACATCCAAGGGAACCCAAGCAAGTTGTTTAATTTACACTGTATTTGTTGGTGTTTTTAACTACACAAGCTAAGACAAGAAAGTTTATATGCTTGAAATGTATAAAAACCTGGCTCATTTCAACTTTCCGTTCGATCTTAAATGAGCTGATCCTGAGCTTGAGCTTATCTATAATCTATGGCCCAACAAAGCTTCATTCAGGTCATTTATTTAGTTATGCGTGCAAAGTTTACTCGTGATATTTGCTGGGTTTGTTAAACAAGCCAAGCTCATATAAGTTTGTATTGGGTTGACTTTGCCCATGAATATGTTTTTATATTCTATATTTGCAGTAATTATATATGTAAATAGGTCATACTATTGTATTTTGCAAAGTTTAAATATTTTCTCCTTATTGTCTTAATAATTGGCGGTTGATTACTTTTAACAAGAAACAATAGCCGAATATGTTATAATTGTGTTTGCATAGAGTTCAACATTGGGATGTCTTGATAGTCAAATGAGTCAAGCTCGAGCTACCTAGCTTCAACCAGCTCCTATTTCCATTGAGCTTGGGTGAAACAAAGCAAAGTTCAGTTAATGTCAATTCAGCTCATTTACAGCTCTAGACAGTGTATCAAAATTTTAGTTCTATTCTTCTAGAACATTATTGAAATTATGAGTGACATGTATATTGTTTTGTATTACTAAATGTAGTGAAGAAGATGGGAATAATTTGGATATACTTTTCTTGTTCAATTCTCACAGGTTTTACTGGGGAGATCAACTGACGATTTTAAAGTTGACATTGACTTGGGAAGAGAAAGCTGTGCTAATAAAATTTCTCGACGGCAGGTAAAAAAAACTCACTCCAACTTTTTTGTCATGTATTTTACTTCATTTCTGTTTCCATGTAAACTCCTTCTGGTCGAACCAACCACATAATCCATGTAAACTCGTGTATGAATGATTGGAGGTGAATAAATATCATGATTATCCTTTGCCACAATTAGAGCATCTCCAAGAGACTCTTTAAAGGTAAGATGCTCTTTATTTTAATAATTGAATGCCTAAATAGAACTCCAACACCCTCTCTATTTTGTATTTTATATTAAATGCATTTACTAAATTGCAAGTTTCAATACTCCAATTCTTTTGATAATTAAATAATACTTGAATATTTAAGCTATTAGCATCTCATTTGGTCGTAAAAAGAATATATTAAATAATAGATGATGGAAAAACAATAAATGTTTATTGAAAAATGTAAAATAAAGAGCCAAAATTTAAATAAAGAGTACTGTTGGAGTATAAAAAAATTTACTTTAAATTTAAAGAGGCTCTTGGAGATAAGGCAATTCATATTGTTTACATAGTGAGAACTGAATTTATATGTGCTATAAAAATGTTTACAACTTTGTAAAACAGGAAAAACACCTATTAAATTTTCTCTGGAAAATTTTGTAGGTAGATAGCATCTCGATTTTATATTCTTTGTTCTGTTGCGATTGTCATAAAATAATCATTTCCATCCTTTTGTCTCTGAAGTGAAGAAATAAAATTCAAAGACATGGATTCTGTACCCTAATGTTGATGTAGATGATGAAAACATTGATGAATTAGAAACCCTTACTTGTTTGCAATCGACATGAGTTTAAATAATTGATATCTGATTATGGTTTAATAGTAGTTAGTAATAGGTGCCAAATTTACCGTACCATCTGACTTTGGCATGCACTGACTTCTTTGTTGTTCTTAATTTAGTTCTATTGACGGCATGCTTGGCTAAGTTAAAAAAATAAACCAATGGTTTTTCACAATAACTCGTCTCGTCAATAAAAGGTGGATTTTGTACTTAAAATCCAAAGAAAGTAACACTTAAAAACTTCAAACATGTTTTTAAAAAAAGTTACTTAAAAGTAATTTTAAACTTCGCAAAACATGCTCTTAAGTCTCCGCCTTTTGTTGGTTGGACTTTTAAGTTTGAGAAATTTGCATTTTAGGTTGTTTGTGGTTTTGTTTCTTTTTAATCAATTCTACCAGTTTAATAGATAATGCTTACATGTGTCAATCTTGCAAGGTTAAGCCAAGCTCTATTACATGACATCCTATGCGGCTATGTCTATGAACTGATGTGTTCAATTGTTTCGTTTTCTTCCTATAATTAGGCTATTATAGAGTTGGACCCGTATGGATTGGTCCATTTGAAGAACTTGGGAAAAATTTCTATCCATGTCAATAGCAAAGAAGTAGCACCTAAACAGAGTGTAAATCTTACTTCAGGATGCCTTATTGAGGTACGATTTTGTTTGTTTAGCAAAAGAACAATATTTTCAGCTGCCCGGTTTTTGATAAATGAACTGTCTGTTGATGCTTATTAGTCCATTTGGAATCTCTGTTCATGCTCCAATCTTCAGTTGTGGCATTAAATTGCAGCAGATTGGAAACTCTTCATTGAAGTTACCTTCTTTGCTACTTTTCCCTTTGGCACCGATTGTATAAATGCAGTATATCAATATATGGAATTTTTAGGCATACCTTTATTGTCCATCACGTTATAATATTGTACATAAAGTGAATAATACTTCGTTTTTCTTCTATTATTTCAGCAAGGTTGTTGAGAGGAAATAAATAAATTTGAGGATTTTAGTTCAGATGTACGATTACCATTTTTGGGAACTGGGAAACATGAAATTGGAGTGAAACTCAAACCTTGTCCAATGACACGGTTAATGAATTGGCATTCCACTAATATTTAGTATTTCAGTTATGGGATTAATTCAGCAGCAAATTTAGTAGAAAATTAATTTTGCTTTTTGACTTTGAAGGGAAGCTTTTGCTCCTTCGTACTGGACTTTGTGCACAAGCTCATTTTTCTATTCAACTTGTTAGGGATATAGGAACTTACTTTTTATGCAAATTTTGTCTTCAATTGGCATCACATAGTTTCCAAGTGTTAATAATTAGATCCAAAATTCGACCCTCTAGAAAGATTTGTAAGATCTCAAGGAGGAAATTGTTATATTTTCTAGGTCACCATGCTGGAAGCATGATGAGAATCTGCCATGAAACCAGCATATGAATGTGGAAAAATTGTTGTTACTGCACATTTCCAGAAACATCAATAAACTATTTAATTTTGCACTACAATATACAAGTTTTTATTTCATCTAATAAAAATTGAGAATTTTGCAGGTAAAGGGATTGGCATATGTGTTTGAAACAAATCAAACTCGAATAAAGCAGTATGTCGATGATATTATGGGAGGAAGTTTTTTCTAGGAGCACAAACCTTCGGTCAGATGTTGAACTCGCCTGAAGATATTCAGAAGGTGCTATGCTGTTTTCGCCAAATTCCTCAACTCTGATGCATAGCTAATCTAGATCTAGATGGAGTATATAAGTTTTCTGAATTAGGATGACAAGATCTTAGTTTGAATCATACAACAGTAAAAAGGTAGCTGGATAGTTTGGTGGCGCTTCTGTTTCTAAACACTGAAATTTTCCTTAACAGTAGCGGTAAAATTTGGTGCATTCTCAAACAGTTCCTCTTGAGTCTTAACAGAGTTGAGTGGTTTGGCTAATACAAAAACTTACCTGAGTTCTGTAATTACCAAGGAAATGATTAGGGTATGTTTTTGTTTTGTCTGCCTTGTGACAATACATACACCAACCCATCAACCCCAATAAAATTTGAGGAAATTATGCTCTGTACTCCCATTTTCCTTTTATTTTCAATTATACTCTTTATAGAGTTTTATTCTAAAAATATTGTACAGGTCAATACAATTCAAAAATTTCAATCTAAACCTAGAAATAATACCCATCACCAACTTCTCCTTCCTCACTCGTGAACAAACTCCACCACCACCTCGCATCACCACTCCTACTGAACACCACCACGCACTGTCATCCCAAATTTGAAACCACCACCACCACCACCACCACCACCACCACCTTTGGACGATGTTGAATAATTTGAAAATGTAGATATTTTTTTTTTAATAATTAATTTCGGAGTTTGTCAAAATGGATGCAATAGAGTTGGAGTAGCAGTGTCCTCCTTTTGCTTGTGTTATTCTCCGATTTGTGTGAGGGACAGGTGGCGATGGTGATAGGAGATTCGATTACGACATGGTGGTGGTCTGTGGGTGAGGATGCAGTGGCTACGGGGACGACGGTTGTAGATTTGCAACTTTTGCTTTGGGAACAAGTTGATTTCTGATATTGATTTTCTTTGTAGTGGTTGTGTTGGAAACAGGTGGCAATGGTGGTGGCGACGGTGTTGGTTTTTATGATCGTTTGTGGCTGGTGGTGACTGGTTTTGTGGTGGTTTGTGGCGTAAGTGGTGACAACGAGTGCGTATTACTGTATGTCACAAGTGTAACAGCTTGTTATAAGTGGTGGCGGTGGCGGGAACATGTAGTGGTAGTGGTATTGGTGGAAATAAACAGTAGAATTGGCGTAAAACTGTGTTACACTTGTGTCACTTGTGTAACACGTAGTGTTGCTTATGCTTAAAAAAAAAAAAAAAAATAGTTGGACAATATTGTAGATGTTAATTTGTGTTTTTAGGATATTTGTGAAACTATCTATTAAAAGAATAAACCCCTACCAACTCCTACTACGTCGACCTACCCTCACAAATTGTAATCTCAGACAAGATGAGATGGGTGAGGTGTAGGGAGGGGAGAAAAAAGTTATAATTTAAGTTGATCAAGTATATTTTTTAATTATATATTTTTAAAAATTTATAATTTATAAATATTTAAACATAATTTTAACATAATTTTAGCATAATTAAATGTGCACTTACACGTAGTTAAATGACAAGATGGATTGAATTGTCAAGAAATTAAAAGCTTAGAATGTCAGAAATCAATGTATTAAAAGCAATAACTCCTACTCCAGTTTTTAGTATTAAATTCAATAAAATTTTCATCATTTTGTTCAATCTATACAAGTGCCTTAAATCATATTAAATAAATATAACTAATTCTAGGCTTCTAACTAGCCGTATAACAATTTGATTTATTTTTTAAAAAAAAAGGGTTCGAGAAGTTTCCATTCTTATCCCTCCTACGTTTCCTCTTTGTAGTATATCTATACTAAATATATTACCTTCAAATAAATTCATTATCTAACATAGGTTTCCGTTGTAGTCTAGTTGGTTAGGATACTCGGCTCTCACCCGAGAGACCCGGGTTCAAGTCCCGGCAACGGAATTTTTTTTTTTTGAACTTTTCCTTTTACTTGCATTTTCCACTTTATTCCCTAACCTCCCCGTAGTCACGTGATGTCCAAAAAGTGCTTATGAGTATTTTAAGTTAAAACATGCTGACGCACGAGGAAAATAATTTTTTAATTAGATTTGGTATTATTTATTTTCTGCTCAAAGTGCTTATGAGTATTAAACCAATTCAAGTTTCGAAGACACTTTCTTTTTCATGCAACTTATTGTGTACAATATTATGAAAATAAGTTTAACTAAAAAAATTGTATACCATATATTAAAAAATAAATATAAACACAGTCAATCGGTGTAAATCAACCAGAATTTGGTTTGAATCGGCTACTAATTAATCACATTTTTATTTTTTGAGAAAAAAAGAAAAAAATATTGTATGCATAAGTAAATAAAAATTATTTATTGACTGTTAAAAAATCAAAAACTATGTTAAAATAACTAGTTTTGAAGCCAAACAAACTATATTATTGGTCGGCATCGGCCTCCAAAATGTTTACAATGCATCGGGGAGGTTCATTCGACCATAAACAATCCAAAAAATGACTGGCTACCATATTTGCTTCTCTTTGAGTCGGGGAAATCCCCATAAAAGTGTGTTAAAATGAATATCACACCTTACTTCACTTTAAATAAAAGAATAAAAAAAAAAAGGAAAAGAAAAAAATCTGCTAAATAAAGAAAATGAAAAATAAAAATAAAAAATCATCGTCTCATCAACCCACTCCCACCAACCACAGATAGTATCCCACATCGATTAAAGATAAAACAAATAAACAACGTACAAGGTTTGTGCTACTCTTCTTAATAAGATGAGTTTTTAAAATGAAACTAAAAGTCTTGATATAGTATTAGAGCCTATTAAGAATGAAATACCATACCATCTTACAAGCATGTTAAATATAATATTTCACATCGATTAAGAATAAAACAAATAAGCAATATATAAAAGTTTGGACTGATCATTTTAAAATAATTTAACCAATAGCCTTAATACACACCAACAATGAAAACTTGATCATTAACACTAATAGCATGCACTTGAATGCATTTGTTCATGATTGACTTGATTGCTAAGTTTGGCTGGCATGATTGAAATTGTTCTCCTAAGAAATCAGTTTAAGAAATATTTTATTTATTGTGGTTATTTGTGAAAATAAAACCCTTTCTTTTTCACCCTTCAAAAACCCATTGAAATTGTGTATCTTCAAAGGTACCCTTCTCTGTCATGGATAAAAGAGCTAGCCTGGATTGACTCTTGAATTTCATTTTGATATGATAAAAAGAATGCTCTGACAACATATTTGAGTGCCTAAACTCAAGGTTGTGAGCCTTGCAAACTACAACATCGGTAAGAAAAATGAACTGGACTTAATGTTGAAGGCAAAAATGAACATCTTTTAAAGCTCAGACTCTAAGCAACAAAACATTTCATGTTATTGCCATTATTGGTTTCACAATGATAGCCATTGAATAATGAGCTTCAGATTCAGTTCTTCACCTTATCATTAAGTTGGGCTGCAAAAAATGTAAAACATTCTTATGATTATAGTTTGCTTGGTAGTGCATTTTCCTCGTGGCTGTTAGCTTAGCCACATCAATCTTCTATGCAAGAAAAATAGCAGCTTTTATTTACCAATCCTCAACTATTCAACCCCAATTCCCTACCATTAAAATTGAACAGAGTGTTGTGTAGTATTAGAAACTGGTATTTTCTTCTGTTCTAAAAAACTCATCTAAGGTGTGACCTCCACACCTAGCCACGCTTTACGCTTTTTAGAACACTAGTATTTTCACACAATATGACAGAGAGACAAAAATCAATTACAGATTCTCCATAGATTAAGAGCTATTATTAAATCCAAAGCACCTGGAATACAGCAGTAGAGGAACCAGCTTATCAACTGCAAAAGATACCACCTGATCTAACGAGGTCAAGAACTGTAAAGCAGTAAACGGGAAGAGAACAAAAACTTAGATAGAAATTATCTGTTTAGCACAATCAAATATCTGGATTAATCACGATCTATGTGCATCGTCGAAAGGCAGCATTACAAATCAATAAAGAATTACACCAAACACAGATGCATATACTGCATAAGGAGTCAGCATCAACAATGAATGCGAACAAAAACAATGGGGAATACCTGTACGGTGACTGCTACATAGGAAACAAAGAATCAAGGGTTGACACTCGAAAAGATTTATTGTACAAGGGCACAAAAGGCCACAAAACATTCCAAAAGCTACATAATTCACACAGGACAACTAAATTAATATGAAACATTACAGGATGATCCACCGACTTAAACATAACTAACTAGGGGGCAGGCGGTGAGGATCCTTTGGAATGCAAACTGAACCACATACATTTATCCTTAACGGCTTCAGATTCACTTGCATACTCTTTAAATCTGTACTCTTCCTGCTTGCAAGTAAGAGGCACCTTTCCTTCACTGTAGCATTGACTGCAAAGACTAAAGTGCGATTTCATCTCTTTAAAGCGGGAACCAATGATGGGATAACGGCAAGTTGAACAGACATGGCGACCATGGCGAGTTCTATCCCCAGTTTCAAGCTTCAATAGAGTCGACATGATACCAAAGCCCCATTCTTGATCATCAAACATCGCATTGAACTCTGTTAAAGAGACCATGGAATTATCCATCTCTCCATGGATTTCCAGCATTTCACTAATACCATGGGAAGGAATATAGATGGCCCTCAATAATTTGATGTATCTCAGGGCATCAGACTTCGATATCTGTGTGCTACCTTCATTTACTGGGCGCCACAAGAGTGCATCATATGCAAGCCGCTTTCTCTTGTCTGGAGAACCACCACAAATAGGTGAAAGGACAGCAAAAAACATGCCCAAATCCACCCTACCTGACTCTCTATCATCCAAAACAGAGAGGATTTTCTGGTTTACAGCTTTGACAGCTCCTGTAAATGTTTCGGGCTTCAAGAAGTTAAGTAACTTGCGAAGAACTCCCTCCAATGAAGCCTTGCGTATGGACTTTTCAGGTATACCAATGCCAGAATAGGAGTCTGGTACATCACTTTCATTCATTTCTTTCTTTATGAGTTCTACCTCACACCGATTCAATCTAGTGATCCTTTGAAAAGCTCTAATATCAAGGGCAACAGCGAGTTCCGGCCTCAACGTAGTCTTCTCACCTACAGTCTTAAATTTTGAGGGCTCCACAGTAATGTAGGCCTCCTCACCGTTACCACTACCATTCCCCTTCAACTTCTTCTTCTGTAGCTGCTTCAAGTGTGATATTGCATCATGCAATTCGACCCTGTTAGTCATTTTTAAAGCTTCTTTCAAAGCTTTCTTAGCTTCGTCAGTTTCCCCAGCTCCTAACAAAGAAACTGCCTTATTTAGCTGTGCTCTCCAATGGTTTGGCCACACACCCAAGACCCTAGTATACATCTCTGATGCCCTCTGATACCTACCCATATCCATATACAGCCCACCCAAATTGTACAGTGCATCAATGTGACCAGGTTTCAAGTCAATAGCTTTCTGGAACTCCTTAATTGCATTATCGTCATCACCCACAGCATGCAAAGCAGAAGCCAAATCACAGTGTGCATCAGCATAATCATTCTTCATATAAATAGCCTCCTCTAAGGCCTTAATGGCTGCCTTATACTCACCCACACCGAAAAGGGCACTACCCAAAAGCTTCAAAGCTCTAAAATGTGTAGGGCACAAAATAGCAGCTTCTCTATAATGCTCGCAAGCACTAATAAGCATACCTTCACCTTCCAGTGCAATTCCCAAATTCACATGAATCTGAGGCAACAGATACGCCCACTGATTCCCACCAGCCTCTGCTGCCTCCAGTGCCAGTAGAAACTCCCCTTTGGCCTCGGTATGCCTCCCGAGCACATACAAACAGTTCCCGGCTCTAAAATGAGGTCTGACATCAGTTGGCTGCAACTCACATGCTCTCTTAAAGCTCACCAAAGCCTCCTTAAACAAATAATGCTCATATAATACTCGCCCAATGGCCATATGACCGTCAAAAGCCTCTTCCCTTGACCTTGCTCCATCAGCCCTAGACCTCAAAACTCCCAACTCCTTCACAAAAACTGCATAGTCATGGCCTGACTCTTCCCAAATCACCATTTTCTCTGTAATCTCCACTGATGGGCCAAGCTCTCGAGACCAGCCTGGATCTGAATATACATCAGAATTATCATTTTTTACCTTACCATCCTTGGACTGCTTCGATTTTAACCTTTTAATTAAAATTTCAAGATCGTCAACAAGCTTCCATGTATCGTCAAACACAATGCCGTGGTTAGGGGAGGATGCCCAGGCAACGGTGCGCTGTTTTTTGTGGGGCTCCATCACACGCTCATCTGCAATGGAAGAAGACGAAGCGGCCTCCTCTGCTGCCAAAGAAATTCCATTTTTCTCCTCGGAGGGCTTAAGCTCGAGGCCAAGGGCATCAAAATCGCGGTCCACATCACCAGCTCCGTCATCGTAAGTGCGAAGGAGGCCATCGAACGTGAGTCCCTTTTCGCCGTCGATGAATTCTCCGTAGGTACGAAACACCTCATCGAGGATTGCACTAATTTGCTCCTCGCTAAATTTAACCCTAGGGTTCACCGCCACCACCAGAGCCGCCATTTCCTCACGGTTAAGACCGCCGTCCCTGTTTGCATCGAATTGCTGGAATATTCTCTTAACTTTCTCCGATCTGCTCCCCCGAGTCGTCATTTTTTATTACTTGTTTCTCTCAATTAAGGGTTTAGGATTAGAAACACAAGCGGTATTCTAAAGCTCCAAAGCTTGTCTCGCTAATTAAATTTAAGGATCATAAAATTGCAGATAATGGGTCTTGAAATCTGGGTTTTGATTTTCAATTAGGGTTTCAAAGTGGAAGAATTGAAATTCTAGGGTTTCAGAACTCTTTGCAAGAACGATAAAAGCACGAAACCCTAAAACTTACAGCAATGAACTCCAAAATCCAAGGTTTTAATTCTTTCCCAGAATTCTTATCAGGGTTTTGAATAAAAAAAAAACAAAATTCTAGGATTTCAGAAAGGCTTGATACTTTTAATTCTGTCTTTAAGGGAAAAAAATTTGAGCGGGGTGAATGTGAGTGTTATCTTAGCTGCATTGGATCTTGAAATATAAGGATGAAAGTTTTGTTGCCATTGTTTTCTTCTGGCTGTGATGATGGGGTGGGGTAGAGGACAGGTAACAGACTGCTGTAACCTTTAGAATTTCTTTTATTTTCATTTGTTTATTTGTCTCTATCTATTTTGAGTTAATTAAGTTTAGTGGGACTCATTATTGTTTTAATTATGATTAATCTTAAGAGTAAACTACTTATGATATTTTTTTAATCTGATTGGTGGAGAGTCTGTCACCTTATAGTTATTGACGTTTTCTTTTCTTTTCTGTTTTTTTTCATTCATTTATTTATAGAAGAACTCTTTTGAAGCCAACAAAACACTTCCTTTCCAACTTCTATCTATTACTAAAAACTAATTAGGTTTTTGTTAATTTAAAACATTTTTTATTTAAATAAAAATATAATTTTTTTTTTAATGAGAAACAAAAATTGATTAAATTTAATAGGCATTAGGCACATCCAACTCCTTTTTTGAGCTGAAAATGTTGGATTTAATGAAATTAGTTAAAGAGTATACTAATCAGATCTGAAAATAAAATTAGCTTCTAATTCAAGCAAATATAACTACTGGTAGTCTGGTACTGGCTAACTGCAATCATTTTCAGATATTGGGCTTTTGCTATTATATTTTAGTGATAATTTCACTACTTACTACAAAATATAAAATAATTTAAAAAATACTATTTAACTTTTTTTATTTTTGTAACACTTGTTATTATATTTGTTACAAATTTTTTATTAACAAAAATAACAAATGTAACAATAAATATTATAAAAATAAAAAAAAATAGTATTTTTAATAAAAAAAATATGATAGTATTTTAAAAAATATTTTATTTATTGTAGTTATTTTTGAAAAAAACCCTATATTTTATGGTTTGGGCTTTAGGCCTCAGTGGAGACTGGATTTCAGCCTGCAATCCACTGGCCTGTCCGGTCCATGTAAGAAGTTAGGACGCACAAGTATAGTCCCCGTACTTAGAGGCAAGCCACCAAACTCCCCACCACTACACTCTAAGTGTGAATAAGGATTCTCTCTATGTTTCTTAACATTTGAATTATCGACATTTCAAGTTTGTGTTACTTGTGTTCTCGACCAACAGATTTCTCTAATTTGAACTATTTGGAAGTTGCAAAATTGATAAGCTCAAATTATTTTAATGAATAAACAAATATAAAAGAGAAGAGAAGGAAAATAAATAAATAACAAACCTCAACTAGTTTTTTTTCAACACCATCCATGCGTATGCTTCTCTCCAGTCCCCTTGTTTCTCTCAGGTGACCTCTCCATCCTTTCTTTACTGAATTCCTAGTCACTTGCCTTATATGTTCCCGCCAGCCAGCTTCGAAAAGATGAGACATAAGTAATTTGTTTTTTTAATAGCTTATTGCTACCTATCCATCAAACCCAACCTTGACCTGTGTAGGATGGTGTTCGATCTTAAACACACCCTGACGTGCAACTGTTTCGTGTACTTGTCCTCAGAAAATAGGTTTATTACTCCTAAGATACCAAAGTTCGCTTAGAGGCTGGAAACGACCTTTCTTTTATACACGCCTACGACACCCTATCACCCCCCAAGTCTTTCTTTTGTACATGGTGCTGATGTCCGACATCCTCTTTCAACGAGGGGCATGCATATTTTCAAGGCCATGGCAGAGTGGGCATGTTCAGGATTATGGAAGAGGATGGTGTATCTAAGGGCACGTGGGTAGAGGGTGCGGTAAGTCCAAAAGACGGGGACCCATATTGAGGGAAAGGTCGATGATTAAGAAATTGACTTCATCAGTGGCATGCCTACGTTACTGCATTGGGGTGCCAACATAGCTGCATTGGCATGCATCCGTTGCTGCCTTAGCCTGCCCAGGTTGTTGCCTTGATAAACAGTCTATTGCTGCTATGGGGTGCCCATATATAAGGCCACAAACGTTTTTACAACTAAATCATTGTCAAAATGGACGAAATCCAAGTGATATAATATTGAAAAGTTGACGACATAGAGAAAAAAATATATAGGTTAAAAATTCAAGTGCTACATTATGCATAGGTGAAGAGAGTAGAAAATCCAATCGACATTTAAAATAAAATCAATATGATAAGAGGTAACTCTTCAACCTGCAATGTGAAAACAATACAGAACTTGTGAGGATCCAAACAAATTATTCAACTGCACAAACAAGCATGTAAACCCTTAGGGCAAGGCCAAAAGAGGGTGCGAATTGGGAAGGATTCAGCGTCAAGCACATGGTGGATGAAGTAGTTCCGTCACAGCTGTGATTTTATCGTAGAGAAGGTGACTTATTCGGTACAATGGAATCATACTCATCCACTGGGCAAGGTTCTAATTTCATTCTTATCCAGAAACCAGTAAATAACAGATAAGATGATGGCATTTACACACAAGTTAATATTATTTACAACCAAAATTATGATTTGAGAACAGCTCCTTCAACGATTTTCCAACCCGATTTCCCATATGACATCTCATACCGTGTTGTGTAGGTTGTATTGTACGAGTCGTCATGCTCAGGATGAGCTACATCAGTCAGTTGAGCTGACTCCTCAAGAGTTGCTTCCACAATAGCACGTCGACCATCAGCTGAGACAGTTACACTCTCTATTGTAAGGTTCAGAAGGTCATAGTCCCAGAACCAGCCGTGTTGTGCAATTTCTGCTGCTCGATCCGTCCAGATTTTTAGCATTTGACCATCCAGGACCTAGCAGTACACATTATTTTTCCCAGTTTCAGATATGTAAAGGACGACAGGTGAATTAATTGACAACAAGGCCAATACATGTAAAAAAGAAAAAAGCATTACTGAATCGTAATCAAACAAGAATGCTTAAACAAGCACGTGTGGGAGTTTACAACAAACTACCTTGACCGTTAACCTGTTTAACGATGTTACTGAGAGATATCAAACTGAAGTGCTATATATGAATTTCTGCCGGTCCCAACTCTATAATCTTATCAATTCTCCAAGAAAATATTATCATCGAAAAGTTAAAACCGTGGAAAATTGTACCAGGAAACAAACATGAGATACATATCTAAGGTGCAATGAGCTCCCAATAGGAGACCTGTGTATTATAAGATTCTCTCACCCAGTAGTCGACATTCCACACCCCTTAAAGGTGCTCATTGTTTTTATTGATTAAATGAGCCCCAGAGCTGAACTCAAACACAACCAATATTAACCAATGCATTGATGCAGAGCATGTTTAAAAGAATCCAAATTAAAAAAGGAGCCAGTTTTGCCTATCTTTGGCTGGCCTTCAACTACAAGAATATACCCAATACCATTTGTTTAAATTAGGTAACCCAATGCCAAGGTCATACTCCAAATGACAGATCAAAAATCCATATGTGCTTTGCATTCCTGGACATATTTATTATCTCAAACAAAAATTAAGTTATTAAGATGACAAATTAAAATAGTACCACCTATGGCCATAGTAACGGTATGTTTGGCCAGAAGGGTAAATAGCATTTTTGGGCTTCATCCTTCTACTCAAACGTAAACAAGATTGAAAAATAGCAAATCTCCCAGTAAAGCAGAGGAAAAACGGAATAAGAAATTCTCACCTCAGACAATTTTCCAAGAAAATGATCTGGTCCAAGAGCCTGAGATTTGACACTCTGCCACTTGCGCACAAGAATTTCTGCAAATCTTGCATCCATTCTGGGTATTTTGTCAGAATTTTCTGCTACTGAGGCCCCTGGAAGTGATGTATTTCATTCTCAGAATCAAAGAGCACAAGAAGGAAATAAAGGATGAGAGGAAAAATAGAATTTAGTTGCTTCACACTAAAATTTGAAAAACCAAATGAGTTATTATTTGATACAAGAACTTTATAATTCAGTCACCTTTTTTTGGCACTAATTTACTTACTATTTTTGTGTCACAACTGTGTTTACCTTTTTTGTTTCTTCTTGTTGGTTGGAAGGGGTAAGAGAGAAAAGGGGTGGGGGTGAAGGGGAGAGAGAGACGTGACAGGCTGAGATTAAGGACGATTTGAGTACACAATAAGATTCTGGTCCTAAAGAACTTTTAATTGCACAACAATTGATAAATCGTACCCACATTGACGACATCAGAAGCCATAGCTGCTCCAGAATCTTTACGCGGAATAGAAGAATCATATCTATATGGGATGAACTTCAACCCAACCAAAGTCAGTAAACCAACAGCCACACCAGCACACATGATCTTTACAGTTGCATCTTTTATCTTGTCTGTAATAATTTCTTGCTGCTGCAGTTCATCAGAACCATTCCTCTCAGGAATGCCTATCATATAGGTAGAATCCTCTTGATCATCATGGCCTCCACGTTCTGCACCTGCAGTTGGTAATTCATAATTCTTCGTCTCATTTTCCTCATAATGTCTCACGTTCTTTTCCCCATGACCAAGAGGAAACACTTTCTGCAGTGCCTGTATTGCACTAACTTTTACATTGTCAAGCACAGCCGTAGCCTCAGCCCCAATTCTTGCTATAGCTGCTGCAGCAGCCAAAGGTGAACTGCCAACACCTTCTAGTCTCTCTAAATATCTCAAAACTGTAGGATCGTCATAATAATCTACAAGCTTAAACCTTATTTCTTGGGTCTCTCTAAATCTTGGGAATACCACCTCCATCAACCATGTCTCCAACAGCTTGCAGAGTCCAGGAAGGAGATCGTTTTCATTGTCATCCTTAGAGTGCTCTATGACAAAGGTCACAATAGATGGATCTCTATAAGGTGAGTTTTCATTGTCCAAGCCCAACCATGTGCGACAATCATCAACTTCTCCAACAAGAAGTGAACAAAGGCCCCTTTCAAGAGCAAAGTCTATTTCGCGATTCCCTCTGACAGTATAGACAGATGAGGAGCTACCAGGAGCAGAAACCTTGGTCTGCTGAAGTTGCTGAAAAAGGTTGTCCGCATCTTGGATTAGATGAGGTTTCTTACTGATAAAGGCTTGAGAAACAAGTGCTAGAGCCACTCCATAGACTTCAAAACTTTCTGCAGGTATGTTACTTGGTGTGGTGGCAAAGAGATCAACCTTTTGAGAAAATGTATAAACAATTCATAAACCTAAAAGGCCAGCACAAGACTAACAAACTTTAACTGGAACAAGATAACACAATCAATCAAATAAAATATGTTACCTGTTCTGCAGCTGTCATGAGAAGGAAAGCCTCATTCATGAAATTTTCACGTGTATATCCTCCACCAACAGCAGCTGCACCTCCTCCTCCGACAGCCCACAAAATGTTGCGCAGACCTTGAAGACCCTCTGCCCTTTTTGTCCGGAACTCATCATCAAGAGGTAATGCTAGAAGCTCTAGAACACAGCGGGGGTTGATCTCTTCTAGAGTCTCATCAATCTGTGCTTGTAAATCCGGGGCAAGGTTGCTTGCACCTTCTTCCTGAATGAAAATACAGCAGTTATCTATATAGCAGATCTTGATAAACGGTTAAGAACAAGTAACATAACCTATTCTACCTATCAATATCATTCCCTCCCACTCCTTGACGGTCAATTCCCTTTCCTCCCCACTTGCAAGTACCAAGAAACAAAAGCTATAGATCTAGTGCAAGCCAATTTCTAACGCATCTATACTTCTTTCATTTGGCAAATCACAGTCATCCAGTAGAAATAGGAACTGAAAGTTACACAAAGTAGTCAAAGAAGAAATGTAAAGTCCATTAGCAAGAGCATGTTTGGGCATTCAACAAATACTTTATTGTTTTGTATGCTCATCACAGAGGTATACAGAGGGTACATCCAACTGTTAAAGCAATCAAGGACGTTGACACAGAATGCTAACCATTGAAACCACAGATGTTCTGGAGAATAAGTGTCAGCACTTTCTTTCGAAGATTAAAAAGAGTTTAAAAAATGGATGTTTGGAGATCATTTATTGGCTGAGTAACATTAAAATGCAAGCCAAGAGATAATGTGAGTAGAACTCTAACCTGCAAAAGCTTGAGAGCCCTCTCAAGCACTTCACAACCTCTAATAAAATCTGGAGGTGTCAGTGCCATTGCATCCCTCGACAAGTCGACATAAGCAAGTGCCATTGCCAGCACCACATCTTGCTTGAATGACTTCGGCAACCTCTCTTTCAACAAACTTTCTCCAAGCTGAAGAACCACATCTGTTTCCCCTGCCTCTTGCAATGCAGAGAGTGCTCCAGGAACCTTTAAAACCAATCAAATTAAAATAGTTCCCTAAATTTCCTCACACAACTCATTTATCATCACAGTTTTCAGGAGATTGTTCTTGAAATTGGAAGAAATCATAAATACAAGCCAAAAATAAATGTCATTTTAGTTAAAACAAAACTTTCAATAAAAACATTTAATACCATCAACTATAGAATTCACCAAAAAAAACACATTTTTCCTCAAATTGGCAGAGTGATCAAAGACAAAAGAATAAATAACTGAAGTGTTCTCTAAAATATACAAGTCAGAAAACGAAAAGAAAAACAAACCAAGGTTCCAAAATCCAAAGAAAATTAGTACATCTTCTAACCTCAAACGTTATAAATTATCGTCAGAGACAACAATCTTCAACTCCTCAAATTTAGTTCTAACGAAAATACATAGCTTATATAAGAATGAAATATTTTCTTAAAAAGTGACACTAGTGTGAGAAAAAATAACGAAATTTTACCTTATCCCAGGGGACTTGGGTGAGAATCGTATCATATTCATCTTCGGCCAGTCCTTGATTGTACTCTCTTCTGGAACTAGGGTTAGCTAGAGTTTCGCAAGCTGCCTGAAGAATCTGCCTTCGACTAATCAAAGCCTCGTCGCTGTACCCATACTGTGGGGGCTTCGAAACCCTAGCATCATACGCCCTCCGAATGCCATCACCGAGGAAGTGAGCCTCGGCACCGATGAGTCGGTAGAAATCTAGTGGCATTGACACGTAGCGCTCCGGAAGGGAAGGAAGGGGTGGTTGCGGCGAAATGCGGGGATCAGCTGGATCGGCGGTGGTGGTGGGAGGGAGGAATTGGAAGTCGGCGAGAAGGCGGTCGGCCCATTTGCTACTGGTGGCGCCGCCGCTGGTGGTGGAGGCTGCATGGAGTTTGTGGTGGCGATTTTTGGCGGTGTTGGGCGGAGGTGAGTGGCGAGGAGTGTAGGTGAAGATGCTCAGGTGTCTCAGGGCTTCCATTTTTGGGGGTTTAGCGTTTCTGTGGTGTCGAAGAACTATTAAATGCTAAAACCTCATGCCAAAACATATCTAAACATTAGATTTTTTTCTTTTTCCCTTCTTCTCTGTTTCTCACACTCTCTCTCTTTTTATTTTTATTTTTTCTTTTTCTAATTTGGATTGTTATTTGTAGGCAGAGGATTATCCATTATTTTACTAGTAGTAGTGAACACACGTGCGTTGCACGTGGTAGAGTAATAAATTTGACAATAATAATAATAATAATAATAATAATAATAATAATAATATAAAATACATATCTATATCGACATAAAGTACAGTGCAAGATATGAAACATTTTTTAATGTATTCATGAAAAAGAATTACCCATTTATTTAGTAAACAACTTGTATGATTTGTATAATTAAAGGTAAAATGTGTACGAAAAATAAGAATTATTAGTCATAAACATAAGACTTAGAACGAAAATTAAAGTTCATCAAAAAATACGTTTGTTTAATTTATATAATGATAATATACAGAATTTTTGTTTAATCTTCAATCCCTGTAATTTAGACTGGATTGTAAGACCGTCATCTACCAAGTCCAGAAGCTCGAGATTCATGAATGCGAATTTTTCTATAAACGAGATTGTACGGCCGTCATTCTCCTGCACTGCATCTTGATAAAACAGCCATTTCTGCAGATTCATCATTTGATATGTAATTGCTGTTTTCCTCCAAATTGCAGCATATCCATAGTGGTATTTGACAGCAACTATGTAGATCATTATGCTTCAACATGTATGAAAAGAGGGGGAGAAAGTATAACAAATGAAATATTAGGTTAAGATACGTGAAAATGAAAAACATAAAGGTTGGTATAAATCATATAAAGAAATAATCACAAACAGAAAGTAATAAACATAACCAACATTCATCCAGATATTTAAAATGATGTCATTCAATTAGCAGGTCCATTGTTATATTCATTTGGCACATACCTGAAGATTTAGACTCTAAAGGTTGTGCATTAATCTAAGTTCAAGAAATCCCAAGGATGTCAATCCATTGTTTGACAGATCCAAGTTCTCCAATCTTCGGAGAGTCGACAATCCAGGAGACAGCTCAACCAGTTTATTATTAGCTACTTTCAATGATATCAAGGAACTCAAAGAGGCTATCTCATTTGGTAAATTCCTCATCTTATTAAGTGAAAGATCTACGAACTCCAACTTGTTAAGACGGTTTATTTCTGGGGGCAGGTATGTGCATAAAAAGTTCAACAGATAGAGTATTTTAACTTCCTCCAAAGCTAATTCATCAACGCGGCATTATTGAACATATATGCATAAAGAAGAAGAACCTAACCTCGTGATCTAAAAATGTACCTTAAAAACAACATTTCACAATGCACATGGAAGAACTTAATTTCAATATGATGCTTTCAAGGTATAACAGAAGTGGTTTAGGAAAATAGGGATCACCATGTTCTTGAAAGGAACATATATCGTATTGATGTAGAGAAGTTCTGGAAGTTCAATATTTTGCAATTTAATACAAGCAAGCAAGACTGCTGTGTGCACCAATGCATTTAAATGACATCATATTGAGCTAACCATTAAAATTCAAATGCATTTAAAATATATGAATTTAAACACAGTTGAACCTAAAATTTACAACTACCATTTGATAAAAAGTGCTCAGATTTTGAGAAAAATAAGCGAATTCGATTTCCCACCTTTACAGGTAGATGCAACAATTATACCAGTTAAACATCCTTCTTCTAATAAATAAGAACTATATCACGTCACCAAATGGAAAGAGTCAATATGTATTCTTAATATATAGGCATATGCCGCTTATCTACCAAAAGGACATCTTTTCTTAATGCTCAGAGCCTATTCTGATTAATATATCTGCCTGTTAGTACATGGTAGAGAATCCAATCTTTGCATCTCATTATTTTAAACATGATAACACACTGCATATCTCTTGGACAAGTACACCAAAATATCTCATTCACTTCTTTAGTATATTGAGTCTGTGTAAATCGGATCTCACAACTGACTATCATGATTAGATCAGTGGTAGAGAAAAATGAAGCCATGTGTCAAAACAATAAGCAAATAGTCAGCACCCCAAAACCCCACATTTGCAAGCAACTGCTCCCAAGTCCTACCCACATTCCACAAATAAATCAATACACTGCACAACTATCATTACCTTCAAGCTCATATTGTCTCACTGCAATAATTAATAGTTAATATAAATTTAAAAAGTTATATCACAAACAAAAAATCAACTGAATACTCTTTTTTCTTTCTTTTTTAAATTAGCATTCCATCCTATCACGCGAACTCATTGAGTAACTCATGGTATAGCTTAATAAGCTCCAATCTTTTCTCAATCCTTTTTAAAATTCAAAATGAAATAAAACAGAGACATGCAAAATATATATTAAAATACATGAATAACAATACGATTAATCCCCTTTTTTTAGAAAGACGAGAAGGACCAACCTTATGGAGAAGTGGCAAACAGAGAGCTTAGTCAAGCACTTAAACCCAGCAATCTCACTCAAAATTGGGAACACCGAGGGCCTTGGGGGAACTCTACTAAGATCTAGCTCCTTCAAATTCCTCATTTTGCTTAACTTTAACCCATTAATCCCAAGCACTGCAACTTTCACTTGCAAACATAATCATTCCAGCTCTAGCAAGTTCTTGGATGTTTATCAAGGTGTTGCAATCTGGAAGACAAAACATTAACCACACGAACGAAGTAAAACCGGCAAGCATGAAAAAAATATAAATGAGACACAAACTTTAACTTTCATGCTCCAACAATCTGACAGTAAAGTGTTATCAGATATGCAAGTTGTCAAATATGGGGTTGCAATGCATAAATAGTATCGAACATGAAGTTGGGTACCAAAAACCTTAAAAGTAATTTTTCCAGAAACAACTTGTAGGATGCTTAGTGGCATAAAATGAGCCATATCATATACAATATTGAGACATGAATGACATTATTTGAAGTGATTGTTTCATCATTGTATCAGTAGAAATTTGCAATGATGAAAATTAATGGAAAATGATAACTGAAAGAAGAATAAACAGTAGAAGAAACTGTATGTAAAGCCAATACACCATGATTCAATTATCTAACCCCAATAGACTTCCAGACATTTGAATCAATATACTCTACGTCCTGAACGGCCCAATGATGAATTTTCAAAAATTCGTCAAAGTCGAGCTGTCCTGTGCGTGGACTCTGTAGCAGCAGGAACTTAGATCCGAAATTTTCATGACTTAGATACCACAACAGATTCTAACCTTTTAACATGTTATAGTACATCGAATCATCTTTCCAATGATATAAAATACATAAATTAACTTCTTACGTGCTAATGGTTATGAATTTTCTAAGTAAAGATGTTGCTGAAAATTCACAGCAAAAACTACCTTTTCGCCCTAAGAGATTGAAGGTCTTCCCGACCTTAGATGCACGTGAATTTGGTATGAACTTACCTTAAGGTGTTAGCTAAGATTTGGAACCAGTTTCAGATTGTTCAGATAACGTTAAGGGGGCATTTTTCTATTTTTAAAATGGACGCACCAAAGCTGCCCAATCTGTCACGTCTCTTAAATTGATTCCGCTTATGTTTTCTACTCATGTATTCTTTCTTAGGTCAAAGAGATAAACAACTGACATAGTAATAAAACATATAAGAAGTGAAAATATGAAGGATAGACGACTGAGGTAAGCAAATTGGCCTCTTGATAATAAAGGGAAAAAGAAAGAAAAAGAACTAAGAAATTATTCCCACTCTTTTGTATGAGTGGCTGATAACTGTTTTAGAAATTGTGTAGATGCTCTTACCACCCCAACATAAAATCAAATGCTCTTGTGGCAGCTTCTTCATTGAGCTCATTGTCATGGAGCGGCTCAAACCATTTTGAGAAAAGCGTGATCCCTATTTTCCCTTCTTGATGTTGCTGTAAAGTTTATGTTTTATAAACAGTATTTTGTGAAAATCTTAGAAATCCTGACATATACAAATGTAAAATTACTTGAACATAATGATTAAACACGAATTCTAACCTGAAATGTTTGTTTGTAGAAATAAACTGCTGCTGCTGCATGAACAAGGAGCAAATTGTGCGCTACTATATATGGTTCTGTGCCTGGATTCCATTGCATGCGCGTCCATTTGTACCTCTGAGACAAGCAATGCTACCTTTTACATGCTCTGTCGAAGACGAACCTCGCCCAGGGGCAAAGCTGCCCATCCTCCAAAACAAAAGGTCCATGGATCATTGAGTGTGATCCAATTTAACTCGATCACCGAATTCCTGAAACCAGAGACTCATGAACTCACAGAAGTCTTTGCTGTTATACAAGTTATGAATTGTTCCATTAATTAGTAACATATGCTCTATAAGTTATGGCTAAACATATATGTGGCTAGAAGTTATGGGTTTCACCGCAAAATGGTTTGAAAAGTAGAGCATGCATGATTAAGTGGCTCATAACAAAAAATACAGCTATTCAATGCATTGATTTCTTTCGGTTAGTCAAAAATGGCTTTGATTAAAGATCTCATCATTGAGTAATAGATCAGTTTCATGCCTGAATTTCATTAGAGTTTGTTCTTTCTTCATTTCATTAGTTTCTTCCCTTTCGAACAATGTACTTCACACCAATCTCATTTCATTTGTATTACATGCATAATTTTTTTCCTTTTTTTTTCTTTTCTCATTCGATAGCTTCCACTGTATATTTATTTATTTATTTTGTTTTCTCAAAATTTTCCTAACCCCTGGGTGCATCATGAAACAATACATATATCTTTTCTAACTCCCAAACAGATTGTCTCATAGATATAAACTAAACATTAATATTTAAGGAATATTTGTTATGCTAGATGCTAGATAAAAGGTTGATCATTTTATTTATTAGCTCTAAAGGGGGAAAACAAAATAAAAGTAGTGATGTAACATAATGTCATAATGTAGAAAAAAGTAAAAGTCATAGGTTGAATGGATTTTAGAGAGAAAATTGAATCACTTACATGATTTGAGGGCATAGGAAGCCACCATACTCATCTTCTAAGGCTTGGGGAAGATCCCAATGAAAGAGGGTCACGTAAGGCTCAATGCCTGCATCCATGTGATAGTGTCTGACTAAGTGATTTTAGAAACATATCATTTTGAGGTAAATAAAGGAAATATAAAGTTGTAATTGGAACCCAACCATGTGCCAGGAGTGTGTCTATGAGATTACAGTAGTACTTGATGCCTTCTTCGTTCACGCCAGCACTTAATCTTCCACCTAATAATGCCAATTTGAAACGCAATTAGAATAACCCTTTGCATCTTGTCACCTCATTAAAACTTGGTATCAGAATGTCTAGGGGAAAAACTGATGCTCTTATATTATCAGTGTGGTAGGGAACTATTTCTTGATTTATTTTTACAATCTATTGCACAAACGAGCCCATTAAGAGAGCCGTGCTTTTTTTTTTTTTAATCAAAAATAATGAGCCTAATTTTTCTCTATCAAACTTTTTGACAACTGTACCTGGCAATACTCTAGTCCATGAAATTCAAAATCTGTAGGGGTCTAAACCTATTTTCTTCATCAACTTCACATCCTCCTGCAACATATAAAAAATGAATACCCACTGCATGCTGAAAGAACTTTACACAAGCAGTCTCATAACTGCTCCACAGGAAATAATACAAGGGAGAAGTAATTAAATAAAATTGGTAGAACCAATTTGTGTAAAATTTGATTTGCATTGATATGGTACTTTATAAACTTAATATAATGGAAGAAGGTTACATATGAGTTTTCATCAATTTTTGGACATTTCACAATTGATAGTCCACTCAATATCTTACACAATTACTTTGTGAAGTGTGTACTATTACATAAATTTAAGAGTTAAGTCCAACAGTACCTTGTATCGATGATATGTGTCAACAGAAACATTTGCATTACTATTGTCCTTCACTTTACCTGCCATTTGAACAAACACAATTAGCAATTGACATGTAATGACACAAATGAAACAGATAGTGCGAGACCCACTGGGCATCTTCAGCGTGAAAGTATCCCATATACTCAGGCTCCTATCACCTGCTGCAGCGGCACCTTCATGCTAAAATATAAACACATAATATGTGTTCTTGAATTAGGTCACTAGCATGCCCGGCCAATATTAAAGGCTCTTTTAATTATAACACACTGAGGCGTTTTTCTTACGATTTTTAGTTTCAAAGGTATAAAACTCTCTTAAGCACCATTAATCTTCAAGAATATAAAGCATGATTTGTGCATCCAAAGATCTCAAGCATATTGCTCACATTTTCTCTTTCTTTTATAAAGCATGTATTGTCAACGCCCCCACCTCCACTTTCTTCCACTCTTTATTCTTTTATGGCTGCTAACATCAACTATGTATCGCGATGCTAAAATGCAACTCATAGATAGATAATTCTCCATATGTATGAATAAATCCCCGAGCAACCAACATGTCTTTCAATGGACCCGTCACTTTTGTACTTGATTTTGTATATCCACGAACAACAAACATTTTTCTTTCCAAATGACAATTTGATTATGGCCAATGTTAAGAGCCTCAAGTTCTTCTAGCATAGCTCTTCTGCATATTGGACTGGAGTTGGCTTCTTTGAATGTTTTAGGCTCTTGATTATTGGATATAGAAGTAAGAAAAGTTGAATGGATTGAAGCCAAGTGCCATAAGTCAAACATTTTTGTATAGGATAAGAGGCTGCATGATAAGTAAAAACCACATTCATTCTCTGTTGAGAAAAAAAAATTTCAGTGGATCATTGTTGAGGCTATTACTTGTTACAGAACCAAATCAAAACTCTGACTTTATATACTCCCAAATGAAAAATGCAGTAAAAAAAAAAATAACAGAATTCTCATAAACTAATAATTTCTTCAACTTTTTGAAATGAAACATGGAGTAAAAAAGAAAATAACAGAAAGCCAGAAATGAAAAATGAAGTAAAAAAGAAAATAACAAAAAGCCCATAAATTAATAATTTATTCAAATGTCATATGCTTACATTATTGCCAATTCATAAGCACACAAAAAAATTAACAAAAAAAAACACGAAAAAATAATATAGGAGATGAAGTAACTCCCACAATTGAGGTAAAAATAATCGATTTCAAGCAGTGCTAGATCTTCTTGCCCTTACTTTGGTCGACCAAATCAATACCCTAAAATCACCCAAAAAATTTCCAAAATAAATATATGAATCCCATAAGAAAACCTCATGAAACTAACAAATAGGAAAAAATGACATCTTTTAATTTTGGAATGCTTTATAGTCAAGAAATACAAGAAAAGAAAAATCACGTGAAATGCGTGCAATCGGCAGACATTAAACTTGCATGAGAAGACGCGTCGTGGCGGCCAGAACCCTAGGTACACATTGGAACACAAAAAACCAAGTGCGCATCCATCTTACCTGCTCTGACTTCAAATTGAAAAGGAGGAAGATCCCAAGAAATGTTTACATGAGATTCAAGGTCGAATTGGAGATTAGATCCCTAATTCGCAGGCCTTGTAGGGGGAGAGATTGGGTAGAATGTAACCACCCATGAAAACACTACCAAAATTCAAGTCCTATAACATAAAAGAAATTTTTTATAAATTTACTGTATCAAAACCTGAATTCGGTCCAAACTCGTAATAATCAAACATGAAACTCACTGAAACCAGTGGAGCCTTGGAGTGAGGTAGAGAGCTCAAAGTCAGGGCTAAAAGCTTCGACCCTTCTTTCAAATATGAAATACCTCATCTTGTAATTTATTTGAACTCTAACATCTTAAAGTTAGTAAATTAAAGCACTGGAGCACAAATTCCAGCAAACGGAAACCAGGATATTACAGAATCAAAGAATTCATCAATTCTGAAAAGTAAAAACCAAATCTCAACATAAATAATCATATCCAAAAATGAAATAAACAATTTAATCAACACTTCAACAAGTTAAAATACATATGGAACACTTTGAATTTATCTTTGTGCTAACAGAAATTCAATCATTCATGTTTCCATATGAATCAGAACAAGAAGTAGGAGATTAACATGTGAATTTGACTACCACGGGCAATAGACAAAGGTCTACGACAAGAAATTTTAAATTTAAAGAAATAAACAGCAAAATACCCTGGAAACCTAAATATAATTAAAAAAAAAAAATTCTCTTTCGATGCATAAAACTTGGGAAAAAATGGAGATTTTCACATAAACACTAACACAGAGAAAATGGGTATTTATAGAAACGGGAAGACACATAAAAAAGGCTTTAATAAAATACCTAGATCTCGAAGAAACATGGCGGCTACCGAATAAGTTAAACAGCGTTGATGGAAGAAGCAGCGAGAGGCGGAGACACAGAATGCAAAAGGAGGAAGACCCAATTTTCGATCTGAAGAGTAGGCCCACTATATTTCCTTTCTATAGCTTGCGTGAGAGGAGAATGGAGGGGAGTGTCAGCAGGAGAAGAAGCAAGCGTATGAGATAAGTTTGAAGAAGAAGCAAGCGTATGAGATAAGTCTGAAGAACAAAAAAAAAACACAAAACAGACAAAACGGTGTCGATTTTGAAGACCATTTCTTATGAATAGTGACTCCCACATTGGCTCTTTTACTATAGTTAGGATACTAGTATACCAATTCTTTGCAGATTCGACCGTAAGTTCTATTATGATAACAGATTGAGGCGGTGAACAAATTTTAGAGATTATCGATAAAAGGATATGGATTGATGAGATGAATAAATTTTGGAGATGATTGGTTGTGGGAGATGATCGAATCATAGAGATGGATTGAAGTATCTATCAAATTTTGGAGGAGATGATTATGTGAGAAAAGAAATTGAAGACGTAGTGATAAACGTACATTTAAATACTTTTTTTTTCTATAATGGAGAAAACTCTAAGCAATAATTATTAATTTTTTAGTGCTCATGGATATCCCCCTCGTTATTTCTCTTAAACCCCACCTCGAAATCTTGGTGTCTATAAATACATTTAAATAGCGTCCTATATTTTCCTCTTAAATTTTTAGTGTTCGTAGATAGAAAAATTTAGTGAGCCTTTTAAAATTGCCAACTTATGGGGTGCTAAACAACTCCGACGAGTTAGTTGAGCAAAGTCGGGAACAAAGTGTAGAAGAGGTTTAGTCTTAGAAACAACGGTAGGAGAATACAATAAGATTTAAAAGACAAGTATTTTGCAAACTCCCAAATAAAGGCTAACACAAAAAAAAAAAAAAAAAAAAAAAAAAAAAAAAAAAAAAAATTTACATATCTTATAACAATTTATATTATAAATGACAAAATTGTATCTCTCCACCTTGCCCAACGTCACCTAGCCTCGAATTTGGTGGGGTTGCCCCTTTTATTTTGTTGTATAATGTAAATTCTATTTGAAAAATAATAAATATAAAAAGAAAACTATAAATAAAGATAGTTTAATCTTATCCCGCCTTGTTGTTTGATTGAATTTCGTATTATGGACCATAGTATGGACCCACATATTTGATCGTAATTGCTTTTGTTAAAAGTGTTGTATATGATTAATGTATATAAAAAATTAAGTATTTTTAACTCCATATCGCGACACGATTATACTTACTAAAAAAATATCAATTTTAGTATGCACCATGCAAGTAGGCTTGAAAGGTTGGATTTTCATATCGTATAAAATATAAACTTTAATTAATATGTGAAATCATAAAATGAAAAAAAAAAAAAAAAAAAAACGAGAAGAGAAAGCTTAAAGGAGTATTGGTGAACGAATCATCTTTGTAGTTGTGTGAAATCCATTGAAGCTTGGTTTGATATTGATTATAGAATATCTCATTTAAGATCAAACAATTCATTTGAATTGAGTATGATTGTATGTATGAGGGGTGGATATTTTAACTGCAACCAAACCTCCCGAATCGAAATTGAACCAGAACCTCCGGTTCCGGTCTGGTTCAAAAAAAAAAAATTAAGAACCGGAACCGAGAACTGAGAACTAATCGGGTTCAGGTCGGTTTTTGGTTCTTGAACAAGAACTGTGGATACCCAAACTGGACCGAAATTTTTTTTTTTATTTTTTACAATTTATTTAATGGCTCAACACCAACTTAATAAGATAATTAAAATATGTCTTTAAATAGTTGGTTGGTAAATGTTAATTAGTTCTATACAAATTAAAAAATATTTCATTTATATTGTTTCTAATTTTACAAATCACTCTTTTTTGAAAGGTTAATGAATGGTAAAGCAAATGAAATGACGGGATGGAAGGAAAATTCAACAATATTTATTGTTATATTGTTTTGAGAGGAAAAATTTATGTTATTTTTAGCATTTGTAAAATTTAGTACCTTTTTTTTTTTTTTGGGTATGTAATTTGGTGTTTAATGTTTATACTTTGCTAATTGATGCTATTTTCTAGCTTATTTTACTAGATATTGGATGCTATGTTCATATTTTATACATTAGATTAACAAAGTGTTAAAAGTTATGGGTCGGGTTCGGTTCAAAAAATTACGTGGCCTGAACAGTTCCATTTACGAAATACTCGAACCCGAACCAACGGTTCCAGGTATTGAAATACCCGAATCGACCTACTCGATGCCAAGACCTATATGATAGTATCTACTATAGTAAGAATATTAATGAATTTAATCATTGTAATTGCTCATAATACTCTTTTTTAGCTTATAGTGTCTATTTATTAGTTCAAGATCCTTTCTTGTTCTGTAATTTTAAGAAATCAATTTTTATTGCGTTGAAGAAAAGAATCAGCTACATGAACAATTAGTTAAGTGTTCGATAATTTTATTTTTTTTTCAAAATTAGTATTTCAGCGTTTGGTAAATAAAGAGTTATTGTAATGTATGTATCCTATTACTAAAATGAATTTAATAATTTTCTTTTGTATTATAATTATTATTATTGGTAGTAAATTAAAATTTATTTTTATTTTTATACGCAGGTAATATTATCAAATATTTTTCTAAAACATCGTATTCAATATAGTTATTTCAAAATGAAGAAACATATTTATTATATTTCAAAATCTATAAAATTATAAAATAAAAGCATAGTCCATATAATAAAATAATTAATTATGGTTAAATTTTGTATTTTGGTTGTAGATAATTAGGGAAGTTAAAAGAGCAATTAAAAATCTGTTGTTAGTATATATTCTTTTATAATAAGTTTTTCTTAAATTTATTAAATATCTAAAACAGCTTCTAATTATTTGATAATAATAAAATTAAGGTCTAAAATCAATCTCTATTGTACACTCAATATGTCGTAATTTATGAAAGTTGGTCAAATTCGGGTCAAATTTGATAATCTCAATTTAATCGAAAACGAGACAAATAACTCAATATTGATACTTCTATTAGACTGGCTCCCGAAATTGCATTTATTTCTTTTCTTGTCAGTGTTGGACTTAAACTTGTACATTATTTGAAGAAAGCCAGGCCCAAAGCTTGTTCATTATTGTTGGGAAATAGACACAAATAGCATTAAATAGAGTTAACTACTTATTTGTAGCACTTATCTTTTGTATAATTCCACTTTTATTGCCAATTTTTTACTAGGTTTTAACACTTTTTGAAATGAGACAAAAAATCAGCACTCCACACAGAGCTTGTACGGTGTAGTTTTTTGGAGTCAAAATGATTTTTTTAGTTACTATTGTTGACTTTTCAAACTAAATAGTGGTTAAAATGACCAAATTACCTTTAATTACCCTCATTTCAGACACCATTTAATTTAAAAAGTCAATAATAGTGACAAAATAAAATTATTTTTGTCCAAAAAATCGCACCAAACAAACTAAGTGATACGAGATTTTAGTTTTTTACTACTATTCGGGAACCATGTGAAATTTTTTCGATCATCAGACGGTAAAATATTATTTCTCTGTAAATTTTAAAAATTCTCAATATTCAAAAATCTATACAAAACATTTTTATATACACTGTCTCGTATTTTTTTAATTCCATCCTCCACGTATATATACATTTGTGGGTAACTTTGTTCTAGTTTTCAACCAAGTCCTTGTATTATTGAGAGAACAAATAATAAGGTTAATGTTATATTACCTGTTTTATTGAGTATTTTAATTTAATTATTATTATAATTTTCTTTATTAAAGAGACATAATCACATTTCAACTTAGCTGTAAATGTATTTATTTGTCAACAATAATCAATTTGTTTGTAATTAATACAATTTTTTCAATAATTTATTAAGTAAATCGACTTATGATTATTAAAAATTATTTTTCTCATTCTGAATACGAGTTTATGATCTCATTTGCACGTCTTTAATTAGTTCTTCTATGTAACAATTATGTTAAAGTATAATTTACATTTAAGTGTTTATAAATTGTGAGTCTTATTGAATGTGTAGATAAAAAGTACGTTTGACCAATTTGACCAACTTAAAACTATAATTTAAGATGCAATAAGAAGAGTCTGCTTTGTTTTTGTTTCTAGACGATCACTCAAAATCTAAGAGAGACTGCAAATTTGTATACAACGTTAAAAACAAAATCCTTTACAAACTTGGTAATTGTATTACCTAAATTACAGCCTTTTCAGATCTGTCTATGGCGGTTTTTTCGAGTTTAGAAGCAATTGAAAACTAGATTAATTAAGGAATTTAACTTTGTTAGCTCAGATGACAACAAATTCTCAAGAATTAATTGCCGGATTTGTAGTTAAGAATATACTAAAATAATCGATTTTTATGAGTTAATTTAAAGTTTGCTTTATGTTTGTTTCCCCCCTTAATCCCATCTAAAATAATCATTAAACAGATCAATTATTAAATGCATATTTTGGTACATTATAGTAAATGCTTGTTTAGTGTAGATTTTAATAGGTTTATAGTTTTCTATTTTTTGACTTTTGGAGAGAAAATGACCAAAATGACTCTATTTTCTAGTCAACTATTGCGCCTCCTTTGAAAAACAAATGGTCATTTTGATCATTTTCCTCTAAAAGTCAAAAAATAGAAAATTATAAACCTATTAAAATCTACACTAAACCAGCAGTAAACATGATTACTTAATATATGATAAAACAAAATATTAAATTTTAATTTTCCTTTATTAATGTCAAATCATCATTGCCAAAGCACATATGATTGTGGATTGAGTTAGCTAGAATCCAAACAAATAAGTGCATGTTTGGTAAAAATTAAAATAAACTTGTTTCAATTATGTATCTATTATTTCTATCAACTTTTATCAAAATCTCTTAAAAAACTACTTTTAAACTTCACCATTGTCACTTGGCATATAATTTTTTACGTAGTCAATAGAAGTTATATATGTAGTCGTCGTGGAAAATTTAAAAAAAAAAATGTCTTATTTCTGTCTTGTTTTGTTAGGAAAATATTACTTGTTAAATCGCAAAAACTTTAAGTAGCTTTAGACACTTATTTGGGATATTGAATTCAATCTTTATTACAAGTAAACCCCTTATTATCATCTCAATTCAATGAAAGACCTTAAGTTTGCTATTGAAATGAGATTTATTTTTTTCACGGACGGGTTTGATGGCATTCGCGCGCAAGATTAAACAATTGAAGCTAACAAGTTTTTACTATTTTTACGTTAAAATCGAACTTAAGTCTAATCAAACTCATTTATCTTCATTATTAAACATATATATCTTATTGAAATCCACTTAAATAATCTATACACCCTCCTGTTTCAATCAATCAATTTTTGGGTTACACAATAAATGTTGATTCATATAAATTTCATGAAACTAGGACAGAACAGGTAGGGCCAATCTTAAAATTTATATTTTATAGTGCAAAGTCCCCCATCAAATGAGGGGAGGGTGGTTCAAAAGTCTAGCTTGTATGGACACAACCCGGGACTGGGACTTGTATATTGCATGCCTCACAACTTAAATACGTAGGGCCGTAATTGTACATTCGATATATTAATTGGATAATATAATTGATATCCAATATTATAAACTTAAATTTTAATATACAATACACGGTAATGATCTCCTCTTCATGGTGGGGAGGAATTATAAAGCCCACATAACTGTATTGGAGAATGAAAAGTAATTGACAAAAATGTCAATCACTTGTTCAATGCCCACATAACACGTGTCATGTGGGTTTTATATCTACTCCCCACTGTGGGGAGTAGATCAGTCCTGATACAATACAATAAGTTTAAAAATTTATTTCATATACTTTCAAATTTAATCAATAACTAATTTATTTTTAATTTTGACCAATAAAAAATTACTTATTTCAAAATTTACTTATTCAATTATAAGTAAACCTAAAATTTAATTAATTTCACACTATCTAAAACGCATCTAAGGGAAGACGGAAATCCAAAAAAACAAAACACTATGCTAACGAGTTAATTATATTATATACTATCGAATTTTATATTATATTTCATTTATATTATAGAACTTTAATTCGTTTCATTTATACCACTAAACTTTTAAATCAGTTTTAATTAAACTACTTCGTTAATCAATCATTCATTGTTTTATAACGTGATACTAACATGTTGTTAATTTGCTATGTATCTTATCACGCGTGAAGTGAAGGTATTCTCCACATGTATAAAATTTAAAATAAAAATACATATTTGACATCAGTTAAACGACTTTGGACCCCAATGGTAGTCGAAATGGTTGATACAAAACGTATTTTTATTTGGAACTTCATACACGTAGATAACACTTTCATGAGTACGCGAGATACATCAGTCAATTAACGATTCGTTAATGCCACATCAAAATTTCTCTCAAACAATGAACAACTAGTTAACAAAGTAATTTAATTGAAAATAATTTTAAATTTTGATAATATAAATAAAATGAATTAAATTTCGATAACATAAATAAAATGGATTCTAAAGTTGATATGATGTAATGGAAATGATATGCTAGACATATGTTGTTAACGTTGAAGTGACCAAGGTGGCGGGTAGCACGTCATTTCCCCGTAATTAACCCCTATTCTAACATATTGGGCTTTTCAATCTCTCCCCCAAGAACCCCTCTCCTACTATCATACGCTCCATTTGACCACTTTCAATAATCTCCCTATTATTATTCCCATTCTTTGTTCTTATGTCAACGGCTAGTGTTTTTCTTGCGGTGGTGCTTTGCGCCGCCCTCACCACCACAACCGACGGCGACACCGCCTCGGAAATGCTAGCATTGTTGTCTTTTAAAAACAATCTCGATGACCCACTTGGCGCCATGGACGAATGGAATGCTTCAACTCCCTCTGCGCCGTGTGATTGGCGAGGCATTGTGTGTTTTCAAGGTAGAGTTCGTGAGCTCCGCCTGCCGCGCCTCCAGCTGAGCGGCCGGCTAACGGACGAGCTTGCTAAACTACGCCAACTGCGCAGGTTAAGCCTCCATTCGAACAGCCTTAATGGGTCTATTCCAGGAGGTTTGTCCCAGTGTATTCTCTTACGCGCCGTTTACTTGCAGTATAACTCACTGTCCGGCGACCTGTGGCCGGCGTTTTTCCCTAACCTTACCAATCTCCAAGTTCTCAACCTCGCCCACAACCATCTCTCAGGGGTGATTTCCGGCCAAGTTCCGGTAAGTCTCCGAGTGCTGGACCTCTCCTCCAACTCATTTTCTGGCGAAATTCCGACGAACTTTTCCGTGACCCATCAACTCCAACTCATCAACCTTTCGTTCAACGACTTCTCCGGCGCAATTCCTGCGACCATTGGAGCACTACAACAGCTTCAGTACTTGTGGGTCGACTCTAATAAACTCTACGGCACAATCCCGTCGGCGATCGCAAACTGTTCGGCATTGGTCCATTTCAGCTCCGGCGATAACAGACTCTCCGGCGTGTTTCCGGCTACGTTAGGTTCACTCAAAAGTCTTCAAGTAATATCTCTTCCGCATAATCAGATATCCGGTGTGGTCCCCATATCACTCTTCTGCAATGTTACAGCACTAAATGCTCATGCAATCAAGATTCTTGACTTGAGTTTTAATGGGTTCACGGGGATGGTCAAACCAGACAATAATCTGGTGTGTTTTAGTGCATTGGAAATTTTAGACCTTCACGAGAATCAGGTAAAGGCCGTGTTTCCAGATTTCTTGATGAAATTTTCTACATTGAAAGTCCTGGATATTTCTGGGAATTTAATCTCTGGAGTTTTACCGAATAATTTTGAGAATTTAATGGTTTTGGAGCAGTTTAGAGTGGGGGATAATTCATTAACAGGTGAAATTCCTGAGACTGTAAGTAAATGTGGGTCATTAGGAGTTCTTGATCTTGGAAATAATCGATTTTCGGGTTTGATTCCTGAGTTTTTAGGAGAAATGAAGAACTTGACCGCACTGTTTCTTGGTGGGAATTCATTTACTGGTCCAGTTCCAGTGAGTTTGGGGGATCTTTACCAGCTGGAATTGTTGGATTTAAGTGACAATAAGTTGACTGGGAATTTGACTACAGAATTCATGAGGCTTACCAATTTGAGCACTCTAAATTTGAGTAACAATAGATTTTCAGGTGAAGTGCTCTTGAATGTTGGGGAATTGAAGGGGTTAGAGGTACTGAATATGAGTGGTTGTGGGTTTTCGGGGGCGATTCCGGAGGGTATTGAGAATTTGTTGAGGCTCAAAACTATTGACTTGAGTAAACAAAACTTGTCTGGAGAGTTGCCTATTGAGCTCTTTGGGTTGCCGAGTTTAGAAGTCGTTGCATTGGACGATAATTTGTTGTCCGGCGACTTGCCTGAAGGTTTTAGCAGCTTATCAAGTTTACAGTATCTGAATCTTTCATCAAATGCTTTTTCCGGTGATATTCCAGCCACTTATGGATTTCTTAGATCCTTGACTGTTCTTTCATTGTCTCGTAATCGTATGAATGGTTTAATTCCAGTCGAGCTGAGCAATTGTTCTAGTCTTGAAGTTTTGGAGATCAGAGGAAATGACATGACCGGCGATATTCCGGCTGATTTTTCACGTTTATCTCATTTGCAAAGGCTTGATCTAGGTGAGAATAGTTTAACAGGTGAAATCCCGGAAAGTATTTCTAACTGTTCGTCGTTGGTTATTCTGTTATTGGATTCAAATAACATCTCAGGACCAATTCCAGACTCATTGTCGAAGTTATCAAGCTTAACCACACTGGATCTCTCTTCCAATTATCTGTCTGGAACCATTCCGGCTAATCTTGCATTTATTTCAAGCTTGAAGTACTTAAATTTGTCCCATAATCATCTCGAGGGTAAGGTGCCGGATGCTTTGGCTTCTCGATTCAGTGATCCGTCTGTGTATGCTATGAATGCGAATTTATGTGGGAAGCCAATGAAGAAAGAATGCAAGAACGTGAGGAGTCGAAAGAGAAAGAGATTGATTCTTTTCATAGTTGTGGCTGCATTGGGAAGTTTTATTTTGGCATTGTGTTGTTGTGGTTATATATGGGGCCTTTTAAGGTGGCGTAATAAGCTGAGAGCAGGGGCTGCTGGAGAGAAAAAGCGAAGCCCGAGTCCTGGTGCAGAAGGAGCGCGTGGAAGTGGAGAAAACGGCGTGCCAAAGCTTGTTATGTTCAATAATAAAATCACATATGCAGAGACAGTTGAGGCAACAAGACAGTTCGACGAGGAAAATGTATTGAGTCGGGGAAAATATGGGTTATTATTCAAAGCAACTTATGCGGATGGAATGGTGCTTGCCATACGTCGGCTTCCTGACACATCAATAGACGAAAACAACTTCCGGAAAGAAGCTGAATCCCTCGGAAAGGTTAGACATCGGAATTTGACCGTTGTTCGTGGCTACTACGCAGGACCACCACCGGATATGCGACTTCTCGTCTACGACTACATGCCTAATGGGAATTTAGCAACCCTTCTCCAAGAGGCTTCACATCAAGAAGGGCATGTACTGAATTGGCCTATGCGCCACCTGATTGCGCTGGGCATAGCCCGTGGTCTAGCGTTCCTGCATTCAATCTCAATAGTACATGGGGACGTAAAGCCACAAAATGTACTCTTTGATGCTGATTTTGAAGCCCATCTTTCTGATTACGGGTTGGATAAACTATCAATAGCAACCCCAGCTGAAGCTTCCACATCTGCCACCCCGGTTGGAACACTTGGCTACATAGCACCCGAAGTCACTTTAACGGGGCAACCAACGAAAGAAGCGGATGTATATAGTTTTGGCATTGTGGTGTTAGAGATACTAACGGGAAAGAAACCGGTGATGTTCACTCAAGACGAGGACATTGTGAAATGGGTGAAGAGACAATTACAGAGAGGCCAAGTATCTGAATTGCTCGAGCCAGGCCTGCTCGAGCTCGATCCCGAGTCATCAGAATGGGAAGAGTTCTTGTTGGGAGTGAAAGTTGGATTGCTCTGCACAATGCCTGACCCTATAGAAAGACCATCCATGACTGATGTTGTTTTCATGCTTGAAGGCTGCAGAATAGGCCCGGAAATTCCTTCATCTGCTGATCCCACAACATTGCCTTCACCCACATGAATTCAGTACCCCCAACCCCACCAAAATGAAAACAAGAAAATCAAAATTGAAATGATTATCTGGAAGAATTCATTCTTATGTACTCGTTTATGTTTTTTGCATTATGAATGGTAATCATTTGTTTAAACCTTTCATAGTTGCTCAATGTTTCATCCTACATTATAACTCGTCATTTATTAGATTGTTAGGCCGTACTTAAAAGCAGTCTTTTAACCTTTTCTCAATTCGTGCAGTCGAGAAAAGCAGCTACATGATGTCTAAAAAAAGTAACTAAAAAATTACTTTTAAGCAAACTAAATATCTTTGTTCTACCCGTCATCTTATGCCTCTTGCCTGTTCAGCTAGAAATATTACAGGAAAAAAGGTTATGAATTCCCGCCAAAACATGGCTTAATAATATCAGTATAATATTATGAGATCCCAAAAGCAGAGTGAAAAAAATAGCCGTTACTGTGGCCAGAAGAAGTTGTACAACTGAGACGGTCTTTATTGGAAAAGGGCATGAATGGGGACATAAAATGATAAAAATCTGGAAAATGTGTCAGTTTGCCTTTATTTAATATTTATAGATATCGAAATGTGTGTGTATATATTCGGTGGGCCCTAAGTCAACCACGTCGGATTTTACGGAAATACGCTGTTGACTAGACAGGCGGGTCCCATTCTTGTCGTGTAGCGACTTGCATGGGGTCATTTATGCAGATTTCATGTAACTTGCAAGTGCGCGTTTGTGGGTGGGGGGTGGTGGGGGGTGGGGGGTGGGGGGTGGGAGTAGTGTAAATCAGCATATGGTCCACATGCTGACATCTGGACAAGAAATTCTTGCTTACTGTGAACAGAAGATCAAGACTATTCAAAAGAATGGTGAAACTGTGAAAGAACCCTTTTAGGGGTTGTTTGATTCCCATTAAAATGGGTTTATTTTTTCCCATTTTTTGACTTTTGGGAAAAATTGACTAAAATACCCCTTTTTTCTAGTCAAATATTACGGCTACTGTAAAAAGTAAAAGGGCATTTTGATCATTTTAACCCAAAAGTCAAAAAATGGGAAAGAAAAAATCCATTTTAATGGGAAACAAACATGCTCTTAATGGGATGACATTAAAAATAAGTAGAAATTATTTTTAAAAAGTTCATTACAAAATGTTTACATAAGTTACTTTTATTTTTTTAAAAAATGATTTTTTTTCCTCAGTCAAAATAAATTGTATATTTCTAATTTGGATCCACAAACAAATATTTAATTTAAAAATTATTATTTATTTATAAGTACACTTTAAGCTTAGCTAAACATTTATCTTTTCTTATTTAATTCAAAATATTAAAATTGTTTTAAATTACTAAAGTCGTTGAAAATGTTAACGAATTTAAGAGCTTGTTTGACAAAGATTATAAACCCATTTTGATTTTTTTCAACCGCAATTTTTGACTTTTCAACCCATTTTTAACATGAAAAGTCAACAATTTCAACTCAAATAAATCAATATTGGTCAAATAAACCAAAAATTGATTTATAAACTAGTTTATAATATATGTCAAACGGGCTCTAAATTATTGCCTAAGGGTGGATAGCGAGTGATTCAATTTGAAACTTTTCAGAACGAGACTGAACTAGTTCTCATTTTAAATTGTGAAAATGAAACCATTAGTTGTATAGACAAAAGAAGAATAGAAAGTAACTAGATTGACTAGTTCTCAATTCTAAAGCCCTGAAAAGTTAATTAATAGTTCATTTGTAATCTATGAAGTAATATATATATTTTTGTTCATTAATTTTTATTTTTTATAAAACACATTATATATATATATATATATTCAATACTTGCGTGCTATGTTAGGTTTAGAAAATTAAATTCCTCTTATCATAATACCAAATATGTAACAAAATTGATTCAAAGTTTGATTTATTTTTCTAGTCAACTTTGAATTAATTTTGTGCTTTCTTCTGTAAATAAAAAAGTTAATGTGTTGTAACCAATTACGCGAAAAGGAGAAAAATGAACATTTTCGAAAACAAATTTCCTTATATAAATTAAAAATTAAGAAAACAGAAAAGGAAAAAAAAAAAAAAAAAAAAAGAGAGAGACTGTTTTGAAACGTTAGAAAAGCTTGAAGGAAACATTAGAACATGCAACTCTACTCCAATTTGAAATAGCAACTAGTTCAACATTTTTCTACCAAATCAGACACACATGAGAAATATTGGAAGCATACACGGAGCCTACAAATTGAGAAATCTACACTTTAGTGACATGCTTGGAACATACAACCTGGCCTCAGTCGCCAGACCGAGAAGGAGCAATATTTGTGCAATTTCAAATTTTTGCAATATTGATTTCAATCTCTTTACTAATTATTTTTGTACCAAACAGACTCTTAAAAGCAACAAATAACAATAAAGAGAGAGCAGGAAGTGTGAGGAAAATGGAGTCTTGTGAGTACTATTTACTATTTAGTGATCACAAGACTGACTATTTTAATGGCAGCCAGTATTGGTCAGTCAATGTCAGCTAAAGTTAATTCACTGAGTTTCACCCTTTTACCCAACCAATTTTTTTACTGTCACAATTCCCCTCCTCCTCGTGGGCTCCTACTACTTGCACCCTAAATTTTACCCGAGGGATGATCTTCTACCTACGGTGGGTAGGAGTTATAATGCCAACTGCTGAGGTGGCAATTTATGATTGAAAAAAATAATGAGTGTGGAACTATGAATTGCCAATCATAAACTGCCACTTCAACAATGGGCATTATAACTCCTACCCACCCAATTTACCCCTCATTTTTATGTTTGAGTATTGCCTTATTGGTCTGACAGTATTAGATATGAATAGATAAAAAAAACAAAGATAACTATTATAAGATTTAAAGAGTGTTGTGAGTTTCTAGTGGTATGACATGGTGGGGAGATTCATTATTAGTCTTCAAAATACTAATTCGAACAAAGAGCTGTAACTCAAAATAATAATTCTAGACTAGAGGTTGAGGGGGTCAAGCTCGTGTCCCGATAGGTAATTAACTACACCAAAATAAATACAGTTAAAAGAATGAATAAGATCTTACTTTTAGGTAGGTAATTAACTAGAAAATGAATGTAATTTATACTCTAAACTCTAAAATATTATACAACAACAGATCTTACTTTTAGGCAGAAGTCAGGCCTTCTGGGAGAGAAATATTATCCGGGTGAGGTGAAAGAAACCTGCGGCAGGCATAGGATACTGCTGAATGGAAACCAGTTGGATTGTCTATAAATACAAAGTGTCCCGCCTGCAATCATAAACATGAAAAAACTCTATTATTCCTGAGGTTGATGGTTTGATTTTTTACAAGAAGAAATACAGAGTGAAAATAAACGAGATATTAACCGAACTTATTATTATTTTGGACAAAAAAACACCATTAATCATTGAAGGGACTTTTATTTTAGTCTGTTCTAAGTTGATCATTGAAGGGACTTTAATTTTTTATTTTAGTTTAGGCACTCCAATATGTGTCTGCTGAATTAACAGAAATGAAGTGGCACGAATAATCCGTTGATGCATTATTTTTATCATCCAACTAGGAAAAAATGTGTCATGTAGGACAATGGTGCTTTCTTTTTTCTTATTATAGTTTTGTTTCTTTATAAAAACACATTTTGAAAGCTTGACGTGTCAAACAATTATGCGTTTTTTCCTAGGTCGACATTCAAAATAAAGCAAGACTGGATTTTCCATGCCAAACCATCATTTCCATTAGAAATGTCAGGATTTCTGTGAATTTAGCAAGGTGGGAGTGCCTAAACTGAAACAAAAACGAAAATTTGGCGACTGGGAACAAAAAAAGTACACAGAGAGATAGATATATATATATATATATATATATATATATAGAGAGAGAGAGAGAGAGACCCGAGGCACCCTTATGATTTCGCATGGGACCTTCATGTGTTTGCGAGCTGCTTGTGCTCCTTGGTAATTCATCCAATCCTGGAAACCGTATATAAAGGTTGTTGGTACCTTCCATTCAGATGCACTGCAACAATGAAAGAAATCAATTACACAACCATAGTTCTCTCTCTATTACTAGTATTCTCAGAAATAGATTATGATATAGACAAGATTTAACTGGTACTTTGCCCTATCTGTAAACTAATGACAAATTATCCTGCTATTCAAAATCAACAATTTACTGTAACTCTCTCGGGCAATGCCATTGAAGAACAAGACTATGTGATGTATCAAATCTCTCTAGATTGCCACCCACATTAAATAGCATGGCTGTACAGAAAATTTGGAAGCCCCAAAACTAGATACAATAGAAGTCCTGAGTATGTAGGGCAGATAGTTGAGAACTCTATCGGTTTAACATTTATGCATCAGTCCATAAATAGGCATTCAATCAACATCACTAGTGATCGTTTTGCAGAGATTTATTGGGAGGTTTTTCAATGTATGTGCACTTGGGGCATGTTTCGCTAAGCACAAAAGCAGGTCACACTTACTTTAAAGTAAATTTTCATTTACACACGTGTTATAATGTGTTACTTCTTCTTACTTATAAGTAGAAAAAGTTACAACTAGGTTAGAGTTACTTTCAAAAAAAGTAACTTAACTATTTCCAATTTTGACTAACAAAAACATTATTTACTTTTTAAATTATCGACTTATAAGTAAAGTTAACATATTTAAAAATAATTTTTTTGAGATTGGGCCAAACAAGAACTTAGATTACCACAATCTGACTTCTCTTGTCAAGCATGTCTTTGGTGAATGCTCTCAATTAGCTTATTTAAGGCAAATCAGAGAGCTCAAACTTTTGACTGCAAATGCAATCTTCAAATCTTCAAATTATCTTAAACCAGTCATACCAGAACATAAACAAGATGGTAAAGCATGGCTGACGAGTCTGGTGAATGAAAATTTGGAAGTGATGTAAAAAAGAGTCTAAACCAAGTAACAGAGGTTAACCTGCACGCATTTCTCTGTCATGAATGCTATACTTCCATGGTCTAATCAATAAGCTCAAGGCAAAGTACCACGCACACGGAAGAATTTGTTTTGGCATGGGTGCTAGATCTAGATGGAAAATCTCCTGTGAAATGCAATGGATATCCCCAATATGCCAAATTACATATAATCTCTGATGCAACTTTAAAAGTCTATTCCAGGTGTAGAAGAAATTAAATTAATTAGGTGTTACTTTATTCTCTTTATTTTAAATTACTGTAATTATAAAAAAATTAGTTTTGTTTCCTTGTGTGGGAAAACCTAGTTTTCCTTATTTAGACTAGTTTAGACTCTATACAAAGAGGATCTTGCTTTGTAATAAACTACACTTCGATCATTAAACAAAATTACAGACTTCTTCCTCCAATTCTCTCTCCCCCTCTCTCTCGGTCTTTTCTCTTCTCTCTTCTCTCTTTCTTCTTCTTCTCTTCTGTCTCTCTTTCTCTTCTTTTTTAATTGCTGATTGTGAAGTCGATTGCGTCCGTTGTCCTTCACAAAACATAATTCCCAAAACACTTCACCGCTTGAAAAAAAAAATGTTGTATTATCGACAATATTGTTTCCACTGATCTACAAACCTTCTAAGCATCTTACCTTTGTTGAAGAGGCATTCGAGCAAATGCTCCGAAGGAGAATATATATTTTAAGCACAGCTCCCCACTAGCTTTAGCCGCCAGAGTATGGTATACATAGTCTTCAAGAGGAAAATAATGACTTGGATTAGAATCATTATCAGTGCACATGAAAAATCCCAACTAAATTCGAAGCTACCTGTAAGTAATCTTGATTCTTCCACAGTCAAAACATCTCCCTCTGCATACGAACCAAATCTAGCACTGGTATATATGCGCACAAGATCTGGACCCCAGGGGCCTAAACCTCTGTATCATTAAGGGAAATAAGTTTAATTCAGTTTAAATCAATGTCCGGAAAGGTATGCAAATTTCTTTTACTAAATTGAAATCTTCAATGCGCCCAACTCCAAGCCAAAATTTGATATCAGAAAAGAGCCCAAACTGGAAGGAACAATGAGCAGCATGTTCCTTCATGGCACTAATGCAGGAAAAAGCATCAAATGTGTGACTGACCTAGTATATAATTCTAAATGATGATAAAGAAGCTCAAAGAAGAATAGAAGTGAAAACACTTCTGTTTGATAACAATTAAGTCAAAGACATAACAATTTGCTAAGGAAAAAGAACCGGAAGTTTGATGGAGTTGAATAATGTACCTCAGGAAATCTAAGTAAACATTTATCATGGAAGCATTCGCCTACATCTGCCAGCACTGTCCATAAATCTTCTTTTTCTTTTTTGCTTGTCACATAAGATTTAGTTACACTACAATGTTACGCTTGGTGCACCATATTAGACCGTATAAAGAATTTAGTATAAAATTAGAATGGACGAAATTATGATGGATTAAGGTCAATGATATGCTTTAATCTTTTTGTCAAAAAAATGCCATTTGCACTAACATAATGCGAGGATGGAGATAGTTAGAGATAAGATAACCATTATAAATGGCATTTATTTAAACTAAAAGTTCAAAGAATATTATTCACTTAAATCCACCATGATACCATTCACCTATTATTATCTATTCTAGTTTTATACTAATTTGTCTAATGGATCTTGATCTCCTACTCACTTATCCTACCCAATTATAATGCCCACGTTGAGGTGGCATCACATGGTTGGTAGTTCATGGCCCCACACTCATGATTTCTACCAATCATGTTTAGCCACCTCACCGGTGGGCATTATATCTCCTACCCACCGTGGGTAGGAGATCAGGCTCCTTTGTCTAACGGTGCACCAAATGCAACCTAAGTGAAAAACATGTTACTAATGCTTGTTAGTAAAAATTATAACTCTGGCATAATATTTAAAAAAATAAAATCCTCAATATGACAATATCGACCTCCACAGATTGAAAGATGTCACCACTCTCACACATGGAGACATTTATTAACTTATATGTAGTTAACATGTTATCAATTCCTTCAAAAAATGATGACCAGCATAACATTCACAAAATCAAAGATTAATGTTTACAAAGTTAAAACATCTAATAAAAGGTAAATGTAATAGACTTACCTATCCAGGTTGAAATGCTATCATTATCATTTATCAATCATGCCTCAAGAGGTGAATGGAAGATTTAGTGAAACTAGAAAGTATAGGTATATGGCTTTGGGAACTGAAACCAATAAAGCTAATAACATAACAGTATCACGTATGGACTCAGAAAAACCTAATATGCAGAATGAAGCATATAAATGACACCATGTTTTAAAAGAGAACTATAACAGATTATGATTAAAAGAGAGGAGAGAGAAAAGATTACTGACCTTACAATCTTCTGTGGAGTAAAATTAGACTCCCATAAATGATTTAGAATGGCCCCTTTCCATGTTGCTCTAATCTGGGTAAGCCACTCAGGGTGTTCTGTTTCTGAAGTAAATCCGGCAGGTCCAACCAAAATCAAGTGTTGAACATGCTCAGGATGCTACAAAAACCAAGAGACTTGACATCAAAAATGGAAAAGTAATCACATTTACATAATGATAGTTGATATATACCAAAAATAAATTTTTCACATGGCAAAATATTACCTCGAGGGCATATTTAGCAGCAACATACCCTCCAAACGAATGTCCAAGTAGAATAAAATTGCTAAGATTTTTTGCCTTGCGCCATTCCTCAAAGGAGTCAATAAACCAAGACTCGGTTTCTACATACAAGTTCGAACTCAAAGATGAATACTTCATCAATGCTTGCAAAAACTAATATAGTGAAGCTTTTGCAAATGATGAACTTATCGAGACTGGACAACAAATAAATATGAAATGACGAAATTCGACATTGAACTACCAACCTTCAGTGCTTTTACATGTGAAGTCAGGCCTACTTGATCCACCCCAGCTGCACCAAAAAGTAGCTAAATAGACTGAGACTACTGCAAAACCTCCCTCCACCCCAAACAAACAATTATGCCCCATCCGCAATAAATTTGGGTTGGCTATATGAATCTCCCCAAACATTAACCACTGTAAAATAAATAGCTCAAAGAAGGAAACTGCACTAACCCGAGCTGATCAATAGCAATGACTTTGAAATGTCTAGCAAGTGCATCAAAATTCCTGAAAAAGAAGCCTTGCGAAGCTCCATAACCGTGAACCATAACAAGGGTGGGAGACCCCTCTTTGCTATCAAATGTAACCGTGTTAATAAACCTCGATTCATTGCTGACGGATCGAAACCACCGGATTTTCGACCCTGGTGGACCCGACCCGATATTGACCTGCTCTTGTTCACAGGGAGTCCTAGTAATACAAAATTAATTAATCCTAAAACTAGAATTAAGGAATGACGATAACAATTATGTGATAATTAGGGTTACAAAATATGTTTGGTCAACGAACTTATAGTCTAGTTCCTATTCAATCACTTAACTTTTTTATTTCAGTTTCGTCACCAAATTATCTTGTAATTTCGACAGCCCGTTCATTTCTGTTTGCGCAAATTAACAGATTTTCTGTAGTCGAACTTGGCAAACGAAATGAGTGATCAAATTGAAACAAAAAAAGAAGAAGTTGATGATCAAACAAGAACACTAGATTATAAATCGGTGACCAGACAGGTTTTAACCCGTGATAATTGAATTGAATGGGACATGGAGTTCGTTTTCATTTTTTTCTTTACTTGACGAGAGATAGAAGGCGTTTTTCGGCGGCGATGATGCGGTCAGTGGAGGTGGGGATCCAGCTTAAGAAGGAGGGCCATAATGACCATTTCTTTGCTGTAGCGTCGGCCCCGGTGGTATTTGCTGCGGCGGCGGCGGCGGTTGATGAGGTGACTTCGTCCACCATCTTTGCCAGTGAATTGGACGATATTTTGGACCACCGCCACAAACCAATTGTGAAATTCTACTGCTTCCGAATTTCACCGTTGGTTCAATTGAATTTGAGAATCCTACAACAACAGGGATTTTGCTCTGGGCTCCAAATTTTGACTGTCGGGACGTGTGTTTGTTTGTGTGGTCCACGGTCGTTATGCGAAATTTGATTCAATTTTGACTGAAAAGAAAGTGTTTGATGATTTTGTTGTTTATTTATTTTTAAACTAACAAATTCCGTTGAATAATTTTATTATCATTTTGTCAATTACACAGAAAAAACAATATCAAGATAGGACAATTGACAAATATAATCAAATACATTTTTGTACATTGACTATGATTCCTTTGTCGGATAGTATTAGCTGATTTTACAGAAAAATAATTTTTAATTTTATTTAATTCAACGTATCAAATACATTTTTTTATTTCTTAAGAAAATATATATATATAAGAACCAATTGTTATGCAATTTTCCCTTTCGCAGTTTTGCTTGACTGTGTTAATAAATTTTGACGGGCTGAAGAAAGAATTGAAGGGGTTAAAATCTTGAGTAATACTATTTATAGTTGCTCACTATCGGTAGTCATCATACGTGTCATAATTGGATGAATTATTCATAATTAATAACTATAAATATATTATTTAATTAGAGCAAATAATTCATCCAATTGAATAATGTCACGTATGATGACTACCGATAGTGAGCGACTGCAAATAGCATTATTCTAAAATCTTAGTACAAAGTGTTATGTTTACTCAAATTTCCATACAGTTAATCTGATAACACAAAGATGTATGTTTGATAATTGTAGATAATAAGTAAATAGATAACAAAAAAATATTATCTATAGTTCTTTCCAAATTCAAAAATTTTGTTAAAATTGCTTACTAAGCAATTTATTTGATTTTGTTTTTATTTTTAGAGTATTGAATTTTCTTTTTATCTATTTTCTTTATTTATTTTAAAATATATAAAAGACACGTAGCATTGCTTAATATTGGAGTGTGGACAGAACTCATGGAAAACTTATTTTAAATTTGACTATCTATTTATTAGACATCAATGCTACATATATTGCAATCTATATAATGCTTGGAGATGCTCTTGAAATAATTTAAATTTATAATAAAAATTTGTATTTTTTTATTTAATGAGTTAGTATATATTACAAAATTTCTAATAGTTAATGCTATTGGTGCTTGATTATGTATCAAATCTGTAGGTAATTGATCATGTACTTGGTGGTCTGCCATTGTGTCTTTTTTCTGTATTTTCTTTTCTCGTTTTTCACGTTGTCGTCGGTGAAAGCTTCGTTCAATTTCTGGATCTAAATCAAATAGATCAAGATCTTTTGTACGGGGCATGCACACTTAACACCTGAAAAATTAGAAAATATATACAATTCATCAGTATCACGAAAAACTAAAAAATAAAAATAAAACTAAAAATAAAATAAATAACAATAAAAATTGTTAAAATTAAATTATCAACTAATGTAGTAATTAATAAACTAGTCCCAGCAACGGTGCCAAAAACTTGTTGTACGATTTAAATCCCGCAAGTGGACGGATCGTTTACAAGTAATAAAGTGATAAATAGAGTGTCGAACCCACGAGGATTAGATATAAATTCTATCAATTAATTTATAACTTACATTTTAACAATAAAAAGAAACACAGATTTGATTTGGGTTTGTGATTCTAAAACTATTTTAATTAAATCTAAGTTATCAAACAATTAAAATAAATTTATGAGAACGAATTAAAATTATACCAACACTAGGATTCACGAATCCACCTACACGTTCTTTAATCAATTATCCGTTTAATCGCTTTAGTTTATAATTACCTTGGATTGAAAATAGGTGTTCTTAAAATAATCAAAAGCTTCTCTCGATGATCAATCAATTCTATACGATATGCGAACCTAATTATCTCTAATTAAGTTTCGAACATAAACATATGCATTAAAATCTCAAGAACACCTGAATGGATTTCATAAAGCATAATATTAATTTCTTTCTATTATTGGACCCTATGTTATTCAATACCACGTGCTTAATCTATATTGAATCTCTCGACTTCAATATAAACCACAATATATTCTAATGGTGATTAGGCATTAAAATAATAAAAATAATGAATAAAGAATAATCAACCCAAAAGCAATTAATTACTAAAACGGAAAAATTTCTAATTAATTAAACGCATAAGGTTTCATCGTTCATTCTAGAAATAAGTAAATTAGCCGGACATGATTATGGAAAATAATATAAAAATTGTATTAATCATGTTCCGGCGAAAGAAAAAGAAGAAGAAATAAATAAAACTCGTGACTCTGGCTGAAGAATCTTCAATCCCGTGCCTTGATCTTCAATTCTCTTCTTGTATCTTCTTTCCAAAATTCGTCCCGCTTTGATCTGGCTATTATCTCGCTTTTATAATGTTCTATAAAGACTCCAAGACGTGTGTTTAAGTTGTTGTTTTATCTTGGAGTTGTAGAGTTCTAATCCCATCTGAAAACTGTCAAAACGGGTCCGCGATATGCCCATGTGATCGCATGGTTTGATCATTTAAGGTACTGGAGCAGAAATCGACATATTGCGATCGCAGTGCGTATTAACCATGCGATCGCATGGTTAGTTCTTGTGATCTCCTACGTTTATTTCTTTGGTAATTGCATGCCAAGTCTTCCAAGTATATTTTCTTAACAATTAAGTCCCCTTTCCTTCCGTTTGCTTTTTCGTCTTTTCGTCAGATTGATACTTGAATTTGATTATACTTATAATAAACAAAAACAACTCACAATTATACTGAAAACAAATAAGAGTACTCATAATCATCCATTTTTGTGAGTCCAGATAAGTACAAAATTGTACTTATCAAATACCCCCAAACTTGAACTATTATTCGTCCTCGAATAAACTAGCTAAAAACAATCATACACGTACTAATAAAAATAATCATAATATAAATAGCTTGCCGTTCTTTTGTAACAACTTATAATTCATGACGAGTATCTAAGTATTACTAGTGCAAACGTGATCCTAATTAAACCATATTTGATACGTGTGTGAAAGCAGTTAATCTGATTCACTTAATTTCTACGGTGATGGTAGCCCAACTATTTGGTCAAATTGTCCTTTCCCTCTCGTAAGGTACACTTTCTCCCAAAATAATTTTTTCTTTCAATTCTCGAGATTTTGATTCTAAGGTTATGGTTCACATTCTTTTCTTGCTCGAGACTGGTTGAGATGGCTAATAATCATGACAACCTAGGTTTATGAAGATTCTCCAATTTATAAGCACTCTTGACCAGAAATTTTCTACTAAGTAAGTCAAACATATTAGTCATCTAATCCTCATGTTTACTTTGCAAAGGAATTCGTCATTTTTTTTAATTAAATCTTATGTGCAGAACTCAATTCTTTAAGTTTTCTAGATGACTCATGTAACGAGCTTTAGGTCGATGACTCCTAAGTCTTTTGAACTTTAGGGCATCGGGTTTTGAGAAACCCCTACGGACCTTTTCACTCAAGTCAAATAGGCTACGAATAGAGTTATAAGATATTAATATTGTGTGAAACTCAGTCTATTAAACTTTCTAGATGACTCATGTAACGAGCTTTAGGTCGATGACTTTATCACTCGAATAAAAAAGGCTACGAAAAGAGTTGTATAATAATAACATTGTTCTTTGCGTGCAATAAGTTCATGCTAAGGGATTAGATTCCTAGCATTCGGTAATTACTTAGTTTCCTTTAACTGGTCTAAAATGCTCCACACTATTTTGCAACATACATGGAATCAATCATAACTCAAATAGCCACTATCACAGCTTAACTACTACACTTACTCACTCCATTGGTTACTTGGTTGAGATACAAATGATTCTTAGATTCAAAAAGGGGTATCCTATTGTTTTCAACATAATTGCACCAACATAGCTAAAAATCATCTTAACTGGCCGACATAACACGACATCAGACATTGTCAAATAGCCTCACATTTAAACAAAAGTAATAATGTATTTACAAGTCATGGATTACAGCAAAATTTAAAAAAAAAAATTCATTATTAGCCGGCAAGGCTATTTATATCACACAAATATGCAAACAAAAAATAATTTTATTTTTATTTTTTAAAAAAATAATTTAACAATCAATATCAAGTATTATCATCAGATCAAACATTTTTTTCACTACCCCCAAACTTGAAAGATACATTGTCCCCAATGTAAAAATAATTCAAAGGAGTATATAAAGATCAGAGACTACCCAGATGTGGATCGGATGGTGCTGAAGAAGAAGTATGGTATGATCAACTGGTGGAGAGATCTGTACAGGTTGGCTGGCAAATCTTTGCTTGAATATCATCCAGTCAGTCAGCAGGCCATGCGATCGCATGGTACAAAAATGCTGAACCCGAATTTTTTTTTTTTTTTTATTAGAATGACGTTGATCATAGCCTCCTTACCTAAGAATTGAAAGCCTACTTGAAAAATCGTAAAAACTTAAAACATGCAAAATATCAATTTAAATCCTAAACTTGAAATCTACGAAAATTAAATAAAATGGTAGAAAGATGGGTTGCCTCCCATTAAGCGTTTTTTTTAAGTCATTAGCTTGACTTTGTCGTGGTGATTGCTCAAGACACTTTGAATAAATCTTTGGAGGACCTGCTCTTCTTGCTTTGATCAACTTCTGTACAATTTTTGTTTACCTTCCAGAGCTTGATTTTTCCCTTATCATACTGATATGATTTTATTTTGCCACTCTGCTCGAATTTAACTAAGAAAATTTTAGCCTCATCATCAGCTTTGATCACAGAAGATGGATGAAACTCCTCTTTCTACACATACTCTTCTTCTCTAAGTGGTGCCTCCTGGTGTTGGATAACAACTTTATCATCTAAGCTCCATGCCTTCTGGTCAATGACATCAATCTCAAAGTAGAAATCTGAAGAGCTTGGAAATTTAATTGCTTTGAACACATTGAATGTAATGTGTTCATCATTCACTTTCAACATAAGTTCTCCTTTTTGAACATCAATTACTGCCTGACCAGTAGCCAAGAAAGGTCGACTCAAAATGAGTGGTACATCCCTGTCTTCACACATATCCAGAATAATAAAATCAGCAGGGAATATGAACTTGCCCACTTTCACCAATATGTCTTCAACTATTCTCCTTGGGCTTTTGATTGTTCTATCTGCAAGCTGTAGTGTTATTGTTGTTGGAATTGCTTCTCCTAAACCGAGCTGCTTAAAAATAGAGTAAGGCATTAAATTCACGCTAGCACCCAAATCACATAAAGCTTTATCAAAAAATAAACTACCAATAGTGCAAGGAATATTAAAACTCCCTGGATTTTTTAATTTTGGCGGTAGCTTGTTTTGCAATATGGCACTGCATTCTTCAGTTAGCGCGAATATTTCATGCTCTTCCAACTTTCGCTTATTTGCAAGAATGTCCTTCATGAATTTGGCATAGCTAGGCATTTGAGCTAAGACATCAGCGAATGGTATGTTGATGTGAAGCTTTTTGAATACATCTAAGAATTTCTTGAATTGCTGGTCTAGCTTATGTTTTCGCAGCCTCTGAGAAAATAGAATTGGAGAGACATAAGTCGGTGGTGGAATATAATCTGGTGGAGAGTCCCATATTTCTTGTGCAATTTTTGGTTCTGGTTTGTTTTCTCTCTCTTTGCTGGACACAGTTTCCTTTTCTATACCTGGTCTCTTTACATGAATTTCTGGCAATTCAACTCCGCTTCTTGTGGTAATTGTATTTACTTGCTCTTTTGGATTGACCTCGGTATTACTTGGCCAAGTGCCTGGTTGTCGTTCAGTCAATAGTTTAGCCAATTGCCCAATTTGATTTTCCATATTCTTTATAGCAACATTCTGTCTTTTCTGCATCTCCTTGAGTCCTATCTCCATCCGTTCTGACAATTTAGCAACTGTTTCTTCGAATCCTCATTCTCTTTCTTGAGATCTTCCCTGATTTGGCAGATTTTGAATATTTTGGGTGTTGCCATATGAGAAATTTGAATAATTTCTCCATCCAGGATTGTAAGTCTGTGAGTACGGATTATTCTGCTGTCGCTGAAAATTCTGAGCATATGCAGCTTGTTCAGGGGATGACATATCAACTTTAGTCAAATGACACTCTGATGATTGATGGTTTGCCCCACATGTTACACAGATTGGTGGAGGCATCTGAACTATATTAGCTGAATGAGAATATTTCATTACTTCCATCTGCTTTGCCAATGCATCAATTTTCGCCAATATAAGCGAATTAATGTTCACTTCATGTAATCATGTTGCTTTCTTCTGCAATCATCTTTCTGGTCACATAATAAACTGTTCACTCATGGTTTCATATAAAGCATAAAGGTCACCGGCAGACCTATTTTGGATAGAGCCACCTGCTGCAGAATCCACTGAAGAACAACTGGTTGGAGCTAGTCTAGAGTAGAAATAATGATTCTGAGCTGCTAACGGAAAACCATGACTTGGACACTTTCTGAGCAGTTGCTTGAATCTTTTTCATGTCTCGTGAAAATTTTCCAACTCAGATTGTTAGAAATTGGAAATTTCATACTTTAATCTGTTTACTCTGGCTGGATGAAAATATTTCAATGTGAATTTCTGGATCAGATCTGTCCAAGTAGTAATGCTCCCAGGTGGTAGAGAATCTAGCCATTCTCTAGATTTATCCTTCAATGTGTGTGGAAAGAGCCTCATCTTCAGTGCTTCTTCATTAACACCGTGGTATTTGAAATTTTCACAGTATTCATCGAAGCGAGAAATATGGTAATGAGGATTTTCATCTGTCATCCCATAAAACGGCAGGTTGTTCGAGAACAAATTCATCACATCTGGCCTCAACTGGAAGTTATCATGTCCATAAGGTGGATATACTATGCTGGATCGATTCTCAACAATCGGTGGCATCATATACTCACCCATAAGAATATCTCGTTCATTAACATCAACTGGTCGAGCTATTGGTACTTGATTATGTATCAAATCTGCAGGTAGTTGATCATGTACTTGGTGGTCTGCCATTGTGTCTTTTTTCTGTATTTTCTTTTCTCGTTTTTCACGTTGTCGTCGGTGAAAACTTCGTTCAATTTATGGATCTAAATCAAATAGATCAAGATCTTTTGTACGGGGCATGCACACTTAGCACATGAAAAATTAGAAAATATATACAATTCAGCAGTATCACGAAGAACTAAAAAATAAAAATAAAACCAAAAATAAAATAAATAACAATAAAAATTGTTAAAACCAAATTATCAACTAATGTAGTAATTAATAAACTAGTCCCCGGCAACGGCGCCAAAAACTTGTTGTACGATTTAAATCCCGCAAGTGGACAGATCGTTTACAAGTAATAAAGTGATAAATAGAGTGTCGAACTTACGAGGACTAGATATTAATTCTACCAATTAATTTATAACTTAAATTTTAACAATAAAAAGAAACACATATTTGATTTGGGTTTGTGATTCTAAAACTATTTTAATTAAATCTAAATTATCAAACAATTAAAATAACTTTATGAGAACGAATTCAAATTATACCAACACTAGGATTCACGAATCCACCTACACGTTCTCTAATCAATTATCCGTTTAATCGTTTTAGTTTATAATTACCTTGGATTGAAAATCGGCGTTCCTAAAATAATCAAAAGCCTCTCTCGATAGTCAATCAATTCTATACGATATGCGAATCTAATTATCTCTAATTAAGCTTCGAACATAAACATATGCATTAAAATCTCAAGAATACATAAATAGATTTCATAAAGCATAATAGTAATCTCTATCTATTATTGGACCCTATGTTATTCAATACCATGTGCTTAATCTATATTGAATTTCTCGACTTCAATATAAACCACAATATATTCTAATGGTGATCAGGCATTAAAATAATAAAAATAATGAATAAAGAATAATCAACCCAAAAGCAATTAATTACTAAAACGGAAAAACTTCTAATTAATTAAACGCATGAGGTTTCATCGTTCATCCTAGAAATAAGTAAATTAGTCGGGCGTGATTATGGAAAATAATACAAGAATTGTATTAATCATGTTCCGGCGAAAGAAAAAGAAAAAGAAATAAATAAAACCCGTGACTCTGGCTGAAGAATCTTCAATCCCGTGCCTTGATCTTCAATTCTCTTCTTGTATCTTCTTTCCAAAATTCGTCCCCCTTTGATCTGGCTATTATCTCGCTTTTATAATGCTCTCTAAAGACTCCAAGAAGTGTGTTTAAGTTGTTGTTTTATCTTGGAGTTGTAGAGTTCTAATCCCATAAAAAAACTGCCAAAACGGGTCCGCGATATGCCCATGCGATCGCATGGTTAACAACATTGCGATTGCATGGTTTGATCATTTAAGGTACTGGAGCAGAAATCGACATAGCGATCGCAGTGCGTACTAACCATGAGATCGCATGGTTAGTTCTTGTGATCTCCTACGTTTATTTCTTTGGTAATTGCATGCCAAGTCTTCCAAGTATCTTTTCTTAGCAATTAAGTCCCCTTTCCTTCCGTTTGCGCTCTTTTTCGTCTTTTCGTCAGATTGATACTTGAATTTGATTATTATCCTACAATGAACAAAAACAACACACAATTATACTGAAAACAAATAAGAGTACTCATAATCATCTCTTTTTGTGAGCCCAGATAAGTACAAAATTGTACTATCAACTGCTAATGTTTATATTTATGCTGGAGAATCATCGTAGTTCTAGTCAGATTGTAGCTGTTTTCCAAATAAGTTCTATTTATTTCAAAAAATTGTTATTGAAGAACCCGAACTAATTGATTTTGGTACAGTCTACTAATTACATCAAAATATTCGGTTCTATGTAAAAAATATTTGCTATTTTTAATGGTTCCATCCGATTTTTAAAAAATTCAGACTGAACCATTTGGTGGTTACCCTACTCCCAAACTCTCTCGTGTTCTAAATATATCTTGCCTTGGTCTTTATTTTGGTTGTGCATATACTTTCCCACTTTGCTAGTAAAGAAGGCTGACTTAGTGTGGAACTGCGAGAAAGTTAAACCCCAAGGTCATACTCACACACACGCACGGTAATTGAAAATTACGTGTAGCATCAGTCTCTATAATAAATGGCTGTGTGAAATTAGGTAGGGCAAGTACAGGGGTGGAGCTCAAAGCTCCCTTTAAAGTTTTGAATGCTGATTCAGTGCTCTCACTCTATAAGAAGTTGTCCTTCTTCAATAATTCAGTTAGGGGTTTAGCCAATGTGCCATATCCTTTGACAAACTTTCTATAATAACCAGTCAAGCCAAGAAATCCTTTCAATTGCTTGAGGTTGGTGGGAGGTGGCCAAGATTGCATAGCTTCTATTTTCTTTGGATCAGCAAACCCTCCTTGTTGGTCAATCACATTGCCTAGATATTCTACCTTAATCTGCCCAAAAGTACATTTGCTCAACTTAGCATAAAGCTGGTGTTTCCTCAGAAGCTGGAGAACAGTGCCTATATGCTCACCATGGCTGGCCAAATCCCTGCTGTACACCAAAATATCATCAAAGAAGACTAACACATACTCCTCAATTGCTCTTTAAAAACCTCATGCATTAGACTCTTGAATGTGGATGGTGCATTAGTCAATCAAAAAGGCATCATCTTAAACTTATATAACCCTTGATGAGTTTTGAATGCTGTTTTAAACACATCATCAGGTTTCACCTTAATTTGATGGTAACCAGCCCCAAAGTCTATTTTGGTGAAGTATTTGGCCCCATATAACTCATCTATCAACTCATCAATGAGGGGCATGGGATAGTTGTCATTGATAGTCAAGCTATTGAGTTGTCTATATCAACACAAAATCTCCAAGTTTCATTATTCTTCTTGACTAGTAGTACAGGGGAAGCAAATGGGCTGTTGCTTGATTGTATGATCCATGTGGCTAACATTTTCTTCTGCCTTCTGAATGAAAGGACATCTATAAGGCCTGATTTTGAAGGGCTGAGCCCCTTCTTTCAGTGGTATATGATGATCATGTAGCCTCTCGGGAGGTAATCCCTTAGGCTCTTTAAAAACATCGTCAAATTCATCCAAAATTGGCTTAATTTCTTTTGGAGTAGCTGCTACTCCATCCTCCAAAATGGTACAAAGTTGTCCCATTAATCCATATGGTTGTTGTGCCATTAAGGATTCCATCTGTGGACTTTGGATTAATTCAAACATATGGTCAGAATTTCCAATGCTGAGAGTCAATCTCTTCCCATTATTTATGAAGCTAATGTGTCCTTAGTTAAAATCAAATGTTATAGGTCCAAATTAGATCAACCAGTTAATCCCTAAGACCATGTCACTCCCTCCCAGCTTCATAGACCTCAGTCTGTATTGAAAATCAATCCCTTGCATCTGCCAAAAAATAGGTTGACTCATTGATCTGTTGTCTAACTTTTGTTAATTAGCTACTGTCATAGTCAAGGGTCTGTTATTATCATTCTGATAGCCCAAAGTTTGCACCAGATCATCATCTATGAAGCTGTGAGGACTCCCACTAACTATCAAAATAGATATGTTCTTACCCCTGACCTTTCCAGGAATCTTGATTGTTTTATGGATAAGACTGCCCATTAATACATCAAGAGAAATCTGCATGACTCTCATATCCTCTTCTTCAGCTAACACCTCATCATCTACCTCATCTTCTTCCTCCCCAGCCACCAATATGTAATTCAACATTCTATTCTTACAGACATGTCCAATGGTATACTTATCATCAAATTTAAAGCAAAGTCCCAATGTCCTCTTTGTTTGCAAATCAGCAGGGGTAAGGGTTTTATAAGGAAAAAAGAGGCTTGGTCTTTTGGTTTCTGTATTTATTGCTTCAGGTGGCTTATGGTAGATGTAAGGTTCGTGAGTTTTGGCACTTTTACTTATGGCCAAAATGGTGGTTTCTTGTAATAAGGCAATTTCAATGGCTTGGGTTAGGGAAGGAGGTTTGATTATTTTGACCATGGATTTAATTTCTCTCTTTAATCCACTTGTAAACACACTAATATAGTAAGACTCATGTAGGTTTGGCAAGGCTTGCATAGCTTGAGCTTTTAATTCCTCAAACTTCTCCACATATTCAGCAATCCCTCCATATTGTCTAATCTTACAAAAGGTTTCCACTACCTCTTCACTAGTAGTTTCAGCAAACTTCCTACACACTTCCGTGGTTAGAATTCCCCAATCAACATTTGGATGGCTAGACTGAAATCCATGAAACCAGACATCTGTCTTTCCTTTCAAATACATCTCAGTTATACCCACTTTCAATTCCTCTGGTACCTAATGTAATTGAAAATACTTATTGGCTTACCTCACCCACTCTCTTGGGCTTTCACCACAAAATTGAGGAAAATCAATCTTAGGGAGCTTGTGATTCATCCTGGCATCATTTCCATTTCTCCCAGGTCTAGTTTCACCACCAATTCTCCCACCCAACACACTCCCTTCAACTGAGCCAGATGAAGTCCTTCTACTTGCTTATCTTTAGACATAATTCATCCTACTCGTTTATCTTTAGTCATACACATTTTAGCAAACATAACAACTATAGATTCATATTTATCATTCATTTCCAACATATAATTATCATGTTTAGTACTTAGTGTCCTGAGAAGTTTTTCAGTTGAATCTACCTTACCAGTAACATTAGAGTATGCAGCTCCCAGGTCATTTATCTCCTTATCAATCCTTTTCCAACCCTCCTTGTTAGCTTTTATTCTGGTTTCCATCTGGTTTTCTGATCTTAGTTCTTTGATACTAATTGCAATGAATGGAACTTCAACAATGGCAAATTTTACTCAAAATCAACAAACTGGAATTCAATGTATAAATCTCAACTTGTATTTAATAAAATCAACTGAATTACAAAATGGGTACAACCAAAATGAAGAGATGAGGAAACAGAATTCAGAAATGAGAGAAAGGAGCTCTGCAATTCGGTTAGCTATTCCATCAAACGTGTCCATTCTCTCTCCTCAATTGAATACTTATAACATCAACAAAAGGGAAAAAAAAACTTGTTTTCTTGAAATGCAATAAAAAAACTGTATTACAAAATTCATTAATTAACTAAGTGCAAAACGGTGTCTTCTTGGATTTGAATTTCAGTTAAATCCGTTGGTTTCTCCTTCTTCTTTATCTTCCTCAGCTTCAGCTACTGGTTTGCTCTTTCTTCTCCAACTGGTCCTCTTCTTCCTTCATTGCCACTGTAGCTCATTTGTTCCATCATAACATACTGGTAATTTTTTGGTCCCATTTATTTATTTATTTGGTATTTTTTAAAACTTTTTTGTGTTTAATTTTGGTTTCATATAAGTATTTTGTTGTACCGAGGATTGATCTATTGTATTAGGATGTTCGTACGTATTTAGGCAAACATTATAGAAAATGGGTCTGCACTTGTTTTGTCATTTTGACTGTGTAGAACTCCAAAAAAAGTAACTTTCAAGGTAAAAGTTGCATTTTTTTTAATCGTTTTGTGTATATTAGTGCATGAGCTACAGATACAGATCCCGTTTGACTTAAATTATTTCGAGCTTTTCTTATTATGGATTAGATATTTTGCCCTCCGATGCATTTTGGACAAATTTTTCCAACAATCTATAAGCAAATTTTCAGGTCATTTCCGAGGCACTCTTTTTGATGGGTTATTGATTCATTCTAGTTTTCTCAAGTTTTCATTCAGAATTTGAGTCTCAATCTTCTTATGTGCTCTCAATTCATGTCAAAATTCTGCAAATTTGTGAAGGATTTTCTGCATCTTTTTTTATCATTTCTACTGTTTTGAGTTGTATGCATGTACTCATGATATGGATTTGTGTTTTGAGTATTGATTTAGCTTAAGATTGTTGGATATGTATAGAGCTTGAGGTTCACGTACGTAGTAAGGTAGTGGTTATGTAGATGATGGATAAAATTGATTCTATAAGAATATAGGGATGTGTTTCATGGATTCTAAAGTCATTGGAATTATGACCTTTCTTTTTTTTTTTGGGATGCCTCTAACAGGAGGTATTGGTAACTTTGGTGATTGCTATCCACAAGTAAACATCAAGTTTATTACTATCCATATGGCTTCATATTTATTCTGTTGCACTAATCGTAATGATTTGCCAGATATGATGCAAACCGAGACCTCAAGAAATGGCCGTGGTTCACTCCTGTTCTATGCACTAGTTTGGCCAAGAACAATTTATGCTGTCTCCTAATTGAGTAGATGTGATATGGAGTACATTTGACAGTTCAAGTTCTTGAGTTTTTTGGTTTAAAAAGTTTTTTTTTTTATGTTATTTACTTCACTATAAGTGATTATTTTTTGAAGGATTCACATTTATTTCAATTTTTAGAAATTATATTCATATGTAAAACATTGATCAGGATCATCATATATCATCATGATCATTTTTATAGCTATATTTTTTTATCTTTAATTATAAAGTCGTTGTGTATATAATAAGAATACATTTATGTTGTTAATACTGCTAATTAGTTTTTTGTAGCTTTAATTTAGGTTTTGTTTTTTGTAACTCGAAAAAAATATTTCAAGATTCACCAACTTTAAAATTGATATGTTATTTAATACTATCTTAGCATTAAACTATTAAAATTTATCGAATAATCAAATATTTTGAATAAAATATTATAAAAAAATTTCTCAAAATTTCAAAGTAAACGTGTTTTCCAATTTTTTGTTTTGAAAAATAGTTTTTCAAAATGATAAAAAGAACGTATTTTTTAGCAATCTCAAAATAGACACTCAAAACACAACTGAAAATAAATTCAAAAACACAAACTCAAAACTGAAATACAAAAAAAAGGGCCCCTAAGCAATTGTTGTTATTCACAATAAATGGGAAACCACAACTATTTTGTTGAATAGAATCAAATATATAAATAATGATTGTTCAACAAATTCATACATAAAATGGTTTGACACCAACGAAGACTAAAATTTGTCCTTTCAAAATGCATTATCCATAGACTTGTTGAGAAATTTATTTCAGAGAAGACCAACTCCTCGTTTACAATCTATCATCATCACAATATCAACAGCACACTTCCTCTGGCTAAGCAATTGCCAAGCACATACAAAGCTTAAAACAAAGAAACAAAAAACACTGCTGCAGCCAGAACTATCGTTTTGAATCTGAGAGAACATAATTCAGTGCAAGATTGATAGTAACAAACCATAGTTCTTGAGCCAACTGTCGTCTTCTAGTCTGCCCTTGACTGACCAGCTCGAGAAGAGAGGATGATGCCAACAATAAGGCCATAAAGAGCCAGCGCTTCAGCGAAGATAAGAATTAGAATCATCCCAACAAAGAGCTTTGGCTGTTGTGCATTGGCCCTGTGAAAGATAATAATAAGGCAATAAGTACTATGAAGTGTCCTAAAGAGACGAACAAGCAACCCACAGAGAGTGAAACTGATCGTCTTTTGAAGTATATTAAGGAGATAATGGATTAATTAAACTCTAGATATATGGAACCACAAACAAACACAACATAATTAAATACACGACTTACAATCATAAAGACCATAAACACAAAAAACGAACCACTTCTCTAATAAGTTTGGGGTTGGCTACAGGAATCCTTTTCGGTCACTTCGTTCAGTTCATTACTAAATCTATTGAAAAATCTAGAAAGACCATAAACACAAGCGGCTAAAATGGATTGCCCCACATTTTGAGCAAGAAAAATTAAGCTTAAACAAAAAAGCATTCATAAAACTTATCCTAAAAAAATTAAAAAATTAAGGAAACGGACCATTTCGAATTCATATCCAATAAGATACCCATATGGTTGGTTGAGTGTACATGAAGCCTTCAAGTGGAATCTATGAAAACATTTACATCTTGGAATAGATTCACAAGGTTACAATCTATATCATAATGCAATGGTAAAATACACCACAACTGTGAAAGACCAGATTAGACCAATTAAATATATGAAAAACAAACCAGTAAACACCAAATACATTACACATTGTTCCTCAATGGACCGAAACAACTAGCAATTTTCTGTTCAATAAGAAAACTTGCAATCAAACAGCATAATCAAGTGAGGCTATCATAAAACGCCTCAAAACCTACACCTTAAATTGCCATTTGTGAGGCTTACGCCTCAAGCCTGAGCCTCGAGCCAAATAAGGTGTTCACCTGTTTGTCTCGCGTTTTTCAAACATTTAATTATTGGTCTTAGCTTATTTAGTTATTTCTTTATAACCTAAAAGGTTTTACAAGTTCTTTTACTTATTTTTTTCTAGCGAAACAGAAAGAAAATGGGAAGGAGAATATAATATTGCAATTGGAGGATGGTGACAAAGAATAAATGAAAAGAAACTTATAATAAAGATGATGATGATGTTAATGATTTCCTTAAACATCATATTAGTAGTGATGATATATAATTTTTTGAGTTGTCTCCACTTTTAGTAATAGATTAAAATTTTATTCTATGATTACTAATTTAAGAACTTATTATTTTCTATTTTCTTGATTTATTTTATGTTTGTTTGCAAGTTAGACTCTTTAATCTTGTTAATTAGTTTTATTATGGAATTTTTTTAAAAAGGATTTATGGTTTATTATGAGCATATTTTTCTTTTTTATATTCTTCTTTTGAATTCTTTTATTGTTCTATCTTGAAGCTTACATCTCAAAGCGCTTAGAGGTGCTCACGAAGATAAAATGCCTCTGTACCTGATTAAGCGTTTTTAAAAATTGGTATGCACATAATAATTAAATCCAAAAGTATACAACAAGAAAATGGGAATAAATTCCTACAGACATGCGCAATCTCCAACTTTACTCACCCATATCTGATTTAGAAAGATACATTTAATCCACACTATTTACAACAAATAAATTAAGTCATTATACCTAATCTGCGTATATACGATCCACATACAAATATTAAGAGACGTCAAAGAAATTTACCTAACACCGGCATCCCCGACAATACCAATAGCCATACCAGCAGAAAGGCCAGCGAGGCCACAAGCGAGACCCGAAGAAAGGTGAGCATATCCATCAAACAAGTAGTAAGACTTAGCCTTAGGGTTAATTCCAGTACTTATAATCACAGCAATAATCAATCCATATATACCCAACACTCCAGCCATAACCACCGGCACAATCGACTTCATCACCAGCTCCGGTCGCATCACCCCCATCGACGCCACTCCAACGCCGCTCTTCGCCGTACCGTACGCTGCTCCCATACCTACACACAAGAGAATCAAATAACTGCTTACATTTTACACTTAGATCCGGAAATTGAATGAATGAGTGGATATTGAAAGGTACAGGAGAAGACTAGAGCGGCGGCAGCGCCGAGGAAACCAAAGAACGGTGCCGTTTCATCGCCGCTGAAAGTCGATGACATTGTTTCGAATTCGGATCGCAGAGATCGAATCGGTGGAATGCGTGGAACTCCGGAGACAGAGAGAGGGAGAGAGAGAGTTGAGTTATTCGTTTATATTAGTGAGTGTCGCATTATCGTTGAATTAATGGAGCCACGCTACTAATTTTTAGGGAAAATTGCACAACTGGCCTCCAATCTATTGTTCCTTCGTGCTTAACCTTCGAAATGACTCAATTTGGTTGCTAAATTTTTATTATGATTGCCCATAGGGCTGGGCAAAATAACTGTCGAACTGTCAAATCGATCCGACTCGAACCGACTCAGGTCGATTTTCAGTTCAGGTTGGTTTCGGGCCAACAAAAAAAAAATTGGTTTGGTTTCAATTTGACTTTATGCCAAACCAAATTTTACTCGGTTTGAGTCAGGTTAGGTCGAAAACCGACACATGCCCACCCTTAATTGCACAAATACTCTTAATCATAAAATTTGTTGAAATTTGTTAACGACTAGTATACCACTTTTCTTTACGATCGAATCCGACCGTAGTAAAAGATTAATAGATCGAGGAGTTGAAAAGAATCTGATGTGTGTGTGTGTGTGTGAGAGAGAGAGAGAGAGAGAGAGAGATAGAGATAGAATTTTGTTTGAAGGAATTTGATTTTGAAGAATATAAAAAAAAATATAGAGAAATTGAGAGAGTGATATGAGTTTTGGTTTGAGAGAGATGAAGACGTAGTGATATATATATTACTTTTTTTTTTCCCATAGTAGAGAAAATCTTCTTACGATCGATAATTAAATAATCTCACAAAAACACACCACTTCAAAATTTTAAACACCGACTCAAGTTAAAAAAAACAAAGATTAATTTCATAAATTGGACACAGCACCGTTCTAATATCCACGGTGGGCATTGTTATAATGCCCACCGAGACACTTGTCCTACACTCATAAAAACCCACTATACACTCATCCAATGAGTGTATAACAAATGTCCCGATTGACATTATAACAATGTCCATCGTGGACATTAGAACAAAACCATGAATCATATCACATTCTGCAAAATCTGAAAATCAGTGGAAAGACATACCCTCTATTTAACTTCCAATTTTTTTTTTCTTTCGTTCAAAAGACAATTATAACATGATTTTTTAGTTAAAAGAAATATAAATAAAAGAAAAAAACATAAGTAAAAAATCCAAATTACAGCGTCCTAAACATGATACATACCAAACATGCATTAAGCGATTGGAACATTGCCTGCAACCATTTTTTGGCTCTCAAAATATTGGCGGCACGTTTTGTGAAATAAATATTGGAAAATATTAAATAGAAAAAGTTGAAACATTATAAGGGCTTATTGCCATTCCATAATGTTTCCCTCGTCTCAATTAGCAAGCCAAAAACATAGCCACATAAAGAATAAGCTTAATGTTTTTTCCACTCATTGAACAAATACATGAAAAGTATCATATTGAAAACTCCCTTCCAAACATGTCTTCAATGTACTGTGTTTGATAAAGATTTTTATAGATTATAAAACAATAGATCATACTAAAAATATAGATAAAAATAATATTTGACCAACTTGTAAGTGCTTATAAACACATACAAACATACTCAATCACCTTCTGAGCATATCAGGATTACTAACTCACTGCAAGAAGAGAAATTAACACAAATAAAAAAAACGTAATGATTTTGCACGGCCTATTCAATTTAACAGATAATCAAATGTAATGGAAACAAGTATAATAAACAACAGTTAAGCTAATTATTCTTCCTTAATACTATTCAATGACAAACCTTTCTTCAACATATGTGACATCAAGCAAGGCAGAGATGGAAGAGATCAAACACAAGAATAAGAAAATTAAATTCCCTTTTGATCACTTTGGTAGAAGGGGATGGAGAGAGTGGACAAAATAGGCTTGCATTTCCTATCGAACAAATACAGGCTAAGCATCGTATTGAAAACTCCCTACCAAACATGTCGTCAATGCACGGTCTCAATCTCCTTCTGAGCCTCAGAGGATTACTAACCCACTGCAAGAAGAGAAATTAACACAGAAATGAAAAAAAAAAAGTAATGATTTTGTGCAGTCTATTCAATTTAACAAATAATCAAGTGTAATGGCAACTAGGGCCACTATGAACAAGAGAGGTCATTTACAAATCATCTATGCAGGTGAAAGAACACACAAGAATTTCACCAACTCCTCATTTACCATCAAAATACGAAGAGTTCGTGGAACGAACAAAATCAAGCTATACATATTCTTGCCTGAATGGATAGTCATATTTTCTCACAGTAATTCAATCAACAACAAAATCATGCATTGACAATATACAGTCGATCCATCATAAAGATAAGGTAATAGCAACAGGCTCCAACCGAGAGATTATCAGTAGTAAAAGGGGGAAAGTGGCACATGATTACATTTCACGTCGAGGAGGACAATTATGAGCACAAGCCAGTTGATCCAATCAATATAACTTCTATAAGTAAAATCTTTTAGTGCATGCTCGGCTAAGCCACTAAGCTTAAAATATTACTTATGAGTAAGTTTACTTATAAGGAAGTAAGTTGTACGTCAAAGTTGAAAATAAGCAAGTTACTTAATTTGAGAGTTTAAAATAAGTAACTTTGTTTACATACAAGTAAAGAAATAACATATCCTTAAAAGCAAGTTCTGATTTCCTTTCAAACTTGGCCAAACATGTTCACTGCAGAGAGAGGATACTTTGAACAAGATCCAAAATCATGTAGTGCTTCGGTCAAGTCAAACTCCATAACAAACCAGAGCTGACAAAAAGCACATGAATATCCACATTATTTTTTTTTACATCCCAAAGTGCTATCATTTCAAATTAGAGAGTGTTCGGCATAAAATGCTATTTGTTAATTCAACGCCTTCCAATTAAGAAACAGATAAAAATAAAAACAAAGAGCAGACTACAGATGCAGCAAGTGCGTGTCAAATCACAGGGAAGTGATAGACAAGTACAAGAGATGCAAACTACAATTTCCATTCAAATGAGAATAATAGAACTATTGGTCCCCAATTTATTATCTGAGAAGCAAGTTTGACACCAAAACTTTAAAAGGTACAAGTTGGTCCCAACTGTTCATTATAGTTGCACAATCTGTCCCAATGACGAAAAACCATCCAAATCTCAGTGAAATCGTCACATGGCCCTCAGCTCCTCACAGATCTAACTTTTTGAAGCTAGGTCTTTCACAACTTAAGTTGGTGTTAAGAAATTCGAAGCAGGACATGTTTATGTATGGGTCATGTGATGATCTAATGAAGATTTTTATAGTTTCCGTCATTAAGGACTGATTGTGCAACTATAAAGAAAGGTTGAGGATCCACTTGCTCCTTTTTAAATGTCAAGACCAAAAATGCAAATTTTCCTCAAAAGTGTAATGCAACCAAAGTATGAATTTATTTTACTTGCAACAATCCCAAAGAGTTAGTATACAGATACAACCCATCCAGAAGTGAAGGAGCATTATCTAGCTTAGATAATGCCTCATGAAAACTAGAGCAGTCTTAACTGAAGAAAAGCAATTTCTCCAAGTCACGTACAATGAATAAAGCATATTCGTTTTAAATATCCATACCCAACCAGACACAAAAATCACACCCAATGAAAATAAACAGAACATGTCCAAATGTATGAAGAAAGAAGAATTAATAGACAGGCACAACCCCACTCTTTCACTTCCGTGACATAAATAGGTATTCAAGACCACCCCGCTAAAGCTTCAAAAACAGTTGGATGTTTAGTCCAGCACAATCTTGTTCCAAAACAGTTGGATGTTTAGTCCAGCACAATCTTGTTCCAGTTTTGCAAATTTTGGTCTTTGAAATTCTAGGCCAATTTTCATCTTAAGTTTTCCTTTACCTAGAAAAATAAAATATTAAAACCACAATATCTGGTATGTCCTCCAAAGGAAAAACGTGGAGAGAGGGAGAAAGAGAGAGAGATGTTTACTTAATAATGACCAAATTATGACAAGGTGGACAAGCTAGTAGCAACTTCTCAATGCAAAGAGCCTCCATCATGCTATGCTCACCTGCAAACAATCAATAGTGTTAGCCACACAATAAGATGATAGAAGAATGAGGGTAAGAGTTCACACGACTATATCCTTGATCAGCAAAGTCCCAAAAAATAAAAATAATAGATCTAAAAATACATTATTTTCATCTATATTAGAATGCATCATCAACACGCTTGTAAGCAAAATATCTTCAACTGCATAAGCAAGAAATTTGGTTATAAGCTATCTGTAAGAATCAACTAAAAGGCTTCGAGCAGATTAGCTTTGATGCCTTTTCATCTAATACTAGACTTCCAATCCGCACCACTTTTGCATCAGCAAGGTTAACAACTGAACCATGTGGCATATTCCACTGAAAGGAAGATGGTATGTGCCAACATCTTAAATAACTTACTTCTCTGAAACAATGGAGAATCAGCAACACACAGAAAATCAAGATGCTATGTTTCCAAGCGTTAAAGACTTGAAGACGTGGTAAAATGACCCTAGTATCAGATCAGAGGTCTTATAAGATGGTAGACAGTAAGTTGCACAAGCCATACAAGAGCCACATGCTCTTTGCATAGCCATTTAGTGTATCACCTTATACCTTTGCAAATCTTGTCTCTGATTAAACTGCAAGTGTATAACCTTTTGAGTATGCAATCTGCAAAAAAATAGGTGAGCGACAGACACCGCATCCATCTCTTTTCAAATGGATACTGACCTTGCTAACTGAAATGCGCAAGCCTTAATAATTGTAAACAACTTCCAGATAAGACCAGATGCACATGACTCTGCTCAAAGAAGAACGAAGAAAATGGAAAATGCAGCCCTCTACAGCATTACTACTATAAACCTGGGGCACGTTTGGTATGCACTATTGGACTGGACTAGACAGAGTAAATACACAATTTTAAATTCTTGTTTTGTATGGTCTAGTACCATACAATCTACCTCAGCAAATCAATAACTAACTTCTCTGAAACAGTGGAGAATCAGAACATACAGCAAATCAAGGTGCTATGTTTCCAAGCGATAAACACTTGAAGACATGGTAAATGACCCTAGCATCAGATCAGAGGTCTTAGAAGATGGTTGACAGTAAGTTGCACAAGCCATACAAGAGCCACATGCTTTTTGCATAGCCATTTAGTGTATCACCTTATACCTTTGCAAATCCGGTGTCTGACTAAACTGCAAGTATATACCTTTGAGTATGCAATCTGCAAAAAATAGATGAGTGACAGACACCACCTCCATCTTTCAAATGGATACAGACCTTGCTAACTGAAATGAGCAAGCCTTAATAATTGTACAGAACTTCCAGATAAAGACCAGATGCACATGGGCTTCTGCTCAAAGAAGAACGAAGAAAACGAAATTGCAGCCCTCAACGGCATTACTACTATAAACTTGGGCATGTTTGGTACGTACTATTGGACTCGACTAGACAGTATAAATTCATTTTTTTTTTTTTGGTAGTGTCTAGTACCATAAAATCTACCTCACCAAACAAGCCAATGAGGTTTAAAGGTTTCTTCGGTTGGTTTATCTTTTGAAGGCATGAAGTACACTTGAAAACAAAGACAGTAGATAATACTACAGGGATAATTATGTATATTTTTTGCCATGAAACAATTCTGAGCTGTACACATATCGAAAGTCAGAAAACAAGTAATTTTTCTATTCTACGACGTTCCCTGACAAAAAAGAATAGGGGTCTTCACTTTCTACCCTAAAAGATACAGCTTTCAATTATAAAGAAGAACCATTGGCTATTGGAGGACCCACGTTCTAAACTTCAAGAAAGGAGGCCTTCGTGACCGCCCTTGCAATGGTATAACTTTGTCATGCTTCAGAAATATTCCGATGAAATCATAGATACCCCCCACTTTTTGGAGGAAACCAATACATGACACCACAGATTAATTTACAGATGCTCATAAGTTCCGTCTCCTTTCCAGGCTTCACTTGGAGCAACCAACTCCTCATTGTAGCTTGAAGGAAAACTTTTAAATGGTAAATAATCCAAGACTGCCCTCAGCTGTCCCACACCAGAAGTGATTGCTTGGACCGCAAGTTCAGTAGCCTTCCTACATCTGTGAAGGGGAGGATGATACCATCACTATTTTGTGCCTGGCTTTGTTGCCATGTGTCTTTCAATCAACATATCCACGAAGGCTCGAATCTGCCCACATGAAAATGAAGAGTAAATTTAAGTTTTCTAAGAGAACCTAAAAAGAATCTAAGTTTCTTAATCATGTATGTGAAAACACAAGGGGGGAACAACCACACAAACAAAGCCCAAGGCTGAACTTGAAAAGTACCATGCATTATGAAAGACCACCGAATCTGGGTTAGCTTTACAGAAAACTTTGACAAGTTATGTCATAAATAACTAAAATGAATACATTATGGTGCTCAACACATCACATTCAAATTAAGCCCGTGACATCATATTGCTGTACGACTATAAAATATTCCTACTGAAAAACATTCTAAGCGTATAGAACAAAAAACTTAGAAACAAATATACAAGTATTTCGCCAGGTCTACTAAATCCTTGGATTTAGAGATTTAAACAATCTGACATTTCGACATAATCTCACATCCAATACCCATACCCCTGCCTGTAAGACAGATGCCATATTATTGATGAACTGTGGGGTTAATGATAAAAATGAGCAGGAAAAAGGATCCCAATAAGTTGATGATTTCTCTAGGAAATATTCAATTCAAAAGTAGAGCATATGGCAGACAGATTACGGAATTTCCGACTACCCAAAATCTTATTTGTGATGGGCAACCAAACCATTATGATTGTGGTACATTAGCCTATGCTTTATTGACCCTTTTCAACACATTGAAGTCCTAAAGAAAGTTTATGCCTGCAGAAACCATTTGCAACAAAAAGCTGACAAAACAGGCTAGTATAACTAGCCAATGGGAAAATATGTGTTCCCACCTTGTTTTTGCGTTTGGAATCAAGAAACTCAAAAACAGCCATTGCTTTCTCAGCATCAGTAGTCTGTTCCATTACCTAAAATCATAGAAACACATAAGATCAGAAAAAGGATGCGGTGGCATAAATGGAGAATTAATAAAGTTGATGAAGAATGAATTACGGAAAGGAAGGAGAGCAACCTTTGTAGCAGTTTTCTTCATTATTGACTTGTAACCTTCCTTGTCAATTTTTCTTGCTTTGTAAAGAGGCATGAGCAGTGATGCAACATAATCCACAACAGCCTGCTTAATACGTTCTGCCCCCCTAGGCTGATTGTCTTTCTTTTCTTTGTTCACTATGACATGCGAAGCAGAGCTCTCGTTGGCTGGTGCATCATGTTTCGACAAACGTAATTTTGAACTCATGTTTGAATCCTCCTCGTCTGTTATGTGCATTGTCCCATGAGAGAAACCAGAACTTGCAGCAGCTGCTTGACATTGCCATCTATCAATAGCATTGTAATCCTTTATCCCTACACTACCGGCACTATCAACCCATGCTTTTGTGAATATACTGCTGTCCACAGCTATACTTTCCCCAGAGTGCTCTTTAAAGTTTAACTGATTTGCAATCTCATTTGACTGGCTCCGCTGTGAACGATTATCAACAGAAACCTTAGAGCTATCAAGGTTGACACCAGCAGCTGAGAAGTCAACGGACCAATCCCTCACCTTGCAATTCCTAGAATCTATTTCAGATAAGCAATCTTGCCTTCCTATTGCACCAGCAGACCAATTCCTTCTACAATCAGTCTCATCCATGTGTGAATATTGTTCTCGTCTAGCAAATTTGTGAAATGAGAGTATCTTAGGAAGCTGCGGCGAGGTGTTATACATGGCACCAGAAGAAGCATATGCCTGCAGTGCGGAGGGGAAAATGAAAATGGTATGCAACAACACTTTTAATACTCTACTTACCCCTCAACCCACCCCAAGACTAAAGCCAGTCAAAAGAGGGAGAAAAAAAGGAAGATATATTATGTTGATGTTCAACACTTTATTTATGTAATTAAAGTGGTTTTGTTCCTTCGGACAAGCAAACATGACACAGTTTTCTGCATTTGCTACGACATCAGTTATTCATATTGATTAGGATATCAAGACAAGATGAAGAAAGGTGAAAGCCGCCAAAGTCTAGCCAAAAAAGAACTTGACAGGCCCACGCAGGTTACAGTGTGCACAATGACAAAAACGAGGTTTCAACTTAGTCTTCAACGCTATAAAGGTCCAAAGCACGCATACTCTGGAAGAGACAAAATTTCTCAAAGATGATGCTGAAAACAACAAATTTCACCAATTGCAACGTCAGACCAAGATAGCAAACTATTGAACAGACATCCCCAATTGGCTAACTGCTCTGTGCCTTCTCCTAGGAGCAAAATGTTGGAACACACGTTTAGGGCAACGTGGCACGAGAATGGGTCTGCTTCTCAAACTAAGTAAAGATAAAATATACCTGAGAAAAGATGTTGTGAGCAAATGTTTTCAGAGACACAATGTGACTATTTTATCCACGAAGAATGTCAGAAGTTACTTCATTATTGAGGTACAAGTCAACAATTGTAAGAAAAAGGTGGGAGGAAAAATAGCGATCTCAAGGCAACGGCCAAATGTATACACGATAAGTTTGTAACTGATTGGTTTATGTCAAAGCCACTGCAGGTGTGCTATCTTCTATAAGCTCAAGGAGTTCTATGCTGTGCCCCCCAAAACCCCAATTCCCAAAACACACACGCACATACCAAAAGATGATAAATAAATAAAAAGAAACTAAGATGGGCCTTCAAGAGGACCTCATAAAACCAATTAAACAGCATTTTGTATATCAAGTACAAAAAATATGGAAGTATGATATATACACAAGGCAATAAACAAACCTCAGCAGCGGCAAGAGCTGCTTCACGGGCTGCTTCTGCAGCAGCAAAGGCAGCCTTTTCCTCTTCAGTCATGGGAATATCTCCATTTTCCTCCTCCATGGCATTTTGCCTTCCTACTGAACCATGGGAGGCGGACGATTTAACCTCTGATTTTGAGTCAAATCTTGTTTCTGCTTTGACAGGTCTGTTGCTCACTTTCTTAGTGCTTGCACTTGAAGGATACTGGTCGACAGCAGATGCAGAAACTTTAGGACCTCCCTTGTTCTCTGTTGCAGCATTAGGTATGCATAGAGGAGGCTTTCCAGACACTAAAGAAGACTTGCTTTTTGATGAGTCCAGAGCATTTGGTTGCCTCAGTAATCTCAGTCCGATATTAGATGCCTTCTCCTTACGGAAAATTTCGACCCACACACTTACTAGCTGGCTTGCTATGGCACGTATATCACGGCTGGTATGTACACATACTTTTTCTTTTACAGTTTTTCCAATACCTACACAGAAAAAAAAAATGAAATAATAATTAATAGAACAGGTAATCAAGCGTTGACGTTCGACGTGTGACATCTTGCCAACAAAAACTATCAGTACTTGATTGAGGAAAAATATGTTATCAAAACCTCGTGAAGCCCTAACACTGTAGATAACTAAAACCAAGAACTAGCAAAAAATGCTCAAGGAAAAGTTCATTAACCATCAACACTATTATAAGCCAACAATCAGTCTTATGAAACCAATCTTAATTGTGAAAACACACAAAAAGCCCAAAGGATTAACCAGAAGATAATCTGAAAGAAACAACTTCCAAAGTCCAAGCTAACAGCGTATGAACGTCTTTCGGCATAAACCTACGTATAAGCCCTACCGTGACTACAATATTCAAAGCAAAGACTAAAGTGACGGGGATACCTGATAAGCGGACTGCAAGTAAATCAGTTGAGACAAGTACAAGGAGACGGACACAGTGACGCAAGAGCTGAGTTCCATCCTTCCCCATGGAATCCTGTCATGAACAATAATATTCCAACAACCAATCAAAAACAGTTATTCAAAAAAATTCACAACACTAATTGGACATCAGCACAGAAACAGAACATCAAGAGAGAGCACATACCAGAATCCATGAGTTGAGCGTGCTTAACCCTTCTTTGGTCCCAGCAAAAGTCTTGAGAAATCCAGCAGGAAGGTTCAACAGCTCTTTAGCCAGATGCAATCTTCCAGCTGTAGTATTTGCAGTGAAAAACATATCCCGTAGCAGACTACCCCTGGTCAAAATTGGGGTTCCTTCCAAAGAATGCTTACGCAGAACACTTGATAATTCCACCGCATCAAGTCTCGTGATAATATCCCTTATTTCACTCCTTTCACTGGCAGAACGTCTCCTTGCAGCCTCCATGGACTCTACTTCTGCAGTATAATCAGTTCCTGTACTCAATATATCAATGATACGTATAGCCTCTCGAAGCCCACTCATCATTGCACCACCTACAGTGTCAGGATGCTCCTTGCAGGTTGCTTCACCAGCAAAGAATAAACAGTTCTCCACTGGCCTGCCCAAAATATCATAGTCTTCTCCAGAGGAACCCACTGCAACATAGGAGTAAGCACCATAGCTGTACGGATCCCTTCCCCAATCGGTCACTACAGTTGCAACAGGATTAAGAACTCGTTCTTCCCCAAAAATTTTCCGGAGAACAACCAAGGCATGGGTAACAAGGTCAGAAGGGCTCATATTTTGACCATCTATGGCAGCCTTACCAACAACTAAAGCTATAAGAACAGGTGCTCCAACTGTTTTCTTGACATTCCAGAACATAAAGCACCGTCCCCTCTGGTCTGTATCCTCAGCAGTGGCACCAAAATAATCAATGGAGTCGTCCCAAAACACTTCAGGAAACTCCAACACAACTTTATTTAGAACACCAAAACCAAGCCGCTTGATGGATAGATATTTCCATTGGGGCAATGGTGGTGAAAATTTGATAGTTTCCACTTTTAGACAGCCAAGTGGCACCGTTACTAGGACAGCAGCTCCAAGAAACTCCTTGCCATTTGATGTTGAAATTTTGACCTTGTTACTCAGTTCATCACTACTCCTGCTATCCTTCATGCAATATGAAATATTTGTGACGACATGGTTCAAGTGGATGCTAAGTCCTTCACCTAGAGATTCAACAACAGCACTGTAACCCCCTTTAATCATACAATGAGCTCCACCAAACCCTCCGTAATCATCATCCTGGTTCCAATAAGGAAGTGATACTTCTTTAAGCAAAGCAGCACAACCATACTCTAAGTTGGCAAAATGCCAATCCATGACCCTCCTCTCAAGAGGACTCAAAATCTCTGATTTAGAACCCTGAGCCTCAATAACTTCATCATCAACACCAAACTTTCCAGAGTCCATGAGAGTATCCAATACTTTATTAGATTCACTGTCCACTTGATTCCGTAGAGAACAAGCCATGCGACGTCTCTTGAGCGCATATTCTAAACCTTCTTCAAGAGACATTCTCATTGCATATTCACCCTTCTCGGCAACTAGCAGTACCATGTCATCAAGTAGGCTATTATATTCTGCTTCCAAGGCTTCATCCAGATATGCTGGAACTTTCTGACCAGTCATGGTGTCATAAAGAGGACAATCGCTGTTCAATACAGTCAGCTCGAGTCCCAACTGAGCACAAACCAATGAAGAAGGGTCCGGTCTTCTTTCAGTAGCTACATCTGCCTCAACACCCGTAATGATGCTAGCGCCAAGATCTACCGGAACTGTGAAAGATGAGCGATCCGTGAACACACGGCCTCCTATTCTACTCCTAGCCTCGAGCACCGTAACATCAAAGCCTTGGCGTTGCATGTGGCGTGCTGCAGTTAATCCAGCAGGACCTGCACCTACTACAATAATTCTCTTCCTGGGTTCAGAGTCACACTGCATAAGCCCATCACCAGTCGACGACAATGAAAGAGCATAGAGTTTTGGGGACTTTGAATGCATAATAGGTACTGCTCCACCATTGTCTGCTTCAACAGAAGATATTAAATCTGGACACATAGCAGGGAGTGTTCTGCCATTCTCGTCTTCACTGGAAGGAATAGAACCTGTATAATCCAAATCAACCACACCTTCAGGAAGCTTTGCATTTGAATCAAGGTAACCATTTCCTTGACAATCATCGGGGGAGCATCCTTCAGGAACAGTTGGGATAGATAATTCTCTGGTTTGAAGATTTGTGAACCCCACATCTTTGCCTTTTCCCGCTTGTTTTTCATCATCAGACAAATTATCATTCTTTCCCGCAGTGGAAGTCTTGGAACTCTTTACCCTCCCAAGGATAAAGGAAACTCCATCTTCGGAATCAGCAACAGGAGCCCCAGAATTTTCCCGAAATTTTTCCTCTTTTAGAAGTTTCAAGTCATGCTTAGAGTTGTTTTCTGCTTTATCCTTTTCAGAAGCAACTCCAAAATTTATACAACCCTGCAGGAATGCATTAGAAACATGAGAAACAAAATTTAGCAGAAATTTTGAATAACTATAAACAATTGATTTATATAATTACTAATAATCTAAGAGGTATCAAAGAAACCACAAAAAGTTAAGATATCAGTTTCATAAGCCACCAAGAATGAAACTTACACGTTGATCAAGAAATGTATAGATATCCCTAATTAGTGTAGTGCGAGGATGTTCATCCATCGAAGGAGTATCAGAGACTCCAAAGTCGTCTAGTGGCAAAATGCGACTGACATCTTTGTTCCAGACACTCAAAACATGGTTCCTGAACCAAAAGAAAATATTATGGTCCCACTGCTGTGGAAATCAGCAAAGCAACAATTCAAAAAGGAGACATTTCACAGCATAGTGTGACCCATCAAAAAAATTATAGAATAATCCAAGGACATTCATGGGGAAAATTCAACATTAAGCATATAATTTGTGTTCAATAAATCAAACTTGGTAGAAACAGGACACTAAAGCAGCAAATGATGCAGTTGTTGAACTAAACAACCTTTCAAAAGTAAATGGCACATGCAATAATTAACAATCACTCATCATGAACCCAAAATCAATAATTAAATATAAACAAAAAAAAAATGTGTGGAAGCAATTATGGGACCATGTCGGGGAATCAAAGCATAAAATTGTAATCCACTTTGAAAATCATGAAGAGTATGATTTTTTAACCAATGAGAAATATGATAAAATTGTTATTCCTGAGGAACTATTCCCAAAGTCCACATAGTCAGCTCTGGTGAGAAGTTATAGCGCCTCATCCTCTACTGACACAGGCTTTACATCTTCGTCACAAATTGCAAGGAAAAACTGAATAAATGGAAAATAAGTATGTTTAACTTGATAAAATTAACTTCTTTAAATTTTCTTTCACGTTATAAACTTATAAAAAACATGTCGGGTTCTGCAGTAATGAGATGCATTGATCTTACAAAGTGATAGCTAGAACTTATTAAAAAACTGCAAACACGTACAGAGATAAACAGTGTTAAAATCCAAATATAGGCAAAGACTGAATAGCTTTTTCAAACAATCAACATCAACTAAATCATTAAGTAATAGGCAAAACTAAGAATGATGATAACATTGATAGACTGCAAAGAAAACAAGAAAGTACAAGGGAAGTTAGGAAAGCTGATTAAAGAGTGGATACCAACCGGCATTCCAAATACTCCTGAAGTCCACCTTTGCGCTTCAGCACCTCTTTAAACTTGATTTTCTCAACAGGACCAACTGCACGAGCTTTTAGCCCAGCCAACACAGCTGCTGTCTTTCCATTTTCAGACTCTATAATTGTCGAAGCCAAATCAAACTTTTCTCTTGTTTTAGAGGGCTTGTCACCATCTACAACCTGATGGCTAACAAGAAAACCTTGTTCGTGCATCAAAATCTCCCAATCTGCATCACCCTCATAAGCCATGTCCCCATGCCTATGCTTTTTAGTATTGCGAGCAGTACGCTGGCCAACTGATAGCCCATTATCTTTAATTTCAGGATCAGCCAAGGATCCTATATCTTCTACACAAATTCCATCATGATCCAGTAAATTGGATGGCAAAGAGATCCCATCGGCCTCTTCATTCCCAGAAAGAAGGTCACGTCTTTTTAGATATGCATCTTTTGACATTGAACGAGAAGCTTGAGAAAAGAGTCCATGGTCAACAATTTTTTGGGATTCGTCCTGATGCTTTTTTTGGGAAGCCACGTCATATTTGTGAACTCCACCTGCTGACACTGGAGATAATCTACACTCAGAGACTTGGCCATCCTCCTCTAGTGAAGAAACTGAAGCAATATCCATATCTTCAATGCATTTACCAGGTATTCTAATCAGACTATCGCTACTGGATCTCTGTTGCGCCTGTGGGACATCCGCTGCAGATGATGATAAATTAAACGGGGATTGCCTAAAATCTTTAGAACTTAAGTCAAAATTAATTCGATGATCCGATTTTACATCACCTCCCATCTTCCTCACGCACTCAGACAGGGATGTTGACTGCTCCAAGTTTTTATGGGGGAAACTTTTATCCGTATGCTGAGATGTATCTTCACATTCCCTATTAAATGATATGTTGTCTAAACAAAACTCCGGAACTTCTCTGCCATCTGCAGAGGAAATTTGAGGGTAAATGCTCGGGATATGGCTAGTTGGAACTGCATTCAATAGTGAATCAAGGTTGTCACTAGAATCTCCTGCTGGTACAACTTCATCTTCTTTATCATGTTTTACCCCTATCATGGGCTCTTGAAAAGGAGGCAAACAACAGTCCTTTGTGTTCAAATTAGGAAATTCTCCAGAACTTGTTTCAATAATATGATTTGAACCATGTGCATCCTTGGCTGAACCCGCATGATTCTCAGTGGTCTCAAAATTGATTTTACCATCTTGGACTCTAGTAATCATACCAGAACATGCCCTAAAACAAGAATCGGATCTTTGGACCACGGAAATGGAAACCGAATGCCCAGAGACTGCTTTGAGAGATGCCTCATCTTCGGCATCATTGGATCTCAAAATTTCATTTGTCTCTTGCAGCTTTGAATAATTGCAAATTAAATTACCTTGCACATTGTTTGAGAATTGAGGCGAACTATCATCAGCAGTCTGATGGATCAAGTTTGACTGCATAGCATCATTCTCAGGTGCTGAATGCAAACTGCCATCAGAAGCTGGATATTTCTTGACCAATTTTGACGCAGACCTAGCGTCCCCAACCGAGACACGTGGAGGAAGAACGTCTGAGGCAGCAACGGAACTTGATATCAACCCATCATTGGAAGTTTGAGTTACCTTTCCCTGTTCCAATCCCAAAGAGCCACGTGATTTCCTAATGATGCTTGACTGAACTTTTTGGACATAAGTAAACAACGAATCTTCCAAAGATTCATCTCCCGAAGCACCCTCTTTCTCATCCTGTAATGAGTTATTTCCATATCTCTGATTATTCAAACCATTATGAGATTCCCTTCCATCTTTATCGGCCCTTGAACTAGCCTTGGATCTCGTGCTTGACTTTTTGTGCTTCACCTTGCAGGCCTTGCCAACTGTCCCATCCCCATCAGATCCATTAATACTGCTCACCTGATTTTTCTCCCCAACCTCCAGTAACAACTTTGCGTCCGAATCGTCATTCTCTGCAGACCCGTTGAAAGACTGACCTGACGACTCCACAATGTTGCTACCCAAATGCTTTCCAACAATTACGTCAGACCCACCATCCTTTTTCGGACCCTTCAATTTCCTCCTAAAACTCGCCAATGTATCACCCATACCACCCAACTCCTCATCTTCAACCACCATTTTCTCAATCCCTTTGCCCTTATTTCCATCATCATCCAACCCTGACTTAGTTTTCTTGTTTCTTTTACCTTTCAGCTTTAGCAATGACAAAATAGGCTCATCATCATCTGAATCAAATGCTATTTCAGCCGGCTTCAACTTTCTCTTTGAACCCATCTTCTTATTCTCTTCCCCTTCCATTCCCTTCAATCCTAGGGTTTCAGTTTTCAATGCAACACTCTCCACATGTGCCCCTAACCCCTACCCTAACTCAAATTCCTTCTCACACCCACCATACGACCACTGATTTGTCCCTGAATTCAACCCATCATAATCAATTCCTCATTGAAAATAAAAAATCCAAATAAAAAAAATAAAACTCACATGTTACCATTAGAAATTTTTTTCTTCCAAAATTAATTAGACGCAACGCAACAAAATACAGACGACCCAGAATGACTATTCATTAACATATGTTCAAAACTAATACTAGGAAGTGCTCATTAAGATTTCCTGAGTTAAAGAACACTAAGTTTTCCCTCAATAAAATTATAAAAAGAAAAAAGAAAAACAGAACTAGGGTTTGTCACATTAAGTAGGGATGTGTACATGGGGTTGATGTAGAGGATCAGACCTGAGTGTATTGGAGCTCTGAAAATATTACAGCTTTAACAGAATTTCGGTGCCGAAGAGAGTGATAAACAGTGAGCGAGATGCGCACGTTAGCGTCGCTCTTCACAGATGAGAAGGTCAGCACTCGGCCATTTGCACACTGCGCCTATTCTATAGCGGCCGAGACCAATAATAACAAATAAATAAATAAAATATACAAGAAAAATAACCAAGAGTTTTTTTTTTTTTATGTTGAGGGAGTGGGGGAGGGCAAGGGTTAATTTATAGGAACGGTGTCATGTAATTGTGGCTCCAAATTTTGATAATCTAATAGATTATATGACCTTGAAAGAAATTTTTGAAATTGTTTGAATTTTACAAGAATAAATGTTATGTTGGCAGTCAAATTAATTCTATAGTGCAATTTGAGAAGGAGACTCATTCTTATATCGAAGTTTAGGTATGAACATTAGTAATTTTATAACTTTTGTACTTAAGGAATATTTTGAATTAATAGTGAATTCAACATAAATGGTGATTATATGCAAGATGATGCCTTGATGAGAAAGATTCAAGTGAGGAGAAAATTTAATTGTTCGGACGTGTGGCAAAAAACAAGATGCAATCAAGATTACTTCAAATCTTCTAAAATATATATTGAAATAAACGATTGTTCTCGTCTCAAGACTCCAACTCCGAAGAACTCTCTCTCTCTCTCTCTCTCTCTCATGCTCATGCAATAGAACTAATTACTTTCTTTTCCTAGGGATTACCTTAAAACTCAAACTTTAATTGATGGTTTTTTTATTTATTATTTTTCTAAACTTTCTATATAGTTGTTATTACTATGAGATCTCCTTCCTATCTTTTTTAGGCAAATTGAAAGAATTTTATGCTCCACTTCTTCACGAGCCTTCTCTAGCACACCCACTCCTCAAATAACAATGACGTGATTCAAGGAAGATTGTTTGAAGAGTCTTAGAATCCGTTTAGGATTGATTTTGAAGCCGAACTTTAGATTGTCAATCAAAAGTTATTTTAGGCATTTGATAAATTTTTAAAAAGTGATTATAAAAGAATCAGTATCATCTGATAGTAGATTTTAAGAAGCAACAAAATGGTAGCTTTTCATATTATGGTTTTAGCTTTTCTATCTATTTATTGTTAAAATATCAATTTTGAACTTTATTAATTAAAGTAATTCCTTTTTTGTCACCGATATTTGTATTTTAATTATAATTCATTTCTACAAATAATTTAAATTTAAATTTAATTGATTTTTGTACAATATTACTATACTTTTATTTTTTAATTTTTATAAATTTTGAGATTTAGTATATGTATATTATTTTTATTTTAAAATAATTATGTAAATGCATTGTGTTGAAAAAATATTTGACAATATTACATATTGTTATAGAAGTAAAATAACTTTACAATACTACTCATGATAATAATAATAATAATAATAATAATAATACAAAATAACATTATTATAAACAATCTCTATTTTATTAATTTTATACCGTCACAGCAATAAATCACTTTTGTTTACCAAATGCTTAAATACTAATTTTGAAACATACAGTAATTATGAAACAAGAGTTTACCAAAATACTTATCTTATTCTTTCCACAGTTGATTCTTTCTACAGTACAATAAAAGCTGATTCTCTTAAAAGTACAGCAATACCAAACCAAGCCTTAAACAACTTGTTTCAGCGAAAATTGCTATCAGTATTGAAAACGCCATTAGTTTATCGATTCATTACTTGGCGCGAAATTCATCATTAATGGATGGGCCATTATTTGGTAAGTTATGCCATTTTGGAATTGCTTTAACTGAGGCAATTGCTTTGTTCGCACTAATGACAATCTTTTTTATCTCGTCTGTATTAATCAACAAATTAATGATTCTAATAAATATCAATTTGGATCACGAAAATGAATAAAAGACTCGAAAATTCATTAATATCGAGCAAATCCAACCAAAAAGCATGAGTTCTAGTTGCTATGAGAAACCTAACGTCAATCCCTATAAATAAAAAAGGCTAGATCAAGCTACGGTAGCAGAGACATGTGTTTGTTTCTCATTTTGTTTGGCAATCATTTTTTGTATTTTTTTTACCAATGTTCCAAAAACGACGTCGTTTTCGTAAGTGGGTAAACGAGACCATTTTCCATTTGTTCTGTTTGTTTGCAATTTGTTTTTCTTATGGTGTATTTGATTGCAAGCATTGAATTTGGATGGAAAGAAAACGAATTCTAGAGAATTGAATTGCCAATAAATAAACGCAACCTTAGAAGGCAAATTTTACCTAGAAAATATAACCTTCTCCCCCTCTAAAAAAATATTTTTCGACATTTCAAGGAAAATGCGATCATTTATGTAGAAATGAGAAAACGTTTTACATGGAAAAAATGACCATCAAACACCTTTGCAGTTAGAAAATAGGTGGAAAAATATTTTTTTCCATGGAAAAATGTGACTATCAAACTTATTGGTTGGAAAATAGGTGGAAAAAAAAATTTCATGGAAAAATGATTGCAATCAAACGCACCCTTAGTGTGTCTCTTATCTGGCAAATTTTTCTCTGATATCATTGCATGGTTTGTTGGTGATTGAGCATTCATTAGTCTTTGTCTCTCGTTCTCTAATTTTAGTAAGAGAATATTAGTGCCTTTCATGCAATATTTGGTCTTCGGCTGGGATTTATGTGGTCCACGTATATTATTTTGTGTTTTGTGTTTTGATTTGAAGGCTATTAGTGTGTTTTGTTGAAGATTTGTTTGACGTATGGAATTTGTCATATTTCACTTGTTTCCATTTAGGTAATTATATTTGTCTATCTTCTATCCTTCGGGATTTCTTAGATTTCAGATGTTTCGATGTAGTGCTTTAAGCTTGTGGTATCCTAGACATTGTGTGTTGTAAGTGATTATGATTTTGTTGTATGGGGGTTATTATGTGGAGTTTCATCTTAGTTGTATAGTTTTATTTGGTTTTGGTACTGCTAAATTTATGCTTCACTTTAGTGATTAGATATGTTTGTAGTATTTGCGTGATGGACATCAATGAAGGTACCGGGAAAGGTTATGAATCAATAACATCAACAAATAAAGAAGTACGAAACAAGCATCATCGAAAGCTGTATTTAAAAAAGAGAGAAATGTGAAATAAGCGTCGTCAAGAGTTGTATGCTCAAATGAAAGATCAAGAGTTGCACACTCAATCGAAAGAATAGCAAAATGCAAGGCAACAAAATCTATGCTCAGACATAAGAATTGTGAAATGTATAGCAGCAAAAATTGTGTTCTCCATCAAAACAAGTGCAAGACTAGCAAGAGGTGAGACTAAAAAAATGTTCTGATATATTAGATACAGTTAGTTAATTAGTCATTAATTAGTCAGGAAGAAATTGTGGCGGAAGAATTGAAGTGAAGCTACTACTTGTAAATTTGGTTTTCGATAAAATCATATTTTGATTATTTTGTTTACGATATTTTTACGTTTTATATATCTGCATGTATAAATATAATCTTGTTGACGGGTATACAAATTTTTGATTGAATTATAATTTATTATGCTTTCTAATCTCTTTTCTTATTTTCAATTGTTTTATATCATTATTTTCGAACAACTTTATTTTTCACGTTGTCAAAGACATTTTGACTATTTGGACATGTAATCTATTAATTGCTTAGGTTAGTATTTTATTGTACATTATTAATACTCATTTTGATCATATATTTTATATTCCAAAATTGCGTGTTCTTCATATATATTCCATTCCTCCTTTTATCTATACTAGTGAATGTCACGTGCGATGCACGTGTTGTATTTTTAATTAAGCATTTAATAGCATTATTTTAATCTTAGTAACTTGATAGCTATAAGTATGAAATTTACTATTTAAAAATGTGTGTCTACATTTGTATTTTATTTATCCATGGTAATTTTGATAGCTATAGGTATGAAATTTACTATTTAAAAATTTGTGTCTCAAATGTATTTCATTTATGGTAATTTCCAAAAACAAATAATCATTAGCAAACCCAAAAAGTTGAGCTCGAGAACAATATGTTGGGACTCTTCTCCATGGTGCGAGTATCTATAAGATTTTCAATACACCCTTCGTCTGTTGAGTAATACGAGAAAAAATAATAATAAAGTAACTATATTTTATTGTCACTATAAAAAAATTGGGCGAAATTGAATTTGCAAGCTAAGAAATTGGTAAACATAAATAACAGGCATAATGTATAAGCAATGGTCAGCTTTAACGTGAATTGGAATTGATGGTTAGTTAAAGCAACCCCAAAAGATGAATGTCATTAGATAAAAAAAAAAAAAAAAAAAAAGGCAAGCAAAATATCGAACATTATTTTGCCTGAATAAAAGCTAAAGAAAATTAACTAATACTTCACCCTCAAAAAGTTGTGTAACACAACATTAGAATCATTACTTTAAAAACATGTCTGAGGCTTATGCTTTGAGGTTGCCTCATGTTAGGCTTCAAACGTTTCCAAATGTGCTCAAGGTGCCACTCGTCATAGATTACATTTTGATTTATAGTGGCTTATGGCTCGACTCACTGAACCTTACGTCTCTTCAATATCTGTCATTTTAAAGATTGATTACAACAACACAAAGTATACTAAATTTAATAACCACATTTTAAACATTGATTACAAAAACACAAAGTATAATAAATTTAATAACCACATTTTGTAGTAAAAAATACTACTAAGGAAAATGCAAATCTATTGACTTTGTACTCAACCAGGTCAGACTTTCAGAATTACATCATTGTCCAGATCTTTAGTAGCCTTCCACAAACACAAAATCATCATGAGATGAATAAGTCTCAGAAAGACACTACCAAACATAATCAACAAAAAAATTTCAAATATAGAAAAACACATTTCTAAATTCACAAAAATACCTGAGTCCTTTTGTCACAGTGATTGTACCTACAATTCAGTCCAAACTTACATGACCCAGTCTGAATGTAATGGGGACAATCTCTGGCGTATGGCTGGAGAGGCAGCAACCTGCCATGATTGAGGCTACAGTAGTTCATGTGACCATCGAGAGATGAAATAGACAAACGTAAAAAAATATCTGCCAAGAAGAATAAAAGTGTGTATAATCAAAAGTCTAAACATTGACATAGAAAAAGTAAGGTAACTTAATCACAAGAGACAAACATTAAAAAACAAAAAATTGAATTCAGTCAATATAATAACCATGCAGTTCCATATAAAAACCAACATACTTTATCGCCATCAAATGCACTGAAAACCACTTTCGAGAACTTTATTGCCTCAATTGTCAATTGAAAACTTTACAATAAAACTCAAGCATTTTACATTAGAGTTGTAAAAGAAATTTAAGATAAATGCCCGCAAATGATCATTACTATCTTTTGACCTTCTATAGAAGATACAAGTTGTAGAGAGTATAAAATCATGATAAATGAAAACTCTTTTGATATGATTTGAGATTTGGGGATACAAGTTTCTTCACCCAAAACAATTACTCCTATTATAAAAAAGACAGGAAGTTTGCTCAAATTTTCTAATTTCACTGGTTTTGTATACGCAAAAAACAAATTACCCTTGTGAATACACAAACAAAAAGCTGGTTAGTGTTGATTATCCAGTATGTTCAATTTAAGTTAGTAATTGTAAATATAAACTTGCAAGTGTACACAGGAACACATATAAGTAAATGTCTTTTGGAAGATTTAACCCACCAAACTCGGAAAAGAATTGCACCCAGTAATTTGTGGCACTTTAGAGATTCTCTCATCATTACACTGTGTTTGAAGAAAACCCATGCATCTGTAGAAAAACGAAATCAAATTGCTATATAAGTAAATAAATTTAATCACCTACAAATAACGTTTTTTAAAAATTAGAGATAGTAAAAAACTTACGAACGCCATTAAATCTAGAGCAATCCAGAGCAAAATTTATGAGATCAGGCAAGAAGATCTTAGAACATGAAAAAAAAATGAATTAGAGAAAATTAAAGGCAAAAGATCATCAGTCCTAAAAACCTAATCCCAGAATTTTAATAGTTTGTTGACCGGTTCCAAAAAAAACGACGAAGATGGAGATCTAGCTGTAGAGAGGAAAATTGATTTGAATAAGGTTTACTGCATGATTTATGTGTCTGTCTGCAAGAAAGAGGGAGAGAAATTGGCAAATTACGTGTGTGGGCTTGGGAGAGAGGAAAAAAATGGCATGGTTTTCTGACACAAAGAAATTGATTCACGCATTTTTGTGGCTCTATAAAAAGAGGAAGAGAAAAGGACAAAAGATGTGTGGGCTTGGGAGAGAGAAAACAATGGTATGGTTGTCTGACACAAAACAATTGAAAAGCAATAAAAGGAAAGGAAAAAAAGTCATCATGACATCAGCAATACGGTGTCGTATTGGTTGAAGAAATAAACAGTTTAACATTTAAGACTCTTATATAGTAGTATTAGTGAATCCAAAATAAGCCATTACAAACTGCATTTGATCTCTATTAGTTCCATCATCCATATGAATCTCAAATCATAATTAAAAATGATAATTGTCAACATAAAATACCTTTAAATAGTTTCAAATGCTTTGACATGTTTGCTTTCATCAACATTAGGGAAAGGCAAATGATGAGCAAGACCGTGGACCACATATGTTTGTTTACACACAGGATAAAATGTTGCAGAGTTTGCATCAAATTGTGTAGAAACTTGACGTGCCCTATCTTGCTTACACATCCGTATGATATCATTCAACTTGCATTTGTTGAGATAAGAAATTTATGAATGGTCTCATCTAATAAATTTGTTACATGTTTCAAAGTTAAATGAACTGTGAATGTGTCCCAAGTATAGAAGACACATGAGTTAAGTATAATTCACCTCTTCAAAGTCAATCTTATATCCATAATCAAGTATGAAGGTACAAGCATACTTTGGCTCTAAAATCTTGTCCTTTAAATATTGATGAATCTTATTGAGTAGCGACTTCTTTACCTTGGGGAAATTAGTCTGCACAAATCCAACATAACCATAAGAAATTATTTGTGTAACAGCTATGAGAAATTTCATTACATGAAAAGTGGAATGCTTTCAAATAAATAAACTATACATTTGAAGTTCTCAAGGTCATATAAAAAATATTAACATGAATTTTATGCTTCCATTGCCTTGATAGACAAAGAAGCAAGCTTCAAATGAGCCTTATTAACCATACTCAAATGTATAAAAAGAAATCCATGTTGGTGGCCAAAATTTTAAGCAATACTCCAGCAATTAAATAAGTTTCACCTCTAAAAGTGCAAAACACCATAAACCTACATTACCTTAATGCAATGTCTTATGTGATTTCTCAAAAACAGAGTATATTTTTAAGAATTTCCACAATGTCATCAATCTCGGAACGAAGATGGGTATCGTAAATAACTCTTTATCAATGTTTTAACACCAAAGAGCAACATGAAATCATTAATGCCCATCTGAATTGATTTCTCATGAATTAAAAGTGTCCATAATTTATGCTGCCATACATTGCATCAATAACTTTCATACCATCATGCTTAAAAATTGACTGAAATGTGAAATTCACTTTATTAGAAGCAAAATAAACAACCCTAACCAGCATCCTCTACCTGAAAAATCAACCAAAAAAGGTAAAATATAGGTTATTGTTGTTTCATTTCAAAATAATGAATAGCTAATATAGCTTATCAAATCACCAAAATTTAAAATATGAAGAACAAATGTTTAATTGTTCACTCATTTACAATATGTGTATAGTATGGATAAAATTTTACAATACTTCTTCAAAGTGTATTGCAATGTTGTCGACCAATCGTACCGTATCATTAAGTTCGTGTGTATATTTATCAATAAAAGTTGCATCAGATATAGTGGTTTTAAGTACATTTGAAGATTTTTTTTGAATATAAAATTGATGTGCCTATTGCACATACATGGACCAGAAAATGGATGCATATTCAAACTGAGATTGGGAAGTGTTAGGATGTAGAGTCATGTGCCTATTGCACATACATGTCCATATGGAGGCTAACGTACATCATTTACAAACTTGGAACCCTCTACAAGATATAATCCCCAAGACTCCTATACTATATATGTCTATAAAGAATGCATGGAGAAAATGAAAATGGATTGAACAAAAAATAGAAGAAAACTTGAAGCTGCATCAACCATAATATAAGATTTTTGAAAGATGCTTCTGAATTTAAATGATCATTTTCTCGCTACCTGATTCTCCTGCTAGCTACTACAATCAGGATAAAACTAACAAGTTGAAATTTTTGAGTATACAATGAATTGTTTTGATCACTACTGTAAAATAGAATCTAAACAAGAAGTTCATCCATAACTAAGACTTGAGGACTATTTCTATCATTCTTTCCATTCAAAATATTAAACGGGATTGACATTAAAGTCAGACGTCAAATATAATTTGGCAGGTAACGAGAATTATTGTGACCAATATTTCCCATGTGAAACTCCAAATGCAAAACTAAAAAACAATATATTAAACAAATAGAAATTAACAAAAATATATAAAAATGGAGAATTTGAGGTTTCTGTTTAACAAATTCCAAAATATTTTATACCTACATACATGTAAATGGAGTGAAATGCTTCAGCTAGCAGAAAATGTTGGGGAAAATCAACCAAAATTACACAACAACCTCAACAAACGCCCCGAAATCGAAGAGATGACAACAAAAATGAAATAATTTAAAGAGATCTGTAAATTTTCATTTCTTTATTGCAAATAATGAAAATAAACCCAGAACAACAAATCACCAAAGAAAAATGATGATTCATGGTTTGTTTTTTGAATAAAGAAGAGATTAATCAGAAGGAAGCACAAAAATCAACAAATGAAAGCCAAAATATCGGTAAGATTGACAAATGAAGAACGAGGCAAGGGTTTTGTAGAGAGAGAAAATGACGCCTCTGACTTAATTATTTACCTTAGATTCGAGTCCCCTGTATGGATATTTGGGCAGATTTCCTTACCTTTGCAAGCCAATTTCTGAATCTGTCCATTTTTTTGTCCGAGCTGTGCAAGGAATTTGGAGAGACTTGAGAAAAATTATGAAAAATAGAGACGATGGAAACGCTTGATGGAGAGAGAAATGAATATGTACATTCAATTGAGGAGATACAAATGCATGAAACGGCGTTGTTTTGCCTTCATAATGGTCAAAGCGAAGTCGTTTTGTTGTCCAAAGAAAAATAACACAGAACGGTGTCGTACAGGCCCAATGTATGAATAGTAACATTCACAAGCCTCTTATATATTGTAGTGATATAGGAAAGCTTTTAGTATGATTTCAACCAAAAAAATAAAAATTATTAGATTGTACACATATGTCCTATAGAAACAAACCAATTCAAATAATACTACTATAAACATAATTCAAACACGCGCATCGCTTGAAGTGACCCTATTATTTGTTGGACGATGGATTTGGATACTACAATTTCTTGAAATTTATTTACAATAAGTATTTTTTTTTTTTTTTTGCTTTCAAGTTGTTGGTCAATATTTAAGGTTAATTTAATTATTAACGATTTTATTGAATTTTTTTTTTAATCATGGAAGCACTATTAAGTGCAAAATTATTGATGTGCATCGCACGTCTTTTCTACTAGTGCTAAATAGAAATGGCAACTTTAGTCTCTTGTTAGATCATAAAATTGACTCCAATTAAATAAAATAGCATAATTAGTAAGTAAAGTACCAAATATCCACTCCAAGCCCCTAAAATGTGCACATCCCATGTTATTGAACAGCAAGACAAACACTTTTTTTTTGCGTTTCAGTTTTCACTTTTCAATTTTCAGTTTAGAGTTTTGAATTTATTTTTAGTTTTCTGTTTTGAGAATCTGCTTTAAGATTGATGAAAATGTGTTAGGTATGTCATTCTGAAAAACTATTTATAAAAACTGAAAATTGAAAAAAATACGTTTTGTTTGAAATTTTGAAAAATTATTTTATAATATTTTATTCAATTAATTTAATTATTCAATAAAATATAATAATTTTATGTTAATATATTATCAAATAATATATACATTTTAAAGTTGGTGGATCTTACATTTTTTTTCCGTTACAAAAATACAATGCAAACAAATAATAAATTAGCAAAATAGGAAATTAAAAAATTAATGATGTAGACTGAGAATATTAATCTATTTTCATTTTTTTTAAAAAAATAACTTTTTTTATTTAAATAACCAATATGGACTTGAATTATTTTTTAGTATTTTAGAATTTAATTTTTTTAATTTTTATTTTTATAGAATTTAATTTTTTTTTATATTTTTAGTTTATTTATAATTTTATAGTTTTATTTTTTTATAATTTTTGTATTTAAGAATTTAGAATATATTATTTTTTTGAATTTTTATTTAAATAATTTTGTTTTTCGTATTTTGAGTATTTTCACTCAAAATGTCAAATGTTTTGAGTTTTGTATTATAAATTTAACTTTGTTTTCAGAAATGCATTTTCAAAAATATGAAAGTAAACAAATTTTTGGTGTTTTATAATACTGAAATAGCTTGAAAATATCAAATAAAACGGATCCTTAATTTTTGCTTTTGTAAATCAGGCGAAATGATCACGTGTATTGCAAAATAATCAATGTTATGATAGTATGAAAAATTAATCTTTCACGAGCACGTGTATTGTACAATAGTCAATGTTATGATATTATATAATGCTTTCAAATGAGAAAAGTGTAGAACATATAAAATTAATGTTATGAATGGAAGATGCAAGAGTATGCTTTGAATTGTATTTTAATATAATCAAAATGAATACAATAAACGAGCATTTAGTTCAAGAAGACATGGTTTGATCGTTGAACTTTCATACTCACTTTTCTTAGTATATTATGGTAAATGTTTAAATCAACTTACACAATTCAAATTTAATTATTTTGATATATCAATTAGATGTGAGCTGTAGAACAATTGGGTCAAGATTCCAAATCTGGATTCGTCATATAGGATTTCGTTTAATGATAAAAGAAATTTAACAACTATGTCCACGTATCAAAATCCATCATTTATTACAAAATCTTATTCGACAAAAGATATATATTTTTTACCTTAACTTTTCCAACCATTCCAAAGACTACTTGCTTTTATATATCTTAAAGTTTACTACTTCGATACAGATGTTGAAATGGTTGGTCAAGAACTCAAAGTTTGAAATCAATAAATCATATTTTCTAGAAGAAAATATAAATGACAATTACATCAATGTACCAATCAAATTCAATCATTTATCATAAAAAATCGTTGAATAAAAAAAGATATTTTTCTCGCGTCCTGACTTTTTCCATCCTTCGAGAGGTACTTGAGAGCATCTTCAATTTATTATATAGATTGCTATTTAAGTGGTACATCACACAAATGTTGAAAGACTTATAATCTATTTGACATTGATGTCCAATGTATAGTCGTTCAAGTTTAAATTTGGTCTTCAATACATTCTATTAATTGCTATCTAATTGTATTTTATTTTGTTAAAATAAAAATAAAATTATATTTAAATATTCATATAAAATTTAAATTTATATAGAAAATTTAAATTTTACTCAACCAGTATATCTAATGGAGCTTCTGAATTTATATGGGACTCTGGACTTTATCTATTTTTTATTTGGTACATCAACTTGACAAAGTCTTTGACAATTTGTATTGGAGAGGATTTTTTTTAGACATTTGTCAGTTTTATTTATTTGGTAATAAATTTTTAGCAATCCACAGCCACATTGACATGATTGGATAAGGATCTCTCAATCCTTCCTTGTAGAAAAAAAGTAAAATCCCCCAACCCCACCTTAAAGGGATCAAGATATATTCACTATCCTTGTGTCTTAAGTATTTTATGAAAATTATTTAAATTAAATTTCTTAATTCAAATATAATTATTCAAAAATATTCCTCTCATCTTAAGGGATCAAGATATATTCCATATCCTTATTTTAAATACATTACGGCAAACATTTAGTTCAACTCGCTCAATTCAAAAGTAATTATCTACAAAATACAAGAAACTTCAACAAATTTGAGCAATTAGAATGTATTGTTACAAAACAAGGAAATAAAATATTAAACATAAGCATCGTATTATAGAAAGTCACGAAAAATAAGGAGAAATAAGACATAAATGTTTGGATTACACTTAAGCAAAAACTAGATTGGAATTTACCTGACCAATATGTATTGTGCAATAGTCAATGTTATGATATAATGCTTTCAAATGAGAAAATGGTTAAAACATATAAAATTAATGTTATAAACGGAAGATGCAAGAGTATGCTTTGAATTTTATTTGAATGTAATAATCTTCTATAGTCATCTCTTTTTTGGATTATCTTATAATAATGTTCGAAATCATCGATGTTTGCTCAGTGTTTGGAGTACTGGTTAGCTCGAAAAACCTCTTGGGGCATTTGGATTCGCCATACTATAGCAGTTGACCTCATAGTGGCTTGGCGGTTACCGCGCCGTACCTGCCCATCCATTGATTGTAACATACTTTTATTAGGAAAGTAAGGAAGGAAGACTCAGTCCAATATAGTGTCTCATGCTTAGGACAGAGCATCGACTGAAAGAGTCCTTCCCCAACTCTATCATGCCAAGATCTACGACACTGGGACAACTAGTAAAAGAATAAGATCTAACTAGCTGGGGGGGAGAGATATATATAAGGGATATATCTCTTGAGGAAAATTACTACTTAATATCATGGGCTACGAATCCAAGTGTAATGAATACAATAAACGAGCTTTTAACTTAAGAAGACATAATTTGATCGTTGAACTTTCATGCTCACTTTTCTTATTACATTATGGAAAAGGCTTAATTAATCAACCAACTCAATTCAAATTTAATTAATTAGATATATCAATTCAATAATTCAAATTTAAATTCGGCATATAAGATTTCCTTTACTCATAAAAGATAATAAACAATTCATGTCCAAGTATCAAAATTAATCATTTATTACAAAAACTTATTCGACAAAAAATGTGGGTTTTTTTTTTTTTTTTTAACCTTAACTTTTCCACCATCTCAAAGACTACTTGCTTTTGTATATCTTAATTTTTACCAATTTGATACGAGCTCTTGTAATTGACTAGTCAAGAACTCGAAGTTTGAAATAAATCATATTTCCTTGAAGAAAATGTAAATAACAATTAAATTAATGTATCAAATTCAATCATTTATTATAAAATGTTCGTTGATTTCTAAAAGATATTTTTCCACGTCTTGACTTTTTCCATCCTTCGTGGGGTACTTGATAAGGATCTCTCAATCCTTCGTTGTACCAAAAAATAAGTAAAAATCCCACCCCAGGGGATCGAGATATATTCCACATCTCTGTGTCTAAGTATTTTACGCCAAACAATTAAATCAATTTTCTCAATTCAAATATAACTATCTAAAAACTTTCCTCCCACCTATAGGGGATCAAGATATATTCCATATCTTTATTCTAAGTTGTTTACGGAAAACATTAAATAGCTTGCTCAATTCAAATATAATTATCTATAAAATACAAGAAACTTCAACAAATTTGAGCAATTAGTATGTATTGCTAGAAAAAAAGGAAATAAAATATTAAACACAATCATCTTATTTTAGAAAGTCACTAAAAAAAAGAAATAAATAAATGTTTGGATTACATTTAAGCAAAAGCTGGAATTGGAATTCACCACACTGGTATGGCTGTGACCTTTACAAATGTGGTTGTTTTGAGGGGACATAAAGGGGACCAACAAACTTCGTTGGTTAATGAACACGACAACATATATGGTACTTTTGCTCCCAATATCTCACTATTGAATTTTGCAATAAAACACTCGGATTGGAAAATGGCAATGACTAAAGTGACCTGGTATCGGGGATAGATTTAGAAGGGAGCTAAAAATAATTTTAAGCATGCATCAATTATTTAGGCTCGGTTTGATATTGCTGTGATTTCAAGAGAATCAGTTGCGGAAAGAATGATTTAAGTGTTTGGTAAACTTTTGCTTCAAAATTGTTGCGTGTTTCAAAATCAGCAATTTAGCATTTGGTGTGTGTATATACAATTATTTAAATGGACATTAGTATTGTAAAATTTATTTTTACTTTTATAATAACATGTAATATTATCAAATATTTTTCTAAGAAAATTTATTCACTATAATTATTTTAAAACAAAAGAATTAATATCTAGTAAATATTAAAATTTATAAAATTACAAATAAAAGCATAATCTAAATAGTAAAAAATAAATAAATTTGATTAATTAGAGTTAAAATTGGTATTTTAATTATCGATAATTGAAGAAGTTAAAAGTAAAATATGAGAAACTACTCTATTATAACTTCTAATTTTAAAATCAGTTTCAAACGGAGGTTTAATATAAATAAATGTTCTCTTTTGTGAGTTCCTGTCAGAGAGGAAACAAAATGGTATGTCTAGCATTCAATTTTTTCTTGTTGTTTTTGTGATTTATACAAAGAATAAAAATTGGTGAGTAAGGGATAAGTGAGCAAGATATTCTATGTAATTGTAACAATTTTCATATAGTAGAATATCTTTGTCTTTGATAGTCCGTAGTTTTTTTCAATTTCTTACGTACAATTTTATATTGTTTTTCTTCATATACTTTTATTTTTTCCGTCTTCTAAATATTTATCTGAATGAAAATCCTGTTAGAAAATCAAAGAATTTATCTTAATTCCCAACATCGAAAAGATGTAGCGTTTTAGGTTTAGTCTTTTTTCTTTTTGAAAAGAAGGCAGAAAAACTTTTTCATAAATAAGGTTATGACCCCTTTCATGCACCCAAAAATTAAAGATAGAAAACAACCCATTTATGTGTGCACTTTGTTACCAATCTTACACACATATAGAGAACTCTAAAATCATCCAAATTATGCATTGAAATGTCATGACCATACAAAGTATGATTGAACAGGTTAACAATTTTCAGTTCTTGTTAGCCTTAATTAATTCTCAACGAGTTTATTGGTGTCTCATAACGGATAGGTAGATTTGGATATGTATCAAATTTTCTCAATGAGCCACGAATGTAGTTTAGTGCGGGTGTGAACTTACTAAAATAATTTATTTATTTTAAGAAACAATTTATTAATAAAGAAGAATATTAAACATGTTATAATTTGTTTTCGATACATTACAATTATTTCTTACAAGTATTTATACTTCGGAAATATTGTATAATGACTTTATTATTAGTAGTATCAAATATATCTTTTTCAATATGCATAACTAAATTGTCCTTAGTCAATTTATCCTCCAATTTGATTCCGCATGTGATTATTCTCAATGTTCATAGAATAAAATATTTTCTCCACAATAGTAGGTGTAGCAATCAGAAGATTTAATATCGAAGCTAGAAGCATATAAATAAGTGGATATATCATATTTTTCACAAACAACTTTTCCGCAAGATCGCGAGAGCTTTTTAATTAATCCTATATATGTATTATTTGCTAGAGCACGTATCGATAATACAAATTTCAAGTTGATCACGAATGAGATATGTTCAGCAATGTTATTTATTTTTTATATTAAAGTAGATAATTAATCATTTGGGCATGACATAAACATGTTGCCCAAATGAGTAACTCGATATTTACCTCAAATAAATTATCATTCTACCAAGCAAACAATCCTCTACCAAATATCAAGTCACACCAACATTAATAGTTTTTCTTCATTAGAACATATATTTTTAAGGGCATTTTTCTCGTTTTTAACAATATCAAATTTTGATTAAAGCTAAAACTATACATAGAATGTCAATAACATGATGTTAGAGAATTTGGATTTTTTTTTATACTGCACGTGTAAAACATTTTATGCAGATGTAAAAGAAGGCCTTTATTAAAACACACAAAATTTAGGTTGTCTACATGCACATATCCATGCATATGCTTATGAACATGTGCGTATTTCGTGCAAGTATACATATGACAGAAATATGAATATATACATAAAAATGTATCCAATATTGTACTTATACATCAAGAAGGTTGAGAAACTTGCCAATTGAAGATGAGATGGTTGAAAAGATGATTCCAGTATCAATGAGCTCATCTTTGAGACACATGTGTGCATAAACAAAAGAAGAATTGAGAACTCTACAAAATATGATGAGAAAAGAGGACAAGAGCTCTGAATTTATTACAAATACAAGCTTAGATGCACAAGAGAGTTGCGTTATTTGATGTGAAGTGAACAAAATTGTGCACTATGTAAAAAATGGCATTCTTACAAGGTCTCTGGCCTCTCGAACCTCAACTTGATTTTATCTGACTTATTGTAACCTTAATGCTATATTGTGCTGCCAATTGGTGTTTTTGTGGTCACAAATTCATTAGTTTTTAATCAAAGCAAATCCACTTCCCGAATAAGCAAGCAATTTCCTAATTCAGATAGCCAAGATTCAAGATTTTTTCGAGCACCCGACAAAATTCCCAAATTTTTATAAAAAAAATATGCTTCACCAAGAAAGAATTCGTGTTTTTTGCCGTCTCTTTCATGTTGAAAATTTCAAACAATTTCTTGATCAGATTGTTCGATAACCCTTTTATAGTTCTGATTTCAATTCCGAGATGAAAAATGGCTGCAAACTTTTATTGTTCGATAGCCCTCTTAAAGAAGAAGAAGCAACTTGCACAACACCTTAATTAAGAAATCTACAAACTTTGATCTGGCATGCATGCAAGGGTCTACGGCATCTTGAATCTCAATCATAATTATTTTCCTGATTTGTTGTAACCTTAATGCTATACTATTGTGTCAGTTGACATTTTTGAGCTATAATTAACGGGAGAGAAATGAATGAAGGTGCAATGTCAAGAAGGGAACTTGATTTATCGAATTTTCCCTATCAAATTCCTAAAAAAGATAATTAAGTATGACTCGATACTTCTCCTTTTGCTTTTCACCTGACTTAAATAAAATTGGAAACTAAAGAGTCTGTTAAATTCAGAAATAGAAATAGTATTGGTTAGTTGAATTTACCTCTGTAAAAGGTCAAGTCACACTGGCGTTGATAACGTATATTTGTAAGGTCATTTTTCTCATTTTTAACGATATTAAAAATTGATTAAAATTAGACTATACAAAATTGTCAATAATATCATGAGGGAAAACTTAATTTCTTATACATATATACATATATATGTAATTTTATTGAATTTTTCCTATAAAATCCTAAAAAAGATAATGAAATATGACTAGATACTTCTCATTTTGCTTTTCTCCTGACTTAAATAAAATTGAAAACTAATGAGTCTGCTAAATTCAAAAATAGAAATAGTATTGGGTCGGTTGAATTTACCTTTGTAAAATGTCAAGTCACGCTGGCATTGATAACATATATTTGCAATATCAATTTTCTAATTTTTAACGATATTAAAAATTGATTAAAGTTAGACTATACATTCTAATAATATCATGAGGGAAAAATTAGTTTTTTATACGTGTCGTGTGTGTGTGTGTGCGCGCGTGCGCGCATTTCGTGCGTGTATACATGTGTGTCTGTGTAACATAAATGAAATCCTACATGCATGCATCAAGTAAAATTGGTTCTTCATAGATATAAATGTATCATATATTTTACTTATGTGTAGAAACAAAAAGAAGAAGAAGCCACTTTCACAACACATTAATTAATAAATCTACAAACTTTGATGAGAACAGAGGACAAGAGCATTGAATTTATAGCAAATGCGGGTTGAGATACAAAAAAGAGAGTTGCGCTATTTGATATGACACGGACAAAATTGTGCACCACGTGAAAAATGGCATGCAAGCAAGGGTCTATGGACTCTCAAATCTCAACCATATATTTTTGTTGATTTGTTGTTACCTTAATGCAATACTGTTGTGTCAGTTGACATTTTTGAGCTGTAACTGCTCTAACTGGAGATAAATGAATGAAGTTACAATGTCAAGAAGAGAACTTGATTTGTCGAGTTTTCCTTTTCAAATTCCTAAAAAGGATAATGAAATATGATTCGATACATCTCCCTTTGATTTTATCTTAATCTAAATAAAATTGGAAATTAAAGAGTCCGCTAAATTTAGAAATAGAAATAGTATCGGGTCGAAATAAAAATAGTATCGAATCGGTCTGTAAAATGTCAAGTCACACTGACATTCATAACATATATTTGTAAGGACATTTTTCTCATTTTTAACGATATTGAAATTGATTAAAACTAAAACTATATATAGAATGTCAATATTATCATGATGAAAAGTTTGGTTTTTTATACGTATATACATATATACATGTATGTGTGCGCATTTCGTGCGTGTATACACATGTGTCTTAGTAACATTAAATAAAGTCCTACATGCATGCATCAAATAAAATTGGTTCTTCATAGATATAAATGTATTAAATAATTTTACTTATATGAAGAGACAAAAGAAAAAGAAGCCACTTTCACAACATCTTAATTAAGAAATCTACAAACTTTGATGTGAATAGGGGACAAGAGCACTTAAAAATGCAAGCTCTGATACAGAATAGAGAGCTGCACTATTTGATGTGATGCAGACAAAATTGTGCACCATGTGAAAAATGGCACCCATGCAAGGGTATATGGCCTCTCAAATCTAAACCACATTTTTTTTTCTTCTGATTTGTTGTTACTAGAGGTGGCAAATGGGACCACTAGAGCAGTGCCATATATGAAACTGGTCCAGACTAGCCAGCTCAGTTTTATTTGGGCTAGAAATATGTTGACTCGGCCTAGTCCATTAGGCCAAATCGGTCTTAATTTTATTTTTTTTCTTTTTGTTTAAGTAAATTTTTTATACAATCTAATACATTGTATCAAATACAATCTTTGATAAATTTAGACAATATATATTTTGAGATTTTTAAAGAGATTAATTTATAAAATTGGGACTTTTATGTATTAGTCAATATATTTAAATTAATTTTATTTCAAAATAATAATTTTTTTGGGTTAATTGTAAACTATTTGTTGGCATATTTTTTTAAAAAATATAAATAGTAAAGGCATGCTAGTTTTGTTGTTTTGAGATATAAGCATATTTTGTTTTTATTTAAAATTTTACTTATAAGTAAATTTAAAATAAATAATTTACTTGTCACACCAAACATAATTTGGATTGAAACTTTAGTTAAACTAAATTTTAACTAAATCTAAACAATTTTATGATGGAGCTTGAGATTCTTGAACTAATGGTTCAAAAAAAGACAATTTAAATTGAAGACTTGGGCTTAGATCATTTTAGATTGATATTATTTGGATTATATATTGGGGCTATTTACAAAATGAGTGTTAGTGTTAAGGAGCAAAAAAAAAAAAAAATCAGGCCGGCCCAACTAGCCCAAGGGCTAGACGGGTTAGACCATATTGGCCCGATTTTTTTTGGGCCAGCCCAACCCAAAAATTCGAGTTATATGGGCTGGCGCGCGACCTGGGCTAATTTTGCCACCTCTAGTTGTTACCTTTATGCAATAATATTATTTCAGTTGACATTTTTGAGTTATAACTGACATAACTGGAGAGAAATGAATTAAGGTGCAATGTCAAGAAGTGAACTTGATTTGTCGAATTTTCCCTAAAAAAGATAACGAAATATAACTCGATACTTCTCATTTTGCTTTTCTCTTGACTTAAATAAAATTGAAAACTAAAGAGTCCGCTAAATTCAAAAATAGAAATAGTATTGAGTTGGTTAAATTTATCTGTGTAACATGTCAAATCACAATGACATTGATAACATATACTAGTTTTGGCACGTACGTTGCACGTTTTGTAGATGTTATTAGATTTGTAGTTGTCATTAGGTTGACTGAATAAAGTATAGATAACTATAATTTGTACATATATCAACTAAGACTGAAATACCAGAGAATTAATCTAACACATACGCACTAATTAACAATTGAGTTGCAACAATAATCAGGACAAGGGGACCGAAATAACATAGAATTAGTCTAACATGATTGATGTGCACGTACAAATTGTTCTTGGAATTCTTAATATGGTTGCCCTATTACTAAAGAGAAAAATATGTTGAAGAATTGTGCAAGTGGAACTCTTATTCTAATCTGAAATTAGTAAGAGTTTGTTTGTAGTGTGGACAAAAGACTGAACCTTTCTAAAACCATTATAACTACACAAGATGGACAATATTTGCAGCCAAGAACAACAAAAAACTGAGCCAAAAGAGAGCATGCCATTTCCACTCATTTTGCTACTGGGCCTTCTCTTTATCTTTGATGGCTGAAATTAGAGGTCAGCCACCAAAAGGAAGCATGATCCTTTATGATTTCAAAACAGTTAAGAGTATGCATTTACATTTTATGGAAAGATCTTCAAACAACTACATAAAAAGATGACAATAATTGTATCACATAATGACCTCATCATTTGAACGAGAGTTCAAAGACAACCAAATTTATTCGTCCTTTGTTTCTTAATTGTAATGTAACAAACTAACAAAATTGAAAAATGAAAGCTTTTTAACTCGTGAGGTTCAATGCTTCCAGCTCTCAATAATTCCCTGACATCAGTTTCAAAGTATCATTAGTGGTGTTCCGCAAATTTAAATGAAGCATTGCATGTTTGACCGTAATTTTATTTTATTTTTCCAGAAGAAAAAGAAAACGGGGAAAAAAAAAAACCTCATCATGTTGTCCCTATTAAAACTTATTTTTTGTGTTCGGACCACAGATTTCTCCCTCAGACATGTAATTTACAGAAAATGCCCATTGGTCGAAACTACAGAAAATAGAAGAAAGAACAATTATAAATAAAAAGATGTAGAATTACCTTTTCAACCGTGAGATAGGAGGAGATTAGTACAACATAATTAGTATAGAGCAAACTATAAAAAATATTCTACAAAATTTCATAGGTGAAAACGAACTTAAACAAACTTATCTAATGTCAAGACTACATATAAACTATAAATGCATACCAGTGAGCAAAGTAATAAAAATAGCATCATTGCAACAACATTGCTGGGATTTAGTTTCTTATTTTGCACGTGAAGGAAAAGTTCAATTGTATGCAAAAATTAAAGTACATATATGCACAGTCGCCATCACGACTCAAGTGTTCATATCTCAGGATCTAAAAGGAAAAATATCAATAATGATCCACTTCATAGCTCAATCAATCATGCAACTAATGTTATATGAAGACCAATTGGCAGAAGTGAAAATCAAGCACTCAAGGAGGCTCAACTCACATGAATGCAATTACAACAAAATAAACAATCAAATGCACAATTAAAAAAGGCAGTTGCCAAGACTAAGCACGTGCTGGTTGCAAAGGAAGATCTTGTACTGCGATTTATATAGCTTGACAATGGAGCAAAAAAATTAATGGTAGACAGACAAAATATGAAACCTAAATTGTTAATTACAGTTCAAAATCTACCCCTTTAATGTTTATCTAGTGGCTGGCGTACTGGTTCGATGCAACATAAAACTTTTATATGTCATAACCAAAAATAGTTTACTATCAGCAACTTAGAAAGACTTCAACGACACTACTCAAATTAACATTAGATTTTTCCATTTGAAACTAAATGCACTGAAATCTTACGCGGGAACAAAGCATTACCTTGTACGTAAAAAACATGTGAATATTACCTTCTACTTATTACCATCTGTACTGCCGAAGAAATTGTAACCAATGAATGCAACCTCACATAATATGAGAGGAGGACAAATAGAATCCAACAGCTAAGAATGTTGCTACTGAAATGCTATTCGGAAGGTAATTCGCTAGTCAATTGATTATTTTGAAGAGTCTGTAAGAGACAAACTCAATGGTCATTCAAAGCGATTCAGAAAAACTAAATGGGAAATGAGAAGTGAATAACTACAATTTTCTCATGTTGGGACAGCAAGGAAAATTAGGAGTTGAAACAGACACTGGTTTGTCATCAAGCCATCGGCAACAAATTATAAAGTAATTCTTGAAACGTATCCAGCGAAGCTGATTTTTTACAATCAAAGATACATGTTGAATAACTACTATAAACTCAACAGCGATACAATTTAACATATTAAGCGAGAAACATTTATCTTTAAACTTAACAGCGATACAATTTAACATATTAAGCGAGAAACATTTATCTTTAAGCCCTTCTTGGCTTAAAAGAATGGTTTAAGGAACCACAAACCTTCAGTACTTGACGTCATCATTTATTCTTCTTTTCTTCTTCTCCGTCATAATTTATGACAACTTTATTATCCCCCAGAGCTAAGATTGAGTTCAACAGGATATAGTTAAGAGATGGACATTTTTTATTATTTACTGCATCATAAAATTCGAAATATCAAGTACGAAAGTTGTGCTCACGTTTTAAGAATATTAATGATGCGATGAAGAGAACGTTAAACAAAGGAAAGAATATGGAAAGAGCAAAAATGCACATCATGTTGTAAATAAGCCTGTCCAGAAGAATAGTCTTCCCAACAGTGTTTTCATGTCCTTCGGTGGGCTATGTAAAAGGTAAGTATAAAAACCAACATCAATATTGTATTTTTTTTTCTTTCAAACTGGCAAGTAGAGATGAGGATCAGGATATCTTATTGTGCTCCATCTTTCAGAAAGAAACTCATTGATGGCAATGGCATTTTGTCCATACATCATAGGAGACACATAGTATCCCCACATCATCAAATCTTGAATATCATATGTGAAATGCAAAAATGGAAGAATTAAAGAAGTTTTTGCGAATTGAAAATGTAATAATTCAGCACTGAACTTTTATGTAGATCAAGTCTGGCTAAGAAAAAGATTGTAAACGCACTTTTTTGAAAAGTAAGTAAAGACTGGATTTCACAAAATAAACATTTAAACTAAAAATTATCTCCAAAAAGTGACTTATAAAAATCTCAAACGTGTTAAAAAAAGTTACTTGAAGTTAAACTTAGCCAAACATAGTGAATGAAAGGATGACCTACGGACCTTTTGCTACGACGAAGCCTCCAAGAACAAACTCCATCGGCAAGGTGAAAGTTCCTAGTGTGTTGGCAACCACTTGAGCTCTCCAAAGTGCTGCAACAAAACGGAACAAAGAAAGCGCCGTCTGATGTACCCCAATAAATGCCAAGGATTGTTTGAAAAACTGCACAAGTATAGATAATTCATGAACAAAAGAGAATCATGATAAAGGCTTCATAAAATTTGAGTGGTTTTTGAACTTACCTTGCAGGAGCGGGGTGCAAACCCGATGGTTTAGTATCATTGCCAACTCTTGCATTCCATTGAACATCACATTGATGAGATTGAAGAACAATGCACCCCAAAAATTGGCAGAATTTTCTATTTGACCAGTTTTCATTTCAGTTCTCAAGAAAACTGGTAATGCAATTGTTGCCATTATCTGTGTAATTATGAAGATGTACACAAACGAGCTTCGTTTCATTAGGAGCCATTCCTTCAAGAAGCATGCCCTAAAGAGTTCCCAATTTGAGATACCATATTTCTCTTTCATCAAGGCAGCCAGATGGGTTCTCGACTTAACATATGGAACTCTAAGTTCTTACACAATTTGTTGTCCAATGTGAAAAGAATTGAAGGCCTCTGCGAATTAAGGTACGAATACATACCGATAAGGTTGGTTTCTTTTGCACCAATATTGTCCTTGGTCCTTCCTTGAAGTTACTTTTTGTAGAAAGTCTGCAATTCCCTTCCTTTTTGGACATCTAAATCCCGTGTATTCGAAAAATTCAAGAATCTATTCACGCGGACCCTGATAAACAATCTGACCATTACAACATGACGGCACTCTATGACCTCTATCTTTCTGACACATCTTTCTAAACCTAAAATAGACAAGTAAACATAGGTGGTAATTAAGGCTATCATTAATTTACTTACATAAACAATCAGAAGCATATATATGACTCCAATGCATATGGTACGAAAGAAATATATATTTTCCAGTTCTTTTGTCAGTTATTATGCTAATGCACATGACACATTTTTTTGTGTCTACTTAACTGGAATGCTATTAGGATAAAATCAAATAATAATTGATAGTCCAAGACAAATTGGACCAAATATTGTTTCATACTATCAGTTGTTCTTGGCGCTCTATCACAACATGGAGATTGCATTAACAGCAACCAAAAGATTATTATAGTACGATAAAATACCAACATCCATTGTTGGAGACACGTAAGTTTACCACTCGAATCGGTGTTCCTGATATACAACACCACAGAGGAAATAATGTAGGTACAGATTCATAGTCTGCCTCTAGATTTATTTAGAATGAGACTCAACTTAGTAGTGTTGTTATCCGTTGTATACAAAATAATAGAAATTAATCATCAAGCTCTTGCACAAAATTCCTTAAACAAATTTGTTAATTCTTAAAAGAAGAAATGAATTACCCGAGAGTGGGCTTCTCCTTCGAGCTGCATGATAATAGAAAAATGAAAGTAAATATGTAAGCCACATTTCAACCACTACTTGAATCAAAAAATTTAGAAGTGAAAGAAAATTTCCATTTAAATCTCTCTATAAAAAAATATGAATACAAATAAAAATAAAAAATAAAAAAAAAAAGAAACGAAACCCTTCTGGATATTACATCTCTGAAACAAGGAAATAAAAATAAATTTCAAAATTTTCAAATATGAAATCAAAATGTTTCCAGCTCTATAAAATCCGTTAAAGTAAATAAATTAATGAATCAAATAATTATTTTGGAGAAGAAAAAAATAATAACCTATTTTTTTTTATCCAGAAAACCAAGTATTAAAACAGATCTGAATATAACATTGAGACTGTATCAAGAACAGTTCTTTAACGAAGATAAAATGTCCAAAGGAAGAAGAATTACAAATTGTAAATGATTTTACCTCATAAACAATACCGACAGAAATCGAAGCTAAGGCAGTGTCCGAAGAAAATACAGAACCAACATCAAGTTTTGTGATAATACCTTGGAGCACAGCGAGTGTTTCGAGTGAGGCAAGTTTTCATATAGTAGAGATAAAATCTTCGACGAACCGAGTGGGGAACGTGACGGCGTGAAGAATGCTTTTGCAACCGATGACCATCATGCTATTGAAAGGATAGAGGTCATTGAGGTCATAGTGACATGAATAATGCTTTTGCTGGTCCTACCAACATTTCCCTTGCACCCAACTGAACCATAAGATTAAACATATCTAAGAAAATCTACAATTGTATTGTTCTAATTCCATAAGATTTGTGGTGATATCTGACTATATATATGCTAAGAACTCGTTGTGGAACCACATACCAGTTCTAACACAATTTTTTTTGTCCATGTGAAATACCCCTTCTCATATCATCTCCCACCATAATATCAGCATAAATACCCAACCCAAGAATCTGTTGTAAAATTATGATATGTTAGGCTTGCAAAAAAGGGCTTAAAGATAAATATTTTCTTGTAGATACGTAGATTTGTAGATAAATATTTTCTTATAGACAAAAGTTACCTTCATCAGCCATGCTCGTGTTCAGCAGTCCCTATTTTCATTTACACCTTCGTGTCAACCAATTTAACTATCATGCATCTGAGAAGCCATAATTATATCATGGACATTAGCCAAAACATAACAGTAGCTCAATGTTCTAACTTACGAATGTGGTTTTGCATTAAAAAACATTACTTGCTTTAAGTAGTAGCAGTTATTAAATATTAATATTTAGGTCCACTGTACTTACAAACAGGTAAAAAGTTCGATAAAATGAATACAAGATGGAGAATAGCAAATGACTAAGAAGGGCACAAGTTTAGTTCCTATGAAACAGAAAATGAAGAGGAGAAGCAAAAAGAAATAGAAGACTAAGAAGGGCACAAGTTTAGTTCATATAAACTTTAGATTAGACCATAAATATATGCACCTAATATATGAAGAGAAGATGAAATTGAGGTCCATGGGCCTTTTGTAAGGTGAATTTTTTGTTTTTCCTCTCATGCGCACACAAAGATAAACAGCTCAAACCCAAATTGAGAACATATCACAAAAGATTTCAGGGATAGCTAATTCATTTGCAAAGAAAAACATATTAAAAGTGTTGTATCGATTTTTGGGTAAAAAAAATTATTAGTCAAACATCAAAGAAGATAAGGCACTAACATAACAACAAAAAGAATACAAGCTGGAGAATGGGACCATCGGTGAAATGGGATGAATAGAAATAAAATGAAAAACCGAACAGGAAAATGTAAAATCCTAAATCGCATAGAAATTACGAATATGGAACATAGTAAACAAAGATGGGTGAACGGAATCGTAGCACAGTTAAAAGTACATTATCCATCGATGAATGAAAATGAAAATTGCTAAAGCAGATTAGAAATTGAAAATCCCTAAATAGATTAGGCAACAATATAAATAGTGAGGGGAAGTGCTAATGACATTACAAAAATAGCTTGTATTTGAAGAAGTTCATTATACAGATGTCCATAATAGTAGTTATGGTTTCACAAGTTCCTTACCAGATTGATGTCAATGGCAATAAAAGATTCATTTGTTTTGTCTGAAGGCGACAAGTTCTGGCAAGGTCTAAACTCCATTGAAAAAGCTCAGCATAAGTTGACTGCTCCAAATGTGCTTGAATTACTGCACAAATGAATTGGTTTAGACAATACTCAACCCACTTTCAAAGTCTTCATTTTCATCTCCTACAAATTCAACTGAGAAGGCAACTTTTGGTAAAACTTTTGTCTAATTCTCCTACAAGAAAACTCTCTCAGTTCATAGAAAAAGAACAGACCAAAAGAAAGTTCCAGAGCAGCACATATGGTAAAAAAAAAAATCAGACAGTAAAAAAAAAACAATCGGAGAAAGAAAAAAATAACTACAGACAACCCAAAAAAAAAACATAGATCTATAACCATTCGATTCCAGAAAGATCCTAATGGAAAGAACATATTAAAGTCCGAACAGCTTGCCGAGTTCACTCGTATTGAATACCACGAAGTAAGAAAACGAAAGAAAAATAAAGGGACGACAGTAGGCTTACAGATGCCAGACAGACTGAGGTCGACGATTCCGGATCTCTACCAGATCTGTGGTTGGACGGATGTGCGCGCAGGAGCCGATTTAGGGTTTGGAAAGTTCTTGGTACGGGTGTTCAGACAGAAATGGGAAAATAGGGTAGTTGAGGGGAATTTTTTTTTTACAACAAAAACGGCGTCGTTTTGTAAATGACAAAAACGACGCCGTTTTGGGCGTTGGATGAACAGGAGCTTCAAACTCACTCTTATATGTTGTAAGGATTTGTAGGAGCACTTTTCTCATTTTCAACAATATCATTGATAATACTTTGTGATTGTTTTAAGAATTTAAGTATTGTAGACTTCACCTACCTTTAAATTAGGTATACGTTTCCTTAAATGAAATGATTAAGAGACGAAAAGTAGTTTAAAATAAGTTTGTGATTCAAATAATAAAAGAAATAAGTGTGGAAACCGAATTGCAAGACGGATTAAGTTAATAGAGTTGTGGCACATACAAGTTTCGTATTGATCACATATGAGAACCAATAAAATAAATTCCACCTCAACTTTAGCCAATAAGAATCAAGCTCCATAACTAGCCAATGAGAAATTAGTTTCACAAATTAATAACTCAAGATCTTCATATAAATACTCATGAAATAGCTCATTTTCCACATTACGCATGCACGCACAGAGTCTGTGAGCTAGGAAGAAGAAGTTGTTGAAGCTAAAATTAAGTAGAAGAAGCAAATCAGTTAAAAGTGGTATTTCATCATTCTCCGTAAAAAAATCTCTACTTAAGCTTTAGAGTAATTAGTACTAGAAGGGAATGATCTATTGTCCACGGTGGGCAATTCTTATTTTGCCCACTGGACAAATGTCAAGTGGGCAATGGAAGAGTGTTTGACTTGTTTGTCAAACACTTTTTTATCTTCCAATGCCCACTGGACAAGTGTCCAATTGGCAAAATAAGAATCGCCCACCGTGGGCAATAGATCATTCCCCTAGTACTAGTTATATAGAAATGTTGGAACATGTCTTAAAGAGAACATAGAAATCATGGGTTAAATTAGAAATGAACAATTTTAACAGTTACTCTTACCTTAATGCTTTGCTGCACATATGGGTGTCAAATGGGCCGAGCAACTTGAGGACTCGTTAGCTCAACACATTAGTTTGGCTCCGTCCATAATAGGCTCGGGCTTGTTGTGGGCTCATACTTTATTTTTTTTTTATTTTTAAATTCTTAAAAATAATATTCAAAGTTCAAAATAAATAAAAAATAAAAAAAAACAAGTTGGACTCGTGGGTCGCTCGGCTCGACTCATTCGGTCCATGTGTCAAGAGCTGAATCGAGCGATCTTTGTTGGAGCGAGCCGAGTCTATGGGCACCGATTCGAGCTGAGTCGGGCCTATTGCCACCCCTAACTTCATATCCTTGTTTTGAACTTGATCCATGACTAAAAGAAAATCTTTTGGACAAGAATAATAAGCAAGAACATTGTAATCAAATTATAATAAAAAGAAATCATAACATGACCCTCTCAACGTGTTTCACCAAAACTTAGAAGAGTAGTACATTGATTAAGGTTCCATCCACTTTAAATCTCACCATTATTAAGCTTTCAATAATATCAGTTTCACATTGATTCAACAACCAAAAAGAAAATATTTGAATAAAATCTTTAGAAAAGATAAAAGTTAACAAAAATTGTCGAAAAGGAATTTTATTATTCATATGAATAATTTTGACATTATCATTCTTAATATAAGAGCATTCATATTGAATGCTTTAACTTTAGCTAGCTATACATTGCAACATAGACAATAAAATGAACATTAATCGATATATTTAAACATTTTGACTATCACAATAGACTTAGCAAATTAGTTAACTTATGACACAAATAAATGTTCTTGGCTAACATACTGACGCATTCATTAGAGAGATAAAATTGAGTCTACCTAACATCTAACACTAATATGTGAGTTAACATATCTATTTTAGATGCTCTAAATAATTAATGTAACTAAAAATTGGAATACTGGAACATAAATAAAGCTTCCACGAAATTCATAAATAGATAAATAGGTATTAATTCGTTTGAATTTACCTGTCAAATATTGAATGACCATGAGTTGTTTTACTCCCCACGGCACTTAATGTGCGTGCAGAGTTAATGTTGTGTTAGTAACCAATATTAATTTTAAGAGTAAAATTTTAAAGAGGATTTCAACCGAAAAAATTTAATTTTAAGAAAATACTTAGTGTATGTTTGGTGTTGTTTAAAAGTAGTTTTTTAAGAGATTTTGAAGAAAAAAAAATTGGTAAAATGTGTAGTTGAAAAGTTGATAAAAGTTATGTGTTCCAGAAAATATGTGGTTAGAAATAAGTTTAAAAAAAATAAAAATTTAAAAAAACTGGTCCAAACATACTCATCAAACAATTGTTAGAATTAGAGATTTAAAGAACTTTGTTTTTCGGGTACTGTATGATGTAGATTGAACTCGTTTTCACGTCGAATATAATTAACTAGAAAATATAAGAGACAATTAGAATGTCGTGTCTTTTTTTATTTATTTTATTTATTGCTCTAAATCAAACCGATACAAGCTCAAAACACGTTGATTTTAAGAATACCCACACATTTAGGAAATCAAGAATTCGCTATTCGTAAACGAATGTAGAACAATTGATTCTGATCAACAAATTGCTGATTTTAATGAATACCGATTCAGATCACAAAAATAGAGTAAAACTCACAAATTCATTAATTTTTAATCAAAGCAAATGCAGTTAACCAGTTTTTTAAAAAGGGCAAATCCAACAGAAAATCATTAGTGTCGGCTGCTATAAGGTTAGGATCCCAAGTCACAACTGCAATTTTTTCATTTTTACTATTTTAGTTTATTTAGATTAGAAGACAGAATTGTCATAAAAAACCATATACGTGAATTACGTAAAAGGTTATGGTTAGAAATGATCGAAATTATAAAAAAAAACGAAATTTGTTTTTATCAATTATATAAAAAAACCAATGATGTTCTAAAAAAAAAATTAAGTACAGCCGTCTTATGATTCAAAAAGATAATTCTATCTTTATTAAATAATATCACAATACTAAAAAAAAATAATGTATTTTTAAATTTTTTTTTTGTAAACATAGTAGTGTGCACATCCATTGCACAAAAGGTAAGTATTGAGCAAATATTTAGAGCATCTCCAATGCAACAATGTCAAAGGTACTTTTTTTGACAAATGGCCAAAAAGTGCTTATGTGGCACAATTAATGCTAGAAGGTGTCTACTTCAATGTCTAATTCTAGACATTGTTCTTGACAATGTCCACCATTAATTTAATAATCTATATCCAATCAATATATTTCTCTCTCTTTCTTTTTTCTAAAAAACTAATAATAATTTGCCACATTTACAAAATGAACATTGTTGCATTTGGAGAAGTTTTTTTCTATAATGTCAATGTCCTTTGCCACATATATATAATAGACATTGTTGCATTGGAGATGCTCTTACAACTTTATCGTTTCATTTTTGTCGAAAACAAAACTTTCTTAAATCATTGTACTACAAACAAGATAGACCTCCTCAATAACAAAACTAATAGAATTTGAGAAAAACCACATATGTGCCATGCCAATTGCAGGACGAGACTTAAAAAGAGTTTCTTCGAAGATCTCCTAGAGAAGAAGGGACAAAGAACCAATGGAATTCACAACTTTATTACCTTAATTAAATAATATATTTTGGTCGGTTTTTATTTGGAACAAACGTGCTAAATTTATAAAATAATGCATTATAGGAAAATTTAGAAATAGAAAATTAACTCGCACTCTCCACGATTCTTATTTTTTATTTTTTAATTACTTTTTATGTTCTTAAATTTAAATCATAAATTTAAAAGCATGAATACAAATAAATAAATGGGATAGTATATGAGAATATTTAATCTACATTCCACCAATTCCTTACCCCGCCTCCCAAAAATTCTCAACGGTGCAGGTGATAGAAAAGATCTCCCCAAGCCATTGCCATTCCTAAGAAAATTCTTGTACTTTAATATAAGATCTACTTACTACACAAGTCAATACAAAAATTAAATCCTTATGATATGTTTTAAGAGGCCTCCCTAAAGTATGTATCCGTATTGCTTGTTTCTTCTTGAAATTGATTTCGACTTTGATCTCGTCTTAAACTTTTTGTAATTGGGAAAAAATGTAATTTGAGTTATGTAAAGTTATACTTTGAAGGGAAAAAAAGTATTTCGTTGAAAAAAATAGAGTTATGGATATTTACTTCTTCAAGCAAAAAAGTAGATTTATGGAAAAAGCTATAACATATTGTTTATTACATCATTAAAATTTAAATAATAGTTGTCAGGTAAAAAACTATTTTTAATACATTATATTATAATAGTTATACTTCTAAGGTTTGAATTTTTTTTTTCAAATTAATTAATATATACATTTATACGTATAACGTTCTTCTCATTTTACTTTTGTCCCTCGACAATATTCTTACAACATAGGCAAGCACTGTCATTTTTTTAAATTTTGTTTCTTACTTATATTTATATTGTTTTCATTTACATCATCAAATCAGACGTGCTTAACAAAAAGAGAACATACTATAAGGCCCAAAAATATCAAATGCTTTCAAGAAAGTTAAACCAATCAACATATATAAGAAATAAACGATGCAAAAATGTAAAAGAACACAATATTTGTTTCGGCCTAAACCCCATATGTTCGGTGATCAGATTCTAACACTTACATCCTGTGTTGAGCATCACAAAGTGGAATATGGTCTAAGCATTAATAATCAACCAACCGACCACCGAAATGTACAGCAATGTTGAATATTACAAATATGTGTAAAACCACTAAAGTTAAACTCAAGAAACCTCAACTAAACACTCCAAAAGTTACTGTTCACGAAGAACACCCAAAACCTTCTATCCACTAATTCGGCAACCAAGATCAAAGAACTATAAGTTCTTAATCTTATCACTAGAACCAAATTAAACCAAAAAAAGAAACAAGAAAACATAATGAAATGAAGATTTCTTCTCGAGAAAACAAATGAGATAGTTGCCTCTCAGTGAAAACCAAAAGTCAAGAAGCCAACAATCAATTTGCTTGAATGAACAAAAAGATTGCGTATAAGAGAAGCTAGATGGTAGCCCCCAGGGGCATAAACAAGTTGGTAAGGCCTGAGGTGATGTGGGGAGAAATCTTCCGGCAACGCAGGTTCGATTTCTGTGTGGGGCAGATTTTCACTGAAATATTGTGGGGGTCTATCCTGGGGGTTGGCATGTTGGTTCTCTCTCTCAGGTCCCTGCCACTCGTGCACATCCCTCAATTTACAACCCACCTGGTCAAGGAGCCTCTAACACAGGTGGAGAGTTTCGCCTTCGGGACTTTTCGCTTAACAAAGAGAAGCTAGATGGTCAGCATTTAAGGGCAGCCATGACACCACATTATTTTCAAAAGTTGGGGAGGGGAGATGGGAGATGGGAGAGGGGAGGGGTCCTTGGTCTCCCCAGGACCCCCATGCCCTCCTCTCCTGGGTTGAGCCCATCATTGTTTGAGCTGAGCCGTTTGAATTTTTTTTTTCTCTTTAAATTATGTATGTTAAAATAAAGTACAATCAATAATTTATTTGATTTTGTTTAAAATTTTGCTAAAAATTTGAAATCAAAGTTAATAATTAATTTTAATCATACAAATAATAGGACCCACAACTTTTATCAATTTTTCAACAACACATTTCATCATTTTTATTCAAAATTTCTTAACAAACTGATTTTTACTAAAATCAAATGGACACCAAATCAAAAAAGCATTTTTGCAATAGCATGAAAATGGTCTGGCTCCATGAGCCTAGGGGCCGAGCTGAGGGCGAACCTCGAGCTCGCCTCTACCCTATGCTCGTGCTTCCATGGCCTCGAGTTACCTAAAAGTTTGTTTGGTAGAATTTTAAAAATGATTAAAAATTTAAAATTAAAAGCAACAATTAATTTTACTTACATAAAAAGATCTACAAATTTTCTTAATTTTTAAAAAAAAATTTTTATCAATTTTTTATTAAAAATTATTAAAAAACTACACCAAACAAGCTATAAATGTAAAGTTGATAATTGTTATTAACGGGTCATGACCTCATGACCATTGTTTGAACTTTGAACCTGAAAGTTACTTTAAATTTTTAAAACGGTCACTGAAGTTTAAAAATTGTAGCGGTGGTCACTAAATTATATATTCCTTTCACAAACGGTCACTCTTTTAAATTTATAACTTGAAATGGTGATGTGGCATAATGATGTGGCATACAATAGATATTTATTTATTGCATGATAGTCTATATACTTTATATAATATTTATTTTAGTTTCTATATTTTCAATTATCTTTCAATTAAGACTTCTAAAAATTGCATCTTAGATCTTTAATTGTTTTACATATTTACACTTTGGTCTTCAAATTTTTAATTATCTTTCAGTTAAGTCATTCAAAAATTGCATCTTAGGTCTTTCAATTTTATACATCTTTAAACTTTGGTCCCCTAAATCTTTAATTTTAGTGACCAAAATAAGTACAATTTTAGTGGTCAAAATAAGTGCACTTTCAATTAAATCATTGACTTTACACTCGAATTTTTACTTAAACGAACAAAATAACATAATTAAAAATTAAACTAATTGATAGAACACATAAATTATCACTTAGAATTGACAAAAATAGACAAATATATTTTATTGACAACTCCAGGTAATAAGTGCGGTTTTTATTTATTTTGACCACTAAAAATGGATATTTGTGAGTTTTGTCAAGTAGTTTATTATTTAATTATGTTATTTTGTTCGTTTTAGTGAAAACCCGAATATAAAGTCAATAATTTAATTGAAGTGTATTTATTTTGACTACTAAAATTGTACTTATTTTGACCATTAAAATCAATTATTTAGGGGGATCAAAGTTTGAAGATGTATAAAGTTGAAGGACCTAAGATGTAATTTTTGGAGAATTTAATTGAATGATAATTGAAATTTTGGGGACCAAAGTGTAAAGATGTAAAAAGATTAAGGATCTAAGAGACAATTTTTGAAAACTTTATTGAAAGATAATTGAAAATATAGAGATTAAAATAAATATTATATAAAGTATATGGACTATCATGTAATAAATAAATATATATTGTATGCTACATGATCATGCCACATCACTATTTTAAGTTAGAAATTTAAGAGAGTGGCTGTTTGTCAAAGAAATATATACTTTAGTGATCATTAATGTAATTTTTGAACTTCAATGACCGTTTTAAAATTTTAAGGTAAGTTAAGTGACCGTTGGTAAAATTAGAGCATCTCCAATGCAACAATGTCAAGTACAATGTTTAGTCCTTTTTTTGACAAATGGCAAAAAATTACTTATGTGGCACAATTAATGCTAAAAAGTGTCTAGCACAATGTCTAATTCTAGACATTGTCAAAGACAATGTCTACCATTAATTTAAAAATTTATAACCAATCAATAGATTTCTCTCTCTTTCTTTTTTCTAAAAAGCTAATAATAATTTGACACATTTGCATAATAAACATTGTTGCATTGGAGAAGTTTTTTGATATAATATCAATGTCTTTTGCCACATATACATATTAGACATTGTTGCATTGGAAATGCTCTTAAACCACTAGTAATATATAGAAACTAGAAAGGAAATTAAAAAATGTTGCAATTAAGTGTTGTGTACACATATTCCTCAGTGCCCTTTCAACAACTATTCTTCCATCACAGATATTTCATTTCCTTTCATCCTCCGGAATTTTTAGGTTTCCACTCTTTTCTCTCTCTCTCTCTCTCTCTATCTCTACAGTTCTTCAACGTGAGCTCTCCTTTTCTCATTTAACTCTTTAGTATCGTCACTGTGTATCTTTTCGTTTTTATAATTCTGCAGCTTTTTATCAATATCTATGGATTTTTCTGCTGAATTTTGGTGTGGTTGACTTGACGAAACTTGATTTGGGGATTTTTGTGAGGTGGGTCCCATTTTATCTCCGAGATTGTTGCAGGAGTTGAATTTGTAGTTGCACACTCGATTTAGCTGATCTGATGCTTCTTGTTGAAGCTCATTTCATGTTCATATAATTGTGTTATTTGCATTTGTGGTTGTTTTTTGTACTTAGATTAAAGTGAGTTTCTTGAATCCAGTTTGTTTGTAGTTGTATGTTTTATAAAACAGATAATTGTAACTTGATTAATTCATCTTGCTTGTCTGAGGGTCTGAGGGCTTCCTTTTTGTTCCTTGAAAAATTGAGGAATTACATATTATTGTGGGAAAGTTGAATGTTCATTAGAACATCAAAAAAGAGAACAAAAGGAAAGAAAGGAAGTCAAGAAGAGAAGACTGAATCTGTGACGGTTGAATATTTCGCATTTGAACTTAAAAGAACTGTTTGTGGTTGCACATGTTTTGTTCTTAGTGAGGATAAAATTATTTCTCGAACTGTTTGTGAGTAGAATGCAAATCTCGGTCGCATTTATGAAAAATCATTGACTAGAAAATTCTTTGTAAAATATATGGTACATCTGTAACGCATATGTACTCTCTCTCTCTCTTTTTGTTTTTGGTTTTTTAATGATACCATCACATTTAAAGATATCAAAGATACATTTTAAACTATCGTATTGATCTATGAAGAAGATTAAAAATCGAGTTCAAGGGTCCACATTAGGATGCAGCTCATAAAATTTAAAGCTTTTTGATAACTGGCTGCATTTTTATCCCTAAAATGACAAATTACTATCTATGTGTCTAAATGTGAAATTAAGATCACTATTGAAATCTGGGAATGGTAGGGTTTGCCATGTCCTCGGTTTTTACATATACTAGATGCTATGAATTGAATTGTGTGTCTTCATTGTATATATTGAGACCAAGTGCTCCTTTTCTTGTCCAGAATATTTTACCTCAAGCTGCTTTGCTTACAGATGTGTAAGTAGACTGATGCGTTCAATGGCCCCGGTATCATAAAGGTTTGGTAGGGAATACTTGAATGTTATGCAGCTATTTTTCTGCTTCCATAAAAGCTTGACGGGACATTTCTGAAGGTTCTTTTCGAAGTTTATTATTTTGGTTTAGATATTTTTCTCATGTATTTGTACTGTTCGGCAGGAAAGATTCTTTCAATTTAACTTATCTTTCCTGCTAAAAATTAATAAGAAGTTGAGAAATTAATTAAAACAGTTTTCCCTTGAAATTTTGGTTTCAGGCTCGAGGTTTCATTGTTGTGTTTTTGCTCGGTTGCAAGTCACATGTAGTAGTGGGTTGAAAGTTGAAAATTAGCTGGTAGTTTCTACTGTGGATCTCAGATGGATGACAGTGGACATCGTGAAAATGGAAGGCATAAACCACCTCTGGGTCAGGTATTTGGTAGCCATTAATCTCTGCACAATAAGTTCCTGGAAATAATCCAGTTTCTGCTTGTTGAGTATTGTTAGGACTGTATGGAGCTTAACTATAGTGTTTACTTAAAGGGGTATATTGGGCATTCATATTTTTTGTATTAGGTTGCCCTACACGTTATATAAAAGGATTTCTTTTTTCTTTGTGGGGTGGATGGTGGGGACAGGTGGGGGTGGGGGTGGGGGGGGTTAACAGAGAGTTGTAAGGGAACCTTGTAATCTCGTTCTTCATTACAGTGAAACAACTCTAGCGACAAGTGGACGTTGCTCTCACATTGAGAGTGCCCCACTTTAAATATGTGTGTTTGCTTGTGGTGTTTCTGTTTTTGGTTTCGTTTATTATTGCTCTCGGGATTGGGATTAGAGCTTAAACCGACTTAAACCAATTAATATCATGGTAGTATAATAGTTTGTATTTGAAATCTTGTTGTAATGCTTCTGTTTCAGTGGTTCATGCAGCATCAGCCATCAATGAAACAGATAATGGCCATTATGGCTGAAAGAGATGCTGCAATCCAAGAAAGAAATTTGGCTCTTTCTGAAAAAAAGGTTGCCTTGGCAGAGCGAGATATGGCTATCCTACAACGAGATGCAGCAATAGCAGAACGAAATAATGCCATAATAGAACGAGACAATGCTATTGCTACCCTTCAGTATCGAGAAAATGCCATGAACAATGGTAATATGTCGCAGTGCCCACCAGGATGTCAAATTGCACGTGGGGTGAAACACGTACACCATCCTCAGCAGCATGTACATCATCAGTCCAACATGGGGGAAGCTCCATACAGTACGGGGGAAACTCACCTGACTGACGGCGTTCCAGTGTCCCCAGTTGCTCCTGAGCCTGAAAAGTCCCGTCGTACAAAACGTACAGAGGCTAAGGCTACTACCTCTATAAAGAAGACGTCAAAATCCTCAAAGAAGGTTAAACAAGATAGTGAGGACCTGAATAAAACAATGTTTGGGAAATCACAGGATTGGAAAAATGAGCATGATATTGATGGTGACACCGGTGACCTTAACAGGCAAATGGTTGGATCGAAACCAAATTGGAAAGATCAGGACCTGGGGCTGAACCAGGTTGCATTTGACGAGTCGACCATGCCAGTGCCCGTCTGCTCGTGTACTGGGGTTTTAAGGCCTTGCTATAAATGGGGAAATGGAGGTTGGCAATCTTCGTGTTGTACAACCACTTTGTCAATGTATCCACTACCAGCAGTGCCTAACAAGCGCCATAGTCGAGTTGGTGGTCGGAAAATGAGTGGAGGTGCATTTAACAAGCTGCTCAGTCGACTTGCTGGAGAAGGTCACGATCTGTCGAACCCAGTTGATCTTAGAGATCACTGGGCAAAGCATGGCACAAATCGCTACATCACCATCAAATAAATACTGGATAATGCTGGGCCCGAAGGAGGATAATGCACGGAAAAAACATCTATTGAATAATTGAATATGATGCTCACGTCTAGGAAGGATTCATTGGCTAGCCAAGCTAATTGGGGATAGTACCATAAATCTTCATCTCTCTCAATTACCACGCAGAATTAAGAGATCAGCTTCCCTTGGAATCTTCTTCTTTATCTTTTTTCCTTTCCTTTTTTGGTCATTTAGAATATGTAAACGTTGATTGAAGAGACAGATAATAGCAATGTTTGTCTTACATTGGCTATGTGATGGCAAATTGAATCCGGTGTTCATGTCATGTAACTGGAAATAATTGTAAAATAGGGTTGCATGTTCAATATATATTATTGTACTTGTACAAGTCATAGATGTTAATTAGCTACAATAAGTTTAGTTTATCATTTTCTTTCTACCAACAGTAATAAACATGTGTGGGCTGTCTTCATATCTTGCATCCTATAGATTTATGGCAGTTCACCCTCAAATTTGTCAATGAGAGTTTTTGTTAAATCCGAGAAGAAGTTCACAATAGAGATCTTCATGCCTCTTAGTCTATGTATCTATAAAAATAATATAGTTAGATTCCATAGGTCACGATACGAAAGACATGCTTCTCATGTATGTACGGAGATGTTTGTTGCACTAATCAGCACTTCTGCTTGACGGCAATCTGTAAAACATCGATGCACCAATCG